>CAJGYO010000008.1:10137302-12537302 GCA_904845875.1 Miscanthus lutarioriparius
TTTCTATGCCATGCAGGCCCTTTTCTCATACTGTGAAATAATTCGTATCATTCTGTGGCTTAAGGATTCTTTTTTATCTGCATTCAGACGTCCACAGAACAAAAATTCTATCCAATTGCAGTGCAGATCGCAATATAAACATATAAAGATTAAGCTTGGGAACATGCTTATAATCAACTAATAAGAAATAATAGGCACAGAACCTGTCCTAGCAGCCGTTAAGAGAGAATTAGCAAGATTTGAACTTTATAATTTAAGTTCCACCCATAAAATGGCAAGCAACTGCAAGTATGGACTTTCCAATTGATATCATATAATAACTGATCCAGTCAGAATCCTTTCTTTTGTAATGACCGAGTCAGAACTCAAACTATCTTTAAACTCTCTTAAGACCGAGTAATGCAGATTGCAAAAAGTGAGCATACGGATCAGCACCTCGTCACTCATCCATCGTTTGACAAAAGTGAAACTATCGGTTTGTTTCTCATATTAACCTACCCTCCTCGTCCCATCAGCCTGCTGCCTAAAACCGCGCCCTCACAATCCGCTTCCCAGCCACGACAACTTAATCGGATTTTATGGCGATATCATGCGCCGACACATTTCCACCAACTATGCTAATTTCCAGATGAAGTTAACAATTCTGTCAATAAACCATACAGTAATGAATGGAATAGAGGAACATGTACCCTCTGCGCATGCGGCCGGAACTCGCTGTTCTTGAACTCCCTGGCGCGCCGAGCGCTTAAGGCGGAGCAGGAAAAGCTCCCCTGAGGTCTACTCACCTCCTCCTCCAGCTGTTCCGTTGTCATGGCCCGGATCTTCTCCAGATCCTGCTCCCCTTCGCCATCGCGACCGCCGCCGCCGCGCGACGCTCCACTGGCTGCGACGCTGCCGCCAGTCCAGCGAACCGCATCGCCGTCACGCCACCTGCCAAGCGGAGGGACAGGAATGCCGTCTGGAGGAGCCGGAGCCGCGATGCTGCGGGAGGAGGTGAGGGGTGACGCTGCGGGCAAGAGACACCGTCGCCATTGTTGTTCTGCAGCGCTCGCGTTTTCGCTAACCGCAGCTTGGGCTTGAGGATAAGGGGATGCTGTGGTGGTTTATCCGGCTTTGCTCTGGTGGACTGCTCCCACCAATCTTGGAAGCGTGGTCTCAAGGCTAGTGTTTTATTTCATTGATTGAAGGAAACTTGACGTTTTTAAACTAGTTCAGTTTTAAATAATTATTAAGACCTAGATACCAATTTTTGACTCTTGGCAAAACATGAGATACACAAGTCAGCAAATATCAACGCAAAGTCTCAAGGCTTTCGGTCGCGCTACGCGACTAGCGCGCGACCTGCGCGAGAGGCTTTGGTATTCTTAGGGCAGACGGAAGCGAGCGGGGCGGCTTCCTTTCAGGGACGTCCGAGCCAAATAGTGCTCCATGCATAGGATGTATACGAGATATATATATATATATATATATATATATATATATATATATATATATATATATATATATATATGTTCATTCATCCTAGTAGTGCTGACATAGTCCAACTACAGGAGTGGAGGCAGCGTATCAGTGCACTGTTGTCCGCTAACGAGAGCCCACGAGCCAAGGAGCGACCAGCGACGTTCATCAATTCTTGTTTTTTCATGCCACTTATATACTTTTATATTTATTATATTTATATAAGAGTATATATATTTTTCAGTCACCCCTTTCTGTTTACCGAGATAAGGAGTTTCATTTTTCAGTATTTCTTTTAGTTTGTTTCATTTTTCTTTTCAGTTCAACGAGTTATGAGTTTCATTTTCAGTCATGTTTTTTTTATTTTTTAGTTTTTCAGATTGTAGCCAATTTCTTTTTAAGTTTGAATGTCTTCTCACATTCTGCGCATATTAGTTGCCTCATTTACAACGACACAAGTTCTATAAAAGGATAGCCATTGAAGACATTAGTTGACACAAAAGAATTTGTGTCCCATTTCAATTTCCAGTCAAGTTTTTTTTCAGTATTTTTTTAGCTCTGTTAGTTTTTACATGTTTTTTAGATTATTTAGTTTCATTTTTTATTCAAGTTTTTTTTTTTATTTTGTTAGTTTCAGATTTCACCATCCTTTAGGTTCTAATATCTTCCTAAATTCATATATTAGTTGTCGTGACCTACAATGTATAAGTTGTTATAAAAGCATAGCCATTGTAATATATAAGTTGCCACAAAAGAATTTGCCTCTAGTTTCAAATTTTCAAACTAAAAAATAAATTAGTTTTTTAGCTTTTAGTTTTCAGCCATATTTTTTTAATGTTTTTTTAGTTTCAATTTCAGTGAATGCATGACTAAATCCTACATATTATTCTCTCCAATTTTCAAATTAGTCATATTTCTTGGCTTATATAGTGGGTTTTATAATAAATTGCTCCTCTAGTTAGCAGCCTTATGCAATGCTTGTTCTAATAATTTTGCCCCATGTTGCAAAACTGTCTTTGTTTTATATCACTACCCCTCATTTTTAATAAATGCTCCTCAGCTGATGTTGCAAGTCACGTATCCTGACTTTTTGTAATGTGTTTTATAATCAACTTGTCTCCTCAATTGGCGCCTTTATGCGATGTTTATTTTAATAATTTGTCTTCCAAATTACAGCTTGTCTTGTCTTGTTTTGGTCCGCTGTTCTCTTTTTATGGTTAATACCTTTATGTAAATAATATAAAAAATTTATTATATTCACATGGTAAATAATCGATATGCATACTATGTAATAATTTTAGTATATTTTGAGTAGCAACTTAATATTATATGGTAGTAACTTCTTTAATAAATCTTGTAGTACATATTTACATATAAATTTCATTAAAAATAAAATTTATCAAACATACGTAATCGGGTCTATTTTTTTGTTCGCTTCTATCACGCAGTAATCACACGACGCAGCATGTGAGTTAAAATGAATACAACATTCTAAAGTTATAGCAAATTGGAAAGAAAATGTTTTGCTTTTTGTTTTTGTCGTCGACGACGCCAGCGTACAGCAGGATGGTCCGGAAGTGGGGTCTCGAGCGTGTTTGATTTCACGTGTTTGGGTAGCGGCGTGTCTGAAGAAAATGGATACAACGTACCGTCGCTCGCGTGGCTGTGGCTGGGTTGGGGTCGCGCGCTATGCGCCAAACGCGACGGGTCGCTGCTTATCTGCCTCCAAATAGCCCTAGGAAAAAAAAATACCGAGAACCGAACCTAAAATATCGAGAAGAACCAAAAAAATATCGAGAACCGAATCTGAAAATATCAAAACCAAATTTTTTTAAGTATCCTGCTCGCTTTCTAATTCTCGTGAACTGAAATTACAGGTAAATTCGGGTTCTTTACCTCCCGGAACCGAATTCTACCGAATTGCCCTCAAATATGCCGATTTTGAGTGTTGTTATATTATTGATTGTACTATTATAGACTATTATATTATATATTTGTGGTACTTACTTTTATAGTATCGTGGACTTTATATGTATATTTATTTTGCACCATTATTTATATGAAATCATGTCAAAATTAGCTTTTGAACTTGTTATTACATGTCTTCGTGGATCAGCCTTCGTACTATTTGGTAAATACCGAAACCAATCCAAAAGTACTAAAACCGAATTTCTTCTTGCACCGATTTTTATATGGAACCGACCGGTACTTATTTGTCAAGGAACCTAATTTCTGTGGAAACCGGGCACCGAATCGATGAGTTCGCAGATACCGAATGCCTGTGCTGACCTCCAAAGATGAAGTCCACTCGGATGTGATGATGGACATGTGATAATGGTGATCAAGTTCCAAACTTGAAAAAGAAGGAGAAAAAATAAAATAGGCTCAAGGCAAAAGATATATTGATAGGGCTATTTTATTTGGTGGTCAAGACATTATAGAGAGTGTGACTACATTTAGAATAGATAATCATACTCATCAAGAGAGGAGAATCTCTCTACAAAGCGGGGTTATCAAGTGCCACTAGGTAGATCTATCTTCGTATTCAGATTAGAATCTAGTGTGCTAACTTAACTCCCCTTAAAAATGATTTAAAAATATGCTAACACACGTGCACAATAATAATACCAAGGTGGTTAGTACTTAAGAGTAAGGTGAAGAAGTTAGAAATTAAAATGAGGAAGGAGGAGGGGACCAGACTGTAGGGTTTGGGGGCCGACCTCAAAACGGGTGAGTCCGTCTGCCTTCATAGGGAATATATAAGATCAAGATGGTGGACTATAAGGGGTGAATAGTCCCTTTAAAATTAATCACGCCGCTAAATCAAACAAATATGAAATTAAAACTATCGATCTAGCTAAGACTACACCCCTTTATCTAAGTTCACAAGCATCTTATAAAGATCTTAATTAGGCAACTAAGGTGCCAAAGCTAGCTAAAGCCCACCTAACCAATTCTAGAAGTAATGTCACACAAACCTATGCCACTAGTACTTCAAGCACGGAGGAGCTCCCACACAACTAGTAAGCAAAAGCACAAAGCTTCTAACAAACTAGCAATGCTCAATAACAAGATAACTAATGCCAAATTAGAGAGCTTAAATTATTTAGCTACACAAACAAAAAAATGTGACTAACAAGGTTACTAAAACTAAATTAGACACGTAAGGGAGCTACTTCTATGCTACACAAGTAAGAAGGTAACTAGCAAGTTACTATAGCAAAACTAGTCACAAGAGCAACTACACAAGCACAATATAAATGAAAGTAATATAAGCTTGTGTTGCGCGAAACCTACCCCAAAAGTGAGGGTAGCTCAATGACACGCTCAACTAGAGTTGCTCTTCGCGATCCTCGAGGGGTGGGCACAATCCCCCTCACAAATCCTTCTCCTGAGCACCGTGATAATTTTCTCGCTGTTTCAACTAATCACAAGCCAGCCACTGCCATCTAGGAGGTGGCAACCTCCAAGAGTAACAAGCACCACCGGCTTGCAACTCTATCACCTAATGCCACCGATGCAACCTCATGATACAACACACTAGAATCACACTTACTGCTAATCAATCGCACTCTTGCAAGCACAAGTGAGTTAGAGGCATCCAAGCATACCTACACAAGCCACCAAGGATTAAGGGTGCTTAGCTACCAGCCCAAAGCCGATCAAGGAGGTATTTATAAGCCCCCACACAAAATAGAGTTGTTGCTCTAAAGATTCCCTTCTCAAGGGAAGGCACCAGACACGCTCGTGCCATCACTGCATAAGGAGTGATCGCGTTCCCTCTAACGACATCCAACTGCTAGTTTCACTAGCCGATAGGGCTTCTAAACAAAGGCGCATGGCAGATGGGATAGGGGTATAGTAAAGCACCCCTGCCAACACCGAAAACACACCTCTCTAGATAAAAGGGCTGGCACCTAACATGGCACGATGGTGCCTATGGCGGTGTGCCCCCCTTCCTTTCTTGCTCTCTAAAAACACTTGCAGGAGCACCGTGACAACACTCCGACGTGTGCACCATCGTGCATGTATGCGTGTTGAAAGGTCCTTGTGTGGTTTTTGGTAATTGAAAGGACAACCTAGGTGGACTAATTATATTTATGTGAGATACACAGTGATTAGTCCACAGTACATGTGTGTGAGCAACATATGCCATAAAGGTGAAAATGGCTTGGAGATGTTGCAAAGCTCACACATGTGATGATGAAGGAGCCTATTGCTTATGAGACATGACATTGAGTCATGTGATCAAGGTGGAGAAGATCAGACATAACTTCGCTTGATGGACCGGTTAAAGCGTGAAGGGCAAGTTGGAGGCTTTGAGCCGGCGGGATCGCATGGCGTGAAGTTTGAGCAAGACTTGGCGCTGATGGACGAAGGCAACGTGAAAAGCAAGTGAAGTCAAGATCGATGAACCAATATGATCATGTGATGATATGAAGTGGATCATATCATTGTTGATCAGTGTTGGTGCATGTGTTGCATCAACATTGGAGGAGATAGATTGGAATGCGCAAGGCAAAAGGTATGACCTAGGGTATTTCATTTCACCCCGGCCATAGGTGTGTAGAGAAGTTGATGACCGGTTTAGGATAGATGGTCGTATTTATCAAGAGGGGCAAACTTGTTTGCATATCGGTCATCTAGTGCCACTCTGAGTGGTCTAACTTTGCATCGTCGCTAGGATTGAGTGGCGTGACAAGTTGAGTGGCTAATCCTTTGAAAAAGGTTTGTGAAAGCTAACACATATACACATGGTGGTATACACTTGGTGGTGTTGGCACATTTACAAGGGAGATGAAGTTAGAGTTGATGTGGATCAACCTTGATGAAAACGGAAGTGAGAAAGGTCCCATGCAGGATCGGACTCGGTCAATGCAGCTGATTCTGGACGACGGGCTATGTGTGCATCCGGCTGTGGTGACGATGATAACATAAAGGCAGAGTAGAAGTTGGAGGACCGGACGCCGGTGTCAAGGTCTGACATCACGACGACCGGGACGATGTCCGGCCATGTTCGTACTCATCGGAAACGATCGTATCACTGGTTGTCAAGCGTCCGGTCAATTTATGCCGCAGTCAGTCAATCATCATCATATGACCATTTAGATCGCAAGGCGATCAGTATTTGAAGCAGTGACACGTGGTTGGTTATCGAGCGAACGACGCCGAGGTCCCAAATATGGTCTCAATAACCTGACCGGAGCGCTTTCGGCCGCCCCGACTTTTGCCCAAAGTGAAGGGGTAACGGCTCTATTTGTTCGTAGGGTTATAAATAGAAGCCATGGTCGGCCTTGGGTCAAGAAGGCTACACACTAGAGCCTTGGTGGCTTGTGTGGTAGTGCTTGGGAGCCTCCATCTCGACCTTACAAGTGGTATCAAAGATAGGTCTCTCATTTGTGGTCTTCACCACCCGAGAGGATGGCGCTTATGGGCTAGATGTTGATTGTCCCACATTTTTGATGGCACACACTTTACACGATGGAAAAATTGGATGATATGCAATTTTAAGTTTATTTGCCCTCAAATGTGATGGATGGTAGATGTAGGCTTTTCTCATATGTTGGATGAAGATAATCTAACTCAAGCACAAGAGAAATGCCTAGATCTCGACATCCAAGCTACTAACATCATGTATAGATCCTGCATGATAACATCTTTGGAGAGATCATTGACATGAAGACTGGCCCATGAGATTTGGAGTTATGTCAATGAGAAGTATGGGACGGTCTCCAATGATGATGATGAACCCAAGAAGGAGGCGCATGAGTGTGTCAAGTATGATCACAATGTGGTGATTGAGGAAGATTGCCTCCACATCATGGTTAGGTGATGATGATAATGATCATATCACAAGATCACTTGACAAGATTAATGATGATGCCACAAGTGATGCCAATGATGATGCTACTCCATGCACACTTGATGGTGATAATGATGGATCATGCGAAGGGGTATGAGAGTGATGTTTCTTCAAGCTCTCCAACTACATCACATTGCTTCATGTCACAAGGTGACATTAAGGTATCTAATGCAAATGTGATTGATCTTGATTCATATGAGGAGCTTAGATAGATATGGTTGCATGATTAAAGCATTAGAAAAGAGATGGCTAAAATCGAGAAATTGAAAAATAAAAACTCTTTCTAAAGAACACATGTGAACAACAAAATCATCTACTTTATGTTACTACTTGTTCACATGAGGAGCTAAAATTAGCTCATGAGAAACTTAGTGTTGCTCATGATAACTTGGTACAAGACCATGCTTTTCTCACTAAGGAGATTTCTAATGGAAAAACTAAAATTAGTGAGAGCTCATCACATGGGTCAATTGATCAATCACATATTGTTGCTAACCCTTGTGATGTAGGCAAGAAGCATGTATCCACCTCTTGTGATGATTTATTAAAAATACCATGTTCTTCACAATTAGATGCATGTTCTACTTCTATGTCTTATGAGACTAACCTTTTGAAGAGCAATGAGCTCAATGAACAAGTGAAGAAATTGAGTAACAAGTTAGAGAGGTGCTACAACTCTCAAGTCACCTTTGAGCATATGTTGAAGACTCAAAGAAACTTTGGTGATAAGAGTGGAGTCGGCTTCAAGACTAGCAAAGTCAATCATCAAGAAAGCCGCAATGACACAAGTGGCATTGGCTTCAACAAGAGCAAGAGCAAGGGCAAAAGATAGGGCAAGAGAAGATATGAAAGAGAAATAAAGAAGCAAGAACATGAGAAGCTCTCTCATTTCATGTGCTTCAAGTGCCATGAAGTAGGACATCTTGTAAATGGTTGCCCCAATGAAGAAATGCTCAAGTTGAAGAAAGAAGAAGAGAGGCTAAGTCATGTTAAGTGCTTCAAGTGCCGCACTTGGGGCCATCTTACCTCAATGTGCCCAACCAAGCAATTGGTGAAGCAACAAGTGAAGCCTCAACCAAAGCCATAAGTTGAGCAAGAGAAAACACCCCAAGAGCAAATCAAGATCAACCATGAAGATGGTGGTGACATGATGATAAAGAAGAAGAAAACAAGAAGGGATGGAAAGACAAGGCATCCAATGCAAACTTAAGATGCCAAGATGATGAGCAAGAATGAAGATGAGAAGAAAGTCTATGCTGACATCAAATGCTTCAAGTATGGATGTACGGGACACTTTGTTTCTAAGTGTCCTACCAAGCTTGAGAAGAAGGCTCAAGCAATCCATGAGAGGTAAGTCAATAAGAAGCACCACTTGAGCAAGGAAGAGAAGGCTCAAGCAAAGAGAAAGTGCTACTCATGCCGGGAAAGGGGACACATGGCACATTCATATCCCCTAGGTAACACCCCTAAGCCTATTTTAATTAATGATGATTCTATGCTTAGGAAGGGTGGTAATGGTACCTCTATGGTTACTCTTGCAAAACATCCCGCTATTTATACTAAGGCTATGCCTAAGTATGTTGCACCTAACTTGAGAGGACCCAAAATTATTTGGGTACCATCAAAAAGTGGATGATTGTTTGTAGATACCATTGTCATTGGAGGCTTGGTTCAAATGATATTCATCTTGTTGATCATGTAGTTGAGCCAAGTATTGCTAAGTAATGATCATTATCCCAATGCCATGATAAATTGAGTGAAGTCCAAATGTGCTACAACATATAAGTGTCAAATTCAAGTTGTTGGTGATTCATTGATATATTTGATGGTTTGTAAATAATTGAGTTGAAGCTTGCAAGTTGGATGATTATGAGCTAACCAAGGTATATCTCTTGTTGATCATTTCATTTGGGTGCATATGAGTTGATTGAATTGGATAAATATGCAATGTTGCTTGCTATGAGATGTTTGAATGGATAAATTGATTAGTAGTCAAGTTTGGATTGATTCGTGTTGGATAAGTTCATAAGATGACATTTAGTAATTGGATCGAATGGATTTATGTTTTGTGAAAGTATTCAAACAAGTTAGTTTCAAGTTTGATTCATATTTGATGAAGTATAGCTCAAGTGATTGAAATCTGTCCTATATTGAAAATCTGAGTGAGCTGTGAACTTAGCCATGTTTGAGTAACCAAACTTATTGGATTGGCATGAAAATTGGTCTACATGCTCTAGACTTATGGTATAAGATGCTGTAGAAATTTCATGAAAATTGGATAAGAAATGCTTCGGTTTTGGAGTGGTTCTTGTCAGCTATAGTGCAGCAGTTTTCAGCATGTAGCAGTGGTGGAAGAATTGAAATCTGGTAGCAATCTAGAAGTCAAATGAAGCTCAAATTTTTACAGCTTCTAGATAACTTAGTCAGCACATCTTCACCAAATTGTGTGGTATTTGGATTTGTACTTTGGGAGATATGATTATTTCCTTGAAGGGTATAGAATCTGTCAGAAAAGTGACAAATGTTGGATTGATCTAGAGTCACTTTGATTGAAAGGTCCTCAAGTTGAAAACATATTTACAAGTGTTTGAGGTACCTAAGTTTGGTTTTGAGATGATCTAGATGCATGATAAGTAAAGAGTACAAGATCATTTAATTGAGGAGTGTACTTTGCACATATTCGGTACTCAAATTGGAAGATCAAGATCAAACTCAAGATGAAGTTTAAGTTTAAGTTTAAGTTCTAGTGACTATTGAAAATCATTTGGTAGAAAGAAAAAGGACTTAAACAAGTAGAAAGAAAAATGACTTAAAGAAGGAATCGAGGTTACTCATCAAGTTAAGTCCATCACTTGAATCAATCAATCAAGTTATTTGAAGTGAGTATCAAGAATGGTTCTTGGAGAGAGGTCACTTCTCCCTAGTGTAGGGCTTGCTGCCTATGTATAGGTAAACCAAGCGTGGTACTTGGAAGGCTAACATAGAAGTGGTGATCCGAGAAACATTTGAGATGCTTAGTTGAAGAAATCAAAAGGGTTGATCAAGAAAAGCAAGCAACACCCAAAAGAGAGCTAATCATATTATTTCAAGTGGTATTCCAAATAGTTCTCTCATGCAAGTATTGATCAAAAGATGAAGCAAGTCAACCACAATAAGAAAGTGTACTTGATCATAAGTGGTATTCATTTCATATGGGTGAAGAATGGAATTCAAAATGGTATCTATTGGTTTTCACCAAGCTTATAATTGGACTTCACATTGCTATTGGAGTAATGAATTGAAATCTATGTGACTATCCTCTGCTCCAACATAGCAAAGGTATCATTGTAATGTGCATGATCATTTCATCCCTTACTAGTATGTGATTAGTGCATATAGTACATACTTCATAGGATCATGCATAACAAATAAAATGTTTAAATTCATAGCCTACCACTATTGCTTGAATGATTAATTGATCTAGTGATTAGTATATGAATTCGTTCATGAGCTAGTAAACCCAAGTACTTGAGTTAATTTGATTGCTAATAAGTGACAAGTACAACATTGCCAAAATAACCCTTGCAAGAGGTGTGAAGAAGCTTGTCATTGATTCAAACCGGACTTGGAAGCTTAGACAAATCAATTTAGTTCAAGTCAACCATAGAAGCTTAGGATAGTGATAAGAGTACAAGCACAAGACAACAATGCAAATGGATATCTAGTTTGTTTATTACAAGTGGTATCTAGACTCAAGTATTTCATCAAGAATCTACAAGTGATGTCTAGATCAACTCACAAGTGATATCCTATAAGTAATACTCATGAAGATAGCAAATGTTCAAGAAATGATTTTTATTGATAAATCCAACAAGTGGTTCCATACTAGAAGAGTCTTTCAAGTATCACATCTACACATGGTATCAATCATGCAAGATGATGGTTCCACAAGTGATCCAAAACTTTAAGTGATCATAAAATGAAGAATGCATCCCTCACCTATAAAAGCTCAAGAGTATCAAATGGATGACCCATGCTATCACATAGGAGGAGGTGTCACACAAATTGATATCAAGATCAAAGATCCTATGTGTGGTATCTCAAGAAGGCCTACACAAGATACAAGTGGCACAAGTTACAAGTGGTATCTACAAGTGGTGTCATTCCAGCAATCAAGTGACGTCCATAAAAAATGTAAGATTCAAGCCTCAACCATCTACCCCAAAATGCATACCTTTGCATCAATGAGAAGCACACCTCTTATGGAAATTGATGACAAAAGGGGAGAGATTGTACAAAAATATAAAAGCTTTGAGATTAAGATTGTACAAGGGGGAGAGATAAGATATGAAAGGTCAAAGAAGTAGAGGTAGGACATGGACATGGACAATGAGGGAGCAACATTGAAGAAAAGAGATTGATCAAAATTCTTGGACAAGAGAAGCACACAAGTAGGGGGAGCAAGCTCATGAAATTTAGTTGATTGCATTTTGATATGTGTATATTCATGTGCTTGCTTGCATTGCATAAGCTTTCAAATTCAATATGCATGTTTATGTGGTGTATGCTAGTTGTAGAACTTGAATGATGATTTGATAACTATCATGCATAGAATGATAGCTAGACACTCTTGGTATGCTTTTCAAGTAATGCTAGTACCTTGCTTTTTAATCTCACAAGGTATCTAGTTCTTTTTTATTTCCAAGTGATATCTAGCTAACCATGGTGCTAAAGATGAACTTAAAGGTGCAACTCTGATTGGTACACGCTTCAAAGGTTTATTCTATACACCTTAGCACCATTTAGTAGTAATTACTCCCATAATTTAAATCTATGCATATGTGCGAGCTTCAAATCAAACACTTTAGCACATATGTAGGGGGAGACACATGATTTGTGGTACTTGTCCAAAATCATTTTCACATGGTAAAATTGCTTGGGCAAGCAATATGAATCCAAAAGAGCTTAATTTCCATATCTTTGTAGGGTTGTCATCAATTACCAAAAAGGGGGAGATTGAAAGGTCCTTGTGTGGTTTTGGTAATTGAGTGACAACCTAGGTGGACTAATTGTATTTATATGAGATACACAGTGATTAGTCCACAGGTACATGTGTGTGAGCAACATATGCTATGAAGGTGAAAATGGCTTGGAGATGTTGCAAAGCTCACACATGTGATGATGAAGGAGCTCATTGCATATGAGACATGACATTGAGTCATGTGATCAAGGTGGAGAAGATCAAGACATGACTTGGCTTGATGGACCGGTTACAAAGCACTCAAGGGCAAGTTGGAGGCTTTGGAGCGATGGACCACGCGTGGCGGTGAAGTTTGAGCAAGACTTGGTGTCGATAGACGAAGGCAAGCAGTGAAAAAAGCAAGTGAAGTCAAGATCGATGAACCAATATGATCATGTGATGATATGAAGTGGATCATATCATTGTTGATCATGTTGGTGCATGTGTTGCATCAACATTGGAGGAGATGGAATGGAATGCGCAAGGCAAAGGTATGACCTAGGGTATTTCATTTCACCGATCATAGGTGTGTAGAGAAGTTGATGACTGGGTTTTAGGATAGATGACCGTGACTATCAAGAGGGGCAAACTTGTTTGCATATCGGTCATCTAGTGCCATTTGAGTGGTCTAACTTTGCATCGTCGTTAGGATTGAGTGGCGTGGCAAGCTGAGTGGCTAATCCTTTGGAAAATGTTTGTGAAAAGCTAACACATATACACATGGTGGTGTACACTTGGTAGTGTTGGCACATTTACAAAGGGAGATGAAGTTGGAGTTGATGTGGATCACTTCGGTGATGAAACGGAGGTGAGAAAGGTCCCACAGAGTGGACCGGACTCATCACGGAAGGACCGGACGCCCGGCCGTCAAAAGGCGCCCGGTCAGGTGACGATGATAACGCAGCAGAAAGCAGTGAGAAGTTGGAGGACCGGACGCTGGTGTTGCGTCGCGATCGGACACCGACCGGACGCGATACCGGTCTTGTCCGTAAGACTCTATCGGAAACGATCGACGCCGGAGTTGTTGCGTCGGTCAATTTATCTTGGCAGATGTCCGGTCATCATATGACCGCTTAGATCTGGGCGCATTTATATTTGAAGCAGGTGACACGTGGTCGTCATCGAGCGACCAGACGCGAGGTTCAGCTGGGTCTCGATCAACCTCGACCGAGCGCCCTGGTCAGCCTGACTTTTGCCTAGTGAAGGGGTAACGACTCTATTTGTTCGTGGGGTTATAAATAGAAGCATGGTTGGCCTTGGGGTAGGCCGAGCACACTAGAGCCTTGGTGGCTTGTGTGGTAGTGCTTGGGAGCCCTCCATCTCGACCTTATAGGTGTACACCGCCACGTCCGGGTGATCACCCCGACTCTAGTTGCACTCGCTAAGTCTAGGTGGGCACCGCCCCTAGGGTGGCGGTGCCACCGACAAGGCATGGTGTTGCCAGCTCCTCAACATGCGGCTCGCCTCGGCCTTGTCAAGCAGGGTGGTGGTGCACCGGATTGGGGGTGGCGGTGCCCTGTGGCACCATTCCGATCCCGATTTCGCCTTTCTTTTCTTCAACAACTTCTTCACCTTTGTAAATGTGCTAACACCACCAAGTGATCATCAACTTGTGCACGTGTGTTAGCTTTTCACAAACATTTTCCCAAAGGATTAGCACTCAATTCACCACGCCACTCGATCCTAACACGTATGCAAAGTTAGATCGCTCAAGTGACATTAGATGACCAATATGCAAACAAGTTTGCCCCTCTTAATAGTACGACCATCTATCCTAAACCCGATCATCAACTTCTCTACACACCTATGACTGGTGAAATAAAATGTCCTAGGTTATACCTTTGCCTCATGCATTCCATTCCATCTCCTCCAATGTCGATGCAACACATGCACCAACATGATCAACAATGATATGATTCACTTCATATCATTACGTGATCGTATTGGTTCATCAATCTTGACTTCACTTGCTCTTCACCGTTGCTTTGGTCCATCGGCGCCAAGTCATCACTCAACTTGTCCTTCACACTTGCAACCGATCTGTCGAGCCAAGTCTTGTCTTGATCTTCTCCACCTTGATCACATGACTCCATGCCATGTCTCATATGCAATGAGCTCCTTCATCACAAGTGTAAGCTTTTGCAACATCTCCGAGCCACTTCACCTCGATGGCATATGTTCCTCACACATATGTACCTATAGACTAATCGCCTGTGTATCTCACTCAAACACATATTAGTCCACCTAAGGTTGTCACTCAATTACCAAAACTAAACAAGGACCTTTCAATCTCCTCCTTTTTGGTAATTGATGATAACTCTACAAAGATATGGAAACTAAGCTCATTTCAAGCTAGCACTTCACACAAGTGTAAATTGCTAACTTGATTTGGATTTTATGCTACTTATCCAAATAAGCATCATAAAACCCGACTTGGTAGTGATAACTCCTACATATGTGCTCAAATGGTTTGGTTTCAAGTTTGCACAAATGCATAAATATGAAATTTGTGGGAGTGTTACCACTACTAAGTGATGCTAAGGTGTATAGAATAACCTTTGAAGCATGATATCAATCGAAGTTACACTTTTAACACCATCCTTAGCATCATGAGTAGCTAGACAACAAAAACACTAGAAACCCCGTGAGATCAACATTATAAGCAAGGTTCTAGTACCACGTATAGAAATACAAGTCTAGCTACCATCCTATGCATGCTAGTTATCATATCATCAATCAAATTCTACAACTAGCATACACCACACAAGCATGCATTCCAAATTTAAATACTTATGCAAGTGCAAGCAAGCACATGAATATGCACATCTCAAATGCAATCAAGCAAAGTTCATGAGCTTGCTTCCCCTACTTGTGTGCTTCTCTTGTCCAAGAATTTTGACCCTTTCACATTCTTCAATGTTGCTCCAGTCCATTGTCCATGTTGATCCTTTCACATTCTTCAATGTTGCTCTCTCTTTATTCATTGTCCATGTCTAAAACCCCAATTGTAATATCTTTTGTCTCAATCTCTCCCAAAGCTTTCATATCTTTGTACAATCTCTCCCCCTTTGTTATTAATTTCCATAAAAGGTGTGCTTCTTATTGATGCAAAGGCTTGCATTGAGGTAGATGGTAGAGGCTTGAATCTTGTATTTTTGATGGACACCATTTGTATAGATCTTTAGACACCATGTGTAGGATATTATGACCTTGATACGAATTGTAGTGGGGCTCCTCCCCCTATGTCCAATCATGGGTCATTCTCTTGATAATCTTGAGCTCTTCTAGATGAGGAAAGCATTCTTCATTTGATGATCACTTAAAGTTGAGGATTACCTGTGGAACCACCATCTTGTATGAATGATACCATGTGTAGAGATGTGATACAACATGTATGATTGATTTGTCAATAAAAACCATTTCTTGAACATTTGCTATCTTTTATGAGTACCACTTGTAGGATGTCACTTGTAAGTTGATCTAGACACCACTTGTGAATTCTTGATGAGATACTTAAGTCTAGATGCCACTTGAAACAATCCAAACTAGATATCCATTTGCATTGTTGTCTTATGCTTGTACTCTTGTTACTTATCATGAGCTTCTAAGATGACTTGAACTAAATTGATTTGCCTAAGCTTCCAAGTCCGGTTTAAACCAATGACAAGCTTCTTCACACCTCTTGCTGTGGGTTATCTTGCCAATGTTGTACTTGTCAATTGTTAGCAATCCAAAATAGATCAAGTACTTGGGTTCACTAGCTCATGAACAAACTCATACTCATACCACTAGATCAATTAAACATTCAAGCAATAGTGGTAGGCTATTAATTTTAAACTTTCATATGTCATGCATGTTCCTATAGAGCATGTACTATATGCACTAACCATATACTAGTAAGAGATGAAATGATCATGCACATTATAATGATACCTTTGCTATGTTGGTTCATCGATCTTGACTTCACTTGCTCTTCACCGTTGTTTCGTCCATCAGGCCGCCAAGTCATCACTCAACTTCCCTTCACACTTGCAACCAAATGCTGAGCCAAGTCTTGTCTTGATCTTCTCCACCTTGATCATATGACTCCATGTCATGTCTCATATGCAATGAGCTCCTTCATCACAAGTGTGAGCCTTTGCAACATCTCTGAGCCACTTCACCTCTATGGCATATGTTGCTCACACATAAGTACTTGTGGACTAATTGCCTTTGTATCTCACTCAAACACATATTAGTCCACCTAAGGTTGTCACTCAATTACCAAAACCAAACAAGGACCTTTTAGCCGAAAGCATAGCAGGGTCGCCCGACCACGGCTCTCGGCGTGGCTGCATACATCAAGGCTGGCCGAGTCCTGGTCTCCGGCGCAAGGGCATGTAGGCGAGGCGCACGGCTTTGGACCTAGGGGCGATGCTGCTCAGGACCATCTCGGTGGAGTCTGGATCGGCGATACGACAGCAGTGAAAGTAGCTTGGTGAGCCACCGCTTCAGACTCAACCACGTGGCTGGTTTGGGCCTGTGACACGGGATCCGCGCTCTGCGGAGCGAGAGCAGTGCACACATGGCACATCGCTGTTCGTGGGGCTGGACGAGGACCCTAGGAGTCGGTCCGAAGGTAGGGTCCGGACCGCGTTGAAAGCTCTAGTTTGGTTTTGGTGAATTAATGAAACCCTAAGTGCTAACCTATTGCTCTAGTGATCATGAGATATGTAGCACATTCCAAGTGATGGAGCAATTGGTGAAGATCATGTTGATGGTGGTGATGACCATGGTGATGAAGTGCTCGGCTTGGTAAAGAAGAAAGAGAAAAACAAAAAGCTCAAGGCAAAGGTAAAACTTGATAGGAGTTTTTTGGTTTGGTGATCGAGACACTTAGCGTAGTATGATCACATTTATGATAGATAGTTGTACTATTAAGAGGGGTGAGACTCGCCATGAAATGCGGTTATCAAAGTGCCACTCGATATTCTAACTCATTGCATATGCATTTAGATTCTAGTGAGTGCTAACACCCTTAAAATATTTATGAAAATATGCTAACACAATTGCACAAGGCGATACACTTGGTGGTTAGCACATTTGATCAAGGGTGGCGAAGTTGGAGAAGTAAAGGTGTTGTTTTTGCACTAACTTGGACGCTGGTCATGTTGTGACCAGACTCAAAGACTAGGTGTGTCCGGTCATTTTAGTGAAGCAAAGTGCGCTTGTGTTCGTTGGATCACGACCGGATGATGAACAAGTGATTTCGACCGGACGCGTAGGGCATACGCCGACATACCGACATCGGGCGCCAAACTTGTGCGCGCAGAGAAGGATCGGACGCTAGCTTCACGTCCGGTCGAGGTGCATCTCGATGCCCGATCATGGTTTGGGCGCCTAGAACCTCTCCGAAGCACCCCAGTGCATAGTGGCCGGAGTGGAGCGGCGTGTCCGATCTCACGCCGGTGCCTGCTTAAGCGACAGCCGGCCGTGGGCACCGGCAAGCGCCCCGGTCTTGTTGATTGTTGTGTCCGACCGCTACTTAACCACACTAGGAAGGCTAGTGACCATATGGATCACAATCGCTGAGGTTGAATCACGAGGACATATGGATGGCATCGAGGATCGGACATTGGTCGGGCTGTGTTCATCGACGGATCTCACGCTGGCCCGTTGAACGCGAAGTTGGGCCGCCGTCACCTAGATGGCTTGGTGCAATGAGGATCATCGAGTGGAGGAAGGTGCTTGTCTTCGCTCCTATCATGGTGATTGTGAGGGGTTCTTGACCTTTCCTCGGCGAAGAGCCAAAAGGTACTATAGTGGATTGCTTGTGGGTTGTGTGACCCTTATCTTGTGTTGGTTGTGCAAGCACCCTATTGCGGGTTAGGCGTGTGATGCCTATAAGAGCGTGAACCTCCAAGTGAGTGAATCGCCACAACAGAGACTAGCTTGCCCGGCAAGCAAGTGAACCTTGTGAAAAATCATTGTGTCATCTTGTCTCAAGGATTTCTTGGTATTCATTGTGATTGACTAATTTTATCTTGTGATTGGCTCATTCATCGACTATTGACGGTACAACTAACTATCCATCTCGTGTATTTACATTCTTAGTGTAGCTAAGCTCTTTAGTATAGTTAGTTTTGAGAGCTAGCTTGTGTCAGTGTCTAGTGGTTAGTGAGGCTCTTTAGTTAGTCTTTGAGAGCTCACTAACTTAGTGTAGTGACTTAGCCCTTGTGTGCCTAGAGACTATAGAGACTAGAATTATGATAGGTGGCTTGCATTTTTAGTAGGCTAAGCGCAACATTCATTTTGCCTCATATTTGTCTCTAACCGCTTTGTTTAGTGTTGTTATAGAATTTTTATAGGCTATTCACCCTCTCTAGCCATTAGAAAATTTCAAGTGGTATCGAGTCGTGGTCACCTTGATTTGAGGCTTAACAACATTAAGTATCAAATGGCTCAAATCAACAACACCAAGAAGCCACCCCAATTTGATGGCACAAATTATCCTTATTGGAAGGCAAAGATGACAACATACATCAAGTCAATCAATAGAAAGGTTTGGAAGGTGATGAAGACCAAGATTGAGGTTGCCAATGCGGAAGCTCTCACCGCCGCCGAAGAAGTATTGCTCCAAAATAATGACATTGCTCTTAGTGTCATTCATGACATATTGCATGAGAGAACATATGAGCAAATTAAGAACATTAAGATGGCTCATGAGGCATGAAAGAAGTTGTAGGAATCATTTGAGGGCACACAAGTGGTGAAGGGTGCCAAGGCATACATTCTCAAGGAGAAGTTTGTAAGCTTCAAGATGAAGGATGATGAGAGTGTGCCGAAGATGTTTCATAGACTTCAAGTGCTTGTCAATAATCTCAAAGCACTTGGAGAAGATGTGAAGGACAAGGACTTCTCTCACAAGTTCTTGAGATGCTTGCCATCAAGATTTAGCATGTTGGTCACTTTGCTAGTGAGAAGTGGTTTGGACACAATGACACCAAATTAAGTATTAGGTGATGTGATGACCGATGATATATTTAGAAATAATGATGAGAAGGAAGAAAAGCAGGAGAAGAAAGATGAGAAGAAGGATGAGAAGAAGTGTGTGGCATTCAAAGCCACATCATCCAATGACAAGGCAAAGCAAGAATCATCAAGTGAAGATGAAGACTTGAGCTTTGATGAGATGGATGATGAGAAGATGGCTCTCTTTATGAAGAGATTTGGCAAGTTCATGGTGAATAAGGGTTACCGTGCTAGAAGGAAGAAGTCTTCATCCAAGAACAAGAAAGAGTCAAGAAGGTGCTTCAAGTGTGGAAGCAAGGATCATCTTGTTGCTTAATACCTATACAATAGCAGCAATGATGATGATGACAAGAAGAGCAAGAAGAAGGACAAGAAGAAGAAGGACAAGATGACCTTCAAAAATAAGAAGAATGGTGGTTCATATGTGGTCACTTGGGATAGTGTTGCTTCCTCAAGTGATGATGATGATAGTGATGATGACAAGACCACCAAGAAGAAGGCTCTTGCAAGCATTGCTATCAATGAGAAGCCTTCTCTCTTCGACACTCCATCATGCTTCATGGCTAAGGCCACTAAGGTAGAAACTTGTGATGATGGATGTGATGAGGAACATGATAATGAAAGTGAAAGTGACAATGATGATGAACCTACTAAGGATGAACTATTTGACATGCTAGAAGATGTTAAAGAACACTTTGACATCAAGAGAAAGGAATGCAAAAGCTTGCGTAAGGAACTAAAAGCCCTTAAGCAAGCCTTTGATGAGCTCAATGCATCTCACGAGGGGCTAGAGGAAGCCCATGATAAGCTTGGCAAGGCTCACAAAAAGCTTGAAAAGGCTCATTCCTTTTTGCTTGATGAGCAAAATAAAAAGAAGCATGTTGAAACTTACAATGTAGGTTTAACTTGTGATATAATTGATGAATTATTATCTATGCCTATCATTGTTGCTCCCTGCTAACCCTTCTTGCAATACTTCCACTTCCACCTCATCTAGTAGTGATGGTCTCACTTGTGATGCCTCACTAATGGTTGAGAATGAGAACCTCAAGAAGGAAGTCAATAAGCTCACTCACACCTTGACTAAGGCCTATGGTGGTGAGGACCGCTTGCTTATGTGCTTGGGTAGCCAAAGAGCTTCTCTCTACAAAGAGGATTGGGCTATACCCCAAGAAAGGCAAGATGGCTTTTGCTCCTCACAAGACTAGTTTTGTGAAGAACAATGATCGGTTTTGCACTAGTTGCAAATAAGTTGGTCATAAAGAGCATGAATGCAAAAATAAGAGCAAAAATTCTAATGTATCCTCCATTAAGCTTGATTCTTTTTATATGCTTACAAAGGTGCAAATGGTGTAAAGGCTAAGTTCATTGGTAAACCATGGATGGGCTCAAAGAAGAAAGTCATTTGGGTACTAAAGAGCTTAGTAACTAACCTTCAAGGACCCAAGAAGTTTGGGTACCTAAAAAGAATTGATCTTCTTTTGTAGGTCAATTATAAAGCCGAGAGGAAGGCATTGGGTTCTTGATAGTGGGTGCACTCAACACATGACCGGTGATGCAAAATGTTCAACTCAATCAACACCAATGATAATAATGGCTATGATAGTATCACATTCTGGTGACAATGGCAAAGGCAAGGTCAAAGAGTTTGGTAAGATTGTAATATCCAATGACATGAGCATTTTCAATGTGTTGCTAGTAGAGAGCTTGAACTTCAATTTGCTATCCGTGGCTTAATTGTGTGATCTTGGATTTTAGTACATATTTAGGGTAGATGATCTAGAGATCATAAGTGTAGATGGCTCCAATTTAATCTTCAAAGGGTTTAGATATGAGAATCTATACTTGGTTGATTTCAATGCTAGTGAAACTAAATTATCTACATGTTTGTTCACTAAGTCTAGCATGGGTTGGTTATGGCATAGAAGGCTTGGTCATGTTGGAATGAAACAATTGAATAGATTAGTTAAGTATGACTTGGTTAGAGGCTTGAAAGATGTTATGTTTGAGAAGGATAAGCTTTGTAGTTCTTATCAAGCCAGCAAACAAGTTGGAAACATCCATCCTAAGAAAAGCATGATGAGCACTAGTAAAGCATTTGAGTTGTTGCACATGGACTTATTTTGGCCAACACAATACACTAGCATTGGTGGTAACAAATATAGCTTTGTGATAGTGAATGAATATACTAGATACACATGGGTATTTTTTGATGGTGGATAAAAGTGATGTGTTTGCAACATTCAAATCATTTGTCAAAGGCATTCACAATGAGTTTGAAACAACCATCAAGAGAGTTAGAAGTGACAATGGTAGTGAGTTCAAGAACACTAGAATTGATGAGTTGTGTGATGAATTTGAAATTAGACATCAATTCTCGACCAAGTACACTCCACAATCAAATGGCCTTGTTGAGAGGAAGAATAGAACACTCATTGATATGGCAAGGTCTATGCTTAGTGAGTACATTGTGAGTCAATCTTTTTGGGCTGAAGCTATCAACACAGCTTGCTATTATAGCAATCGCCTCTATTGCCGTCCATTGAAAGAGAAGACACCATATGAGCTCTTGAATGGTAGAAAGCCCAACATTGCATATTTTCAGGTCTTTGATTGTAAATGCTATATCTTAAAGAAAGACACTAGATTGAGCAAATTTGACAAGAAATGTGATGAAGGGTTCTTACTTGGCTACTCCACTACAAGCAAAGTATATAGATTTGGAATTTGGATAGTGGTACTCTTAAGGAAGTTCACGATGTTGAATTTGATGAACCAAGGGTTCACAAGTAAAGAATGAGAACTTGGAAGATATTAGAGGCATTCAACTTTCAAATGCCATGAAGAACATGGACGTTGATGAATTAAGGCTCAGGCAAGTGAATGATGATGAAGATGATCAAGTGCAAGTGCTCTCTAACTCAAATATGCAAGATGATACTGAAGGGACCGTGACGCCTAAGAGGGGGGTGAATTAGGCAACTTAAAACTCCAACTCTAAACTATGGCCTCTTTTGCTAACCTTAGCAAAACCTATGCAAAAGATAAACTATCTAAATGTGCAACTACGGTTTTGCAAATGTGTTGCTATCTCTACCGCAATAGAAGTAATGTAATCAATGTAAGTGCGGAAGCTAAAGAGCGATGTAGAGATATGCAAACTCCCGTCGACGACTCTGGTATTTTTACCGAGGTATCGAGAAGCGCGCAAGCTTCCCCCTAGTCCTCGTTGGAGCCCCTTACAAGGAATCCCTCGCAACGGCCAAGCTCCCGGTCAGGTAACTCCGTGGATAGTCTCGGGCCTTCCCCACGCGCAAGTGGGTCTCCGACGTGTCTTCCGGCAAGCCTCTCCCGGATGCTCCCCGCCGTCTTCACTATCAAGCTTCCAGCCGAAACGCCGTGGGCCTTGTTCCCTCCGGTACACGGTGGTGGCCACACCACAAACACGGTTGGTGTGATCTCAGAAGACTTCAAGCCCCTCCGATGTACAACACTTATGCTCGCAAGCACGGGGTGGCAAGAGGTATGCAAACCTCACTAAACACTAGGCATAAACCTAGAGCAAGTGCATAAGCGGTGGTCTAATCAACCTAAGCACTTTGCAAAGCACTTATGTTAATCACCTAATAAAACACTAAGCACTATGCATGTGGAGATCACTAAAATGGTGTATCAACACCTTTGGTATGTTTCTCAGCTCCACCACTTCAAATGGCCGGTTGGGGGTTGTATTTATAAGCCCCACCGAGAAAGTAGTCGTTTGGGGTCAATTCGCTGAAATGAAGCATCGACCGGACGCTAAATCATCCCGATCGGACGCGTTTAGTCGTCTCCGACCATTGAGCCGGCAATATATCGAAGCGTGACGCTAGCCGTTCGTCGCTTCGCCACCGAACACATCCGGTCGCAAATTTGCCACT
Organism: Miscanthus lutarioriparius; assembly: GCA_904845875.1. Classification (NCBI taxonomy): domain Eukaryota; kingdom Viridiplantae; phylum Streptophyta; class Magnoliopsida; order Poales; family Poaceae; genus Miscanthus; species Miscanthus lutarioriparius. The sequence goes on from CAJGYO010000008.1 coordinate 10,160,554, forward strand.
CAGAACCTTATCATAATCGATCGGACGCTGCTATCCCACGTCCTGATTTGTTGCCGCCGTCCGTCTAGGAGGATCGGTCTTTGTCGCTGAGCCACTTGCCCAAAGATCCATCAGAAGCGCTTGGTTGCTTGTCCAATGTCCGGCCCTACATTTGGTCACCACAAGTGAGCTTATTTCTTCGTGATCTTGCATGTATGGCTTGGTTTCAATCTTCGTGCTTGGACTTTGCTTGATATCTCGGGTCTTCTCTTGTGCTTCTATGGTCTTTCTTAAAGTGTTGATCATCGGATCGGACGTCGCCTTAAATCCACGCCACGCCTTCCACCCTATTGAACTACAACATAAACACTTGTAAATTCATTAGCCCAATTTGGTTGTGTTGATCATCAAACACCAAAATCCAAAGTAAATGGGCCAAGGGTCCATTTTCCTTACAGATACAAATCAAGCTAGTACAAGTGTCTCTCATGACAATGAACTAATTCAAGTGGCTAGCACATCATCTCAACCCAATGATCAAGCAAGTGCAAGCAATCAATTTCCAATCCTCGAACCAACCAATATTGCAAGGGATCATCCATTGGATACTATAATTGGAGATAATTCTAGAGGTGTGCAAACTAGATCAAGATTGGCTTTACTTTGTGAGCATTTCTCATTTATGTCATCTATTGAACCAAAGAAGATAGATGAATCATTGACGGATGTTGATTGGGTGAATGCTATGATGAAGAATCGAATAACTTCACAAGAAATGAAGTATGGGAATTAGTGGAGAGACCAAAGGGACACAATATGATTGGAACCAAATCGGTCTTTAGAAACAAGCAAGATCAAGATGTGATAGTAGTAAGGAACAAAACAAGATTGGTAGCACAAGGCTATACACAAGTTGAAGGTCTTGACTTTGGAGAAACATATGCCCCGGTTGCTAGATTAGAAGCAATTAGAATCTTGCTAGCCTATGCTTGTGCCCACGATATCAAGCTCTATCAAATGGATGTTAAGAGTGCATTTCTCAATGGTTACATCAATGAAGAAGTATATGTTGAGCAACCTCCCGGTTTTGAAGATGACAAGAAGCCCGACCATGTGTACAAGTTGAAGAAGGCATTGTATGGATTGAAGCAAGCACCTAGAGTATGGTATGAGAGATTGAGGGACTTCCTACTCTCTAAAGGGTTCATATTGAGCAAGGTTGACACCACTCTTTTCATCAAGAAGATTGGAAAAGATTTATTTGTGTTGCAAATCTATGTTGATGACATCATATTTGGATCAACCAATCAAGATTTTTGTGAAGAATTTGGAAAGATGATGGCTAATGAGTTTGAGATGTCCATGATTAGAGAGTTAAGTTACTTCCTTAGTCTTCAAATCAAGCAATTGAAGAATGGTACATTTGTGAGTCAAGACAAGTATATTAAGGACATAATCAAGAAGTTTGACATGAGTGATAGCAAAGCCATTAGTACATCAATGGGAACAAATGGCAACTTGGATAGTGATGCAAGTGGAAATATGGAGGATCAAAAATTATATCGGTCTACGATTGGAAGCCTACTCTATGTGACCGTATCAAGGCCGGATGTCATGTTTAGTGTATACATGTGTGCAAGATTTCAAGCCTCGCCAAGAGAAAGTCATTTGAAGGCTACAAAGAGAATATTGAGGTACTTGAAGCATACACAAAATATTGGTTTGTGGTATTCCAAAGGAGCAAAGTTTGAGCTAGTTGGTTACTCCGACTTGGATTATGCGGGATGCAAAGTTGAAAGGAAGAGCACCTCGGGCACATGTCAATTGTTGGGAAGATCACTTGTTTCATGGTCATCAAAGAAGCAAAATAGTGTTGCATTATCAACCGCCGAAGCCGAATACATATGCGCCGGTAGTTATTGTGCACAAATACTTTGGATGAAGGCTACTTTGAGTGACTTTAGAATCAAGTTCAAGAAAGTGCCATTGCTATGTGACAATGAGAGTGCAATCAAGTTGACCAACAATCCGGTTCAACATGCAAGAACAAAGCACATTGATGTCCGCCACCGTTTCATAAGAGATCACCAACTAAAAGGGGACATTTGTATTGAGAGTGTAGGCACCGAAGATCAACTTGCCGATATATTCACCAAGCCATTGGATGAGAAAAGGTTTTGTAAGCTAAGGAATGAGTTTAACATATTGGATTTCTCAAATATGTGTTGATGCACCCCCCACTTATATGACATGCCTCTCCTTCGAGCAATCCAAGGTAAAAGTTGATTGGCATGGCATACATCCTTGCTAAGGACATGTTTAGTGCATCTAGACATCTTCCACATTTAATAGGCTCATTCATAAAAATCAAATGAATTTGATGATTGTATGGTACCACTATTGCTTCTATGCTTATTTTGATCTAGTGGTAGCATATGACATGTTTGTGGGTTTGTAAACCTAGTGTTTGATCTAGAAAATGAGTTCTAAGTGTTTAACTCAACATGGTACAAGATAACCCTTATTTGGAGGTGTGAAGAAGCTTGTCCTTGAATCAAACCGAGTTAAATGTCTTTGGCAAGTATTCAAGATTGAACCAAATTTGGGAAAATGATCCTCACCCCATTGATTGACATTGATAATCCTAACCTATCAATAATTTAAGCCTTTGTGGTCATTGATGACAAAGGAGGAGAAAAACAAATATATTAGTACATAGGGAGAAAAACAAAGATATTAGTGTACTAAGATAGTAAGAAAAGACAACAAAGGGGAGAATTTGATATAGGGGGAGAGTATGACAAAGGAAAGGGATCAATTAAAAATTTGAGCACACAAGTAGGGGGAGCAAGCTCATGAACTTGTACGGTGCATTTAAATGTGCATTTCATATGTTTGCTTACATGGCACAAGTTTTAAATTTCAATATCCATGCTTGTGTGGTGTATGCCAGTTGTAGGTTTGAATGATGAAATGAAAATCTAGCATGCATAAGTTTATCTAGTGATTTCATTTCCAAGTGTCTTCAAGTGGTATCGAGCTAACCATGGTGCTAAGGATGGTATATTGGTGCACTTCGATTGGTATCACGCTTCAAAGGTCCATCTTTTATATCTTAGCATCATTTGGTAGACATTGTCTCCTATATTTCCTATCTAAGCATATGTGCAAGCTTCAATCCAAACTCTTAGCACATATGTAGGGGGAGCAATCGCTACCATTTGGGGTTCATGAAACTTGTCCATATCCTTTTACACATAGTAAATATGCTTGAGCAAGTAACATGGATTTAATTGAATTTCAATTCATATCTTTGTGAAAGGGTTGTCATCAATTACCAAAAAGGGGAGATTGAAAGCTCTAGTTTGGTTTTGGTGAATTGATGAAACCCTAAGTGCTAACCTAGTTTATCAAGTGATCATGAGATAGGTAGCACATTTCAAGTGATGAAGCAAATGAAGATCATGACATGATGATGGTGATGCCATGGTGATGATCAAGTGCTTGGACTTAAAAAGAAGAAAGAGAAAAACAAAAGGCTCAAGGCAAATGTATAAATGGTAGCAGCCATTTTGTTTTGGTGATCAAGACATTTAGTGAGTGTGATCACATTTAGGATTGATAGTCATACTATTAAGAGGGGTGAAACTCTATTGAAATACGGTTGTCAAAGTGCCACTAGATGCTTTAACTCATTGCATATGCATTTAGGATCTAGTGGAGTGCTAACACCCTTGAAAATGTTTGTGAAAAATATGCTAACACATGTGCACAAGGTGATACACTTGATGGTTGGCACATTTGAGCAAGGGTTAGGAACTTCACGGTGGAGTATCCGCCAGAGAGAGCGGACATCCACGGTGCCACCCGGCATCCCTATATAGAAAAGACGGAGGTCATCTGTAAGTGATCGGATGTCGGCCTCTGTTGGACCCCAAGCGTCCGGTCAAGAGAAGTTGCAAAGACGCTGGCGTCGGTCTCACGGATTTGGGTCACTTAGTGACCGACGCTGGAGGGTTGCATCCGGTCGCTGATGTGGGCAAGATGCAGGGGAGACGCGAAAGTGACCGGACGTTGGTGAGTCCGGCCGAGCATGACCGGACATGTTTGGTCGTGATTTTCGCTCGGATGCTTACTTGAAACGATCGGACGCCGAGGTCCAAGATCCCGGTCACTTATTCACAGCAAAGACGTCCGATCATCACTTGACCGTTGGGATCGGACATTTAGTATTTGAAGAGAGGGGACACGTGGCATGCATCGACGATCGAACGCTGGGGTCCTGCGTCCGGCCGATATGACCGAGCGTCCGGACACCCGAGTTGTACCCAGTGAAGGGGTACAACGGCTCTATTTCATGGGAGCTTCTATTTAAGCCCCATGGCTGGCTCAAGCTAATACTCTTGGCCATTTGCATTGACATAGCAACCTTGTGAGCTTAGCCAAAGCCCTCCCACTCATCTCCATCATAGATTCAATATCTTTGTGAGATTGGGAGAGAATTCAAGTGCATTGCTTGAGTGTTTGCATCTAGAGGCACTTGATGTTCGTGTTTTCTCATGGGATTCACTTGTTACTCTTGGTGGTTGCCGCCACCTAGATGGCTTAGAGCAATGAGGATCGTCGAGCGGAGGTTGGTGATTGTCTCTCGGCCCGATAGTGGTGATTGTGAGGGGTTCTTGACCTTTCCCGGTGGAGAGCCAAAAGGTACTCTAGTGGATTGCTCGTGGCTTGTGTGATCCTCATCTTGTGTTGGTTGTGCGACACCCTATTGAGGGTTTGGCGATGATGCCAATTAGCGTGAACCTCCAAGTGAGTGAATCACCACAACGAGGAGTAGCTTGCCGACAAGCAAGTGAACCTCGGTAAAAAACATTGTGTTGATCATTTGATTCCGAGGTGATTGGTCTTCATTGATATTGATTCTTGTGATTGATTGGTTCACTTCTCGACATGGCGGTATAACTACCTTGCTCTCTCTCTTTACATTACCGCAAACTAGTTATCAAGCTCTTTAGTGTAGCTAGTTGTGAGAGCTTGTTAAATTGGTTAGTATGGCTCTTTAGTTAGTCTTTGAGAGCACACTAACTTAGTGTAGTAACATAGTCATTGTGTGGATAGAAATTATAGAAACTAGAATTGTGGTAGGTGGCTTGCATTTTTAGTAGGCTAGCGCAACACTTGCTTAGCCTCATAATTGTCTAACCGGTTTGCTAAGTGTTGTTGTAGAATTTTTTAATAGGCTATTCACCCCCCCTCTAGCCATTAGGACCTTTCAACATGGTACAAGATAACCCTTATTAGGAGGTGTGAAGAAGCTTGTCCTTAGATCAAACCGAGTTAAATATCTTTGGCAAGTATTCTAGATTGAACCAAATTTGGGAAAATGATCCTCACCCCACTGATTGACATTGATAATCTTAACCTACCTAAAATTGAACCTTTGTGGTCATTGATGACAAAGGGGAGAAGTAATGCACAAAGATATGGAAAAGATGACATAGGGGAAAATATGAAAGTAAGGGGATCAATTAAAATTCGAGCACACAAGTAGGGCGAGCAAGCTCATAAACTTGTATGTTGCATTTGAATGTGCATTACATATGTTTGCTTGCATGGCACAAGTTTTAAATTAAAATTCCATGCTTGTGTGGTGTATGCTAGTTATAGGCTTGAATGATGAAATGAAGATCTAGCATGCATAGGTGATAGTTAGATATGCCTTGGTTTTGTTTTTCAAGTGGTACTAGAACCTTGCATATAATGTTGATCTCACGAGGTATCTAGTGTTTGTGTTTTGCAAGTAATTCCAAGTGGTATCTAACTAGCAATGGTGCTAAGAATGGTATATTTGGTGCACTGTGATTGGTATCACGCTTCAAAGGTCCATCTCTTATACCTTAGCATCATTTGGTAGACATTGCCCTCCCACTTTTCCTATCTATGCATATGTGCAAGTTCCAATCCAAACTCTTAGCACATATGTAGGGGGAGCTAATGCTACCAATTATGGTTCATGAAACTTGTCCATATCCTTTGCACATGGTAAAAAACTTGGGCAAGCAACATGAATTCAAATTAAATTTTAATTCACATCTTTGTGAAAGGATTGTCATCAATTTCCAAAAATGAGGAGATTGAAAGCTTTAGTTTGGTTTTGGTGAATTGATAAAACCAGTTTGGTTTTGGTGAATTGATGAAACCCTAAGTGCTAACCTATTGCTCTAATGATTATGAGATAGGTAGTACATTCCAAGCGATGGAGCAATTGGTGAAGATCATGTTGATAGTGGTGATGGCCATGGTGATCAAGTGCTCGGCTTGGAAAAGAAGAAAGAGAAAAATAAGAGGGGCCATGGTGAAGATCAAGTGCTCGGCCATGGTGATCAAGCTCAAGGCAAAAGGTGAAACTTGATAGGAGTTTTTTGGTTTGATGATTGAGACACTTAGCGAGTGTGATCACATTTAGGATAGATAGCAATACTATTAAGAGGGGTGCGTCCGGTCATTTTTAGTGAAGCAGGCGCGCTTGGGTTCTGTTGGATCACGACTGGACGATGAATAGTGATTATGACCGGACGTGCAGGGACTGCGTCCGATCATAGGTGACGTATCTTGATGTCGAGCGCGGAAACTTGGTGCGCAGAGGAGGAGAAGGATCGGACATTGGCCCACGTCCGGCCGAGGTGCATCCGACGTGTCCGATCATGGTTTGGACGCCTGGAACCTCTCTAGAAGTGACCTGCACGTGGTGGCTAGAGTCGGCGACGCTGTTCGGTCTATGCCAGTGGCTTAGGGCGCGCAAGATGGGGTGACTATTGAGATCACACTACTTGAGGTTGAATCGTGAGGACAAGTGGGACGGCATCGCGAGGTCGAACACCGGCTAGGCCGCATCAAAGTCGATCGGATTTGCGCCCCGGTTCAGCGTGAGTTGGGCTACCTATTGAGCCCAACAACTCTATTTCGATGGAGCCCTATATAAGTCATATGGTCGGGCTCTAGCTCACTCTCTTGGCCATTTGCATTGATATAGCAACCTTGTGAGCTTAGTCAAAGCCCTCCTACTCATCTCCATCATTGATTCATCATCTTTGTGAGATTAGGAGTGAATCCAAGTGCATTACTTGAGTGATTGCATCTATAGGAACTTGATGGTTATGTTTCACTATGGGTTTCGCTTGTTACTCTTGGTAGTTGCCGCCATCTAGATAGCTTGGTGCAATGAGGATCGTCGAGCGGAGGAAGGTGCTTGCCTCCGGCTCCCGATTATGGTGATTATGAGGGTTCTTGACCTTTCTCCTGTGGAGAGCCAAAAGGTACTCTAGTGGATTGCTCGTGGCTTGTGTGATCCTTATCTTGTATTGGTTGTGCGGCACCCGATTAAGGGTTAGGCATGTGATGCCTATAAGCATGTGAACCTCCAAAGTGAGTGAATCGCCATTAACGGGACTAGCTTGCCAAGCAAGCAAGTGAACCTCGGTGAAAAATCATTGTGTCATCCTATCCCAAGGATTTCTTGGTATTTATTGTGATTGATTGACTTTATCTTGTGATTGGCTCATTCCTATTACACGGTGGTATAACTAACTATACATCTCGTGTATTTACATTCTTAGTGTAGCTAAGCGCTTTAGTGTAGTTAGTTTTGAGAGCTAGCTTGTGTCATGTCAAGTGGTTAGTGAGGCTCTTTAGTTAGTCTTTGAGAGCTCAACGACTTAGTGTAGTGACTTAGCCCTTGTGTGCCTAGAGACTATAGAGACTAGAATTGTGGTAGGTGGCTTGCATATTTAGTAGGCTAGCGCAACATTCACTTCACCTCATATTTGTGTAACCGTTTTGTTTAGTGTTGTTGTAGAAATTTTTATAGGCTATTTATCCCCTCTAGCCATTAGGACCTTTCACACATCCAGGAGGCTTTTTCGCCTGTCTGCTTCTTTTTGGACCGAGGGAGCATGTTGTGGTTCTGGATGGGGCTCATTGAGTCCGGTCCAAGCTTCTTGATGCAATGTGATTTTAACGACCGCTAGAGATGAGCGGACAACGTTGAACGAGGCGACACGTGGCGACATCCGAGGATCTAGACCCCCCCGAGGGCATAACGGCTACAACTTTGTTGGGGCTCAGAATAGAGCTTGGTGCTTTTGGCTCACTCGCTCTCTTGATCATTCTTACATGTGATAGCATCCTTTGAGCTAAGCCAAACCTCTCCTTCTCATTCTCTTGCTTCACAGCATCCTAAGTGAGTTGGGAGTGATCCAAAGTGTATTTACTTGAGTGATTGCATCTAGTGGCACTTGGGGATCGATTTGCTATGGTTTTCTTGTTACTCTTGGCGTTTGTCAACACCTAGATGGTTTGGAGCAGCGAGGACCATTGAGCGAAGGGTGGTGTTTGTCTTCAGCTCTGATCGTGATGATTGTGAGAAGTTCTTGTGCCTTCCTCGTGGGAGATCATGAAAGGCTACTCTAGTGGATTGCTCGTGACTTGTGGATCCCCATCTTGTATTGGTTGTGTGGCACCCGGTTGCGGGTTAGGCGTGTGATGCCTATTAGCGCATGAACCTCCAAGTGGGTGAATCGCCACAACAGGGACTAGCTTGTCGGCAAGCAAGTGAACCTCGGTGAAACGTCATTGTGTCATCTTGTCTCTGAGGAATTCATTGGTATTCATTGTGATTGATCTCTTGCCGGCTCAATATATCCATCCCTAGCACTTGTATTTGCTTTCCTAGCACTTGTGTAGTGCGAGTTGTAGCTAGTGAGTAGTGTAGCTTAATTAGTTGTAATTACTTTTGCTAGGTTGCTCACTAGTGGTAGAATTAGTGACATAGCCATTGAGTGTAACTAGAGATCATATCATACTAGACTTGTGGATATGTGGCTTTCAACACTTGTAGTGCTAGCGCAAAACTCGTATTACACCATTTAGTGACTAACCATTTGTCTTAGTGCTATTGTAGAAAATTTTTATAGCCTATTCACCTCCCTCTAGCCATTTAGGACCTTTCAGAGAGCCCATGAGGTATATGGGCCAAGTTTCTCCCTAAAAGAGGCCCAACTAGTAGCTAGAGTGGTGTCATTTAAAATCTTACCCCACCAAGGTATCACTTGTGAATAACCATTTGCCTATATAAGTGCCCAAGAGCATGAGGCAAGCACTCATTTTCACTTGTTCAAAACCCTAGCGTGTCCCCTCTCCTCCCTCTCTCTTGTTTAGAACCGCCGGTTCCAATATAACAGACTTAAAAACATATTCCCCCAAATATTCTATATGTATTTGAGTATTTATTCATAAATTGTTTGTCTAGTTAAATGTTTTTGTGCATAATTTATTAATAATTTTCATGTTTTCTAAAAAATGAAAAATGAATAGCTTCCGCTACAGGCCGTTATAGCTTTCTATAGCTTTTGAAGGTCACCGCTAAATATCATAGCCCGCTTTTTAAAACATTGCAACTAAGGGACGACCGAAAATGTTGCAGCTGTTGAGACATGTGCAATAGGGGTGCTCGCACAGTATCCGACTCTGTTCGCAGCATGTAGGCACATATGCTCTTGAAGCCATTGAGATGGCTCTTAGAGACAAATTGTTAGAGGAAGAGATGAAGACGAAGGTGTAATACCAGCCGTCAACAATGTATCAGAAGCTGTGGGTACGTTTGCTGCGTCTATGAGGCCTTGTATGCAGGTCATCAACGCATCACAAGGGATTCCACCCACTGTTCAATTTGCATTCGATTATTATCGCGAGAAGATGTTCATCATCAAAACTGTCGTAGACTCTGAGTTTTTGATCAATTGATGTGTGCTCATGAGGCCTCTGATGCTTCTGTGGTCTTTGGTGCTCATGTGGCCTGTCGGGTTGCCGTTGCTAGTTGGATGGTAGTGTCCTTGACCTGGTTGGAGATCGGTTGCTTTCAACTATTAACTATTAGTAGACTTGTAGTCGATACCTTTTAGGAATCATTCAGCTTATTAGTTGTTCTAATGCACTCTCAGTGATCATTTGGTCTAGTTTAAGTTGTAACGCACTCTCAATTAATCATTCGATTTAGTTTAAGTTGTAACGCACTCTCAGTTGATCTGTTGCGGTGTATTTGACTAGTTGTTTCCTTGTTGATACTGCATCTTTAAGTTATCATCATGTCATGGTCGTGGTTTGAGGCAAGGTGACCCACTATCTGATCCGGAATGTCGTTCCTCCTTGATATGGAGTACATCATTGGCATGATCCAGCTGCTTGACCAGTTGGGATTGTTTGCTCAATTGGGTGGCCTTTGGATCAAGCAGTGGATTTAAAACTATATGCGAACGACCTTGTAACAATCATTTTTATCCCCATTAAACAAGACAATGTCCCTGTTTAGATCATTCTGTAGTATTCGGAAGATGCAACATACCTCGCTACAAATATGATAAAGTGCCACATGACGCCAATGAGATGCGAAGAGGAGCATATATTCAGATCGCTTCAAATTGTCAAATTCCCATGCAAACACTTGAAATCCCTGGACAGTGCACATGCCCTGTAAGACCCACCATTAGTCAGTTCAGTCACATAGATTGACGACAATACTACGATGGTCATCTCCTCCTCATAACTAAGCTTATGCTAGGATCCCAATTTACTTATCCATTGCTACTACCTAGCCCCCATCTTGGGTGATTGTAACACCCTCGGTGTTAAGCCCTAATTAAAATGCCTAATCATGTCATGAGCATCATAATCATCCTTCATTGCTTCTGGTGGTGTGGTTTAAGTTGTAATTGCACCAAAAATGTCACCTAAAAATTTCTAGCAAATGATAGAGTAATGCTCTCTTAATATTGATTAACCTTGGAAAACAATTTTTATAGAGCAAAAATAATATATAACTTGTGTTGAGTGTTTATATAAATTAGAGTACAAGTTGGGTAGATGATAATGCAACTTTTATTAATGAAGTTATATGTTGCTTGCTAGTGTATTTAGTTGCCCAAAAATTGAATTTAAAACTTCAACTCAGCCTTTTTCTTATAAAAAATTCTAAGTCTCGCAAACTGCAGACACTACCATTTTGGCAACCTTGTTCTGCAGATTTTTGCTAAATAAAAGTGGTATGTTCTTGCTCTGTGGTTTGGTCCAAGCTGAGTTCTTTAGCTTAGACTGGTAGTTGGTCATGTTAGAACTCGTTTTGGGCATTAAAAAATTCGCTAAATAATGCTAAAAACATCCTTTTTTCATCTCTGTTGTTGCTCTGGAACGCAGGCTGACATGGCCAGCTTGGCACCTCCCTATCTCCTTCCCTGGTCAATCTCTAGATGTGATTTTTGTTTCTCTAAGTATCCCTAGACGTCGACTAGAGCATGGTGCCTTTGGTTCAATCTCAACCAAAGAAAAATTTTGTCTTTCGCTTGCTTTAAAAATCATGCGCTAATTCTGTGTCGGCCTGCTGGCCCTGGTGCGCGGTCACCGCATCCCTGCCATCGGGCTGACGCTGGCTGCTCACACGCTGCCTCGGCCGAGCGCCAACCTCACGCCTGCTGCCACGCTTGGCCTCGCTGCCGCCCACCTCGCTTTGCCACGCACGCCGCTTGCCTGCTGCAGGCAGCTCTCTCATGGGTCATTGGTGCCACTAGCTTTGCTACCACATGTGCTTGGCGTGGTATGCTCTTTGCTGGCCGCTTCGCCGACCTTTTGCTGCCTCGCTGAGCCATCTGCATTGCAAGACGTGAACGCCTTCGCCGCTGGTCGTCGTCCCTCTCTTCTCTTGTTGACCTGCCGTGCGCCGCTCGATTTTGCATGGCGCGAATGTAGGATCTCTTAAGCCCCGTTTGGAATTGAGGATCCTCAAAGGAATTTCAAAGGAACTAGAATCCTATGGTTTGATGATGTCACTTACCGTTTGGATCACAGGAAGAGAGCTGGTCGTTCCTATGGAAAGGGTAGCATTCCTCCACAAAACACAGGAAGCAAAACATTCACTTCGACTTGAAGTTTTCACAGAAGCCCAAGACACATGTGCGTGTCAGCGTGTGGCAGAGAGAAAATGGAGGTGGGTAAGGGGAACAGCGGGCGATGGGGTTGTTTTAATGTTGTTTTATTAGACACTGATTGTTTTTTAAACCTGAATTTTTCTAATTCATTATTTTTCCATTCCTACGTTGCAAATGCTACTTCCTACAACTTTCCTGTATTTTTGCATTCCTCTGCTTTTATCACTTTATCCTAACTTCATTCTCTGTATTTCCTACCATTCCTTTGTTTTCTATTCCTTCGCTCCAGCACAGGCCCTTAGGGTCGGATTGTTTCCTTTGCATGCCACAATTTTTTCCCCTTTGGTGCTCGTGTCGGTGTCCTCGTTTTTTGGCCGTTTGCGCCAATTGTTTCCTTTGCATGGCGCTTGGCGCGATTTTAGCGGGATCGCTAAGAATGGCGCTGCTGGCGCATTTCGTTGCCGTGCGATTTTAGCGCGGATCGCGGGCGCAATTTTGCGTCGATGGAGGCGAGCGAGCTAACGGAGGCAAGGATGGAAGCGACGATTTATTGCTCCTCATCAAGCGCCGTGGGCGGAACCAAAGCTACAAGGGCATTCACGCCCAAAACCTGGTTAAAATACCTTAAACGACTTGATTTGTGCAAACGATACCACCTACTCCCTTCATCTACCGAAGATGTATGTTTAGGCCCCGTTCGTTTCTTCCGGAATGGGGCATTCCATGCCCGGAATAGTTCCCATGCTATACAATTTTGTGAAGCACTAGTCCGGCAGGGAACGGTTCCAAAGAAACCGAACGGGGCCTTAAGTTTTTCTGACTTTTCCGGTGTTGATCTACGTATTCACAGACGATTCCTCGTTACTCACGACGTCCGTTCGGTTCTCCCACAGCGTCTTGAATGTGGGTCCACAACGTAACGATCGGCTCCACCGCGTAGATATCCTTGCGACTCCACCTTGCACTCCCTTCGCAAGCCACACCAATATACCAAACCGCCCTCGATTATACTAGACCCATCACCCCAATCTGCTTCGCAAAGCAACATATCCCCTCCCCGACCCAGGCCTCAGCTCCCTCGCCTCCATTCCTCCTCTATTTACTTTCATTTTTTATAACATGGGTGACTGTATTCGAAAAGAGAATTGAATGAAGAAGTGCATTCTATAAACTCAATATCGACAATATGTGATACAAAATACTAGAAAACAATGATAATTAGAGGGAAAAACTTGGTTCTCATGGGGGAGGAAAACACTGTGATGACCCTCCTCCTCTCAGACACACATCCACACGGTATTTTTCTGACAATCAGATCTTAAACTGCTCGCGAAAAGGCTTCAAGTATTCGCTTCATTCTACTATAGGGCTACACAATTATGTAACAACACAATTATCCCTTTTAAGACCGCATCGTTACACTAGTCCACTAAGGTTTGCCGGTGAGTTCTTTTTTTTGTGTGTGTCACCGGGCTTGTCAACGACGTCTATGCACTCATAAGACAAGTGTGTCATCCTCTAGTTTACTCTAACTTCGCTACTGAGTATTAGTTAGCTAATGACTATGGATACTCCAGCGGATCAAGCATGAAGCCTGCCAACTTGTCAAGGCAATTGCAAGCTCAGGTGCAGAGCATACCGGCATACCCCGATGCACCGTACGAAAAGGCAGGATCAACGATCAACCGAGAGTCCGGGACAACGGGCACGCAGCCACGCACGCACGCGCGAAGCTCATGGAGGTGAGACGACGTGAAAACGACGGCGCCTTGGAAAAGGCGGAAAGCGAGGCAATAGTCGGCGCGCGGGCAGCCCCACCCGCCGCCGACCATCCGTGTGTCTACTCTCCGTCCCGATGCCGTCCTCGCCCCGCAACGCAACTACGCGAGCGCGAGCGCCGGCCCGGGCGCCAACACGTACTCCCTTCGCAAGCCACACCAATATACCAAGCCGCCGCCCTCGATTATACTAGCGCCACCACCCCAATCCGTTCGCAAGCAACGTATCCCTCCACGGCCTCGGCTCCTTCGCCTCCCCCCTCGGCTCCTCCTCCACTCCTCTTTCCCTCCCTCTCTTTCATCCCTTCCTTGCAGTCCCCTTCTCCTCTCCCGGCGCCCCGACACCTCGTTTTTTTATCCATCGGTGTCGACGGGGAGCGACGAAGCGGAGGACGCCCCAGATCTAGGGTTCCCCCGCCGCGTGTCCTTCGAGGAGATAGAGAGGGTCTGCATCATGAGGGCCACCGGGGAGCACACAGCTGCGGTGCCCATCCCCACCCCGCCGCCGCCGCCTGCTGCTGCGGCCTCTGCGACGGAGGAAGCCGAGAAAGAGAGGAGGAAGAACCGCCGCCGCCCCTCGCGGCGCTCCAAGCAGGCGGCCGTCGCCGCGCCGCAGGGCCCGCACGCGGACGCCGCGGGGCCGAGGTCAGTCAGATCGATGCCGCCCATGCACGTGGGCAGCGGCGGCGCCGGTGTCGACGCCGAGGCAGAGGCGTCCGCGGCGGGAACGAGCCAGTCCTGCCCCCTGCTGCCCACGCCGAGACCCGCGGAGGCGCCTGTGTCGAGGGTGGGCGGGGGAGCTACGGCGATGCGGTACTTCCAGCCTCACTGGCCTGAGCGGGCCGTGGAGGACGCCGTCAAGGTATTCGCTGGAGCCATGGGAGGCTTGCGGCTTCGTGGTTGTGATTTCGCGTGAACTGACACACTGATTTGATGCGTTTGCTACACAGAGAGGGTATGCATTCGTGGCGAAGTTCAGGGTGAACGCTCACAACCGAAATGAGGCAAGCACGGCTCGGTGATCTTCTGATTACTAACGTTGTACTGTTTCCTTACAACTGTGTGCTAACGTTTGAATTGTGTGATTTTGCAGGCGTACTGCACGATTGATGGCATCCCGGTGGATGTTCTCATTACAGGATTGGCACAAAACAGAGCGGTATGTACATCTCTGCATGCATGATGTGCTAATTATTGGGTGTTACGAAGCTGCCCCATAAGGAAGTTTTAGTGGGTACTGGATAGTGCAAAGGCAGGCTATCGCGCTAAAGCTCGTGTGTCTGTTAACTGGTTGGGCATGCCCTGGAATGTGTTTTTTGTTGGACATGCCCTGGAATGTGTTTTTTGTTCGCTAGTTACCCAATCAGGAGGAATGGAAACGGTGTCAGATTTGGCACGAAATGTGACTCAGGACAAAATTCAGCACTATCCTGTTGTGTCTTTCCTTCCAGGGGCGGAGGGCCCGGTAGGGCAAGGTAGGGCGCTTGCCGCACCTTGCTCCCATGCGGATCCCCACCTACGCTTGCACCGATTCGCTGAATGGACGCAGACATGCAATGCAATGCAACGCCCTTGACTCAGGAGTAAAAAACGATTAGATGAGCCATTGTTTAATTGTTAGGCCGTTGGACCTTGTGGAATGTGGGCTGGCTTACGTGTATGTTTCTGGCCTTCCAGTGCCAGTATAGAATACAATATTGTGACACCATCGATCGGCCCGCAGTTCGACGGTTCGTTTAAGTGTCCAAACTCTGGCAGCTGAACCTTTTTTCCATTGTTGTTTGTTCAGTTTTTTGGTTATCAGCTAACTGGGTCGGTTGATTTTGAAGCACAGTAAACTAATAAAAAAATGGAACAAAAAGCAAAAAGCGATGTCAAAATCAGAGAGATATTACAGCGTCTTGTGTATAAACCATTTTAATAAAAGATATTATTTTATTATCTATATATTATCCATTTCGTCATACCTTAAACTTTTTTCCGTCCTCCGCCACTGTTTCCTTCCTGTGATATAGCATCACCAACTATCAAGTTTTGTCATGGTAGAAGTGGGCATCTCAATTTGTGCTGAAAACAACTCGTACCTTCTGCACACTAGGCACATAAAGTATGACTAGCTTGTCCCCTGCAGAGCTGGTTGAAGCATGCTATACCTTATATTGGTAATGTGCTTTCATGTTGAACTTAGTCAGTACTGCAACCAGCACCAATTGGCATTTCTCTGGGAATAACATGTGACCATCGGAATTATTACCACAATAGCTTTTACTTTTGGAAATAATTCAAACAAAACTGCATTGCTAGTTTTACCTTATTGACCATTTTATTGGGTTTTAGTGTTCTGCTGCAGGTGCGGTGCTCTCCCTTCATCCTTTCATTCAATAAATTTTATCTTCTTGCATGCAAGAGGCTTTTCTATTTCTGTACCAGTACTCCTAACAAAGATTATGCTTCCTAAACAAACAACTAGTGCTATTGGTGATATGCATATGTCTGTATGCACTTCTTTTTATCTTGATGTCTTACCATATGGTCTGTTATAAGGGGTCGAGTTCCAATGCTTGCAGTGCCTATACCATTCTGCTCTCTAGCTTTGCCTATTTATGCTACACGGATTTTGAACTCACAGCATCATGTTATGTCATGAATTACGTTGCAGGTTGAAGGTGATCTTGTTGCTATCACACTGGACCCTGTTGCTCAATGGACCAGAATGAAAGGTCCGAATGTTGCATGCAACCCTGCGATAGGAGGAGATTCTGTGGTCCGTGAGTTTACTGAAACAAATGGGAATCATAGTTGGAAGAAAGGACATGCAGATGTCGGCTGCAGGTTTGAAAATTGCAGTAACGGCTTACCTGTTTTGGATAGGATGCAACCCCCACACAAGAACAGTGGTTTTAGTCAAGCTGTTAAGTGTGGAAATGGGAATGCTACTGTCCCTGAAAGGAATGAGATAGACTTGAATGATGGAAAGAGTGAGGCTGCGAGAGCATTACAAAGGATCTGTGCCATGATATACTCTCATCCAAGCAGACGTCCTACTGGGAAAGTATTATCAGTCATTAAGAAATCTCCGCGCCGTGATGCCATTGTAGGTTTCCTTGCTTCTTTCTCAGAGTTCCCTGATGGAGAGCAGCAGAGAAATCAGATGGGTCTAAAGAGGATGAACAACAGAGCATCATCAGTTACAGGCTTGTTTCATCTCTTGCCTACTGACCCCAAATTCCCTCCGATGGTTGTGAGTTTTAGCACTTTGCCAGATAGTGTCAGACAGAGCCTAAGGGGTGATGCAGCTATTGAGAAGGAATTAGTTGCTGCACGAATTGATGAATGGAATGACGAAAATCTCTATCCCTATGCCCATGTTATACGGTTCTTGGGGAAGGGTGGTCATGTTAAAACACACATGGATGCTATATTATTTGAGAATGCGATATCTGATGCTGAGTTTTCCCCCGAGTCCTTGGCATGTCTTCCTGACAATTGTTGGAAGATTTCTCAAAAAGAACTTGAAGCAAGAAAAGATTTGAGGGAGGTCTTGTCTTTTACAATAGACCCTCCTACTGCATCAGATCTTGATGATGCTATATCAATTGAAATACTTTCAGGCAGAACTGTCCGTATTGGGGTTCACATCGCAGATGTTTCCTACTTTGTACATCCAGAGACTGCGTTAGATGCTGAAGCTCAAAGCCGATCTACTAGTGTCTACACCCTGAAACGCAAAATCTCAATGTTGCCTTCAAGACTTTCAGAAGTGGTTTCGCTTAATCCAGGTGTAGACAGGCTTGCCTTTTCAATTATTTGGGATATTGATCCTCATGGTAACATAATTAGTCGCTGGATTGGTCGAAGCGTCATCTTTTCGTGCTGCAAGCTGTCATATGAGCTTGTGCAGGATTTGATTTGTAATGAAGCCAGTCAGGCTAGATCTGCTGTTTCTTCTCTTGAAGTACATGGTAAATTTGAGAGAGATGATGTTATCAAGTCACTTAGAGGCCTTTATGAGGTCTCAAAAAATCTGAAGGAAGTTAGGTTCAAGGGTGGAGCTCTTTCTCTTGACACTGCAAAGCTTATGATCTTGTTTGATGAAGATGGGGCTCCATGTGATAGCTATTGCTATGTGAGGAACAATGCATGCTTCATTGTTGAGGAACTAATGTTGTTGGCGAATATGTCAGCTGCAGAAGTCATATCTAATGCATTCCCTGATTGTGCCTTTACTCAGTAGGCACCCTGAACCTAATTTATGGAAGTTCAGAGAGTTCGAGGCATTTTGTGCTAAGAATGGTTTTGAATTGGATGCTTCATCATCTGGTCAACTCCACCTTTCACTCTCTAGAATAAAGGAAAAGTTGCAAGAGGATCCTGTTATGTTTGATATTCTCATGTTTTATGCTTCAAAGCAAATGCAGTCAGCAGAATACTTTTGCACAGGGGACCTGATAAGCAAGAAAGATGATTGGGCACATTATGCGCTGTCTGTCCCTTTGTATACACACTTCACTTCACCACTTCGAAGATATCCTGATATAATTGTTCACAGGACTCTGAATGCAGTGATTGAGGCTGAACAAGTGTATATGAAGCAAAAGAAATCTTCCACAGGCCGGAATGGAGTCAAAGCCTCTTGTGAATTGATGGATAGATGTCTTACAGGCCTCCAGTTGTGCAAGGATGCTGCTGAATCTGAAGAAGGAAAAAAAGCACTTTCTGATGCAGCTAAGAAATTTAAGGTTCCTTACTCTGAAAATCTCGGGGAGATTGCTGAACACTGTAATGAAAGAAAGTGGGCTGGTCGCCGTACAGAAGATGCTGGACAGAAGCTCTACATGTGGGCTCTGATAAAGAACAAAGAGGTGATTGGGGCATCACCATTTCCAGCTTTCAAGCAAGTTTTCCCGTGAGCTTTATTTTGAATTCTGCTGTTTTTAACTCTTATCTTTGCAGGTTGTGGTCTGCAATGCTAGAGTTCTGGGGCTTGGACCCAGATTCATGTCAGTTTATGTGCCCAAGCTTGCGGTATGGTTTTTTGCCAACCCTCATATAAAAGGAGCACTTGTTTCATTTTTCTTCTTCCTCACCTCAGTGTGATTTTATGATGCAGATGGAACGAAGGATATATTATGATGAAGTTGAGGGCTTATCAGTTGAATGGTTAGAAGCCACTGCAACGTTAGTGCTTGATGCATGCAGGAACAAGCCTGCTCAAAGGAGGGGAACTCAGATGAAGTGCAGGCCAATTGAGGAAGTCGCAATGGTGGTGAACCCTTCAGAGTTGTCTGAAGAAGATGAGGAATCAGGAGCAACAGAAGCTGGCGGCTGCACTGCCAAGTCTGTTTTGTTGAGTGGCGACGCAGTGAAACCTCAGACCACTCCAGCTGTTCTGCCCTTGGTGATACATTACCTGAGTGACATCCCTGTGGTTCTTCATGCAATTGGTGGTGAGGATTGTGCGGTGGACATTGGAGTAAGACTGTACATGGCGTCATACTTCGAGTTATAGGAAACCTCCTATCATGATAGGAAATAGTTGGTCAATTTTCAACAGTTTTTCAATCGAACGAAAGTAATAAAATGATGGTAGGCAAATTCCAACTTAGTGCTGTAGATATTTCATTCATGTATAGCTAATTAGCTACCCTGCCATCGCAGAAAAAGAAACCCCCAACCCCTATCCGTTCTTTACCATCCTGTGACATTTGAGGGTTTGCTCGCAGAGTCAAGTGGCTTCCGTTTTTATTCCCAGGCTGCTTGATGAGGACTGAGGTACCAGAATGGTGGAAGAGGGAGTCTACAATAGTGCCGCACTATTTTAATAGTCTCTTTAATGATTTTCTGCTAGCTTGTGAAACCACATGAGGTATTTTTTTTTTACTGGTGGGTTCACTCAGATGTTGAAGCTGGTGTTTTGTTACTTCGGACAATAAAAGTCTCTTTGGTGACTGTTGCTGTCGTTTGTGTAATTGTGTTTTCACTTGTTTCGTGAGGACGAGATATATGGTGCAGTGCTGCAGTGCTCTTTTTGAAGTTGTGGTCGTGTGATTATTCTTTGCAATTGCAGTTTTACCCATGCAGATCATGCGACCAACTCAGAAATGCTGTAGGACTTCCATTCGTTTATACTAGGTTACTGAGTGATAATCTGAATATCTGATGCTACGTCCCAGCACATTTGGAATGGCAACTAACTGCAGGATTTTGGCGTTGTAGTTTTGCACTTCAATTCTACTAAAATGATGATTATGCAGTGTTCTGACTTCTGAGTGAGGACCATTCATCGGTGGACGTTTTAATGATTGCTTCCGGATCTAGATGTCTGGCTTTGAACAGGTTGACGCCTGTTCCGTGAGTCCTGGCAAAAGCCTGATCCACCAGTGACAGTTTACCTCAAAATGCCTAGAACTTTTCTACGTGCCATTACGAAAGATACTCAACCTACGCGCCACTAAAAATTTCAAATACATCTTGATATCATGACATTTTTTTTTCTCTCTCTCAAGCCGTTACGTCCACCTTTTCATGTAATGGTATAAATCTACGTTGGAAAAAGATTTAAATACCCTCACCTCTCTTCTTCACCGTGCACTTCTTGGAGAGGCATGGGATGGGGCGCCGTCGCCTGGGGCTGGTATCCTAGGGGCTGGGGCCGCGGCAAGGGGCTGGGGCGCCGCCGCTGCCACGGGGCAGGCGCGGCCTGGCCGCTGGCGTCCCTAACGAGGCCGAGGCGAGCGAGTTGGCGGTGCACACGTCGGCGCCGAGGCCGAGCTTGATCACGGCCGCGTGTGCGGCGTGGCCGTCGCCTAGCGCGCCGGCGCGCGTGCAGCACTTGACGCGGTACGCCGTGAGCGCGTGGAGCGGGAGGCGGACTCGAGGTGGCGTGGCCGCGGGCCCGAACGTCGGCTTGACGAGGTCGCGGACGACGGGGTCGGCTCCCGGCTTGGCATGGCGGCGAGGCTCAGCTGTGCAGGCCGTCGCGGCCAGCAGCGGCGGCGTCCGCTGCAGGCCAGGCTGCTCCCGACCGCGCAGCCGTAGGTGCGGCGAGCGCGCCCAGGGGCGCACGCGGCCGTGCGGCCATGGCGGCCGGAGCTCGCGGGGCGGGGCGCGCAGGGCCAGGCGGCGCTGGAGGTGTCGAGGCCGACGGCGCGGGACGCGTCCGGCGGCGGGCGCGGACGGGTGCTCGTCGGAGCTCGGCCATCGTAAGTCGCGCCCACCGACTCCATCGACGGCGCGCCCACCGCACAGGCAGCAGCCGGGATGGCCCCGGCCCGCACCATCGACGCGGCGTCCCTGAGGATCCGCACGAGGTCCCGGAATAGCTCCGGCCTGTCGGCGATGGCGGTCTTGGCGTCCGCGTCGGCCACGGCATCCACGCGCGCGTCGGCGTCTTGGCGTCCGCCCCGCCCTTGGCAAAGGAGAGGAGCGTCCCGGCCCCGTGCCCCCAGCGACGGTGTCTCCGGCCCCGCGCTCCGGCTCTGCGACCCAAGCGGCGATGTCCCGGCCTCGCGCTTCGGCTTCCCAGTCCGCCAGTTCCCAGCCCAGAGGAAGAGGGAGAGAAAGAAGTAGAGAATGGGGTTACGAGAGAAGGGCGTTTTAGGCATTTTCGCTGGCCGGGCTCACGTGTCAGTGTTAGCAAACGGTAAAAACCAAACGGTTAATGGACAGAATGGCATAGGAGAAAAAAAAATGTCATGACATCATGATGCGTTTAAACTGTTTAGTGGCAAGTCCGGAGCATCTTTCAATTTGACACAGGAAAAAGGCTCAAATGCGCAACACTGGAACAACCAGTAACGTCCATGTTTCACCATGTGGCAGTAACAAAAGTACATACAGTATTTACAAATCGGAGCAAACTCGCTTGACGCTTGAGAAAAAGTTAAGTCTCCAGACTCCAGTACTACCTGGTCCTGCGCACAAAAATGCTGGCAACTCTCAAAGCCTACTAAACTGTACAGACGTGACATGTCTATTTGGATGTTCAACTGGCTATGTGATGGTCACCATCGACAGATTCCTGTTTTCTCTGTCCGACAGAGTGTTAGCATCTCCTCGTATTTGGAAGGGTAGACGAAGCCCCAAAGCTGCATTAAACGAGAAAAGAACAGTTGAAGTACTTAAATAGATTAAAAGGGCTCATAAAGGCCTTTCTCCCAAACTTGCAGAACATGTGGACGGCCATAAAAGGGGCTCGTTATGTCCTTGCAGAATTATTTACGTTGATAGATTAAAATTGAAAGCTTCTTGATCATATGGATGTAGTTATGTTCACCAGGAAGAAAATCGCAGAACACAAATACACAATGCTCGAATGTTTTAAATACCTCAACATCTTTCACTGAGAAGTCTGGAGAATGCGATAAACACCCGTTGTTAAAAGTCTCTGAATTAGAACTTGAACCAGTCAAGCTGCAAAGAGAAATGCAGAAAATACAGGTGAGTTGTGCGGAAATTAACAATGACTTGTATACCAGTCGTAGATGGTGCGAGATATTACAGGTCTGCATCAAGATAAAGTGCAAAATGACCTCCTCCCCCTAGAGCCATATAGTCAGTGGAGCACACCGTAAAATAGTTATTTGCGCCTGCAGCAAGTTTTTTACTTTTAGATAAAGGAAGCTTATTGAAAACAAGACTATTACATCAAGATGATACAACCGGTCTTCACATCACTTCCAACCTCTGCATAATTAAAATTACACGGCCTAAAATATTTTAAATGTTACTCAATCCTCAAACTAGATTGACACCTAAGTGCATGGGTAAAAAAATCCCTAACACCGTAAAATAGTTATTTGTGCCTGCAGTAAGTAGATTTTCAATAGCTTACACAAAGAAAAACAGTTCTCAGAATGCACAACAAAGTCACAGCGGCATTGGTAAATTGTTAAATTAAATGCGCTGAAATAACATGAAATAGAGATTTTGCCATATTTTGATGTTATCACATAAAACCATGAAATGGATAAACTGAAAATTACCTGTCGGTCGATATATGACAGGGTGATTGTGTAAATTAGTGAAAACGAAGGAATTATTGGTCCCCTGCAAGATTAATTTGCAGAATATTCAGCACAAGATTTTTTTTAACAAACAATTTATCAAAATATTGAGGCGAAACCTGATACTTCTTTGAACTGGATGGCTGCAATGGGGCCTCAACTAAACCACCAAAAATTGTACCTTCTTTATCCCCAACAACCTGTAATGTAACATAACATCAGAAGATGAAGAATGGAAAAGTAGCAATAAGCAATCTATGGCACTTTTTTTGAAATTATATCAGATGATGCTATGAGTGCCCATAAAATCCACATCATCAACAATATAGTAACTTATGGAGTTAAATAAGATCTATAGCTTAAAAATATGAAACAGTTAGCAACTGTGGAGGTGAAATAGGCTGCCGTTTCTTAAGTAATAGTGAAAAACCATAACATTCGAGCTACTTAGGAAACAGTAACGTTACCAAGAGTGAGAAACCAGGGCAAAGCATGCTCCTTCTATATAAAGTAGATAACGATATACCATGCCTCCATGTACTGCACAGTATGAACATAAACATTAGATAACAGTAACACGCATGATCAAAAGTTAGAACATATCAGAATGGGAGACATCTTAAACCTGTATAGCAAGACCCAGTTCCTTCCCTGGGCAAGAACCGGGAGAGAGGCATAAAGAATTGATTGCATCAGTTCTGACAAAAGAACAGATGGTTCTGACATAGTTGGCAAACTACTGAAGGAAGCAACTTCCTTTGGTTCCTGGCGCTCCAATACAGGTGCATCTGGTTCAGTATGAGTTACTACCTCCCTGTCAATTTTAGGCTCTGCAGTTGTTTGTTTGAAACCACCAATCCTTGCCGCCTTGTTAATGATTTTTCCGATGGAATGCTTCCCCCTACTTATCAGACCTGTTCTTCCCTTGCTTCCCTTCCCCATGGGTGTTAAAGTAGGGTAACCCATGTCTCCATTCTGCTCAGGAATTATTTCCATTGAATCGTTATTAGAGCTCGACGATGACAAAAACGAGATCAAGAATGCTCTAAAGGAAGATGTGTCAGGGCCATCAAGGCTATCAGAATTGTGCTCAGAATCTTTATCATCCTCCAAATTTTCTTGCACTTCGTCAACCTCCTGCAAAATTCCAAAGAAATTGAAATATAAACTTTCAGTAACACGAGATGATGAATGAAAATCTGATATGGTTAAGAGTAAGTGCTAGTACAGAAATCATCATCTGGCGACATGCAACAGACTCCAGCATGAAAGAGTAAAAGAGAGAATAAAGAAATGGAAAGCTACCAAAATACCATCTGATCAACTTTGGCCTTTTTTTCGAAAGCGTGCATTGGCTGATCAACTTTGGCCTTGCAGCTACATCTATCAGCCACTCAATGACATCATAAAAGACTTAATTGAAAAATTTAACCAAGGGCGGATAGAACTCTGGTTTCCATCAGAACTTTCCCGCATGATAAGTGAAAACGCACAGGCAATGCAAGATACATTGATGGAGTTAACCTATATAAGTGTGCCCTCTGCATACCATAGGCATCTTCTAAACATCTTTAAACCAAAATTATTTCAGGACTGGCCCAGTGAACAGCCCTAACTGCATTGGAGCGCCAATTTCTGAATAAGCTCATACCAGAAGAAAATCCTCCGCGTGAACTAAACAAGAGCGCTTGCCAAGCTAGCAATAGTTCCACCAACCAAAGCATGTTCTAATTAGCATCAATCAACACTAAAACCCCAGGAATCGCACACCAAACCCTAACGATAGGACGCCCCAGCTGCGAAATCACTCTTTACCCGAGCGGATGTCACAGCCCGAGTCGCCCAACCGCCCGAATCGGGAGCGCGAGCGAGACCCTCAATCCAAAACCGGACTGAATCGCCTACACGAGAGGGGAGGGGAAGGGAAGGGAGCGGGGATCCGGTGTCTCACGGGGAGGTGGGAGGTCTCGCGCTCGGAGACGGGGTTGAGGATGACCGTGGTGAGGTCGGACACGAAGTGCGCCGCCTTGCTGCTCAGGGACGGCAGGTACCCCATCGATCCTCCTTACGGGCACACGCCCACGCGCTCCACGGCTGCTAAATTTGGGAGGCGCTCGTCCGCCCCTGGCGCTTCCGGAGCTGCGCTTGGATGGGTGGGAGAACCGGAGAACACGGAGCCGGCGAGCGCCGGAGTTACTTCGAGGGGAGACGAGCGGATTTGGACTCGTTCGGTGGTGGGGTCTCGATTGGATCCCTTTTCTTTTTCAGTAACGTCGTGGCGGTTAGCGGGTAGCGACGCCGGCAGCAGCACACCGTGCGCGGGGGAGGCGGGTAAGCGACATGTACTGTGCACTTCCAGCATTCAAGAGCATCCACGTTAATCCTTATGAGATGTGGTACTCTATAAATTCTCACAATAATTAGAAATAACTGACATTTAATCTGGTAAACTCTAATCATCATTGCCAATAATAATCATTGCATTCATTATGTCTTATTTTATAAAAAAAAGTATACACATCTACAATTAAGAATAAAATTTAAAATAACATCATAAACTTGTATCTAAATTATCCACATCTATTATTATAAAAATATAATATAAAATACCTCCCTAATTTTTATCTAAATTATTCACCTTTGCTACTATAAAAGATAATCTAAATACCCCTAAATTTGTATATAAATTACTCGCCTCCGCCTTTATAAAAGATAATTTAAAATAATCTTTTCAATTTGCATCTAAATTACCCGCGTCTACAGTTATGAAAAACAATGCAAAATGACCCCTAAAATTTACATCTAAACTATGCACATATGTCAGCATGAAATACTATTTAAACAAACGTCTTTATCTGTGTCTAAATAATTCACCTATGCCGTTATGAAACAAACTAAAATAGCATTCAAATCTACTTATATATATATACTAATATAAGGTATTATACATAAGAATTCAATAGCTATAAAATACACTATATATACACGACATATATATTTGTAATTTGCACACTTCACTCGCTGTTAAATTAAAATAAGCATAATGCTACGTGCCATTACACAAACCAAGTAAACCCGTGCTCCCACCGTCACTTATTATCTGTCGCTATGGAAAGTATGCTGGTCAAACTTTTTAACTTCGACTAAGTTTATAAAAATAGTAGCAACATTTGTATCTTCAAATAAGTTTATTATAAAAATAGATTCGATGATATATTTAATGATACTAATTATGTACTGTAAATGTTAATATTTTTATATATTTTGTCAAAGTTGGCTAAGTTTGATTTCTCAAGAAGTGAGAACCACAGATAAAAAAGGACGAATGGAGTATATATTGGGAGAGTTAATTAATAAATCTAAAAATGATCACAAAAATCAGAAAGATACATGACGATTTATGTTATTGTAGTACTTAAAAATGCAATCTACGACCTAAATGTTTATTTTCCATAAAATACAAAAAAGTAGAGTTAGATAATGATACAATAAGATAAGAGTTTCAACTTAAAGGATAAAAAATCCATATCAACCAACAAGGTCAAATTTGGAAAATCAAAATCTAGATTTGTGCCGTCCTAAGATTGACGGACCAGTAGCCAACTAATACACATCGCAAGTATATTACAGAGTTCCCTTCGGTATAACAAACAGGGCACTCAAAAATTGTCAGGACCATACTGCATCATCATCATCATATATTACACGCTTCAGGCTTTCAGAGTAGAAGTACTACAATCCTTGCACTGATGCAAGAGGCGACTAGGGTCTCTAGTGGAGGAAAGGAAACTATGTCACACGGTGCGGCGGGACAGTCTTCCGGTAAGCACCGCTCCACTGTATCAGTCATGCTTATCAGCCATAATACAGTGTTTTTCTCTCACAACAAAACAACATCAGCTGCCTTATAAGCCACAGAAACGATCAAGTGAACAGGACGAAGAGGGTTTCTGCAGAAGGAGCTGTGCTACTGTCTGATCCATGGGGTTCGTCTGCGTCTCGGCCCATCTGCCTGATTCGAACCTGCCATATAACATTATAAACATATTCAAGACCTGAAATCGTGGACAAAGTACAGTGATTCGACGAATTAATGGATCTATATCAGGACATGCATGGTACGGAGTATTCAAGAAAAATCGCAATTTGAGTAGTACCTATTTGAACCCGATGATCCCAATCCTCCACTTGCACTAGCAAGACGATGCCTTTGTTCAAGCCTGTTGGCCAACCGGTACAGGGAATCCCTTATGCGTCCTTTGGTCGCCAGATCAAGCTGCATGTGTGGCACATAAAAAGGATATAAAAAGGAAGTATTAACTTCACATGACGAAAAGGGAGACAGCAACAGCATCACGAGAACGGTTAGTTACGAAATGCTGTGGCAGTAACTGTAAATCGCCTACCTGATTCATGCCATACTGAAGCTTCTGAAAGGAAAGATCCTTTACTGGCACGGCATCCAGAACCACTGCCGAGACAGGCTGCCCATGTAATCCTGCAGAACCCATGTCCTCCGAACAGAACTGTAACTGTAACTCTGCACAGCTCAGAGCGCAACTGCCTGCAAACTCTTCTGGAAACCGATGTTTCGGCGCTGAAGCGGTGTCGCTCATCAACATCGTCTCAGGCTGCTGCTCATATGTTGCCAGTGGAGGAGAGTACAGGTCCAGTGGGTTTTCAGCCATCTCCTCGAGGATTATGTCTGGAGCCCCGTTAAACGGGTCTTTAGTCTTGGCCGCAGAACGAGGAGCATGAGCAGTAACGGTGTCTGGCCCTGAGCAACAAGTAGACGAACCATCGGTGCACATGGTGCCTGATGCCGCTGGGACTGGGACTACTCGCATTGCCGGGCTTGAGCAAAGAATAGCCTCTAGCCTCCCAGCCACCCGTTTGGCTGGCGAGCGCTGTATCATCAAACGGGAGGAAGAGTTCGGCATCCGAAAGACCGGAAGAGGAGCTGGCATGTGCATCATAACTCGAGGCTGTACCACTACTGCTAGCTCCATTTCTGCTGGACTGTTGCTTGGTTTTTGTCGTATTTACCTGCATATAGGTCAATCAAGAGAGAGAAAAAAATCATTTTTTTCTCAACTGAGTGTATAAGCTTTTCAGGAAACATATGATCTGGACTCGTGATCTTGACGAGGGCAAAGTTCTGTTCTCTTGACGTGATAAGAGAAGCTACCCTTAATTGGTAGGAAATCCTTTGCATCATACCAAGGGTAGAGAAAGTAATCAGGAATTAATTAAGTACCTTCAGAGTGTTGCTGTCGTTTCGAACGATTGAGAAATCAATATCGTCAGAGTAGCTGTTCCGTACTAGCTGAGCTTCTGGTGAGCAATTTGAGGACCATAGTATGTCCTCGAAATAATTGCTCCCTATCTCAAACGTAGGCTCGAAATTTCTTCAGAAAAAAATTCAAAAAAAATCTTCAGAAAATGAAAGGAGAAAAAAAATGTCGAGGCATCACAAAACTGTGGCGTTCGCACGTGCTAAACATGGCAAGCGGATTACCTCAGGCTTGCCTCGAGATCGTCGAAGCCAACCAGCTCAGGCCAGTCGGAGAAGAACATATCATCCCCCTTGTTGCGTTCATCTTGGAGTGCTGGGATGGTCTTGCCTCCAGTCGAAAGAACGCCTGAAGAACTTCGGGCACCAAGGCATCCTTCAGCACTGAACATGCCGTGGCCTTGAAATAGCATACTATGGTCACTGATCGTAGAAAAGTCATCCATCGCGTTGATCTCGATGCTTGCAAAAAACTGCGAAGATAAACGAAACTAACATCACAGACATATAAATAAGAAGAAGAAGAAGAAGAAGAAGAAGAAGAAACGGTGACATAGAGCTTGACAGAGGAACTTGTTTATACAGAACACCTTTCTATGTAGTACTAGTGTACTACTACTCTACTACTAGTTCGCATGTCTTTCTATGATGCAGAAAACCAAGAAAAAGCAGTGATCGGCCATCGCAACATGCAACTACATATGCAGCTGTACTACTCAGTACACAGCACATAACAAAATGGAGTACCAGAGAGCCAAAGAACAACCGGAGCGAGCCATACCTCGTCTCGAACTCGTGATGCTCGCAGCAGTCGCAGGCGCGGAATCGAAACAGCCGGGGAACGTGCGTGAAGTTCGGAGACGCAGAGCTTGGAACTTGAAAGAGTACTTGCGAGCCCGACGGCACGCACAGTGAGGCCTAAATAGGAGCAGCGCGGGGCGCCGAACGCCGATCGCCCGAGCCATTCATTCGGTGGACGAGAATTAGGCGCGTGCCGAAGTGCCGGAACGCTTGTCTAGATGCATGCGATCGGTGACGACGACGACGACGTACGAGTGGACTCTTGTGTCTTCTCCCCCGGCCCGGACCCCGGTCGTCCGAGAATGGCCATTAGGCACAGCTCTGTCGCGCCCCGACGCCGACGGGACGCCAGAAACGGCAAGGGGGTGGGCGCCCCGCGCGCCCGGTTCTGGCATGCGGACAGCGAAGCGCGCGACCGTGGTAACGTGCACGACGAATCGGCGCCCTCGCGATCACATCAGGATCAGGGTGGTTCCACGTACGGCGGGGCTATGCCATCCACACATCCACACTCGCCTACGCCGAACGCGGCCGCGTCTTTCGTGAGAAGGGCAACGGCAAGCAAGGTGGCGACAGGCGAGGCGAGGCCGGCAACGATTCCAGTGACCACCACCTTGAGTGCCGCGCGCGCGCGATTGTGTTTGTGTTTGTGTTTGTGTGAGGTCCTGGGGCGGCGTGGTGGCCTTGATGATTGGGGTGTCGCTCGCTGCCGCCTCGGCCTCGTCACCGAGCTTTCGAGGGCGGACTTGTCGTCCTGCTCCGTTCGGGCGCGCGGTTCGGCCACGCCGTGCTTTTGACGTGCGATGACATGACGTTTCACGTGGGGATTGAGCTGTTCGATCGGGTGGCTGTGCGCTACAGCAGAGTTCAGTCGATCGGAGGCTTTGTTTTGCACGCACGCGCATGTCAGCATGTGCGTGTAAATCTGCTCGCCACTAGCTTGCTATTGCTAGAGGGATGTGATCATGTAACTGGCAAAGACCAAGGACACAAGCACTAGGTCTGTGCAATCTTGTTTCTGAGCCATTGGGACTTGGTGGCAACTAGAAATGACTGCACGCGCTCGTCTTCCCTCGGCCACTCCGTGTGGCCGTGAGAAACACTGAAACAGCCATGTGCATGCCATGGCAACCAGCTTTGTGTTTTTGTTAGTTTTCTGAATTTACTGATCCCCATATTAGCTCAGCGTACGCATAGAAGTTGTACGCGGCAACGTCTGCGTCGATCCAAAGGGAGCGTCTTTATGGTTTTTGTGCCCAACTCTACGTACGTACGCAACATGAACACGAACCAATAAATCATATATGGTGGCCCTTTTTTTTAAAAAAAAGGTCATATGGTTGCCACGCATGACGTTGGCACCGTGACGTACATGCTCAAGGGAATGTTGTGCGATGCCATTGGCGTGTCGGGGAGAGTTTCGGGCCGCCTTATCTGCACGGGCGCAATTCGACCCGAAGCAGGAGGCCTCCAAAGAGCCTTAGAGCCAACACCACAGAGGCACACACCATACGTGAGCGTTTGAATTTTCTCTTTGGGTCGCCACACCACAGACCACACGGCATCGGTCACCTGTCTGCCGTGTGCACGCACGCTCGCAACGACACAGCACGCTATATAGAGGCCGAGAGCGGTGATGTCTGGGTTTGGGCCGGGCTCAGTTTTTCTGGAACCGCGGGCTGGCGCATTTGAGTTGGCAGCAGTTACTGTTGTAGGTCCGTTTATATCCCTGCCAAACTCTTTGCCAAATTGGTACAAAGTAGCTCCTAGGTCGCAGAGACGTGCGCGTGCCACTTGTTGAAGAAGCTCATCTGTACACTAGTGGCAGTAGTTGGAGAACTATTAGTACCCTGTCTGAAGCTGCTCTTAAGACCTGCGATGGGTTCGAGCCTTCCAGGTTCCCATAGCAGGCAGTGCGAATAGTCATATTTGGCGATCGAAACGTTTCCACTTTCCAAGCAGAAGTTGTTTGCCGTCCGGGGTCCGGCCGTCCGGCGGAGCAACAGCAGAACAACACTATGAAGCAGGGGCCAAGCCAGGAAAATTGGTCGCTGGGGTCAATACTCACAGTACTAAGTCCTAAGTCATAGGTTACAATAATCAATTTTCAATTTCGGTATTACGAAAATTTCTGCCACCCTCGAAATTATCGAATTTTATGAAATTTAGCCAAAATTTTTCTAGAGACTAGCACATGGAGTATGTTTTTATAAGAATATTTAGATCTAATCATCTAAACATATATTAGCATGATTTATGACTACAAATCTATTGAGTAAAAGAATATGCAATATAAACAATAGAAAATATAAGTCTAGAGTTATATAGCACATGTATCAGTGTATTACAAAAATTCAGATTTTCTTTCGGACACTACCGAAATTCGCGAAATTTCACCAAAATTTTGAACCTTGACGATAATATATATCATACATAACATCGCAAAGATAAAATAACAATTGCATAGTGTGCAGTTACCTCCTATAGTTTCCCTATGTGGTTACAATCCTCCATCTTGTGAATGTACAACTTGCCTTTTGAGTTTAGACTGTATAGCTGAAAAAAAACAAAAAACCTAAGACTGGACGGAGACACACTCAGGAGAGGAGATGAGCGAAGAGCAACCTTATTGCTATCGCCGGAGCTGCCCACCGTCGCAAGTCGACGGCTCGCTCATCACTGGGATTTAAGTCCGGCCGGCCACCCAACTCAGATCATCACTTCACCACCCGACGGCAAGGAGGATTAGCGATGCGCTGATGGGAGAAGCAGAAAGGATTTGGGATGCAAGCAGCCGAGAATAACGAAGATGAAAAGGGGGCGTGGCAACGTTTGGCATTCAAGCTGGCTGCCTGCCTACTTACACTATTGCTAGCCATGATCACTCATGGGTTAGGGAGATGTCGAGATAGGCTGTTGCTACTGGGCCGCCAGCCTACCACGGGTCCAACAAAAAAAAATTATCAGGGTCAATACCGGCCAAGAATCGCTCGGTGCAAGCGCGGCGGCAAAACCGTCGGGGTCGACGACCCCGATGACTACATGTAGCTTTGCCCCTGCTATGAAGACGGAGACCATATCGTCCTCCACGTGTAATAATAACCTTATCTGAAAGCTGGTGCAAGCTGCCGGGCCACAGAAGGTGCGCAGCGTTGCTTGTGTGTTCTTCTTATCAGTACTCGGGTCCCCTGCATTTTCAGACTTCGTTCAAACGACAAAGTATCAACGACCGACGTCATATCCGCGCCTTAGCATCCGGGCGCTCACGCCAGCTGTGCCTGCCCGCACGTCTGCGCCTGCTTCACGTGGAGCCCACGTCGCTCCATTACCCGCGTATGCACGCCCGCGCAGCTGCATGCATGTGGTTGTGACAAGTGGGTTCCACTACAACGTTTAAACGCTAGATCAATCTTCGTAACATTCAGATAAAACCTTTGCAACATACGTCTAAAACAGATTAAATATTTGGGACATATAGTTGAAACACCATTGCAACATGATACTTGAAACATAGGCTTGCAACGTCTAAAAAAGGCCGTGGTGGATCCGGCGCGAGCTATCGCTATTCCAGTGGAGAAAGCGGCCAGCGAGCTAAAGAAGGCCGGTGCGGGCCAGAGGCACGGTGGAGAGGAGGAAGGCGGGCAACCAGGAGGCGTGATGGAGAGAGATCAAGGCGGGCGGCCACGCTCGGGCACAGTGGAGATGCTAGCCATTGGGCTCCTGACCGCCGGGGCAGCGCGACGGAGCGCGTCCGCTCGAGATGCGACGATTTTTTTTTTTTTTTTTGAGAATGGAGATATCAGGCTAAGGTTAGAGACTCGTGGATAAGAGACTATCACTGTTGGGTCGTTGGACTGGTGTGCAGCCTGCGAACGAGAGCGTCCAGAGCATTCGCCGTAGCATTTCCGTTTTTTTAACAACAGTATCAACGCGCTTAACTAGGTGCACATCCTGACCGGTGACCGCGCCTATCACGGAACGTTCTAGTAGTATTCTACGCAGGCTCACTACTGGCACACATGGTGCTGCCTTTTTAGCAACACCTAGGCCGCGTTTAGTTCGCTGCCTGATTCGGCGCCGTCTGAAAAATGGACACTGTAGTTACACTGTAGCATTTTGTTTTTATTTGGTAATAATTGTCCAATCGTTGACTAATTAGGCTCAAAACGTTCGTCTCGCAAAGTACAACCAAACTGTGCAATTAGTTTTTGATTTCATCAACATTTAGTACTCCATGCATATACCGCAAATTTGATGTGACGGGAAATGTTTTTTTTACATAGTGACAAATTCTGGAGTTTGGGGCAACTAAACATGGCCCTAATCCACGATGTCTATTATGGGCTTCTCCTCATGCTGAGTGCTGAGTACTGAATTCCACACCATCAACATCACTGCGCGTCTGTACCCAGACGTCGTGGCCGGGCCGGCGGTCGTGGCCCCAAATAATAATGGAGAGCCATGGACACGTACGCGAGGCGGGTCCCAAATGCCAACCACTTCACCACTTGCCCACTTCGGCATCGAAGACATGTCCCTCGCTGGCTGGCCGGCCGGCTGGCCCGCCACCCCGATCGTCAAGGCGAGGCGTTCTCCGCAAACCCCTCCACACCCCAGACAGAACCCCTCGCCTCCCGGCGTCTGTTCCCCGCGCGCACCGCGGCCTCCGCTGCTGCCTGCTACACATACCCTCCCCCGGTCCCCCCATCCCATTCCCAGATCCCACCGACGCAGCACAGCGATCGAAACGCGACCCGAACCGACGCAATGGCGACGCTCACCGTCCCCTCCTCCGTCCCAGCCGTCGCCGAGGACTGCGAGCAGCTGCACAAGGCCTTCGAAGGTCCCACTCCGACCCCCGACCGCATTCCTCACTCGCACCGGCGCGCGCTCTCGCTGCACGCGCCGACGACTGACGCGCTTCTCGTTTCCGATCGATCGCAGGTTGGGGCACCAACGAGGAGCTGATCATCTCCATCCTGGCCCACCGCAACGCCGCGCAGCGCCGCGCGATCCGCCGCGCCTACGCCGATGTGTACGGGAAGGAGCTGCTCCGCGCCCTCGGCGACGAGATCCACGGCAAGTTCGAGGTAGGTAGCAGCAGATCGAGGGATCGAAAGCACGCGCGCGATTTGATTGACTCATCGGTTGAATTGTTCGTCCCTGAATGACCCAGAGGGCGGTGATCCTGTGGACGCTGGACCCCGCGGAGAGGGACGCGGTGCTGGCGAACGAGGAGGCGAAGAAGTGGCACCCCGGCGGCCGCGCGCTGGTGGAGATCGCGTGCGCGCGCACGCCCGCGCAGCTCTTCGCGGCCAAGCAGGCGTACCACGACCGCTTCAAGCGCTCGCTCGAGGAGGACGTTGCCGCGCACGTCACCGGCGACTTCCGCAAGGTGAAGGCCTCGGATTTTATGGCGATCTGACGTTTGCTTGCATATATAGATTGATCGCTTTTGTCGATAGGTGATCTTGATCTGTTTTTTTCCGACCTGCAGTCCAATCAGTTCGTTGCTTGCTACTATGTCTTGTATCAGTTATCACCTAACTGAGTCTTCATGCTCTTGTCTCTGGGATTACTGTGCATTCTGATTCTCTAGGTGAAAGTCATTTCTCACACTGAGATGTCACGGATCTGATAGTCCTGCTAGAGTGCTGGTGGTAACCCGTCTTGGACTAGACAGGTCCATTACTAGCCATACGGTTCATTTTTCGGTATCAAGGGGCAAGGTTCTGCTATAGTGCTATGTGCGGCCGAAATCAGATACTGATTTCCTCCATTGTGCGAGCTTACTGACACATGATTGCAAATTTAATTAGGTTCAACGGACTAGACAATGATTGGCAACATGTTAATCTTGAATTAAGCTGGATGTGCTTTTTATTGCATTTGGATATGTCTACTGATGCAGAACCCAAATTTTGTAACTGCATCATGACATGCTTGTAGATATTCTACAGTGGTACCTCTGTCCAACAATATTAGACTGTGATACTATTTTAGTTTTTGTTGAAACTCTTTATGTTTTTTGGTTCCGTACGCTAGTGTTTACTGTGCAGCATAAAGATAAGATGTTACAGATCTGATGGTACTGCTGATACAAATAACTAGTCTTCTCAACCTTGATACGGCTGATTTGGTTAGCATAGCCGCTGTAATAGATGATCCATCTGAGAAATTTTGTGGCCGCTATCTGTCAAGATAAGATACTGATTTCCTCTCTCTTTCTTTCACTAAAATTAGGCCATCTGGTGGCTGTCGGCATGCTACTCTTCATTAAGTTGGATGCTGTTTTTGTTTTTTTTGGATTGATAGAGGCTGCTGAATAACACCTTTTTTATTAGTAGAGTAGAACTGAAAGTTGGTAAAGTAAATTCTGAATGATCATTTCTTCGTTTCAGCTGTTAGTGCCTCTTGTAAGTGCATATCGCTATGATGGCCCAGAGGTGAACACATCTTTGGCCCATTCTGAAGCCAAAATTCTTCATGAGAAGATCGATAAGAAGGCTTACAGTGACGAGGAGATCATCAGGATTCTCACCACACGGAGCAAAGCTCAGCTACTTGCAACATTCAATAGCTACAAGGATCAGTTCGGTCATGCAATCAACAAGGTAAATAGCGATAAGCAAGCTCTTGTTGGTAACCACTGTGACTCGCATTATTCTTATGAACCCACCTCCCTTCAAAAACGTCTGTATATTTTACCTATGCTCCTCTTTTCGGGGTTGATTTCTTTACTACCCCTCCTTTGGGCTACATATATGGCATTAAAATGATCAGTCAATCAGTCAACCAGGTGAAAATGAATTCTGGTTTACTCATCAACATTGTCTCTGTTATTGTTTGCCATGCATGTTTTCTGCAATATTCAAATGCTTGTAGACTGCTAGACGAGGAATTATTTATAGTTTCTTTTAGAGACTTTTCGGTTGCTGATAATGTTTTTTGCTGCTCACTTCTAACAGGATCTGAAAGCTGACCCCAAGGATGAGTTCCTTGCAACACTGCGGGCGATCATCCGGTGCTTCACCTGCCCTGACAGATACTTCGAGAAACTCATTCGACTGGCTCTTGGAGGCGTGGGCACAGATGAGGATGCTCTCACCAGGGTCATAACTACTCGCGCCGAGGTCGACCTGAAGCTGATAAAGGAGGCTTACCAGAAGAGGAACAGTGTGCCGCTGGAGCGTGCTGTTGCCAAAGATACAACTAGAGATTATGAGGATATTCTGCTTGCCCTCCTAGGGGCGGAGTGAGGAGGGGTGCCTCAACTCCATCTCATTTGCTCCTCCTCGTTTGATGGGAACAAAAAAACTGCATCGATGTGGTATACACGTGGTTGTGTTTTTGAATAATAATAAGTGTGTAACTTAGCCTGCATTAGCAGCGCCCGTTAAATAAATAAAAAAACTTCTCGATAAGCTTGTTATCGTTTGACTGCCATTAACACAAGCTGTGTTTATTATGGCTATCCTTTCCTGATGACTGATGAGAAGATTCTGTTGATATCCTTTGGATCGACTAGAGTAGATCTAGACGGATGAACTCATAGAACCATGAAACACATGCACATTTAGACCTAGAACACTACACCGAGAGGGAGATAGGGGAGAGAGGACTGGTGATGAACCTGAGCCTCCAGATGATGTCGCGGTTGTGCCGACGCCATCGCGGGTTCGGTGATGGAGGCAAGCACACAGGCAGTGACGGGTGGAGTAGAGGTTGCACGGACGTCGATGCAGTCATGCGGTCGCAAGGCGTAGCGATGGCGACGGCGAGGATCATGGAGCTTCCGTCATTTGGCTGCCGCGCCTCTCGAGATCGGTCTAGGGTTTTGTCGGTGGGTTTGCGGCTCACGGTGAACCTCGTACCTTGAGCCGCCGGCCCCCACCTCTTTATATAGCGCAGTGCGACGGGGGCCCACCAACCATGTAGGGTTGGGCGCCCCCGATCAGGGCGCGAGACCAAGGCCCAATAGGCCGTTGGGCTTATTGGTCAGGAGATCAATCTAACATTCTCCCCCTTGATCTCACTATTACTTTTATCTTTAAACTTTAAAACTTCAATCCTTTTATCCTTACTCATTTCTTCACAGATGATGCATAGAGCATGTCTCATAAATCACGGTCAATCGCCGATAGATTTAACAGCTACAATGCACGTCTCTGATCTGAAATAGTTACTTTAACTTTTGGGCCCTTTATAGTCCAGGAATCATAGGCTTTCCCTTAAACCCATGCCGGCTACATGTTCTCTGAACACGTTGGGCGGTAAGCCTTTTGTAAGCGGATCCGCGAGCATCTTTTCGGTACTTATATGCTCAAGACTTATCATTTGATCCCGGACTTTATCCTTCACAACATAATACTTTATGTCAATGTGTTTGGCAGCACCACTTGACCTATTGTTGTGAGCATACTGTACTGCTGGATTATTATCGCAGTATAACCTCAGTGGTCTATTGATGTCGTCAACCACCTTCAAACCGGGTATGAACTTCTTTAGCCAGTTCACCTGCCCCGTTGCCTCGTAACACGCTACAAACTCGGCATACATTGTGGACGATGTAGTGACGGTTTGCTTTGAGCTTTTCCATGAAATAGCTCCCCCTGCGAGAGTGAACACATATCCAGACGTGGATTTTCTATTATCTCCCGCATAATCAGAATCTGAATATCCCACTATATGAAGTGAATCAGATCTTCTATATGTCATCATGAGGCCTTTCGTTCCTTGCAAATAACGCAAGACTTTCTTTACCAATTTCCAGTGTTCTATTCGAGATTGCTCGAATCGCCAAGTAACCCGGTAACAAATGCCAAGTCGTATGCGTACACACTTGAGCATATTGCAAGCTTCCGACATTTGAAGCATATGGAACCACTTTCATTTGATCGATCTCATATTGGTTCCCGGGCATTGAAAATCCCCATATCTCGTCAGCCCTTGACTATAGGAGCGGTGAGGGACTATATTTGTGCATACTTGAATTTCTTTAAGACTTTTTCTATGTATGCCTTTTGTGACAGTCCTAATACCCCTTTACTTCTATCTCGGTGAATCTCGATCCCTAGAACGAACGAAGCTTCACCAAGATCTTTCATATCAAACTTTGAGGACAAAAACTTCTTTGTTTCCAGTAGTAGGCTGACATCACTACTAGCAAGTAAGATATCATCCACATACAGGACAAGGAAGATAAACTTCCCATTCTTAAACTTTGCGTAGACACAATTGTCCTCAACATTATCTTTAAACCCAAAATTCTTTATTGTCTGATCAAACTTCAAGTACCACTGTCTTGAAGCTTGTTTTAATCCATAAATGGATTTCTTTAGGCGGCATCCCAAACGTTCTTTTCCTTCTATGACAAAACCTTTTGGTTGTGCCATATAAACATTTTCTTCTAAGTCTCCGTTGAGAAATGCCGTCTTTACATCCATCTGATGTAATTCCAAATCGTAATGTGCCACTAATGCCATTATGATTCTGAAGGAATCCTTACACGAGACTGGAGAAAAGTCTCATTGTAATCAATCCCTTCTCTTTGTGTAAAGCCTTTTGCCACAAGTCGGGCTTTATATCTTTCTATATTCCCTTGAGAGTCAAGTTTTGTTTTGTAGACCCATTTACAGCCTACTGTTTTGGCTCCTTTAGGAATTATCTCCAAATCCCAAACTTTATTTGCATTCATTGATCTCATCTCATCTTCCATGGCCTCAAGCCACTTTGATGAATGATCACTTTTCATGGCTTCTTCAAATGAGGTGGGATCATCCCCCATTTGAAATTCTTGATGTTGTACACTTCATAATCAGCAGAAATAGCTGATTTTCTAACTCTTTGAGACCTTCTAGGGCCTCCTCAATTGGCACATTTTTCTGTTTGAGGCTGTTGTTGCTCCCCCCTCATGTGTGGCAATAGGTTCTATAGGATCTGAGCCACAGGTTCCTCATCATCATTCATTGTTGCCACAAAAAGGATAACAACAGTCTTTGGCACCACGTTGTCTTGTCTTTGTTGGCAAAGACATGCAGTGAGTAGTGAGAAAAATGGCTCATGAATGATCGGAGTGGGTGCATACACCGCTTCTCTTCAAGGTCAATTTCTCGAGCTACCATGCTCCCCTAATCATTTCATCCTCTAGGAAGACAAAGCATGTCTCGTTTCCACAAACTTTGTATGTCTGTTAGGGACAAAGAGAAACGAAAACCTTTTGACTTTTACGGGTAGCCAATGAAATGGCAACTCAACATTTTGGGATCTAGCTTCCCAATGTTTGGGTTAAAAACTTTAGCCTCAGTGAGGCTCCCCACACACGCAAGTGGTTAAGTGATGGTACTCTTCCGTCCACAACTCATACGGTGTTTTGGGCACCGACTTACTTGGTACTCTATTGAGAATATGAATGGCGGTTTTAACGCCTCCATCCACAGAACTCGTGGGTAAAGTGGAGTAACTTATCATACCACGCACCATATCCATCAAGAATACAGTTACGCCTTTCAGCTACTCCATTCTCACGAGGTTCGCCTGGCGTTGAATCTTTGGCGACTATACCATTCTCTCTGTAAGAACCTTGCAAAAGGTCCAGGAACTTGTCCATATGGGGTATGCCAACCGTAGTACTCTCTCCTCCACGGTCGGACGACTATCTTAATCTTTAAATCATGCTTTGATTTTCAACTTCGCTTTAAATATTTTAAATTTATCCAGCTACGTTCTTTCTTTAATTGGATAAATGTAGTCAAACCGAGAGTAATAAATCTGTGAATGTTATGAATGAATCATAACCATCCACACTTTTCACGGAAAAAGGACCACATATATACGTGTGAATAATCAGAGAATTCCCTGCGGCCCGTTTGGCATCTTTCTTAATTTTCTTTACATACTTTCCTTTTATGCAATCTCTACATTGTTCTAACTCGAGAGCTCTAATGGAGGAAGAATATCATTCTTAACTAGTCTTTCTATTCTCCCCTCGAAATATGGCCTAAACGACAGTGCCATAATT
The DNA here is from genome assembly GCA_904845875.1 of Miscanthus lutarioriparius. Taxonomy (NCBI): domain Eukaryota; kingdom Viridiplantae; phylum Streptophyta; class Magnoliopsida; order Poales; family Poaceae; genus Miscanthus; species Miscanthus lutarioriparius. The sequence goes on from CAJGYO010000008.1 coordinate 10,200,408, forward strand.
TTGACAACGCATCTTGAGCTCTCTTTCGTTTTCTGTTTCCATTGTTCGATGAGGATACATTTTCATTCACATCACATACGGAATTAACATTTTCACGAAGTGATAACAAATAAAGCTCGTCTTTGTCGGAAGGCAAGACCAATACATTATTATTAAACAATATCTCGATATTTGCCATTTCCAAAATGGCAATCATAACCATCATGGTCCAACTTTGAAACACTAATCAAATTTCTTTGCAAAAAAGGTACATAAAGAACATCTCTAAGAATAATTATGAAGCCATCAGCAAGCTCTAACGGAAGATCACCAACGGCCTCAACATCTGCTTGTTCTCCATTTGCTACTTTAATGAAACTTTCGCTTCTTTGCAAAGTTCTCATCGAACGGAATCCCTGTAATGAATTAGCAACATGAATAGTTGCACTGAATCAATCCACCAAGTAGATTTTGAAAACTTTATATACAAGGATTCATTTACTGAACGTAATAATGTTCTCACCTTTATTCTTCATAATCATCTTTAAGAAATCGGGACAATTCTTTTTATAATGCCTGTCTTCTTGCGATGGAGACACTTTGGTCTTTAGCCACCGGGAATTCTTTGGTTACGAGGACCATTGCATGGGACCTTTTCCAGATGATTTGGAGGAAGAACTATTATTATAGTTCTTTTTCTTATCTTTTAGGTAGTTGACAGAACCACCTTGTGAAACTTTTATTCTTTCCTCCTCCTGCACACACATGGCTATGAGCTTTTCCAAATCCCATTTTTCAGGCTGTATGTTGTAATTAACAACAAATGTGTCAAATTCTTTGGGCAAAGAAGCAAAAATCAAATGAATAAGAAACTCATCCTTGAGTGCCAAATCCATTGGTTTGAGCTTAGATGCAGATTGCTCATTCTCAAGATGTATGCTCTCTAATGCCACCGCCGCCACCGAGTACCTTTTTTCGTGACCATTTGCTTGATCATTTGGGTTGCATATGTCTTTGAAGAGCCCAGTGAACTGACTCTTTATTACGTCTAGGTACTCTGTGACAGTGTGTCACATGATCGGAATTGAGCCCACTATAGCAGGCTCAATCATGTTCTTTATCTTTGCTGACACTTCTTGTTGGCAGTGACCCATTTCCTATGCTCAAGGTCATAGGACATTTTTACGGGAGCAAAATCCCGCTCTCTGTTCTGCCATGCAGTATCAGTCTCATCTGTTTCCCTCACCGGTGCCTCAGGTTCTTTAGGGCACGGTGTGGTGACAACCCAGTCAACCTCAGCGAGGATAAAGGCCAGGTCTATCTTTTTCTTCCACTCAATATAGTTATCACCTTTTAGAGTGGGGATTTCTTTGATACAACTCATCAAGTTGTATCCTCCTGAAAACATAATTCGAATAGGGTGAGAACAGAAATAACAACAATAATTGCATGCCTTAGTTTAACGTTGGTCAAAATTAAAACATACAATTATTTTCTACACTAATTCTACATCACCGTTGGGCAGAAATAGAATTAATGTATAACAAAAAACATTATAATATTGTCATTAGTCAACGTTGGTCAGAATAACAACAACATTATAATCAATTTAAAACATATCCATTTTCAAAATTAAATTCTCCCGTTGGTTCGAATTTAATAACGAAAATTACAACTTTAAATACGCAGCGGAAACTTTAGCATTTAATAATCTTTTTCCTATTTTCCAGAAGCAAATTTACTGTTTACTGAACAAAAAATATCGTTGGATAAATTTTGTACAGAAAATTATCATAAAAATCAATTCAAATCGATCAAACTGTTTTCTGGAAAATAAGAAAAAAAAAACAAAAACTGTTACTTTACTGTTTACTTGGCCATTTCGGCCCAGCCAGCACACGCGCGGCCCACCAAAATTCGGCCCATGGCCTTTTCTCGCGCGCGCGCGCCAGCCAGCACACCCGGCCCAGCGGCTTGCGGCCCAGCCGCGCGCTCCAGCGCTCCCCCGCGCCCAGGCCGCAACCTGGGCCTGGGCCGGGAATTCGGCCGCGCATCCATTCCCGCCTGGGCCTAAAGCCGGTCCGGCAAATCCTAATCGCTGGATCGGATCGGACGGCTGTCCGGCCGTTTCGCCCGAACAAAACCCCCCGGCCGGCGCTTCTCCCTGAACCCTAGGTTCATTCTCTTCCTCTCCTTCTCTCTCACCCCGCAGCGCAGCTCGGAGAAACCCACAGCAGCAGCCGTCCTCAGTGGCCGAGGGAGAAGAAAGGCGGCACCGTCCAGCGCCCTCTCGCCGGCGTGCGTGCTCGCCCGAGGCTGAGCACGCCGCCGTCGAGGGGCCGCATGGTGGTGCCCTGTTGCCGTGACCGCTTGGCGGGGAGCAGCGCGGATCTCGGCCCTGTCCCGCGCGCCGTTCGGGAGCGACGCCGCGGTCTCCTATCCGCGCGGTGGCGATGCCGCCGGCGGTGGGTAAGAGCCCAGGTAGGCTTCCTTTTAGGGTTTTGTTTTGCTTTTCCGATTTGAAATCGGTTCTTCTCCTTTCTCAGTCAGTCACCGAGCGGGCGCCGGATCCCGTCGTGACTGCAGTACCGCGCAAACGCGAGGTGTGCTACCCTCTTCCCCTTTCGGTTTCTTTGATTCGTATTTTTGCACTATTTTCCCGATTAGGGTTAGGGTTAGGGTTAGTCACGACGCTGTTTTCTTTTTCCCGAATCACCTTCGGGTTTTAGGGTTCGTTCTTTGCATGAAAACCGAGCCCTTCTTCTTTTCTCAGATCCGACGGATCGAGTTAGGGTTCAACCGAACGTCGGGTGACCCTTTTCTGCTTAGATCCGCACTGGATCTCTTCGTCTTTTTTCTTTTCTAATCGGTACCCGTTCTAGATCTACGTGCTAGTAGGCTCTGGTACCATTGTTGATATCCTTTGGATCGACTAGAGTAGATCTAGACGGATGAACTCATAGAACCATGAAACACATGCACATTTAGACCTAGAACACTACACCGAGAGGGAGATAGGGGAGAGAGGACTGGTGATGAACCTGAGCCTCCAGATGATGTCGCGGTTGTGCCAGCCATCGCGGGTTCGGTGATGGAGGCAGCACACGGGCAGCGACGGGTGGAGTAGAGGTTGCACGGACGTCGATGCAGTGCGGTCGGGCGTAGCAGTGGCGACGGCGAGGATCAGTGGAGCTTCCCGTCGCTGGCTGCGCGCCCTCTCGAGATCGGTCTAGGGTTTTGTCGGTGGGTTTTCGGCTCACGGTGAACCTCGTACCTTGAGCCGCCGGCCCCCACCTCTTTATATAGCGCAGTGCGACGGGGGCCCACCAACCATGTAGGGTTGGGCGCCCCCGATCAGGGCGCGAGACCAAGGCCCAATAGGCCGTTGGGCTTATTGGTCAGGAGATCAATCTAACAGATTCAGGCTGGATGCTGATTGTTCTAAATTCTGACCTTATGATAGCATTTTCTTTTTTTGAGTTTTTCCTTGCCTTTTCTGGTTATTTAAAACAGTCGTGAGTAGAGCAGCCAGATGTTCATGCAGTCATGCAGTGCTGTATTCAACTCATGACGCAATCCGGTGACGAGTGCAATATTCAGACGTGCTTGACAAGTTCAAGTGTTCAACCGAGCTTGTCAAGTGTCATGACCAAGACTTGCTACAGAAGACGCATGCTGCGTGCGTGACACGTAGAGGTTCACATCAAGAGATCACAGGAAGGTGGCAACCTCAGTGCCAGCCAGTTGTTGCGCAAATTGTCAATTCAGGCTCTTGTACCAGCTCCTCTTATATGGATGGATGACTTCAAGCAACACATCTGAATATTCAAAAGAAAAACAAAAGAAAAAAACAAAAGAGCAACACATCTGGATAGCTTCGTCAGTTTGTATGTACACTATGAAATTAATTGTCGGCCGTCATATGAATGTCCAGTCGTCCACGCATCATTGGCTGTCTGTCTGATTTGTCCTTTTTCCTTTTTATGCTACTCTGCATCTCTTAATAACAAGCAAAAAAACATGGAAAAAATCTCAAAAAGCATTGACATGTCCGTTATTTCAAGCAGCAGTAACATTTAATAGTTGTTACCTAGCCGCCCTCTGTGACAGTAAGCACTCTTCTGTAATTAATAAAAAACCAAATAGGTCAATCGAGAGGTGATTTGCATCACATGAGCATGATTAATGCATATCTTGTGAAAACAACAAACACTACTGCCACTGGGTGGCTAACTGCTACACATGCACATAGTAAAAAACATAACACGTACGCTTGAACACAAGGAAATTAGCAAATACCCCACCAATTACCATCCTTGAATAATCGTTCCTTCAAATCTAGCCCGCCACCGAGTACTTAATCGATGGACAAATCACCCCACGAGTCGAACTCCGGCGAGCCGAGGTCGGACAGGCCGTCGAAGACGCCCAGCGGCGCGAACTGCGGCTGCTGCGCCGCCAGCGCCACAGGCGGCACGGCCGGAGCGTCGTCGGGGCTGCTGCCGCCGCCGCCGCCGGCAGTAGTACTACTGTTTGTCGCCTCCCAACTTGCGTGCCCGTGCTGTTCCCGGGCGCCACATCCTTGCCCCGCGGCGGCGGAGACGGCGACGAAGGGGCTGGCCGCGTGCACCCTGCGCGGCAGCGGCCGGAAGATGGCGGCGGGCGGGAAGCCGGTGAGCTCCTGCACCATGGCCCGGAAGTTGTTCACGTCGGTCGCGACCACGGTGGTCGAGGACCGACGCGACGACGACGAGTGCCGCGACGCCGCCGCGTGCTTCTTGCTACTACTCTTGGCGCGCCGTGGCTGCACGGCGGCGGGCGCGGACCCGGACCCGGACCCGGCGGCGGTCCGGAGGACTTGCTGGCCGCCGGGATGATGGGCGGACTGGAGCGAGCGGCCAGCGGCATCGGCACCGGCGCAGGGCTGGTAGCTCGTGTCGAACGTGGTGGTGGTACGCTCTGCCGCCGTGTGGTCTTGCTCGAAGGAGTACATCGGTGGAGGCGTGGAGCTTTCCTTTGCTTTCAGGTCGTGTCAGGATGGCACGAAATGGCGCGTAGGGCCGGGGTCGCCACGGGAGTTTGATGTGTGTATATATAAACAAACTTGGCCGTGGCCTGCGGTAACTGAGAATCGTGTCAGGCATGGTACGATGCCAATGACAGTGATGGCATCTCCAGGCTCCAGGGGCACCTAGCCTATCTCGATCGCTCACGCTCAGCAGTTGGGTCATCTATCGCCTCATCGGCTCAGTCTCACGTCTCACTGCAACAATTAAAGATATTTTACTAGTTAGTAGTACTTGTTTAGACTGAGCATGGAGATTTGCATCTAGCCAGTGTCGTGGTGGTTTTGACTGGCGCAGTGATAGACGGCACCTTTAATCCTATCTACTAGTAGATGTGTGATTTTGTGGCATAATATTGTTACCCTTTTTTACTGAAAAGGGCATGCATGATGTTATTATCTTTATGTACACTAGTGAATGAAGCAGCAGTGGTACTCCTATAAACTACTCTCTGCTGGTGAGCCACAGTACACAGTAGTGTCCGAGAAGCTGCTAATCCAAGAGAAGCTTCGTTCGGCCTTAATGGACCAAGTCGCAAGAGCCAATAGGGCAGACCAAACGGTTGTGGGGCGTTGCGAAATGGTGCGACGAGTGCGTGCTACGGCGGTTCATCTTGGTTGGACACGTCAACGCAAGCTCTGACATCGGCTATTCGGTCGAGTAGGACGGACTCGGCCTCCGCAGCCACACACAACAACAACGCTCGTTGATCTTTCCCAGTTCTTTCCTCGCCACATGGAACCTCTCTGAACTGTGACATCAACGGACAAGGCAAGACGAAGAGGGTTCGATGCTTCATTCGCTCTCCTCTTCTCCACCACCAAGTCCTGTTGATGCCAAGAATTCGCGTCTGAGCTCAGCTCCTGGCCTCCTGCACATCCTCCCGGTCGCGGTCACACGAAACTTGGGGACAACTCCAGCCACGTCAAAACTGGGTCAACTAACCATTGCGCCTCTATCTCGACGTGGACGCACGGCAGAATCGTATGGATCTACCATCTATCCGTCGACCGATCGATCCATATAGTAGCATTCGGACTAGACTAGAATTTACCTTAGAGCCTTTTCTCTGTGTGTTATTACGAAAGATGTTCTAAGCCTACGGGCTATTAAAAAGTTCAAATGCACCTTATTATCATGACACTAACCCGTTTGGCTTACCTTAAATCCGATTTGTTCGGCTTCTTTTTTCAGCCGGAACAATATTTTTCTCTCACAACATTTCAGCCAGAACAGTGTTTTCAGCCAATTTCAGCCAAGTTTCAGCAAACCGAGCGGGGCCTTTTTTTTTTCTCCCAAGCCATCCCATCCACCTTCCATTTGGTTTTTGCCGTTTGCCAGTCCTGACACGTGGGCCCAGCTAAAGAAAACGTCTAAAATGCTCTTCTCTCGTAGCCTCATCCTCTAACTCTTTCTCTCTCCGCCGGGTGGGGCCAAGCTGTCAGCAACTCCAACACCTTCTTCCTCCTCAAGACAAGCAGCGCGAGCAGAGGCCTGGCGCCTGCTGCTTCAGCCGACGCGAAAGGAGCATGGGACGACGACGGGGACGGGGATGGCGCCGAGGATGGGTCGGTCTCCATGTCTCTCTCCTCGCCCTCGCTCGCACCGCCGAACCCGAGGCGCTTGCCGTCTGAGCGCACTCCTGCCCGCGCGCCAGTAGCTAGCACAAGCCCTGTTCTTGGACGCCCACCTTGCTTGCATCTCACGTCGGGTGCTCCGGTGCCACCACGAGCGCGTGCTCACCGTTCTCGGGGCCGGCCGAGAACCGCGCCGCGCCCTGCGGGACGACGGTCGCACGCCGCCCTCGAGCTGGCCGCGAGCCGCGCCTGAGGTCCGGCCACGCCGCGTCCTGGAGGACGGCCGCGCTGCGCCTAAAGGCCGGTTGCGCGTCGCCTCGGGGCCCACCGCGCCTCGCTGAACGCCGTGCGCGCGGGCGGCGTGGCCGGAGGGGTACGGCGTGGCTACGCGCAGGACGACGGGGCAGGGCGCAGCCATGCGCGCGGGTGGCGTGGCTGGCGTGGCCATGCGCCGCCTCCGCCGGTGGAGCCGCCTCCTACGTCAGGGATACTGAGATGATGGCCAAGAGAGGAATGGAAAAATCTGGCCACGCACGTTCTTGGTTTTGCGGCCATGGCGGATAGCGGCGATGGGATCAAACAATACAGCCCCTACCCTTGATCGTTCTCGACGGGATTGCTTCCAGGAGCTAGCTTTCAACCTTAATCACTCATTGCTACAAGGAATCGAAGCAAGAAGGCTCACTCGTGGTGAATTTTGAAAGATGCAGAGGGTGGCCATGGCGGACGCGTTCGGGCTTTTATAGCCGAGCATCGTGAGGCAGGGCAGACATGGGCTCGACCGGTGCTCGCGGTGGCTTCCAGAGCACGACAGGGTGTCCACTTGTGCAGGTGGTGGCGCCGCGGATGCGGGTGGCGGGTGCCACACTTGCCGCACAGGGGGAGCTCGTCGCCGCCATGGATAAGGCCTAGGCTGCGGATGACGCCCAGGCCCAGACGACGACGTCGTGTGCGGCCGCGGTGTACGCCAAGGAACGGCAACCTCGCATGCGTCTAGCTCGCCCACCTTCTAGAACGGCGCTCAAGGGCCTCGTCAAGCTGCAGGAGCGGTCGTGCGACGGCAGCAGCTTCGCCGCCGTGCGCCGGGGCGGAGTTCACTTGCGGCAGCCGGGGCAGAGCTCGCCCACGGCGGCCGGGGTGGAGCTTAGCTTGCCCGCACATTGGTAGCGGTGGCCGGGGCGCTGGTCGCGTTGGCCGGGGATGCCCCAGCACTGCGTCGAGCTCTTGGACGCCATCGATTAGGCCAGGGCGACGCTGCTACATGGAAGAGAAGAAAAAAGAGGAAGGTTTGGTTGGCTGACAAACAGGCCCCACTGTAGGGTAACATGGTTATTTCATCTGTCTGTTTGACATCGTTAGAGGTAAAAGTGGATGGATTGGTATACAAGGCAAGAAAGTTTAGCGTCATGGCATCAGGGTGCATTTGAATTTTTTAGGGACCTGTAGGCCAGGACTATCTTTCATAATGACACGTAGGTAAAAGGCTTATTTACCAACGTCTAACTGTGGGGCGTTGGACTCTTTGACACATGAGAGTCGAGAGCTAAGGTCGTGACCACGGGATAAATATGCACCAGGAAAATATGGCGTGTGTAGTGACGAGTTCGGCAGTGGCGCAGTGCGCGTGCTGGTGCTAGTGCTGCTTGCAGCTCCACTTCCATATAGGACACAGAGGACGAAAGTCGTGCACGTGCAGCAGCTCGCTTTCTGAGGAAGGGACTATCCATGTCCATGTACGATGTACCTAGCGGCAGTGCCGGGTGTCTCAGCTCGTCGTTCCACTGCATGGGTTGTTGCCTATTTGGTTTCTGGGTTGATAAGCCCTACTGATGCTGGTTTGTTGTGAGAGGAAAATATTGTTGGCTAGCTGATAAACCCTGGCTGAAACCAACAAGCGAACAGGTTGCATAACAGATGGAGAGCCCGAACCCGAAGATAAGAACCACCGAGGCCACACCCACACAGTACTCCCTCCGTCCCTTAATGTCCGTCGTTCTAGGAGGAGAGCGGTGTCCCTTAATGTGTATCGTTAGGCTAGTGACGCGAGTTCCACACATAGGTGCAGACTTCCACCATGTGAAGCCTCGTCGCCCGCAGCAGCCTTATCCCTTCACCGCTTCCCCCTCACACCACCGCATAGGCCGGGTACTTCGTAAAAAATCCATCGATCCTCAATCCTCGTCCTCTTTGACCGCATCCTCGTCGGTCTTCTGTCACCCCATCCGCATCCGCATCATCTCCGATCGCCGCATCCTCGTCGCCGGTTGCCCCATCCGCATCGTCGCCGATGGCGAGAGGTGGGAGCACAGGCTCACTCATGCGGCGGCGCATGGCATCCACCTCCTCCTCTGGCCCGGCCGCTCCCTTGCATCCTGTGCCGGACCAGGAGAGCCAGGAACGTAGGCCCTTCCTCCACGTGACGTCTCCAAGACTCATCCGACAGCGCAAGGGAGGAGCACAACTTCCGTGTCGACCTACAGAGGCTCGTTGCTCCTCGTTGACGCTGCCCTCTGCTATCGTCGCGCCGCCTCCCACAACCTTGCCTCCTACCAGGTCAAGGCAGAGCGGGCTGGATCTGAGGGCCTGTACTGAGGACCCTCAAGTTCCGTCAAGGTATTCCTCCTCCAAAAATCACAACATCTCTATTCTGAAAAAACTTCAATCTTTCCATGAGCACTGTAAGCAAATAAAAAAAGAGGTTAACTACATCATGGACCAATGTGTGAAGAGCATGCTGAGCCTTTGGATTGGGTTGTACAGGAATAATCCGTTATAGTGCTCAGAAAATTAAGTTAGGCACGTCTGATCCACTCTGTTGATGGCCTAGACATTTACGAAAAATATGGCTCAGCTACTATTATGCTCAGAAATCTTGTTGCTGTGCTAGTGCTTTTTTCATTAAGAAGACTGGCTTCTGTTTCTCAGATTTTATAGTCCCTTCTTTTTCTGTCATATCAGTTCATCATTTGCATGAGAATCAAGTGTTTTACTCTTATTGCAGTGTTCTTTTGTCAGGCAATCCTTGGATGGCAGGCGGCAACGGGGCACATGGGCCTAGCCGGTTCATTCGCCACTTTGCGAATGAAGCGTGCCTTGGGAATCCCTTCAAGCCATAGGATGTGGCCTGCAAAGCAGATGCGCGGTCGGGATCGTCGTCGTGGAACTTGGTGGGACCGTAAGCTTAACTGCGTCGCCATCGAAGGACAGGATTTTGCTCAAGATACACAGGAAGGGGGTGCGGACCGATTTGAGTTGATACCTGATTCGGATAAAGAAGAAGGTGTTAAGGGTTCATCTTTGCTTGGAGATGGGGATGAGTACGTGACTGAGACGCAGCCACAGGACATTGTTATAGTGAGCAAAATTACTGGGCCGTGTGGCAACCAAGGTCGTGGACGTTTTGGGTAAGCCATCTTAACGTTGCTGATTTTATGGTAACTTGCTAATTTTGTGCACCGGCGGAGCTACGGGGTCAAGCTGGGCTCTGCCCCCCCCCTCATGAATTTTGCAAAGCCTAAATGCTAGTGTTTAGGGTCTGTTTGGTTTCAAATAAGTCACCTACTTATAAGTTAAAAAGTGAAATAAGTGACTTATTTTGTCAAACACCGCCAACTTATAAGTCACCTCTGCTTATAAGAAATAAGCTGGTTCACCCCTGCTTAAAATTTATAAGCCACCCTTTTCCGCGTGGGGCCCACACCTTATAAGTCATCTACAACCAAACAGGCGTGACTTATAAGTCACTGGTTTTCAGTCACCTGACTTAATAAGTCACCTGACTTATGGAAACCAAACAGGGCCTTAGCCTGTTGTGTCTTGCCTGACGCTGGGAAGTCTCGGCTCATCCCTGTCCTTGCCAAGCTGCTTTCCGTGACTCCACACCTACTAAGTCGATAGGTCTGCAGCTCGCAGCTAGATGGTCAGCCTGCACATCAGGTGTGCTCCCAGTCTTCCTTCACCTCTGCGCGTATAAGATAGAGGTACAGCCACAACTACTTTTGTGTTCTCATTGAATCCTCTATTATTTTACTTTAGAAGTAATCTAATGATACCTATTTTGCATCATAAATATTAATGATTTATTATGTATTTAGTCAAAATTAAAAATATTGGACTTCGGATTCAATGGTAAATTGGCCCCCTATGTTTTGCTCCAAGCTATGCCACTAATTTTGTGTATAAATTCTATCGTTTTGTGCAGTACTATGCTTCACCAGTGGCGCGAGCTTATTTTTGAGCTAGAGCAGGAGAAGGAGATTTCCAAGGTAAACATGGAGAGCAACAAGCTGCAGATGGACAATGTCAAGTTTGAGAAGGAGAGTGGCAAGATGGAGATGGAGAGCGACAAGTTGGAGATGTTGTCTGGCAAGGTCCAGATGGACAGGGTCAAGTTCAAGTAGAGTGCCAAGCTGGAGGTGGACAGTAGTGTGAAGTTGGAGGTGGAGAGTGACAAGTTCGACATGTTGTGTGGCACGGTGCAGATGGGTAGTGTAAAGTTGGAGCAGGAGAGTACCAATGTGGAGATGGAGAGCAACAAGCTGGACATGTCGTGTGCCAAGGTGCAGATGGATACTAGCAAGGAGGAGGTGGACCATTGCCCTGTTCGCTTGGCTTATAAGCCGTACTTTTTCAGTCAACGAACAGTATTTTTCTCTTACAATAAATCAGCCAACAGTACTTTCAGCCATGGCTTATCAGCAAAATGAACAAGGCAATGTGCGAGGGATGTTGAGGCCTAGGCAAGTGAATGATGATGAAGATTATCAAGTGCAAGTGCTCTCTAACTCAAATGTGCAAGATGATACAAATCAAGCTAGTACAAGTGGCTCTCATAACAATGAACAAAATCAGGTGGCTAGTACATCATCTCAACCCAATGATCAAGCAAGTGCAAGCAATCAAGTTCTAATCCTTCAACCAACCAATATTGCAAGGGATCATCCATTGGACACTATAATTGAAGATATTTCAAGAGGTGCACAAACAAGATCAAGATTGGCTTCATTTTATGAGCACTTCTCTTTTGTGTTATCCATTGAATCAAAGAAGATAGATAAAGCATTGAAGCATGTTGATTGGGTGAATGCTATGCATGAAGAATTGAACAACTTCACAAGAAATCATGTATGAGAATTAGTACAAAGACCAAAGGGACACAATGTGATTGGAACCAAATGGGTCTTTAGAAACAAGCAAGATCAAGATGTGCCATGGCTTATAAAGCTAGCTTCTCTAATCTAGAAACTGATGATGAGGGATGTTGGTTTTAGGATGGTGTGGACTTGCGAGGCCATTCACGGATGGAAGATGATGACTTAAATGAACAAGTAACAGACATGTTCACTACCTTCATTCCTGCGTATGAAGATGTCTTCAAGAGCTCCAAACGTTAGAACCATTGGGCTACAACACGCAAGATCGTAGTCAAGGTATTGGTAATATTTTGATTGTAACTCCACCCTAGTGCTGGTGGTACTGATGGGTTGTTGGTTGTTTGCACTCATGGTACTTGATGGTATTTTGGTTGTTTGCACCGATGGTTTGTGTTGGACTGGTTTGGTTCATTTTGATTTGCAGTGCTTCCATGTATCTATGTTATGGTTTACTTTGTGAGTTGCAATGTTAAATGACACACTAAGGAATTACTAGTTTGTCGCTGCCACATGATACAGAGACTTTATACATGGTCTCATATATACAGAGAATTTATACATGATCATATATATAGAGAATTTATACAACGCAAAAGCACCACAAAAGCATCACAAGCGATGTTTACATGAACAGAACCATTAAGTGTTCAACAACTCAAAAGCCCTTTGAACTAGTGGCTATCACAACTTAGAATTTGTCAGAGGGAGCATGCCTTGTGCATGTAGCCTCTCTTTGTTCATGTGAGGGATCTTGTACCTATTGCCTCCATTATCATTCATAACTTCAATCATGCATGTTTGTAGTGTGAGGAATACCCTATTGAGAAGGATGGGGTTGTAGTTTTGATATTCAATGTACACGTTCTGGATGAGCTCGTCCATATTTCTAGATGTTGTTCTATCCGTTAGCGACTGAAGAGAAGCAAAGAAACCAAGGTCAAGGCAGTTCATATCAGGAGAATTAGGAGACTGGTTCATTAGGCGTATATCGAGGCCTGTTCAGGCTACTGCTGCAACAAAAACTGCATCATCTACTGGTACATGAGAAGGAGCATTGTCCTATTGTATCCATATTGTGTCATGCCTTGCTTCTCTGGGCCAACGAACTTGTATTGCCGGTATGAGTTTGTCGATTATATAAGTTCTCATTGTTTGTCTATCAACCTTCATGGTCTTTGTGATAGGTGTGCCCCTTAGTCTGTTGCCACTTCTTTTTTTAGCTGGTTCCTGTAATTAAAAAGAATGTTATTTCAAATAATATAAAAGGGATTGCAAGTATTATTCAGACAGAGATTAGTACTGTTCGCACAAAAGCCCATATGCCTAGCTTCCCATCAAAATAGCATCTCCCTTCAGCATCAAACCTGGGCTTTCCAATAGCAGAATAAAACATGACTTTGTGAATGGCATTCTTATTTTGCACTGTCCTATGTGGGTCTTCTTCATCTGGATGCATGTACATAGTCATATTCTTCTTTGTCCCATTGAACCACTTCTCATCTAAGTGAATAATATTTTTCATTTCCTTGAACTTGGGATTGTCTGGTAGAGTACTTTCTTCTAGCATAGAGAGAACCCACCGCAGCCTTGCCTGTTTGTTTTCTTCCTTCAAATAAGGCTTCAATGAGTTAGAGTGTCGTTGTAGCAAGCCTTCTTTGAATAACCTATGTAGATAGCTTTTATTGATATTAAGAGCAGTTGCTAGTGACCTTATGGTACCCCTTCTGTTTAAGGGAATATCAACAACCCTTATGAGGTCCACTTGATTTTTTTACGACCACAATTCTTAGGTCGCAAAGATTTGATGTCTATTGGTATGCCTTGTTCCAAACATTTTTTTGCTCTCTGCCATACCCGTTGTATTGTACGCACATGGTCATTGTACTTTGCAGCAATAAGTGTTGTGCTGCCTCTTTTTAATTTGTCATTATTGCTTAATTGAAGCAAATCTTCATAAATGTCTTGTCGTTCTCTTTCCGTCAAAATCCTAACCATATTTGTTGTTTCTTGCTGGGTTTGCTGATCTTCGTCGTCATCCGAGTCGGACAACTCCTCTTCATCAAATATGATGTCAACAACATATGTGTACACGCCGAAGTCTTGTATGAGATGGTCTCAGGTATCATGTTCTGCTTGTAAGGCAGTGTTGTCATTTCCTATAAAAAAATGTAGATGGTGTGTGCTGATTGTCATTAAATAAATTATCAAACTTTTCATAGGGACAATTATTCTTGCAAACATGACTTGAACCTAAGGGAAATAATCACCTGCATGCAGGTTTCCTTGTTGTTCTACTAGTGGATCATTCAAATAAAATGGATGGCCAACATTTTCACCTGTACAGAAGCAGCTGATGATTATGAAAGGCATTGTCATCCCCACAACTGATAAAGAGAATCCCTGCTGCAAGAGTTTCAGGTGATAGATAAATAAAAACTAAAAATTCACAGATGTTGCCTGTCATTTTAGTAGAGAGGTGTAAGAAAAATGGACCCTAGGTCCATTTACTTTGGATTTTGGTGTTTGATGATCAACACAACCAAATTGGACTAATGAATTTGCAAGTAATTGTATTATAGTTTAATAGGGTTCAAGACATGACTTGGACGAAGGCGACATGATGATCCGATGATCAACACTTTAAGTAAGACCCTAGAAGCACAAGAGAAGACCTAAGATATCAAGCAAAGTCCAAGCATGAAGATGGGAACCAAGCTGGACGCAAGATCGCGAAGAAACGAGCTCCACAGAGGTATGGGTGCATTTCATAGGGTGTATCATTATGGATAAGGAAATTGCCAAGCGGGTTAGTAAATACTATGGACTTAAATTTTCCTTCCCATGTTAGGTAACTAGATTTAATTATTTGCAATTTCAATGAGCATTTAGTTTCTTTTTCATGCCTAGGTTTGCATTTGCATGTTTAATGTTTTGTCTTGCATACACTAGGTACATCTTATGGTAGGCTTGCTCGGTTTTATTCTTAACCCTTGGAGCAAACCTACATGGTTTAAATTATTTAGGAGCATGGCACATAGCTTGTTTTACAATTGTTCATCTAATATGTGCCAAAGTCCAAATTGAAGATAATTTCTCCCGAATGTCACTTTCGAAAATGATTCTCATATTCATGTGATTTCATCTTTCAAGTGGTATTTTTTATTCTAAAATCAATATGCATGTCTCCTACAAGTATTCTATACTTGTGTGCACAAATTTAGGGAGATGTTACTCTACAAGTTGGATGCTTTGAGACTAACACCTTTTCAAACTTATCATATGTGTAGTAGTCTCATTGCAAGGAAAATGGAGTCCCCAGAGTTAAGCATCATACTTCAAATATCTACCACCTATTGCAAGTCGTATAGATCAAACTGGTTTCCACATTTGGTATTTCCAAACCAATATTATTGGTTTCCACATGTTGATTTCACTTTGGTATTTATATGCTTTCTCCATGCACTATATAGATTAAACTCCCTTGAATATTAATTTATCAATTATGCATAAACTATATTCCCCATCATATGTATGCATATATTTAGGGGGAGCTTAGTCTATGTAATGTGAGAGTTAAATTTTATGGCATATTCCACTCCACATACAAAGGATCACAAATTTTGATCCTCCCTTGTGCTACTAATGTCTTCTTTTTCGGTGTTTGATTCCAAAGGGGGAGAATTTATAGGACCAAAAGCAAGCCCGATCATAATAATTTACAAGTGGTAATGGTTCGAGAAAGGGAGGATAGTGGATTATGGAGTTAGGGGGAGGCTTAAATCCATAATGCCATATGGGGACATTTGCAAGGGCAAGATAAGTTTACAAAGATGTTTACATGTGGTATCTTTTAGCATCATATAACATTGCCATTTGCATTGCATCCTAGCAAGTAAATAGTTTTTAAATTACAAAAATTTTATTATTTGCTTGCTTTGGTCGTGTTGTCATCAATCACAAAAAATGGGGAGATTGTAAGGAAAATGGACCCTAGGCCCATTTACTTTGGATTTTGGTGTTTGATGATCAACACAACCAAATTGGACTAATTAATTTGCAAGTAATTGTTTTATAGTTTAATAGGGTGCAAGACGTGGCAAGTAATTGGACAACAGAAGACCCAAGATATCAAGTAAATTCCAAGCATGAAGATGGAAACCAAGCTGGACGCAAGATCGTGAAGAAACGGGCTCCATAGAGGTGACCGGACGTGGCCCTATGAGTGACCGAACGCGTCCGATCAGTTGCTCGGTAACAGCAGGCGTCAGCAGCAGCGATCGGACGATGAGCGAGGTAGTGACCAGATGCACGGACTTTACTGTTCATCGTCGCTGCAACAATTCAGCGTGACCGGACGCAGTGGCTGTGGACGACCGGACCCGCCAGGTAGTGGCGTCCGATCAAGTACAGAAAGGTTCTAGAGCGGCGCTAGTGCGACCGGACGCGTCCGATCGATGATGACTAGACTCGGCAATGCGTCCGATCTCTACGCGCGCGCTCAACGGTAGGGATGACCGGACGTGTTCGGTCAGGACGACAGCAACGTCCGGTCAGTAGAAGAAAGCTGGGTGTCGCTCCCAACAGCTACTTTCTCGGTGGGGCTTATAAATAGACCACCTAACCGGCCATTTGAGATGCGGAGAGTTGAGGAAACATACCAAGGGTGTTGATACACCGTTTTAGTGATCTCCACTTGCATAGTGCTTAGTGATTCATTAGGTGATTAGCGTAGGTGTTTTACGAAGTGCTTAGGTTGATTAGACCACCGCTTATGTGCTTGCTCTAGGGTTAGGCCTAGTGTTTAGTGAGGTTTGCACACCTCTTACCACACGGTGCTTGCGTGTACCATTGTTGTACATCGGAGAGGCTTGTAGTCTTGCGAGATCACACCAACTGCGTTTGTGGTGTGTCCGCCACCGTGTACCAAAGGGAACAAGGCCCGCGACGGTTCGGTCGGAAGCTTGATAGTGAAGACGGTGGGGAGGGGTCTGGGAGAGGATTGCCGGAAGGCACACCGGAGACCCACTTGCGCGTGGAGAAGGCCCGGGGCTATCCACGGAGTTACCCGACCGGGAGCTTGACCCTTGCGAGGGATTATTTGCGAGGGGCTCCAACGAGGACTAGGGGAAAGCTTGCGTGCTTCTCGATACCTCGGTAAAAATATCGGAGTCGTCGACGGGAGTTTGCATATCTCTATCTTACTCTTTAGCTTCCGTATTTACATTGCAATCTTGATGTGTGCTTTACTTTTTCTAGCTTAGTGATAGGCTAGTTGATAGGTTTGGTTCCTAGGTTGCATAACTCATTTTGTGATAGAGATAGCAACATACTAGCAAAACCGTAGTTGCATATTTAGATAGTTTATCTTTTGCATAAGTTTTGCTAAGGGTAGAAAAAGAGGCCATAGTTTAGAGTTAGAGTTTTAAGTTGCCTAATTCACTCCTCTCTTAGGCGTCACGGTCCCTTTCAAGAGGAAGTAAACATGCCCATGCTATTTTAGGATAGAGAGGTTACATAGAATAAGTGGTACAGAAAAGAGTTTCATGTGACAAAAGATAGTAAAGACTAAATTCCCTGATATTGCTTATGATTTTTAGGACAGAAATAAACCAGCACACTAATTTAGGAGAGGGAGAGGGAGAGGGTGTGTGTGAGAGAGAGAGAGCGCTTGAAACAGTACACTCAGATTTGGATACAAGCAAACATTCTTACCTTGATGAATTTCTGCTGGTTCATGAATTTGATCAGGATGGAGACCAAAGCGACCAGATCCCGCAACTTCAATTGCATCCACTACATCTTCGAAGGGATTATGATCCTCTTCATGTTCATCAGGCTTCTTGTTGAGATCTGGCAACTCCTCCCCTCCCTCTGGTACTGTGTTCAAGTCTATTGCCATGGAGGATGCATGAGGAATGGTTTAAATGAGTGGAACGAAGGGTTACCAGGCTTTATTGGCACAGGAGTTAGAGAAATGGCGCTGGGAGCACTAGTTTCAAATTTTAGTTTGACTCTTCTGTGTAAAAATGGAGCGCACTGATATTTTTTTGGCGCCAAGTGTTGTTTGCCACCCACGATTTGGTGTAATGTTTGGTTTATTTAAGTCCAAAATAATGCAGTGCATGTGTAACTGTAGAAAAAGTTGATGTGACAATTGTGTTTTGTTTACTGTAAAAAAATGTTTGTGTGTGGCATCATGCCTGCTTCTAATCCAAGAATGAGCATTAATCGATCGTATACGATCGTGGATTATTATTGCTGGCTGGTTTGGTGTGATAGAAAAATACTGTTCTGGCTGCAAATTTACGATCGTTTACGACCAAGCGAACAGGGTGAATGACCTGTCCATTCGCAGCAGGTGAATGTACTATACTCCGTATTTTATAGGGATGTTTAGGTATGTCGTTAGGTCCTTAATTCCTGAGCCAAAATCTAGAACGACGGATATTAACGGATAGAGGAAGTACACGAGTAAACGAGGCAGCAGTCGGCAAAATAAGTAAAAAAAAAAGTTTCAACAGAAGCGAGTCGTCAGTAGTCAATGAAAAAAAAATGTTTATAACAGAAGCTGAATGATCCGATTGTTCTAGGATTATATGAACAGATGATATTACTATAATTTAGCTTTTACCATCAGTTTTTTAAGGGCAAGCTTTTACCATCAGTTGAACTATTTTTTTCTATCTCCTATTGGCTCGCTTATACAGCCCATAAAAATATGGAATAGCCAGGGCTTGAGCCATCCAGCCCACCCAAGCAACATGCAGCACCGCTGTCCAATTTGTCGGCTGCAGGCCCCCGCGTGAATACTCAAGCCGCAGGCCCAACGATGGACTGAAATTTTGCCTTCATATCTCTATTGGCTCGCTTTTTATTAGACGAAAAGAAACATGAGGCTGCACTTATATTATTCTCTCTGTTCGAATTTATAGATTGTTTTGGTTTTTCTAGATATATAATTTTTATTATATACCTAGACATATTGTATATTTATGTGAATAGCAAAAATAATATAATTAGAAAAGTCAAAATGATCTATAATTTAGGACAGAGTATGATACAAGACAAAACTAAGAATATAATAAAATTATGTGAACATTGTTGACCAATTCAGCAGAGACTCCACTTAATCCCCACCGGTAAGATGCTCGGCGTAACAGGAGCCCTAAAAGTTTAAATGTTTTATCTTGTAAACGAATTATATTGCAAATGGCGTAGGTATCTAGGTTTTTTTTCTTCGAAAGGGTCTGTAGCCTAGTATTTACAAGAGCCTTATAAACACGTGAGGTCCGCGTTACATTGCAATAGCATAGGTATCTAGGTTTTTTTCTACGAAATGACCTGTAGCCTAGTGGGTGACGTTCGCGTCGATAGTGAGACGTCTGTGGTGACTTCATCAATCTTATCTTGAGGATTTGTTGGCACAATATTTGAAGGTGTTCGGGTTTGCATGCGTGTGTTCATAGGAGCGAGTGTGCGTGCGTTGTGAGCGTCTGCGTTGTACTATAATATAAAAGGTTATCTAGTTTTTTCATTAATTTATTTTTTCTTGCATTTTTTAAGAAAATTTTTGTTTGTTTTTATTATAATTTTCTTCTCCGGCTCCCTTCGCTATATCTATTGTCACAAACTCTATACAGCTAGTATCAATCAATTTCTTGACTTGTCATTTTCTTCTCTTCCATCCCATGACCATGCAAATTTCTACTAAGGCTAAATTAAGGTGGCCTAATTTTCTCTTAGTGAGCTCCATTCCTAGATAAAACAACTATCAGGTCTCTTACAAATTACTCCTACTCATTTCCTTAGCCGTCTTATGAATTTATTTTTTTTATCATTTGTTTATTTTCTCTTGTAAATTCATAGTTGCCATTTTCACCCTAAACCATCATCCGAGGATCATAATCCCACTCATGTCTGTTGGACAACTTCTACCTTAAGAAGCCACTGGCCGACTCCATTGTACCAACATCCATTGCCGCCTCAAACCTTGTTAACCATATTATGCAATCACAACTATAATGCCAGTGAGTTGTTGATCTCAATCATACTGAAAGGGGACCGTGACGCTTAAGAGGGGGGAGAATTAGACAACTTAAAACACTAACTCTAAACTATGGCCTCTTTTCCTATCCTTAGCAAACCTATGCAAAAAGATAAACTATCTAAATGTGCAATTATGATTTTGCTAGTGTGTTGCTATCTCTACCGCAAAAGGAGTTATACAAACAATGTAAATGCGGAAGCTAAAGAGTAAGGTAGAGATATGCAAACTCTCATCGACGAATCTAATATTTTTACCGAGATATCGAGAAACGCGCAAACTTCTCCTAGTCCTCGTTGGAGCCCCTTGCAAGAAATCCCTCCCAAGGGCCAACCTCTTGGTCGGGTAACTCCGTAGGTAGCCCTGGGCCTTCCCCACGAGTAAGTGGGTCTCCGGTGTGCCTTTCGGCAAGCCTCTCCCAGACCGCTCCTCGCCGTCTTCACTATCAAGTTTCCGGCTGAAACGCCGCAGGCCTTGTTTCCTCCGGTACACGGTGGCGGCCACACCACAAACGCGGTTGGTGTGATCTCGCAAGACTACAAGCCCCTCCAATATACAACAATGGTGCGCGCAAGCACCAAGTGGTAAGAGGTATGCAAACCTCACTAAATACTAGGCCTAAACCTAGAGCAAGCGCATACGCGGTGGTCTAATCAACCTAAGCACTTCGCAAAGTACCTACGCTAATCACCTAATGAATCACTAAGCACTATGCAAGTGGAGATCACTAAAATGATGTATCAACACCCTTGGTATGTTTTCTCAGCTCCACTCTACTCAAATAGCCAGTTGGAGGGTCTATTTATAAGCCCTATGGAGAAAGTAGTCGTTGGGAACGAAACCCACCTTTCTGCTACTGACCGAACACTGCTTTCGTCCTGACCAGACGCGTCCGGTCGTCCCGACCGTTGGAGCGCGCGTGTTGATCGGACACTGGACTGAGTCCGGTCATCATCGACCGGCCGTGTCCGGTCGCGCTGGCGCCGCTCTGGAACCTCTCTGGAAATGATCGAACGCTGCACTTTGTGCGTCCGGTCGTCCAGTGCCACTACATCCGGTCACGCTGAAAACATTGCCGTGACGATGAACAATGTCCCGGTGCGTCTGGTCGCTGCTTCGCTTAGCGTCCGATCACTGCCGCTCAGCGTCCAGTCACAACTGCCGACGTCTGGTTGAAAGGACCTAGGATGTTGCCTAGAGGGGGGTGAATAGGCGTTTCTGAAAAATCAACACCTTTAAAAACGGAAACGATTAGTAATAGGAGTTTCCAAAATGGAAACTCCAAATCAGAGTAATACCACCCCTCACAAGTTAGCCACAAAGTATATAAAAGATACTAGATAAACCTAGGGAGCCAAACAGCGGCAACCAAAGAGTTGAATCAAAATGCACTAGTCTGTTAATGTCGGAAGTCCCGACGTTTGGGTCAGAACTTCCGACGTGTCGGAAGTCCCGACGATTGGGTCAGAACTTCCGACGTGTCAGAAGTCCCAACAGTTTGAGTCAGAACTTCCAACGCAAACTGTCAGCACTTCCGACCCCTACGGGAAATGAACTACAAGTGCTAAAATGAACTTTGTGATGCCGATAACTTACAAACCCACTTCCTAGTGGTAAGGTAAGGTGTTGGGTCACTCTCTTGACGTTGATAAGCCACCAATCCGTAGATCGAGTCCCAAACCCTAAGAAATAGCTAGAGAGAGGGAGACAACCAAATACAAGTAATTTCGAGCAAATCACAACAACAACAAGCACGCGGGAGACAAGAATTTATCCCGAGGTTCGGCAGCCCCACAAAGGAGCTCCTACGTCCTCGTTGTTGAGGTGACCACTTTGGTCGGAGTCTCTTCCACCTCCTTGCCTCACTCAAGGATACCACAAAGGTCACTTGAGTTTCTTCACTAGAAAACAAGGGTAATACAAACTTCCCAAGGCTCTTCCACAAGATGGAAGCTCTTGGGCGACGCCTAGCCGGCTAGGGGAAAATCCCCAAGAGTAACAAATGCAAATCAAACCGGCTTGACGAAGAAATCAAGTGCTCAAGCTTGCTCAAAGTGTTTTTCTCACTCAATCCACTCTCCAATCACTCAAACCCTTTGGGAATCGAAGTTGGAAGCAAAGGAGTGAAGAGAGGGGAGCCTAGAATGCTTGGGGGCTGTTTTGGCCGAGTGTTCGTCGCAATGAAATGAGTGGGCAACGGTTAGAATGAAGGAGACGGGTATATATACACCAAGGCAAAATCTAACCGTTCAGATCTACGTCGGGAGTTCCGACGCAGATCTCGGGACTTCCGACGTATGAAGAAAACACTGTTCATGCGAGGTCAAAGTCCACTCGAGACAGCCAACGTCGGAACTTCCGACGAACGTCGGGACTTCCGACTGTCGGAACTTCCGACGAACGTCGGGACTTCCGACGAGCACAGTCAGCAGGTCAGTAGAACCATCGATGCCGGGACTCCCGGCTTGGGTCGGGACTTCCGATCGCCGGGAGTTCGACACATGCGTCGGGACTTCCGACGTCCACGCCACCTGCTAGCAGTTGTGGATCGGGAGTCAGCACTTCCGGCAAGAGTCATGACTTCCGTCTGTCGGGAGTTCCGGCTTACGTCGGGACTTCCGACACCGACAGTCACACAAAAATATTCTATGTGCTCGTGAAGTGCTAGAGTGTCTCTCTTTTGATTTAATTATTATGCTTGAGCACTCTATCTTCCTCATACCACCTAAACTTGCATCCCTCTTAATAGTACGGCATGCCTATTAACTCAAGATCAAAAGAAAAACGAAATTAAACCTTTTGAGTTGATCTTCTTTGAAATTGATGCCGTGTCTTTCAATCTTCATCAAGTGAGGGTGCCAACATGTCAATATTGATCTTGTCACTTGAGCATAGCCATCTTGAGCACGTGACTTGATTCCATTCATCAAATATGAATAACTCCAAAAGTATCAAGTCACTTCTATCAAACATTCCAATAGTGATTTGATCCTCCACATAAACATGGCCATCATAGCTTGATTAGTACCTCAACTAAATGCAAGTACTTCCTTCTTCACCCTAGCTAGGTTCTTGGCCGCCAAGCCGTCGCTTGCCCTTCACCCTTGCTTAGTACCTCGAAGCCTTTCCTTGCTATCTTCACCATCTCAAGCCATCAAGTCACATCTTGTGTTGAATCATCCATTCATGTATTGTCATCTTTTTCATTTCAATTTAGCAAGCTTCAAATATGAGACCATTCCATATGCAATCCCTTATGTCTCATTAATTGACTCTTATCGTGCTTGCTTTCACATAGATCATTGAAATCCCACAATAAATAAGCATTTGCATGAATTCCATTTGCATTGTTGTCTTGTGCTTGAACTAGATTGTTTATACAACAATACATCATTTTGGCTTTATACAATTTCATCAAGTATCTGTGAGATAATCAACTTCCTGTCTAACACTTAGCAAACATGTTAGTCCTTTAATCGTGTTGTCATTCAATCATCCAAAACTCACTAAAGGGCTAGATGCACTTTCACTGGTGTTGCCGAGCAACTGATCGAACGTGTCCAGTCGCTATAAGCGTAGTGTCCAGTCACCTCTGTGAAGCTCGTTTCTTCACGATCTTGCGTCCGGCTTGGTTCCTATCTTCATGCTTGGACTTTGGTTGATATCTTGGGTCTTCTCTTGTACTTCTAGGGTCTTGCTTATGGTGTTGATCATGGGATGACCATGTCGCCTTCGTCCAAGTCATGTCTTGCACCCTATTGAACTACAAAATAATCACTTGCAAATTCATTAGTCCAATTTGGTTGTGTTAATCATCAAACACCAAAATCCAAAGTAAAAGGGCCTAAGGTCTATTTTCCTTACAATCTCCCCTTTTTTGGTGGTTGATGACAACACGACCAAAGCAAGCAAATAATAAAAATTTTGGAATTTAAAAACTATTTACTTGCTAGGATGCAATGCAAAGAGCAAGATTATATGATGCTAAAAGATACCAATTGAAGATACCAATTGTAAAGCTAAAATATATCACATGTAAACATCTTTGGGAACTTATCTTACCCTTACAAATGTCCTCATATGGCATTATGGATTTAAGCCCCCCTAACTCCATCATCCACTCTCCTCCCTTTCTCGGACCATTACCACTTATAAATTATTATGAACGGGCTTGCTTTTGGTCCTACAAATTTTCCCCCTTTGGAATCAAACACCAAAAAGGAAGACATTAGTAGCACAAGGGAGGATCAAACTTTGTTATCCTTTGTATGTGTAGTGGAATAGGTCATAAAATTTGACTCTCATATTACATAGACTAAGCTCCCCGTAAATATATGCATACATATGATGGAGAATGTAGTTTATGCATAATTAGCAAATTAATGCTCAAGGGAGTTTAATCTATATAATGCATGGAGAAAGCATATAAATACCAAAGTGAAATCAACATGATGATATCGGTTTAGGAATACCACATATGGAAACCAATTTGATTTATACCACTTGCCATAGGTGGTGGATATTTGAAATATGATGCTTAACTCTGGGGACTCCATTTTCCTTGCAATGAGACTACTAATATGGGGAGGGGAATTTGGGTCCATAGTGTTCACTAACTCACTTGGCAATTGACATGATCCAACGTGATGCACCCCATTAAATGCACCCAAAACTTTACCAAGTCTCCAAATTCCTCGAAGTCCATCGAACTTCTCACTTCCCTTTTGAGATCTAAACTTTTTTGGTGCTCTTCATGTTGGAAATGATCTCCTTTGGCACCCAAATGCGTTTGGCCCCATTGGTGGCTTACTTGTTCATCTTAATGGCCACCACCTTGTTATTTTTCTTCTTCTTCAAGAGATAAGGTGTAGAGGCCTTTTTGTCCACCTTGTTGGTGTAGGTGTTGGAGAGCTTGTTTGTTTCCTTTTTATTTTTCTCTTTCTTCTTAGCTCCTCTCCTATTCTTCACCTTGTACTCATAGGACTTGTGGCCTTCCTTGTGGCACACGTAGCAAACCATGGTTTGTCCTTCATCAAGCTTCTTCACTCCCTTGACGGTGTTGTCTTGATGAAGTTGGGCTTGCTTTGTCTTGCCTTTCACTTGAGTCAAGTTCTTGGTGAGGCGAGCCACTTCTTGCTTGAGTTGCTCATTCTCCATTGCAACCTCTTATGTGTATGTATCTACAATAACTTTCTCAACACGAACTTGGTTGTACAAGGGTGAGTCTAAATATAAATCATTGCAAGAAGTAGAAGCATCCCTTTTAGGTATGTCAAAAATTAAACCTTTCTTTTTAGTACCTTGGTGGGGGTAGAACCGACGGCTTCAAGATTAGCAACTTTATTAGTTAGCTCATCACAATGTTTGCACATAGTTTCCATTTTAGCAAGCAAACTTTTATAAGCATCTTGTGAGCTAGCTAACTTTTCTTTTAATTTTTTATTTTTCTTTACAAGTTGCTCATTATTGATTGTGCAATTATTTATGTTTGCACTAGTCTCAAGTTGCTCAATTTTAGTAGATAGCTCTATATTAAGATTGGTAAAAGTTTCATATTGTCCAAGCAAAGTAGCATAAGCTTGTTGTGAGATATCTAGTTTTTCTTTTAATTTTTCAAGCTTCTTTTGTTGACTAGTGCAAACCTTTGCAAAGTTAAGATTTTCTTGCACAATTTCATCATAAGAAGGTAGCTCATCATCACTATCGTTATTATTGTCACTATCACTAGGGATAGACTTTTTGTTATCTCATGGCATAAGGCACACACGTGAGGTGCTTGATGATGAGTGCTTGTGCTGGCGCCTCTTATGGCGGTCTTCTTCTTCACTTGAAGAATCGTCCCATGACCTTATTGATGTGAGGGCTTTGTCCTTGCACGCCTTCTTCTTTGTCTTGGGTGTGGGCTTGTTTGGACAAACTTTCATAGAGTGCCCTTTCTCGCCGCATCCATAACATCATTTCTTTCTTTGCTCATTTCTTTGATTGGTGAATATGAAATCTTAAATTTGGATGGGCACACCTTTGACATTGAGCCTTTGGACCATCTTCTCCACCTTGTTGATAAGTTTGATTGATACTTCATCAAGGTCGGAGGTGGAGGAGGAAGATTGATCATCATCATCATCCTCATCTTCTTCTTTATCTTCACTTGAGGAGCTTAAGCTTGTCTCAACTTGCTTGCCCTTCATCTTCTTTTTCTCACTATATGTGAGAGCTTTGCCTTTGCTTGATGAAGAGGCTTCTTCTTGACCCATCTCGCGTGACATTTCAAATGCCACTATCTTGCCAGTGACTATGGCTGGGGTCATGGTGCTCAAGTCCTCCATGTTGTGAAGAATGATGATGATGCTTGCATATTTTTTTTATGGTAGCACGGAGATGATCTTCCTCATGATATCTGCATCATCTAGCTTTGTTAATCCTATTGAATGGAGCTCATTGATAATTAAATTCAAACGAGAATACATATCACGAACAAACTCATCATCATTCATTTTAATGGAATCATAATTTTGTTTAGCCAGACAATGTTTTTGCTCACGGACATTAGTTGTGTCATCATAGAGCTCTTAGAGTTTTAACCAAATTTCATGTGCCATATTTAAAGTGGACAATTAGTTAAACACATCCAAGCTAAAAGATTCAAACAAACAATTTTTAGCTCTAGCATTGAAATGAATTTCTTTTTCTTCACTCTTTGTGGGTTTATTGGGATTCTTAATGGGTTTCATCCCATCACGAGTGACTCTCCAAACACATAAATCTATCGCCTCAAGGTGATAAGCCATTCTAGCTTTATAGTAGGAGAAGTTAGTGCCATTAAAGTATGGATGCCTAGAGGTATCTATCTCAACCACTCTAAATAGTGTTGGCTCAACGGCGGTGAAGCCAAAGGTTCAAATTAAGCCAACCGGCTCTGATACCAATTGAAAGGGGACCGTGACGCCTAAGAGGGGGGATGAATTAGGCAACTTAAAACTCTAACTCTAAACTATGACCTCTTTTCTTATCCTTAGCAAAACCTATGCAAAAAGATAAACTATCTAAATGTGGAACTACGGTTTTGCTAGTGTGTTGCCATCTCTATCGCAAAAGGAGTTATGCAAATAATGTAAATGCGGAAGCTAAAGAGTAAGGTAGAGATATGCAAACTCCCGTTGATGACTCCGGTATTTTTACCGATGTATCGAGAAGCGCGCAAGCTTCCCCCTAGTCCTCGTTGGAGCCCCTCGCAAAGAATCCCTCGCAAGGGCCAAGCTCCCAGTCGAGTAACTCTGTGGATAGCCTCGGGCCTTTCCCACGCGCAAGTGGGTCTCTGGTGTGCCTTCCGGCAAGCCTCTTCCGGATCGCTCCCTGTCATCTTCACTATCAAGCTTCCGGCCGAAATGCCGCGGGCCTTATTCCCTCCAGTACACGGTGGCGGCCACACCACAAACGCGGTTGGTGTGATCTCGCAAGACTACAAGCCCCTCCGATGTACAATAATGGTGCGCGCAAGCACCAAGTGGTAAGAGGTATGCAAACCTCACTAAACACTAGGCCTAAACCTAGAGCAAGCGCATAAGCGGTGGTGTAATCAATCTAAGCACTTCGCAAAGTACCTACGCTAATCACCTAATGAATCACTAAGCACTATACAAGTGGAGATCACTAAAATGGTGTATCAACACCCTTGGTATGTTTCCTCAGCTCTACTCTACTCAAATAGCCGGTTGGGAGGTCTATTTATAAGCCCCATGGAGAAAGTAGCCGTTGGAGATGAAACTCACCTTTCTGCTACTGACCGGACGCTGCTTTCGTCCTGACCGGACACATTCGGTAATCTCTCTGGAAACGTCCGGTCACGCTGGTGCCGCTCTGGACGCGTCCGGTCATCATCGATCGGACGCGTCCGGTCACGCTGGTGCCGCTCTGGAACCTCTCTGGAAACGATCGGACGCTGCACTTCGTGCGTCCGGTTGTCCAGTGTCGCTGCATCCGGTCACACTGAAAACATTGCCATGACAATGAACAGTGTCATCGGTGCGTTCGGTCACTGCTTTGCTCAGCGTCCGGTCACTGCTGCTCAGCGTCCGGTCACAACTACCGATGCCTGGTGTTGCCGAGCAACTGATCGGACACGTCCGGTCGCTATAAGTGCCGCGTCCGGTCACCTCTGTGAAGCTTGTTTCTTCGCGATCTTACGTCTGGCTTGGTTTCTATCTTCGTGCTTGGACTTTGCTTGATATCTTGGGTCTTCTCTTGTGCTTCTAGGGTCTTGTTTATGGTGTTGATCGTGGGATCACCATGTCGCCTTCGTCCAAGTCACGTCTTGTACCCTATTGAACTACAAAACAATCACTTGCAAATTCATTAGTCCAATTTGGTTGTGTTGGTCATCAAACACCAAAATCCAAAGTAAATGGACCTAGGGTCCATTTTTCTTACACATACTACCAATGCCACTCCACCTTAATACCCGTCATGATGTGTTCTCTATTTGTGAATGATAGGATCTAGCAAGAGCCTAGACAGGGGGTGGGTTTGAATATGCGCTTGTTTTACCTAAATCTCACAACTCAATCAAACTGTTAGACCATGGAGCCTCTGCGTATCCCTGCGGAGCCTTCGCATAGCGAAGCCACTAGATAGATGCGTGGGACCTCTGTGCGTCAGAGCACAAATTGAAACACAACCGAATTTAGTATATGAAACTTAGGTCGATTGTGATAACAACCTTCCTGGCGAGTGCGTTGACCTAGTCCAAGCAGTGGTTGCACCTAGTGCTCGTGGAGAGAGTAGATTGGGTGCAAACCCTAGAAATGAAATTCAAACACAAGTAATATGCAACAACAAGCACAACACACGTGACACAATGATTTATCCCGTGGTTCAGCTCGCCACAAAGGCTTGCCTACGTCTACGTTGTTGAGGAAGCCACAAGGCTATATGGAGACTCTTTCAACTGACTCCTCTTCTCCAACCATCATCAAGGTAGTAGGTTAGAGGTTTCTACTAAGTCACAGAGGACAATACAAACGTCTCGGTGCTTAACCGCAACGATTGGAACCTCTAGTCGTCTAGGAGCAAACCTCCAAGAGCAACAAACACACTGGGTGGCTAGGGCTAACGAAGGATCTTGATCTTCTTTAG
Organism: Miscanthus lutarioriparius; assembly: GCA_904845875.1. NCBI lineage: Eukaryota > Viridiplantae > Streptophyta > Magnoliopsida > Poales > Poaceae > Miscanthus > Miscanthus lutarioriparius. The sequence goes on from CAJGYO010000008.1 coordinate 10,229,359, forward strand.
GTTTCTCACGGTCTCTTAGAGCCAACACCTCAAGGAATCACTTAGATTTTGGACAAAAGCGTGGTTGGGGCATAAATGGAGGAGAAAGTGTTGTTGGTCAGGTTGGAGTGATGAATGAGGAAGATGACCATTGAGGGTGAGTGGGCGGAGTATAAATACCTCCCCACTACACCCATAGTTGGTTGAAGAAACAGAGTGTGGAGGCTCTGCCCGTGGCGGTGGGCTTGTGCCCCGGTGCACGACAAAGCCACGGGTGACATGCTACGGCCCACGGGCGCAGCCTCCCACGGCTGTGCACCTAGGCTACAGGGGCGGCAACATGGTGCGATAGGAGGCGGTCCGACAGTCGGCGGCAAGGGGCGGGCGATGGCCAGCCGGCCAGGTCCGCCATAGGACTCCGGGTGACCAGGTCCGCAACACAGTTCTGACGTTCTACGGCTGAGGATAGATAAAGGAAGTGAGGAGTTAGTGATTTACATGGTGTTATGTAGCAACAATTTGCAACTATGATTTTTTTTTTGGTGACCGTGCGTTAGCACATATTTCGTTAAGAGGAAGCAGAATAAGCAGTAGGAGTACAGACCAACACTTTACACTTGGCAACCAGGCTGGTAATGAGGATTACCACACACAGTTTGCTTAGTAGCTATATTACAAATCGGATTTTGCGACTATGAGGCAAAGCTCGATACAGCTACAGCAGCACCAGCAACACGGTTAGCTTCCTGTACCCGGCGAGCGTCCACTCCCTTGCTTCCTCTTTGATCTTGGACAGCAGCTGCATTGGCTGCAAGCTTGGCCCTCCAAGTGTTCTTGCAATTCGCTCTTTTCAGATTGACCAACCGACAGGGAAGAACAGGGCGTCAAAGCCCGATCTTACTATATGTGGAACTGCCTTCCGTTGAAGAAGCCACCAGGTAAAGATGTTTTCCTGCCGAATTTCGACGATGAGCTCCAAGTTCAACCTCCTGAGCACCGCCGACCACAGTTGTCCACTGTAGACGCACCCAAGAAGAAGGTGGTCTATCGTATCTGCCTGCTGGCCACAAAGCACACACATTTATCAGAATATATCCTGCAAGCCATGTCTTGGGCGCCTCTCTGCTGTCCAACATTGGATTTTTAGTTTTTGGATGTGGGTTGGGAATACCCAAGGTTAAAGTCACTGCTTCTGTATCCACTCGCTAAAGTCACTGGCGATGGGAGTTCATCATCATGAACCAGAACCACTCGCTAGAAGTTGCTGATGAAGGCAACAATGTCGGTTGTCCTGAACGCGCGCGTCAGGGATAGTGACGGCCCGCGTCGGAGCGCATGCACGCAGACGATCCAGACGAGCTAATGCGCTGTGGACCTGTGGTGATAGCGAGCAAATCCTCACAAGCTAAGGGCCATAATTAGTGATGAGGAAACGGGAGTAGACGGCCGCTACAGTTCAACAAGCTATTGTTAGCAGGTTTATCGAAATATCTCTTCTTCAGTCTTCCTATGTCCCAAGTGCCTGCAAATTTTGATTGTTTCAGTTTTATGTTGCGGCAGTTGGATGTTGCAGATGTGATTATCCAATGTTGTAAATAATGCGACATGTAACATAACACCGATGTTGCGGCGATATTTTCTCCTCCGAAAGCTAGACCTGCTGTGAACATGCTGCAGACATTGTTCTCTAACGGTGCAGATGTTGATTTATTTCTCATGTTACATCCGTTGCTTGAAAATTAATAGAATTTCAGGCGCTTGGAATATAGCATCTCCCTTTCTTTTTTATAAAAAAATGAAAGCGAAATATTTCCTTGACAATTTGATCATGGCTGATGATGAGTCTAATTAATAAGGAAGAATGTAGCTGGCTACACCTTTTTCAAAAGAAAAGGGAATGACCCTTAATTGATTCGTGGTGGACTCAGAACAAGGAAAACTAAACGAGAGAGCGACTTGGAGAGCTCTTTGGCCAGCGTCATTTGCAAGAGGCGCAGACTCCATGTTCGCGCTAATCGCTTGGGAAATTTGGAAAGAACGTAATGCGCGTTGTTTCCGCGGAGCATCCACACAGATTCCGGCGATCAAGGCAACCATCAAACTTCAGGCAGAGCTATGGGTCCAGGCCGGTGCGAAGCACCTAGGTTGTTTAATTCAGCGAGTAATAGGTTATAGAAGAAGCTGAGCAGGGTGGGTGCGCTCAGTGTTAATCTTGTAAACCACCCGAGATGTAACAAACTATTCCTCTACTTAATACAAAAACGCGCAAATCTTTTGCGCGATTGAGAAAAAAAAACGAGAGAGCGATAGAGAGAAAAATAAAAGCTTCTGACATTTTTTTTTTGCCTCCCTATCTGCCTAGAGCAGGTGTGGCTCATGAACGCGCCTATCCTTGGTCAAATGGGGCATGCTCACACGTACTCAAGCCCTCAATTATTCTCTCTACTATGCGCACCATCTGCTTTGTCCTGCTTTCTCTAGTGCTCTGTATAATTGTTTTTGCTATAAACCAACTTCCTCATTGCGCGCGTGCCTCCGTTTAAACACAAAAACAACGTTGCAAACACGGTCCAAACTAAACCAGATGCAGATGCCACCGTAACTACCAAAATCTAGACGTTTGACCTAGCCAAGCCATTCACATCATGAATGCACAAACTAACCCATGCGTGGTTCTTGTCTCCGTGACTCCACAGCAATCAATGGAGACTACTACACATCTCCAGCAGAGTCTGTCTATCTGACTTTCATGTGTTTTATATAGTTTTAGTACATGATTTTTTTTTAACCGTAGAATAAAGATCCAATGGCCTCCAACCTTCTTCTATCTCCAACCTTGTTCTACCTCCAAACACACCGCAGAACTCGAACCCGTCGCCGCTCACCGCCCCGCCCTTGGCCGCGGCTATGTCGGCACAAATTACAAGTAACAAGGATCTGTAGCTGTGTCCGCACAAATCACAAATTACAGACCACAAATCATAAGAAATATTTTTTTCTATGAAAGAACAAAGACAAAAATTGGTTGACAGCGCCGGAGTTGGGGGAGAAAGCTCGCCGGAGTTGGGAAGATGCTGGGCGCGGCGGTGGTGCGGGCACAGATCGGGCACTGCAGAGAGGCGGCGGCGGAGGGCGGCGGCAGAGGTCCGGCAGCGGCCTCGAGGGCGAGGGCGGTGGCGGAGGGCCGACTCGAGCCTGGGGGCAACGACAACGGGCCTCGGGAGCGGTACAATGGAGATCTGGCGGCCAAAAAAAATCGCGTGCCCAAAGCTCTCAAAACATACGGGTGTAGTATAGCATTTCTGAAACAAAAAGGATGGATGGATGGAGAGAAAAAGCAATTGAAAATGAAAGAAGAAACTGAGAACTTGCCCAGGAGGGCCCACAGTCCCATCTCCAAAAACACACACGGGGGGATTTCTTCTCGTAACACATGCAGTTTAAAATCCGCGTGCTCCCCACGTTCCCACCCCAAGTCCGGAACCCGTCGTCGTTGGTTGCCAACCAGGAGCCAACGGCCAGCACACCTCCTGGCTCTGCCTGCCTCTCCATCTTTGGCACTGCCCCACCATCCCCCGCCTTGCCTTCCCCGCGCGCACGACGCACGACGCAGCACTTCGCGGGGCCGCGCGGCCGCGAACGTCACCACGGTCATGGTCGCCATGACGGAGCCGCGCGACCCGCCGCCGCCGACAGGCTGCGCCATGTTCGGCATCTACAGCGGCATGTTCCGCCGCCGCCGCTCCGCATCCATGACCTCCCTCCACCGGATCAACGGGGCCTCCTCGCCCGCCGCCTCCGACGCCGAGGCCGCGGAGCCGGAGCCGGCGCCGGCGAACCCGGCGCATCATCGGAAGCCCGGCGTGCACCACGACTCCTCCCTCGTGCGCCGCCCCAACGCCATGCCCGTGCTGGCGGCGCAGAACGGCGCCGTCGCCCGCGCCGCGGCACCGGCGGCGAACGACAGGAGTAGGCCGGTCACCAAGGTGGCGAACGGCGCCGGCGGCGGACCGAGGCCCGCCGTGGAGCCGGCGGCGGAGTACACGGGCATGGCCGCGGAGCTGGACAAGATGATCCTCGACCACCAGAGGGTCAAGGGCACCACACAGCTGGTGCGCGCCACGTCCGGCAACATGATGCTGCACCGCAACCTCGGCAACCTCAACGCGGGCGGCGGCGCGCCGCGCGCGCAACTCCGTGGAGAGCGGCGCCAAGGCGGCGAACGAGCGGAAGGCGCCCAACGGGTATGCGTTCTCCGGCATGGGGAACATCGTCAAGGAGCCCAGGCCGGCGGCGGGGGGCGGTGAGCTGTGCCGGGCGCTGTCGCACCGCACGGATCCCGAGAAGCTCAAGGAGATGGGCAACGAGGAGTACCGGCAGGGGCATTACGCGGAGGCGGTGGCGCTCTACGACCAGGCCATCATGATGGACACGAGGCGGCCGGCGTACTGGAGCAACAAGGCGGCCGCGCTCGCCGCGCTCGGACGGCTCATCGAGGCCGTCGGCGACTGCAAGGAGGCCGTGCGGATCGACCCTTCGTACGATCGCGCTCACCACCGGCTTGGCTGCTTGTACCTCAGGTACGTGGGACATCTCGTCGATTTTCAAATCAAAGGCATTGCACATTTCGTCATTCCCCTCCGTCGTGTCATTGGTCCAATTCTGTTTCAACTCTTCCTCAGCAATTGTATCGTGACAGCGCATGCATCATGTCTATTTTTATCTGTTAATTATACTACATACGATTTGATATTAGTGCCAGTTGCGCTTTTAATTAGCAATGTTTAATGCTGTATTTCATCAAAAATATTTAGTGCTGCTACAATATTGAACAAAGGAATCTGATTTTATAAAGTACTAGACTTTGTGATCTTAGTCTCTGTGGAGTAGGTGATTTGCATTTTTTACTTTTTTTTTCATTTTCTTTGGTGTGCAATGGTAGTTGAACTCAACCGTGTTCCATCACGGGCCATTTATATGGTATTCATATAATTTATTTTTTTGTACAGCATAGTTTGATCTTGTTCTTCATCTGAAATTGAATGTTGACCGTTACTTTTGTTCAAAGTATATTGTTCATGAGTCATGACTACAAAAACAAAATATTAGCACCATTGGATTAAAAGTTGCTAAAAATATTTAATTTTATGCACCTTATAAAAAATACTCATGTGAATCATGGCATGCTATAACAACTAGGAATCAAATAATTCTTAGCTACTAAAATGAAATTGATAGTGGGGTATCTACTTCTACGTCACCGTGCACTTTGGTTTTAGGATGATGAAGATGGTGCGTAGGAACAGATTTATCCTTTCTTGGTCGCCTCCACGGCTCCACCTTTTTCACAACTGCAATTACTACAACCCCCTTGATGATTAGATCATGGCATTACTTTATTCCTCATGTGCTCGTTTGGAACGTACATTAGATCATTGGATTAGCAGGTCAAGCACAAGTGCACAACCTTCTGCCTTAATTTACGCTAGCAATTTGTAAGATAAACAATGATGATTGGTGCTTTGAATAGCTAATCACTTCCTCGGCAAGCATGCTTACCCCTCCTTTTCAAGTTCATGATTGCACTAATTGAAAACTGTCAGAGAACAAGTCTTTGCCTTCATTTTCCTACACTCTACTCTACACAGCAAATTTTTAGGATGTCATTATTAGGAAATCACCGAATCAGATGCCAACCATCGTACTACTTTAATATAGAATTGTGGCAACCGGTTATATATATATATATATATATATATATATATATATATATATATATATATATATATATATATATATATATATATATAATCAACCATAGTAAACTATTTAGTAAGGAGTTACTATTATCTCATAAATTAACATAGTAATTATCGTAACTCAAAGTGGCTATAGAATAAGTTATTTTTTGGCCAGCTACATGGTAGTATATATACACGGTAAGGCTATTCTGCAGCTGGCCACAGAATAACTTATTCTATGGCCACCTTGATTTACGATAATGTTTGTACCAATTTACGATAATGACAATACACATTTACCATACATGGGTTACTATAATTCAAGATAATACTTACCATAATGCTATAGTAAATCACTTATGAGGGAGTTACCATAATCTCGTAAATTAACTCAAAGTGGCCACAGAATAACTTATTTTGAGGCCAACTGCAGAACAGTACGTGTGTGTATATATATATTCATTGTATAGCGTAAGTACTTTTTATAGATGGAAAAGAATAGTTGAATATCAAATGGTTTATGATACCCATCAACTTGTTTACGTGTTACTCAGATTAGGAGAACCTGACAAAGCCATCTACCACCTCAAGCAATCTTCCAACGAATCCGCGGGCGCAGACGTTGCCCGTGCGCAGTCGGTGAAGAGCCGCATCGCCAAGAGCAGCGACGCGCGCAGGCTCAAGAACTGGATCACGGTGCTCCAGGAAGCGCAGGCCGCCGTGTCCGACGGCGCCGACTGTGCTCCACAGGTCAGCGCTCGTCCGCCACGACATGTGCCCACACAGCTCAACGAACCCGGCACTGCACGTGCGGCTAGCATTCTGACAAACGTGTTTCTCGCGGTCAACTCTGCTAGGTGATGGCGTTGCAAGCCGAGGCGTTGCTGAGGCTGCAGCGGCACGACGACGCGGACTCGCTTCTCAGCAGCGCCGCCGCGCCAAGGTTCGGTGTCGACGAGTCGACCAAGTTCTTCGGCACCTTCGGCCACGCCTACTTCCTCATCGTGCGAGCTCAGGTCGACATGGCTGCTGGAAGGTCTGTTCATTCCCGCGCCTCCACAGAAACGCATTCCCCAAAAGAAGTGGTGTGGCTGACGCTCGAGTTCTCGTGACCACGTCACGATAGGTTCGAGGACGCGGTGGCGACGGCGCAGACGGCGTTTCAGCTGGACCCGAGCAACCGGGAGGTGACGGTCGTGCAGAGGAGGGCCAAGGCGGCGGCCGCGGCGCGGCTGCGTGGCAACGACCTCTTCAAGGCCGCCAAGTTCGTGGAGGCGTGCGCCGCGTACGGCGAGGGCCTCGACAGGGAGCCCGGCAACGCCGTGCTGCTCTGCAACCGCGCGGCGTGCCACGCCAAGCTCGGGCGGCACGAGAAGGCCGTCGAGGACTGCAGCGATGCGCTCGTCGTGCGCCCCTCGTACAGCAAGGCGCGGCTCAGGAGGGCGGACTGCAACGTCAAGGTGCGCTGTAGGACATGGCTGCTGTTCTGCAAATGCAGTCTCCCCGTGCGGAAAATTTTCCACTGCAAAAAGCGCAAGCGGGTGATCTTATTTTTGCCGTTGTCTTTTTTGGTGTCGCTGTGTGTGTTCAGCTGGAGAGGTGGGAAGCGTCCCTGAGAGACTACCAGGTCCTGATCCAAGAACTGCCGGAGAATGAGGACGTGAAGAAGGCTCTCTCTGAGGTTGAAGCCAAGCTTAAGGGCCAAAGGAATGGGGGCGCAGCAGCCAGATCTCAGCACTGACGTCATGTAACTACATGTCCCTTCTCCAGTTCTTCTTGCAGTTCGTATTCTTTATTAAAACAGGGAAAATATTTAAAACCGCCTGCTGAATAGGAGTGTTGGATTGTTTATACACTGTTACAGAAAACTACAATTAAAATTGAAGTGCGCACTCATATTCCTTGGACAAATGATTCAAGTGTCGGTCCTAACAAACTTCAGTGCTCTTTATCTATCTAAATTTTAACTGGTTAATAGGTGGTAGATGGTCACGCGTAGATAAACAAACAAATAAGGAGTGATTAGAAAATCCGGCAGATTCCTTGACTGTGCACCATGTTCTTTAAAGCAAAAGTTTGGCATGTTGATCATAGGATAACCTGTTCTTCTTTGCAGGTTTCTTTATTCTGTCGGCTACCAGAGAAATCAACCGCAACTTCTGAAGAGGACAAGGTTTTCGACAAAACAATTCTGCACGCGCCGTTGCACAGTTTGTTATACCAAATCTGTATGCTTTTTTGTTCACCATACACCAATTGGCAAAGAGAATCAAAGAAACGGAACTGTACATAATACTTGCTCCAGTGTGATGTGTAGTTAGCTGAATGTGTTTGGTTCCTTGCGAAAGAAAGCTGATGTATTTGGTTGTGGGGGATACCGGTCACGGATCCCAGAGATATGTGAAGATTCAGTTAATTTGGCTCTGAAACTGAACAACAGGAGGCTGAAGGCTCTGCTCTAAAAATGAATGATCATCTCCAATCTAAATTATGTGATTGTTGCTTGAGAAAGGCCCTCTTTTGCTGCAACTGCAGCCGTTCTCCTTTTGTTTTCATCTGACAATTTCAGATGCAAATCTTTGACTGATACCTTTTTTTTAAGAAACCTCTTAGAGTGCGGTGAGTTCCTGCTCTTCACTTAAAAAGAAAAGGAATTCGCCCGGTCTATAAGGGAAACTCAACCCAAAAATCTCACAATTGCACGCTTTGTTAGAGAAAAATCGACACAAAAACTGAGCACGATAGCCCAAACAACTAAACCCAAAGCATCCCAAAAAACTCAGCGGCAAACCTTAAAGATGGAGCCTGCCGTGCATCATGGTTGCTTTAGCAGTTCTGACTCTCCACGGCGAACCTCAGCCAATGCCCACCAAAACACACTTTTTTTTTTGCTTTAACAGGTATGGATGGAACTATTTTTTCTGTTCCATCACATAAAACAGGTACACATGCAAAGGTGTTAATAAGGCATTGAAAAATTAGCTCATATTCGTCAAATTAATTATTGCAATCGATAGCAAATGTAAAAAACCATAACACTACTTTCACACACTGGTAATTCTTCCTGATATAATGATACACAACTCTCCTGCGTGTTCAAGAAAAAAAAAGAAATAACAATCCACTAAAAACACTAAAAAGAGCCATTTGAATTCCTTTAGCTGGCATAAATTTTAATGCCCCATTATACATGCATGGGGCTATGCTTGTTACACTTACAAAACAAACTGAATCATCAAACATGTTAGCAATAGAAAAATATAAATGAAGTAAAATATTTTTCCTCATCCTTCACCATAATAAGTCAATTATATTATCTCCATTATCCATGCAATGTTATTAGCGAACTTTTAGAAAGTTTCATGTGAAAGAGAATTCTTTATGTCACAAAATTTCCTTCACAAATCCTATTAGCGAAGAAGAAAGGCTATTCTTTCATGTTGAATCACAAACACTAGCAAAAAGTTAAGCTCATAATTGATTCAATTTCCAATGAAACAAGAGATACAACAACAAATAAAATGATCTTACCATTGTACATGAATATAGTAAAACATTCAGTGACAAGAATCTATACTCGTCGATATATGAGCTTTCATTCATCCAAAATCATTCAAATGAATACATCACATTGTTCAATCACAATTTAGCCCATCTTAATGCCATATAGACTATAGTGTAATGTCATATGAAGCAAAACTTGTGGCTGGAAAACAAGTCTTACTAACTCAAAACCATAAGGAAAACATATAGATAAGCACATACGTCAATCATATCATTCTATATATACAACACAATTGATTTTTATATTGCATATTTTTACGTGGAATATACATACAAGAAACTAGAAGACTACCTCGCGCGTTGCTGCGGGATTTTCTTAAAAATAAATCTATTACATATGTAGCGTTACTATATGGTATTATATATATATATATGAATTTGACTTGCATGTTATTTTATTGTATCATATTTGGTAAAAATCGATAAGCTAATAAAAGAAAAATCAATAGAATATTTAATTAATTATAGAGGAATAGGTGATGAAACAAAGTATTGCACATGATAGAGATGACGTGGATATTTTTTTAATTAATAAGGGATGACATGGACTTAGTGGGAAATGATGTAGACACCTTGTATGAAGAGAGAGAACATCTAGTGAGTCACGTAGTGGGAAATGATGTATACACCTTACATGAAAAGAAAAATCATCTAGTGAGATTTAGCTTTTTCTTAATTAATAAGGAATGACATAGACTTGGTGGGGAATGATGTTGACACATTTTATGAAGAGATAGAACATCTAATGGATCACTTAGTGGGAAATGACGTGGACATCTTGCACGAAGAGAAAAATTATCTAGTGGGGTTTAATTTTATAAGAGTATATAGATATAGATATAGATTAGAAATAAGAGCAAGGATGGATTCATGTAGTAGTAAACTTTCAACTTGAGGTCATGTTTGCTTTGCTGAAAAGTCATGGCTGAAAGTACTATTCGCTGATTTGTTGTGAGAGAAAAGCACTATTCATTTACTGCGATAGTATGGCTCATAAGACGAGCGAACATGACCTTAATGTGGTAGCGGGTGCATTCAGTACTAATCCGAATTATCGTTAGTTCAGCATATACTAAACTTCTACCTTCTCTTCATGAAATACATGTTGCAAGGACACGGTCCAAGAAAAAAAGAGCAAGGATGAATCTACAGGGTATGTCAGGTGACCATGGCATACCATATAGATTGGGCCCAACACAGCCCATGTTTACCTTACCGTCGCTGGTCGTCTTGTCTTCCATCCGCGCCGAGCGGGCTCATCCACCCTGGACCTGGATTGACGATGACAGTTGGAGTCCTGACTTCCAAATCCTGATCGTGATCGAATCGTAGCCCCTCGCCAGTGATCGGCGGCTCCGCCGCACGTCGTATAGGACCGACGGCAAACTGGTGGTGGCCGTTGGCTGGCAGTCTTGGCTCCTGCCGAACGGCGACCCGTTGCATGCAAGGTAGGGTTTCCTCTTCCTTCGCCTTCCAGCTGCCGTGCCGTGGTGCCCCATGCGGCCATGCCACAGCCACCGAGCCATAGGGACATGACATTGACATCGCAGCCTCGTCGTAGGTATTGTCTTTTTTTGTTCAAAATCTGTCCTTTGTTGCTTCCATTCTCTCCTCTAGTTTGCTACTACCAATTCATTTCTGACGAGTGATGTACAGGTTGCCATGTAGAATTGTGGATGATCATGCATTGACTGGCGCACAAGTTTTCTAAATGAAGGATTCTGAATTTGCAGCCACCGCACGCATATAGGTTGGTCCTCCACTCATTGTTACTAGCCCGATATCTGTATGTGCGTAGTGATTTGGATGATCATGGTTAGATTCTCCTGACCAGAATTAGTGAATGGGCTACCCTCACATTAGCATAAGAGTCTGTCTACTAGGCGAGTGTTTTGGAGGCCGAAAGCACTTGATTTTTTTTCCACAGCTTCTTCTTCCTCAAGCTCGATCTTGCGCCGCCGCCACCACCCACTGCCTACCGCCCGCCATGCCACGGTAGAGTCCCGCCGAGCTCCGTTATGCCGCAAAGCTCAACGAGACCCTACCGCACCGGCAGCAGCCCCCCTGCCATCATGGTCATGGGCGCTCCCTACCCGACCTGGCCCGGTCGCCTCCTCGCCGCAAATCCTCCCCGCCGTCCCAACCACTGGCCAGCCTGCCTCCCCGAGTCCCTTCTAAGCCCACCGTAGTTGGGAAAGAAGAAGAGGGGAGAGGCCGAAGATGGAGAAGAATGAGAGGAGAGGAACACTCGAGTGTCACTTATCATTTCTCTAGCATAAACAAGACTCTCTTTTGGAATCTCAAGCTCAATTATATATCAAGTGAATTACGGAGTGCTCGTGTATTTTCAACTATCGATATGGTATTTTTAAACTGTTTGTGTTGTAATAATGCACTGCTTAGTCTTAATTACTGAATGTAAGTATCATGTCAGATTGTATTTTATACCAAATTGTGGAGCAAATTTTATATATGTTTACCATATTGCTAAATGTATTTTATCGAATTAGTATATATAGAATTTAGGTGTGGCATACCCCCCTTAACAAAATTCTAGATCTGTCATGCTACTATCATGGTAAATCAAATATGCTGAAAAGCTCTTACACCTTGGTTGCCAGTTGTCAGTCAAGCGTTCTGACATATGCAGCTTGCTTCGGTGATTCCAAGTGACTCAACTGCAGTGCCTGAAGAATTGAAGATTGACAATCCACGGGCCCTAGCTAGGACTAGTAGTAAACTAGTAATGCAAGCTTTGCGAGTAAGCTATCACTTTCATCAACATGGATCTCAGACTTAAATCCTCCTTTAATCAACCTGTTTATTCTCTCTGTTAGGCCCATCAGATGATAGCTGAGACAGTGATTGCCGGTGGGCAACGGCAAGTACACTTCTTGTTGGAACATGGAGCATGGCCTTGTTGGGGAGTAGTTGGTTTGTCCAAAAAATGAAAGCTCCAGCTAAATCCGACAGACCGACATCTCAGGAGGCTCTGTCCGTAAAAGGGCCTGATCTTGCCGTTCCTCACAGCTTATATGAGCTGTATAGAAGCAAGCCAATGAACCATGCCAACAAAGCATTCGGTTTCCAGGAAGAAAAACGAGATATTCTGAAAAGTTCATCATGGAGATTCTGGTCCATCATTAAGACAGAGTAAAGCATCTAGAGAATTTTATCTGAATGCCAAAGAGAAACTTTACTAGCACGAAAGGATGAGCTGTCAAGTTCATCATACAGGCCAGTACTATTCAGTCTGGCATATCACCGGCCAAGTATACCTGGGTAACATTTAACAAGGGACGTTACAGCACTATTTACAGAGCAGAAATGTTTTGCAGAGAGGCCAATACAGTGGCCTTGGCTAAACCAATTCTGCTGCGTGCTGATCATACCCTTCACACGAGCCTTATGCAGAGAGTAGTAGTAATTCTCAAGAGGGGCGGAAAAAAGGAGCAGAAAAAGAAAAAAGCAAGCGAAGGAGTAAAAAGGTAAACAAAAGGCACATACATTCCTTGTTGAAATGATCACTGCGATCATCGCTTCCAGCTCCGGCAGCGCAGGACTGCGTCATCACCGCCGACGATCCAAGTCTCCTTGGCAATGTCAAGGGACACCTTGAAGAAGTCCGGCGAGTATGTCATGAGCACCAGGCTCTCCTTTTCCTTCTCTTCCTCTGGAGTCTTCTTGGCGGCGCTCTTCACATCCTCGGACTCCTCTGCCTCTAGCCTCCTCGCTAACCCCTTTGCCGGCGCCGACCGGCACCGCATCAGCATCAGCGCGTTCGCCGGCGGGGCCACGTCTTCCTCCTTGTCCTCCTCCTGGTTCTGCTCCGGCTCTTGTCCCTGCAGCTTCTTGGTAGACACCTTCTTGCCTTCCTCCAACACCATGAACCACCGGGCCAATGCCGCGCCGTGCTCTGTTTCCTTCTCGGTGCGCGGCGCATCGTCTTCCTCGTCGTCGTCATCCTCCCCGGAAGTGTACCCCCACCCCACGGCGCCGGGGAAGCTGCCGAAGCAGCCGGCGACGTTGAACCTGAAAGCGCCGTGCAGGGCGTCCAAGAGCGCCATGGCGTCCTTTTTGATCCCTAGCGCCTGCAGCCACGTGGCCTTCTTGGTCTTCTTCCCACCGCCACCGCCACCGCCTCCGCCGACGGGGCCCTTGGGCTTGGCCGGGCGGGCCTTGATCTGCCCCACGCACGTCACCTTGGGCGACGTCGGCTCGTCATCCACGGGGACATCCGCCGCGCCGCGGCGGCTCGGGTTCCTGGCTGTGGTCGACTTGTAGAGCCCGCTGGGCGGCATCGGCCCCGCCCGGCTGGTGCTGTGGCGGCGCTTGACCACCGGCTCGGACGCGGACGGCCGCGACGGGCTGCAGATGGCCTTGGGCGGCATGAGTGCGAGGTGCGCCCGCGACGGGAAGCAGACGAGCAGGTCCGTGGCCGCGCCGTTGCTGCCCCTCCCGCCCTTCATCGTCGCGACAGCTCGGCGCGCAGCAGCTCGATCGGCGCTCCCTCCCAGCGTGCGGCTCCTCCTGTGAAGCATGGTGCTCTGTGTGTGTGTGTGTGTGAGAGAGAGAGAGAGAGAGGAGAGAGTGATGATGATCTGTTTATACTAGGTGTTTGTTAAAAAGCAGGCGGCCGGCCTCCAGCTTTCAGTTGGTGCCAGCCAGCGCTTAAAAACTAAGCGTCATCATGGAGGAAAAGCTTATGCCAACATGCACTCACAGCTGCATAATCTCGTCGTGATGCTGACGTGTCGACAAAAATGATACGTGTGTTAGTTGCCATGCTGCGGTATGCTGCTTGGACACGCTTGCAGTGACATCGATATCAGCGTGGTGTTCGGTTCATGTGTTGGTGTAGTGTTTAGAGGCTAAATTATTCGGATTTGGGAGAACTAATTGACGTACTTGATCACGGTGTTGTGAGATGAGGGTCCTTTATGCGGTCCTTGCTCTTTTTTTTTATGAAAAATACTTTTTTTTAAGATTATATAATCTACACTACTGGTTTCTCTTTGAAGCAAGATATATTGTTTTTTTTCCTAAAAAAATAAAAGCTAGGTAGTTCATATGATCATCCATCACTACTAGCTTGGGCCAATCCAATCAAAAGAGTATTTTTGTATTGTTGCATAGCATATAGGGGAGAATTGCTCAATGCCAATTGCCAAGTGCGTCATTATGAAATGAGCCAATGAGCCAAGTACGCTTCGTTCTACTAGTATATGTAATATATACATGGCCATCGTAATAAGAAGAGGCGCTGATTATTAGAGGGTATTTAGACCAGATCTTAACAGTTGACATGATTGACTTGATCTACTCTGCAGACTGCAGGCAGCAACTGGAGAAGAAGAAAAAAAGCCATGTGCGCACGGGTTTGGTGTACCATCTGTAAGACGTACTGTACGTGCGGAGCCAAGGCAAGGCTGGCATGCACGCACCTAGCCTAGTAAATTCCATGCTTCTGCCGTGCATGATCTTGCCTAGATTTGTTCAATGGGATTTGTACAGCGCTGGCTCTGAATGTGATCGTCTTCTCCGGATCCGGGACAAGCCCAAGCCTCTGCATTAGTAGGCGACACTAGGAAAAAGGAAGAAAACAGAGAGATACAGAACCACTCCAGATGGAACGGCTTTGTGATCCGTGCTCAATGGCTGCTCTACTGCCGTGGCTGGTATTACAAAGCTCCCGCTATGATTACCGTCTCGATCACAAACCTTAAAGCCATTTCGATGACATAGACAGTAGTATAAACGATCGCTCGTACAAGTGGACATGCGACGCTGTAGGCAGTATGCACGTACAGTTGCGCTACTTGCTTGCTGGTGGTGTTCAATGAAACGCGTACAGGCCCATAACTCACGCCGCCCAGTACCTCGTGACAGTCACGGCATCTCCGAGTGGCCAGGGCACGGCAAAGGGAGGCAAAGAGGGAGTAGTGTGGCCGGCGCGGCGCCAAACCGCATAATGGCCATGCGGCGACGCAGTTTTTCTTATCAGATCAGTTCTATCCCGCCCGCAGAGAGATACATAACAACGCTTATGATTGCCTCATCTCACAGCCACTAGCCCACGAAGCTTCAAAGCCAAACTAACCGCATTTTCATTAAAAAAAAAACTAACCGCAGCGGCAAAGACGCACACATGACACATAATATATGCATGCACCGGGCCCGTTCGGCTGATAAGAAATCGACTTGTTCGGCTTTTTTTTTCAACCGGAATAATATTTTTCTCTTACAACATTTCAACCGCAACGGTGTTTTTTCAGCATGAACGGTGCATTTTTTCGTACCAGCCGAACAGTGCCCGGCGCGTTTGTTAACTACTCCTACTATACCATAATCCCTCCATCAACGCTCCTAATGATGGCCGTTCTCGTACGATTAGCGCCACCAAATCATCATCGCTAATGGCGCCTCGCGTCGCTCGCGGCAAATTGCAATTGCTTGTTTTTGTTTAGCCGCGTGCCAATGATGACGGATGGGTCGTTGCGCTAGCTTGATTTGACGGGAGAGCGAGCGAGAGAGCGCGACGACGTGTAAAGAGGAGCCGTGCCTCATTTAAGAAGAAGGGGGGCTCGCCATTATGAAAGGGACGATGCACTTGAGAGCTCCCGCCCCGGCGGATGGCCCTGGCCTGGCCCCTACCGTCCACTCACAAAGATTCCCAGTCCCGAAGCCATGGAAGACTCGTTGCATGCGCTGCGGGGGTCGATTTGCTCCGTAGTCCGGCACGCTAGCCATTTGCTTGCGCGATGCTTTGCATTGCCTTGTTGCTGTTTGAGTGTTTGGGGCCTAGCAAAAAAAAAAAAAAACATCGTAGGCAAATTTTGTAAAAGCAGATCGATTTCTCTTCAGTCCCGATCGTTCAATGGAGTGTCGTCCGAACCACTTCTTCTGTTCTTTAGCGCCATGCTCTTTCTCATCCATCACGGGGAGAGAGAAGCGCGCAAGAACTGGCGTCTCGGCTGATGAGCCGTTCTTCGATTGGCGGAGGAACGCACCTGAGCTTCTGGGCCTACGTTAGAATTTGTTAGACGGAACTGGGCCTGATCTCATCCATTCTAAGCATGAGGTCCATCTGGAATTTTGGGTAGGCCTGTATCCGCTAAAAAGAACAAAAAATGGGCTTCTCTCTTTACTGGGGCTATGGGCCTTTTTATTTCAAATGTTCCGAAAGAAGGCCTCTAGGTTTGGTTGTTGTCATTTGTATGTTCGATTATTATCAAAAAGAAAAAATTTCTCAAAAAAATTATCAAAAAGAAAAAAAGTTCCATTCTATACCTCTCAAGCTTGGATATTCGGGTTATCCGAAAAATGAGGGTTTTGAGAATTTTGAGTTACCAGAAATGCTACTCAAACTCACCCGAAAGATGCTACTGATTCAAGTATCAAGTTTTGTGCCCACTCCTACCGATAAGGAAAAACAAAAACAAATATCCTGAGCCAAGGATGCTGCTGTGCCAATTCCGAATACTAGATTACTCCCTCGATTTACAAAAGAATGCAATTATGTTATCCGTGCTAGTCAATTGAGCTAAGTTTGACTAAATTTATAGTAAATAGTATTAGCACTTACTCCGTCTCTAAATAGATTTATTATAAAAATATATTCTAAAACTAATCTAATGGTACTTATTTTGTATAAAAAAATATTTATACCTTTTTATATAAATTTATTCAAAGTTCAGACTATTTGACTCCTCGAAATTCGAGAATTACATTCTTTTATAGACGGAGGTAGTATATATGTCTACACCCAATTTATTTGATAAACCTCGCATTTTCGCCATCCATGTATCATCAATGTGCTTAATAATTCTTCAACTAGGGTGAAAATCAAGGATAGTGCTCTCAATGATAAAGCGGTAACGTTGCTTTGTGGGCGTCTGTCCGCTCGGACGCCGCCTCTAAAAAAAATCTCCCACTTCGCCTCGCAAGCTCCGCTCCCCATTCGCTACCATCAGCAGTGACCACCTCCGCTTCCTCCGTCTCGGGACCCTCGCCCGCCTCCATGAGGCTAGGCTCCGCCGCTGGAGTTGTGCCTCCTGTAACACCCTCGATGTTACACTCTAAATCATTTACTAAAACATGTCATGAGCATCATGTTTATGTGTTAGTGCATATGATAGAATGTATAGATAAATTCTTATAACTTAAAATGATCAATAAAAATGCTAAATGAAAGTTGATTCATTAGCTCATGTATATCAAGTATGGTTGAAAGCCAATTTTTATTAAGCAAAAATACTATAGAACATGTGTGTGATACTTAAATAAAGTTTGAAGTACAAACTTTGTAGATGACAGTGAAATACTTGCTATCAAAAAATGATATTACTAGCTAATATTTCTACTAGCCTAGAAATTGTAAATTGAAATCAAGTTCAGCTCAAAACTTAGAGAAATTTCCAAGTTTGTCAACAGCTAGACATTGCTATGTTTAGCAAATTATTTTGAGAGATTGGGTTAAGTGATGGTGTAGTGTTATAGCTCGATTTGGTTATACCTCGATTTGGTAGTCTCATATGCCATCTTGAGCATGGTGAAGATGGTTTAGATCCAGAAGCAATCGTTTAGTTTTTATAGGCGCTTTAAAATTCGTGCACGTCACGTTCTCGGGCTGGCTCGCCGGGTGGACGCGGTCACCAGGCTCGGGCGCTTGGCGTCACCTTGGTTGCGCAGACGTCGTCTTAAGGCCGCCACGACGCGGCCGCCGCATTTCGCCTCTGCGCTGGCCGCGCTGTCATTGCTGGCCGGCCGCTGTGCGCTGCATGCTGCCGCCTTCCGCCGCTTCGCCACGCCACGCCACGACGGAGTCGCTGCCGGCGCCATCACCTCACCGTCGCGTCCGCTCTACTGCCCTGCCTCACGTTGCCGCTACCGATGCCACTGCGATACTGTGCTGCACTAACGCTGGCCTTATCCTCGCACACACGTGGGCTATCCCGTCTGCCTCGCGCCGTTGCCTCGCCTTAATGGCGCCGCGGCCGCGCATGACGCGCCCCCACCTGCCTCCGTGCGCGCGCACATGGTCTGGCCACATTGTCGCGTAGCGGGTGCGCAGACGCCGCCTCGGGTCCGGTCGGCCGCTTGCCGCCAAGGCGAGGACGAGCCGAGCCAGACCTGCCCCTCCCTCTCTACCACCGCGAATGGCCGACCCCGCTCACTTAATTTGGCATGGTTGAGTCACCATTGCTCGATTCATCATGTCCCTGGATTCTCCATTAAGCCACCCGACCCCAGACCCCCACCCAGCCTTGATGCGTGCACAACCAAGCTCTAATTTTGGAATTTCCCCGCCGCCGTGCCAATAAGGCCGCATCCAGTCGTGGATGTGGGCAACCCTCCTACCAACCATCCCAAACCAATTCACCTGCCCCACAAGTTTTGCCTTGTCTCCCTCTCCACCTTGCGCATGCCGGTGAACTGCGCTATCGCTTTTCCCGTCGTTGTTGGACGAAGAACCGTGTCGCCGCGGTGCATCGCCGCATGGCTCGACCACATGTGGCCAGCCTTCCTCTACCATCCCTCACCCCAACCGTCACCTCGGCTAGGTCTATGATAGTCTACTAATGCTCTCTCGTTAGCTAGTTAGGTTTTTAGGTGCTCTAGATCGCCGGGGTAGCTGTGCCGCCGTCGCGGACGATGGCGCGTCGCTGCATCTCGCTCTAGCGCATTCCGCCACCCCTTACCGCTGCTTAGCGTAGCCACCAAGATTGGAGATGGTGATCGACCCGTTAGGTGGGCCAGCGCAGGTCCTAGGTGGCCGGCGTAGGCGCTCAGTGCCACCGCTCACCACGCCACCGTGCACTGAGTTGCCGGGGGTGCGCACGGGAAAATTCCAAGAAAGCCAGGGGGTTAAGTGAGAAGTTCTGAGAGAGGAGAAAATAGTGTTAGTTGTAACACCCCAGGTGTTTGTCACCAATTAAGCAATGGGTTTAAACTCAAACATGACATGTTAAGTGGTGATGAAAGTTTCAAGATCAAATCTACAAAATGAGCGACCACTTAAACTTGGACCATGCACCATTGCTTACATGTTGCCCTTTCCAAAAAGTATGCTTGAGTAATGTTGGATCTACTTCTTTCATGTGCCCCACATCAATTTCCACCCACATGGATGATTGGAAAAGTTTCGTGAAGTTTGGAATCAAAAAGTTACATGGAATGATAGGTTATAATCTTTCTTGGATTACTTTATTAAGTGAATGGAATTATAGATCGTCAACCAAACCTTGCTACCTTGCCCAAACGACTCAAATTGAAATCTACAACAAAAGTCATGAAGGGTTCGTGTTGAGCGGAGGACAAGAAAATACCTCCATCGGTCTAAAACTTGGATTTAAGCTTTACTGATGATGCTACTTTGACCGACGTTGACCAATTGTTTATAGTGCTTGCATGGAGTTACACCTTAAATAAAAGTTGAAGTTTAAGTCGAATAGAACCAAATTTGTTTGATGCTCAAGAACTAGTTTGGTCCATAACCTAGTCAAACAGAGCTCACAAGATTCAATGAACCGCTGTTTTGGAACCCTGAAATTTGGCTAAGTGTAAATGACTTAACTTCCTGTTTTCAGTTTCAATGTACCCATATTTGGCGAATTTTAGTTTGCAAACCATTTTGAATTTGGGAAAACTCCTTTAAGGAAAGTTAGAGTACTCTTGTAGCCCTACACAACGGTGTAATCGGTGGAGCAAATAATCGATCGGTTTAGGAGATATGATGGGAGGAAAATGGGATTTCAGCTTGTATTTTCGCGGTAGAATTGAAATTTTGAAATTTGATGAACAGTAATGTTCATGGCCGACCGCCTCATAGTTTTGCCGTTGCAGCGTGGCCTCCGATTGCCGTCTTGGTTGCTCGCCCACCGCTTCTTCTTGCAGCTTAAGTGCAGAACCGAGTTCCCTGCCCTCTCCACTCACTCCCTCTCCATTCTCCTCTCCTCTCTTCTCTTCTCTCCCGCGCCAGCCATGGCCGAGTGGGCAAGACGCAGCTGTTCGCTTGATGTTTTCTCCTCTCCTCCTCCTTCCTCCACCGTGCACCACCATCTCCGCCTCATCCTTCGCCTCACGGCCGAAGCGCTTGCGTCTCCTGTGGCTGCTTGGGCAAAGCTGCAACATCGCCACCAAAGAAGGTCGCCGCTGCCATTGCCTGGCCAAGACATGGCCAGGAGGTTGTGGTCCGTTCTTTGGCCGGGCCGAGACTGCACGATCGAGGCCCGACGTCGCCAAGCGCCAAAGACGGGTTTCCGGTGCTCCGCCGCCGCTCCTCCATCGCCGAAGAGCCCCTCACGACCGTCACCGACGAGCCCACAGTGCCTCCTCTCGCTTCCTAATCCCGTCAGGGACTGTTTACTAGAATTCGACGTAAGTCAGGGGCCTAAATGCAATGTCATTGACTCAAGTGAATAGTGCTTCCGAGGACTTATTTGCTGTAAATCGGGTAAAACTTTGAAACTTCATAGTAAATCATAGGAAATTCGTAAATTAGCAAATGAGGACTTTTTGGAATCCTTGTGAAATTCTCTATGCACTAGATCTATAATATGTCAGGTTTTAGATTAAAGTTGTAGCTGTAAAAATGGATTTGTGCAGTTAGGGTTTGAATGCTAGTCTTATTTGTTTTTTTTATAACTGCAGTTGTTGTGCTCAAATAATTGTGAAATTTTTGTGGAGTGCTACTAAGATGATTGTTGTTGTCTGGTAAAAATTTCATGAGTTTAGGATTTATATTTTAAGAGTTATAAAAATAACAAATGCCCTGTAATGCTTTGCTCCTACTCTGAATAGTTCTGCATGTTTGAATTAATTGGCTCAGTTAAGGTATGAATCATGACTTGATGAAAATACATGAGTTGTAGTACTTTTCTTAAGCTTTCCAAAAAGTTAAATATCATGATTTTTGGCTAAGTAGATCTTGAGTTATACTTGCTTAAATCTCTGTGGCTGTTTCTGCTTAAACCCAGACAGGGTTTCCTTGTTCTTACTGTGGGGCTTTCTTAATTGTGGAATTAGCTTTAGGTGTTTACAAAAAAGTTGTTTAGAATTTGCTAAGCTTTCTAAAAAGTCTAGAACCATATTTATTGGACATGTATAACTCCATTTATAGCTGTTTAAAGTGGCATGTCAGTTTCTGTCTATGTTTTTAACAGAGCTGCAATTATTGGATTAATTGACCCTTCTAACTGTAGAATCATCTTAATATGAGAATAAGAAAGTTGTAGGTAACTTCCTAAGCTTTTCAAAAAGTTAAGGTTCATGTTTGTTGGAGGTCTAGAACTCCAGTTATGCTTCTCTGAAGTTTCTATCAGTTTTCTGTACCACTGCTGTTGGGCTGCATTTGTAGTTTTGCTTGTGCAATTATTTTCGTGGTGTAAATGATGTTTGCTATGGTTGTAGTGAATACAAAAGTTGTAGAACATTTCATGATCTTGCTTGTGTTCAAATTGTAAGGTCATAGGCCAGATAGTGTAGGAGTTACATGACTTTTAAGTCTTCTATCAGGTTTTGATTTTATTCTGAGCAGATCTGAAAGATGCTAGTGTTTGATCTAGTTAGGATTTGAATGAGTTTTTGGGGATAATAACAAAGTTGTAGATAATTCATGTATCTAGCTCCTGTTAAAATTTGGTGGTATTTGGCCTTGTGGTTTGTGAGTTATGCCTGTTTAAAGTTGGGTTTCAGAAATGGCTGCTCTCTGTCTTGTTTAGACCAGTTTCTGTAAATGGGTATATTTGACTTAGTTAACTTGAGAATCATGCTAAGATGATTAAATATGAATTGTTGAAAATTTCATGAGATTTCCAGAATGTCTTCTTGCAAGTCATTTGGATTTGTGTAACTCCAGTTATAGCTAAATCTTGTAGCTGCTGTTTGCCTGTCCAGAAATTGACAGATTCCAAATATAGTTGTTTGCTTGTATATTGCTAAGTGTGGCTCATACCTTTGATGATGGTTGAGTTAGAGTACCTGAGATCTTGGGAAACTTGTGTCATGCTTGGTGTTGTCATCTTCTTTGCTATCGTGGCATTATAAATTGTGCGATATTTAAAGTAAGCAATGCGAAGTGCTTGTGCATGTTAACGTAACCTTGTGCTTGTCTTACTTACTGCATGCGCTGCATTATCTATTGCACTTCCATGTATTCATACACATACATCTTGCATCTCATTTAGGTACGCTAGATGAACCACGTGAAGGATGTGATGTGGAGTCAAACCCGAAGACGGTGTTTGGTGGATCTATCCCGAAGATGGAAGGACTAAGCAAGTGCCAGGACCGGAGATGTCACCAAGTCGGTGCAAGCTAACTGAACTGACTTGTGTCGGATCCCAGGCAAGCCCCGGAGCATTTTAAGTCTCCTAGTATTTTACAAATGATTACTTAAGTACTTATGATTGATGCATTAGGTTATAAGAGTTGAATGGAACCACTTGATGCATATACATTCCTTGTCCAGATATTACACCTTTAACCGGTATAGGTCCAGGATCGAATATATGCTTAGCCATGCTTAGACCGGTAGAAGTCAGGTGATTTCCTGTCACCTGCGAGATATAGGTGGAAACCGGAGCACGGTTGGCTATATTTGCTATCGTGGAAAAGAACCATGGGGTAAAAGTAAATCGAGGCCGGGCGGAGTCTATGTGTAGGTTGACTCATGTGATTCCGTCTGTGTCGATTAAGGACCGTACCGTTGTTGGCGCTTCTGACAAGATTGAACGCATGCCTATCACTTAGCTGGCCGGATAACTCGTTCCGACCGCGAAGCCGAGTAATTCAACTCAGGCCGGGACCCGTTCTGTTGTGCGCTCCTTGCGGGGGGCGATCAGACTGAGCCCAAGGGCAGGCTAGGCCTGAACGTCCTGGCATCTGGTGTCCCAGACTGTGCGGCGCAGTACGGACCCGCGAAATGTGTACCTGAGTTGTACCAAAGGTGACCTAAGGTGACCGTTGATCTGGTCTGCCTGGGTTTGTGTTAGGAATAAATTCCCAGCTGGTTGAAATCGATTCGAATCGCCGTCTCTCCCGGATAGTGAGAAACTTGGCTAGTCCCAACATCGTAGTAATTGGATTATGGAATGTGATGGTTCGAATAAACATGGAATTACTATACCTGCTATGGTTACTATTGTATGCTCTAAAAAGATATACCACATGTTTGGCACAGGATAGTTGCTAATCTAGAGATGGATAGTTCTAATTAACTTGATGACAGAATTATAATTGTATAATTGAGTTAATCGCTTTTTATGCAAAATATTGTCAAGCTACCTCCACTTATAAAGCCTTGCATACTCCTTGAAGTCAATTTTATTTCTGGTTATGACGGGTAAGTCTAGCTGAGTACATTCGAGTACTCAGGGTTTATCCCACCATGTTGCAGGTGAGGTTTCGGCCTGCTGAAGATGGTGGCTAACCGCCGGTGGGCTCGGTGACTCTATATTTACTTCTCATCTACATGCTTTTGTCTGAGGATGTCACTTATGCTAGCAATGTATTTGGAACTTATATCAATGTAATCCTTTGAAAGCAACTGTTGTTTTCACTAATCGGTTTTGAAACCCAAACTTATACTATTATTTGTGAAACCATTTGTAATATTATTTCCGCTGCAACTCTACGTATGTGATGTGTATTTGCTTAATCACGCGATCTTGGTTGTGATGTTGATTTACCGAGGTCCTGCGTGACACTCGGCGGACTACCGGGTTTATATAAGTGAAAGTATGCGCGTGTCAACGTGTTAGCGGGGACAACCGTACTTGATCTTGTATAAATTGGGCGGTTCTGTTACATTAGTACTTAGTTGTAATTCGTGAGAAGTACGATGCCTCTTTTGCAAAATCGCCAGCGCGGGTGATTCCCCCGCCGCTGGCCGTCTTCGCGTGGGCCGCACTGCGAGCCGCCGCGCGCTCACGCGCGTGCTATGTCGCGTGGGCCACGCAGGAGAATTCATTTTTCTTTTTCATAAGGAATTAGAAATGGCTTTCTAATTTATTTTTTAAGCTGATCTTTGGTAAATCATATAAAATCATGTAGGTGTCTAAAAATTATGAAACAAATTTTGTTAGGTTTCTAAAATTATGCTCTATCTATTAGTGTATTTAGTTCATATATATACATGTTGATACCAGGGCTATTAAATCATTTGAGAGTGCTTAATATTATTAGGTTAAATATTGTGGGAATTTTTATGTTAAATTGGTGATAGCTTTAGTCCTAAAATTTTTATGGTAGCTTTATTGTATTATTATGTGCTCACTATAATTTTTATAGCTTTAGAATAGACTAAGCATTAGGGTAGTTAAATGCTCTTTGTTTCAAATATACATTAAATCATTAGTAGAAATAAAGATATATCCTTCATTTGTAAAGCTAGGTGTTTGTTAGGTGAACCCAACACTATGCTTAGTAAAGATGATAGTTAGCTTAGTACCTTAGTCATTAAAGCTAGCTTAGTAGCTTAGTATGCATATTCTTAGTTTAGGAGTTGGTGTTGCCTAAATACTAAGTGTTGCATCATCATCGCATGCATGTAGAGAACGAGTTGGCGGAGATCGTGACCACCGGCGATCATGAGTTTGAGGAGATCATTGAGGAGTATATGGAGGAGATTCTCGTGCAGGGGGAGATCCCAGAGCCGCCACTGACTGACTCAGCTGACACCACGCCTGCCCAAGGCAAGCCCCGGTGCATAACCTCTTATTTTTGGATAATCACTGTTTATATATGTTATGTGCATTTATGTTACAGGAATTTTATGGAAACCACATGCATAGATATACTTGTCCTAAGAGTCTTACTAGTGCAGGTTCGGGTAGCTGCTATGCTTAGGTTTTCGGTAGCGTGAGTAACCTATTGTTACTCACAATAGGTGATTATTAATACTCTCATAATAAAATGATGAAAGGAAAATGGAGACAAGACAGGGATATGGTATGGATATTAGTGGGTGCAACAGGTTGTTCCCCGCAGCCAACGGGGCTTAGCTTGGTTACATTATTTTCCCTGTTCGTGTTGATTAAGGACTGTCCGTTGTTGTGGATGGTAGTCAGGTCACAGACTTATTATCTTGAGCATATACTTTCTTATGAGAGCGAGAAGGCTCGTTATGCTCTTGTTGTGGGTTCTGGCTCTTTCTGGACTAACTGATTGGAGGCGGGGAAAGGTGGAGGTCTAAGTACCATAGTGAGGGCGGGTCTCAAGTGTGGGGGCTTGGAGTCCAAGTTTTGGATGGAGACCTGGACCCCGTGACAGGAGTGAAATGGGTTGGTCTTGTTTGTACCTGGGGCACAAACATGGCGTGTGTTTCGGGGTACCCAGCTAGGATACATTGGTTCATGAATCACCATTTTCGCGAGACGGTACGACTTGGCTATGGTCTAGCACTGTAGTAAGAACTGGAAGATGAAAGATGGTGAAATGGTTCTGATTGCTCAACTCTTGCTTGAAAGTAGAACATGTTCTTACCTAGAATGGTTAGCTAATGAAGTAATCATGACTGCTAATTAAACTTGATAATAAGGACGCACTTCTAGTAATGCTTTTCGTAAACAAAAAGAAAACAGCAAACCCAGAGTGGTTAGCAAATCCCGTACTTGTGAGAAAGAAGAGCGGGAAATAGAGGATGTGTGTCGACTATACAGGTCTCAACAAGGCGTGCCCAAAGGACCCGTTTCCTTTGCCACGCATCGACCAAATAGTCGATTCTACCTCAGGGTGCGAAACCCTCTGCTTCCTTGACGCCTACTCCGGCTACCACCAAATCACGATGAGAGAGTCCGACCAGCTCGTGACGTCTTTTATCACCCCCTTTGGATCGTTCTGCTACATCTCAATGCCGTTTGGTCTGAAGAATGCCGGGGCAACTTACCAGCGCTGTATGCTCAACTGCTTCGGGGACCTCATCGGGTGGACTATTGAGGCCTACGTCGATGACATCGTAGTTAAGTCCAAATGGGCTGACCACCTTATCGCTGATCTTGAAAAAACCTTTGCTAAACTCTGGACAAATGGCGTCAAACTCAATCCCGAGAAATGTGTTTTCGGGGTCCCGAGGGGTATGCTACTCGGCTTCATTGTCTCCGAGCATGGCATCGAAGCCAACCCGGAGAAAATTTCAGCCATCATGAAGATGGGCCCGATCCAGAACATAAAGGGGGTTCAACGGATCACAAGCTGCCTCACCGCCCTCAGTCGATTCATCTCGTGCCTCGGTGAACGAGGACTCCCCCTTTACCAACTCCTGAAGAAAGCCGACCGCTTCGAGTGGACAGCCGAGGTCCAGGAGGCGCTCGACATGGTCAAGCTACTTCTAACAAAGCCCCCGATCCTGGTCCCCTCGAGCGACAGAGAACCCCTCCTACTATACATAGCGGCCACCACGCAAGTAGTTAGCGCCGCCCTGGTTGTAGAGCGGGAAGAGGAAGGGCACGCCTTCAAAATACCTGGCGCGCCAACTGTCGATGTTTCGAACAAGCACCGACTAGTAAATTTATAATTATGCGCGTTAGGCCCGGATGGTGTGCTAAAGGACACAAGGTTTATACTGGTTTGGGCCGAATGTCCCTACGTCCAGTCTGTTGCTGCTCATGTTATTAGCGCTGAAAGCGGTTCGTAGTAGGGGGTACAAATGGTCGAGAGAGGGACTGGTCCCAGGTCTTTGATGGAAGGGTCGAAAGGAGGCCAAGAGCCTGACGGTGGCTTGGCTGTGTATGTGAGTTGAACTGAACCCTCTATGAGTTTGTTTGTGTGTGAGTTGTTCGTTGAAATTCGGTCCCTTCGGTGGGGAGCCCTGTCCTCCCTTTTATAGACCAAGGGGGGAGCAGGGGTTACAGATGGGAGAAAGAGAAAAATACCAAGGGTATAGAAGGTCCTTCGAAGGATTCGGGTATTCCTTTTTCCCAGCGCCTGCCCTATATAACATGGCAGACAGTGTCAGAAGTGGTGTGTTCGCTGATCTTTGTAGGCCATGCCCTAGCCTCTTTTAGCAAGTGGGTGCGTCCCATCCCGCCCCTACGGGCGGCGTGTCGGACAGGGTTGCTGAACCCCAACCCCGTAGGGAGCGAATGTCGCGATGACTGCGTGTTCTGCCATTGGTGAGGACGGGAGCCTCTCCTTGGAGCGTAGTGGTTGTCGTATGTCCGTGTTGGGTTCTTCGCCTGGTTTTTGAAGGCGGCGCCTACAACACTGTTGGGCGAAGAGCATGCGCCTACAACACTATTCAGGCTTTGTTACGCCTAGAAGGGTCTAAGCACCCGTCCTGTCATATCCTGACGGTACTTTCCTGCAGGGGCACAGGACATGGTCTTTTGGTGCCATGGTTGACCCAAACGTCTTGTCTTACCCTGTGCCTATCATCGTGAGGGAGCGGGGTGTGGTTGTTTGGCGAGGTGGAGCCAATCCTTGGACATCGGGCGAGGCGAGGTCCGTCAGGCGAGGTGGAACCTAGCCTTTGGGGGTCGAGCGAGACAGAGCCCGGCCCTCGGGGATCGGGCAGACGGAGCCTAGCCCTCGGGGGTCGGGCGAGGCGGAGTCATCCCCTAGCCGTCGGGGGAGGCGGAGCCGGCCGACGGGCCTTGGGCCTCGGGCGAGGCAAAGTCTAGCCCTTAGCCCTCGAGCGAGGTGGAGCCGATCCCCAGCCGTCGGGGGAGGCAGAGTTGGCTGATAGGCATCGGGCGAGGCGAAACCAAAACTCCCATCGTTCGGGCAAGAAGCGCAGTGGTGCTCTTGTCCGTTCGGGAGTTTTTAACGTTCGATGGTTATTTAGTTCCATCTCCTTGGGTACCCCGGTATTAGGTTCCCGACACTATTAATCACATCCTGGGCGGATGTGATGTCCATGATGGCCGTAGCCGCATCATCGAAGTCCTCGGTCAACTCCTCGTGCATGTCGGGTTGTCAGCCATCGGGAAGCCTGGCTCCTAGGAAATCGCCCTTCACGGCGTCCACACTTTCACACTTTCCAACTCTTTTTCAAGCTCAGCACGCCTAACTCTTAGCTGATTTAGTTCTGATTCAATTTTGGAAGAAGAAATTTTCAAATTGTCGATCAACTGTGTTAATTCTTTGGCTTCCTTTTTGTTAGAATTCTTTTTGGCCATCAAAGCTTTAAGGTGAATCAGATTTGTTTGAACCTTTTTCACCTTGGGTGCTTAGTCTTCGATATTGGATATAAGTATCAAGGCCTCAACAAGATTTGGGGTCAGATTATCCTTGATGGCCAAGAAGATTCTTCTCATTGGGTCTGCATCCTGGACCAAATCGGCTATATTTCTCTCGAGCATTGGCAGCATGTCTTTTAGCCAATTTTTGATCTCATCTGATAAAGTCTCTTGGAAAGAAATGGCTGATGAGCTAATCTCACTTTCGTCTATGTATTCTTCAAAGTTGAAGGAGTAGCTCAGAGCTAGAGAATTAAGTGCCTACATGTAAACAAAAGGAATCTTATTAGAAATGACAAATGGGTTGACAATGAGATGAATGGTGAGAGGAACACAATACCTTTTCTGGAAGAGACTCTGGCTGAGGAGAAGGAACAGCCGATGATGTGCCAACATCTTTTTTAACATTTGGTTGAATCAGCTCTGGACTTTCAATGCTGGTGTCTGCAAGCATTAAGAAGTTTTTTGGTTTATGTTTGTTATAGAAGGACAAGAATGAGCATATGAACTTCTTACCATAGACTGTTTGCTGAGTTGGGGAATCAACGGTTTGGGTATCAGCATCAACAGGGTCATTTTCAACCGTTGGATTGTGAGACCTTTGCTCTTGTGTAGATGTTTTCTTAGGTGGTGTCTGATAAAGGAGAATGATCAGAGAAGAGTGAGGATTGCATAAGGGTAAAAGGCTTGAGGAGATACCTTAGTGGCATCAGGAGGTAAAGTAGAGAAGTTCTCATCTTCTGCTATTTTGGGTCTGTCAGAAGCATTGGTTATTTCAGTTGTAATTGGCTCCTTAGGGGGATTAGCCGATGAGAGGTTGGTAGACGCTGATTCAAATGCCTGGGACAACAATTCAACACCCAAGGTAGATTGAGATGCAGTAGTCGATGGCTGTAAGAAAGGGATTGAATTAGAAATTGGATATCATCTTAAGAGGGAAGATAAGTTAAGTTACCTGGGCAATTGGTGATTTTGTTCTGCGAAGTCTCTTCCCAATGGTGATTTTCTAAGTTACACCTTGGGTTGCCTTGCGTTTTGAAGACTGATATGTGAGTATTGTTGGGGCAGTTAGGGTTTTCATCAACTTTTTTAGAGTGGGTGTAGTTGATCCCATTCTTGAGGCTAGACATGGTGGATAATATTCTATGGGATGCCCTTTCACATCACGCTTGACGGATCAAATTCGATATCCTGCAAAAGAATTTGTTAGAAGAATTGATAGGAGAACTTGTTAGAGAATCCTTACGAAAGAAAAGTAGTAGTAAATTACCTCACTATCGAAGCAAATTCCCCATCTAGGGCTAAGCAGTTGGGATGAATTGACCTGCAGAAGAGGTGAGAGTGCCATTCTTGCCACCAGAATCAAACAAATTTGAGCAAAAGGTAGCTCTTGTCCATTCATGCAGAGCAAAAGAGAAGGAAGGTTTGATCCTAGTTGAAAAACTCTAGAAACTTCCATCATCGGTGATACCTTCTCTTGGCTTTAGAGTGTTCCTAAAGAATAGCCGAGGAGGTAGTTGACCAAGGCGAATTGACGGACCACAAAAGAAGGATTATAGAATTTATAAGTTGGGAGGTTATCGGGAGAAAAGAATCGGTAGCCATTTTGCCACGGCCATGGTGAAATTCGGCTAGCAATACATGTGGTTTGATGATCTGACTAAAATTAAGCAGCTATTTCATCCGAGCAACTTGATTGAAACCGAAATTTGAGTGGCAGAACTAGTTCCTTGTCTTCATCCTCATCATGAGCAACCTGAGTCACCATCACTCGATTCATCACATCCCTAGATTCTCCATTAAGCCACCCGACCCCTGACCCCAGCCTTGATGCGCGCATGGCCAAGCTCCAATTTTTGAGTTTTCCTGCCGCCATGCCGATAAGGCCATGTCCGGCCGTGGATGTGGGCAGCCCTCCTACCGACCATCCCAAACCAATTCAACTGCCCCACTAGCTTCACCTTGTCTCCCTCTCCACCTTGCACACGCTAGCGAAACCGCTACCGCATCCCCATCGTCGCGGACGCAACCATGCCACCGCGGTGTGCCATCGCATGGCTCGACCGCATGTGGCCAGCCTTCCTCCGCCATCCCCCACCCCAACCGTCACCTCAGCTAGGTCTATGGTAGTCTACTGATGCTTCCTCAATAGCCAGTTAGGTTCTTAGGTGCTCTAGATCGTCGGGGCAGCTGCACCGCCATCACGGATGGTCGCGCGTCACTGCAGCTCGCTCCAGCATGTCCCACCACCCCTCACCGCCGCTTAGCATAGCCACCAAGATCAGAGATGGTGATCGACCCGTTAGGTGGGCGGCCTTGAGTCCTGTGTGCTGGCGTGGCGCTCGATCTGCTGCCGCTTCGCCAGCGTCGCCGTGCAATCGAGAGTTAGCGGGCTTGCGTGGGAAAATTTTAGGAAAGCCAGGGGGTTAAGTGAGAAGTTCTGAGAGAGGAGAAAATAGTGTTAGTACTTAGTTGTAATTCGGGAGAAGTGTGAGGTCTCTTTTGCAAAATCGCTTGGCCATGAGGATTCCCCGTCATGCGGGCCGTCTTCAGCGGTCATTTGCATGCATACGCCGCATGGTGCACAAGACGCTTATGTCACGTGGGCCGCAGGTGTGGGCCGCGTGGGAGAATTTGTTTTTCTTTTTCATAAGGAATTAGAAATAGCTTTCTAATTTAATTTTTGAGCTGATCTTTGGTAAATAATATAAAATCATGTAGGTGTCCAAAAAATGTGAAACTAATTTTGTTAGGTTCCTAAAATTGTGCTCTATCTGTTTGTGTATTGAGTTCATATATATACATGTTGATACCGAGGTCTATTAAATCATTTGAGAGTGCTTAATATTATTAGGTTAAATATTGGAGGATTTTTTATGGTAAATTGGTGATAGCTTTAGTCCTAAAATTTTTATGGTAGCTTCATTGTATTATTATGTGCTCACTATAATTTTTGTAGCTTTAGAATAGACTAAGCATTAGGGTAGTTAAATGCTCTTTGTTTTAAATTTACATTAAATCATTAGTAGAAATAAAGATATATCCTTCATTTATAAAGCTAGGTGTTTGTTAGTTGAACCCAACACTTTTCCTGTTCACGTCGATTAAGGACCGTCCGTTGCTGTGGATGGTAGTCAGGTCACAGACTTATTATCCTGAGCACATACTTGCTTATGGGAGCGGGAAGGCTCGTTACGCTCTTGTCGTGGGTTCTGGCTCTTTCCGGACCAACTGATTGGAGATGGAGAAAGGTGGAGGTCTAAGCACCATAGTGAGGCCGGGTCTCAAGTGTGGGGGCTTAGAGTCTAAGTTTTGGACGGAGACCTAGACCTCATGACAGGAGTAAAATGGTTTGGTCTTGTTTGTGCCTGGGGTACAAATGGGGCGTGTGTTTTGGGGTACCCAGCTAGGATACATTGATTCACGAATCGTCATTTTCGTGAGACGATACGACTGGGCTATGGTCTAGCACCGTATTAAGAACTGGAAGATGAAAGATGGTGAAATGGTTCTTATTGCTCAACTCTTGCTTGAAAGTAGAACATGTGCTTACCTAGAATGGTTAGCTAATGAAGTAATTATGACTGCTAATTAAACTTGATAATAAGGACGCAATTCTAGTAATGCTTTTCGCAAACAAAAAGAAAACAGCAAACCCATATTGCCTATCATACTCCTTGGAGTGAGGAAACTATTTCCACTAGTCGGGTAAGTCTTGCGAGTACATTGTGTCCTTGAGGTTTATTTTACCCCTGCTGCAGTTGCAGCTTGAGGAGTAGCTCTTGTGTGGAGAATTCTTCTGGTGCGCACAGATGGATCCTTTTATCATTTCTGCTAGATGTTTATTTTCATTCCGTTGTTTAATTATCACACTCTAGATTCTGGTATTGTAATAAATGATTTCTAAGAACTCTGGTTGTATGAAATGGATTAAGTATTATAAGCTCGTACTCATTATTGGATTCTGGATGTAAAACATGGATTGTTTCAAGTTCTTCCTTGGGGCGTGCTCGACGGAACTGTCCGATATAGCTTACTTTTGAAGTGCTTAGTATCTAGTGAAAGACGAGCACCTCCGAAAGTGTGTTATTTCGGGCGGTTGTGCCACACCTCCCGCCCACCCCTGCCTCATCGCTGACGTCGGCATCGGTGTCCTCCTCATCACATCCTCCTGCGGCTAGAGATGGTGAGGGTGTCGCGGCCGTGCCGTACTTCGCGTCCGCCTCGAGGCTCCACACGCCCTGGCCCGGTGCCCCTACCGGAAGAAGCTCGCGATGGCCAAGTCCGAGGTGCTCTTCACTCTGTCGCCTCCCAGCCCTGATCTGCCCATCGAGGCGGTTATCGAGTTCCTTAGCGCGCCTGACATGGTGGTCGCCGCCCAGTAGAATATCTCTCCTAACATGTTGCAAGAGTATGCTTAAGTGTTTCAGATGTTTTAGATGTATGTTGTAAGTGTTTCATGTGGATGTTGCAAAAGTAGATCGAAATATTGCATATGTTGCAATGACTATATACGTATATTGCAAACGTCTGTTCCAAATATTTCATCTATTTTTCAGACGTAAGTTGCAAGTGTGTTTATCTGGACGTTGCATATATTTCACACATATGTTGTAATTGTTTCAACTGGATGTTGCATATGCTTGTAATGGCTTTTAAGTGTTTTTTCAGGTGTTTTACAGTGTTTCAGATGTATGTTGCAAGTGTTTCATCTGTATGTTGTAAAAGTAGATCGGGATGTTACACATGTTGCAATGTACGTGAGAAAGCGGAGTAGGTGTGAGCGGTCCATGCGCGCGGTCTGGCGGCGCGGGCCTTGCATGTGCGCGCGAAACGCTGGCGTGAGCACGGGCGTAGAGTGCATGCGCACATGAGGAAAACGAAGTGCAAGTGTGAGTGTTCTTCCATACGTCTGGACGCTAACGCTACCCAGGATAAAGATAAAGACAGGGATCTTGGAGAAACTTCAATTGGTATCAAATCCAAGCGTTGGCAGCTGCAAGAAACACGCATGATAACGCGGATTACCATTTCCCAAAACATGGATCAAGATGCAACACGTCCATCTACAAAACAACCAAACCTACCCGCTACACATCACGCGAGGTGGCTCCCGATTATTCAACTCGCCGCGCACGACTCCAGTTCAGTTCATCATACATGCATTCATCGTGGCGCACGCAAATCACGAGCGCGTCACGGCCCACAACTTATTATTACGACTCATCACCAACCAACCCAGGCCACACCCAGGTCCGTCCAGGCGCGTGCACACTCTCCTCTGCCGGTCGCCGGCCACGTCACGCCGCCGCGACGCCCTCGCCGCCGCCGCTGCAGAGGTCGCGGACGGCCTCGAGCTGGTAGGGCGCGGCGTCGGTGGCGAGCCACTGCTCGACGGTGAAGAGCTGCTGCGCGCACCCCTTGTGCGGGCCCGTGACGGTGACCTCGACGTAGTTGCAGTACCAGCCGTGGTGCGCGCCGGTGCCGTCGGAGGTCAGCCGCATCCAGCACGGCGGCTTCGCCATGCAGGGCCCGCGGCCGCTGAAGATGTCCAGGTTGCCGCGCTCGAAGTAGGCGTGGCCCTGCCCCATGAGCCCGCCCCAGGAGGGCAGGTCCGAGATCCCCACGCCGTTGCCGTCCGCGGCGGCCAGCTGCAGCGTGATGTTCGCGTCCGTCCCGGCCTTCCAGATCGACCCCGTCCGGATGAACACCGTGTACACGCACTCCATGCTGTCGCCGACCACGCCGCCGGCGTCCGCGCCTCGGATGAGCTGCGACGACAGGGGGACAGAGATGGAATCACACGGATCCACTACTGACTGACCCGACAGGTGATCGATGAATGTGTCAAGAGACCCATGAAAGGACGGGCGGATACCTTGATCTGAGTCGGGGGATCGCGGGCGTGCGCCGGCACGGTGGCGGACGCCGCCACGGCGAGGAGGAGGAGGACGGCGAGCTCGGCCATTGGGATCCGAATCCAATCGGCGTGTGGGGCGACTGGATGAGTGTGAGCTTCGGAGAATGCAGGAGCGGATGCGGTGCGGATCATATAGGACGGAAGTTTATGCATTTGTGGGGACAACTTGTCACTGTGGCGCCGGTCCGATCCGATCGCAATTTCGTCCGCCCATTTGGCACGGATCGATCGAGCGATCTGACGAAGTGACGATTATTCAAAAGGAGAAATTCGTGGCACATGGGGCCATCTCACCTGCTCTACGTACAGCGCGGTACAAGTAGAACGGGCGTTCGATAATGCCAGGGCCACCCTTCACCGTCCTGTACGAATTATAGCGGTAACAAACCTCTTAACCGCGGCCTACCCACAATGTGATAGAAAAAGGAGCATAAGCAATAGAATTCGGCTACAGAAGTTGACCATAACTATCTTGACAATGCACTTCAAGCAAATATTTTCTAAAATTCAACCTTAGACTTACGTGCACTGTAGAAGAATAAAATCCTCTTTAGCAAGAGACTTCAAAAGGGGTTTCAGTTTTGACTTCTGTCTGACACCAACTAATACAAGGCAATTTAGAAATTTATAAGAAAGATTATAAGATAAAGCAAATAACATATGTAACTCTCCTTTAAAGCAAATAACTTCAGTTTAACACCAACTAATCAGCCATGGAACAATGTTTTTCTCTCTCAACAAATTAGTTTTAGCCAACTTATCAGTCGCATAAACCATCAGCCGAACAGCTAGGCCTACCGTATTTTTTATCTCATGGTTGGATTGACAATATACATTAGTGACAGATACACGTGCCAACGCAGCATAGGATGTTAATAAATGAGTATGCAAGGGTTAATTTACCTAAAATACTATATAATTTGATATATATTTATATTTTTTTATTCTTATATTCTAGGATAAAGGAGTATTACAAGTGCAATCATGATCGACCAGCATATTAACGATGCGTTTGTCTCCTCGGTTGCTCTCCTGCGAGCACTCGATACCAACCTGCCTGTCCTTAACATCGCGGCAAGCGTGGTAAGGCATATCAACTTGTCTTGACCTTAACCAAAATATTGATTGCCAATAATAGATCAAACATTCACAGACATAATTACAATGGGCAAACGCAATTTCATAACGGTAGTGCTAGCGTTCGACCCGTGTCCGGACCTGCACTCTGTTCCCTAGCGCAACGCACGTACCTCCCTTCACCTCGCGCCCATCCCGCTCTGGAGGCGGCGTCCGTCCGAACGGAGCTCCCGCGTCTACGCCCGACGCACACAGCTCCCTTGCCCGCACGCATCCCGCTCAGGTCAGGCTCGGCCATGGCGAGATAATCGGCGTCTCCCGCAAAACACCGGGAAGATATCTTGAAGATACTATGAGATATATTAGGATACGTATGATCCCATGATTCCTATAATCTGTTATTACTTTTCGGTTATTTCTCAGATCTAACCGACTTGTAACCCTGCCCCCCGGACTATATAAGGCGGGTAGGGACCCCCTCCAAACTCACGCAATATCATACGATAGCCAATACAATCCACCAGATCACGGGAGTAGGGTATTACGTCATATTGACGGCCTGAACCTGTTTAACTCGTGTGTCTCTGTTGCCTTCTTCTTCTCGATTATACGCATCTCTGTCGATCAATCTACCTTCGTGGGATACCCCTCGGAGGACTACCGATGATATTCTGTCGACAGTTGGCGCGCCTGGTAGGGGTGTGCGTGTAGTTTCTATATCGAACAAGATGGTATGTTCTGCAGGCTCTTCGGCCCTCCCGCAGCCCGGCCAGATCTTCACGGTCGGATCGATCTCGTGGGACATCAACGCTGACGGAGTCAGAAAGCTCATCGAGCTGGTGCAGATCGGTTCTGCGCCGATCACCCCAACACCTGCGACTGCATATCCGATCTCGAAACCGCCTCCGAGGTCGCCTTCATCGACAATTCGCCGCCCGGTTCCTCGCTACCAGAGGAGGTAGATCAACAACGACGATCTGATCGCATCCATCGATCAGGTTGGTCAGAAGCTCGCCGATTGCCTCTCCATCACCGAATTGGCTCTGGACACTCTAGTTCAGCGCCGACCACCCTCCGATCCAGATCTATCGGAAGTTGCTCGGGAAACTCTGGGGGTTATGGCCCTACCCTTTGGGTTCACCAACGTCGCCACCGCTTACCAAGATGCCCTAAGGGGCAAATTCGTCGACCAGGTTGGAGATGTCCATCCTCTCGCCGACCAGATCGCCGACCAGCCTCCGCCGGCCGTCAACATGTTGCACGTCGGCCGATGCCCCGGAGTATCCCTCCAAACCATCTTGGAGGAGACTCTAGACTCCGAGTCCCAGGGCTCTACGGAGACTGTCGCTGAGACTACCACCGAACTACTTCCTCTCCCTCCTTTCCGTGACGGCGCAATCTTCAACGTCAGCGTCGACAGCCTCCCTCAGAACGGCAAAACCGAGGAGGAATACGCCGCTCGCGAGAACCAGAACATCAACCATGCACAGCGCCGAGCAAACAAGGTTGCCCTTGCGATGGCCGAGCAGCAGCTTGACTCTCAAGGAAGGCCACTCCAATGCAACCTCAATGACGAGTTTGTCCGTGTTGACGGCCATGACGTCTACAAGACTCCAAGCACCAATATGGCAGTGGCCGCCAACGAGCTCGCTCGGCTCCCGCAGACACCAGAGGTCGCCAAGGTCGCCGCCATGCTTAAAGCGGCGCACTGTCAGATCAACGAGATCCGCTAGGACCAGAGACCTTCATACTCCACAACCTCCATTCGCCGATCAACCACGCCAAGATCCGATCGCCGCCCAAGTCGCTTCACCGACCAGCACCGCGACGACAGGCAACCCCTCTAGGGCGGAGCTAGGGGCAACCGCATTGAACATCACCGCCAACATGACCAGGAGGTCGACCAGGACGTCCAAGTGCACATCAACAATCTTCGAGATGCGCGACAATGTATCGACAAACGCCGCTTCGGTCGCCATGAAGAAGAAGTACGCCACCGCCAGGAGTACGAGCAAGAGTACGGTAACCCGGACTCAGCTCTCAAGCCGCTCAACATCGGCAACGCTGCAGACGATGGCGTCGACAACCCCGAAGGGCCCCCAGCATTCACGAGGGCGCTCCGAACACTTCAGTGTCCCTGTGGTTTTAAAATCATTGGGGTCGAGCCCTACGAGGGAAGGATGAACCCAACACAGATGGCTACTGGGCTTACGCCCATCTTTGTCCGTGCGTTATTGGAGGAGACACGGTGTCATGGTGAACTATCTTCCGTTATGCTCACACCAACCGCCATGAAGCTGGTTCACAAGCCTTGCCACAGACTCCATTGGATCCGGGAAGAGTGAAAAAGTCTTCACCGACAATTATATGGCCGTGTACTTGGCCGAGCACCAAACATGATCTCAACCGCATCTACCGAAGCCATTCGAGCTCCTCCATAGCTACATCGGACACTTTTCCGAGATGAGAATTCTATTTCCAACATCACGGAAGCCGAGGTCATCACCGCCTTCATCCGAGGACTCCATCACCGTGAGCTTCGCTCCAAGTTCAACCGCAAGCCGTTTACGTGGATTGGCGAGATGATCACGCCCCGCCAACCAAAGACGCCCGGCGTCAAGGAAGCCGAGGTGCGCTTCAATGAGGATGCGAGCACTCATCGCGCAACACGCCACTATGAGCGACTACCCGGCGACCGACGCCACAATGACCGCCGCTACGATTGCGCAGATTACCATCGGGACAATGGCGTGATCGCCGAAGGATCCAAGTCTGGTCAAAATCACCGCCGCCGGCCAGACCACATCGTCACCGCCGTTAATGAACCTCGTGCTAAGCGCAACTACGATGAGCAGTACAAGAAGATCCTCGACGGCTCGTGCCCTCTCCACAAGAACGTCAAGCATAAGATGAAGGACTGCCTCGGTTGGCTAAGGAGTTCTAGGACAAAAAGCATGACGACAACACCAACGATGGAGCCGGAGGCCGCCGACCACCTGGGGGCAATAACAATGCCTTCCAGGATCACGACAAGGTTGTCGCCACCATCTTCGGGGGCCTCACCTCCACAGAGAGCAGAAGAGAACGGAAGCTCGCCGCCCGACGGGTGCTCGCCGTCACTATGGAAGACGCCGCCACCAACCCTAGCTATTGTCCTCGGTCCGAGGTCCCCATCACCTTCAGCAGGGCCAACCAGTGGGCATACATCCCCTACACAGGGCGTTTCCCCCTCGTCCTCGACGCAACCATCTAGAAAGTGCATTTCAGAAAAGTGCTCGTCGACGGTGGGAGCGCTCTGAACCTCCTCTTCGCCGGAGCCCTAAAGGAGTTGGGCCTCGGGATAACAGATCTCACACCCTTAGACTCATCCTTTTGGGGTGTGGTACCTGGCAGGGCATCCAAGCTGCTTAGAGAGATCACCCTACCAGTGTAGTTCGCCACGGCAATCAACTACCACATCGAGCACATCAACTTCTATGTCACCGACTTCAACACCACCTATCACGCCATACTTGGTCGGCCAGCTTTGGCCAAGTTCATTGCTGTACCTCACTATGCTTATCTAGTGCTGAAGATGCCTTCGCCTGCCGGAGTCCTGGCCTTGTGGGCCAACCTCTCCATCGCCTACGCCTACGAGACAGAGAGTTTCGCCTTTGCCGAAGCCACCGACCTCTCCATCTAGATGGCCAGTGTGGTCACTGACGCCAAGACGGTGCCCGCCGACGACCTGGAGATCCCATCGCTGGAGCCTCCTCGCGCCTCTGCCAAGTCCAAGGAAACCAAGGAGGTCGGCCTCGGCCTCGATGACCCCTCCAAGACCGTGAAGATTGGGGCTCACCTCGACCCCAAATAGGAAAGCACGCTCATCTCCTTCCTACGTGCCAACGCTGATGTGTTTGCTTGGAAACCTACAGACATGCTGAGGGTACAACGGGAGAAGATCGAGCACTCCTTGAATATCTTGCCGACCACCAAACCAATCAAGCAGAAACTCCGCCAATTTGTGCCAGACAAGAAGGAGGCTATTAGGGTAGAAATAAAACGACTCCTAGCTGCCGGATTCATAAAAGAAGTGTATCATCCTGAGTGGTTGGCAAACCCTGTTCTTGTTCAAAAAAAGAATAAAGAATGGAGAATGTGTGTTGATTACACTGATCTTAACAAACACTGCCCTAAAGACCCCTTCGGTCTGCCTCGGATAGACGAGATTGTAGACTCCACCGCTGGCTGTGAACTGCTCTCCTTCCTCGACTGTTACTCTGGCTATCACTAGATTTCCCTCAAGGAAGAAGACTAGATCAAGACGTCGTTCATCATGCCTTTCGGTGCGTACTGCTATACCACCATGTCCTTCGGACTCAAGAACACTGGGGCGACCTATCAAAGGGCCATCCAGATGTGCCTCGAT
The DNA here is from genome assembly GCA_904845875.1 of Miscanthus lutarioriparius. Lineage (NCBI taxonomy): Eukaryota > Viridiplantae > Streptophyta > Magnoliopsida > Poales > Poaceae > Miscanthus > Miscanthus lutarioriparius. The sequence goes on from CAJGYO010000008.1 coordinate 10,269,226, forward strand.
CAACAGATCGGCCGCAACATCAAAGCTTACATCAACGATGTGGTCGTTAAGTCTAAGACCGCCAATGATCTTATCGCCGACCTCGAAGAAACGTTCTCCAACCTAAAAACATACCGATGGAAGCTGAACCCTTCAAAGTGTATCTTTGGAGTTCTATCCGATATACTCCTGGGCTACATCGTCAGCGCACGTGGCATCGAACCCAACCCCGACAAGGTCTCCGCCATCACCAACATGAAACGACCAACATGCGTTAAGGATATACAGAAGCTTACAGGTTGCATGGCTGCTCTCAGCCGCTTTATATGGCGCTTCGGCGAAAAGGGACTACCGTTCTTCAAACTCCTCAAGGCCTCCGAGCGCTTTTCCTGGTCGGAGGAGGCAGACACAGCTTTCGAGCAACTCAAGTTGTTCCTAACAAGGCCTCCGATCATGATGGCGCCACGGCCAGATGAAACTCTCTTGATCTACATCGCCGCCACTTCTCGCGTCGTTAGCACAGCTATCGTCGTCGAACGCGAGGAGGCCGGGCACGCCTATAAGGTGCAATGTCCGGTCTACTTCATCAGCGAGGTCCTTAATGAGCCCAAAACTCATTATCCTTAGGTCCAAAAGCTGCTATACGCCATTCTGATTACGTCGCACAAGCTCCGCCACTACTTCGAGTATTACAAGATCACCGTGGTCACCGAGTTCCCTCTAGGGGACATTCTCCACAACAAAGAGGCCAACAGCCGCATCATCAAGTGGGCTATCGAGCTCGACACTTACTCCATTGAATTCAGAAGCAGACCTACCATCAAGTCTTAGGCGCTCGCTGATTTCATCGCTGAGTGGACCGAGATTCAAGAGCCCATCACCGCTACTTGCCCCGAGCACTAGGTGATGTACTTCGACGGCGCTCTCAACATCAACGGTGCTGGTGTGGGCATTCTGTTCATCACGCCAACCATGGATAAACTTTGATATGTTCTCCAAATACATTTTCTGGCCTCCAACAACGCTGCCGAATATAAAGCGTGTCTCCATGGACTCCGTATAGCCGTTGAGCTCGGCGTCAAACGCCTCATGGTATACGGGGACTCCGCGCTGGTCATCAACCAGCTCAACAAAGGCTGGTCCTACTCCAGTGACAAGATGGATGCATATTGCGTCGAAATCAGGAAGCTTGAAGGGAAATTCTACGGTATCGAGTACCACCACGTGGTACGAGATCAAAAATCAGCTTGCCGACCACCTATCCAAGTTAGGCTCCTCTCGCACCGTGATTCTGCCAGGGGTCTTCATTCAAGATCTTCTGGCACCATCTATTAAGGAAGTTCAAGAAATTCCCCCGCCGAGCAGCTGGTACTCACGGTACCTTCGCCGGCTGCCGATTGAAGAAAACAGTTCATCAAGTACCTCACCAGTGCCAAAGTACCCGCCGATAAGACCAAAACCAAATGCCTAATCCGTTGAAGCAAGCATTACTTGCTGGTGGACGGTAACTTGATGAGGAAAAGTGCCAAGGAAGGGATACTGCAAAAATGCATCACCCAAGAAGAGGGAGTGAAGCTACTTTTCGAAATTCACTCTGGTTCCTACGGCAATGGCAACCACGCGGCCTCGAGAAACTTGGTTAGCAAAGCTTTCCGAGCTGGTTTTTACTGGCCCACGGCCATCTCGGATGCAAAAGACCTCGTCTGACGTTGTGAAGGATGCCAATTTTTTGCCAAGCAAATACACGTGCTGCACAAGAACTGCAGACCATCCTAGCTTCCTAGCCCTTCGCATGCTGGGGATTGGATATGATCGGGCCGTTCAAGCCACCGCCAGGTGGTTTTTGGTACGTATACGTCGCCATCGACAAGTTCTCTAAGTGGATCGAGTACAAACCGCTTGTCTCAGCTACCGCAAAGAAAGCAGTCGAGCTCGTCGAAGATATCATCCACAGATTCGGTCTCCCAAACAGCATTATCACCAACCTCAGAACCACATTCACTTGTCATCATTTTTGAGACTTCTGCGAAGACCGATGCATCTCTGTTAAATACGTCGCTGTTGCTCATCCCAAAGCCAATGGCCAGGTCGAACGGGCGAACGGCATGATCCTTGATGCCCTCAAAAAGAGGTTATATTAGAAAGAAGAAAAGCATCCGGGCAGATGGCTCAAAGAGCTACCAGCTGTGGTCTGGGGACTGCGCACTCAAGCTAGTCACAGCACCGGTGTGTCTCCATATTTCTTGGTCTATGGCTCAGAAGCCGTACTACCAGCGGACATTGCCTTTCAAGCACCTAGGGTGGAAAATTATGATGAAGAGCAAGCCACAGCTGTTCGAACAGAGGACGTCGATAGGGCCGAGGAGGAACGCCTGATCACCTGCGTCCGCACAGCCAAATATCTAGAAGGCTTGCGGAGATACTACAACCGTAACATCAAAGGTCGTTCATTTGCTGTCGGCGACCTCGTTCTCCGTAGAAAACAAAAAACCAAAGGGATGCACAAGCTCTCCTCCCCCTAGGAAGGGCCTTACATCGTCAAAGAGGTTACCCGACTAGGGTCTTATCGCCTACGTGACTTGGATGGAATCGATATCCCCAATTCATGGCACATCGAGCACCTTATACGTTTCTATCCTTGAAATGCTCCAGATATGTATTCTCCACTTTATGATGAATAAAGTTTTGGTCGCCATAATTTGTCTCCATTATTTCTCCATTACGATTTAATCTCCACTTACGGTCGTCGAGCTCTAAGGTACTCCTTAACGAACTCCAATATGTGATCGCCATAACTGCTCCGCCACATTTCTCCATATCTCCAACATGTGATTGCCATAAACACTCCTCCGCGTTTCTCCATATCTCCGAAATGTTTCGCCGACCACCGAGCAGCATACGTTCTGTTCTGTTCTCTATGGAGAAGACCCAGTCTCCGATCTCTCCCTACACGTGCTATGGGCTCCATGCTCTGCGTTATGGGTGGTCAGCTGTGGTTCCTTGGTCACGCCTGTTCCTCCTACACGTGCATGGGCTCCGTGCTCGACGTTATGGACTATGGGCTAGCCAAGGCCGAGAGCTCAGTGAAGAACTAACTGCTCGGATGCCACTTATACTACGTTTATCTCCAAGTTATTTTGCCAACCACCGAGCAGCTCATGTTTCGCTCTGTTCTCTATGGAGAAGACCCAGCCTCTGATCTCCCCCTACACATGCTACGGGCTCCGCGCTCTGCGTTATGGGTGGTCGGCTGCGGTTCCTTGGTCACGCCTATTCCTCCTACACGTGCACAGGCTCCGCGCTCGATGTTATGGACTATGGGCTAGCTAAGGCCAAAGAGTTCAGTAACGAACTAATTGCTCGGACGCTACTTATACTACGTATAATTGCGTTAGGGTTAATACTGCAACGATTTCTTCACCGCAACATTACAAACTACATAGACATGCACATATCAACATTTATACATACACATAAATATGTCATCTCACGCCTTTGCGTGATTTTAACTACTCTATTAGGTTATTACGGCATACTCTCGAGCGAGATCACCGAAGCTTCGCCATCGCCGTCCGTCTCATTTGAGCAGTCGATGTCGCCGCCGCCAGCTTCTTTTGCGCGTCCTCCACCTCATCCTCCAAGCTGCTGGTGCTCTGCCTTGCCCATCCCTTGGTAATTTGGCCCCTATCGCCTAAAGGTCAATGGTGGGTAGTGGGACCGGACCACCATAAGGCGTGAGAAATGGCGGTAACAACGGCGTCATGGTTGAAGCTCTTGAAGTTCTCCCATGCCACCTTGCACCTCTCGATGGCGGTGTTGAACGCGGCGGCCTCACCGTCGGGTTGAGGAGCCGCCTCTAGGTCGACGCAGTTGAGCACCGGTTTGACCCCGGCGACTATGGCGTCGAACTTATCCCTTTGGGTCCTGGCCTCCTGCACCAGCACATCAAACTATGCCTTGACCCTCCGACGGTAGTCTACAAGCATTACAAGGTTCCATCAGGCAAGGATATTACTCCAACAAGATCTCTGACCAAGAAGTACTCACCTTTCAGCTCCTTGGCCAGTTTGTCTGCTCGCCCTGACTCCTTCGCCTTCTCCTTTCGGAGTTGCTCGATGGCTTGGCACAGCTGGCTGAGCTCCGCATCTTGCTCTACAAGTACAACAGCCGTTAGCAAAAATATGGCTATCCAACAATACAAAGCACATTCGCCGATAAGCCATACCTGCTTTCTGCTCGGATATATTCCTGAGCTGCTTGGACTTCCACTCTAGTTGCTTAGAAGCACTCGACGGCTGGTCGGAGACAGAGGCCAACTGCTCGGACCTGCCATGCAGCTGCTTGGACACGGTCGCCAGCTGCTCGGAAAGGACGCCCTTCTGGTACTCTAGGCCCCGCGGGTTGGACTCAGCAAGGTCTCACTCGCGCTGGGCCCTCTGGATGTTTTTCTCCATAAGTTTCATCGCCTCTTTGAGTTTTTCATTCTCCTCGGTGAGGGGCTCCTAATGGCTAGAGGGGGGTGAATAGCCTAATAAAAATTTCTACAACAATACTTAACAACACGGTTAGACAATTAAGAGGCGAAGCAAATGTTGCGCTACCCTACTCAAAATGCAAGGCACCTACCGCAATTCTAGTTTAGATAGTATCTATTCACACAATAGCTATAACACTACCCTATGTTAGTGTGCTCTCAAAAGCTAACTAAAGAGCCACACCAACCAACCAAGCAAGCTCTCACAACTAACTACACTAAAGAGCTTGATAACTAGTTTGCGGTAATGTAAAGAGAGAGACCAAGAAAGTTATACCGCCGTGTAGATGAAGGAACCAATCAATCACAAGGATGAATAACAATGAAGACCAATCACCTCAGAATTAATGATGAACACAATAATTTTTTACCGAGGTTCACTTGCTTGCCGGCAAGCTAGTCCTCGTTGTGGCGATTCACTCACTTGGAGGTTCACGCGCTAATTGGCTTCACACGCCAAACCCTCAATAGGGTGCCGCACAACCAACACAAGATGAGGATCACACAAGCCACGAGCAATCCACTAGAGTACCTTTTGGCGCTCCACCGAGAAAAGGTCAAGAACCCCTCACAATCACCATGATCGGAGCTGGAGACAATCACCACCCTCCGCTCAACGATCCTCGCTGCTCCAAGCCGTCTAGGTGGCGGCAACCACCAAGAGTAACAAGCGAATCCCGCAGCGAAACACGAACACCAAGTGCCTCTAGATGCAAACACTCAAGCAATGCACTTGAATTCTCTCCCAATCTCACAAAGATGTTTAATCTATGATGGAAATAAGTGGGAGGGCTTTGGCTAAGCTCACAATGTTGCTATGTCAATGAAAATGGCCAAGAGAGTGAGTTTCAACCGGCCATGGGGCTTAAATAGAAGCCCCCATAAAATAGAGTCGTTGTACCCCTTCACTGGGCACAACGCGGGGTGACCGGACGCTCCGGTCCGATCGACCGGATGCTGGCCCTCAGCGTCCGGTCACGTGATTCACGCCATGTGTCCCTTGCTTCAAATACTGTTCGTTAGATTTCAACGGTCGTCTGCTGACCGGACGCGTCAGTTAGAAAGTGACCGGATGCTGGACCTCAGCGTCCGATCGTTTCCAGTAAGGTTCCAAACGCGATTTTCCCGACCAGACGCGTCCGATCATGCTTGACCGGACACAACCAGCGTCCGGTCACACAACGTCTCCTCTGTACGCCTTACGTCAGCGTACGTCAGCACTGACCGAACGCACCCCGCCAGCGTCCGGTCGCTGAGCGACCCAGCGTCCGGTCATGAGACCGAAACACACGCCCTCTGCTGCCACTGACCGGACGCGCAGGTCCAACCGAGACCAGCGTTCGGTCACTCCCGGTGACCTTCATCTTTTCTGTCTAGGGCGCCGGTGGAGTTTCTTACCCTTGCACCCAAACTTCGCCACCCTTGATCAAATGTGCCAACCACCAAGTGTATCACCTTGTGCACATGTGTTAGCATATTTTCACAAACATTTTCAAGGGTGTTAGCACTCCACTAGATCCTAAATGCATATGCAATGAGTTAGAGCATCTAGTGGCACTTTGACAATCGCATTCCGATACGAGTTTCACCCCTCTTAATAGTACGGCTATCGATCCTAAATGTGATCACACTCTCTAAGTGTCTTGATCACCAAAACAAAATAGCTCCTATAATTTATACCTTTGCCTTGAGCCTTTTGTTTTTCTCTTTCTTCTTTCCAAGTCCGAGCACTTGATCATCACCATGGCATCACCATCATCATGTTATGATCTTCATTTGCTTCACCACTTGGAGTGTGCTACCTATCTCATGATCACTTGATAAACTAGGTTAGCACTTAGGGTTTCATCAATTCACCAAAACCAAACTAGAGCTTTCACACCACATGACTACGTCATCTACTGTCAGGCTCGGGGACTAAGTGGGCACACTTCACCTTGCAGTGAGTGTGTTTGCTTTAATCTAGAAGACTCCGCGCCTCTTGAAGCTGAAGAAGACTATCTCCCTTTCTCGTGGTCGGACTCTAAGTGGGCACACTTGGTCCACTGCGAAGAAATTTTCGATTCTGAACTTGAGCACCTTACACCCTTATGGCAAGCCGTACTTGGGTTGTCTTTGCTCGACGACAGCTCACGCTTGCTTGGCGACAGTTCACGCTTGCTTTCGGCGATGGTTCATATTGCTCAACGACGGTTCATGCTTTCGGCTGACAGTTCACGCTTACTCGGCGATGGTTCACCTTGCGCTTTCTAAGAATCGCTCACAATCGCTCGGCAACTCACCACGGTGGTCGGACCATGAGTTTGTTGCTCGGCTTTGTTCATACACTGCTCGGACAAGCTCAAAGGCAGCGTTACAACGGGTACAAGGTGCTCGGGGACTAGCTGTGGGGGGTACGACCCCAGATAGCCACGACAGACCACATGGGCTGCGCCCCGGCGACCAGACCCACACTGCGAAAGCCTTTGAGAGGCACGACACTACTAGACGTCTCCCGCAAGACACCGGGAAGATATCCTAAAGATACTATGAGATCTGTTAGTATACTTATGATCCTATGATTCCTGTAATCCGTTATTACTTTCCGGTTATCTCTCAGATCTAACCGACTTGTAACCCTACCCCCCGGACTATATAAGACGGGCAGGGACCCCCTCCAAACTCATGCAATATCATACGATAGCCAATACAATTCAACAGACCACAGGAGTTGGGTATTACATCATACTGACGGCCTGAATCTGTCTAACTCGTGTGTCTCTGTTGCCTTCTTGTTCTTGATTACACGCATATCTGCCGATCAATCTACCTTCGTGGGATACCCCTCGGAGGACTGCCGACGATATTCTGTCGACAAGAGGGGATGGAGAGGGGAGGAGAGGGTGAGGTGCATCGCGCAAGTGAGGTGCGAGGTAGGAGCCAAAGCCCTGCAGCAAGCCGCTCTCCTCCAGCCACTGGCACCGTTGTAACATGTGCAACACCCGATCTACTTTTAAAACATTCAGATGAAATATATGCAACATACGTATTAAGATAGGTGAAACACTTGAAACTTGTGTTTGAAACACGCATATATAGCCATTTGCAACAAACGTCTAAAACACTTGAAACATGTGTTTGAAACACGGATATATAGCCATTTGCAACAAACATCTAAAACACTTGAAACATACTCTCCTATGCAACTTTGTTAGGCGTTCTCACGTTTTTCATTTCGGCAAGTATATAAGGCATGGCAGTTATTCCTAGGTGTACCATCGCTTCGAATTTGGTGGCGATAAATATGAGGCACATTTTGAAGGCGTTTTGCATGCGATCTGTGAAGGAACCTGTTTCATGCATGCGGTAGGAAAACACGGCAACCAGCCAATGCCCACGGGCCACCATGCATAAGGTCGTATTTAGTGCAGAGAGCTCCCGCTCTGTGTGGGATCTGGAGAAGAGTGTCAGTGACACCTTACCCTCGCCTGTGCAATGCGAGGAGACCGCGACTCGAACCCGGAACCTTACGGTCACAGGCGGTAAGACTCTACCGCTTGCACCAAGCCCGCCCTTCACGGGCCACAATGCATGAGCCAGCTTAAATACTACATGCATGCATGAAATCGAGTCCAGCCAGTTTAATGCTGCATGCAAGCATGTATAAAATTAAGTGTATCCAGCCACACACTCTCTCGCCTAAGAAAACTGTCCGAAGGGAGTAGGCTTTTGCAACATATGCGACATCTCAGATCGACTTTTGCAACATTCGGATGAAACACTTAAAACATAAGTCTGAAACGCCTGAAATACTTGAAACACGGCGTCGCCGGCGGCCATGGCCTACATGGTAGGGGACTGCGATAGCCAGCAAGCTCGGGTCCAGGGGGAACGTCGAGAGCAAACGGCCCAGCGTGCATAGGTCTCCCCTTCTCGTCGCGGTGTCTTTGGCCGGCCGCGGGAGACGAAGTCAGGACCGGCAGCGACTTCCTCCTGGTTGGGCCGGGGTGGTGGCGGCGTGGTGCCCCCCATGGCCGCGACAGGCAAGGTGGATGGGGTCGCGCCGGTGGATAGGGGCGAGGCGCGGGATGGTGGCACGGTGCGGCAGGGTGGGGAGGGCACAACGTGCGCGGGGAATGGGCAGACAGCGGGCCAGGGTGCGGTAGGCGGATGAGCAGCCACGCCTGAGACGAGGGTAAACAGAGAGGATATTTTTTTAAAGAGAGAGAGAGAGAGAGAGAGAGAGCGGATGAGCCGCATCAGGACGGCACGGACACCGGTGCCCAAGCATTATCGATTTCATAATTACCTGGCAACCAGAGCAGCCAAACCAACCACTAAACGACCGCCAGGGCGATCCGTCGCCAGCAAGTGTGACGAAGGACGCAGTAACCAGTGACCAGTTGCCTTCCACAAACTGCAGCAACCAGCTTCACACTTCACAGTGCCTGAGTGGCTCTTGCCGCAGGGCTCTAGCTTAGCAAACAAAACTGTAACTCGTAATCTGACACCTAAGATTCAATTTTGACAGCTTAGCAAACAAAACCGTTCCTGGCAGAAAAATGCAGCACATACAACAAACACAATAATGGCTCTTGCTCTCTCGAAGAAACATAACGTGAGGCACAAGGGGCATCATATGGCACACTACACAGGGCTAAAAAGGTTTCCCCAGCGTACAGTTTACCCGGACCCAGCGTACAGTTTACTCAGTCTAAATATTGGCCACGCTAACTAGTTATCAGTCGAATTGTTGCCGAAGAGCCATCTCGGTTTCACTCTTCCAGGATGCATGCGACGATTGCCCCCTCATCCTCTTGATCTTCTCCTTGTCTTTGACAGTGGAACCCTTCTTCTTTTCGGGCTCTATTGTCTGCACCGGTCTATCACCACACTGAGGGCAAACCATACCCTTACCATGTGAATAGGTCTTTGGTACACCACATTGGAGACACATCCTAAACAATGAGGCAAAATCACAGTTAAGACCACTAATACATGTACACAAGCTATTTCGGTATTACTTGTTTCATTGTGACATTGATAAAAAATGACCATACCTCAGAAGATCAGCTGCATCTTCTGGCCCAGGATTGCAGCACCTATTATTCTTTTTCCATCAACAGAACCAGATGTCACTGAACCTGGAGGGTTGGCTCCGGTTGTGGTAACTTCGCTTCATGGATGGCAACTAACTGCGGTTTCGCCACCACAACAGCACCTGAAGATTATTTTCTAGTTATATCATAAGGGATGTAGCATATATCTGAAATTGCACTGGCATGAGCACATACTCGGAATATCATCGTATGCAAGCACTTAAGATGAAACCTGCTCTACTACCATCTCAGCACCAAGCTCAGAAATATTGAGGTGGTCCCCCATAATAGAACAGTTAACAGGCACATGGGAATATGGCATGATGTATGTATGTTCTGGTGTATTGCGTTTTGAGAAAATAAACCTAATTTACTATCATCTCAGTGCCAAGCTCAGAAATATTGAGGTGGTAATCCATAACAGAACAGTTAACAGTCACATGGGATGATGTATGAATGTTGTGGTGTATTGTGTTTTGAGAAAAGAAACCTGCATTACTATCATCTGAGCGCCAAGCTCAGAAATATTGAGGTGGCAACCCATAACAGAACAGTTAACAGGCACATGGGATGATGGATTTACGTTCTGTTGTGTTGCGTTTTGAGAAAACCAGCTTTCACAAATGTTTCCAATCGCCAAGTTTCAAAGTAGAGGCAAAACCGTAAAACTAGACACCAAAAGTAACATCCTATTTACTCAGCTTGGTGAGGCCAACTAAGTATTTCTATACAAGTCACAACATAAAGACCATATATGTGTCATTATTGCATCATCCTGAAATGTTATTTCGTGGTTTTGCTTGATAAGTTAATAGTAGCCCCATTAATTACAGTGCACAAATAAGTACCACTTGTAACAATAGCCTAAGAACAATCATCAAACAATAGCATGCACAGTCAGTAGGAGATATCATGCTGAAGAACGAATCGAATTGATATGCAGTATTTCTCATCATTCAACTGCATGATGCCTTCTATATTTTTTCCCTGAACAACCATGTTTACTTGGCCAAATGGAGTTGTGAATCAACGAAACGAACCACCACAACGGTGACACAAACAAACAGAACCAATAATTATTGCATCTTTTGTTATGTTCTGTTTCCTGGAGGGTTGTTTGTTGTGGACGCTTTTTCTTTAGTGTTTTAGTAGTTTGGTTGGTTCTCCTCTGAGGAGTTCTTGTCTAGCAGTAGTGGCTTCTGGTATTTGCATGAGAGCTGGTGTACCCAGAAGAGTCGAGTACGGTGCTTTGTAAAACTGTATATGGTTTCTTATAAGCAGGGTCTTCCTTTCTCTAAGAGCAAAACAAACAGAACCTAAAATTACTTTACCTCCAAAGACACCGCCAACAGAAGTATAGAGTATAGACTACACATTTTTCTTTTCAATCTAAAGCCAACTCTAGAAGTGTACCACCTGATTGTACAAAGATTTATGCCATGAAATGGAAAACAGATGAACACAAAACTGATGCTATAGCAAATTAGCAATGCAATTCTATGATCAAAGATCTCCAATAGTGGAGCTTCATGGTGGCCGAGGTAGATCCTTGCCTTTCCTTCCAACTTGAAAACCAGTGATGCATTAACATTTCAGCTCAGATACTAGCTAAAAGAGCAGCTCTATCACTCTACAGTATGTGCAAAGGAATAATACACAGTACATCGAATTTGCCTCTTCCTAATTCTTGTTCAAGTTCCACGGTCAAATACCTTGGGAGAACTGAAATTGCATCCGGAGTCTGTAAAATGTAGTCTAATTACATTAAAGTTACTGCTGTAAAATAACTACGTTCATTTCTCTAACAATGCAAGATCTGCAACTACATTGATAGCAATCTAATCGACCTCTACGACTCTACCTTTACCAAAATCAACAGTGGAACAGTGAGAGTGTATCATGGAATTTAGTCGATGCAAGTCTGATAAACATACACCGTTACTAACCCGACGACCAAAAAACATTAGTCTCCAGTTTACACTTCAATTGAGTCCTTAAATCTACTTACCTGGAGGCGGGTGCTTGCTCCCCTCTTTCCCACGGCGATCGAGTACACCGAGGGCCTCCGTCCCTTCCTCTGGCTCGGCAACCCTGTGCCTCAGAAACTCCGGTGGTCCCGAGACATCGGCGAAGGCCTCCAGCGCGGAGGGCAGCGAGGAGTCCCCGTCGCCGCCGCTGGCATCTCCCACCTTAGGGTTTGGTCGGCGGCGGGGCTTGAGGGCCGGCTTTGGAGGAGCGGACCCCTCGTCTCCCTCCGATCCGGATTCCTCGGCTGACGAATCACCGGACTCGCTCAGCTCGGTGCCGGCGGCGGGGTCGTCGTCCTCCTCAGCGGAGGAGTAGCCCTGGAGAAGCGACAAGCTCATTGTCCGGCTATTTTTTTAGGTTGTTTCCGTCGTGTCGACTGGCTGCAAGTCTAGTATAGCAAATTTCATGGCGTATAATACAGATGTGTTTTACGGGCTTAATTTTGAGCATTATCGGACCTTAAGTGGACTGAATTGTGTACCACCAGACCTCTCTCAAACGAATAGCAAGCACATACGTGGGCTGTATGGGCTTACTATTCTTTTTAAGCCGTATGGGCTTACTATTCGGATGGGTGGAAATATATATCTCTACAAGACGAAAACAGGGCCAAGCTCGGGCCATCTATTGGGCCACGTCAACGAAAATTTCTTGGCCATTGGATATGGATCGGAAGCCGTACAACAGCTTGGGCGGCTAGGTATGTCCACGAACTTCCAGAACAGGCTACCATCCTCGTTCAGGCTTATTTCTTCCTGAACGTCTCTTCCGATCTTCCCAATCCTCTATCACCTTGCAGGTTCCCTAGCGCAGTCACTAATTTTGCAACCACCACGAGCTTTGCCGCTCCTTGCAATCCATAGCCACGCTGCTCCCCTTCTGTTCCACCTCTGCTGACCCTCCGCCGTGCACCGCCGACACCGCATTGGCACTGCTCGGGGCTGCCTCCGTCCCTGCTTCGCGTCCCCAGTCGCCGCCGGGCCCCCGCGCGTCAGCAACGCGGCACCCACCGACGTTCCATCATCGTCTCCTGCGGCGGACGCCATCATCGGCCTGCTCGACTCCGGCATCTGCCCCGACTAACCCAGCTTCAACGACGCCGGCTTTGGTTACGTATCCAGCCGGTGGAAGGAAGTGTGACTGGGGACGACTTCAACTCATCCAACTGCAACGACTTAAGTAAGTGCCGTTTCTTTTTCTCAATTTTTTTCCGCGTATAGACATCCATTTAGTGCTTCTGATAGTCCCTCTGGATCAATCTGACGTGAGCGACTTGATTAGAATCCAATATTTCAATTTCCTATATCCATCAATCAGATATATGAGATACGTGAGCTATTATTCCTAATCCCTATCCCATTGGTAGGATTTGTCCTCAGCCTTGTGAAATCTCCTCCCAACTATTCAGTAATTTTATTTTTCCTGTACCTGCATTTGCTTTAAATTTTAGTAGGAAAATTTCTAAGTGTTACTAATAATTCAGACGTAGAGAAATGCCAATCATATTTATCAAACTTTCCCAACTATTCACATTAGATTTAATCTTCATTTCTGTACTTGACATTATCAGTGTAAAACCATGTTTTACCTTTTGAATTTACTCATCGTGGACTATGTTGTTTTTCCCCGTGATCTGAATAAGATGTTTGTACTTCATTCAGTTATCTACCAACAAAGAGCAAACTGAGAGAAGAGATGCAATTTTCTGAGTAAAATTAAGAAAACTACTATTGGAACTAACTTTAGACTCTTGCAAATCAATTATGTCCGTGCAGGTAACAATTAAGATCTAACGGACACTCCATCGTTACACACCGGTTACTACCATTGCTTTCAACGTTCTCAAAGGAACCAACATCCAGATATGGAATCCCAATGGCATTGGCTCATTGCGATCCTTCCAGCTTGGGTCTCATGAAGTGTCAAGTTCTTGGACTGTTAGTGAAATGTTGGTTACTGAAACTTTTGATGCGTGGAGCACTCTTGCCATGTAAAGTTCTTTTAGTTATTTAATCCTCTTGGATTATGAACACCTTTGGCAGATCAAGAAATCTATGTAATGGTATTGTTTTCTTAAATTTGAGAACTTGTATGTTGGGTCAATCAATATACTTCCCAAAATTTTGGTGTGCTACACTACATCACTCTTAACACATTCCACTATACTGCATTTATACATATTTTCACCTATTTTTAGAATACGCACTGCCTACTCAGATAATTTGCTGAATTTTAGAGTTCGGCTACAGCCATAGCGTCTCAAGATCTAGTAATTGTTTATACTTGACTACTCAAATGACTTGCTACCTTTCTTTCTTTTAACAAAAAGAACAGCAAGAGATTTGCCATTATTTTTTTGAGGATTTGCAGAGATTTATATAAGGTAAAGATTTCAGTGCTCTACTTAGCTTCCACAGACCCAACATGGCAACATCGGCTGGCGTGGCAACGCCCCGCCATTTTTTCTAGTGGGCTTACTATTGCAAAACACCCAGTATGTTCAAACTTCAAAAAGAAAATAAAAAGTCTATTCTTTTACCTCCCTACTAGTATCACCGTGTCTTATTTTTCTTTTTCCTTTTAAAACCAGACATCTTATAGTTTCAAAAAAAAAAAAGCAGACATCTTATACCTTAAACTCTTCAAATCTTTCAAATCATCTCCTAGTTTAGAGTGGTCCTGAAGTTGGGTAAATATTTGATAAGGTTTTTAAACCATAGAAATGTCTATAATTTTAAAATTTCCAAAAAAAAAATCTATATCTAGAAAAAAGTACTTTAAAAAAATCAGAGACGTTTTCAGTGGTCTAAAACATGAGGAAACATTTACTGATTTTTAACTTAAAGGACAAATCCACCTTCAAAATCGCTTCAAAAGTAGGACAAGAAGGTAATTTGAGCGGTTTTTAGAGTTTAGGAGGTAAGATATGTGGTTTAGAGTTCAAAGAGAAAGATCAAACTACGACGATTGTTCAAGTATCATGGATATAGAATCGACATTTTTCGAAAGAAAAAGGTATGGATGTGGGCTCACCATTAGAAAGTACAAACACACACAAAGTGTGAACAACTTTCATGAGTTACTCCTGCATAATATAACCGGCAAGTTGCCTTATATTTCCTTTGTCTAAAACCAATTGAATCGAACGACTTGCGGCTAAAGCAACTACACCTAAATAAAGAAGATCTCAAAAACTATCTAGCTTAAAGGAAAGAAAATCCTCAAAGAGATGCTTCCAAGTCCAACCAGAGAAGCAAAAACAAATGCATTTCCAAACGACCGACCACGTTCTTAGTCTGGTGGGTAGCTCACACTCACACGTGCGTCATTTTCCATGTGCCTGACCTTCCTTGCCAGCCTGACACACTTCATCAGTAAGTCAATCATGACTGGTTAGCAGCAGAATCCAGTAACTAAAAATTCCCCATCTTTTCCATACATACAGTTCCCAATCACATAGCGATCGAGCTCCAACGACGACCGGTCACCTATGATGATTGGGTATTTCTGTAGATATTTCCTAGGCGGCGCCAGGTCGGACAGAAGTTGACCCCGGCAGGCGCGAGTGCGCTAGCTCGATCGGCGCCGAGGAGGACAAGGGTTGATGTCGAGTGCAGTCAGAACCTCGATGCTCCGGCGATCTCATTGCTCACCGGGATCTTTATTCTTTAGTGGCATCCTTGTCAGGCACCTGTCTTTACCTCCGAATTGTCTGCGATTTTTCAGTCCATGAGCTGAATGCGTGGAGTATACAAGTAGTGGGGCATCTTATGCTGCATTTTTCTCATGTGCTGTCACTCTCGTGGATGATAATATAAAGACCGGCCCCTAGCTAGAAATGGAGTCGGAATATGCAGCATGTTCGGGAGGCCGTAAACGATCGTGGATTATTTACTGCTGGCTGGTTTGGTGTAAGAAAAAAATACTGTTCTGGCTGAAAATTTACGATCGTTTACGAACCAGCGAACAGGCTGTTGAACCGGTGAGGATGCAACAACCGTCAGTCTGAAAGTGCGATCGCAATCGTGATGGTTTAACCACTAGGAAAGTGACCGCACGGATCTATGGATGGATCGTTATTGTTTGGTTAATCGATTGAGTAATCAAAAATGCTTTTAGTTGGAGCAAGCAATTAGCTGCAGGTTGCCAGTGCCAATCAGATCTTAACTAGTCTCTTAAAAACAAGTCATAGGATTCGAACAGTTGACCTAGCGAGTTATTTCGCTGTCGTCCTCGAATTATTAGCTTGCAGTAATCTTGTTTGCAGCTACTCTGATTGGGCTTTTTTTGTCTGCTATGTTTGTTGCAATTGAGAGATAGATAGAGATTCCTGTGCTGATATAATTGCTCTGTCTGTGTGTCTGTCGTCACGTAGATGGCCACAATTTCTGAATACCAAATTGCCGAGAGAAATTTTGTGGATTATTGTTCGTGCTCTTCGGCCGGAATATAATGCATTTGTAAGCGTGATGGCTACGTCGTCTGCACGGCACTCAACACAAAACTGACTACACAGAGTGCATGCATTAGCAATGAGCCAATGCCCAATGGCAATACCGCTCGAGTCTCCAACTAAATGACGCATATTATATGATCACACGGAGTATAAATTAAGTGGGAAACAGTAAAGCATGCAATTTGAAGTATTCGATAAATACTACGGTTTTGATTTTAATATACTTTGGTTCTCCAAAGCTGCTACTCAAGGTACATAAGAAAGGGGTGAATTGGACTAATTCTAAATTCTTTGCAATAATTAAATCCTACACTTAGCCCACTTCACCCCTTGTGCCTAGAATGTATTTTTATTGTTCTACCGCACAAAAGTTTTGCACCATAGGTTTCAATCCTACTCTAGCATGACAATTCTAAGAATATAAAGGCAAGAAATGAATTGCTCAAATGTAAATGCTTAAAGTAAAGAGAGGGAAAGAAACGCGGCGATGTTTTACCGAGATATCGGAGAGTCGCCACTCCCCACTAGTCCTCGTTTGAGCACCCGTGCAAGGGTGTAGCTCACCCTTGATCCGTGCAAAGATCAATTGCTCTCTACGGGCTGATTATTCGACACTCCGTCGTGGTGAATCGTCCACAACCGCTCACAACTTGAGTTGGGTCATTCACAAGCTCCGCCGGATGATCACCATACTCCCAATCACCATCAAGCCGTCTAGGTGATAGCGATCACCAAGAGTAACAAGCACAAACTCTCACTTGACCACAACAAGCCTAATAAAAAGGCTGGATGCACACTTGCTACTCTCCTTGCACTAATAAGGCCTTAATCTTGGATTCTCAAATCTCAATCACCTCACTAGGCTCTTGCTCTCCTTAGCACTCTCAAGGGTGTTTCTCAGCAGAACAAATGGGCAAGAGGCCTTCCTTGGATGAGTGGAGTAAGTATTTATACCTCCTCGTTCAAAACATAACGTTTGGAGGCTGAGTCATCACTCTGCGGGGTGACCGGACGTTCCGGTCAAGGTGACCGGACGCTCCGGTCAGTTATCCCCGCCACTGTGCCAGAAAAGAGCCGTTAAGTTCTAACCGTGAAAGCATCTAGGCCCCTAGTTGGGTTTCGGTGATTAATGACAATACGTGATTACTGTGACTAACGTGTGTTTTGCAGAGGCAATTAAGTTAAGTCACGGTAATGGAGATCGATTGGGCAATCATGGTGGTCATGCCCCTACGATGAAAATCGTTTCGATTTTCAAAGGATGGACGACAAGGTTAAGGATGGACTAGTTCTAAGTGTTGTTTGGTGTTGAAGAAACACTTAGAGTAGTTTATGACTTTGTTTTTCCATTGGTCATACTATTAAGGGGGGTATGGACGGGTAGCTTGACCTAGATGAGTCCAGTGAGTTAGGTGTGGTGCACACTTGCTAAATCTAGCACTAGGTAGCTCCAAAATAGCCCTTAGATCCATTGAAGCAAACTTTATTCGCGCATGATTGAGAGTTGGAAGTGAATGGAGGGTCAAATCTCACGACCGGACGCGGCAGCCGGTGTGACCGGATCTTTGGCGCAGAGTCCGGTCAGTTCATTTGATCAAGGTGAAGTCATCTGGAAGTGACCGGACGCTGAGAAGTGAGTGACCGGACGCTGAGGGCCAGCGTCCGGTCGACTCCAGTAAGGTTCCAGAGAGGGAAAATCCCGATCGGACGTGTCCGGTCAGTGCTGACCGGACGCTGTCCAGCGTCCGGTCACCACTTGATCACTGGAGTTCAAGGTGAACTGACTGGAGCGTCCGGTCATCCCGCAGAGGCACATAACGGTTTGTTTTTCAGCCGGTGTTATAAATACTTCCTCCATTCGTGTGTGGAGGTACTTTTGCTCATTCCAACAGCTGAGAAACACCTTTGAGAGTGCCAAGAAGAGCAAGGTCCTAGTGAGGTGATTGAGATTTGAAAATCCCAAAGAGGGCCCTCATTAGTGAGATCAAGAGTAGCAAAGTGTGCATCCACCCTTCTCATTAGGCTTGTCGTGGTCAAGTGAGAGTTCGTGCTTGTTACTCTTGGTGATCGCCATCACCTAGACGGCTTGGTGGTGACTGGAAGCTTGGTGATCATCCGGCGGAGCTTGTGGATGACCCAACTCAAGTTATGAACGGTTGTGGGTGATTCACCGCGATGGAGAGTCAAAGAATCAGCCCGTAGAGAGCACTTGATCTTTGCGCGGATCAAGGGGGAGCTACACCATTGCGCGGGTGCTCCAACGAGGACTAGTGGGGAGTGGCAACTCTCCGATACCTCGGCAAAACATCGCCGCGTTCCTCCTTCTCTCTTTACTTTGAGCATTTACTTTGAGCAATTCAATTCTTGTCATTTACATTCATAGAATTGCCATGCTAGAGTAGGATTAGAACTTAGGTTGCAAGACTCTTTGTGCGATAGATCAATAGAAATACTTTCTAGGTACAAGGGGTTAATTGGGCTAACCGTAGGATTTAATTATTACAAAGAAATTTAGAATTAGCCCAATTCACCCCCCCCTCTTAGGCATCTTGATCCTTTTAATTGGTATCAGAGCCTCGTGCTCACGTATTTAGACTTAACCGCCTAGAGAAAGATGTCTCATGGGGATGGACCTCCTCCTATCTTTGAGGGGGGGTGATTTTCCTTATTAGAAAATCCGCATGGAGGCGTACTTAGAAGCTCTAGATGTTGGAATACTTAGAGCCGTCTCACAAGGCTTCCCAAAACCTCAGGATGCTATACACCTATAAGGCGATGAGGTGAATTACGAGAAATAGAATACAAAGGCTCGAAACACCATCTTTAGAGGCCTTTGCAAAGATGTGTTCAATCGGGTGAGGAACCACAAAGACGCCCATGCACTATGGTCGGACGTTTGTGCGCTCCATGAGGGAACAAAGAGTGAGCGTGAGGAATGCTATCATCTTGTCATGAAAAAGCTTAACTCTTTTGAGATGCTTTCTAAAGAATGTGCTAATGAGATGTACTCACGTTTGAATATTCTTGTAGAGGAAGTTAATGGGCTTGGACTCACTCAAATGCAACCATCCGATGTTATAAGAAAGATTTTGAGTGTCCTTCCCATTGACAAATATGGGCATATTGTGACCGTGCTTCATTAAGGTGATCTTTCCACCGCTACACCGACACAAATCTTAGGAAAGATCAATGCTCATGAGATGTACATGCACATCACACCACAAGATGGCTCATCCTCTATCAAGAAAAAAGACAAGGACTTAGCATTCAAAGCTAGCCAAGAGAAGGGTAAAGCAAGACTTGAGTATGAGAGCTCAAGTGATGATGAAGTTGATGATGTAAGTCTTGCTCTCATGGTGAAAAGAACCACCAAGATGGTAAAGAAGCTCAACAAGAGTGGCATCAAGTTCGATGGCAAGAAGAAGAAGTTCTTCACAAGCTCTAGAAGGAAGCCAATCTCGGAGATGGATTGCTACAATTGTGGAGAACTTGGTCATCTAGCACATCAATGCACAAAGCCCAAGAAAGACAAGTACAAGGGCAAGAAAGATGACTCAAGCCATGAAGAAGAAGATGAGAAGAAGAAAATAAGACATATAAGAAGAGAGATGGCAAGAAGTACTTCCACAAGAAGAAGAAAAGTGGAAAGGCATACATCGTTGGTGATTGGCTCACGGACATTGATTCATCAAGTTGCTCATTTGATGATGATAGTGATAATGAGAAGGTGGCCGCCATTGTGATTGACTCCTCATCATCTTCACCAACACCACCGCTATCATCCTCTACACACCTATGCCTTATGGACAAGGGTGAACGAAATGTATCAAATGATGATGATAGTAGTAGTGATGATCATACTAACAATGATGATAGTGATAGTGATAGTGATGATGATGAATTTGAATCACCTTCATATGATGAACTTGTCAAATTGCTAAACAAATATACTAGGATCATTAGAAAGACTAGAGCTAAGAATGACAAGTTAGAAGCTAAGAATGATTCTCTTTTAGCTAAATATGATGTAGCGGAAAAGGCTAATGTTGAGCTTAGAGAAGCAAATGATGTTATATCATCTAAACTCAAGGAGCTTAAATCTTCTAAGAAAGAGCTTAAAGATAAACATGATAAACTTGAGAGGATACACAATGAGCTCATCACTAGCCACAACAAGCTAAAACAAGAATATACTACTCTTAAGATTAATCATGATAATCTTGTCATTGCTCAAGAATTTCTATCCCAATGAACCACATGATGCTACTAACAATGTTGTTAAGATTGATATAGCTACATCATGTGATGATTTGATCATTGAGACCATTGAGCAAAGTTCTACTAGCAAGGGCAAGCAAGTGGTTGAGGTCGATAATTATGATGAGTTTGTCAAGCTCAAGAATGACAATGAAAAGCTCAAGAAATATCTTGAAGAGATCAAAAGCCACAACACTATTGTGCTAGAAACTCTTGATCATGATGGTGATTTGATTCTTGAGAATGAGAAGCTCAAAGAAGAAAACAAGAAGCTCAAGGAAGAGAAAAACAATGATGCTCTCAAGGAAGAGAACAAGAAGCTCAAGTTAAAGAAAGAGCATCTCAAGATTGGATTGAGCAAGTTCACTAGAGGAAAGCATCTTCAAAGTGAACTATTTATGAACACCATCATGAAGATGGATAGAAGTGGCATTGGATACTTGGTAAACCAAGAGAAGAAGGCTCAAGCTCAACAACAACATAAATCAAAGCCAAAGCCAAAGAGGTGTTTTTAGTGTGGACAAGAAGGTCACTTTGTCCATGAGTGCCAAACTTCACCACCACAACCTTTGCCCAAGCATGCTAGACCTTTTGCCTTCAATGCTCATTACATGCTTAGAAAGAATTTTAGTGGGAAGATGAAATTCATGTTCTTAGGACCTTCCAACAAGAATAGGTCTAAGAAAATTTAGGTAGCAAAGTCACTTGTTGAGAAGGTGAAGGGCCCTCAACAAGTTTGGGTTCCTAAAGCTTGATGTCTTGTGTGTAGGTGAACTACAAGACCGGTGAAAGTCATTGGGTTATTGATAGTGATTGCACACAACATATGACCGGTGATCCTCATATATTCACCTCACTAGATGAAGAAGTAGATGGACAAGAAAGAATCATATTTGGAGATAATTCAAAGGACAAGGTTAAAGGATTGGGCAAAGTGGCAATATCAAATGATCATTCTATCTTAAATGTGCTATATGTTGCTTCATTGAGCTTCAACTTGGTATCCGTTAGACAATTGTGTGATCTTGGCTTTCAATGATTGTTTACCGAGAAGGAAGTTGTTGTAACCAAGAAGGATGATGATCAAGTGATATTCTAAGGATTTAAATACAACAACCTATATCTAGTGGACTTCACCTCTGAAGATGCTAACTTGAAGACTCTCCTATTCAACAAAACAATACTTGGGTGGCTATGGCATAGAAGACTTGCTCATGTTGGGATGAGCTCACTCAAGAAGCTAATGAAGAATGATTTGGTGAGAGGGTTGAAGGATGTGAAGTTTGAGAAGGATAAGCTTTGTAGTGCATGTCAATCCAGCAAGCAAGTTGCAAATACTCATCCAACCAAAGCTTTTATGTCAACCACAAGAGTGCTAGAACTCCTTCACATGGACTTATTTGGACCAACAACATAGAAAAGTTTAGGAGAAAATCTTTATTGTCTTGTGATTGTTGATGGCTATTCAAGGTATACATGGCTATTCTTCCTTCATGACAAATCCGAAGTTGCATCTTGCTTCAAGAAGTTTGCCAAGAGAGCACAAAATGAATTTGAAGTGAAGATCAAAAAGATTAGAAGTGACAATGGGAAGGAATTTGACAACACAAACATTGAAGTCTATTGTGATGAAGTTGGGATCAAGCATGAGGTATTCACAACATATACTTCTCAACAAAATGGTGTAGTTGAGAGAAAGAACCGGACATTGATCACTCTTGCAAGAACTATGCTAGATGAGTACAACACCCCCGAAGCATTATGGGCGGAAGCTATCAACACCGCATGCTATGCATCCAACCACCTATTCCTTCAAAAGTTTCTTGACAAGCCACCTTATGAGTTGCTCAATGAAAAGAAGCCGGACGTCTCCTTCTTTAGGGTGTTTGGTTGCAAATGCTACATCTACAAGAAGCGGCAACACCTATGGAAGTTTCAAAGACGTTGTGATATTAGTTTTCTTGTTGGTTACTTATCAAAGTCCAAAACATATAGAGTATTTAATCATGCCACCGGCTTAGTTGAAGAAACATATGATGTGAAATTTGATGAATCTAACGGCTCCCAAGGAGCACATGAAAATCTTGATGATGTAGGTGATAAACCATTGAGGGAGGCGATGAAGAACATTTCGGTTGGAGACATCAAGCCTCAAGATGATGAAGATGATGTACAAATGATTAATCCATCTTTTTCATCAAATGTGCCACAAGATGGTGAAAAAGATAGGAGAGTAGAAAATGAAGACACTCATATCTCCCATGATCAAATGGTGGTACAAGCATAAGATCTTGATGCTCCACAACCTTCTCCTCAAGTGGTCAATAGAAAAAATACACATCTACTACAAGATCATCCACAAGATCTCATCGTAGGGAGTCCATCAAAGGGTGTAATGACTCGCTCACAAAAACTTGCTTCATTTATTGCACATCACTCTTTTGTTTCTTGTTTTGAGCCTACTAAGGTAGAAGAAGCTCTTCAAGATCCGGATTAGATAAATGCCATGCATGAAGAGTTGAACAACTTCACCTGCAATGAAGTTTGGACTCTTGAAGAGCGGCCAAAAGGTGCAAGAGTCATTGGAACAAAGTGGGTATTCTGCAACAAGCAAGATGATCAAGGCGTTGTTGTGAGGAACAAGGCATGACTAGTTGCAAAGGGGTTCTCTCAAGTTGAAGGTTTAGATTTTGGAGAGACCTTTGCACCGGTTGCAAGACTAGAAGCCATTCGTATCCTCCTTGCATATGCATCACATCATGAAATGGAATTATATCAAATGGATGTGAAAAGTGCATTTTTAAATAGCTTTATTAATGAGCTAGTCTATGTTGATCAACCTCTCGGGTTTGAAGACCCTAGATATCCTAATCATGTTTATAGGTTGTCCAAGGTGTTATATGGGCTTAAGCAAGCCCCAAGAGCTTGGTATGAGCGTCTTCGGGACTTCCTCATTGAGAAGGGCTTCACCATTGGGAAGGTCGACACCACACTATTAACCAAGAAGCTTGATTGGCATATCTTTATTTGTCAAGTGTATGTTGATGATATCATCTTTGGATCATCAAATGAAGACTCTTTCAAAGAATTTGGTGAATTGATGTCGAAGGAGTTCGAGATGTCAATGATTAGAGAGCTCATATTTTTTCTTGGTTTTTAAATCAAGCAAATGAGAGAAGGGATTTTCATCTCTCAAGAGAAATATACAAATGATCTTCGCAAGAGATTCAAGATGGATGAATGTAAGCCAATCAAGACACCAATGCCAACTAATGAACATCTCAACCTAGATGAGGGAGGTAACACGGTTGATCAAACTCTCTACCACTCTATGATTGGTAGCTTGTTATATTTAACCGCATCTCGGCCCGACATCATCTTTAGTGTGTGTATGTGTGCTAGATTTCAAGCTAATCCTAATGAAACTCATTTGATTACCGTTAAAAAAATACTTAGATATCTTAAGCACACACCAAGCATTGGCCTTTGGTATCCCAAAGGAGCTATATTTGAATTAGTTGGATATTCCGATTCGGATTATGCCGGTTGCAAAGTTAATAGAAAAAGCACATCCCGAGGGTGTCATTTGCTTGGTAGATCACTTGTGTCTTAGTCCTCCAAGAAACAAAATAGTGTGGCTTTGTCCACCGCCGAAGCGGAATACATTGCCACGGGTGCTTGTTGTGCACAAATACTTTATATGAAACAAAATTTGCTAGACTATGGTGTAGTTTTAGAAAAAGTACCTCTTTTGTGCGACAATGAAAGTATGGTAAAACTTGCAAATAATCTGGTTCAACACTCTCGCACCAAGAACATAGATATCCGTCATCACTTTCTTAGAGATTATGTTGCAAAGAATGATATTTCATTAGAAGGTGTAAGGACCGAGGATCAATTGGCGGATATCTTCACTAAACCGCTAGATGAGGCGACTTTTTGTCGATTGCAGAATAAGCTCAATGTACTTGATTTTAGCAACTTTACTAAAAAATGAGCTTCTGTTGTCCCTTGCATTGTATTGTAATATACAACATGTTTACTTTATGGTAATGCACTTAGGGCTTGTCTAACATGGTTAAGATAACCGCCATAAAGCGTGTGAAGAAGCTTAACCTTGGATCAAACTTGACAAGCAACTAGATTTACTTTTAAGTATTGCATTGCATATGCATGAATGTTGCTTTGTTGTTTTGTCTTCAATTAACCTCTTATTGCCTATTTTCTTAAAAAGAACTATAGCCTAAGGCAAAATATTTTTGAAAATTTTGAGGGTTTGATAGAGGTCACTCACATCAGTCCCAATTGGTGTTTATTTGGATCTTATTGGAGTTAGGACTTGATTGGGAACAGGCAACTTTGAAGATTTGCTAGAAAAAGAGTGATCAGACGCTGCACCAGACTCTGATGTCCATCGTCCAGTCAGTTCACAGGAGGTGAACTATGCTGCGAAGGAGTGACCGGACTCTGCTGCTCAGCGTCCGGTCAGATGGCGTTCCTATGTCTGGTCGTGTGAAGGAGAAGAAGACAGGATCAACCAGACTCTGGCTACGTCCAGTCAGTTGTGATCGGATGCGTTCGGTCATGATTCCAGGGGTTTTGGACCTCTCTAGAATCGACCGGACGCTGGGTGGCAGCGTCCGATCGCTGCCACCGGAGCGTCCGGTCAATAGGAAACGTGCGATTTCAAGACTTCTTCTCCGTTTCCTTTTCTGTCTCGTCGGGGGACCCTCATATATTGCCGCACCATTTGACCTAAGGTCGCACCTATGCCGACATCGCCGCGCTGCCCTGCTCCCGTACCCGCATCGCACTCCCACGTCCAAGTCGCGAGCCGAGCCGAGCCGCCGCCGCCGCATTGTGCCTCCCCGCTGCTTCCGCACCGCCACCGTCTCCAGCACCGCTGCGCCGAATCTTTCAGTGCCCGTGCCACCGCAGCTCGCCCATGCCATGCCCTAGCACCGCCTCCTCGCTCGCCCGCGGCACTACTCCCAGCGTCACCTCCAGTCCGCGCTGCCGTGCACATGCTCTGCCCAAGCGCCACCGAGCCTCTGCCCTAATGGTCTCGGTGCCCTAGCTACTGCTCACCGTGCCCCTTCACCATAGTGCCCCGCCGATCCACGCCACTGTAAACCCTAGCCGACCCGGTGGTTCCCCGATCCGTTCCTATTCTCGTCGTTTCACCGGTTCGTCAGGTAGCAAGCCCTCGTTTCCAATTTCGTTCCTAATTGCTTGCTTTCTAGGATTTCATATCTTTAGATATATTGTATTTATTTGTATATCCTATCTATTCTATCGTGCAGCGAGTCGGTGCCGTTGTGGTCCTATTTACAGTTGTTAGTCAACTCTGAGCCAAGCTCGTGAGTACGGATCAAGGCCAAGCCTCGGAAGTGACAATTGGCAGTTGATCTTTGTCAGCGACAGTTGTTCTTTTTAGCTCCATCAAATGGCTCGTGTCAAGAACGTCGGAGGTGGTAAAGGTGATGAGGATCTGAGGCGTCCGCCTCGCTTGCCTGCAGATCCAAAAGGCAAGGTGACGAAGAAGCTTGCAATAAAGAAGCAGAAGTATCCAGATGCAGATACAGCTAGAGCAGCCACAGTTGCAGCAGTCGTAGAGCGTGTAGAGGCAGGAGGTGCTAGGAGTGGAGTCCAGATCGCAGATCAGCTTTCACCAGTAGCGAGGGCTGCACTTGAGCAGGTTGAGCACCGTCATGGTGGTCCAGCTAGGACTCTCATGGTTAGAGGACGGCGTGTTGCTATTGATGAGAGTCAGCCTTAAGGGGAGTCACAGCAGCAGTCATAGCCAGCAGAGCAGACTCAGGAGGGAGAGCAGGCCAAGGAGACAGAGCAGGCACCTCAGCCATAGTTACGCCGCTCTGGTCAGACCCGTGCTCCAGTTACACCGAGGCTAAAGACACAGCGGAGGGGTTCTCGTCCGCCTCCTAGACCATAGGGTCTGCCGCTAGTGACTCATCTAGATTTGAGGGCCGCCACAACCAAGCAGGTGCAGCAGCTTAGATTTGTGGACTTTGATCAGTGGTTTCTGCCGAGGCGGGATGAGCGTGCATCAGAGGGCTTCTACACACCACTGCAGGAAGACTTCTATAATGCATATCTTAACAGTGGGGCACTATTTAGGTCACAGAGGGTGTGCAACATTGAGTCCATAGTAGCAGCAGCTGGAGAGCATATTCGCCCCTACCTAGCATATCTACCAGGGCTGACAGATTTACTCGGACAGATAGGCTTATATGTTCCATCTTGGGTCTAGGAGTTCTATGCTACACTTTGGATTGACCCGCAGCACAGATTCATTCACTTTGCTTTCAAAGACAGAGACTACAGGCTGATGAGCTTTAGGGTCAGGGAGATTCTCAGGCTTCAGGAGTAGCCTGTCAGGCTACATGAGGTTTGCTATGGACAGACAGCGCTTCCCAGACGCCCTCATGGCGGTATGATACCTCCTACAGATCTAGTCCACCACTGCTTCAAAGAGCCTTTTGGCGAGGGGTCGAGCAGGACTCCCAGTGACCTCACTCCTATAGCTAGAGTGCTGGATGATATTATGAGGAGGACCCTGATTCCAAGGATGGGGTATCGCGAGGGCTTGACTCGCATTCAGTTATGGCTTCTAAACTCTCTGATGCAGCAGACTATGTTTGACATTTGGGATCTCCTTCTATCAGAGAAGGAGGATACTATTGCTGAGGGGTTTAGAGGTCACTGTCAGTTGCTCTATGCTCACTGGATCACATTTCTTATTCATAGGGCAGTTATAGTGAGGCCGCTTGAGATGCTAGCAGAGTACAGTGGTGCTACTACAGAGGTCCCTGAATACAACCTGACTCGGATGATCCGCCATAGTACACCAAGAGCACCTAGCCAGCCACGCTGTTGTCTAGAGGTGCCAGATACTGCAGTGTAGCAGGATGAGACCATCAGGGGCATAGCATCTACAGAGGAGGAGGAGCTTGATACTCAGTAGGAAGGGATGGTCGAGAGCGACCCCAACGACAGCTCAGATGATGACTACCAGGAGATCCCTCAGATGCCTTCTCGACGACATGACCATGAGGTCGGTAGCTCCAATTTAGCTCCACCTGCACCGTAGACAGACCCCGCTCTACTTGCCATACTTAAGCGGATGAGGTAGGATCAGGCTCGCCAGGCTCAGGAGACCGCCGCTACTTTTGCACAGTTTCAGACTCGGCAGGATGAGTTTCCGCGGCAGTAGCAGGCCATATAGTAGTAGCAGCAGGCCATGCATTGGCAACAGCTTCTCATGCAGCAGCAGCTACTTGGATTTATGCAGCATGTTGTGACAGCTATTGGGGTTCCACCGCCACAGCCTTCACCCTAGCTTGGTCAGCCTGCCACCACTTCTATGACTCCAACTTTACAGCCTAGTGGGCTTCAGAGTCAGGGACAGCCACCAACACAGTTTACTTCACCTACAGAGCAGGTGTCCCAGTGGTTTGCCTCGCCGGTGCTAGCCTCGCAGTTCACACCTCTTCAGACGGGCTTCACACCGGCTCAGACTTCCTCGCTACTAGTGCCAGAGACTACAGTGTCTAGGAGCCTTGGTGCTTCCTTCAGTGAGTTGACAGGGCAGCCTACTCCTCCATATCCACATGTCCTAGGTCCTTCTACAGTTGCACCTATTACTAGGACTACAGAGATGCTCCCCTCTTCTGTTGCATCATCAGAGCCGCCTGCTACAGTCATACCTACATAGTCTATAGCCGCTCCAGTCCCTGATCTGACCCAGACTGCTTCAGCGTCGCTTCCAGCTACAGAGGATCATACTGCTCAGAGCTCAGGATCAGATGATGATGGCACACAGTTCTAGCTCGCTCCTCGTACCTCAGCGCTCGACTCGTCTGCTGCAGCCCCGCTGACCGACCCTTAGGTTTTGGTGTTTGACGCCAAAGGGGGAGAGGGATCGAGTATGTTAGTCTTAGGGGGAGCGACATATCTAGGGGGAGCTTAGTTTATCTATTAGATTATCTATTACATTTGGAGTTTTATGTGTGATACACTATTATGCATTCGTGTGTTTACTTTTATGCATCAAACTATATTTATATGATAGTGATATCTACGTGATCGTGATATATGACATGTGTGCTCTCTACTTTGAATTATTTATGTCATATCACTTGTGCTATGCTCATTAGCTTTGCTTCAGCGTTTTACTCCGATGCAAATGAGCTTTATTACTTGTGCTCATGCTTATTTCATATCTTTTGAGTACATTATGTTGGCTTGGGTCATATAAGCTTGCCTAACTCTTTTGTTCTTATTGTCAAAAGCTTATATGAACCAAGCATGTTAAAACCTCATCTCTTTCACATACTCGAGGTGGTATTGTCATCAATCACCAAAAAGGGGGAGATTGAAAGCATCTAGGCCCCTAGTTGGGTTTTGGTGATTAACGACAATACGTGATTACTGTGACTAACGTGTATTTTGTAGAGGCAATTAAGTTAAGTCACGGTAATGGAGATCGATTGGGCAATCATGGTGGTCATGCTCCTACGATGGAAATCGTTTTGGTTTTCAAAGGATGGACGACAATGTTAAGGATGGACTAGTTCTAAGTGTCGTTTGGTGTTGAAGAGACACTTAGAGTAGTTTAGGACTTTGTTTTTCCTTTGGCCGTACTATTAAGGGGGGTATGGATGGGTAGCTTGACCTAGATGAGTCCAGTGAGTTAGGTGTGGTGCACACTTGCTAAATCTAGCACTAGGTAGCTCCAAAATAGCCCTTAGATCCATTGGAGCAAACTTCATTCACGCATGATTGAGAGTTGGAAGTGAATGGAGGGTCAAATAATGACCGGACGCTGGCGCAGAGTCTGGTCAGTTCATTTGATCAAGCTGAAGTCGTTTGGAAGTGACCGGATGCTGAGAGGTGAGTGACCGGACGCTGAGGGCCAGTGTTCAGTCGACTCCAGTAAGGTTCCAGAGAGGGAAAATACCGACCGGACGCGTTCGATCACCACTTGATCATTGGAGTTCGGGGTGAACTGATCGGAGCGTCCGGTCAACATGACCGGAGCGTCCGGTGACCCCGCAGAGGCACATAACGGTTTGTTTTTCAGCCGGTGTTATAAATACTTCCTCCAGTCGTGTGTGGGGGTACTTTTGCTCCTTCCAACAGCTGAGAAACGCCTTTGAGAGTGCCAAGAAGAGCAAGGTCCTAGTGAGGTGATTGAGATTTGAGAATTCCAAAGAGAGCCCTCATTAGTGAGATCAAGAGTAGCAAAGTGTGCATCCACCCTTCTCATTAGTCTTGTCATGGTTAAGTGAGAGTTTGTGCTTGTTACTCTTGGTGATCACCATCACCTAGACGGTTTGGTGGTGATTGGGAGCTTGATGATCATCCGGCGGAGCTTGTGGATGACCCAACTCAAGTTGTGAGCGGTTGTGGGTGATTCACCGTGACAGAGAGTCAAAGAATCATCCCGTAGAGAGCACTTGATCCTTGTGCGGATCAAGAGGGAGCTACACCCTTGCGTGGGTGCTCCAATGAGGACTAGTGGGGAGTGACGACTCTCCTATACCTCGCCAAAACATCACCGTGTTCCTCCTTCTCTCTTTACTTTGAGCATTTGCTTTGAGCAATTCAATTCTTGTCATTTACATTCATAGAATTGCCATGCTAGAGTAGGATTGGAACTTAGGTTGCAAGACTCTTTGTGCGATAGATCAATAGAAACACTTTCTAGGCACAAGGGGTTAATTGGGCTAACCGTAGGATTTAATTATTGCAAATAAATCTAGAATTAGCCCAATTCACCCCCTCTCTTGGGCATCTTGATCCTTTCAGACCGGACTCTGACCTGCACCCGGTCAGCACTGACCGGACGTGTCCGGTCACGAAAAATACTCTCTGAAACCTTACTGATGTTGACCGGACGCTGGCACCCAGAGTCCGGTCACTTTGCAGTTCAACGTCATGTCAGTTACGGGATCTTGACCAACGTCCGATCAGCACTGACCGGATGCGTTCGATCATCACTGACCGGACACGTCTGATCAGGAAACTCCCTCTCTAGAACCTCTCTGGAATTGACCAGACGCAGGCACCCAGCGTACGGTCACTTTTCACTCAGCGTCCGGTCGCAACCAGACGGCTCCAGTTGATCAAATGAACTGACCGGACTCACCCTTCAGCGTCCGGTCACAACCAGACCAGCATCCGGTCAGTCATTTGACCTCCATTCACTTCTAACTCGAAATCATATGTGAATGAAGTTTGCTCCAATTGATCTTAGGGCTACTCTTGAGCTACCTAGTGCTAGATTTGACAAGTGTGTACCACACCTAACCCACTAGACTCACCTAGGTCAAGCTACTATTCCATACCCTCCTTAATAGTATGGCCAAAGGAAAAACAAAGTCCTAAACTACTCTAAGTGTCTCTCCAACACCAAATGACACTTAGAACTAGTCCGTCCTTAACCTTGTCGTCCATCCTTTAAAACCAAAACGATTTCCATCATAGGAGCATGACAACCATCATTGCCCAATCAATTGCCTTTACAAAGACCTAACTTAAATTGCCTCTGCAAAACACATATTAGTCATAGTAATCTCGTATTATCATTAATCACCGAAACCCAACTAGGGGCCTAGATGCTTTCAATCTCCCCTTTTTGGTGATTGATGACAATACAACCTCGAGTATGTAAAAGAGATGAGGTTTTAGACATGCTTGGTACATATAAGCTTTTGACAATAAGAGCAAAGGAGTTAGACATGCTTATTTGACCCAAGCCAACATGGTGTACTCAATAGATATGAATTAAGCAAGAGTACAAGAAGTAAAGCTCATTTGAATTAGAGTTAAAACGCGGAAGCAAAGCAAATGAGCATAATGAAGTGTCATGACAATATATATAAATCAAAGTAGAGAGCACACATATCACATAAGTATCACAATCACACGTATGTAGTTCAATACATGAAAGTAAACGTGAATGCATAATGCATCACACATAAAGAGCCAAAAGAAATAAATCGTATGCTCCCCCTAGATGTAACGTTCCCCCTAGATCTAACATACTCGATCCCTCTCCCCCTTTGGCATCAAGCACCAAAACCTAAGGGTCGAACGGTGGGGCAGGAGCAGACGAGTCGGGCGCTGAGATGCGGTGAGAAATCTAGAACCGTGTAGCATCATCCTCTGACCCTGAGCTCTAAGCAGTTGAAAGCTCTAGTTTGGTTTTGGTGAATTGATGAAACCCTAAGTGCTAACCTAGTTTATCAAGTGATCATAAGATAGGTAGCACATTCCAAGTGGTGAGGCAAATAAAGATCATGACATGATGATGGTGATGCCATGGTGATGATCAAGTGCTTGGACTTGAAAAGAAGAAAGAGAAAAACAAAAGGCTCAAGGCAAAGGTATAAATGGTATGAGCCATTTTGTTTTGGTGATCGAGACACTTAGTGAGTGTGATCACATTTAGGATCGATGGTCGTACTATTAAGAGGGGTGAAACTTGTATCGAAATGCGGTTATCAAAGTGCCACTAGATGCTCTAACTCATTGCATATGCATTTAGGATCTAGTGGAGTGCTAACACCCTTGAAAATGTTTGTGAAAATATGCTAACACATATGTGCACAAGGTGATACACTTGGTGGTTGGCACATTTGAGCAAGGGTAAGAAGCTTCACCGGCGGAGTGTCCCCCGTAGAGTGCGGACAGTCCGACGGTGCCACCGGTGCACTGTGTAGAAAAGATAGGGCTTCACAGAGCGTAACAGACGTATCTGGTGGCTAAACCCAGGTGAACGGAGGTCACTGTAAGTGATCGGACGCTGGTCTCGGTAGGACCGGCGCGTCCGGTCAGTGGCAGTAGTGAGCGTGCGGTTTCGGTCTCATGACCGGACGCTGGCGCAAGAAATGACCAGACGCTTAGGGCCTGAGTCCGGTTAGTATGATGTATGATGACATATGCAGTGCACAGGGGAGACGTTGAGTGACCGGACGCTGGGTGAGTCTGGTCGGGCATGATCGGACGCGTCCGGTCGTGATTTTTTTGCTTCTGGTACCTTACTGGAAACGACCGGACGCTAGTGTTGGTGTGTCCGGTCACTTTGAGCAGCGCGTCCAGTCACTACTTAAATGTACTGATGACTATTGAGATCGGGCGATCAGTGTTTGAAGCCGATGACACGTGGCAAGCATCGGGCGACCGGACGATGGGGTCCTGCATCCGGTCGATCTGACCAGAGCATCCGATCACCCCGTGTTGTGTCTAGTGAAGGGGCACAACGGCTCTATTTCGCGGGGGCTTCTATTGAAGCCCCATGGCCGGCTCTAGCTCACTCTCTTGGCCATTTGCATTGACATAGCAACTTTGTGAGCTTAGCCAAAGCCCTCCCACTCATCTCCATCATATATTCAACATCTTTGTGAGATTGGGTGTGAATCCAAGTGCATTGCTTGAGTGTTTGCATCTAGAGGCACTTGATGTTTGTGTTTTGCTACGGGATTCGCTTATTACTCTTGGTGGTTGCCGCCACCTAGATGGCTTGGAGTAGTGAGGATTGTCGAGCGAAGGTTGGTGATTGTCTCCGGCTCCGATCGTGGTGATTGTGAGGGGTGTTGACCTTTCCCCGACGAAGAGCCAAAAGGTACTCTAGTGAATTGCTCGTGGCTTGTGTGATCCTCATCTTGTGTTGGTTGTGCGGTACCCTATTGAGGGTTTGGCGTGTGATGCCAATTAGCGCGTGAACCTCCAAGTGAGTAAATCGCCACAACAAGGACTAGCTTGCCGGCAAGCAAGTGAACCTCGGTAAAAAAATTATTGTGTCATCATTTGATTTCGAGGTGATTGGTCTTCATTGGTATTCATTCTTGTGATTGATTGGTTCACTCCTCGACTCGGTGGTATAACCATCTTGCTCACTCTCTTTACATTTCCGCAAACTAGTTATCAAGCTCTTTAGTGTAGCTAGTTGTGGGAGCTTGTTAGTTTGGTTAGTGTGGCTCTTTAGTTAGCTTTTGAGAGCACACTAACTTAGTATAGTGACATAGCCATTGTGTGGTTAGAAACTATAGAAACTAGAATTATGGTAGGTGGCTTACATTTTTAGTAGGCTAGCACAACACTTGCTTCGCCTCATAATTGTCTAACCAGTTTGTTAAGTGTTGTTGTAGAAATTTTTAATAGGCTATTCATCCCTCTCTAGCCATTAGGACCTTTCAGCAGTCTGACCCTCTGTCGTTGGAAGTGAAGGTGAAGTGGTCTAGGTCTGCTCAGGAACTAGCGCGGCCTATGACTCTAGAAGTATCACTATAGGAGGTGGCTCTGATGATGCAACAGATGATGGGAGCGTCTCAATAGTCCTAGTAACTGGAGCAACTGTGGTAGGTATAGGGACTCGCAACTTTGGTGGTGTAGGCTACCCTATAAGCTCACTAAAAGTCGCACCGAGACTCCTGGATACTGGGGTGTCAGCCACTAGCACTGAAGAGCTCTGAGGTGGAGTGAAGCCCGTAACAATAGGAGTGAAGTGAGGACCCTGGGCTATCACTAGCGAAGCAAACCACTAGGACACCTGCTCAATAGGTGAAGCAAACTGAGTAGCTGGCTATCCCTAACTCTAAAGCCCATTGGGCTATACAGCTGGAGTCACTGAAGTGGTGATAGGCTGGCCTATCTGAGGTGTAGTCTGTGGAGGAGCGGCCCCGATAGCAGAGAAAATGTGCTGCATGAACCCAAATAACTGTTGCTGGATCATGAGCTATTGCTGCTGCATGGCCTGCTGCTGCCTCTAGAACTCATCCTATCAAGCCTGAACCTATGCAAGTGCAGCTGCTGTCTCTTGTGCCTGGCATGCCTGGTCCTGCCTCATCCACTCAAGTATTGCCAGAAGAGCTGGATTTGTCTGCGGTGGCTGTGGAGTGGAGCTGGACCCACTGGCCTCTCTGTCGTGTGGTCAAGGAGGCATCTGAGGAATAGGCTGATAGTCATCATTAGAGCTATCACTAGGGTCGCTCTCGACCACACCCTCTTGTTGAGCATCAAGCTGCTCCTCCTCTGTCGCTGCAATGCCCCTGATGATCTCATCCTACTAGGCTGCTGTCTCTGGGACCTCTGGGCGATGGCTCGGCTAGTGAGGTGTCCTCACACTACTGTGGTGGAGCATCTGAGTCATGTTATATGGAGGGAACTCTGTAGTAGCACCTGTATACTCTGCCATCGTCTCAGGAGATTTCTGTGTAACTACCTTGTGAATCAAGAAAGTAATCCAATGAGCATAAGGCAACTAACGATGACCTCTAAAACCCTCTACAAGTGTGTCCTCCATCTCTGAAAGTATGACATCCCAAATGTCAAATAAGGTATGTTGCACCAGAGAGTTCACTAACCACAACTGAATGCGAGTCAAACCCTCGCGGTAACCCATCCTTGGGAGGAAAGTCCTCCTCATAATAACATTAAGAAGCCGAGCTATAGGAGTAAGGTCTCATGGTGTCCTGCTCGACCCCTCTTCAAATGGCTCTGTGAAGCATGGTCTGACAAGGTCTATAGGAGGCACAAGACCGCTGTGAGGGCGTTTAGGAGGCTCTGTCTGACCATAGCAAACCTCATGAAGGTGAATGGATGACTCTGGAATCCTGAGTATCTCTCTGACCCTCAAGCTCTGTAGCCTGTAGTCACGGCCTCTGAATGCAAAGTGTATGAATCTATGCCTTGGGTCAATCCAAAGTGAAGAGTAGAACTCATGGACCCATAATGGAACATAGCGGCCAGTCCGTCCAAGAAGGTCTGTCAACCCTAGCAGATATGAGAGGTGAGGGCGGATCTGCTCGCCTGCTGCTGCAACAAGTGACTCTATGGAGCAAACTCTCTGAGATATGAAAGCAACTCCACTGTTTAGATAAGCATTGTAGAAATCCTCCTGCAGTACTGTATAGAAGTGCTCTGAAGCATGCTCATCCCGCCTCGACGGAAACCGGTCCTCAAACTACACGAAACGGAGTTGCTGCACCTACTTGGCTATGGCTGCCCTCAGGTCAAGGTGAGTCATC
The DNA here is from genome assembly GCA_904845875.1 of Miscanthus lutarioriparius. NCBI lineage: Eukaryota > Viridiplantae > Streptophyta > Magnoliopsida > Poales > Poaceae > Miscanthus > Miscanthus lutarioriparius. Next base: position 10,304,611 of record CAJGYO010000008.1, read on the forward strand.
GGAGGCGAATCCTATGGTCTGGGAGGTGGATGATAGCCCCTCCTCTGTGTCTCAGGCCTCGGCGACACCTGAGTACGTGTACGACCAGAGCGTCAAAGCTGTGGCTGTGCTGCCTGCTCTATCTCCTCAGTCTGCTTGGCCTCCTGAGTATCCTCTAACAGCTCTGCTGGCTGTGTCGGCTGCTAAATAGTCTCCCCCTAAGGCTGACTCTCCTCTAAAGCGACACGCCATCCTCCAAGCATGACAGTCCCGGCTAGACTACCATGAATACTCTCAACCCTCTCGACGTTGGCCCTCTGAGCTGGTGATAGCTGATCGGTAATACGGATACCACCCCTAGCTCCACCTCTCTCCGCTCGCTCAGCGGCGGCTGCCACTGCTGCTGCTCTCTCAGCCTCCACATCAACAAGCTTCTGCTTCTTTGTTGTGGTCTTTTTCGCCTTCCCCTTTTCTTGAGCAGTCAGGCAAGGCGGAGGCCTCGGATCCTCATCACCGCGACCACCTCCAGCATTCTTAACACGTGCCATTGCTGGAGCTATAGAGAATTACTACCACTGACAAGAACCAACTACCAATTGACACTTACAAGGCTTGGCCTCGATCCCTACTCACGGGCTTGGCCTCGAGTTAACTGACTACTGCCAAAACAACCTCAAGAACACCAATTCACTGCATGATAGAGTAGATATGATATATAAATAATCATAATATACATCTAGAGATGCAAAACCCTAAGAAGCAAGCAGTAGATATGAAATTAGAGGCGATGGCTTGCTACCTGACGAACCGGCGAACCGACGACCAATCAGCAGAGGAATGGACCATGGGGCACCACCGGAATTGGCAATCGGACGTCTAGGGTTAGGGTTTCGGCGTGAAGTATGGTGGCCAAGAAGAAGCGGTGACGTAGTCGATGGTGGCTAGGGCAGGAGCAGGACACCGGTGTGGCTAGGGCATGGCAAGGCAGTGGATGGCGCTGGAGATGATGTGGAGACACAAGCGTGGCAATGGAGCCTTAGGCGGTGGTGCTGGTGCGCTGTTGCGGCAAGGGAGGCGCAGACGGTGGCGTTGGTGCGCTGCAGGCATGGTGGAACAGTGCGACGCGGGCATGGCGTCATGGGCGTCGGGCATGGGAGCGTAGCTAGGGCACAGGCAAAGTCAGAGCGGGTGCGGTGGCTCGGTGGCTGTGAGATTAGGTCAAACAGCGACGCAACGTATGGAGTTATGTGGTGGCCCCCTGTGTTGGATAAGAAAAGGAAACGGAATAGAGTTATAGATCCAACCAATTTCTACTGACCGGATGCACCGGTGGCAATGACCGGACGCTACCACCCGGAGTCCGGTCGACAACAGAGAGGTCCAAAACCCCTCAAGTCGTGACCGGACGCGTCCGGTTACCCTTTGTCGGACACAGCGAGAGTCCGGTTGGTCCTGACAACGTCTCCTTTAATTGACCAGATGTAGGGACACCTTCACACCGGACGCTGGTTGAGAACTATTTCAGCGTTCGATCACTCCTGCGCGCTTCTGTTCACCTCCTGTGAACTGACCGGACGCTGGAATCTAGTGTCTGGTGTAGCGTCCGGTCGCCGTTTTTCAGCGATTCTTTAATGTTCCTTCGCGCTGCCAGTTCCCAATCAAGTCCCAACTTTAATAAGGCCCAAATAAACACCAATTGGGACTGATGTGAGTGACCTCTCTTAAACCCTAAAAAATTTCAAAATATTTTGCGTTAGGCTATAATCCTTTTTATGAAAATAGGCAATAAAAGGGTAATCGAAAGGAAACGACAAAGCAACACACATGCATATGCAATGCAATACTTGAAAGTAGTTCTAGTTGCTTGTCAAGTTTGATCCAAGGTTAAGCTTCTTCACATACTTTTCGGCGGTTATCTTATCCATGTTAGACAAGACCTAAGTGCATTACCAAAAATTTAAATATGTTGTATGTTACAATGTAATGCAAGGGACAACACAAGTTCATTTTCTAGTGAAGTTGCTAAAGTCAAGCACATTGAGCTCATTCCTCAACCGACAAAATGTAGCCTCATCTAGCGGTTTAGTGAAGATATCCGCCAATTGATCCTCGATCCTTACACCTTCTAGTGATATATCATTTTTAGCAACATGATCTCTAAAAAAGTGATGGCGGATATCTATATGCTTGGTGCGAGAGTGTTGAACCGGATTATTAGCAAGCTTTACCGCGCTCTCATTGTCACACAAAAGAGGTACCTTTTCTAGAACTACACCATAGTCTAGCAAGGTTTGCTTCATATAAAGTATTTGTGCACAACAAGCACCCGCGGCAATGTATTCCGTTTCGGCGGTGGACAAAGCCACACTATTTTGCTTCTTGGAAGACCAAGACACTAGCGATCTACCAAGCAAATGGCACCCTCCGGATGTGCACTTTCTATCAATTTTGCAACCGGCATAATCCGAATCGGAATAGCCAACTAGTTGAAATCTCGCTCCTTTGGGATACCAAAGACCAATGCTTGATGTGTGCTTAAGGTACCTAAAGATTTGTTTTAACGACAACCAAATGAGTTTCCTTAGGATTAGCATAAAATCTAGCACATATACACACACTAAACATGATGTCGGGCCTAGATGTGATCAAATATAACAAGCTACCAATCATAGAGCGGTAGAGAGTATGATAAACCGTTTTACCTCCCTCATCTATATCGAGATGTCCATTAGATGGCATTGGTGTCTTGATTGGCTTACATTCATCCATATTGAACCTCTTGAGAAGGTCCTTGGTATACTTTTCTTGAGAGATGAAAATCCCTTCTCTCATTTGCTTGACTTGAAAACCAAGAAAGAATGTAAGCTCTCCAATCATTGACATCTCGAACTCCTTCGACATCAATTCATCAAACTCTTTGCAATAGTCTTCATTTGAAGAGCCAAATATGATATCATCAACATATACTTGGCAAAGGAAGATCTCTCCATCAAGCTTCTTGGTGAATAGTGTAGTGTCGACCTTCCCTATGGTGAAGCCCTTCTCAATGAGGAAATCCCAAAGACGTTCATACCAAGCTCTTGGGGCTTGCTTAAGCCCATATAGCGCCTTGGACAACCTATAAACATGATTATGATATCTAGTGTCTTCAAACCTGGGAGGTTGATCAACATAGACTAGTTCATTTATGAAGCCATTTAAAAATGCACTTTTAACATCCATTTGATATAATTTCATTTCATGATGCGATGCATATGCAAGGAGGATACAAATGGCTTCAAGTCTTGCAACCGGTGCAAAGGTCTCTCCAAAATCTAACCCTTCAACTTGAGAGAACCCCTTTGCAACTAGTCTTGCCTTGTTCCTCACTACAATGCCTTGATCATCTTGCTTGTTTCAGAACACCCACTTTGTTCCAATGACTCTTGCACCTTGTGGTCGCTCTTCAAGAGTCCAAACTTCATTGCGAGTGAAGTTGTTCTAGTCTTCATGCATGGCATTAATCCAATCAGAATCTTGAAGAGCTTCTTCTACATTCTTAGGTTCAACACAAGAGACAAAAAAATGATGTTCTATAAATAAAGCAAGTTTTTGAGAGCGAGTCATTACACCCTTTGAAGGACTCCCTATGATAAGATATTGTGAATGAGCTTGTAGTAGAGGTGAATTTCTTCTATCAACCACTTAAGGGGGAGGTTGTGGAGCATCAACATCTTGAGCTTGTGCCACCATTTGATTATGAGAGACATGAGTATCTTCATTTTCTACTCTCCCATCTTTATCACCATCTTGTGGCACATTTAATGAAGAAGGTGGATCAATCACTTGTACATCATCTTCATCATCTTTAGGCTTGATGTCTCCAACCGAAATGTTCTTCATAGCCTCCCTCAATGGTTCATCACCTACATCATCAAGATTCTCATGTGCTCCTTGGGAGCCATTAGATTCATCAAATTCCACATCATATGTTTATTCAACCAAGCCGGTGGCATGATTAAATACTCGATATGCTTTAGACTTTGATGAGTAACCAATAAGAAAGCCAATATCACAATATCTTTGAAACTTCCCTAGGTGTTGTCGCTTCTTGTAGATGTAGCATTTGCAACCAAACACCTAGAAGAATGAGACATCCAGCTTCTTCCCATTGAGCAACTCATAAGGTGTCTTGCCAAAAAACTTTTGAAGGAATAGGCGGTTGGATGCATAACATGCGGTGTTGATAGCTTCCGCCCATAGAGCTTCGGGTGTGTTGTACTCATCAAGCATTGTTCTTGCAAGTGTGATAAGTGTCCGGTTCTTTCTCTCTACTACACCATTTTGTTGAGGAGTGTATGTTGCGGAGACTTCATGCTTGATTCCAACTTTATCACAATATGCTTCAATGTTTGTGTTGTCAAACTCTTTTCTATTATCACTTCTTATCTTCTTGAGATTCACTTCAAACTCATTTTGTGCTCTCTTGACAAACTTCTTGAAACATTATGCAACTTCGGTCTTGTCATGAAGAAAGAATACCCATGTATATCTAGAGTAGTCATCAACAATCACAAGACAATAAAGATTTCCTCCCAAGCTCTTGTAGGTTGTTGGTCCAAATAGATCCATGTGAAGGAGCTCTAGCACTCTTATTGTTGACATGTAAGCTTTTGTAGGATGAGTGTTTGCAACTTGCTTGCCGGCTTGACATGCACTACCAAGCTTGTTCTTCTCAAATTTCACATCCTTCAACCCTCTCACCAATTCATTCTTCATAGGCTTCTTGAGTGAGCTCATCCCAACATGAGAGCAAGTCTTCTATGCCATAGCCACCTAAGTGATGTTTTGGTGAATAGACATGTCTTCAAGTTAGCATCTTCGGAGGTGAAATCCACTAGATATAGGTTATTGTATCTAAATCCCTTGAATATAACTTGATCATCATCTTTCTTAGATACAACCACTTCCCTCTCGGTGAACAAGCATTGAAAACCAAGATCACACAATTGACCAACGGATAGCAAGTTGAAGCTCAATGAAGTGACATATAGCACATTTGAAATTGAATGATCATTTGATATTGCCACTTTGCCTAATCCTTAAACTTTGCCCTTTGAGTTGTCACCAAATGTAATTCTTTCTTGGCCATCTACTTCTTCATTAAGTGAGGTGAATATACAAGGATCATTGGTCATATGTTGAGTGCAACCACTATCAATTACCCAATGACTTCCACTGGTCTTGTAGTTCACCTTTCGTTCACCCTTGGCCATAAGGCATAGGTGTGTAGAGGATGATGGCAGTGGTGTCGGTGAAGATAGTGAAGAGTCAATCACAATAGCGGCCACCTTCTCGTTCTCACTATCATCATCGGATGAGTAACTTGATGAATCAATATCTGTGAGCCAATCACCGACGATGTATGCCTTGCCATTCTTCTTCTTGTGGAAATCTTTCTTCTTGCCATCCTTCTTCTTGTATGGCTTGTTTTTCTCTTCTCATCATTATCTTCATCACTTGAGTCATCTTTCTTGCCCTTGTACTTCTTCTTGTACTTGTCTTTCTTGGGCTTGGGGCATTAATGAGCTAGATGACCAAGTTCTCCATAATTATAACAATCCATCTCGGAGATTGGCTTCCTTCTATTGCTAGTGAAGAACTTCTTTTTCTTTCCATCAAATTTGACACCGTTCTTGTAGAGCTTCTTAAGCATCTTGGTGGTTCTTCTCACCATGAGAGCAAGACTTGCATCATCAATTTCATCATCACTTGAGCTCTCATGTTCAACTCTTGCTTTGCCCTTGTTCTTTTGGATTGCCTTGAATGCCAAGTCTTTCTTCTTGGTGAAAGAAGAGTGTCGACAGAATATCATCGGCAGTCCTCCGAGGGGTTCCATACAAAGGTAGATTGATCGGCAGAGGAGCGCGTGATCAAGAACAAGAAGGCAATAGAGACACATGAGTTATACAGGTTCAGACTGTTAGTATGACGTAATACCCTACTCCTGTGGTCTGTTGGTTTGTATTAGCTATCGTATGATATGTTGTGATTTTGGAGGGGGTCCCTGCCCGCCTTATATAGTCCGGGGGGCAGGGTTACAAGTTGGTTAGATCTGAGAGATAACCGGAAAGTAATAACAGATTACAAGAATCATGGGACCATACGTATCCTAATAGATCTCGTAGTATCTTCAGGATATCTTCCCCATGTCTTGCGGGAGGCGCCGAGCAGAATCGTGCCCCACAAGGCTTCGTCTCGTGGGCTGGGCCGCCCCTGGGGGCGCAGCCCATGTGGTCTGCCATGGGTATCCGGGGTCGTACCCCCCACAGCTAGTTCCCGAGCGCCTTGTACCCGTTGTGCAACGCCGTCTTGAGCTTATCCGAGCAGGTGCGAACCAAAGCCGAGCAGTCCAAACTCATGGTCCGACCACCATGACGAGTCATCGAGCAGTTGTGAGCAGTTGCCGAGCAGCGTGCACCATCACCGAGCAGCGTGAACCGCAGCCGAGCAACGTATCCCAAGTATGGCTTGCCACAAGGGTGTAAGGAGCTCAAGTTTAGAACTGAAAATTTCTTCGAAGTGGACCAAGTGTGCCCACTTAGAGTCCGACCAAGAGGAAAGGAGATAATCGTCTTCGGCTTCCAGAGGCACGGAGTCTTCCAGAAAAAACAAGCACATTCACGAGAAGGCGACCAGTCCCTGGGCATAGCCCAAAAACGAGATAAAGCACATTCACTGCAAGGTGAAGTGTGCCCACTTAGTCCCCGAGCCTGACAGTAGGTGACATAGTCATGTGGTGCCAGGGTCAGAAACAGAGCAACAATTACAAACTAGCCGAGCAGGCAGCCAGTCCCTGAGCTGTAAGGGGAGATATCGGAGAAATCAAACCGTGGAGAAAAAACCGGAGTAATGGCTATACAGTAATTGTCATTAAACCTCAATAAATGGCAAAGAAGTCGGTGATTATTCGGCGGATAACAACTAAAGGAGGCAATAAATGCGCGACGTGGGTCGTGGTTACATGGAGGCCCGGATAACGGCCCATATGCCGCGTCGGAGAAATCAGAGCGGCGCAGATCGCGAGAACGGTTTCCCAAAAACCCTTGGCCATGACATAGTTGACGGAGTGCTTTATAACTACACCGCCGCACCCTGCGCCCCCACCTTTGCCATTCTGTCTTATCATCTTCCTTCTCAGCTCTTGCGCTTCCCAATCCGCATCGACGCGCGCATCCGCCTTCATTCTCAAACTAGATCTGAGAGAATGGCGTCGAGGAAGGGAGCTGCGAAGCCGAGGAAAGAGGCGGCCGGAGCCAGCCGCGACAAGGAGTGGGTGCCGTCAAAGATGGGGGAGGCAGAGCTCAACAGAATGGTGGCAGCAGGCGTTCTTCCAGACCGCGTCCCTGCCGGATGGCGGCCAGCCCATGGTGAGCCCTTCCTGACACCTCACACTGATGAAGCTATAGTATTTGAGGATTATTTCTGGCGAGGATTGGGGTTTCCTGTTCACCCCTTCCTGAGGAACTTGCTGGAGTTCTAGGTGATTAGCCTATGCAATCTACATCCAAACACCATACTGCACGTCTTAGTCTTTATCCATTTCTATGAGGCATTTCTGGGGATTCTTCCACATTTCAATCTCTTCAGACACCTTTTCTGTTTGAAGAAGAAAGGCGGTAGTGGTTCCAAAGTGGTCAGTGGCGTGTACCTGCAGCTCAGGGATGGGATGACCAGCGAGTACATCAATGTACCGCTAAACACTTCTCTGAAAGGTTGGAACGCCAGGTGGTTCTACGTTAAGCAGAGTCACCCGGTGATACGGTGCGACGTCCACCACATCCCGGAGAGACAGAGTAGCTAGTCGGAGAGACCAAACAGCGCTGACATGGAGCAAGTGAAGGAACTCCTCGATTTGATTAAAGGCGTGGAGATTAGAGGAGAACTGGTAGCAGCAAGCTTCATAGTGTGCCGCATCCAGCCCTGCAAAGAGAGGGCCCACCTGGGCTTTGACTACACGGGCGATGATGACGGCACCCGAGAGATGATAGAACGGCTGATGAAGAAAGAAGTAATAGCTCGGGCCACAGAGCTATTTTCTTCCAACGCCTCATTCAGCTGGCCAAAGCATACGAAGGCCTTCAACTGTATGATCCCGCGTCCTTAGGTAACCATCTCAATGTACTTTGCTCATATTGCCTGACGGTTGCTGAACAGGAAACTGACTCACTCATTCGGAGATCCACTTATAGGATAGGGCGGTGTACTTTTCGAGCGTGCCAAGAGCTGACTGGCCGCCAGCGGTCGATGCCCGACCACCAGCTCAACCTAAAGAAAGTTTCATCAGCATTTCCTCAGAGTCCGGAGGTGTTGACATTGATCAGGTGGAGAGTGCTCCCTCGGCATCGGAGAAAGTCCAGGGGAAGAGGCCAGCGGCAGACGAGCCGGCCTAGAAGAACAGGAAGACGACGACTGCCGCTCCCTGCAAACCAGGCAACATCTCACTTGGTGGTGACCAGACCACTCCAACGTGAAGAACCACGGTGATCGAGCGGTCGGACGACGACGAAGTTCTAGTGTTCCCTCCACCGAGCACGAGGGAACCTCCACGTAGCACACGCACGTGCACGATCAATCAAGGGTGGGCGAGGAAATCCCCAAACCGAAGACGAGGGAAATCCCTGAGCAGCAGGTGAGGGAAACTCCTGCACAAAAGACAATGGGAGTCCCAACGGAGCAAGCGACAGAAGTCCCCGAGCAACAAACAGAGGTGAACCCAGAGCAGCAGGCGGAGACGGTCCTAGAGCGGCGAGCAGAATAGACATTGACCGAGGAGGAGCTGAGACCTCCCCCGCAGAGCTTGGGAGTCGACTCCACAGCTACACCTGGAGGCTCAGGCAGGCATCGCTGGTTCAAGAAGCTGAACCGGTAAACCAAACCGTAAGCATCCTTGTCTTGAAGTTATGTTGCTGTAGTTTCTTAACTTTGGTGGTGACTAACGAACCGTTTTGATGCAGTGCAAACCAAACAACGAATCCGACCCCGCCTGTTCAGTTTGAACAGCAGCCGAAGCAGCACGCGGGAGAGCCGATCGCTGCTGTGAGCGGACTTGTTGGTGGCGAACAGTTAACGTCAACGGCGAACAATTCGGCGATAGCCCCCGAGGCGTCAGAGGTCATGGTCGGACCCGCCATTCGACCACCAAGCCCCTAGGTAGTGCCCCCAACTTCAGCAAAAGATGACGAGGTGGAGGAGATCGAGCGTGAAGAACCTCGAGCTCAATCTGTTTGAATCCTCCGTAAACGCGGCGATGATATAGTAATTGTCGAGGAAGAGGATACCACCAGGGAGTTCAGAAGACTGGAGACCTCCCTTACTAGGGTGATGAAGCAAATCAAGGTTAGAGCTCCGTCTGGAAAGGTCATGGTTGATGTTTGGAACTGGATAACGACACTGTCATTACGCCTTTGCAGGAGATAACTCGGATGGCCGAGCAGCGCCGCCAGCTGATAAAGCGAATGGAACCCCTTGCTGAGGAGAATGAAAAGCTCAAGGAGGCGATGAACCTCTCAGAAATAAATATCTAGAGGGCCCGACATGAACGAGACCTTGCGGAGTCCAACGCGCGGGACCTAGAATACCAAAAGGGGGTCCTGACCGAAAAGCTGGCTGCTGTGTCCGAGCAGCTGCGGAGCCATTCTGAACAACTGGCTGTTGTCTCTAGGCAACTGAAGAGTACCTCCGAGCAACTAGAGAAGGAATCCGAATAGCTTAGGAGTGTATCCAAGCAGAAAATAGGTTCGGTATATCGGCGAATGTACTTTTGAATTCCTGAACAGACACATTTTCGGTGATAACCGCTGCGCTTGTAGAGCAAGACACCGAGCTCGGCCAACTACTCCAGGCCATCGATCAACTTCACTAGGAGAAGGCGAAGGAAACGGAGCGGGCAGACAAACTGGCTGAAGAGCTAAAAGGTGAATTCCTTCTGGTCAGAATTACTGTTGAAGTAGCTTCCTTATATGATGGAATGTTGTAACGCTTGCAGGCTATCATCATAAAGCCAAGGCACAGTTTGACGTGCTGGTGCAGGAGGCCCAGATCTAGAAGGAGAACTTCAATGCTATAGACGCCGCAATTAAGCCGGTGCTCGACTTCGTCGACCTGGAATCGGCCACTTAGCCCAACGGCAGGCGGCAATGTTCAGACACCATCATCCAGAGGTGCAAGGCAGTGTGGGAGAACTTCAAGATCTTCAACCGCGATGCCATTGTGTCCGTCGCTACTCATGTCCTCACGGTTGTTCGGTCCCATTACCCAAGCATCGACCTTCAGTCGATAAGGGATTTGTTCGTCGAAGAACTGAGCGATGCGGAGACCCAGCAGCTGGAGGATGAAGTGGAGGACGCAGCGAAGACGCTAGCCGGCGATATAGATCTATTCGGTGAGACGGATGGTAATGGTGGAGCCCAGTAATCTACTCATAGATTATCAACTGTAAAATTTTGACAGTGTAGTTAGAGCGCGCGAAAGCGCAAAGAACATTTACATATATGTATAAATGTTGCAAGGTGCATGTTTATCCAGTTTGCTGGTATTTCGGTGAAAAGGTCTTCATAGTGTTAACCATGGCGCAATTATACACAGTATAAATAGTGCCCGAGCAGTTGGTTCGTTACTGACCCCTATGGCCTTGGCTAGCCCATAGTCCATAACGTCGAGCGCAGAGCCCGAGCACGTGTAGGAGGAATAGGCGTGACGCAGGAACCATAGCCGACCACCCATGACATAGAGCGCGGAGCCCGTGGCACGTGTAGGGAGAGATCGGAGACTGGGTCTTCTCCGAAGAGAAGAGAACAGAAAAGAAAGTAGGCTTCTCGTTGATCGACGAAATATCTTGGAGGTTTACCGCAAATTGTTCGGTGGTTTGGAGAAAACATGTGGCGAGACACGTTGGCGATTTGGAGGAGACGTGTTTGGTGATTTGGAAAAGGCTTATTCGGCGAAATCGTGGTCGGCGGTTTGGAAAAAATGTTCGGCGATTTTGGAGAAAACCGTTCGGCGATTTGGAGAAAACGTTCGGCGATTTTGGAGAAAACCGTTCGGCGATTTGGAGAAAATGTTCGGTCGATTTTGGAGAAAATCACTTGATGATTTTGGAGATTTGGAGAAAACTTATTTAGCGAAATCATGGTCAGCGGTTTGGAGAAAATGTTTGGTAATTTTGGAGAAAACTGCTCGGCGATTTAGAGAAAACGTTCGGCGATTTTGGAGAAAACCGCTCAGCGATTTTGGAGATTTGGAGAAAACTTATTCGGCGAAATCATGGTCGGCGGTTTGGAGAAAACGTTTGGCGATTTTGTATTAGAGCTCGTTATGGAGTATCGTAATGCTTGGAGACCGTATGTGGAGATTGAGAAGTAATGGAGAAAAAATTGAGATTATGGAGACCGAAACTTTATTTATCATAAAGTGGAGAGTACATATCTGGAGCGTTTCAAGGATAGAAACGTATAAGGTGCTCGATGTGCCATGAGTTGGGAACATCGATCCCATCTAAGTCACATAGGCGATAAGAGACTGGTCGGGTGACCTCTTTGACGACATAAGGCCCTTCCCAAGGGGAGGAGAGCTTGTGCAACCCTTCGGTCTTTTGTTTCTGCGGAGAATGAGATCGTCGACGGTGAATGAACGACCTTTTACATTGCGGTTATAGTATCTCCGCAAGCCTTCTAGGTATTTGGCTGTACGGACGCAGGTGATCAGGCGTTCCTCCCTAGCCCTGTCGACGTCCTCTGTCCGAACAGCTATGGCTTGCTCTTCATTATTGTTTTCCACCCTAGGTGCTCAGAAGGCAACATTCGCTGGTAGTATGGCCTCCGAGGCGTAAACCAAAAAATATGGAGACACACCAGTGCTGCGACTAGCTTGAGTGCGCAGTCCCTAGACCACAACTGGTAATTCCTTTAGCCATCTGCCCGGATGCTTTTCTTCTTTTTGATATAGCTTCTTTTTGAGGGCGTCAAGGATCATGCCGTTCGCCCGTTCGACCTGGCCATTGGCTCTTGGATGGGCAACGGAGACGTATTTAACGGAGATGCACCGGTCTTCGCAGAAGTCCCAAAAATGATGGCCGGTAAACGTGGTTCTGAGGTTGGTGATGATGCTATTCGGGAGACCGAATCTATGGATAATATCTTCGAAGAGCTCGACTGCTTTCTTTATGGTAGCCGAGACAAGCAGTTTGTACTCGATCCACTTGGAGAATTTGTCGATGGCGACGTAGATGTACCGGAATCCACCTGGCGCTGGCTTGAAAGGCCCGATCATATCCAGTCCCCAGCATGCGAAAGGCCAGGAAGCTGGGATGGTCTATAGTTCTTGTGCTGGTACGTGTATTTGCTTGGCGAAAAACTGGCATCCCTCGCATCGTCGAATGAGGTCTTCTGCATCGGAGATGGCCGTGGGCCAATAAAAACCCGCTCGAAAAGCTTTGCCGACCAGGGTTCTCGAAGCCGCATGATTACCACAGGAACTAGAGTGAATTTCGAAAAGTAGCTTCACTCCTTCGTCTTGGATGATGCATTTCTGCAGTATCCCTTCCTTGGCGCTCTTCCTCATCAGGTTACCATCTACCAGCACGTAATGCTTACTTCGGCGAATGAGGCGTTCAGTTTCGGTCTTATCGGCGAGTACTTCGGCGCTGGTGAGGTATTTGATGAACTGCTCCCTCCAATCGGTGATCGGCAAAGGTACAAGTAACAACTGCTCGGCAGGAGGAACCTCTTCAACCCCCTTGTCTTCTTTAATAGATGGCGCCAGGAGATCTTGAACGAAGACCCCCGGTGGAACCGCGGCGCGAGAAGAACCTATCTTTGAGAGCTGGTCGGCTGGTTTGTTTTGATCTCGTACCACGTGGTGGTATTCGATACCATAGAATTTCCCTTCAAGCTTCCTGATTTCAGCGCAGTATGCGTCCATCTTCTCACTGGAATAGGACCAATCTTTGTTCAGTTGGTTGATAACCAGCGTGGAGTCCCCGTACACCATGAGGCGTTTGACGCCGAGCTGACGGCTATACGGAGACCATGGAGACATGCTTCGTATTCTATGGCGTTGTTGGAGGCCGGAAAGTGTATGCGGAGAACATACTGGAGTTTACCCTTGGTTGGCGTAATGAACAGAATGCCTGCACCAGCACCATTGATATTAAGGGCGTCGTCGAAGTACATCACCTAGTGCTTGGGGCAAGTGGCGGCAATAGGTTCTTGGATCTCGGTCCACTCAGCGATGAAATCAGCAAGCGCCTATGACTTAATGGTAGGTCTGCTTCTGAATTCGATGGAGTAAGTGCCGAGCTCAACAACCCACTGAATGATGCGGCCGTTAGCCTCTTTGTTGCAGAGAATGTCCCCCAAAGGGAACTTAGTGACCACGGTGATCTTGTAACACTCGAAGTAGTGTCGGAGCTTGCGCGACGTAATCAGAATTGCATATAACAGCTTTTGTACCTAAGGATAACGAGTTTTGGGCTCATTAAGTACCTCGCTGATGAAGTAGACCGGACGTTGCACCTTGTAGGCATGCCTGGATTCCTCGCGTTCGACAACAATAGATGTACTAACGACGCGAGAAGTGGTGGCGATGTAGATCAACAGAGTTTCATCTGGTCGTGGCGCCGTCATGATCAGAGGTTTTGTTAAGAAGAACAACTTGAGCTACTCGAAAGCTGTGTCTGCCTCCTCTGACCAGGAAAAGCGCTAGGTGGCCTTGAGGAGCTTGAAGAAAGGTAGCCCTTTTTCACCGACGCACGAGATGAAGCGGCTTAAAGCAGCCATGCAGCCTGTAAGCTTTTGTATATCCTTGACGCATGTCGGCTGTTTCATGTTGGTGATGGCGGAGACCTTGTCAAGGTTAAGTTCAATGCCTCGAGCGCTGATGATGTAGCCCAACAGTATACCGGATGGAGCTCCAAAGATGCACTTTGAAGGGTTCAGCGTCCACTGGTACTTGTTCAGGTTGAAGAAAGTTTCTTCAAGGTCGGCGATAAGGTTGTCGGCGGTCTTGGTCTTGACGACCATGTCATCGATGTAGGCTTCGACGTTGCGGTCGATCTGTTGGTCGAGGCACATCTGGATGGCCCTTTGATAGGTCGCCCCGATGTTCTTGAGTCCAAAGGACATAGTGGTGTAGCAGTATGCACCGAATGGCGTGATGAATGACGTCTTGATCTGGTCTTCTTCCTTGAGGGAGATCCGATGATAACCAGAGTAACAGTCAAGGAAGGATAGTAGTTCCCAACCGGCGGTGGAGTCTACAACCTCGTCTATCCGAGGCAGGGCGAAGGGGTCTTTAGGGTAGTGTTTGTTAAGATCAGTATAATCAACACACATTCTCCATTCTTTATTCTTTTTTGAACGAGAACAGGGTTTGCTAACCAATCTGGATGATACATTTCTTTTATAAATCCGGCAGCTAAGAGCCATTTTATTTTACCCTAATGGCCTCCTTCTTGTCTAGTGCGAATCGGCGGAGTTTTTGCTTGATCAGTTTAGCGGTCGGTGAGACATTCAAGGAGTGCTCAATCTTCTCCTGTGGAACCCCCGGCATGTCTGCAGGTTTCCAAGCAAACACGTCAGCGTGGGCACGTAGGAAGGAGACGAGCGTGCCTTCCTATTGGGGGTCAAGGTGAGCCCCGATCTTCATGGTCTTGGAGGGGTCGTCGAGGCCGAGGCCGACCTCCTTGACTTCCTTGGACTTGGGAGGCGCGAGGAAGCTCTAGCTCTAGGATTTCCATGTCGTCGGCGGGCGCTGTCCTGGCTTCGGCGACCACGCTAGCCATCTGGATGGAGAGATCGGTGGCTTCGGCGAGAGCGAGACTCTCTGTCTTGTAGGCATAGGCAACGGAGAGGTTGGCCCATAGAGTGAGGACTCCTACAGGCGAAGGCATCTTCATCACCAGATATGCATAGTGCGGTATGGCCATGAACTTGGCCAGAGCAGGCCGACCAAGTATAGCATGGTAGGCGGTGTCAAAATCGGCGACGTAGAAGTTGATATGCTCGACGCGGTAGTTGCTTGCTGTGCCAAACTATACTGGTAGGGTGATCTCTCTAAGTGGTCTGGATGCCCTGCCAGGTACCACACCCTAGAAGGAGGAATCCGAGGGTGTGAGGTCTGTTGTCCTGAGGTCCAACTCCTTTAGGGCCCCGGCGAAGAGTAGATTCAAAGCAATCCCACCATCCACGAGGACTTTTCTGAAAAGCACCTTCTGGACGGTTGCATCGAGGATGAGGGGGAAACGCCCTGTGTAGGGTATGTCCACCCACTGGTCGGCCCTACTGAAGATGATGGGGACCTCGGACCATGGGCGATAGCTAGGGTTGGCGGTGGTTTCTTCTAACATGACGGTGAGCACTCGTCGGGCGGCGAGCTTCCGTTCTCTTCTACTCTCGGTGGAGGCGAGGCCCCGAAGATGATGGTAACCACCTTGTCATGATCCTGGAAGGCATTGCCATTGCCCCCAGGTGGTCGGCGGCCTCCATTCCCGCCGTTGGCATCGTCGTCGAGCTTTTTGTCCTAGAATTCCTTGGCCAAGCCGAGGCAATCTTTCATCTTGTGTTTGGCATTCTTGTGGAGGGGGCACGGGCCATCGAGGATCTTCTTGTACTACTCATCGTAGTTGTGCTTGGCGCGAGGCTCATTGATGGCAGCGACGAAGTGGTCTGGCCGGCGGCGGCGATTTTGACCTGGCTTGGATCCTTCTGGCCGATCATGGCCGCTGTCTCGGTAAAAGCTACGGTCGTCGTAGCGGCAGTCGTTGTGGCGTCTGTTGTCGACACGGTCATCGTAGCGGTGAGGCGGGCGATTTGCGCCCGTATCTTCGTTGAAATGCACCTCCGCTTCCTCGGCGTCGGCGTATTGGTTGGCGGTCTTGATCATCTCGCCGATGCCTATAGGCGGCTTGTGGTTGAACTTGGACTGGAGCTCGCGGTGGTGAAGTCCTCGAATGAAGGCGGTGATGACCTCAGCTTCCATGATATTGGGGATAGAATTCCTCATTTCGGAGAAGCATCGGATGTAGTTGCGGAGGAGCTCGGATGGCTTTTGGGTGATGTGGTTGAGATCATGCTTGGTGCCCGGCCACGTACACGTAGTCATATAGTTGTCGGTGAAGACTTTCTTCAGCTCTTCCCAAGACCCGATGGAGTCCGGGGCAAGGCTTGTGAACCAACTCATGGCAGCTGGCGTGAGCATGACGGGGAGGTAGTGTGCCATGACGTTGGTGTCACCTCCGGCGGCGCGAATAGCAGTGGCATAAGCCTGCAGCCACTGGGTTGGGTTCATCCTTCCTTCATAGGGCTAGACCCCATTGATTTTAAAGCCACATGGCCACTGGAGTGTTCGGAGTGCCCTGGTGAATGCTGGAGGTCCTTCGGGGCTGCCGGCTCCATCGTCTGTAGCGTTGCCAGCGGCGATCGGTTCTAGAACTGAGTCCGGGTTACCGTACTCTTGCTCGTACTGCTGGTGGTGGCGTACTTCTTTTTCATGGTGACCGAAATGACATTGATCGATACGCCGTCGTGCATCTTGGAGATTACTGAGGTGCACTCAAGCGTCCTGTTCGACCTCCTGATCGTGCTGGCGATGGTGTTCGGCGCAGTGCCCCCCTGCTCCACCCTGGAGGGGCAGTGACTGGTCAGCGAAACGGCTTTAGCTAGGGCGGCAATTGGATCTTGGCGCAGCTGATCGATGAATCATGCTTGTCGAGCATGAAGGTCTTTGATCCTGGCGGATCTCGTTGACCTGGCAGTGCGCCGCTTTGAGCATGGCAGCAACCTTAGCGAGCTCGGGCATCTACGGGAGGTGGGTGAGCTCATTGGCGGCCATCGCCAGATTGGCGCTTGGAGTCTTGAAGACGTCATGGCCGTCAACACGGAGAAACTCTTCGTCGAGGTTGCGGTGGAGCAGCCTTCCTTGCGAGTCGAATTGGTTGTCACAAGCGGCCTTGGCCATCGCAAGGGAGCGCTCGTTTTCACAGCGTTGCGTGCGGTTGATGTTCCTGTTTTCACGAGCAGTGCGTTCCTCATCGGTTTCACCATTCCGAGGGGGGCTGTCGATGCTGACGTTGAAGATCGCGCCACCCCGGCAAGGCGGAAGAGGGGGTTGCTCGGTGAAGGTTTCAATGAGGGTCTCTGTGGAGCCCTGAGATTCGGAGTTTGGACTTTCTTCCAAGATGGTTTGGAGGGATGCTCCGGGGCATCGGCTGGCGTGCATCATGTTGACCATCGGCGGGAGCTGGTCGGCGATCTAGTTGGCGAGAGGATGGATATCCTCCACCTGGTCGGCGAATTTGCCCCTCAGGGCATCTTGGTATGTAGCGGTGGTGTTGGTGAGCCCGAAAGGTAGGGCCGTAACCACCGGAGTTTGCCGAGCAGCTTCTGATGGATCCGGATCGGAGAATGGTCGGCCCCAAATGAAAGTGTGCAGAGCCGACTCGGCGATGGAGAGGCAACCGACGAGCTTTAGACCGACCCGATCGATGGATTCGATCAGATCGTCGTTGTTAATGTGCCTCCTTTGGTAACGGGGAAGCGAGCGGCGAGTCATTGATGGAGGCAACCTCGGAAGTGGATCCAAAATCGGATCTGCAGTTGTAGGTGCAGGGGTGGTCGGCACAGAACGGATCTGCACCTGCTCAAGGAGCTCTCTAACTCCGTCAGCGTTGATGACCCATGAGATGGATCCGACTATGAAGATCTGGCCGGGCTGCGGGAGGGACAAAGAGCCTACGGAAAAAGCCATCTTGTTCGACAAGGAAACAACACGCTGACCCCTACCTGGCGCGCCAACTATCGACATAATATCGTCGGTAGTCCTCCGAGGGGTTCCCCACGAAGGTAGATTGATCGGCAGAGGAGCGCGTGATCAAGAACAAGAAGGCAACAGAGACACATGAGTTATACAGGTTCAGGACGTCAGTATGACGTAATACCCTACTCCTGTGGTCTGTTGGTTTGTATTAGCTATCGTATGATATGCTGTGATTTTGGAGGGGGGTCCCTACCTGCCTTATATAGTCCGAGGGGCAGGGTTACAAGTCGGTTAGATCTGAGAGATAACCAGAAAGTAATAACAGATTATAAGAATCATGGGACCATACGTATCCTAACAGATCTCGTAGTATCTTCAGGATATCTTCCCTATGTCTTGCGGGAGGCGCCGAGCAGAATCGTGCCCCATAAGGCTTTGTCTCGTGGGCTGGGCCGCCCCTAGGGGCACAGCCCATGTGGTCTGCCATGGGTATCCGAGGTCATACCCCCCACAAAGAGCCATCTTGCAGTGTGATGTGCATATACATCTCATGTGCATTGATCTTTCCCAATATTTGAGTTGGTGTAGCGGTGGAAAGACCACCTTGATGAAGTACGGTCACAATATGCCCATATTTGTCAATGGGGAGGACACTCAAGATTTTTCTTACAATATCGAAGGGTTGCATTTATGTAAGTCCTAGCCCATTGACTTCCTCTACAAGAACATTCAAGCGTGAGTACATCTCATTAGCACTTTCTTTAGGATGCATCTCAAAAGAATTAAGCTTTTTCATGACAAGATGATAGTGTTCCTCACGCTCACTCTTTGTTTCCTCATGGAGCGCACAAATGTCCGATCATAGTGCATGGGCGTCCTTGTGGTTCCGCACACGGTTAAAACCATCTTTGCAAAGGCCTCTAAAGATGGTGTTTCTAGCCTTTGCATTTTATTTTTCGTAATTTACTTCATTGCCTTGAAGGTTGGCGGGATCCTTAAGTTTTGGGAAGCCTTGAGAGGCGGCTCTAAGTATTCCAACATCTAAGGCTTCTAAGTAAGCCTCCATACGGATTTTCCAATAAGGAAAATCATCTCCCTCAAAGATAGGAGGAGGTTCATCCCCGTGGGACATCTTTATCTAGGCGGTTAAGCCTAATTTAGCGAGCACGAGGCTCTAATATTAATTGAAAGGATCAAGATGCCCAAGAGGGGAAATGAATTGGGCTAATTCTAAATTCTTTGCAATAATTAAATCCTACACTTAGCCCATTTCACCCCTTGTGCCTAGAATGTGTTTCTATTGTTCTACCGCACAAAAGTTTTGCACCCTAGGTTCCAATCCTACTCTAGCATGACAATTCTAAGAATGTAAAGACAAAAAATGAATTGCTAAAATGTAAATTCTTAAAGTAAAGAGAGGGAAAGGAACGCGGTGATATTTTGCTGAGGTATCAGAGAGTCGCCACTCCCCACTAGTCCTCGTTGGAGCACCCGTGCAAGGGTGTAGCTCCCCCTTGATCCGCGCAAGGATCAAGTGCTCTCTACGGGCTGATTCTTTGACACTCCGTCGCGATGAATTGCCCACAACCGCTCACAACTTGAGTTGGGTCATCCACAAGCTCCGCTGGATGATCACCAAACTCCCAATTACCACTAAGGCGTCTAGGTGATGGAAATCACCAAGAGTAACAAGCACAAACTCTCACTTGACCACAACAAGCCTAATGAGAAGGGTGGATGCACACTTGCTACTCTCCTTGCACTAATGAGGCCTTATTCTTGGATTCTCAAATCTCAATCACCTCACTAGGCTCTTGCTCTCCTTAGCACTCTCAAGGGTGTTTCTCAGCTGAACAAATGGGCAAGAAGCCTCCCTTGGATGAGTGGAGTAAGTATTTATACCCCCTTATTCAAAATATAACGTTTGGAGGCTGAGTCATCACTCTACGGGGTGACCGGATGTTCTGGTCAGGGTGACCGGACGCTCCGGTCAATTATCCCCGCCACTGTGCCAGAAAGAGCTATTAAGTTCTGACCGGACTCTGACCTGCGTCCGGTCAAAAAAAACGCTCTCTGGAACCATACTGATATTGATCGGACGCTGGCACCCAGAGTCCAATAACTTTGTAGTTCAGCGTCATGTCAGTTATGGGATCCTAACCAGCGTCCGGTCAGCACTGACCGGACACATCAGATCAGGAAACTCCCTCTCTGAAACCTCTGGAGTTGACCGGATGTAGTCACCCAGCATCCGGTCACTTTTTCACTTAGTGTTCGGTCGCAACCAGACGACTCTAGTTGATCAAATGAACTGACCGAACTGACCCTTCAGCGTCCGGTCATAACCAGACCAGCGTTTGGTCAGTCATTTGACCCTCCATTCACTTCCAACACAAAATCATATGTGAATGAAGTTTGCTCCAATTGATCTTAGAGCTACTCCTGAGCTACCTAGTGCTAGATTTAACAAGTGTGCACCACACCAAACCCACTAGACTCGCCTAGGTTAAGCTACTAGTCCATACCCCCCTTAATAGTATGGCCAAAGGAAAAACAAAGTCCTAAACTACTCTAAGTGTCTCTCCAACACCAAACGACACTTAGAAGTAATCCATCCTTAACCTTGTCGTCTATCCTTTGAAAACCGAAATGATTTCCATCGTAGGGGCATGACAACCATGATTGCCCAATCAATTACCATTACCATGACCTAACTTAAATTACCTCTGCAAAACACACGTTAGTCATAGTAATCTTGTATTGTCATTAATCACCGAAACACAACTACGGGACTAGATGCTTTCAGTTTGGATGCAATAAGATTTTTTTCTTGTTTCAAAACTATGGTATTATCAAAACAGTAGTGGTTTTTTAGCTTTACAAAGGCTTACGAAACCGCAATTTTTTCAAAAGTATGACATCCAAATGGGCCGTAAACAAAGAAATTAGTTTTGTTAGTAATAACTGGAAGCTAACAATCGACGCAAAGGAAACAAACAAACTCTTAGCTCTTAGGCTCATCTGAATGGGAAGTACATTAAATGACAGCTCCCTAGATTTTTGCTAGTATGACATCAAATTAATAAGAAGATAGAGATAAGTTGTATCCAGGTTTTCTTCGTCGGCCAAAATTCATCGTTCATTGAAATTTTTCAAAATTTCAATTCTATCCGTGGGATCCGATAAAATTAGATATCAGCCAAATTTTTCGGGTTTTCTTCCACCCATGCAGACGACCCAAATTCATCCGTGTGATGATTCAATAGCGCATATAGCACATCCTAGCCTATCAAAATCCTAGAAATCCAACTCTTATCCCAAACGTTCCATCGCACAGGCCACATCCACGCTGATGGCGCTGCCATAGCCATAATCATGTACTCATAATGTTTATTCTTGTTTTTACTTGTGAGCAGGTGATGTTTAATAACTTAGGAATAGGTTCAAATCAAATTCTATACTTTTTTAAAACATTTTGATTTTTTTTGAATTTGGTCCGATATTTCTGATATATCATGTTTATCCTGTTTATCCATGACCTCGATATTTCTTATGTTCAAGTAGAGGATTTGCATGCGCACAAAATACCGTTGTAACACTTCACCAAGGTGTGTTCCAAGGTATCATTATTTATTTAATCCCAGGGGAAAGCGGTAGCTAGGAATTGATAATAAATGAGGCATCTTTATGTTTACTACAACTTAGTATCAACTAGTGCAGAGGGGGTAATCGAAATATGGTAGGAAGGGTTGATGCAACAACCCAAAATAAAAATAGCTCAAAGATAATTAGTAAGGTAGTAAGGTATAGCTAGATTGGAGAACGCCGAGATAGTAAAGGATTCCTACAATCCAAACTCTACTTCTATGTTTTATCTTTTTTTGCAAGGTACTTCTACCTTCATCACACAATTGCAACACAAAGATTAAGTCCACACAACAAGTACACTAGGCGGTAGGTGAGACAAATAGGAGATGTAGCTCCTACCCAAAGCAGCTACCTTTTTACGGAGGCCTTACCTTTCAAGAACTTGTCTATAAACATGTGGTGAATTAAAAAGGCTAGAAAAGGATATCACCACTTGCTATCTACTACAAACAATCCATGCGACAAGCACTAACAAAAGGTAAGATAGTGTATAAACACCATGCTTACACTTCTCTCACTACTCTAATTGCCCACGCACAGATCAATTAGAGCACCTAATGAAAGGCGATGATCGTAATACAAGTGTGGGATTGGATCACAATCTAATATGTAAAAACTATATGCTAACGTAGGCCACAACAACAATATAACAAGTATAATGTTGCACAAAGTAAAGACTAAGTGAAGTAAAGAAGGAATATAAATATATTGAATAAAGTAATAAAAGACTTACTAAAAAGGGTAAAGGTACAAGAGCTATACCAGACTCTTTAGAAGACCAGGTCTGGAAACCAGAGCAAAGCTCGCTACTCAACTCTAACTCCCACACTAGACTATCCAACACTACTAAGGTAGATGGAGCTATGCTACTCTCTTCACTTGGAGCTTGACGGGGTGTGAGCCCCTGTTTATAGATGGATAAAGGTGGACCTATGGATCCATGTGCTCTCCATCTCCTCCATTGGATCAAAATGACCTCAAATGGATGGTGGAGATGTGCCAAACTTATGCTTGTTTGCATGAAGGCATGCTAGAAGGCGGTGGATGCATTTGGGCCCACATGGCAGGTTAGGTGACCAAGGGGGGTCGGCCGACCCCCTCGCTGCCCTGTGGGGCTACCCCTCTGGTCAGGGCCCTCTTGAGTGGGTAAGTGTTGTCCAAATTAAGTTGGCACGTCGATTTGCTTGAATGTGGGCCCATGAATCCATGTGACTTCATCTTGAGCCATTGAGACCAGATAGCAGCGCTGCAGTTCGAGGCGAGGCCAGGACTTTAGAAATAGAGGCATAGACGATAGTTTACATAGGCTTGGGTGGAGACCTGTTTCGCCCGCACGCCAAGGCAAGGGCAACAGTGTTCCTCCTCCACGAATCTGACTCAAGTGGAGGAGTCTGTTCTGGCTAAGGGAAGAAGAAGCTGTTGATCAGCGGGGCCCACGCAAAGAGGAAGAAGGAGGGAAGGAATGTCTATTGTAGCTAACGCTTAGTTTTGGTGACAGGAATATAGAGGGGTGTGAAGGAAGGGCGGCTCTGGTCTAGTTTTAGCGCATTGAAAGGTTTAGGAGTTGTGATTGAGTCCAAACTCTCCAAACGGGCCCACATGGGTTCTCATTAGGACGCAAATATACTCCCTTCATTTTTTCGTCTCACTTCCCTCTCTGTATTGTGGTCCCACTGGCCCATGGGTCAGATTCCTTCTTCCCAAAGAGGAAAAAAGGACGGAGCATCGTTCATACTAGAAGTTAGGGCGATCAGGGAGGGACGGAGCATCGTTCATACTAGAAGTTAGGGCTATCAGGGCGTGCTTGACACAGTTACAGTCATCTATGTCCCATTAATCTCCATGTGACTACCTTTTACTTCTCACTACACCCTTCCTATCCATATCTTGGGTAGTGGGCAGCATTCTCTCTTCCTCAGATGTTGTCTTCGCCAGTAGTGGCGTCTTCTCCATCGCTTACTGTATCTAACTCCGACGAAGGTAAATCCCCATAGCTCCTCCCACTTTGTTCATTCCTCCCTCACTATCAAACTTGCAAACACCTGCTTTAAGACAAAAGGTTGCTTAGCAAGCCCTCTCATACGTCATGATACTCAATTTGGTATTGGTGTGTTTCAAGAGTCTTATACTCAAGCTCATGTGGCTATCTCTGCTGAAACTATACACATTTTCTTGAATTTATCTCTCAGTATGCAAGTCATTAATCTTTCTATAAGACCAACTTCTTTGACTAATCATGCTTGCTCATTATAACGAGCATTAATGATACAACCATGGAATCGATATCAAGATTTGTAGTGTTCTTCTAGTAGCTTATGACTATGACTTGAAACAACTTTGTTCTGATAGTTTTGTAATAGTAATATTACTATAGAACCACTTAAATTTGAAGTCATGCTTGGGCTTAACTATTTAAACTGAAGTCATACCGTGCAATGTTAGGTTGAACCACGTAATGTTTAAGTACCTATAATGTTTAAGTACTGTAATGCATTAGAACCTACTATGGTTGACAACATATTTTTTTGTTTAGCTTATCTTACATTTTTTGTTCAGCCCATCTTACATTTTTTGGTTGACAACACATTTTGTGGATCTCAACAACAGAATACTAGAGAACTAGAGACTGGGAAACCTAGAGAATGACAACTGGAGAGATACATGTCGGGGCAGCCTCCTATCTTATTTATATAGCTATTACACATTCTCTACATGCCCTTAGATATTTTGGTTGAACCACATAACCCAGGGCAAAATGGTCCAACTCAAGATCCGTGCATCCACTGGCCACGGGCTCTTCACGACTTTGCTTTGCCTCAATGCAAGCTTCGTGGTGACGTCACGTGCTACCTCTCGTTCCCGTTGGAACTCCAACCGAGTTTTGAGGCCCAAACTCGAAAACCATCTGCCTGAAAACCCAAAAACCGCCCGCTAGTGGTTTTGAGACCCAACCACTAAACCCCTTGAAAAAGAGTATCTGTTGTGCCTGCTCCATGATCTCGACACATGTCATCGTCACCCTCGATTGCCCGATCAGAAAGTCCTCTTGTGTCTCCACTTGACTTGGTCAACCAACGTCTTGATTTGGTCAACACGGTCTACTACTAATGTACTCTTGCTTGTCGATGTCCACAAGTGTCAGCCATCCACAGTCACTTTTCTGTCCATCTTGGTCCCTTGGTCCAAGCCTCACGTCCGTCCTTCACCGCTCCTAGTCCATCGGCACGACACGTCTCTACTTAACCTTCTAGATGTCCGTCGATCATCTCTGTGCTCCACACCTGCACACCAACACAGCCAAGACACGTGTTTTGCACGCACTCATGCAATGGTTAGTCTCCAAACTCAGCCAAAGCCAATCATCTCCTGACAATCACTCATCATAACTCGACAGACTTATCAACTTTGTGTTTGCATGGTGTTTGAAAAAGCCAGCACCAATGATCAACCACTGTTCTTTTCCTAGGGTATTCTAAGTCGCCATTGTTCTGCCTCATTTTTCATTTTTGCTGATATGACATCAAATTAATAAGAAGATAGAGATAAGTTGTATTTTCGTTGTGATACTTCTTGGGCACTAAACCAATTCAAATCCTTGAAAACTGAGCTATCTATGTGGCCCACAAATCATAATCACTAAACACATATATTCCTTCTGTCTCGAAACACTTGACCATCGACATTAGCTCAGCACACACCAGACCACTAAGTTCGAAGTCTCGTTAGGGTGTACAGGTAGTTACCCAACTAGCAACTCCCTTTTAATTAGTCCAAGGATGGATGCAAGCACATCTAGACCACTAAGTTCGAAGTCCTTGTCAGGGTGAATTTGGACGCCTCTTTATTTTCAACTAGCAAATATACCCGTGCATTACAAAGATATGTACAATTTGTGCATGGTCACTTGAATCCGTCCAAGCCAATCACAAGGAGCTCGCTATCTTTGTTGGATTTAGTTAAGCTTGGTCTGACCCTGTTTCACTTAAATCAAATAAATCAAGGCCTATAACAAATGATAGGTGCAATAAAGAATTAATCCTATATAAAATGGAGATTGGCTCAACTAAAATAGATGGCCATTGTGTGCATAGTGCACCTGTTGTAAGGTCGAGAAAGATAAAAAGTGAGCCACTCCCACACACGCATTGAGCTATATGGAGTGGCACTTGCACGGGGTTATGTTTCTAGCGAAGGCCACCACATGAGTGGTGTGGCGACACCAGCGGATGTTTTGCAGCTCAAGAAAAGGGGTTGGATCGAGGACAGAATAAGAGAGGTGGAAGTGAGGATGGACAAATGTTGAAGAAAATAATAGTGGACCAAGGTCAGGGAGGAGAAATTTCTTGTGTGTTTACGTCAGCTATGACAATCAATATTGGAATCAGTATTTGTTACATGGCTGGACACACGTTATTCTAACTTGTACAAGCACAGTTTAAGTCATAAACTAAACAGTAAAGCAATTATGACTCTTATTCCTAATTGATTGCGTACACTTATGTTACTAAAACCACGCATAACTCTTATATTCAAGAGACCGGGGGACATACACAGTTGGGAGAGAGCAAAAGACGAAAGTTTGGAGGAGAATAATTTTTGCTCTTTAACATTAAATATAGATGTAGAAATATGTAGATAAAAAAATCCATCAAGATAATTTCCTAGATCAGTTGAGTTTCTTTCCCAACCGCCCCCCCCCCCCCTCGTATATATCCTTGTAAATCAAACATAGGCTAAGCTTATAAGTTCCATCATCTACAAATGTAAGGAGTTTTCAAAACTTTTAGAACAACTTAAGCTGTATATAGATAAAAAGACATGTATATGTACCACTCAATCAACTATTTAAATTATAACAATACAATTAAAACATGTCTATTCAACTAATAACCTATGTCATAAATGACATGCCCCTAGTAATTATTGTTGTGGATTACTTCCTCAGCTCTAGATATAATGGATATATTTTCAATGTCTCCACAGTCAAACCATACCAAATTTAACAAGTCTATAGAGAAAACTTGTAACATCTAGCTCATCCAAGAGGTAAACTATGAAAATATATTTCTATATTTAATTATGTTAATTTGATATCAGAAATATTGGCATTCTCTTTTCTACAAATCCGATCAAACGTAAAGTGATTTAACTTAGAACAACCGAAAACTACTATATTTTAGGATGGAAAGCATATACCACATGCATGCATGTTAATTTTCTTATTTGTGGACAGTTTTGAATTCTACAAAATTAGTCACAGTGTTTGTGCGTAGGTGGAAGTAGTTTCGGCGCTGTTACGAGTTGGAAATTGGAACCAAGTACGATATCTGTTGGCTGGTTTAGGCGTGGATAAACCTACTGAAGCACGTGCCACATGGTTCAGAGTTCCAGCCCCTATAGAAAACCAACACGCCCGCCATGCACGTCGATCTGCGCAATAAACCACGCTAACTTATCCGTGCACGGAGCTAGCGCGCGCATAAAAATCTGCACGCACGAGCACACGATCGGTGAGAGGGCCGGGGGACGCCAGATTCCGGACGCACGACCATCACCGACGGCCGTCGACAAGCGCGCGCGCATCGACCCCGGCCAGCCACCCCTGCCCCGGGCCACCACTCGGACTGCCGCGGGCGTCGCGTCGTCACGTGTCGACCTGCAGGCTGCTGCAGCCGACACGTCGAGGAGGCGGACACGCGTGGGCGGCCCCGGTGCGTACATGACAGACAGGCGCCGGTCGAGCTACTGGCGGCAGCCGGCAGCCCCCGCGCGCCCGGCCCGGTAGCCCGCTAGCCTTTAATCTGGACTGCGAGCTAGCGCCGTGGCGGGGCCACCGGGCTTGACCAGCGTCCCGCTCCCAGCTGACTGACCTAACCAATGGACGGATCCGCGTCTTTTCGCTCGCTGCCCTGCCGCCTGCCGGGCCACGGAAAAGCGCCTCGGTCGTCATGGTGGCTGATGGCTCGCGGCCCCCCGGGGCTAGGGTCTCGCGCGCGCGAAACAAAGGGCCTGTTTAGTTCACTCAAAACCTAAAATTTTTTACGCATCGAATCTTGTGGTATATATATGAAGTACTAAATATAGATGAAAAAAACTAATTACACAGTTAGGTAAGAAATCGCGATACGAAACTTTCGAACCTAATTAGTCCATAATTAGACACTAATTACCAAATACAAACAAAAATGCTACGTTACCCAAAACCAAAATTTTTTGCCAACTAAACAGCCCCTAAAGCTGCGTCCGCGAGCTTGCAGCACGGCACGCCGAACAGTCCCCGGCCGTCACCTCACCAACACCTTGGCAGCGCTTTCTACTCTCGTCGGCCCAACAGTTGGATGCTCGCAAGTAACGACGACATATTGTACTAGCCGTATCCTGCGTTATCGTTGAATTGTCTAAGCTGGTTTAGGAAAGATTTGAGCTATGATGAGTAAATTAACACCCATGCTACATTGCTGCCAGCAGTGAGCCTACGAGCCAGCTCAGGTGGTATATAGTACGGAGTGTTTAGTAGGGTCTTGTTTAGATGGTAAATTTTTATAATCTGGACACTGTAGCATGTTTTGTTTGTATTTGACAAACTTTGTCCGATCATGAACTAACTAGGCTCAAAAGATTCGTCTCGTGATTTACAACCAAACTGTATAATTATTTTTTTTACCTACATTTAATACTCCATTCATGCGTCCAAAAATTAATGTGGTGAAGAGAGAGTGAAAAAACTTAGAATTTTGAGGCAATCTAAATAAGGCCCATGAACGAAAAGCTAGATGAATTTGTGCGATCGAGAAATAAAGCTATGTGTGTACCTACGACTACGACGAGCCTCGCTCGCTCGTGGTCTTAACCTGGCGACTGATGATCGGCCAATGCTTTTGTAGCAAAGTAGTAGCAGCACTAGCGTCGTGTTGTTCCCGATCCATCGCTTCGTCCGGGCTAGCTTCGGCTGTGAGATTCAGCGACGACGGCACCAGCGTGGCTCATCATCGGCACAACGATGACAAGACCGGCCCGGCCGGACGCCGGAGCCAACCACCAGGCACACCAATAATGAGGGCCAGCAGCCATCTCGATCGGCAGGAGGGATTAGTTTTAAGTAATTTATCTGCAGGGGGGCGGCCCGGGCTTAGGCACCAATCATGAGCTAAAACAAACACACTGGACTGCCCTGCTTTCCACATATGAAAGGTGCGTGGGTGGCAAATTTAGTGTGCGCGAGAGGGACACTTGTCAAACGTCAAACCCTCTAGCTCTAGCTACTAGTACTAGTACGCCGTAGCCGTAGCCGTAGCCGTAGCCGAGAGCCGGGGCGATAGATCGAGGTGCGCCTGCACGTACTCCAGCACGAATGGGGGAAGGAAAAGCATCGCGGCTTTAGTGGATTCCAACTCCCTCCTCAACCCATCAGATTCCTTTACACATAATTTGTGCCTCGGCGGCCAGTCACCACTCCTTTCCATCCAACGCCCATCCATCGATCCATCTATACCTAAAAGCACATGTGACTACGCATTAGTAGCAGCACAGAGACAGCAGTGGTGTGGTGCCCCTGGACGAAACGCTCACCTCTCTCTCTTGTGCTATCTATCTCTGAAATCTCTCTCTCTCTCTCTCTCATGCTTGCTTGCTCCTTTGACCTTTCTCCCACTCCTTGCCATGGAGGAGATGTTGCTGTTCACTGACATGTACAGCAGATATAATGCTGCTAGCTACTGTAGCTAGGAGTATACTAGTATCGTGAATGGACGGATCGTACCTCTGGAAATGTGAAGAACTCTGACCGGATTAACAAATTCAACTGGTAGAGGTTAGGCCACTCCCAGTGCAGTGTCACATAATAGTTTTGCTGACGTGGCAAGTAATTATTAAAGAGAGAGCAAAAATTATAAAAACCGGGTCTAAGTTAGAAACCATGTCTACATGAGAATCGAGACATGAAGGGATGTGATTGATAGAGAATGGAGAGAGAATGTATGTGATTGGATAAAAAATTGTTCCGTAGAAACTATCCATTGGGATGACTATGATTTCTATATGTAGTGTCTATGGAAATTAATATATATAGAAACTACACGTAGGCTCTGTTCGGTATGATTTACTGCTGCTACGGCTAATTTATAAGGCTGATTTATTGTGAGAGAAAAATATTATTTTATAGCAGAAAAAGTAGGGCAGCCGTAGTTTCTGGCATCGTGACTGCCCTCGGGGGGCGTACCACATTGAGGTGCGTAAATGGACTAGTTTATGATGCTTTCGACGATACGTTCTAGCTACATTGTTTAGGGTGGGTGAATGATGGATGGATAGCGGATTAGATGATGATAGATCTCTCCTCTCAGTCTCATCTCCTCTCCTGTCCTCTCCCCTCCACCTGGGAGCCATGTTGGAGTCTGCTTCTTTGGTGCTCCGCTGGATAAAATACGCAAAGCAGCAAGCTGGATCTGTATAAACTAGCAATTCCTCCCTGCACCCTATAATGGTTGCACCGCCTATTCTATCGCCCTGATCCCTCTTTACCACCTTGTTTAATTAATTAATCCCCGCTTGAGTTGTGGGGATCTGTATAAACAGTAGTTGTTTATCGATCGGCAGTCGCTTGCTTGTGCCTGTGAGGCCGTGACTGTAAGCTAGTAGGCAGTGTGCGTGCTCAAGGCGCGCGCATGCCCCGGCCCCTTGAATAATAATGCCTTGCTGCATGCATGCTTGGGCTGGCGTGTGGTGTGGGAGGATGGGAAACAATGCTGCGTGCGTCCGCCTAGTTAGCTACTGCTGCCCCTGCCCTCTCCTCTTCTCGATAACTGCTGCTACTTCTTGCTTGTACTACGTGGGTACAGAAGATGGTACACTACAGTAGTGCAGCTACTCCGTAGAAAAAAAGAAAAAAGTTTCAGAAATACTATACAACACATATGTGTTTTAGCGGAAAAAAACATATAGATTTTTTTCCTCTCTCCCTCTCTGTTGAGCTCAGTAGTTTAATAGCAGTAGCTGCTTTTCGTTTTTGCGATGGCGTCCATAGCAGCCAGCACGTCGTTGTGGTGGCTGCGCTTGGTGACGCTCCGAACAGCGGGGTGACGAGCGTACGAGTCAGAGAGCAGTGGCCTGCCGACTGTGTCGGACCGATTTGTCTTTTGTGCTTCATAGAAAAAAATTATTTCTTGTGATCTGTAGATCTGTGATATTGTAATTTGTGATTATCTGAAGATAGAAAAAGGCTAGAGGTAGAAAGAGAATGGAAGGCTGTTGGATCTTAATTCTATGGTGAAAAAAATTTATGTGTTAAAACTATATAAAACATATGGTTGTTTGTTAGACAGGCTCAAAAGTTTACAGCCGGGGAGGGAGAAATGGGATGGTGACACACACACCCTCGCCAACACAGTACTGCAGTACAACAGCTCTCGGCATCGTTGTCGTTGCTGCAGGGATTAGGCATTTTACCGGCTCGCAGCAAATAACACTTGAACCCAGCCAAACAACGGTACGGTGTTGGTTGGCTGCTGTTGGCGTCCCAATTAAATAAAGGCACAAAAAGACAGAAAAGTACGAGCGGTGAGGCCAGTCTGAGTCGTCCCGGCCCTAAGCATCCATCGATCGCATGCATCACGCACCTTTCATGGGATCTGACCGCGCGCGCGATGGGTCCAAACGGACGGAAACCCTACATACCTGGCCGGGCCGGCCAGGACCCCTGTAACCATCAGAGATCAATGCAGACGCAGCGAGGGGATGATGGATTGCCTGGGGCGGGCGAGGATGCGCGCGCATGCAGTGTGCTTCTGCTTCTGCTTCTGCTTCTGCTTCCGGCCGGCCGCTTGGTTGCATTGGAGTGAATAATGCACTGCACTCTGCAGTGCAGGCTCCTTGGTAAGGTTATACTATATGCATGGTTCATTTTAAAGTTGCTCTTGTTGGTGGATGTTTCTAGTATCAGATGGAAGCCAGTTCCAGCCCAAATCAAATCCAGTACAGATCAACTTTTTTTTTTTTTGAGGAAAACAGGAGAGGTCGTTGCCCTCTACTGGGATTTATTTTAAAACAAACAGAGGAGTCGGCTTCTTCAGGTAATGTATGTAGCTACTAATAGCTTGATGCAGACTCCAGCAGCAGTGCTGTATGCACAGTGTATAGTTGTTCTACATATGGTCCCTCTACATACATATGCATGTAGGACAAACAGCCAAAGAGGGCCAAGAACTAGATGACACCGCTAGCATCAGTCCAAGGGAGGGAAGTGCATTATTGTGTGTGACTGGCAATGCTTCCCATTTGCAGCAGCAGTTAGCCAGTTACTCCTTCCATGTCGCCATAGCTAGGAAAACTTCTTTCCGGGTGATAAAATTAAAATCAAGCATATGATCGAGTGATGATAATTGGTGGTCCCGATGAGCAGTCAACTCTTGGCCACCATGCATGCGCGCGTATTGTCTCTGATAAAGATCGATCAACATTTTAAGCAGTACTGCATTGGCTTTTTCTTCAGCACTAGAACACGAGCTAGTGCCTCTAGAACTGTACTGTACACACCACCTTGCGATCACATGATCGAGAAGAATATGCATCGAATCATTGTGAGGAATAGTCATATCTGGACAGCAGGACAGGGTGCATGAGAGAACACAAAGAAGGCTTCTGTCACTTACTCACACTCACACTTACTTAATCTATGCGTCGTCTACCGGGGATTAATAATAGGAGAGGCTGCCTAATGACTCATCTTGAGAGGAGGTTTGGCCTGATCAAGGCCACGAACTCCACAGATTCTTAATTGTTAGATCGACTGATTATGCCTAGCTAATTCCAAGCACTTACGTTACCGCCCAGCAGCAAATCCTGATCATATCTCTCAAGAACTTACTCCAGTATACTTATTCAAAGATGCACCATAAAATACTAGCACCCACATTCATCAGCAAGGACCACGGCATAGTTGGAGGAGGAGCCGGCCTATCGTATGCCATCTGAAGGAATCACGGGATCCACAGCGTGAGTTTGTATAGGTCGGTGCATGTGTAGATCTCTGCTGTGTATACACATCGATCGCTCCATCTCAAAGCTGTCCCCATCGCACAATACACGCCCAAAAAGTATTCAGGAGCTCACCCGTATAATATCCGGCGTTCGTACCCCAGTAACCGCAGCTGCTTGACACGAATCAGCTGTGCCCAGAGCTCACACATGACTGTATCTAATTAATATTTGTTTTGGAGATAGCTTTGTTGTCATGGTAAGAACTGGCAGGTGGAGGCTGGAGACTGCGGGGAGATCACGCAGCAAGCTGCTGCTCACATGCCGCCCTGCGAGCTGAGAGGTGCCGTACGGCATCCTTCCCCAAAGCTCCTTTTCCCCAGTTCACGCTTGCTGCTTGCATAAGTGTATATATATTTATCGTCATGCGATCATCAAAAGAACAAACAAGGAACATGGCATATGCTTCTGGTGTAGTAGCTACAGAATCGATGTACGAAACACAATTTGCAGAGAATGTAATTCCATTACTTGGATCTTACTTTCATTCACTACATTTTACAGAGAGTACGTACGTACGAACAGTAGTGCCTAGACGTACAGCTACTAGCTAGTTACATGGGGTGAAGTGAAGTGAACCTTCTCTGTTTGTTTCAAAGGTTTTTCTAGCCTTCTAGGACGGCAGGTAGCTTTGCAGATGC
Source organism: Miscanthus lutarioriparius (assembly GCA_904845875.1). Classification (NCBI taxonomy): domain Eukaryota; kingdom Viridiplantae; phylum Streptophyta; class Magnoliopsida; order Poales; family Poaceae; genus Miscanthus; species Miscanthus lutarioriparius. Next base: position 10,337,703 of record CAJGYO010000008.1, read on the forward strand.
CTTCCAGACCCATGGGGGACGAGGGACAAAAATAACACGAGAAATGGGTGGGTACTACATTGCCTTGGAGTAGACACGGACACGGTTACTGTATTCGACAGTAGCGCCAACATGCTCAAAACATTTTTCAGTGACGTTGTGCTTTGTGTGTGGCCTCTTTTTCCTCGGTGGCGCTGGTGCAGCGCAGCACACAGTGGTCAGGGAATCGAACAACATGTAATGCAGCAACCACCACGAGTCGGTTTCGGAGGCCACCACAAGCGAAGAATCGTCAGAGCGAGAGAAAGGAGAGAGGAGAGAAAAATTTTGGTGGTGGTGGGGTATGTTCGCATGATTGGACACCGATTCTCGATCGATTGACTAGTCGACCGCCCGACGGCCCGGCTGATGAGCTGAGCTACACCCGCGGCCGAATCATCGGGGCCGCCGAGGATTTCCGCTTCCATTCCACCAGACGGAGCAGGAAGTCCATGACCTCGCCGGGGTCCTGCAGGGAGTAGGAGGCGTTCGTCTCCTTGGGGCACTTGGACACAAGGATCCCGATGCCTTGGCCCCTCTTCCTCAGCACCTGATGCCACGCCACGCGAGAAGAGATTATCAGTATCAGCTTGCGCGCGCAGAAAAACAAATATATATAGATTGAACACAGTCGAAATAGCCGAGAGATCGAGCAGCGGCAGATGATGAGCTAAGCACCTTGAAAGCATCCTCGTCGGTGCGGTCGTCACCGATGTACACCGGGAGAACGTCCCTGCAGTTGGCGAATCCTGGAGAGAGACAGCAAAAAAAAAAAGGCGGTGTGTCATCAGATGTGATTTGTTTTGGACAGGGGTGTGATACGCAAGTACTACTGAATAAAAACTGCAAGTGAAAACGACTGGATGACACGGAGATGAGATATCGCGCGCCAGGGAAAATACGGAGAGAAGAGAAGGGCGGGGGTCGTCTGTTGTTTGTCGTAATGCACGTACCGAGCGATTCGAGCAGAAACTCCAAGGCCTTGCCCTTGTCCCACATAATGCTCGGACGGATCTCCAGAACCTGATGCACCAAAGTTCCAGCAGTCTTGCTCAGTTTCTTCACTACTCACTAGTACTGCTATTATTAGGCCAAGACAAGGACAATCAATCAGCTGCATATATGATCGGGGTCATGTTTAATTACCTTCCTCCCTTGAGTGAGCTTCAGCTTGGGGTAGTCCTTGATCACTGCCTTGACTTGCTCGGCCAAAGCATTCCATCTCTGCAGGAAGATAAGGGAGGTGCGTGGTTAAGACATATGGTGAGAATAGATTAGCCGCGCGTGATGCAACTTGGCGTTGAAGTGTGGTTGGCAACTTGGGCACTTGGCATCCCAAGATGGAGTAAGGCGTTGCCTACCTTTTCATCAACACATCTGAAGTGCACGGACAGGCAGAACTTGTTGTTCTCCACCTTGGCGCCAGGCGTGGACTTCGTCTTTTCCACCAGCGCCTCGCACACCTGACAAAAAACGGGATTCACCGCGTGCATGGCCATTGTTAATCTCCTCGTGCATCGGCTGGACTTCACAAGTTAAGCACAAGTGGACAAGCAAGTGCTCTTCTTCTAATCGACTTTAGCAGCAGCGTACCTCGTCGATCACGGGGAGAAACTCGCTTGCAGGTTGGCACAGAACTGACTCGGGCTGCAGATGCGAATCAGAGGGGAAGATTTAATTTGATCAGTCAAAGTCATGGAGTGGGCAGGGTTGAGGATGATTGGTAGTCTCGGACGAACTCAAGGAGATGAAAGCAAGTGAGGAGAGCTAGAAAGCGTACATTGGAGCCTGGTCCCTTGATGTCCATGCCATGGCTGCCGGCGTAGTAGAGCTCCGAGAGGTCGACGAAGTTGCGCACCTGTGCAGCGCGAGAACGAAGAAGAAGAAGAAAGCCAAATCAGCCAATGGCGTATGAACGCGAGTGCGAGCTTGCCAAGTGTTTGCGGTGCTGACTGCTGAGACAAGTAGTGGCGCAGGCAATGTACCTTGTCGCGGCAGCGCCCGCTCACGATCGCCGTCGGGAAGTGCTTCGCGACGTCGCGCACCGCCGCTCTCATCTGCGCACCAGTACACCGCAAGGGGGAAAACATCAGTCGAGAGTGAACTTTTGTCCGGCCGGCCGCCATGAAAGGTTGTGTGTGCCGGGGGCCAGGGACCGGGGGGATAGAGCAGCACGAGGCCTCACCGCGTCGCTCATGTAGGCGGCGTCGGGGTCGGCGACGATGGGGGAGAGCGTGCCGTCGTAGTCTAGGAACATGACGACCTTCTTCCCCTTGGACGCGCTGGCAATCTGCTCGAACTTCCCGAGCGCTGACGGGTGCTTCCTCTGCAAGAGAGGCCAAAGCCAAACAGGGTTAGCATCGTACCTGAAGGCAACAAGCCATGCACGCGCGTGCAAGCTCCCGACGCGTGTCAAGAAGACGAGCTAGCGCGGCAAAGAAGACTAGCTCACCATCCAGGCCGTGAACTCATCGACGTCGTCGGCGGCGCAGGAGCGGGTGGGCGAGGAGGCGCGCATGGCGTCGACCCAGGTGCAGCTGGCCGAGCGCGCGGCCGCCGCGGCCAGGTCGAGGTACCGCAGGGACATGGCGCCGGCGGCCGCGCCCCGGCAGGCCAGGAGGGCCGGGCTCGCGCCCGGCAGCGCGGCCCCGGCCGCAATGCCCATCTCCGACACGACCACGTCCTGGTTCGTCATGTGCTTCCGCTTCACCGGCGGCCCAGGCAGCAGGTTCGATTCGTGGGAGGCAAAGCCGGCGACTTTCTCGATCGTCTCGTCGACTCGTCCCAACACGAGACGGGACGAACGCAGCTAGCGTTAGGGGACTTGGGGGAGTGTGCAGGCTTCTCAGGGCTTGAGATGGGTGGATGCGAAGTGGGAGGAGTGCGGGGTGTACTTATAGCTCGGGGGTGGGCCCGGAGGGCCTGCCACGTAGGATCCCGAGTGGAGCCGACGTCTGGGCCGGGGTGGTCGCCGGGCTGCTTAGCTGGTAGGCCGCAGCGGCATTGGTGCATGATGGCCCTGCTCCCTGCCGTATTGTTTTGTTTCGTAGCATGCAAGGGCAACTGGGCAAGGAGTAGTCGTCTAGATGTGCATAAACACAAGAACCGCAAGCACTCTTTTGCCCATGCTTGCTATTTTGGGGTTTTTGTTGGGTAGTTGGTATAGCCCACGAGAACAAAGCCAATGGGCCACATAGACTGGCTTCAAATTGGAACGGGCCAGTAGAGTCGGAACCTATTGACCCGATGGGTAGACCAGGGGCAGATCTAGAGGGTTTATCGGGGTGTATCGACCTCGACGAAATTTGATAAATCCTCCAGCAAAACATTGCTCAATCTCAAGAAAAATTATACCATTTAATGAATCTGACCCTGATGACTCCCGTGATGTTTTCGTCTAGATTCGCCATTAGGGTAGACCCACACGACCACTCGACGTGATGTCGTCTTTCTACCTCTATCTCACCCTGATGCAGCTATGGAATTGTCACATCTTGGCCCCATTTGAATTAGGTCCATGTGTGTGTTGATGTGAGGTTGTCTAGTTTTTAGTCTCACCTTGGTTATTGTGGGTGGATTAGATGCTTTTAGAGGACTAGATGATATGTCATAAGCCTCACGTTACAATTTACGCGAAGCAAGTACAAAAATATAAGTGGGTTGGTGCGAGCGTGAGGTCCACTTATATGTCGTTTGAATCTCATTGAATTCTAAGAATCTAGATAAAAACAATCGCAACAGTTTATTGGATTTTGGATTATAAAAATCTATGAGTTAAAATCCCTCTAAAATCTTGATCATGGCGGGTGTGACAATGTTTCGCGATGGTTGTCACGGACGAGTATTTGCTCCACCCACACCACACCATTCCTACATGAAACCACTCAAGAGTGGTTTACCATACAATGAGCAATTTTAACCCGGACTGTCCATAAAAAAACTCAGCCCCTAGGGTAAGACCTCCCTTGATGCATTGACGGAAAAGAGCTGTTAGTTTTCTGTGCATGTATTGGCTGGAGCTATGCCAACTTGTTAGGAAATGATAGTGTTGTTTTTTGACAGGAATGGTAAGCAAAATGTTTGTATGTCTTTGATGACAGGACAACACAAGTATGGACGCCACTAGACAAGGAATGACTGATGATGAATATTTATGGTGCATATGACAAGGACTCATGAGGATGGCATTGGAGTGGTAATCATGATGAGTGGCGGATGCACCATGCGGGATAAGGGGGGGGGCTAAAACAATGGAGATGTTGATTTGCATGAAGATTTAATGGTGAAATCAAACTTTTTGCTACAGTGATTAGGCTTGAAATCAAGACATTAGGGGGGCTGGAGCCCCCCTAGCCCCCCCTTTGGATCCGCCACTGGCGATGACAATGGCATGGTACAATTATGTTCGTGAAGTTTTGTATGGAGAGGGGTATGGTACAATTATGCTCGTGGAGTTTTGTATGGAGAGGTCACAACGCGGAGGAGATCGAAGCTATAGCCGAAATGAGGGTCTATCCCACGCAACGGAATGGTGCATGCAAAAGGTCGTGGTGGCTGACATAGTGGGTTGCGATCCTGTCTGAAGTTCCTGGTCGATGAGACAATAGCTGGTGGGCGGTTGACGGAGTGGCGAATATGTCATACAAAATATAGTGTAATAGTATTGCCCACGAAACATACAAAAACTTTTAGCAGTTTGGCGTTTCTCCTTTCCAGCTTGTGTCGAGCATATTATTGCTCGGGAATGTAACTCTATTTTTGAGGTATATAAAGCTCTTTTTTCTCGCAAAAAAGTTATGATATGGTCCATCCATGCATAGGCCTGATGGTAGTTAGATGCAAGATGATATATGATGTATATATGTGATCTTCTCATTATTTACAAGTTACACCTACTCACTCCGTCCTAAAATACTTGATCTTATAGAATTTAAATTTTATCCAAAAATAATTTGATCTTTTCACTTCTGAATGCACCCTTCATTCTATATATACATTTTTCTTTGTTCAATAATACATCTCTATCTCTTTTCTTGTTGTTTTCTGTGTACGACACCTTTTTACTCTTTCTTTCTTAATTATCATGTTCAAACTAAAACGTCAACTATTTTAGGGTGGAAGGAGTATTGTTTTGGCGCATAAAACCGCGCAAAATGCCGTGCGGCATGCCATGTCGGATTGATGACATTCCTTTCCCATTTGACAGATCTCTCTCATGTGCACATAAAATGCTCAGAGCATGGACTCATTAAGAGGATAGACCTGTTGGCCTATTGATAAGTAGGGTTTGTGTGGTCCAGTCCATCGAGTAGAACCCAGAAGCCCCTCAAAAAAAAAAGGAGAGAGAACAGTATTCTGGGCGGTAACGTAGCCGACTTCATCGAACCAAGAAACCTGTCCAACAAGAAGGGAAGAGGCGTGTGCAAGTACACTCTCCACAATGTGGCATCCAGTAGTTAATTGTGTTCAAAGTTGAATTTCCCAGTATTTTTTTGGGAAGTTTCTTTCACCGTTCGACCCCCAGGATAATCAGGGCCTTGTCCAGGTGATACAGGACATTGCTGCCGTTCTTCAGATAACACATTCAGCACGCGTTGCCAAGTTATTAAGCTGCTGGTTTAAGTTTCAATTACAACTTTCCTCTATTTTTCGTTTTTTCTTAGGAATTAAATTTGTTATGGCTGAAACAAGGGTGGTATTATAAAAATATGTGAATATGCTGCATATAATTATGCACTTCTCAGTTGCAACTTCACATGTTAGGAACCGCCAATTTGTAAGAAAAAATAAATGATTCCACCCATATATATAACCTTCTTTTTTTTAGGGTCTGGGGACGAGACTGATTACATAACTAAAACATCGAAGATATAAATTTGCATATGCTTAACCGTACAATTATATGCTAAGGACCCTGCTTCTGACTCACATGTTAGGAACCGCCTATTCAGATTCTTCTTGCTGTCAAGTGCTGTGTAACTGTACTAATCAATAAAGGAAATGACTTAAAAAAAGAAGAAGAGTCAACTAACATATAATTCTCTGAAACCTAAGTTGGGCACTCAACAGCTTTCATTGGGCAATATCTGCTCTAGCTTTTACGCTGTTAATTTGTCTGATGCTCTTCACTAAAAGATGTAACTAAATTAATAAATAAAAAACACTCCTCATTGTTAGTGGTGGCAACAACCAGGATCAACAAATCAAGCAATTACACTATAGTACTGTGCTACCAAATCTACCTTTAATCTATCTTCTGTGTGCGTACTTGCAACAACACACAGCATACTGATTTTGATAATCGTGTTCGTGGGTCGGAAAGATGGGGATAGGTAGGTTCGTCCAAAAAAAAATGTTTAGAGATATCATTAACTGAACGCTTGCTATCAACTCGCAGACATTGTTGCGTGCCATGCGTATTTGAGATGGAAAGATCGAGAGAAATGTTATCTGCTCATGGACTCGGCTCGGCACCGATCGAAAATCTGAGATTTTCAGGGCCGTCGCAATCGGGTGGAGCTTGCTAAGTGCGCGGAGGGAAAAAAGGAGAAAAAAGCTAGGGGATGGCAAAACCATCGTCGTGTAAAAGAAAAGAACGCGACCGCTTTCCGCGTCCCCCACCCAAGTACCCATCGTTTTCTGCTGCCACCCTCCTCCTCCCGGCTTTTGTTGCCTTTTTCCTTCTTTAGTTTGCACCAACCAACAAATTAAAAGCACCTTTTTGCCCAGAAAAAACGGCCCATGATTTTGGTCGCTCCGTTTCCTTAACAGCCCGGACAAATGCATTTTATATTTGTGGATCTAGTGAGTAGGATCTTAGTTGGAGTTTAGTTACCAAATTGAAATCGATCTGTTGAACTCTAGGCATCAGCTAGCTGCATCAGGTCACTGCTTGCGACATCTTGTGTTCTCCTTGATATGAAAACTTTACTTGTAGCTTGATTTTATTAATTAGTTTCTATTGGAAGATTGTATCGACGCAGACCGCTGAATTGCCGATTTAGAGAGGGGGATAATGTGTGTCTTTTGCAAACGAAAATAGCAAAAACGCATACGCATTCAGCATTTGGGAAGGACGTCAGCTCCATATATATGTTCGAACGTTTTCAAGTTTTATTATTTTCGTCCACAATGATTCTAGAAATCAAGATGTAACGTCTCTATGAAAATTATAGTATATAGTAATAAATAAATAATAAATCAAAGATAGATAGAACAAGCATAAAATATATATTTGTAGAACCCAATCATAACTATGAGAGGTATTACACGCATGTATAGGCGTTATATCTAAGTGTCTATTTTTGATCCACACGTCGCTCTTCTCCCAACGTGTACTACACATTTATCACCGTCTCATCCTATTCTCTTGTCTTAGCCCTAAAAGCTTGACGACTCGCTCGTCCGACCCTTGTCTTCCTTGCCAGAGAGTCTTAGCATCAAATATCAACGTCGAAATTAAAAGGGGAAACAAATAAAACCGAGTCAACTATAACGATCATGGCTTACATTTGATGGCTTTTATGGTGCTGACTTCGCAGAGTGTTGGTGTTGATGACCGGCAACTTGTCACAGGGGTATTGGGATGGTGTTCGAAGGGCTTCGGCGTACGCATAACTCGATAGTAGACGCAAAGATATGAACGATTTATACTGGTTCAGACCCTCTTGTCGAGTAATAGTCTTTACGTCCAGTCGGCGTGTAGCCTTTTGCGTTGGATTGATTGTATGATTGTTAGGGTTATAAGGGGGTGCACCATTACTACACAAACTTTACTGGAGGCGGGTGTTTTCGATTTCCCGTGGTGGGCAAAGCCGTCGTCACTTGGTGCCTAGAGGCCACGGTAAATCGTGGCTTAACTTGGCGGCTGGTGGCTTGTCCTATTATGGTTAACCGATTCTTCATAGGAGGTGTGTAACGTGCCGCTGCGGTAAATATACTTTACCACGGCCACACCACGTTACACCGCTCGCATGATAAATTATTTTACTGCATGGCGGACAACTTTTGTGGCCCGCCGCGGTTATGTTCATTAGCTATGGGGGCTTTATTATTTGCCGGCTCGGTAAATTATTCTGAATGAAAAAAATCGAGCGTGCATATAAATTCAAATTCAAATCACATCCAGATTTCACAGATTAAACTTAAAAAGTATGCGAGACATTACACATGAGATAATATACATATATATACATTCACTTAGTCGTTCTTGTCATCGTTAATTCATTACATTTACATATTAAAAAAGTTATACATGCGCTAAGGTGTAATCATCATGGACGCATCATCGTGGGTCATTTCCTCAGCCTCTCGTACTCCGGTAAAATCGCTAGCGGGCTGTTCTCATTGAAGAACGTGCCCCCTTCAAGCACGCATTTGTCTAAGACAAACTTATATATGTCCGCCTTTATCTGCTTGAAGCTGTGTTGGATGCTCTGCACGTCTCTCGACCAGTTCAATCCATTCTTGAGCACCCTCCAACTGCTGCTGTACTGCTTGCACACCCTCAGAAACTCACAGGCGTAGAAGCCACAGGTTTGTGATCCTCTGAGGTTGTTTGGCACAATCGCATGATCGATACACAAGCATTACAACACGACCATTAGAACGCATATGAGCGGAAAGCACAATTAAACCTTTCAAATACTTACCGGGAAAGTTGCGTCCGATTTTGATGTGGTTCTTATGCTTAGCCTTAAAATTCTCTGTTCTTGATCATAGCATTCGGGATCTTTCACGTACTCCTTATAAGCGCTATCTGAAATATACTAGTATTAGGCGGGGCATTAGAACGCATATAAGAAGACAGTTCGAGAGCACTTACACTTTGAGGCAATCTCAAAGAAGACCTTGTACCCTTTTAAGTTTGGCATCATCAGCGAATCAAATATGAGCCCCGCCATCACGAGGGTAGATGATAAATGTAACCCGGTGACCCTCGAGGCCTTGGCTGCGCCATTGAAACAAAATACAGAGTTCTGACGAGAAATAATAATTCTAGCTAGCTACCCACTTATCTCTACAGGCATGTCTTCGACTTACCCAAAGTGGTAGGCAGCTAGGATACACCCATGTCCCCTGATCTTCTTCATTGCTCCTAGTATGTACCTTGAAATGTTCAACTTCTCATTGTCCATCAGTTTCTTCCTGTGCGCCTCTCTCTATCGCTTGGTCAAGTCTTTCATGGTTGGATGATTGTCATCTAGGTGGTAACCAATGATGATTCTTTTAGCAATATGCATTGGAGATAGATAGATAACATCAAGTTTTAGTTCCTTGGATATATAGGCCATCAACCTGCAAGGACAAGCCATCGTGGCATATATAAGTAGTCTTGACCGATTCAAAGGCATGTGATATGTGAAACTCGCAATTCATCACTTACATAGAGAATAAGGTGACTTGGGCGATGTCAAGGTCTTGTTCATGATGAGAATCTGTACATGTCGTGGAAGTCCACGGGGAGTTCTACATCGTTCTTAGGGGCAAGTGGAAGTACTCCGCCACAACCTTGACTAGAAAACCATGCAGCGACCTTTTTTGCTTCCATGTACCAGAGATGAAAACTCCTTGTCTTCCACCTTTCCTCGTCGATGAGTTGGGCCTTGGTTATCATGAACTTCCCATGCTCGTAATGGCCGGGGCAGTCATCCGATTCAGGAAATAGATAGAAAGGTGATCTCGGCCTGGGATAGAAATGTTAGTACCATATTATGGCAAAGAAAAGTTATTAGCAAATTATGCTCGCCGCTACCATACCTTTCGAACTCAAGTGAGTATGTGAGCTGCCCTTGGTCACCTTTAGTCTTCGCCGGCGCCGGAGGACAGTGGCTTGTGCTCGCAATGGCAGCAGGCGGTGTCTTTGCCCCCGGTTCCTCCGTGCCTCCTGGTCCTTTGCTCATGCCCTTAGACGGACTACCGGGAGGTGGAGGTGGACTTGTTGTTGGAGGAGGAGAACGAGGGTGAGTGCTTGTGCCTCCCGGTCCTTTGCTCGTGCCCTTAGACGGACTGCCGGGAGGTGGAGGTGGACTTGTTGTTGGAGGAGGAGAACGAGGGTGAGGGCTTGTGGAGAGTTCCTTCCCTTGTCATCCCCGCCATTGCCTTCATCATTGCCGTCGCCGTGATCCGGATCATCGGGGGGACAAGATCCGGCAACGGATGGTTGTGATGCTGGTGTCGCCGTCAGCGTAGAAGTCGGCGTCGAGAGAATGATCTCTATGTCGTCCTTGTTCCATAGGACTTCGGAACCCAAGGCAGCTCTAAGGATCGTTACCCCTTCTGCAGTTGGATATTCCATTTCAAATTCTTCGTATTTGGTCACATACCATGTAAGTATCACGGCAACATAGTTGGTAGGGATCTGGTCTTGGTTGAAATCTTTGATATCTTCTTTGGGGTGCATGTAACCCTCACCCACGGTCAACTTTTTCGCCCTGCCAAACGGGATCGTGAGGTGGACGCGCATGGGTTCCCGGATGTCGTCGATGGGGTGCCTTGGGCGATCCTCGATCATCGGCAGTGGCTGCCCTTGTGTCTGCCCTTGTGGAACTTGAGGCACGGCCACGCCAGCCTGGCGAAGCATCTGTGACCTCATCGACACCATATCTGGGTCATTGCTCATGAAGGCTTCTTTTATGGACCGGTGATCATTTCGCCACGCCTTGATCATAGCCCTACGAAAGATGCCCTCCTTGTACCTCTCTGCCTTGACCGATATGTGGCGGCGTCGGATTGCCATGACTCCACTTGAGTTCCAGCTCATCTTGACGACATGCCACCGACGCAGCCCACGGTGCTGGGGGTTCCAGCAGCTTAGGGTCGAGCAAGTCCACAGCCTGCGAACCTCAGGTTGTCCTTGGATTTAGCGACCTCGATGAGAGCCCTCTCCACCTCCTCAAACTTGGGCTCATTGAACTTGCTCGCGCCCTCCTTGAGCTTCTTTCTTGCTTGCGGGCATAGATGAAGTCCTTAGCCCTCAAGTCTATACCGTTGTACGGATCGGGAAGCTCGGCGGCAGCTCTAGCCCTTTCTTCCTCCCGCCACTAGGGCCTCTTACCAACAAACCCAGTCATGCCCAAGTGGTGGGGGTTTGTGTTCTTCTTCATGAAAGTCTTTGAACTTGGCGCTCTTTGCCTTTGCTTCTTCTGTTGTTCTTTGTTTGCAGAACTCTTCCCAGTGATGTTCCTTCACCATAGTGTATTTGACATAGGGTGACTTGCCTAGCTTCAGGTAGTACCTGGTCAGCATGGACTTGAAGTTTCTAAAGGCTCTTCCTACCACGTGCATGACCCACTCCCTGCACTTGTTCAGATCGGCGTCCTCGGGATAATGGAAGCTCCTCGTCACCTCACCCCAGATATGTGTCTTGTAGTCGACCGGGATATTGTTCCACTCCTCCCAAGTGATCTCCACCTGGTTGCTGAACTTGGCAAGGACCGTGGGTGGTGACAACGGGTTTCCCTCTGGTCCCACCTCATGGATCACATGGGCTTCGCCGTGGGTTTCCCTCCGGTGCCTCCCGTGTTCCCCCCTTCTCAGCTTTGTCCTCTGACCCCTAGACTTGCCCGAAGTGGTTGGAGATAGAGCGGGGGGTTCTTTGTCCCTGACTTGTTCCTCCTCGAAATTCAATTCTCGAGGCACCACCGGCATCTGTTCAGGGTTTGGAGACCACACACTTTCAACTTCGTCGTCCCTCGGTTGGTAGGTCGGATCATCTTCGTCCTCTGTATGACGTTTCTTTGTTGGCCTCGGGGTCATGGACACTTGGCTCTCGAGGCTAGTTGATGATGATGCACTAGGGGTAGGGTCGCGCCATTCGTTTATCGGTTCCTCCGCTACTGGAAAGCTACAATGAATACATATTTCAGTTGTATAGACACAGTTATAGAGTAGTAAAGTAGAGTAGTACTAGAGTGGTAAAGTAGAGTAGTACTAGAGTAGTAAAGTAGTAGCAGTTGGCTCAGATTTGCCCCATTGTCATCACATCGCTTTTAAACTGGTTGCTTGTATCTGGTATACAAGCCATCCTAGTTTAGCGGGGGCACTCGATCATCATCGCCGCTGCCTCAGCATAAAAGGGTTCACATCATTGCATATGCCACTGTCTCAGCTTAGAAGTGTGAAAAGAATCATCATTGCAAATACCAAACAAAAGCCATCAAGATAGTTTCAAAATTCGGCCCCAAAGGGCTAAGTCCTTCGGCCATCAAGATAGAGTAGAAGACTAGAGGAGGTGAGAGTAGAGTAGAGTAGAGTAGAGTAAGAGGAGTAGAGTAAGAGCTGTGTAGGCATCATAGGTAGCTGCAAGTTGAAAAAATCACAGTAGAGTGTAGGCAGTAGTACAATAATGTAGGCAGTAGTAGTAGAGCACATAGAGCAATAGAGTAGTATAGGCAGTGTATAGTAGTAGGCATAGTAGAGGAGTAGGCAGTAGAGGAGGAGGGAGTAGTAGTAGTATACTAGTAGTAGTATACTACTAGAAAGTAGTAGGTAGTAGTAGTAGTATACTACTAGAAAGTAGTAGGTAGTAGTAGTATACTACTAGAAAGTAGTATACTAGTAGTAGTATACTAGTAGTAGTATACAACAGTAGTATAACAGTAGTATAGGAGTAGTATAGGAGGACAGTAGTAGCAGACAGTATAGGAATAGATTAAGTAGAGAAATAGGTAGCACCACCACCAAAATTATATCAAATTTGGCAAAATTGCAGCAGAGTGACCAATTCATCTCAAAATTCTCACAAATTTAGCATGTGATCAGTTTAAAGGCAAGGTGCATCATAAGCAGTGGCATATGCTCAGAATTTTGTCACAAATTTCTTTAGCATCATAGGCAGCAAAAAGAATTGAATTCAAATGCTACGGTTCACCAAAAGCATCATAGATCAGTAGTATAGCATTTCAAAATTCACCAAGTGTAGTATAGCAGTTCAGTTGAATTCAGAGTAGCAGCAGTAGTAGTAAGACAACAGTGGTAGAGAGAAATAGGTAGTAGGTAGTACAAGTATGCCTGATAATAATAGCAGTAGTATGTGACAGAGAAATAGGATCTCTTCTAGGTGCTTTTTAATGTATTTCTCCATGCTCACTAACTGATGAAGGATGTTGTAATGAGCTTCTTGCACCGTTCGGTTTGCCACATCGGTGCATACTTTTCAGCCTGTGCACCCCATCCCTAAGGTTTTGCCTTCGTGGTGATGGACAGGCAGCCCAATCACCCTCCCATCTCTTATGTACCTCATACACCAGTTCACGGCCTCCTCCGTTGTGTATGCCTCGATCATAGATCCCTCCGGGTAAGCGCGGTTATGGACGTATCTGTTGAGGGTGGACATGAACTGCTCGTACATCCACATCTGGTGTAGGTACATGGGGCCCAGTTGATGGATCTGATCGACCATATGCATCATTAGGTGTGGCATAATATCAAAGTAAGATGGTGGAAAGCACATCTCAAGCTAGCAAAGGGTCTCCGCGATGAACTCCTTCAGGGCAGGCAGCTCAGCCTTATCAATGACCTTCTAGGTGATGCGGTTAAAGAAGTATGACATCCGTGTGATGACCATCTTCACGTACTCTGGATGGATAGCCCTAATCTCAATTGGTAGGAACACCGTCAGCATGACGTGGTAGTCGTGTGAGTTGTAGCCGATCATTATGAGGTCTTTCATGGAGACCAGGCTCTTGATGTTGGAAGAGAAACCAGTCGGCACCTTGACACCCCTAAGCAACTTAAGAAAAGCCATCCTCTCGTCTTGCGTTAGGTTGCAGGCCACACCCGGGATATCGACTTTACCGTTCTAAGGCGGTCCCGGGTGAAGGTCCGGCCTGATGCCTAGATTGACAAGATCTATCCGTGACTTGATACCATCCTTTGTCTTGCTCTTGATGTCCAGCAGGACACCTATCATGCTTTCGAAGACATTTTTCTCCAGGTGCATGCAGTCGATGGCATGGGGTGTATTCAGTGTTTTCCAATACGACAGGTACTTGAAGAAAATTGACTTCTTTTTGAAAGGAACGACGGCGGGGACTTCCTCCGTCTGGTCCCGCTTTCACTTCCTTGTCTGCTTGGGCCCCTCTTCAGGCGGCTTCTTCTTCTTTCCAAACTCCACCTAATCCATGTCCTTGACCATCTCATACACCTTTGTCCCCCAACTAGTCTGCGTCGGTTGATCACGCTGCGGCTCGTCCTGATTGTCAAAGTATTTGTTCATAATACTTCTTCTATACCTGTGATTTTTGGTGAGGAACCATCTGTGCTTCGTGTACACCATCTTATTGGATCCCTTAAGGTAAGTGTAGCAGGTCCCGTCGATGCAAATTACACAGCCGGTCTTCCCTTTGATCTACCCCAACAGTGAGAAGAGACCGGGGTAATTGGTGATGGTGACAAAGATGATTGCTTTTAGTGTGAACTTCTCCTTGCGGGATGCATCCACCATCTAGACCCCAACATCAAATAGTATCTTCATTTCCTCCATGAACAGCTCCAAGAACACATCTATATCATTGCTGGGCTGCTTCGGTCCGGAGATAAGCATGGTCAGCATAAGGTACCTACGCTTCTGACATAGATGGGGAGGTAGGTTGTACATGGTGAGCATGATGGGCCAAGTGTTGTGCGAGCTGCTAAGCTCACCGAACGGGTTCATACCGTCGGTACTCAGCGTGAACCTAACATGCCTGGGCTCCTTGCCAAACTCCGGGTAGGCCTCGTCGAAATCCTTCCACTGCTTGCCATCGGATGGGTGCCGTAGCTTGCCATCGTCTTTTAGGCGGTCAACTGATGCATGCCAGGACATGAGCTTGGCATCGTCTGGGTTCCCGAATATTGCACGCAGGCAATCGGTCATGGGTAGGTACCACACCGACAGTGCTGGACTTTTCTTGTGCATGTAACCCTCTTCTTCATCGTCCTGTAGAGCCAAGATCTATTTGGCCACACTGCTCTTCTTTGCCCCCTTCTTGTTCTTCTTCCGACCACCCCGCAAGCCTCCCTCGTCTTCTGCATCCACGCGACAACCAGCATTTTTCTTGTACTGACTAAAGCCGTAGTGCGGACAACTCATCAAATTCTCATACTCATTTCCCCAATACAGGATGCAGTGGTTAGGGCATGCATCAAACTTTCTAAGCTTCATCTCCACTGGCCGGATCAGCTTCTTGGCCTAATAAGTATTGGCGGGCACCTTGTTAGCCGTTGGGTACGTGGTGGCAAGGTAGCTTAACAACTCATTGAAGCTAGTGTCAGACCAACCATGACGAGCCTTCAACATCAACAAATGGAGGTTAAAACGGAGCGCCGTGCACTCCTTCGGACAATCGCCGCCATCCTTATAGAGAGGATCAACTGCCGCCTGCTTCAACTCTCTGAAATTCTCCAACCACTTTGGGCAACCCAACACAACGTCGTCTTCATCGAAGTGTTTGACTATATCTTCAACAAGCTGCACATCCTCGGGTTGGCTCATAGTATCCTGACCATCCCCACCGTCGCTGGCTTCGTCGGCCATGTCTTGCATTAGATCATCCACCATGATGTAATCACGACAACTGTTGTCACTGTCGGCTAGCGCAGCTGCTGCTGAAGATGATGAGGAGCCAGGTGCTCCTAAAGGATCTTTATTCACCGGTGGTGCTGTCGCCGTCGGCGTCGAAGAGCTCACTCTAGATGCACCGCCACTCGCACCAACTCTTTCGCCGTGAAATGTCCAGACTGTGTAGCCCTCGATGAAACCATACATGATCAAATGAGTTTGCACCTCGCTGTCTTGGTGGGCTTTCAGGTTCTTGCAATGAGAACATGGACATATGGTTGTCATCCGCTTCAGTCTCTCACGGTGAGCTTTACTAGCAGCAATAAACTTCCTTAATTCAATGAGGTACCGCGGATCATTCACTCTATCGATCCGGTACATCCATTCCGACCTATCCATCATACCTGCGAACATTATCCGTCACAATCAACATTAAATAAAGAAGAATTAGGAGAAATTGATGATTTTTACGTCTAAAATCATGAAAAAGAGAGGAAATGACGATGTGAAAGATGAATCATGCATCTATGATGAATCTAAAGTTAAAGAAATACATAACATCATTTTTTTTCCATTAAAATTGATCTAGGTCTAGATCTAGATCTAGAGAGAACTCTAGGTGATGGAAATAGAGAGAGAGGATGGAAGGAGAGAGGGAGAGCCTTTATGAACCTCTTATGATGTCCTCCTCCCTCAAATCCGAGCCCTTCAACTCAAATCAAAATTTTCCTCAAATTTTAGGGCAAAGCCTTCCCCCATGAGTTTGAGAGAGGAAGACCCATGGAGAAGACGAAGGGGTGGTGCTGTGTATTTGTACAGGCTTTACCGCGGCGGGCAAGATAAAGAGCCCACCTCGGTAAATCAACTCTTTACCGCGGCGAGCAGTTTAAAGAGCCCACCACGGTAAATCGTGTTAACCGCGGCGGACGATTCATACCGCCCGCCGCGGTACATAACGATTTCCTGCGGCGGGCAAGTAAGGTGGCCCGCCGTGGTAAACCATTTTCCCGCAGCGGGCGCCTCGGTAAATCAACTCTTTACCGCAGCGGTGCGGTTAACTATGGCGGGCAAAAGAGGTGCCCGCCACGGAGCCCATTTTGGCCACGCTGCGCAAAATGATTACTGTAGTAGTGCACCGTACCTCTCTTTATATAGGGGAGAGGGTAAGGGCGCGTATCTAGTTCTAGTCGGTTACAAGAGAAAAGTTCTAGTCCTATTATAGAATCTAGCTTCCATAGTAAGCTAATTAAGTCGATCTAGAATAGCTTGAAGTCCACACCACCTTGTCTCGCGTCCTTCAACAGATCATGGGCCATCCTAGGGCCCATCCAAGTAGTACCCCCATGGGGAACCCCTAGGACCCTAGTCCGTCAAGCCCACGAGCGTGTCATGGTTGAACTCGGAAGCCTTCTTGTTCCTCCTAATCTTGCCGAGTAGAAATGAGCGTAGTCCAAGTGCTTTCGTGAGTGAAGCCATGAGGTGCTCTGTAAAGCCTCTAGGTGACGTGCACTTTTTAGAAAAGTACACTCACTGAGTGTAGCCCCCAAGCCTCTTGTTGTTTGCAAAACAAAAAGTTAGAGCATCTAAAAGAAAAAACATCCATAGAGGAAATGTACCCTATAGCCCCTGAGCCTGTGTTCGAGTACTCGTATACTCGAGATAAGGATCTGAAAAGAATATACTCGAGGATGAAAGTGTCAGCAAAAATTATTGCCATGTCTGCTTGTACAGAAGCAGGTAAGACATGTCAAAGTCACATGTGAAGCTTTAGTACAGTTGGTCCAAAGATGCTCAGGATATTCGTGGTAATATACCATCAAAGGTGCCACCGGGTGTACTGTGACTTCACATGTGCTAATAAAAGGCTGTCTGTACACTAAAAAGGTTGTAGTGGGACGCATTGTACCCTTGTAGTGTAGCACGTTAACCTATGTAGGAGTCAGGAACTTGTCCGTGTATTCCGCGTGAACCCTCCTAGCGAGCACTTGAACCTCAGTTGTAGAAGAAGCAAAGTGGCTCAGAGTTTGAAGCTTGCAAATATGGTGGTGAGCAAAGTAGACCAGCCCCCGAGAGTACTCAGTTGGTATAACCAAGACCTGTAGTGCTAAACCCGTAGTTATGCACAAGAGTACCAGCCCCTAGGAAAGCACAATAATTTTTGTGAGATGGTTTAGAGGTAGGCTAAACCCGTAGTTATGCACAGTAGAGTAGCCTAGAGCTACAACTAGAGGAAGTCTTGTGACGGCTGGTAGGAAGGCACATCCAGTAGTCCCATGTCAGTTCTTCTAGGGTGCCTATCGACGTCTGTCCATGAAGGGTCATATCCGGACCCGAATGTGTACAGATGGCGTCGGCTAGGTGGCAAGATGTGCGAGTAGCTCATCCTTTATACCAGCCAGGAGGCTTCCTCTTGTAGTAGCTATGCTCCCAAGGGTAGTCGGCCAACAAATGTTTGTAGTCGGACAGTCTACCCAAGGCTCTAGGCTAAGACACACTGCACTTCTGTTACCTACCCAGATGCATTACTCTTCTTCACTTGGATCTAGGTGCATCAGGTATGAAAGTACCTACTGAGAAGCACTTAGAATATGAGTACTCTATTTTATTCGAGTAGGTGTTGTCTTTGTTATTGACTGAAAAAATCTTGTATCCAATACTTGTACCTCTCTAAATAAATAGTCGCTCATTATTCTTAGTGGTCTTGAATCTTGTAAAGTGTGCAACTTTGTATCCATTGAACTGTTGTTGAATAAAAAATCTTTATCCGAGTACTGCGTTGTTTATTACATACTATCAAGCGATTGTCCGAATACTGCATCAACCATCCAGGTACTTCACGATGTGGGCATGTAGATAATGGTCATAGTGTGGTAGGTACCTAGAAGGAGTGAATCCAAGGGATAAGTCTGAACACATTGTGATGCGTTAGAAATCCTAAAAAGGTGTGCAGCCGTCGTATCAACCGCGCAGCCGCACTAAAATGGAAGAGAAACTGAAACGCCACGTCCGTTGGCATGATTATTGGGTCACAACATGCTAAAAACCCTATAAAAAGGGAACCGGTCCTGTGCATCATCTTCCTCTACTCCATTTGCTTTCTGCCTAAGCCCTCGAGCCACTATGAGCGCTGCCAATCTCGTATCTTGAAACCCTAGATCTGTAAAAGCTCTGCTTGATGGGTAAGGGTAAGAACTCGAGCGTCGCCGCCAAGAAAGTCATTGAGAACAGGGCGTTGGAGGTGTCGGAGATGACCATCGCTACTCAGATCTGGCCAGCGCCGATCACAAAGACGAAGCATTTCTTGAAGCTCCATGAATAGGGCTATCTGTTGGAGCAAAAACTTGAAGAATGGAAGGTGCCTGGAGATCACCGTATTCCCAACCTTGAGCCGGGTGAGATTGTTCTCTTTGTGCCGTTCATCCAGCATGGGTTAGGGTTGCCTGCTTGTCCCTTTTTGCATGGGTTTTTGCATTATTATGGCATAACCCTGAATCATCTGGACCCTAACTCCATCCTGCATCTTTCGATTTTTGTTCATCTCTGTGAAACTTTCCTTGGCATCCCTCCGTCTATCACTCTTTTCTACTACTTTTTCAAACTGAAACCACACCCGAACGCCACAAATTGAAGTGTTTTGGGGGGTGCTGTTATTCAATTCCACATGGGGAGGAAGAACTAGTATGTCCACTATACCCTGGTGGATTCTGTAAAGAACTAGAGGGCCGAGTGGTTTTATGTGGGGAACATGTGGCCCCCTAGAGGTGCATAGCAACACCGCACTAGTACCCAACAACTGCTAGGATAAAGAGGCGCTGAGTGCGACGAAACTTGAAGGTATCCGCCCTTTCCTCAAGCAAATCCAAGCCATGAAGGACCAAGGCCTTAGTGGAGTCGGACTGGTTGCTAGCTTCATCAGGCACCGAGTGCAGCCTCTGTAGGAGAGGATACACTATGGGTTCGAGTATACTGGGCCAGAGGACCCTACCCGAGTAACCACTGATGAACTGACAGAGGATGAAGTTCTGGAGAGAATTCAGAACGTGCTTGCGTCGATACATGTGATAAAATACTAGTACCTAGAGCGTTATCATCAGAATCCGCAAGCCGCTATAAGTATGTTGACATTGTGATATGTAAATATCTTAATACTATGAAAAACTAACTCTTGTGTGTTGATGCAGGAGTTGGGGTGGAATTTCAATGATTTGCCTGCCCGTCCTCTGCATCCCAACTCTAGAGGAGTTGGTGAAAGCGGATCAGCGTCCGATGGAGCAGACGGAGGGAGCGCCGCCTCCGCCATCCCTGTGGACCAGGAAGCTAGGGGCAAATTTGGAGGGAGCCTGGACGTCCTCATAGTCTAGGCAAACCCAAGTGCTAGGTAGGGAGCCGCTGGCGGGAAACAGTCGTTGGAGGCCGATGTTGCCGTCGGGAGTGAGGCAGTGACCAAGAGGCCTCGTCGAGCCTGCACATTGAGACCAGGTAAAATATGTCTAAACTATCTCCATGTAGTCTAAATTTTACCTTGTATTTAATCCAATTCTTGAACAGCTACTGCACATGACGCTGGGGAGAAATAGCCGAAAGAGGAGGAGGAAGACACCTCGTTTTCTGTCACACAGTAAGTATTCTTTCCGAGTAAAATTCTTTTACTGAATTCTGACATAGGTATACTTGGTGATATTTATTTACTTTTGGCAGGATGCCGCCACTAGACCTGTGAGCACCCGAGTGCCAACTCAGGGTGATGGGATTACACTTGGACAGGGTGCTAGCACTATGAGTCGTCAGAAGGACTCAATGCTATCAGCATCAGTATCAAGCCTGGAGCTGGGTCGATCATCTAGTGGTATACCACTAGGAAAGCCCATCCTAAAGAAGAAATTTAGTGCCAAGTAAGTGTCGAAGTTTCCTCTATATGTACTTTCGTTCCTAGGACATCACTTGACTGCTACTCATATTAGGGTAAAAAAGGCACCGAGTACCCGGGAGTAGAGTGAAGAGCCCCGGGTTGAAGAGAACCCATGTACTGATGGTGACTAGGTAGAAAAAGGTTTGGCAAGCAGGCCTGTGTCTCCACCTAGGTCCACTAAGACACCACGGGCATAGGGTCCAATGTCCTCTAATGGTGAAGCTGAGCAACCTACGCAGCCGGGTACTGCAGAGGGTGTGGAGGTGCCGCAGCTATAGGTAGCGGTGCCTGTTCATGATAAAGCGCACCAGCCACTAGGGCCAGAGCCTACGGAGGCTACTACTGATGAAGATGTGCGGAGCATGAGGGCTGACCCAAGCACCGCTGTGCTAGGTGCTCCTTCCCTAGATGTGCCGACGACAAGCGCCCAGCAAGCGGAGGAGGATGGTGTCGTCCCAGTTACCGGACCGGGTACCTAGCTCCAAGCATATAGTCTAGAGTTCGCCGAGTGATGAGGTCTTGGTCTAGGCTGCTGAACCATGCTTCTGTCTTTGACGCCTAGCTGAGGGTAAGTCTTGTACTTTGTTGCTTCTTATGTGTTTATATTTTTTAGGTTCTCATCTCTAGAATAGTCATATACCTAGGACACGAAGCTAAAAGCCTCCATCAAGGTTTAGGAAGCCCAGGCGGAGCTCACCAAGTTAAAGGAGGAGCAGGCCAAGAAGGAAGCTAAGTGGATGTCAGTGCAAAAACAACATGAAGAGACTCTCTGCATCCTTTGGGCTCAAATTGGTGAGGCTGAGCGCCAAAAAGCAGCCGTTGAAGCTAGAAAGAATGACACCTTTGATTCTTTGCTGAAGATGACAGAGAAGGCCGAGCTCTTTGATACTAAGCTAAAAGGTAAGAGAACTATATGACTTCTCTGCAATTCCTGACATGTCGTAGTCGGTGATCATGATAATGATCGTGTATGGTCCTCTTTGCATAAGAGCAGATCTAGGACCCGGCGGTTGGAAGGCGAGGTGAAGGAGCTGAATGAAGCCCTAAGAACCAAGCACAATCGAACCAAAGAGGTAACTGAGCGAGTTTGTGAAGAACTCACTTGGGCTAAGCTGATAAAGCGAGGAGCTGATCATGATCTAATGCAAGCTCTAAAATCGGTGACCAACATAAAGGCCCAACTAGAGAGGGCACAGTCAGAGCGGAACACACTTTGGAAAGCTGTGAAGCCACTCGCCCTCCTCTTCTGTAGGCCAGAAGATGGTGAAAAAATGTGGGTGGATATAGTGAAAGATGTTCCCAACTGCTTCAAGAGCTATGTACGTGGAGCCTCCAAGGTCTATCTTCGGAATGTACTCGGTACGCTTTGAGTGCTATACCCGGCTATGGATATCCATCAGGTAGCCACAGACTATGATGACGAAGGCCATCTTGCCATCGTGGAAAGAGCTAAGGAGCAACTCGATGGACTTGCAACCACAATAATAGATGAGTTAGACCTTAGGATGGAGAAGCCTAACGAATAGATTGTGTAAGTTTGAAAAAACTTGTTAAGCATATGTGCCGGGTTGGCACGTTGTAAGAAATAATGTTCTTTTGCTTGCATAGGATGTTAGTTGAATGAAAAACTTAGCCTGTATGTAATGGATCTTGTTAGGGTACTTAAATGCCAAAGATGGTTTATTCCAACTAACTTGTCCGTGCAAAGTTTGCATCTTTTAGGCTTGGTAATCTTTTGAGTAAGATTGTAGTTTGCTTAGGCTATAAGTTTGTCTTGTGAAGTCCTTTAGAAAGGTGCATAAGACTGAGTAGCCAAGTAAAAAGTGATCAACGTAATCACTATGATTAGAATCATGTTAGACCCTTTTGTCGATGTTAAGATCTCAAAGTCACTTGTTCAAGGAACCCTTATAACGATTGTTTGCTGTTAGGAGCCCATCCCATAGCCAATGAATCAGGTTACTTGCTTCTGGGAATCACCCTATCCAGGATGACATGCAATAGTTAATCTAAATGTTGGTAATTGGCTCTCGGCCAAGGAGGTGTAAGCCATCCGAGTAGGAGGCATATCTCGTATAATATAGCCTAGTACTCGGTATACAGAATAAAATCATGTGTCGAGTAATTTTATCAAATTGAGATATGTGTAGTCGCATAATTAGTCAGTTGTATATCTCTTGTATATGATGTAACAAAGGCTACAACAAAGAGAGACAACTGGAATAGTTGTGTATCTTGCACAAAAGAAAAAGATAGATTCATCTAGCGAAGAACATTGATTGTGTATT
Source organism: Miscanthus lutarioriparius (assembly GCA_904845875.1). Classification (NCBI taxonomy): domain Eukaryota; kingdom Viridiplantae; phylum Streptophyta; class Magnoliopsida; order Poales; family Poaceae; genus Miscanthus; species Miscanthus lutarioriparius. The sequence continues at coordinate 10,360,459 of CAJGYO010000008.1, forward strand.
AATAACAAAAAATCTTAAGTACAGAAGCTAGGGAACTAAATTTTCTTAGACAAGAAAACTTCTTAATAATATTAAGTGTAGAATCTCCGTAGTTGATCAATGTTCTAGGAGTTAGGCATGGGATCGCTATCCTCTGTGATTAACTCGAAAGAGCCTGGCCGAGTAACTTTAGAGACGATAAAGGGGGGTTTACAGGGGCTGAGTAGCTTGTGTCATCCCGAGGTATTCTGGATATGCTTGAGGACTAAATCTTTGACTTCAAAGGTATGGGGGCGCACGTTCTTGTCGTAGTGACATCGTAGGCCTTGCAGGTACCTGGCAGACTAGAAGAGTCTGTTAAGCTTGATTTCTTCCACGCTATCAATTTCTAGCCGCTGGGTTTCGTCTGCTTTGCCTTTATTGTACTATTCAACCCTAGGAGAGTTCCATATCAAATCTGCTGGCAAGATGGCTTATAAGCCATAAACCAAAAAAAGGGAGAGTACCCTGTTGCTCTACTTTGCTGAGTGCGCAGTCCTCAAACTACCTTGGGTAACTCATATATCCACTTGTCGTCATCGTAGTCTTTAAGCTCATCGAATTGCCTAGGCTTTAGTTCGGCTAGAAGTAGCCTGTTAGCCTGCTCTACTTGGCCATTCGCTTGGGGATGAGCTACATAAGCATAGTGGATGCTGATGCCGCAATCTTAAGCCCAACTTCTAAACTCGATAGCTGTAAAGGGTGAGCCAAGGTCTGTAATGATCCGATTGGGCATACCAAAATGGTACGTAATGTGTTGCATGGACTCGACTGCCTTTGTAGCGTTAAACTTGACAAATGGCTTGTACTCTATCCACTTAGTGAACTTGTCAATAGCCACGTAGATGTACTCGAAACCACCCAATGCTCATTTGAGAGGTCCAACCATGTCAAGCCCCCAGCACGAAAAAGGCCATGATGGAGGGATACAGATAAGATTGTGGGCTAGGACATGGGCTTGCTTGCCAAAGAACTGATAGCCCTTGTAGTGTTGCACTAACTCTTCTGCATCTTTTAGTGTTGTAGGCCAATAGTACCGAATCTGAAAGCCTTGCCAACTAAGGTCCTAGAGGTTGTGTGGTTGCAACAACACCCGGAGTGAATTTCCTCCAAAATTTTCTACCCTTCTTTAGGTGTTATGCATTTGAGGAGAACACCAGATGATGCACCCCATCGGTAGAGCCTATCATAAGTATTTATTGATTGTCATCAGGCAACTTATGGTCTTGGATGTAATCAATAAATACTTGTGTCTATGCTGGGTTGACCACTAGTACCTAGACATCAGGAGTCAGAGTATTAGTGGATGTGGAGGTATCTTGTTTGATTGAAGGGACTTGGAGTTCTTGAACAAACACATCAGGGGGTACCTAGGCTCTATCTGATCCCAATTTGGCCAAAACATTAGTCGCAACGTTGAGATCTCACATCCAAGGTCTAGAAACATGGAGGATTTCTAGACCTTGGAAGTGTTTCTCAAGTTTGCGGACTTCTGCGCAGTAAGCGTCCATGGTCTCCTTGGTGCGTCCTAATCCTTGTTGACCTAGTTGATGACCACCAAGGAGTCACCATAGATGAGTAAACACTTGATGCCAAGAGAGACTACTACTCGAAGGCCGTGAAGGAGGGCCTCGTACTCGGCTTCATTGTTGGTAACAGGCCAAAGTATTTCTAGGACATATTTAAGCTATTTTCCATATGGAGATATGAAGAGAACACCAACGCCTGTGCCTCGTAGCTTGAGGGAACCATCGAAATACATCTTCCAATGGTCGAGGATAACTATCCAGAGTAGGCTGCTGGGCTTCGGTCCACTCAGCTATGAAATCAGCCAAGACTTGAGATTTGATGGCCTTGCGGGAGACGAACTCGATGTTCTGAGCTCCGAGTTTGACTAACCACTTGGATATGCGTCCTATTGCATCCCGATTGTGTAGGACGTCGCCAAGTGGGAAGTCGGATACCACTATTACCTTATGTTCGTCAAAGTAGTGGCGTAGGTTGCGTGAAGTGATCAAGAAGGCATAGATGAGTTTTTGCACATGTGGGTACTTAGCCTTGGATTCTGATAGCACCTCGCTAATATAATAGATAGGTCATTGTACCTTATATGCGTGCCCTTCTTTAGCCCGTTATACGACTATTGTCGTGCTGACTACCATAGTAGTAGTTTCAATGTAGAGTAGGAGTGGTTCGTGTCTCTCGGGTGGAGTAAGTATTGGAGAGGTGGACAGGTACTCTTTGAGCTTCTGGAAGGCTTCGTCAGTTGCAGCTGTCCACTCGAACTTGCCTGACTTTTTCAACAACTTGAAGAAAGGTAAACCTTTCTCCCTGAGTCATGAGATGAAACGATTGAGGGCAGCCATGCAACCTGTTAGTTTTTGAACATCTTTGATGCAGAGAGGTCAAGTCATCTCATGAGGAAATCCAATAGTTGTCCGGAAGGAACTCCAAACACGCACTTTGTTTGGTTAAGCTTCCACTTCTACTGACGAAGACTGTCATATGTTTGCTTGAAGTCTGTGATCAGAGTAGAAGGATCCTTGGTCTTGACGACGACATCATCCACGTAGGCTTCTACATTGTGACCGATCTGTTCGCTTAGGCATGCCTGGATAGCCCACTGATAGGTTGCACTGGCATTTTTAACCCGAAGGACATGGTCGTATAACAGTAGGCACCAAACAGAGTAATGAAGAATATTTTGCTCTAATCTTCTTTACGGAGGGCAATCTAATGGTAACCCGAGTAGTAATCAAGGAAGGATAAAAGAGATGACTGTTGGTATATTTAACGCACACAGATAAATCCACAAGCGCACGGATACCGCTATAGCTTTCACCCGATAGTATTCCAAGTATCGTATCCATAGGAAAACATGTGAGACTAACTACGGTCTAACTAAACTAAGGGTAGCAACAAGGTTAGGATAAATAGGAGCGTAGAGAGGATAACTAAAGTTCTCTTGTTCTAACTTGGGTAAGCTTATGTCTTCTACTATTCAGCTGGGGACATTACTAGAGAAAGACACCAATAGAGGATGCATTCCTTCGCAACCGCATCCTATGTGCGCCTACAGACGGGAGTTGGACTACAAAGGATCAACGAAGCTATATAGTAATGCTATATAGAACTTATGTCACTCATACGATCTACCACCTTCCAAAATATAGGGTGTATCCACGATTAACCTAAGTCTAAGCACCACGCTTACACTTACGATTAATACTCTACTCCCTCTAGAACAGGAATAAAGCATCAAAACAGTCGTGATCCTGATGAACAATATAAACAAGATGCTTACTTGAATCAGAAGTTGATTACCAGAGATATATCGAACTCAAGCTCAAGTAGAACTTGGATCCACCAAGGTACAAGTCATAGAGAGAGCACCGACAGGCCGACACCTCCTCCATACTCTTCCCTCACTCTCCATCTCACTATTTCTATTTATAAGACTAGATCCTATGGAGGACTAATCTTCTCTTGATAGCTATCTCTGATCCTCACGAGGAGAATATGAATTAGGGTTTTAGGATGTCTCTAGGAATGGTGGCAGGGGCTGGTATATATAGACCGGAGAATATGAATTAGCGTCCAACGTGAGCCCTTGGATCAAACCGACTTAAAGGACGGCGTAGATGCAACTTAGGAGGTGGAGTTGAACCGACATTGCGACGCAGAGGCTGATAGGTGGGCCTAGGGGCCAGGCGGCCTGCATGAGGGACCTGCTGGCCCCACATGGCATTCCCTCAGGGTCTGCATCGATGGAAAGCCTCTTGGAGTCTTCTAGAATCTTCCCACGTTGTTTACGTGATGGAATTCTATAATTTTCTTTGACGAATACGTCCCACTTGATGGTTTTCTGGATAAACCCTGCTAAAAATATAGATTCACCAAAACTCAAGGAATTTATTAGTTTAAACCCCTATATCTATGTTTGGTGATGGAATTAAGTATATATGCAGTTTATGTTGATGGTTTATAATTGATGTTGGTGACCGTCAACAAGTTCCCCCAAGCTTAATCTTTGCCAGTCCCTGAGCAAAGCTACTCTCAGCAATGGATTAGGAGTTGATACAATGCTTTCACGCATCAAAAGTACACATGAGTTCAATAAAAAATTCTCCTTCGGATTAGAATGAACTGATCTGACTTTCAAACTTACCCATTTTACCTTCAACCATGGGGCTTCTTAACCTTCACTTGGGTCTTGAGCAATTGAAAGACAGAACGATCAAGTCAAGCACTATGTCTCAAGCTCTTTGTTTCACCATTGTTCCAGAGCTTTTATAAGTTCTCAAAATAAAACTCAGAGATTCCATTATATGACACTCTCAAGTCTCTCAATATATGTGGTATTTGTGGATCCTTACCTAGATAATAAAGATGTTATGCCTTTTCTCTTCCTACTACTAAGGTTATGTGGAGTTCATAGGTAGGGAGAAAGCTAGAGCATACTTGCAATGCATATATTATAAAGTCAAACAATGAATCCAAAGAGAGTTGAGTTATACAATCAAATCAAGATGTGCATTTGTGTGGATATATGGTGGCTAACCAAATTCTACTGTACTCCTTGAAAACTTATCTCTCCTTTGAAACTTGGAAACATTTTGCTAGAGAGCAGGGGCTATCTTATTCATCTATCTTTCTCTTCTCTTTTTTTAGGCAGGCATCCAAGTACCCATTGTTTTAGATATTTCGGACATTTGTCCATTTTTTCTCATCTCTTTTTTTTCTTCTCTTTTTTTATGAATAACTTTTGCATAGCCCCATGTCTTTTTTCTACAAAACTTTGAGAGATAGCAACAAGAACTTGGAGCATTTATTTGTTGGATGAAAACCTATCAAGGATGTTTTTGGTGTTCACTCCTAGTGTAGGAGTAGAACATTTTAGGGGTGAATTGAGATGGAAAGTATGTTTTTGCGCCTACCCCCAATGTTGGAGTAGTGCATATTTAGGTGGTGTGTACGTGATCTTGATTTTAAGAGCATGATAAACATCTCATAAGGATCAACAAAGCTTGACAAAACTCAATGCAAAAGCAAGCAGCATATATGTGGAAGTTTTTCTAGTCTAAATAACATGTATGGCTCTAGTAGGAATTCAAGCTTTGTTATACAGGAACTCATTATGTAGTATTTTTGTGTTTTTCAAAAGATAAATTGTGGCGAAACCACCGAAATAACAAGCTTTCGGAGGGCTCGTCTTCCACTAGACACTAAGCACCTCAAAAGTGAGCTGCATCAGATAGTTTCGTCGAGCACACCCCAAGGGAGAACTCGAAACAATCCACGTTTTACATCTAGAATCCAATAACGAGTACGAGCTAACAATACTTAGTCCATTTCATACGACAAGAGTTCTTGGAAATTATTTATTACAATACCAGAGTTTAGAGTGTGATAATTAAACAACGGAATAAAAATAAATATCTAGCGGAAACAATACAAGGATCCATCTGTGCCCACCAGAAGAATCCTCCACACAAGAGATACTCCTCAAGCTGCACCTACAATAGGGGTAAAATAAACCCTGAGTACACAATGTGCTCGCAAGACTTACCCGACTAGTGGGAATAGTTTCTCAACTCTCAAGGATATGATAGGCAATATGGGTTTGTTGTTTTCTTTTTGTTTGCGAAAAGCATTACTAATAGTTCATCCTTACAGTCAAGTTTTACTAGCAATCATGATTACTTTATTAGCTAACCATTCTAGGTAAGCACCTGTTCTACTTTCAAGCAAGGGTTGAGCAATCAAAACCATTTCACCATCTTTCATCTTCCAGTTCTTACTATTGTGCTAGACCATAGCCAAGTCATACCGTCTCACGGAAATAGCGATTCGTGAACCAATGTATCCTAGCTGGGTACCCCAAAACACATGCCCCATTTGTACCCTAGGCACAAACAAGACCAACCCATTCCACTCCTGCCATGGGGTCTAGGTCCCCGTCCAAACTCAGACTCCAAGCCCCCACACTTGAGACCCGGTCTTAATATGGTGCTTAGACCTCCACCTTTCCCCGCCTCTAATCAGTCGGTCCAAAAAGAGCTAAAACCCATGACAAGAGCATAACGAGCCTTCCCGCTCCCATAAGCAAGTACGTGCTCAGGATAATAAGTATGTGACCTAACTGCCATCCATAGCAACGAACGGTCCTTAATCGACACGAACAGGAAAAATAGTGTAACCAAGCTAAGCCTCATTGGTCGTGGGACACAATCTGTTACACCCACCAATACCCATACCATATCCCTGCCATGTCTCCATTTTTCCTTTCATTATTTTATTATGAGAGTAATAATAATCCCCTATTATGAGCAACGGCAGGTTACTCACGCTACCGATGACCTAAGCATAGCATCTACTCGAACCTACACTAGTAAGACTCTTAGGACAGGTGTATCTATGCATATGGTTTCCAAAAAAAAATAATGTAACATAAATGCAAACACATGTATATATGGTGAATTATAAAATAGAGGTTATGCACCGGGGCTTGCCTTGGGCAGGCGCGATGTCACTGAGTCAGTCAGAGGTAGCTCTAGGACCTCCTCCTGCACAAGAATCTCCTCCTCATACTCCTCGATGATCTCCTCAAACTTGTGATCGTTGGTGGTCACGATCTCCGCCAACTCATTCTCTACATGCATGCGATGATGATGCAACACTTAGCATTTAGACAACAACAACTCCTAAACTAAGAATACGCATACTAAGCTACTTAGCTAGCTCTAATGACTAAGGTACTAAGCTAACTATCATCTTTACCAAGCAAACTATTGGGTTCAACTAACAAACACCTATCTTTACAAATGAAGGATATATCTTTATTTCTACTAATGATTCAATGTATATTTGAAACAAAGAGCATTTAACTACCCTAATGCTTAGTCTATTCTAAAGCGACAAAAATTACAGTGAGTATATAATAATCTAATGAAGCTACCATAAAATTTTTAGGACTAAAGCTATCACCAATTTACCACAAAAAATCCTACAATATCTAACCTAATAATATTAAGCACTCTTAAATGATTTAATAGCCCCTGGTATCAACATATATATATATGAACTAAATACACTAACAGATAGAGCATGATTTTAGGAACCCAACAAAATTTGTTACACAATTTTTGGACACCTACATGATTTTATATGATTTACTAAAAATCAGCTCAAAAATTAAATTAGGAAACCATTGCTAATTCCTTATGAAAAAGAAAACTAAATCTCCCGCGTGGTCCACACGCGCGGCCCGCTCTACACAGCGAGCGCACAGCAACCCGCTGGCGTGGCCCACAAGAGGCCGGCCCACGACGGGGGAGGTCTCGCTCGTGTTGTTGATTTTGCAAAAGAGACCTTGAACTCCTCCCAATTTATAACTAAGTACTAACACTATTTTCTCCTCTCTCAGACATTCTCACTTAACCCCTGACTTTTCCCTAATTCACCCGCGTGCACCCCCAGCGACTCAGCGCATGACGGCGCGGTGGGCGATGACACAACACGACCGTGCCGGCCACCAGAGGCTCCCGCTGGCCCATCGGTCGAGCTGACCTTCAACTATGGTCCAACCACGTATACCAAGCAGCAACACGGGGCAACGGGACGTGCTGGAGCGAGCTGCAGCAATGCGGGGCCATCCGTGGCGGTGGCATAGCTTCCCCGGTGATCCAGAGCACCTAAGAACCAAACTGGCTAGCGAGGGAGCTTCAGTAGACTACCATGGACCTAGCCAAGGTGACGGTTGGGGTGAAGGATGGCGGAGGAGGTGTGGCCACGTGCGGTCGAGCCGTACGGCGGTGCACCATGGTGGTGCGGTCACGTCAGGGGCGATGAGAAGGCGGTAGCGATTCCACTGGCGTGCGCAAGGTAGAGAGGGAGGCATGGCAAAACTAGTGGTGCAATGAATTGGCTCAGGAGGGACGGTAGGAGGGCTGCCCTTGTCCATGGCTGAACGTGGCCTTATCGGCACGGTGGTGGGAAAAATGCAAAATTGGAGCTCGGCTGGACGCCATTCAAGGCGGGGTGGGGATGGGCAGCAAGAGGACTTGATGGCGGAGACACAGGCGTGCGAAATTGAAAGGAGATGACCACTCGCTGGTCAATTGTGTGGGGTGCGACTCCGACGATGGTAGTAGAGAGAGAGAGAGATGGGCCGGTAGGTGGCACAGCACAGCCTCGCCTTGGTGGGACGTGCTCAGCGTGACCGGGAAGGCATGCACGTAGACACAAAGGACAAGCGCGTGCATCCTCGACCGGCCATGGCCCGTGCGGCGTAGTGCCATAAATGGCTAGTCGACGGCGAGCACGGCCACGTGCGCGTGGCAGTGGTGGCCTCGAACAGGGCTAGCAGTGGCACAGAGGTGCAGAGAGAAGCGTAGACATGACGGTGAGGCGACAGCATCGGCAGCGACTGTGTCGCGGCGCGGGGTAGGTCGGTAGTGCGGCAGCGCGGCGGGATAGCCAGCAGTGCCGCACAGCCAAGCAAGCAGCAACGGCGGCTCCGCATGGAAGAGGCTAGTGGCGACCAGGCTAGAGGCAGCTGTGACTAGCCACACGTGGCAGTGCACGCATGGGCGAATGACCAGCGCGGCGATGGCGTGCGCCCGAGCATGGTGACCGCATCCACCCGGCCAACCCTCGTGCACGCATTTTAAAGCATATATAACAACTAAACGATTGCTTCTAGACCTAAACCATCTTCGCCATGCTTAAGTTGGCATATGAGGCTACCAAACCAAGCTAAAACATAGCACCTATTCTTAACCTAATTTCGCAAAATAAATCGCCAAACATGGCTTTGTCTGGCTATCTATACACTTAAAAATCTTCTAAGTCTATGAGCTGAATTTGATTCCAAGTTGCATTTCTAGGCTATTAAAAATGTTGGCTAGCAATGTTATTTTTCTACTGCAAGTATTTCATTGTCATCTACAAAGTTCATATTCCAAACTTTATTCAAGCACCACATATATGTTCTATAGTATTTTTGTTCAATAAAAAATAGTTTTAAACCCTACTTGATACATATGAGTTATGGAATAGCTTATCATTTAACATTTTTATTGATCATCTAAAGTTATAAAAATGTTATCTACACCTTCCATCACATGCATTATCACATAAATATGATGCTCACGACATGGTTTGGTAATTTGTTTAGGGCGTAACACCGGGGGTGTTATAGCTCTCCCACCCTTAAACAGAATCTTGTCCCAAGATTCATGTGTGTGCCTAGTGTGGGAACAGGGATAAGAAATAAACTTTTACTTAACCCATTACTTCGATACTTCGGGGAGAAGATGAGGATAATGCACCAGAATATAATTCTTCTGTTCCCAAGTTGCTTCGTCCTCTGAATGATTTTGCCACTGGACTTTATAAAATCTCACCACTTTGTTCCTAGTGACTCCCTTTTTCATCCAAGATTTTGATGGGATGCTCAATATAAGAAAAAACAGGTTGGAGATGGAGTCCTTCAATTTCCACCACTTTATCGGAAACTCGCAAACACTTTTTAAGCTGGGAGACATGGAAAACATTATGGATTACTAATAAAATATCTGAGAGTTGGATATGATAAGCAACAGAACCACACCGCTCCAAAATATTATAAGGTCCAACATAACGAGGAGCTAACTTTCCACGAACTCCAAACCGATGCACACCTCTCATCGGGGATACCTTTAGGTACACATGGTCACCAACTTCAAACTGCAAGGGCCTTCTCCTCTTGTCCGCATAAGCTTTCTGATGATTCTGAGCCGCTTTCAAATGACTCTAAGTAACACTGACATGTTCTCTTGCCTCTTTGATAAAGTTAGGTCCAACACGGTCACCCACTTCAACCTAGTTAAGAGGTGTTCTACATTTCTTAACATATAGGGCCTCAAATGGTGCCATTTGAATGCTCTCTTGATAGCTATTATTATAGAAAAACTTAGCTAAAGTCAAGCATTCATCCCATTTTTTTGGATAAGAAATAGCACAAGCTCTCAACATGTCTTCAAGTACTTGATTGACCATTTCTGTCTAACCATTAGTTTACGGGTGATACACTAAACTTCTGAGGAGATGAGTACCAAGATATTTTTAGAGTTGCTCCCAAAAGCGAGAGACAAAGACTAACCCTCTATCGAAAACAATGGTAAGAGGAACTCCATGTAGGGTCACAACCCGATCAAAATACTACTTGGCATACTTCTTGGCTGAATACCTTGTATCCACTAGGAGGAAATGAGCGGACTTGGTAAGGCGATCCACAATAACCCAAATAGAGTCATACCCCTTTGCCATGCAGGGCAAACCCACAACAAAGTCTATGGAAATATTCTCCCATTTCCAAACAAGAATAGGCAAGGGCTATAGAAATCTAGGCGTACACATATGGTCCATCTTAACCCTTCCACAAATGTCACATTCTGAGATGTATTTGGTAAAATCCTGTTTCATATTTGGCCACCAATACAAGTGACGCAAATCATGATACGTCTTGTTACTTCCCGGATGAATGGATAATTTGGAGTTGTGGGCTTCATCCAAAAATTTTCTCCTAAGCTCATCACTTGAGAGAACCACCAATCGGTTCTTGAACTTCGCCACACCTCGATCGTCAATACTGAAATGAGGACCATGCCCTTCGGCAATTAACTTCTTGATATGCAGAATTTCTGAAGCATCTTGCCTTTGCTCAATAATAATTTGCTCAAGTAAATCTAAGACTAGAGCAATATGGGCTAACACCTCAGAATGGTTGAGAGACAAAGATTCTTCTTTTACTTGATGTGACTTCCGACTTAAGTCATCAGCCACCACATTAGCTTTTCTAGGGTGATAATGAACTTCTAAGTTATAATCTTTGATTAACTCAAGCCACCTTCATTGCCTCATATTCAACTCGAATGGAGTGAAACATATTTGAGGCTCTTGTGATCCGTAAAAATGTGTACTTTATTTCCCAACAGGTAATGTCTCCAAATTTTTAGAGCGTGCACAACAGCGGCCATCTCTAAATCATGGATGGGATAATTCAACTCATGCTTTTTCAGGTATGTGAATCATAAGTGATCACACGTCCACCTTGCATAAGCACACATCCTAGTCCCATCCTAGAGGCATCACAATACACATCAAACGGAATATCAATATTTGGTTGGGCAAGAACAGGAGCAGAGGTAAGAAACTTCTTCAGGGCTTAGAAAGCTTCTTCACAAACCGGACTCCATACAAACTTAACATCCTTCTGGAGCAGGTTGGTCATTCGTTGAGCTATTTTGGATAACTCAGGGATGAAGCACCGATAATAACCAGCAAGACCAAGGAACCGACGAATCTGATGTACTGACTTTAGAGATTTCAAATTTAACACATCTTGCACCTTGCTAGGATCCACAGAGATGCCTTTAGGTGTTAGGACATATCCCAAAAACTACACTCGATCCAACCAAAACTCACACTAGCTAAATTTGGCATATAGCTTGTGTTCCCGCAATCGGGTTAGGACTATACAAAGATGTTGTTCATGCTCCTCATTGTTCTTAGAATATATCCATATGTCATCAATGAACACCACTACAAACTTGTCTAACTCCGACATAAATACTAAATCCATGAGATACATGAAGAATGCAGGAGCATTGGTGAGACCAAAAGATATTAGTAGGTATTCATAGAGACCATACCTAGTAAAGAAAGTTGTCTTTGGTATACCTTGTGGTCAGATCTTAATTTTGTGATACCCAGAATGAAGATCAATCTTTGAAAACACCTTGGCACCAGCAAACTGATCGAACAAAGTATCAATACGAGGTAAAACATACTTGTTCTTAATGGTTGCCTTGTTGAGAGGGCAATAATCCACACACATCCGAAGAGTGTTGTCCTCCTTCTTCACAAAAATAGCTGGACAACCCCATAGTGAAGAACTTGGATGGATGAATCCCTTCTCCAATAATTCCTCTAACCATTTCTTCATCTTAGCCAATTCCTTTAGAGCCATGCGGTAAGGATGCCATGAAATAGGAGCAGTACTAGGTTCTAACTCCTGGTCCGGTGGTAACCCAGGTAGATCTTCGAGAAAGACATCAGGAAATTCATAGACCACAGGAATAGAGGCAAGGTCAGGAGAGGCTTCAATATGAGCAATAACTAGTAGGGTGGAAACTAAAGACATAAGGAGAGACATTCTATCCTAAGAAGAAGAAAGCTTCAACTCAACAATTCTTTGCCTAAGGTTCAAGACTACCCCGTAGTTTCTCAACTAGTTCATTCCTAGAATTGCATCTATGCCTTGCCTAGGCGGCACCATGAACTAGAGACGATAAGAATGAGTTGCTAGTACTAGTCTCATTGTGTCCATCCAAGTTTTAATGCACAACTGCTGCACCCGGGGTTCTGATTCTATAGACAATAGGATGAGCCAAAGTAGATATATTATACCTTTGTGCAAACCCCTATACTCATGAATGAATGTGATGCACTAGAATCAAATAATACATATGTTGGGTGGGAATCAATGGTGAACATACTAGCCATCACAGGCTCTCCTTGTGGAATCTCCTCAACCTCAGTGAAGTTAACCTGTCTCGAGCGGCTCACGGGCACCTTCTTCCTAATGATAGTCCTCTTGACCAAATGGGAGTTGGCTAAAGGCTAGGAAGACTGAGCAAGCTGGTTCTTGGGACACTCACAAGCATAGTGGCCTTCCTTGCCACACTTGAAATAAGCACCCGGCTTGTTCCCCTATCCCTGATGAGGCAGAACCTACTGTCCTTGAGGCTGCTGCACCTGCTAAGTAGGTGCACGGTACTGAGTGGGAGGTGCCTGATGAGTCTGCTGAGTCTAGCGAGACGACTATCCACCCAAAGAGTGATAGGACACCCTCCTCACAACTTGTACCTTCTGAGACTGTGGGTGACTAGAAGACCCAGTGATCACTCTCTTGCACTTCCACTCAGCTTGAGAGTCATGTTGAAGTCCCTTGTATATAACTTCTCTTGCAAGATGCAAGAGAGACCATGATTGAATGGTCCATCTTCTTCTCATTAGTATCCACATGAGTCCCCTCATACTATGCAAGATGGTTGAACTTGTTCACATACTCCATCATAGTCATGTTTCCTTGCTTCAGCTCCAAAAACTCGGATAGCTTCTTGTTCAGCAAACCAACAGGAATATAGTAATAATAGAAAGCAGTGGTAAACTCCTACCAAGTCACATGGTGGTCCATAGGCTGCATGTCATTAAAAGTGTCCCACCAAGCACTGGAGATCCCAAAAGCTGATGTGCGACAAAATGCACCTTCTGCTTGTTAGTCATATTGAGCAGCTAAAACTTCTGCTCTAGAATATGAAGCCAATGCTCTGCGTCTAGAGGCTTAGCAGTCGGTGTGAATGTGGGTAGGTGTGTCGCCAAAAAGTCTTGATAGGAACAGGGCCTCTCGGGACCATGGGCACCACCCTCGTTCCCGCCATTGCCACCGGGGCCTCCATCGGGCGAAGCCACCAATAGCTTATGCCAGCATCTCTAGGGCACGGGCTGACTCATGACGAGCATCCAATATCTTGGCATAGGTCATTGGAGGTAGTGGTGGTGGTGGAGGAGGAGGACCAGGGAGTGGGGCCTCGTGGCTCTCCCCATTGGCATTGCCATGATCATCGCCATGACCATTTTTGCCCTGGTCTTCACCAAGACCACAGCCTGTCTCAGCACTAGTGCTCCCATGACTAGACCTCAGGTTTATCTATAAAAAGATAGGAACCCACCGTTAGGAGACTAAGCCTCCATACTTAGAAACAAACGGCTAGAGAGATGATAAGGCCCGATAAATGGTTACAAGCAAGAACTTTTCCTTAAGAGTTGAAGCATTTATCTTTATTTGTTATCCTATCAATTTACTATCCAAAAATTATACGTGTGGGGAGTTTAGTTTAAGCAAGCTTCTCTTTTCATGATGCATGGATCGACCTATTCATTCGCTCAAGCCAAAATATAGAGGCATTCTTATATAATTTTTGGCACAGCGCACACTCACTTCCCGTATACTAAATGATTCTTACACAGCATAAGTTAGTGTACCTATAGAAGATTGATTAGATAAAACTAGTGCCTCTATCCTAGATAAACCATATTACTAGGGCTTATAATTATTTATGTAATTTATCGCATCATACTTTTCACAAAGCTTTTATTGGTCAAATTTTAGGTTTTGAAAAGTGTTTTTAAACTCGTAGACTTATTATTGGCTCTGATACCACCTGTGGTAGAACCGCCCAAAATAAAATGCTTTCGGAGGCGCTCATCTTCCACTAGACACTAAGCACCTCAAAAGTGAGCTACATCGGACAATTCCATCGAGCACACCACAAGGGAGAACTCAAAACAATCCATGTTTTACATCCGAATCCAATAATGAGTGGGAGCTTACAATACTTAGTCCATTTCATACAACAAGAGTTCTTGAAAATTATTTATTACAATACTAGAGTTCAGAGTGCGATAATTAAACAGCAGAATGAAAATAAACATCTAGTGAAAATGATACAAGGATCCGGCTATGCCCACCAGAAGAATCCTCCACACAAGAGCTACACCTCAAGCTGCACCTACAACAGGGGTAAAATAAACCCTAAGTACACAATGTGCTCACAAGACTTACCCGACTAGTGGGAATAGTTTCCCGACTGTCGAGAAAATGATAGGCAATATGGGTTTTTATTTTATTTTTCTTTGCGGAAAGCATTACTAATGGATCATCCTTATAGTCAAGTTTTATTAGCAGTCATGATTACTTCATTAGCTAACCATTCTAGGTAAGCACATGTTCTACTTTCAAGCAAGGGTTGAGCAATCAGAACCATTTCACCATCTTTCATCTTCTAGTTCTTACTACGGTGCTAGACCATAGCCAAGTCATACCATCTCATGGAAATGGTGATTCATGAACCAATGTATCCCAGCTGGGTACCCTAAAACACATGCCTCATTTGTACCCTAGGCACAAACAAGACCAACCCATTCTACTCCTATCACGGGGTCTAGGTCCCCGTCCAAACTTAGACTCCATCCCCCACACTTGAGACCTGATCTCAGTATGGTGCTTAGACCTTCACCTTTCCCTGCCTCCAATCAGTCGGTCCAGAAAGAGCTGGAACCTATGACAAGAGCATAATAAGCCTTCCTGCTCCCATAAGCAAGTATGTGCTCAGGATAATAAGTCTGTGACCTGACTACCATCCACAGCAACGGACGGTCCTTAATCGACATGAATTGGGAAAACAGTGTAAGCAAGCTAAGCCTCGTTGGCCACGGGACACAACCTATTACACCCACCAATACCCATACCATATCCCTACCTTGTCTCCATTTTTCCTTTCATTATTTTATTATGAGAGTAATAATAATCCCCTATTATGAGCAACGGCAGGTTACTCACGCTACCGATGACCTAAGCATAACGTCTACTCAAACCTACACTAGTAAGACTCTTAGGACAGGTGTATCTATACATGTGGTTTTCAAAAAAATTGCTGTAACGTAAATGCACAACACATTTATACACGGTGAATTATAAAATAGAGGTTATGCACCGGGGCTTGCCTTGGGCAGGCATGGTGTTAGCTGAGTTAGTCAGTGGTGGCTCTAAGACCTCCTCCTACATGAGAATCTCCTCCTCATACTCCTCGACAATCTCCCCGAACTCGTGATCGCCGGTGGTCATGATCTCTGCCAACTCGTTCTCTACTTACATGCGATGATGATGCAAAACTTAGCATTCAGGCAACAACAACTCTTAAACTAAGAATGCACATACCAAGCTACTAAACTAGCTCTAATCACTAAGATACTGAGCTAACTATCATCTTCATCAAGCAAGGTGTTGGATTCAACTAACAAACACTCAGTTTTGCAATTGAAGGGTATATCTTTATTTCTACTAATGATTTAATGTATATTGAAACAAAGAGCATTTAACTACCCCAATGCTTAGTCTATTCTAAGGCTACAAAAATTACAGTGAACACATAATAATACTGTCGACAGAATATCATCGGTAGTCCTCCGAGGGGTATCAAGAACAAGAAGGCAACAGAGACACACGAGTTAGATAGGTTCAGGCCGTCAGTATGACGTAATACCCTACTCCTATGGTCTATTGGTTTGTATTAGCTATCATATGATATTACGTGTGTTTGGAGGGGGTCCCTACCCGCCTTATATAGTCTAGGGAGCAGGGTTACAAGTGGGTTAGATCTGAGAGATAACCAGAAAGTAATAACTGATTATAGGAATCTTGGGATCATACATATCCTAACAGATCTCGTAGTATCTTCAAGATATCTTCTAGATGTCTTGCGGGAGGCGCCGAGCAGAGTCGTGCCCACCAGGCTTGGTCCTGTGGGCTAGGTCACCCCTGAGGGCGTAGCCCATGTGGTCTGCCATGGGTATCCGGGGTCGTACCCCCCAAAGCTAGTCCCCGAGTGCCTTGTACCCGTTGTGCAACACCGTCTTGAGCTTGCCCGAGTAGGTGCGAACACGGCCGAGCAGTCAAACTCATGGTCCGACCACCATGATGAGTTGCCGAGTAGTTGTGAAAGCAGCTTCGCGAGCAAAGACATGAAGCTGTCGAAAGCGGCGTGAACCAAATACGGCTTGCCATAAGGGTGTAAGGAGCTCAAGTTTAGAGTCAAAAATTTCTTCGCAGTGGACCAAGTGTGCCCACTTAGAGTCCGACCATGAGAAAAGGAGATAACCTTCTTCAGCTTCAAGAGGCCTCTTCCAGAATAAAGAAAGCATATTCCTCGCTAGGTAAAGTGTGCCCACTTAGTCCCCGAGCCTGACAGTAGATGACGTAGTCATGTGGTGCCAGGGTCCAAAGCAGAAGAAAAATAAAAGACCAGCTGAGCAGACTGCCAGTCCCCGGGCATAGCCCCAAAGAGCACATTCACCGCAAGGTGAAGTGTGCCCACTTAGTCCCTGAGTCTGATAGTATGTGACGTGGTCACGTGGTGCCAGGCTCAAAAACAATAGTCAACTTGGAGAAAATAGAATCGCGGAGAGAAGACCGGAGTAATAGCTGTACAGTAGTAATTACTGAGCCGTAACGATTGGCGGAGATGTCGGCGAGCATTCAGTGAGCCGCAAGAAATTGCGGAGATAAATCAGCAATACGGGCTTGGGCTACGCGAAGGCCTAGGTAACGGTCCACCTTTAGTTGTGGAGAATGCAGGGTGGCGGAAATCGCAGGAACAGTTCCCCAAAAACCCTCGAATGCGAAAGGGTGGGAAAGTGCTTTATAACTACGCCACCGCACCCCACGTTCCCACCTTTGCCATTTTGTCTTCCTCCAAAGCCCTCAAATTTCTAGATTCACATCCACACTTGCTCCGTCGCCAAACCCTAATCAGATCTGAGAGATGGCGGCGAAGAAGAGAACTGCCAAATTAAAGAAAACGAGCCCCAAGAAGGCGAGCGCCGAATCCTAACGTGATGAAGAGTTGGTGCCATCACAAACGGGAGAAGCGGAGCTAAACAGATTGGTGGAAGCCGGCGTTCTTCCTGATCGTGCTACCGCCGGATGGTGGCCGGCCCTTGATGAGCCCTTCCCAACACCTCATACCGATGAAGTGGTGGTATTCGAGGATTACTTCTGGTGTGGGTTGAGATTTCCTGTTCATCCATTCCTTAGGGATTTGCTGGAGCTTTGGGTGGTTAGTCTGTGCAATATCCACCCAAATACCATTTTACACATCTCTATCTTCATCCATTTCTGTGAGGCATATGTCGGAATCCTCCCCGCTTCAACCTCTTCTGTCTCCTGTTCTGGCTGAAGAAGAGAGGCGGCGGTGGTTCCAAGGTGGTCGGCGGAGTATACCTTCAGCTACGCGATGGAATGGCAGGGGAGTACCTTACTGTGCCGCTGAACACGTCGTTGAAGAACTAGAACACCAAGTGGTTCTACATGAGGCAGAGCCACCCCGCCGTCCGCTGTGACACCGACCACATCCCGGAGAGCCAGAGGAGATGGTCAGAGATGCCAAGAAGCGCTGATACGGAGCAAGTGAGGGAGCTCCTTAGCTTAATTCAGGGTGTGAAGACCAACGACGGACTGGTGGCGGTGAGCTTTATAATGCGCCGCGTTCAACCCTGCAAGGAGAGATCCCACCCCGCCTTTGAATTCAAGGGGGACACCGACGATACCCAAGAGAGGCCGGAGATGCTATCAAGAGATGTTGTGGAGGAGCGGGCTGTAGAACTATTCGCTCTGTTTGCCTCATTCAACATGTCAGGGTATTCGAAGCCCTTTAACTACAAGAATCTGCCTCCCTAGGTAAATATTTTAGTTGTATGTTCCTGATGCTTGTTTCCTTTTGTCATTTCCGAGCAATGGACTGACTCACGTATGCGAAGATCCATTCATAGGATAGGGCGGTGTACTTCTCGGGTGTGTCGAGGAGCGAATGGCCAAAGGGGGTAGACGCCCGGCTACCGCCGCAGACAAAGGAGCAAACTGTCAGCATCTCATCGGAGAGTCCATCCCTGGTGTCAGAGAAAATCTAGGGGAAGAGGGCAGCAGCAGATGAGCTGGTCCGGAAGAAGAGAAAGATGGCGGCCGCCGCTCCGCTCAAACCGAGCGGCATCTCGCTTGGTGGCGACCAAGCCACTCAAACACAAAGGACAGCCGTGTTCGAGTGGTCGAATGATGATGAGATTCCGATGGCTGCTCCACCGAGCCCTGAAGCACCTCCACGCAACAGCAGCGAGAGGAACAATCGAAGGGAGGCAAAGAAGTCCCCAAGCAGCAGGCGAGGAGAGTCCCTACGCAGTGGACGATGGAGGCCACTGTGGAGCAGGCGACGAGAGTCCCCAAGCAGCATGCGTAGGAAGTCCTAGAGCGATGGGCAGAATAGAGGTCGACGGTGGAGGAAACGGCACCTCCACCCCAAAGCACGGGAATTGACCCCACGGCCATGCCTGGGGGCTCAAGTGGGCAGCGCCAGTTCAAGAAATTGTACCAGCAGATCAAACCGTAAGTATATTTGCCTTGGAGTTTCTTTGATGTTGTTTCTTAGCTTTTTTGGCGTCTGACGAGATGATCTAATGCAGTGCAAAGCATGTGGAGGATCCAGCCCCGCCCGTCCGGACTACCGAACAATCGAAGGTAGGTCTTAGAGTAGAAAAGGTGTCGGTAGACCCCATCCCAGAGTCCCCAGTTGCTCGGTGGCCTATGGAGGAGTCAACCATAGCTACTGGCGGACTTGGCGGCGGCGAGAGGTTGGCGGACGGATTAGCGACGGTGCCCGAGGCGATGGTAGAAACTAGTGGATCATCGGGAACAGAGGCTGGAGCCACCGATGCTGCGCCGGTGTTCAAAACGGAGGGGCCTACGGTGCCGAAGGAGCAGGTGGCCCTGCCTAAGGCGTCGGAGGGCATGGTCGGACATGCTATCCGGCGACCGAGACCCCAGGTGGTGTATCTAGTTGCGGCGGAGGAGGACGAGGTGGAAGAGATCGAGCGTGCTGAACCTCGACCCCAATCTGTCCGAATCCTCTGCAAGCACGGTGATGAGGTGGTAGTTGTTGAGGAGGAGGACACCACCAGGGAGATGAGGAGACTGAAGTCCGATGTTGCCGACGTGATAAAACAAATCGAGGTCAGTACTGCATCTGGAGAGATTGTCTTCGACATTGGAGATCGGAGTTCGTCATTATCATTGTGCATTTGTGGGGATAACCCGGACTACCAAGCAGTGGCACTAGCTGATAAAGAGGATGGAGCACCTCACCGAGGAGAATGAAAAACTTAAAGCGGCGATGAACCTCCCGGAGATAAACATCCAGAGGGCCCAGCACGAGCGAGATCTTGCAGAGTCCAACATGCGAGACCTAGAATACCAAAAGGGGGTCATGTCCGAGCAGCTGCCGGCTGCGACCGAGTTGGTGTGTTGCAAGTTTGAGCAGCTGGCCACTGTCTTCGAGCAACTAATGGGTGCTTCCAAGCAGTTGGAGCAGCTGTGGAAAGTCTCCGAGCGGAAGAAAGGTATGTCATATCGGTGAATGTGCTTTGTTTTGCCAAATAGCTATATCTTTGGTGATGAATGTTGTGCTTCTAGAGCAAGACGCAGAGCTCGGGCAGCACGCCAGGCCCTCGAACAACTCGAGAGGAGAAAATGAAGGAGTCGGAGCGAGCAAACAAACTTGCCGAGGAGCTGAAAGGTGAATACCTCCTGGTTGGAGTTACTGCTGAAGTGATTTTCTTGTTTGATGGAACCTTGTAACGCTTGCAGGCTACTGTCATAAAGCCAAGGCATAGTTTGATGTGATGGTGCAGGAGGCCAGGACCCAAAGGGATAACTTCGACGCTGTAGTCACCGTAGTTAAACCGGTGCTCGACTGCGTCGACCTAAAACCGGGGCCCTCAGCCTAACGACAGGCAGCAACATTCGAACTCCATCATCCAGAGGTGCAAGGTAGCATGGGAGAACTTCAAGAGCTTCAACCGCGATGCCATTGTGACCGCGCGCTACTCACGCCCTTTAGGTGGTTCGGTCCCACTACCCAGCCATCGACCTTGGTGATAGGGGGTGGGTTCATTGAAGGGTTGGACGAGGCGGAGACCTAGCAGCTGGAGGATGAGGTGGAGGACGCAGCAAAGAAACTAGCTAGTGATATAGACCTGTTCGGCAAGATAGACAGGGATGGCGGAGCACAATGATATGCTCGGAGGGTATTGTCTGTAACATCTTTAGAAGGTAGTTAGAACGCGCACGAAAGCGCAAAAAACATTTATGTATGTTTATAAATGTTATAAAGTGCATGTTTATGCGACTTGTTCATATTTGCGGGGAAGAAATGTTGTGGTGACAACCCAATGCAATTATACATAGTATAAGTGGCAGCCGAGCAGTTAGTTCATTACTGAACTCTTTGGCCTCAGCTTAGCCCATAGTCTATAACATCGAGCGCGGAGCCCGTGGACGTGTAGGAGGAATAGGTGTCACCAAAGAACCGCAGCAGACCACCCATAACGCAGAGCGCAGAGCCCATAGCATGTGTAGGGATAGATCAGAGACTGGGTCTTCTCCATAGAGCGCAGAGCAGAACGTGTGCTGCTCGGTGGTTGTGAAATAACTTGGAGATAAGTGTAGTATAATTGGCGTCTGAGCAGTTAGTTTTTTATAGAACTCTCGGCCTTGGCTAGCCCATAGTCCATAACGTCGAAGCGCGGAGCCCGTGCACGTGTAGGAGAAACAGGCATGACCAAGGAACCGCAGCCGACCACCCATAACGTTGGGCGCGAGAGCCCGTGGCACGTGTAGGGAGAGATTGAGACTGGGTCTTCTCCAAAGAGAACAGAAAAGAACATATGTTGCTTGCTAATCGGTGAAATATCTTGGAGATTTGGAGTAAAGTGTTCGACGATTTGGAGAAAAATGTTTGGCGAATTGGAGAAAACGTGTTTGGCGTTTTTGGAGAAAACGTGTTTGGCGATTTTGGAGAAAACATGTTCGGCGATTTTGGAGAAAACATGTTTGGCGATTTGGAGAAACCGCTCGGCGAAAATGTTGGAGATTTAGAGAAACGTGGTCGACGCAGTTATGGCGATTTCGTATTGGAGTTTGTTATGGAGAAGCGTAGAGCTTAGCGACCGTAAGTGGAGATTAAACCGTAATGGAGAAAAAATGGAGGCAAATTATGGAGACCAAAACTTTATTCATCATAAAGTGGAGAGTACATATCTAGAGTGTTTTAGGGATAGAAACGTATGAGATGCTCGATGTGCCATGAGTTGGGAACATCGATTCCGTCTAAATCACATAGGCGATAAGACCCTAGTCGGGTAACCACTTTGACGATGTAAGGCCCTTTCTAGGGGAGGAGAGCTTGTGCATCCCTTCGGTTTTTTGTTTTCTTCGGAGAACGAGGTCGCCGACAGCAAATGAATGACCTTTGATGTTGCGGTTGTAGTACTTCCATAGGCCTTCTAGATACTTGGTTGTGCGAACACAGGTGATTAGGCATTCTTCCTCAGCCCTGTCGACGTCCTCTATTTGAACAGTTGTGGCTTGCTCTTCATCATAATTTTTCACCCTAGGTGCTCGGAAGGCAATATCCGCTGGTAGTATGGCTTTTGAGCCGTAGACCAAGAAATATGGAGACACACCGGTGCTGTGACTAGCTTGAGTGCGCAGTCCCCATACCACAGCTGGTAGCTCTTTGAGCCATCTGCCCGAATGCTTTTCTTCTTTCTAATATAGCCACTTTTTGAGGGCATCAAGGATCATGCCATTAGCCCGTTCAACCCGGCTGTTGGCTCTAGGATGGGCAACGGAGATGTATTTACAGAGATGCACCGGTCTTCACAGAAGTCCCAAAAGTGATGGCCAGTAAACGTAGTTCCGAGGTTAGTGATGATGCTATTCGGGAAACCAAATTTGTGGATGATATCTTCAAAGAGCTTGGTTGCTTTCTTTGTAGTAGCCGAGAGGAGCGGTTTATACTTGATCCACTTGGAGAACTTGTCGATGGCGATGTACACGTACCAAAAACCACCAAGCGCTAGCACATATATTTGTTTGGTGAAAGTCTAGGAAGCTGGGATGGTCTGCAGCTGCTTGTGCTGGCACATGTATTTGTTTGGTGAAAAATTGGCATCCTTCACAACATCGGATGAGGTCTTCTGCATCGGAGATGGCCGTGGGTCAGTAAAAACCAGCTCAAAAAGCTTTGCCGACCAGTGTTCTTGAGGCCGTGTGGTTGCCGTAGGAACCAGAGTGAATTTCGAGAACTTGCTTCACTTTGTCTTCTTGGGTGATGCATTTTTGCAGTAGCCCTTCCTTGGCACTTTTCCTCATCAAGTTGCCGTCCACCAGCACATAATGCTTGCTTCGACGAATTAGGCGTTCGGTTTTAGTCTTGTTGGTGCGTACTTCGACGTTGGTGAGGTATTTGATGAATTGTTCTCTCCAATCGGCGACCGGTGAAGGTACCGTAAGTACCAGCTGCTTGGTCGGGGGGAACTTCCTTATCTTCCTTAATGGATGGTGCCAGAAGATCTTGAACGAAGACCCCTGGCGGAATCGCGGTGAGCTGATTTTGATCGCGTACCACGTGGTGGTTCTCGATACCATAGAATTTCCCTTCAAGTTTCCTGATTTCAGCGTAATATGCATCCATCTTGTTACTAGAGCAGAACCAGTCTTTGTTGACCTGGTTGATGACTAGCGCAGAGTCCCCGTATATCATGAGGCATTTAACGCCGAGCTCAATGGCTATACGGAGTCTATGGAGACATGCTTCATATTCGGCGGCGTTGTTGGAGGCCAAAAGTGTATCCGAAGAACATAACGGAGTTTATCCTTGGTCGGTGTGATAAACAGGATGCCCGCACACACATAGACCGTTGATGTTAAGGGCGCCGTTGAAGTACATCACCCGGTTGCTCGGGGCTAGTGGTGGTGATGGGCTCTTGGATCTCGGTCCACTCAGCGACAAAGTCAGCAAGCGCATGAGACTTGATGGTAGGCCTGCTTCTGAATTCGATGGAGTAAGTGTTGAGCTCAACCGCCCACTTGATGATGCGGCCATTGGCCTCTTTGTTGTGGAGAATGTCCCCTAGAGGGAACTCGGTGACCACGGTGATCTATAATACACGAAGTAGTGGCGAAGCTTGCGCGATGTAATCAGTATGGCGTATAGCAGCTTTTGAACCTAAGGATATTGAGTCTTGGGCTCGTTAAGAACCTCACTGATGAAGTATACCAGACGTTGCACTTTATAGGCGTGCCCGACCTCCTCGCGTTCAACCACAATGGCTATGCTGACGACAACACGAGAAGTAGCAGCAATGTAGATTAGGAGAGTTTCATCTGGCTATGTGGTGCCATCATGATTGGAGGCTTTGTTAAGAACAACTTGAGCTACTCGAAGGCTGTGTCTGCCTCCTCCAACCAGGAAAAATGCTCGGAGGCTTTAAGGAGTTTGAAGAACGGTAGCCCTTTCTCACCGAGGCGTGATATGAAGCGGCTTAAAGCAGCCATGCAGCCTGTAAGCTTCTATATATCCTTAACGCATGTTGGCCATTTCATGTTGGTGATGGCGGAGACCTTGTCGGGTTGGGCTCAATGCCTCGTGCGCTGACGATGTAGCCCAGGAGTATACCAGATGGAACGCCAAAGATGCACTTTGAAGGGTTCGCTTCCCATCGGTACCTTTTAAGGTTGGTGAACATTTCTTCGAGGTTGGTGATAAGATCATCGGTGGTCTTGGACTTGACGACCATGTCATCGATGTAAGCTTCGACGTTGCGGCCAATCTATTGATCGAGGCACATCTAGATAGCCCTTTGATAAGTTGCCCCGGTGTTTTTGAGTCCAAAGGACATGGTGGTGTAGCAGTATGCATCGAAGGGCATGATGAACGACGTCTTGATCTGGTCTTCTTCCTTGAGGGAGATTTGGTGATAGCCGGAGTAATAGACGAGGAAGGAGAGCAGTTCATAGCTCACGGTGGAGTCTACAACCTCATCTATACGAGGCAGACCGAAGGGGTCCTTAGGGTAGTGTTTGTTAAGATCAGTCTAATCAACGCACATTCTCCATTCTTTATTCTTTTTTGAAACGAGAACAGGGTTTGCTAACCACTCAGGATGATACACTTCTTTTATGAATCCGGCAGCTAAGAGCTATTTTATTTCTACCCTAATAGCCTCCTTCTTGTCTGGTGTGAATCGGTGGAGTTTTTGCTTGATCGGTTTGGCGATCGGTGAGACATTCAAGGAGTGCTCGATCTTCTCCCGTGGTACCCCCAGCATGTCTGTAGGTTTCCAAGCAAACACATCGGCGTTGGCACGTAGGAAGGAGACGAGCGCGCTTTCCTATTTGGGGTCAAGGTGAGCCCCAATCTTCATGGTCTTGGAGGGGTCATCGAGTGCCGAGGCCGACCTCCTTTATTTCCTTGGATTTGGTGGAGGCGCGAGGAGGCTCCAGCTCTAGGATCTCCATGTTGTCGGCGGGC
This sequence comes from Miscanthus lutarioriparius, assembly GCA_904845875.1. NCBI lineage: Eukaryota > Viridiplantae > Streptophyta > Magnoliopsida > Poales > Poaceae > Miscanthus > Miscanthus lutarioriparius. Next base: position 10,385,505 of record CAJGYO010000008.1, read on the forward strand.
ACCATCTTAGCTTTGGTGACCACACTGGCCATCTGGATGGAGAGGTTGGTGGCTTCAGCGAGGGCGAGACTCTCGGTCTCGCAGGCATAGGTGATGGAGAGGTTGGCCCGCAGGGCAGGACTCCTACAGGTGAAGGCATCTTCAGCACAGATCAGACACGTAGTGCGGTATAGTCATGAACTTGGCCAGAGCTGGCTGACCAAGTATGGCGTGGTAGGCGGTGTTGAAGTCGGAGAACATAGAAGTTGATGTGTTTGACGCGGTAGTTGCTTGCCGTGCTGAACTCTACTGGTAAGCTGATTTCTCCAAGCGGTTTGGAGGCCCTACCAGGTACCACACCCCAAAAGGAGGAGTCGGAAGGTGTGAGATCTGCTGAACCCAAGGCCTAGCTCCTTTAGGGCTCTGGCGGAAAAGGAGATTCAGAGCGCTCCCACCGTCGACGAGCACTTTTCTAAAGAGCACCTTCTGAACGGTTGCGTCATGGATGAGGGGGAAACACCCTATGGATGGAATGTCCACCCATTGGTCAGCCCCATGCTAAAGGTGATAGGGACCTCAGACCATGGGCGACAGCTGGGATTGGCGGTGATGTCTTCCGTAATGACGGCAAGCACCCACCGTGTGGCGAGCTTTCATTCTCTTCTGCTCTTGGTGGAAGCGAGGCCCCCGAAGATGGTGGCGACCACCTTGTCATGGTCCTAGAAGGCATTGTTATTGTCCCCAAGTGGTTGATGGCCTCCGGCTCCATCGTTGGCGTTGTCATCCAGCTTCTTGTCCTAGAACTCCTTAGCCAAGTCGAGGTAGTTCTTCATCTTGTGTTTGGCGTTCTTGTGGAGAGGGCACAGGCCGTTGAGGATCTTCTTGTATTGCTCATCATAGTTGCACTTGGACCGAGGTTCAGTGACGGAGGAGATGATGTGGTCTGGCCGACGGTGGTGATTTTGGCCAGACTTGGGTCCTTCTGGCCAATCATGATCGCTGTCACGATGGTAACTGCGGTCGTCGAAGCGTCGGTCGTTGTGGCGTCGGTCGTCAGGGCGATCATCGTAGCGGCATGTTGGGAGATGAGTGCCTGCATCCTCATTGAAGCACACCTCGGCTTCCTTAGCATCGGCGTACTGGTTGGCGGTTGTGATCATCTCGCCAATCCCTGTTGGTGGTTTGCGGTTGAACTTGGAGCGAAGCTCACGATGATGGAGTCCTCGGATGAAGGCGGTGATAACTTCAGCTTCCGTGATGTTGGGGATAGAATTCCTCATCTCAAAAAGCGTCGGATGTAGCTACGGAGGAGCTCGGATGGCTTCTAGTTGATGTAGTTTAGATCATGCTTGGTGCCCGGGCGAGTACACATAGCCATGTAATTGTCGGTGAAAACTTTTTCCATCTCTTTCCAGGATCCGATGGAGTCCGGGGCAAGGCTTGTAAACTAGCTCATGGCGGCTGGCGTGAGCATGATGGGAAGGTAGTTCACCATGACACTCGTGTCTCCTCTGGCGGCTTGGATAGCAGTAGCATAAGCCTGTAGCCACTGTGTCGGGTTCATCCTTCCTTCGTAGGGCTCGACCCCGGTGATTTTGAAACCACGAGGCCACTGAAATGTTTGAGCGCCCTTGTGATAGCTGGGGGCCCTCGAGGTTGTTGGCGCCATCGTCTATAGCGTTGCCGTCGATCGGTGAGCGGCTCGAGAGCTAAGTCTGGGTTACCATACTCTTGCTCGTACTCCTGGCGGCGGCGTACTTCGTCTTCATGGCGACCAAAGCGGCGTTCGTCGATGAGTCGTCGTGCATCTCAAAGATTGTTGAGGTGCACTCGGACGTCCTGGTCAACCTCTTGATCGCATTGGTGGTGATGTTCGACGCGGTTGCCCCTCGATCCACCTTGGAGGGGTTGCCTATCATTGCAGTGCTGGTCGGTGAAGCGACTTGGATGACAATCGGTTCTTGTGGTGACTGATTGGTGAATCGAAGTGGTGGAGTAAGAATGTCTCTGATCCTAGCGGATCTCATTGACCTAGCAATGCACCGCTTTAAGCATTGCGGCGACCTTGGTGACCTTTGGCACCTGTGGGAGCCGGGTGAGCTCGTTGGCGGCCACTGCCAGATTGACGCTTGGAGTCTTGAAGAAGTCATGACCGTCAACACGGACAAACTCATCGTCGAGGTTGCGGTGGAGTGGCCTTCCCCGCGAGTCAACTTGTTGCTTGGCCATCACGAGAGCATTCTCGTTTGCTCGACATTACGCGTGGTTGACGTTATGGTTCTTGCAGGCGGTGCATTCCTCCTCGGTTTCACCGTTCCGAGGGGGGCTATAGACGCTGACGTTGAAAATCGCGCCACCCCGGAAAGGAGGGAGAGGAAGTTGCTCGGTGAAGGTTTCGGCGAGGGTCTCCGTAGAGCCATAGGACTCGGTGTCCGGATTCTCCTCTAGAATGGTTTGGAGGGATGCTCCATGACGTCGGCCGACGTGCAGCACATTGATAGCCAGTGGGAGCTGGTCGGTGATTTGCTCGGCGAGAGGATGGATATCTCGACCTAGTCGGCAAATTTGCCCCTTAGGGCATCTTAATAAGCGATGGCGGCATTGGTGAATCCAAAAGGTAGGGCCGCAACCCATGGAGTCTCTTAGGCAACCTCCGATAGATTTGGATCGGAGGGTGGACGGCGCTGAACGAGAGTGTTCATAGTCGATTTTGGTGATGGAGAGGCAATCGGCGAGCTTCAGACCAACCCGATCAATGGATGTGATCAGATCGTCATTATTGATCTGCTTCCTCTGGTAGCGAGGAAGCAGGTGGTGAGTCGTTGATGAAGGCAATCTCAGAGGTGGTTCTGAGATCGGATCTATAGTCGCAGGTGAAGGGGTGATCGGTGCAGAATCGATCTACACCGACTCGAGGAGCTCTCCGACTCCATCGGCGTTGATGATCCAAGAGATCGATCCGACCGTGAAGATCTGGCCGAGCTACGAGAGGGACGAAGAGCCAGTGGAAAAGCCATCTTGTTCGACAAGGAAACAGCACGCAAAACCCTACCTGTAGCGCGCCAACTGTCGACAGAATATTATCGGCAGTCCTCCGAGGGGTATCCCACGAAGGTAGATTGATCGGTAGAGAAGTGCATGATCAAGAACAAAAAGGCAATAGAGACACATGAGTTAGACAGGTTCAGGCCGTCAGTATGATGTAATACCCTACTCATGTGGTCTATTGGTTTGTATTAGCTATCGTATGATATTATGTGTGTTTGGAGGGGGTCCTTGCCGCCTTATATAGTCCAGGGAGCAGGGTTACAAGTCGGTTAGATCTGAGAGATAACCGGAATGTAATATCTGATTACAGAAATCTTGGGATCATACATATCCTAATAGATCTCATAGTATCTTCAGGATATCTTTCAGATGTCTTGCGGGAGGTGCCGAGCAGAGTCGTGCCCCGCCAGGCTTGGTCCTGTGGGCAAGGCCTCCCCGAGGGCGCAGCCCATGTGGTCTGTCGTGGGTATCCAGGGTCGTACCCCCCACAAATACAATGAAGCTACTATAAATTTTTAGGACTAAAGTTTTCACCAATTTACCACAAAAATTCCTACAATAATTAACTTAATATTATTAAGCATCATCAAATGATTTAATAGCTCCTAATGTCAACACGTATAAACATCAACTAAATACACCAACCAATAGAGCACAATTTTAGGAACCTAACAAAATTTGTTTCACAATTTTTGGACACCTACATGATTTTATATGATTTACCAAAAATCAGCTCAAAAATTAAATTAGAAAACCATTGTTACTTCCTTATGAAAAAGAAAACTAAATCTCCCGCACGGTGGACATGCGCGGCCCTCTAGCGTGGCCCACGTGATGCCGGCCCACGACGGGGGAGTCCCGCGCGTGTTGGTGATTTTGCAAAACAGACCTCGAACACCTCCCAATTTATAACTAAGTACTAACACTATTTTCTCCTCTCTAAGACCTTCTCACTTAACTCCCTGACATTTCCCTAATTCACCTGCGCGCACCCCCAGCGAGTCAGCGCACGACGTGCGCCACAGCGGGCGATGACACAGCGCGACCGTGCCGGTTGACCTTCAACTATGGTCCAATTGCCTACACCAAGCAGCAACGCGGGGTGGCGGGATGCGCTAGAGTGAGCTACAGCGACGCGTGGCTGTTCGTGGCGGTGGCACAACTGCCCCAGCGATCTAGAGCACCTAAGAACCTAACCAGCTAGTGAGGGAGCATTAGTAGACTACCGTGGACCTAGCTAAGGTGACAGTTGGGGTGGAGGATAGAAGAGGAGGTGTGGTGATGTGCTAGGCCAAGATGTGGGTGCACCGTGGTGGCGCGGTCGCATCAGCGGCGACGGGGAGGTGGTAGCGATTCCATTGGCATGCGCAAGGTGGAGAGGGAGGCTAGGCAAAACTAGTGGTGCAGGTGAATTTGCTTGGAAGGGACGGTAGGAGGGCTGCCCTCGTCCATGGCCAGATGCGGCCTTATCGGCACGACGACGGGAAAAATGCGAAAATAGGAGCTCGACTGGGCGCCATTCAAGGTGGGGTGGGGTCGGGCAGCAAGAGGACTTGATGGCAGAGACATAGGCGTGTGGAATTGAAAGGAGATGACCACTCGCTGGTCAATTGTGTGGAGTGTGACTCCGACGGTGGTAGTAGAGAGAGAGAGAGAGAGAGAGAGAGGCCGATAGGTGGCACAACATGGCCCTCGCCTTGGTGGGACATGCTCGGCACGATCGGGAAGGCATGCGTGCATGTAACACCCTTGGTGTTACACTATACAGTCGTTTGCTAAAACACTGCATGTGCATCATGTTTATATGATAGTGTATGAATTATATAGTGTAAATCAATTTATGTGGCTCGAAATGTTCGTCGGAAACGCGAAACGAATGTTGTAGTTCATGTCGCGTTGTATCAGTGAGTGTTCTAAACGAATTTTTATTGAACGACAATGCTATAGAACGCATATACGAAACTTTAAGTACAAACTTTGTAGGTGGCGGTGAAATACTTGCGGTCGAGAATGGGATTCACTAGCCAGCATAGTTGGTAGCTTGGAAATTGAAGCTGACGCGAATCCAAACAAAAACTTAGTAATTTCCGTAAGTCGGAAAGTGGTTCGACGAAGCCAAGTTCGACAATTTTTATAGGAGGATCGGGTTAAGTAGTGGCATGGTTTTAGGGTTTGTTTTAGTAGTTTGATATACCATCTCGAGCGAAAAATAGGTGGTGTAGCTACTGGATCATCGAGTTGGATTTTTTAGTAGCTTTGAAAAGCGTGCAAGTCACATTTTTGAACGGTGCCAGCGCTTTGGTCGTGGTCACCCAACCGGTGCTTGACGTTGCTGCACCGGCTGCCGATGCGTGCGTGGCTCTGCGCTGCTGGCCACGGCCACCTGCTACCGCGCTCTGGCCTACAACCCGCACGCACACGCGCATACGGGGGTCCAGCAAGCCTGGCCACTCTACCCGCCGTCGCGTCTGCCTGAATCACTCTAGTCGCCAATGCCATCGTCGTCATGTTGAGCTGCATCCACGGTCGTGCTGCGCTCCGACCGTCTCTGGCACGGTCACTACTGTTGTTGACCCCTTCACGGCTGCACGCGCGTAGGCCTACCGTCTGCCTTCACCATCACGTCCGTGTTTGTGCATCGCCATGATGCTGCCTCCCCTGACCGGTGTCAGCCTCTGCGGCGTGCAATACCGAGCCACCGTCGCCTTGCGAGTCGTGGTGCTATGGTCACACGTCGTCGTGCTGGACTCGTACGCGCACGAGGAGCCTTCACCGTCGTGCTGTCGTCCTTCTCCAATAAGAAATTGTGCCACGCCAAGCTTGCCATCGCATCATCTTCAGTGGCGTCACGCCAGCCAAGCCGCGCTAAGGCAAAACTACAGCACTGGCGTCATCCTATAATTACGCATGTCTGGAGGTCGAGTGGGAGTCTAGCTTCGCACCAAGCTCGCCACTGTTGCGGCCGTACGGTGTCGGGGCTTCGATTGGAGTTTTTTCCCCGCTGTTGACCCCTTAAGTCCAAACGTCGTTGTCCATCCAATTGGCATTGCATAGTCCACCATCATCCAATTAACCGTGCACCCAACTAGCCTTGGTAGTTAGCTTGCGATTGGAGTCTACCCGACGAGCATTCGTACTCCAGTGAGGTAACGCGGGGCATTTTCCCCGCGGCGGTCCGCCATGGCCGTTGAGGTGGATGCTCAGCTAGGATGTCGCCCCTTGCTCCTTTGTCTCAATTGAGTAGGGCTTTTGTGTCTCCTTGACTTGTTTGCCTCGCCCGTGCAGTGGTTTCACCGATGCAGCAGCGGGTCATCGGGAACGCCTTCACCGCGGTCGGCGTGAACCGGAGTACTCCCACACACATAGCCAACCCTCTTGTGGAGCCTCGCAACTTTGTCCTGTCTGCCCTACACGTCTCTGGTGAGGCCCTCTTGCTCCTAGGGTAGGTGGTTGAACCGGTTGGGGTCTAGGTCGCCCGGGATGAGTTGACTGTTGCCGGCGAACTAGCATGGATGTCGTTCCCATGGCCAGCGCGATTGGGTGTAGTAGTGATTTAATTAGGACTTCTATATTGTTGCTCATAGTCCATAGATGGATACAGGGTAGCAGTAAAGGCGTTGGGCTAGGTAAATTCACCGGCGCCGGTGTTGCCCCGACCAGACCCCGCCGCGGCACATGGCCACGCCTTCGTGCTGCACCATTTGTGGCGTGTGATACCTCGATCGGTTGTGCTTCGCTCGTAGAGTGCTAGGGATGTGTTGGTTGAGGCCAAGGAGGTCCGTGCTCACCGACGTTTGGGCCGGAGGTGCCGTGGCCTTTAGTAGTTTCGGCTAGGGACCTTGGAAAATGTGAATTTGAGTAAGAGCAGGGTGCTAGATGTGAAGACCGTGACTCAGTTAAATAGCGTTCGAGTGAGCTTCACGAATAGGAAAGATAATGGGGACTCTTTGGCAAAAGAACCAGCACCCGCACGGGCTCCGCCGTGGGCCGTGTTCGCGCGCCGCGCGCGTGGGCTGCGATGACGGCTCGCGTTGCGGGAGCCTAGGCCAAGCCGCGAGTAGTGGGCCACGCGGTGAAGTTTTGTTTTTCAATTTCTAGTGAATTAACAAATGTTTATTCAATTTAGTTTTGAGCTAAACTTTGAAAAATAATAGTAAATTCTATAGATGTCCAAAAATAGTGAAACAAAATTTGTTAGGTTCACAAAAATGCTATCTATCTATTGGTGTAGTTAGTTTACAGTTAGCTGTGATAATGATAGATTCATAAATTTGTATTAGAAAGCTTAGTATTATGTAGCTTAATAATTGTAGGAATTTTTGTGGCAAATTGATGATAGCTTTAGCCATGAAAATTCTATAGTAGGTTCATTAGATTATTATGTGCTCCCTATAATTTTTGTTGCTCTAGAGTAGGTTGACAAATAGAGTAACTAGTACTCCCTGTTTAATCATATGTAGAGTAGATCGGTATTAAGAGTAAGAATACCTTTAGTTGCTAAGATAATATATGTTGTGCTTCATACTTGTTAGTGGTAACAGTAGGTAACTTAGCACCTTAGCCGGTAGAACTAGCTTAGTAGTTTGATAGATGTATTTTATTTTAAGAGTTGTTGTTGCCGTATTACTAAGTGTTGCATCATCATTTCATGCATGTAGATCACGAGTTGGTAGAGTTTGAGCCCATGGATGAATAGGAATATGAGGAGGTCATTGAGGAGTACGAGGAAGAGATTCTCATGCAGGAGGGAGCCCCTAAGCCTTTTGGTGCTAACTTTGTTGACCCATCGCCTGCCCAAGGCAAGCCCCGGTGCATAACCCTTATTTTCAATGAGCACTGAATATATATGATGTGCATTTATGTTACAGGCATTTTATGGAAACTACATGCATAAATATATCTATCTATGAGTCCCCTAGTACAAGTCGAGTAGTTGCTATGCTTAGGATTTCGGTAGCGTGAGGAACCTACCATTACTCACAACAGGTGAAAATTATGTTCACTCATGATAAATGGTGGAAAGGAAAGATGGTGACTGGGCAGGAATATGGTTTGGGTATTGGTGGGTGTAAGAGGTTGTGTCATGTGGCCAATAGGGCATAGCTTGGTTACATTTTTTCTCTGTCTGTGTCGGTTAAGGATCGGTCGTTGCATTGGGCTCTAGGCAAACCACAGATTTATTATCCCGAGCATATACTTGGGTATGGGCGTAGGGAAGACTTGTTGCTCTCTTGCCGTGGGTTTCGGCTCTTTTCAAACCAATTGATTAGAGGAGGGGATGGTGGAGGTCCTTGCACCGCACTAAGTCCAAGACTTAGAAGTGGGGGCTTGGAGTCCAAGTTTGGACGGTGACCTAGACCCCATGACAGGAGGGTGATGGGTTGGTCTTGCTTGTGCCTAGGGTACAAGCGGGGCATGTGTTTTAGGGTACCCAGCTGGGGGCATTGAATCTTGAATCGTCAGCGTTTCAGTACGGCTTATCTACGGTCTAGCATCGTAGTAAGAACTGAAAGATGGAAGGTGATGAAATGGAACTGATTGCTCAATTCTTGCTTGGAAAGTAGAACAGGTGATTATATAGAATGGCTAGATAATAACTTAATATGGCTATTAATAATGTCATAAATAAGGACCCACTATTAGTATTGCTTTTTGCAAAAAGGAAACCAGCAAACCATAAAGCCTATCATATTCCTTGGTGTCCAGGAAATTATTCCCAATAGTCGGATAAGTCTTGTGAGTACATTGTGTACTCATGGTTTATTTACTCCGGTTGCAGGTAATGCTTGAGGAGTACCATTGTGTGAAGGATTCTTCTGGTGGATATAGATAGATCATTGTTATTTACCGCTAGATGTTTATTTTTATTCTGCTGTTTAATATTCCACACTCTAACTTTGGAAATGTAATAATGTAATTTTTAAGAACTCTAGATGTATGAAATGGATTAAGTATTGTAACTCATTCTCATTATTAGATCTTGGGGAAAATGTGAAACTTTTGGGCTCTCCCTTGGGGTGTGTCCAACGGATACCGCCCGCTGTAGCTTGTTTTTGGGATGCTTAGTGTCTGGTGGAAGATGAGCACCTCCGTAAGTGCATTATTTTGGGTGGTTCTGCCATAGTGCAGACGCAAAGGACAAGCACGCGTGTCCCTGACCGACCATGGCCCACGTGGCATAGCGCCATAAATGGCAAGGTGACGGTGAGCAAGGCCACATGCGCACGATAGTGGTGGCCTCGAACAGGGCCAGCAGCGGCGCAGAGGTGCAGAGAGAAGCGCGGACGTGATGGTGAGGCGACGACATCGCGGCAGCGATCGTGGCGTGTGGCGTGGAGTGTGGGTAGGCGATCTGGCAAAGATGGTGAGACGAGCCAATGAGCGCCGCGCAAGACGGCCACGCAAGCAATAGCAGTGGCTCCGTCAGTAGAGGCAGAGGACCAGGCGAGGCCGCCGCGGCCCCGTGAGGAGGCAGCACGACGCGCGTGAATGACTAGCGCTGGACGGCGGCGTGCGCCCAAGTGTGGTGACCGCGTCCACCCGACCAACCCAAGAACGTGTCGTGCACGCATTTTCAAGCACCTATAACAACTAAACGATTGCTTTTAGACCTAAACCATCTTCACCATGCTCAAGATGGCATATGAGGCTACCAAACTAAGCTAAAACATAACACCCATTCATCACCCGGTTTCGCAAAATAAATTGCCAAACATGGCATTGTCTAGCTGTCTATATACTTAAAAATCTTTGAAGTCTATGAGCTGAATTTGATTCCAAGTTACATTTATAGGCTCTTAGAAATGTTGGCTTACAATGTTATTTTTTATAAAGTATTTCATTGTCATCTACAACATTCATATTCTAAACTTTATTTAAGCGCCATATATATGTTCTATAGTATTTTTGTTCAATAAAAATTAGTTTTAAACCCCACTTGATACATATGAGTTATGGAATAGCTTATCATTTAAAATTTTTATTGATCATCTAAAGTCATAAAAATGTTATCTACACCTTCCATCACATGTATTATCACATAAACATGATGCTCACGACATGGTTTGATAATTTGTTTAGGGCGTAACACCGAGGGTGTTACATAAATCTCCAGAACTTTAGTGTCACTTGGAACAAGATAAACAACAGCTCAGACCTTCTCATATCATATCCATCAATTACCTAGACTTAGATCAAGCATTCGCTACCCATGAGTTTTAAGTTCAGAGTAAATCTTAATATCAAATCAGTCGTATCCAAAAGTCGAGAGAATTCGAGGCTGAAAACTAGGTATTTGAAAGGAATTACAATAGAGCAATTATTCATCATTTTCATTTAAGAGATTATTTTGAGTCCTCTTTATTTTATTTAACTCTTAAAAATAAATTAAAGCAAACTAGACATATCTTTTATTTTGTTTTAAATTTTACTAGATCACACATTATTACTATAACTATATATATTTATTATATAGATAACTTTTTATTTTGTTTCATTTATCAATTTTTTAACTATGGAAAAGAAACTAAAATTAAGACAAAAAGGGGAAAGAATACTTACCTGGATACACGGGAGTACTTCTCCCCCAAGCTAGTTCTTTCAGTGAGGGTTCGGTGTTGTAAGTCCTTCGATCCAGACTTCTCCTTATGAAGTTCATTGATCAAGTACCTCGGTTTGCTCTGAAGATGAGAATTCTTGAGGTGGTGCCTCTAATGGTAATATCACCTTCTTCTGCCAAACCCGGCTTGGTTTTTAGTTTGATTTTTGTTTAGCAGGTACAGAACATTTACTTGTAGAAATTGGGGAGTTGAATGTCTTTCCTCACACTTTGCTTGAAGTATGTCCTGCTCATAAAACAAGGAAGAGATCGATCAAGTGCATGGGCTCTATTGGTGGAAGAACACCAATAGAACCAAAACTTTACTTATTCCTCTCTAACTTTAGGCACATTGAACAAGATGAAGTTGATGTTATGTGTTTTGTTCAATTACAACATGGGTGACAAGATCAGAAGATTATTTAAGTTCATCTAGAAAAAAAGATTGAATTGCTTAACCTATGGAAAGATTGTCTATCTTTACATAATGTATCGAACTTTATATGATTATGAGTATCATTTTTAGAGATAGGATGTGCAATATTTTAGCTCATTTGTTTAAAACTATGAGATCAAGAAAGTGGTGCTAAGAACAAGCTTAAAGAGCAAGACATGTTGAGCTAATTAGGTCTGATCAGGTAAATTATAACTCAAATATTTTGTTTCTTATTTATGTGCCTACTAGAATTAGAGAAAAACTTTTTAAATGATTACCATTTACTTTAGGAAGTTACCTTTGTCATTGGAGCATGATGACACCATGTGACGAAGGGTTGATGACTCGTGATGGTCCTTCCTATTTGCTTGAAGTTTTCCTTGTTTGGCTAGCCTCATAGTACGAGTTGTTCATGAGCTTCTTATCTCCTAGATTGCACCCTTTCTTTCTCATCCTTTTGTCATGCCATCTTTCTGCTCTTCAATCTTTTGACACCATATTAGACCTTCCGCCCACTCATTGTTTTATGCCTGCAAAGGAGCAAAGGATTAGTGGACAACATATACCCAAAGGAATATACAACTTTGAAATACGGGTTGTTTGTCTAGAATTTTGTAAATTTCCTCTATGCTAATGAAAAGATAGTGTTAAAATTATTTTAGCATAGTTTTTGTTTATCATGTTCTATACAAGCATGGCCTCAAGGCAAAAGGTAACTTGCAGTTAAAGACAAAGTGAATGATCTTTGGTACTTACAGTTCTTTCATCCATGATGAATGAGCTTTGTCTTCTTTGTGCCATGTTATTGGAGTTCGACATGTGCCTTGCTTCATCTCTAATTTGAATCTATCTTGTCACTTACCCAAATTGAATTGAGAATTTTCTATAGGGGTTAGTCTAATAAAATATCTAGTGTCTACACAAGTAATTTTTAGTTCAACAACCAAACTAGACTCCATGTCTAATTTGGCTAAGGAACGTTATTTAACCTAAGCACCATGCTTAATTCAAACGCCTATGAAAGTATGTGCAGTACTTCTAAACCAAAGCTTACTATGGTAGGCAAAGGTAGCATGAAAGCATTATAGAGTTTTTTTCAATTGGAGATGAAAGACCATGGTTGTTTATTTAGCAAATTGAGTATGATTTAAAGGTAGGGACAACCAAAATAATTTAGCAACATGGTAAAAGATTTTTAGTTCATCCCCCAAACTTGATTTTTTCAAGGTAAAGTCAAGTTTGGATAGATATGATTTAATGTTGCATGATAGTTGGTTAGATATACCTAGCGTTGTAATCCTTCATTCTTTTTGCTTCAAACCTAGAATGGTTAGTGACAAAAATACCCTAAGGAATATTTTCACAATTATATTTCTATGCTCACTTCACAAGGGCATCACAGCAGAAGGTGAAAACTCATATTATCTCCCGAAAGTGCTTGTTTTAGGATAGGAGCTCGTCCTTCGAAAACATTTGAATTGCACTCAAGTTTGTGAAGTGGTTTTCCCTCCAATATCAACCTATGTGTACCTATCTCAAGATTCATGCCAACAAGATTTGCAATATTTGTGATAAAATATGCATCTACAACCACCCTTTCAACAATTTTATGAACAGGAAGCATGAGGGGTTGAGGATCTCGTGTGTGGCAATGTTGGAGAGACCAGTTAATTCAAGAAATTTCTCATGTGAGCATGAATTTGATGAGATGCTCATGAAATAACTTCCATGCTTGTCGACGTCATCTTCCTGCTCCAAGATTTCTTCATAAATGTCTATAGGTGGAAACATTATCTCCATCATTCCATGCCTATGACATTTATTGATCCTTTTGTTGTCCAAGATTTCCCTTGGATTGGTGACTCTCGGGTTGATCTTATCTAAAGCCTCATCCATCCATTCATTGGCAACGACACATAAGTTCTTAATATCCTCCAGCCATTGTTGTTGCTCTTCTTGGTCTTCCTGGTGACCTTCATGACTCCTATGCTTTGGTTGTTTTAGTGGATTTCTAGGGTCATCATGAGACTTAGGGAGAGAGCATAAGAGGGATCATCGGGGTCAAAGATGGGTTTAGAGATGTGTTCGGATGAAACATCTATTGTGGACATAGAAGGGGAGAGGGTAGGAATGGCTTCTAGATAGCTCAGCTCTCTTCTATGGCATGCCATTCTTGAATTCTTCCCAATGTCCTATATGAGAATAAGGACACTTTCTAAGAGATTCCTTCTTGAGAGGATTTGAATTATATTCGCTCGAAGGTCTCTTGTGAAACTGGAAGTTTAAGCTTTTCCCAAAATTAGTATAAAAATGGTCATCCTTAATTTCAACAAGGATTTCCAAAGGTGGAATTCCTTCTTCTCTTGTGGAATTTTGGGTATTGGTGGTTCAGGATTGATAGCTAAATCTTAGAATTGAAGTAGTTGTGATTTGGCTATCAAAACTTTATCTTCTTGATTGGGAGATAATTTCTTCTCTTTCTCGGAGAGTTCATTATGAATACTAGTGTAGGGAGTCTTTCCACTAATTCTATCAAGCATAGCCCTTACTTTACTAGTAGATAAATGAAGGAAAGCTCCTCTAGAGGCTACATCAAGGGATTCTATGAAATCCTTGCTAAGACCCATATAAAAATATTGAAAAAGTATAGGGTCTTGAATGGCAAGGTCTAGGCTAGTGATGATGAGTTCATTAAAACGATCCCATTATGTACCAAGAGATTCTTCTTCTAGTTGTCTAAAATTTAGAACCTCTTTAACGAAGGCTAACCACTTTAGAGATGGGAAAGAAAAACGCAAATAAAATTTAGAGCATAACATTTCCCAATCTCCTTGCATACTTCCTATGGTTTTATTGTACCAATGTTTAGCTCTTTCTGTCAAAGAGAACGGAAACAACTTCCATCTTACGATTTTGTCAGACATGCCAGCGATACGCAAGCATGCACAGGTCTGTTCAGACTCTTGTAGGTGTGAGTATGAGTTTTCATCGCCTTCTCCCAAGAAGGATTCATCCTTAATCAATTTTATAAAACACGGGCGCAGCTCATAGCCAGGTGTTGTGATAGGCTCTAAAGATTCTGGTGGCTTTAGGCTTGCGCTCGTGGGTTTAGCATATTGATATATAGGAGTGGAATCCATGCTAAAAGAAAAATTAAAACAAAAAAAAGAATAAAAGATAAAAGGTTAAACTAGGCTCGTAGTCAATTTAGCAACCGTTTCCCCGGCAACAGCGCCAGAAAGCTTGTTGGTATATTTAACACACATAGATAAATTCACAAGCGCACGAATACCGTTGTAGCTTTCACTCGGTGGTATTCCAAGTATCGTATCCATAGGGAAACATGTGAGACTAACTACGGTCTAACTTAACTAAGGGTAGCAATAAGGTTAGGATAAATAGGAGCGTAAAGAGGATAACTAAAGTTCTCTAGTTTTGACTTGGGTAAGCTTATGTCTTCTACTATTTAACTGGGGACATTACTAGAGAAAGACACCAGCAGAGGATGCATTCCTTCACAATCGTGTCCTATGTGTGCCTACAGATGGGAGGTGGACTATAAAGGATCAACGAAGCTATATAGTACATGCTATATAGAACTTATGTCACTCACATGATCTACCACCTTCCGAAATGTAGGGTGCATCCACGATTAACCTAAGTCTAAACACCATGCTTACACTTACGATTAATACTCTACTCCCTCTAGAACAGGAATAAAGACACTCAAAAGAGTCATGATCCTGATGAATAATATAAACCAGATGCTTACTTGAATCAGAAGTTGTTACCAGAGATATCTTGAAGGCAAGCTCAAGTAGAACTTGAATCCACCAAGGTACAAGCCGTAGAGAGAGCACCGATAGGCCGACACCTCCTCCATACTCTTCCCTCACTCTCCATCTCACTATTTCTATTTATAAGACTAGATCATATGGAGGACTAATCTTCTCTTGATAGCTGACTTTGATCCTAATAAGGAGAATATGAATTAGGGTTTTAGGATGGCTCCAGGGAGGGTGGCAGGGGCTGGTATATGTAGGCCAGAGCGTCCAACATGAGCCCTTGGATCAAATCGACTTAAAGAATGGCGTAGATGCAACCTAGGAGGAGGTGGAGAACCAACATTGTGACGTGGAGGCTGACAGGTGGGCCTAGGGGCTGAGCGCCTATAGGTAGGGCCAGCCAGCCCTACATGGCAGCCCCTCGGGGTCTGCTTTGGTGGAGAGCCTACTAGTGTCTTCTAGAATCTTCCCACGCTGTTTACGCGACAGAATTTCATAATTTCCTTTGACGAATAGGTCCCCCTTGATGGTTTTCTAGATAAACCCTGCTAGAAACATAGATTCACCAAAACTCATAGAATTTATTAGTTTAAACCCCTATACCTATGTTTGGTGATAGAATTAAGTATATATGTAGGTTATGTTGATGGTTTATAATTGATGTTAGTGACCATCAACACCGACCCGACCATAGAGTCTACGATCTGATCAATGCGAGGTAGTCGAAGGGATCCTTTGGGCAGTGTTTGTTGAGAGCTGTGTAGTCGATGCACATGCGCCACTCTTTTGAGTTCTTCTTCTGGACGAGTACCGGATTGGCTAGCCAGTCAGGGTGAAGGATTTCCCTAATGAACCCGGATGCTAGTAGCTTGGTGATTTCCTTCTTGATTGCTGCTTTCTTATCTGGTGAGAACCGTCATAGACGTTGCTTGCCCAGCTTTGAGCCAGGGTTTAAATCTAATTTGTGCTCGGCCAACTCTCTTAGAACACCCGACATATCAGCTGGCTTCCATGCGAAGATATCCATGTTTTCCCTGAGAAAGTTGGTGAGCATGAGTTTCTATTCTTTGAAAAGGTGGGGCGATGATAGCCATCTTAGAGGGATCACCAGTACCCATATCAATCTCGATGGTATTCGTCTTAGAGGGTGGTGCAATGATTCCAACCTTAGTCAAAATCTCTATGTCTTCTGGCTTAGTCTGTTGTGCAATGTTGGCAATCTCATGTGCTTCATAGGCTTGCTGCGTTCTGGCTGCAATCTGGACGACTTTTGTGTCGTAGTCATATGAGCGCTTGAGGTCGCCTAGGAAGGAGAGTATGCCATTGGGACCCGGCATCTTGAGCAAGAGGTACGGGTAATGTGGTACGGCCATGAACTTGGCCAAGGCAGGTCGACCGAAGATGGCATGGTATGATGATTCGAAGTCAGCCACCTTGAACTTGATGAACTTCGTTCGGAAATTGTTTGGGTTGCCAAACATTATCGGGAGCGTGATTTGTTCGAGTGGCATGGCAGCCTTGTCGGGTACTATCCCATAGAAAGGGATGTCAATGGGGGTGAGTAGGCTGGTAAAGTCTAGGCCTATCTTCTTTAGCGTATCTACAAATATTATATTCAATCATGTGCCACCATCTATCAGGACCTTAGGGACTGTCATGGTGGCTATTGTTAGACCCAAGACGAGTGGATAGTGGTCGGCGTTAGTCACGCTAGTCTATTGATCTTTTCTGGAAAACTAGATTGGGCACTCAGACCAATTAAGATACTTTGGTGTTGAGGGCTCTCCTGCCATGATGTCCCGAAGAGCCAACTTCCCTAAGCGCTTGTTTGATGAAGTCGGTAGCCCCGCAAAGATTACTACAATTTGGCCCTTAGACTGTTGAAAGCCAGGGTCAGGGTTGTCGTCTCCATCTTTGTTGTTATCAGCTTTACCCTTGCCCTTGTTGCTTTTGTCGTAGAAACCCAGTTCTTGGAGTTGTCTACACTCGCCCGCCGTGTGCTTAGCATTCTTATGAAAAGGGCAGGGTAAATGCTTGAGGTCTTTGAACTTCTTATTATTTTTGTTAGACCTCTTGGACCTATCCATGGAAGCAAGGGTGTTGTCGGGTCCTCTTTTTCTGCCGAACTATCCACCCTAATTGCTTCTAGGGTCATAACCTTTGTCTCATTGGCCGCGTGGGAATCATTCACGAGTATGCTCTTCAAATGCAATCATCTTCTATACTGTACGCTTAAATTCCTCGGTGGTCTCTGGATTATCGTCATAGAATTTTTCAAACCACCACTTGTATTTGATCCCATTGACGAAGTGATCTATCACCTCCCTGTCTGTGATATCATAGACTTGGGCTCATAACTCAACAAAGCGGCGATAATATTGTTGGAAGGTTTCATCTGGTTTCTTCTTGCTAGCTCTAAGCTTGTTCAGAGTAATTGGGTGGGTGAGGACACTGCAAAAATTTTCATAGAATTTGCGCTGAAGCTGTCCCCAAGTATCAATAGAGTTGGCTCATTGCTTATCAAACCAGGCGAAAGGCACAACGTCGAGTGCCATGGGAAAATATAACACTTTGATGCCATCGTCGCCGCCTACCAACTCGATGGACTGAGAGTAGATGCGTAACTATTGGTTGGGTTTTGTCTTCCCGTCGTACTTGGTATGGTTGGATGGCTTGAATTTGTAGGGAAGCCGGATAGAGAGTAGTCTGTTAGAGAAACAAGAGAACCTGTCCGATGAGATGCCAGCGTCTCTGTACTCGGACTCGCCTCTGTCTTCCCTATTACTGTACTGGTGCCCATGACAGACTGACTATGTGGCACCCAAATTCCTGTTCTGGTTACCCTACGGCCATAGATGGGAGTGGGCAGGTACTTGCTGTTCTTCTCCTTGGTTACCTTGTGGTCCTAGATGACAGTGGGCTGGTGTACGTGCCTCTGGTCCTCAGGAAGGGTTGGCTTGGGATGTCACTTTTGTAGCCTACATCTGAAGGGTTGTGGATTCCAGAATGACTTTGAGTCATTGATGATCTGGAATAGGGTTTTCTATGTCCGCCATCTCTTCTACCAGGGCGTAGATGTTGGCGTAGGGCGTAGTGAAGACCCTGTGGCCAGTCACTTCCATGAACTCAGGCTTAAGGTTGCGTGATGTAGAGGCTCTGAGGGCATCACGGTCTTGGCGTTGTCGTTCTGCTTCTTCATCCCGTAGATGTTGTTCATATGCTGCCTCTGTAGCTAAGCGCCATCGTTCAATGTCTCGACAAGCCAACCGATATCACTGCCACTCTTCCTTGCGGTGTTGGGCATGATTGCGTCGAGCCTGTCGAGCTCTGTTCTTCATTTCCCTAGTCGTCTTCTGCTCATCCATTTCTCCATTGGGTGGCGTAGTGTCCGGGGAGATGTCGGACAAGGTTTCCTCTCCATCTTGGAAATTTGGTGGGTTAGGCATAGGGATCTGAGGTGGTTGCCTAGCCATAAAGACTTCTCTAGAGTGCCTCATGGCCGAGTGAGTTCTAGATTCTACAGTCATCGTGATGTCCAAGATCTTTGTAGAACCGTGATCGTTGTTGTCTGCTGGAAGAGTTCTACTGTCCTGATAAGGCAAGAGTTCCACTATGCCAACTAGACGAGATGGATCTGTTAAAGAAGTGTCAGGTTGAGCACCCGGCTAATGGACGATGCCTCCTTTGGGTGTGATGGATAGAACCAAACCTCTCTAGGCACCTGTAAGAGGGATCTCTTGCTCAGACTACACGAGGTAGCTGATCATATCTTGATAGATTGAAGCTGAATTCTTGAGTCCGAGTGGAAAATGAACCAGGTCTTCGTGTTGGACTTCAGATGGGATCTCCAACTCTAGCTCGGACAAAGGTGACGTGTTCGAGCGGGAGTTGTGGTTGATGGTGACCTCCTAAGTTTGAATTGAATTAGAGATTGAGAGGTGCGAAAACTTCTCGGCGAGTTGATCCAGCGTGGTCATCGAGACGTCTGGTGAAAATTGAAGTGCCGGGATCTCCATGAGACAACTTTGGAGCTTGCCATTGTCGTCTACCTTACAGATCTAGAAGCCAAAGATGAAGGTGATACCCGTTGAGAAAATCATGTCGTCGAGGTCCGTCGAGCTCTCGATCGCGAAGTCACCGAAAGCCCCTACCTGGCGCGCCAGCTGTCGGTGTTTGATGACCGTCAACTCATCATGGGGGTACCCAAGACGGTGTTCGAAGGGCTTCGGCGTACGTTGAACTCGACAGTAAACGCAAAGAGACAAACGATTTTAAACTAGTTCGGGCCCTCTTGTCGAGTAACAGCCTTTACGTCTAGTCGGCGTGTAGTCTTTTGCGTTGAATTGATTATATGATTGTTAGGGTTATAAGGGGGTGCACCATACCTCTCTTTATATAGGGGAGAGGGTAAGGGCACGTATCTAGTCCTAGTCGGTTACAAGATAAGAGTCATAGTCCTATTACATAATCTAGCTTCCATAGTAAGCCGACTAAGTCGATCTAAAATAGCTTAAAGTCCACGCCACCTTGTCTCGCGTTCTTCAACAGATCATGGCCCATCCCAGGGCCCATCCATGTAGTACCCCCATGGGGAACCCCTAAGACCCTGGTCCATCACAGAGAAACATGTTGCAATACACAAGATCAAAAAATAAATAGAAATGCATATTAGGTTTTGATGTCTTACATGCAACTAGTCCATTGATTCCCCTATGCTCATGCGTGAGAGGCTAACAAGCAGTCCGGATCATTTTTCTTTGTTCGTTTGCTAGGTTAGTTGATTGGGTTGGAAGGGTGCAAACTTTTGGATTAGATATAAGAACACTTGAGAAAAAAATATTGCACATTTACATAGAACTTGTCTAGGTTTTTATAAGTTGTTTTTTAGTCCTAGTTTTTAACTGCCCTAATTCAAGCATCCCTCTTAGACGTTTTTGTCCTCTTCACTAATATTGTTAACTATTTTTTTCTTTCATCTCTCACTCTCTCCCTCGTCCATCTGTTCCTTACTCCTACCATATCGCTTTGAGTTTGAAACTGCAAAATCTTCATTGGCGCCACACCACTCATGTTGTTGTCTGGCTGCCCGAGCCTTTGCATGTTGCGGCATCATGTAGCCCACCTTCCACATTTTTGAAACTCTCATCAATAGGTGCGCCCAGTAAATAGGCACAAATTTAAGTTGGGTCAATCTACTGTGTTCTTTCGTACATAATTTATTCTTTATTGCACTTGCATTTATTATGGGTCCTAAAATTATTTCATTTTAAGGTTAGCCAAGTTTAATTAAATCTAATAAAAATAACTGAGATCCTGTTTGGATTGAAGGAGATTCTAGAAGCTCCAGCTTTGGATCCAACAAATATACAACATGTTCGCTTGGTCGTCAACGATCGTGGATTATAAGTCAAAACAGTATTTTTCTCTCACACCAAACCAGCCAGCAAGTAATAATTCACGATCGTTTCAGCCGAAACGAACAGGCTGATAGATTTTGGTCAGCTTTTACAATTTATAGAACTCCAAATTCTACAGTCTTATAAGCTGGGCAATCCTAGTTTTTTTTTTGCTTCTAGACTTGATAAGACCTACCTACCCTTCACTTCTTTTTCCAACCTTATATGGGCAAATGGCAAAGTATGGGTATTATGGACATTTTACTTCAAGACATCCCATCCTAACTTGTATAATCTATGGATCCTTCCCATCTCAGCTTTTAGAATCTAGATTTTCACAATCTAGCTTCTAGAATCTATCTTTTATAATCTATAGGGTATCTAAATAGCACTTATCTCAGTATATTATTGACATGGACACTACTACAAATTACATATCCTGTTAAAATCCACATGTTTGCTAGTACATATAAAGAGAAAAAGGCAGCGTTGTACCATCCCAATGGATGCATGTGGTGCTTGAACTGCCGATGGACCGTAGCTGAACAACTTCCCGTGATCCAGTTGCGAACCGGCCCTATTTTGATTTCCCACGACTAAAAAATTTAGCTACTAAAACTAATAACTAAACTTTAGTCATTCTTGTTTGATTCTAGTGACTAAAAGTGACTAAAAACCATCAACAAAAATTAAACTACCTTTAATGAATACACAAAGTAAGATGTGGGATCAACCATAATAAGGGCAACCCTTGTCCAGTGGACAGCCCCCGACTAAATCCTAGCTCGTACTGTTGCCTGCTGCTGGAGCTTCCTTCACAATACAGGCCGAGACGATCGTGTGACGGACGGCCAGGCCGCGGTGCTGCGATAAAAGACGAGCCACTTTTGGTTCCAGTAAAACGACATGGGATCCCAACAGTTGACGCCAGACAAAGCGAGGCACGCAGCCGTCCGTGGGTTGCGTCGGCCCGGCCCCTGGCCCTCACCACTGCTGTGATGCGGGCCTGTGGCTCCTGCTGCGGTCGAGTCAGCCGCGCTCCTTTCCATCTCGCCGCTGCCCCCGCCTGCTGGAGTGCTGGCTGCTGCCCGGGGGCCGGGCCCCACGGCGTACTACTCGCCGACTGAACGGACGGTCGAGGGAGAGCCTGACTGCCCTGCCCTGAAGACCAGAGGGCGCGGCAGGGCGCGCCTCTGGCGGCGTGCACGCCTGACGGCTGACCGTGACCTACCGGCTGCGGGGCAGCGGGGGGCTCCCACCTCGGTTGGCGCGCGGCCAATCCCCACGGCTGCAAGTACGCGCCGCCTGCGAGCACAGAGCCCCGCTTCGTCAGAAGTCGGAACGCGTCCGGGGCCCACGGCGTGGCGGTACCGAATTTTTTTGTTTTTCAGTTTTTATTTGGAAAGATTTTCACAAATACGTCTCTGATGGCCTTTTAAAAAATAGATCTTGACCTAGACACCGTGACAATTGAGGCCGAGTTTATACGTCTCGATAGCAATTGCTTTGACGCCGAGGTCCAGAGTCATTTTCTGCGTGTCGTTGACATGGCGGCTTGTGTGGCGCGGACGTAGTATGAGCTCGGTGCCGTGGATCCGCCGCCGAGATATGGAAATTGATAAATTTTAATTTTTACCATGAGCCGAGCTCTGTACTATGTCGCCCCGCCGTACCGCAGGAGCCGAGCTCTGTACTGTGTCGCCCGGACATGTTGTAGTTGTATCTTCGAGCTCCGAGCTCATGAGTGCCTGCTGGTGCGTGCTTTGCCCAAAGCCATTGTTGCCCATAGCTGTATGCAACTATTACAAGTAAAAAGGAAGGGAAAAAGAACACGAACACTACCAAAGTAAGTACGTTAGCAAATAAATTCCTTGCTTGCATGCCAAGGTATTTCTAGGCCTGGCCATCACTTTTCTTCTTTCGACACGAAATGAAATTAATGAAAAACGGAAAAGGCTTGAGATATGATGTTGTGTTGTGTTTGCATGAGATATGATGTTGTGTTGTGTTTGCATCGTTCCTATGAAAATTTTCCAAGACGTGCAGAAAACCAAAGGCTACGCTGGTGTTGTTGCAGAGAAGCAACATGAAACCGGGTTCTGAAAACAGGGACGCGCGGCGGCAAGACTGCAAGAGGTATCTCTGTTTCTCACACAGAAACCAGAGCCAAAAAGCTTTGTTTCTATTGCCAGGTACATTGCTCATACACATGTTCTTTTTTTTCTCCTCATCCCAACAATTCCTTTCCTACTGAATTTCCTAATACAAAATAAAGTATATATATATGAACACATGCATGGAAACTTCCGTATAGCAGGTGCGTACGAGTTACGACAGACTTTTTCTATGATCCGAATAAAGCCTGGTCTTATCGGTTTGTATAGTTGTACGTGCTCCTAGTTTACTCCAAAGTAGCGAAGTACATACATACGACAGTATTGTTAAGAGCAAGTATTATAAGCGGCGAAGAGCTAACGAACTCCAACGTGGGAGAGAGAAAGCAGGAGAGAGAAGAAAGCGGGCGACTCGCGAGACCCCGGCAAAAAGCGGGTGAAATGCACTGTGGCTGCCGTTTTCCCACTCCAGTTCTTCCACGTCGCAGTGAAGCATTAAAGATCGATAGGATCCGTCACCACTGCTCGGCAGCTCGGGTGACCTAGAGCTTCTTGCAGCCGGCGAGCGGGCGCATCCATCAGGCTTGCTCTAATCAGTTTGCAGGTACTTTTGCCCATGCCGCAGCATCCGTAGACATGCATGCATGCACTTGCTTTTGCTTCTTTTTATATATATATATATATATATATATATATATATATATATATATATATATATATATCTATGCCATTGACTATAGAATAACTTATTTTTTAGCCCCTTTGAGTTACGATAATTATTATGCTAATTTATATGATTATAGTAACTTCTTACTAAATGGTTTACTATAATATTACGGTAAATACCCCATGTGTTATAGTAACATAATTATCGTAAATATGCATTCACTTTATCGTAAATTAAGTATACAAAAATCGTAAAAGGAGGTGGCTACAAAATAACTTATTCTATAGCTAGCTACTAAATATACTCTGCATATATATATATATATATATATACTATTCTGTAGCTGGTTACAAAATAACTTATCAGTTAGCTTATCAACTAGAATCTACGATATTTTTTTCTCACAACAAATCAGCTTTAGGCAGCTTTAATATCCGACGAGCAGGCCCTATAGCCAAGCTTCCCAGCCGGGGCCTGCAGCCATACCCTCTGCCCAGTGCCCCCATGCATATGCATCCATCGACCGGACTGTCTGTATGCTGTCGTGTCGGTTGCGTGTAGTGTAGGTGTAGCTATAGTTGATCAGATGCATGCACAGTGCGTATGGAAGTGAAGAGCGGCACACGGTTAATTTGAATTTACCCATCGAGCTAGTGTAGTAGTACTACGCTTGTGCTCTCTGGTGCCTGTAGTCTGTGCGTTTCGTCCATTTTCGACCTGTGTACAGTAAGTGATGACACTGGAAAGCTACGACTACAGGCAGCCGGGCAGCCATGGCATCGACATTGCACCGTGATGGACAGCACCTTTGGATTTCACGTGGCCCAAAAGGTTCCCATCTTTCCGTCGAGTCATTTCAGTGCTTGTTTAGTTCAAAAAGTATCCGAAAAAATGCTACACTAGCTATCACATCGAATCTTACGATACGGGCATAGAGAACATTAAATGTAGACGAAAAAAAATTAATTGTACAGTTTGGTTGAAAATCACGAGACGAACATTTTGAGTCTAATTAGTCCATGATTGAACACTAATTACCAAATAAAAACGAAAGTGCTATAGTAGCAAAATTTCTAAATTTCACGAACTAAACACAGGCTTATAAAAAAAAGGGCTTGCCATTGGCCACCAGCAATTGCCACGTGTTCAGTTTCGTTGAAAAAGATAAACTAAAATGTATTGTTCGCTAATTCATTATAAAAAAAAATAATAATCCTTCAAAAAAAATATGACTCATAAGCAAGCGAACATATCTTATCTCCACTGTGCAGCCTGCCTCACATGGATCGCCGATGGTTTTGAACGCTGGAAGCCTGGAACGGAATGGCAGTCTCCGAGCCTTGCTGCATAGTACTCTTTCAAAAGTAATGTAATCCTAGCATTCAAATTTTATCAAAAAAATGCAATCCTAAATAGTTGGATAGGGTACCATGTCCTTATGTGGGACCCATTTGCTACGCACATCCATCCATCTGATGTTAGAAAATGGCTGCTGTACTCAGTTAAAAAGTAAAAAAAAAAAAAAATCTCACATGTGAACGTCCAGGCACTCTCCACTCATTTTTTGTCCACGCCGTGTGCTCTAGAAGCTTTTGTGGAGTACTACCGCACTAGATTTTCAATCGCGCACGCATGCATGCATGGATCCACTACACAAATATTTTTTGAGAAAAAAAAGATATAATTAAAGTTGGGTTGTATTTTGATTTGAGAAAAATCTGAGGATGTTTTCGCAAAAAACTTTGAAGTGTATGGGGAGCGCGAGTTGATTTTCGATAAAGTGGAGGTCTTTTTAACAAACAAATGCCCAAAATAAAAGCGTTGATTTGGAAATAATAATGGCGTTTTTTGTAAAAAACGATTTGGATCTAAGCGGGTTGCCCGAAAGTTAAAGGGGTTTTAAAAAAAATCTCACATGTGAACGTCCAGGCACCCTCTCCACTCATTTTTTGTCCACGCCGTGTGCTCTAGAAGCTTTTGTGGAGTACTACCGCATGGCTGGTACCTCTGGTGAATGCACTGTGCGTTGATCTCAGGGGCATTTTGGTAATTTTCTAGCTGCATTGGTATGCGCATCTAATCCTATAATTGTATTTTTTGGGACGAGGAGCATGGGTTGTTTATTTCCTCCAAGTTTATCGCTCCATGTCGTAGCGGATGTTTTAACATATTCACGGAGTGTTAAATATAAACAAAAAAATAACTAATTCTACATATTACGATTAATTTGTAAGATGAATTTTTTAAACCTAATTAGTTAATGATTTGACAATGTAGTACTATAGTTAACATATGTTAATGATGAATTAATAGCGCTTAATAAATTTGTCTCGTGGATTACTCGGACTTATGTAATTTACTTTATTATTACTGTACGAACGTGACAATCTATATAATATTTGATATGACATATCAAACTTTACTCTCCTCTGTCTGCCTCTGTGGTCAAGCGAACGCACACGGGAATCTAGACTTTGACCTAGATTCTGGTGTAATCTGAAAACAGCAGCCCCATCGGCATCGGCGGCAAAGACAGGAAAGAGCCAGTGCAACTGCAAACCTCCAGCCTCGTGTCGCCAGTCGTGCCGACGTTCCGTGTCAGCCAGTCACATGCATCAAGCAGGGGATGGGGCCTGGGGGACTGGTTGCTACAACTTGTTACGTCGTTTCTTGGAAGCCTGACCTCGCCGGGGCCAAGCCTGTCTGCGCTAGTTGCTGGCCTGCTGCTGCTGCTCAAGCCTGCAGCTGTGTACACAGTGCTAGCACTATGCACGTGTTGGTGCCGGCCCGACGGCTCGTGTATCACGCACCGCTGTAAGCGGTACTTTTGCTGCCAACGAATAGTCGGTCGCTGGTTGTTTTTTTTATAAGCCCGGACCGGTGCTGATTTGTTGCTGACTGATAAACCCTGATTAAAACAAAAAACAAATATATTGAGTATTTTTCTCTCATAATAAACTCACCAACAGTACTTTTAGTCATGGCTTATTAGCCAAGCGAACAGGGCAACGTTCGGTTTCATTGCCTTCGCAAAGCACCAATCTTCAAAGTATATATCATACTGTCGTGGCCCCGTTCGGCTTATCTTAAATCCAGCTTATTTGCCTTCTTTTTTCAACCATAACAGTATTTTTCTCTCACAACATTTCAACCAGAACAATGTTTTTTAGTCACTTTTAGCCAAGTTTCAACAAGCTGAACGGGGCCGTATGGTATTTTAGCCATGTTTTCCGGTTCTTCCTGGGGCTATCGCCGTATGCCGGTATCTCTCGTGCAGGGTCAAGTTTTCGCTTGCTTCTCGTGTTGCTTTTCTCTATGAGCATGATTGGTTGTTTTTGTGAGGGGGAGCCGGTCCAAGATGGTGAGATGCATGTTTAAACCGTGCACTCAGTCGTGTTTGATTGTCTTTATTGTTGGTCAGTATGAGATGAGATCTTGTTTGATTACATGCATGGATGAGAGTTTTGAGTGAATGACACATGGGTCCCTGCGCCATGCCTGAATCAAGCCATCTTGTATGGATAGGGAAGTAAAAATTAAGAAGATAAAGTCGTGCGGGATGGAGGAGGATAGATAAATGAAAGGATACAGGCGAAATGTGGGAGGAGGACAACCAAACACGCCGCATGAATGAGGTGAGACATCAAAACGGTACGGGAACGCCCGATTCGGTCTACCAATCACGCCCTATGTGATGCCAGGGCACTAGGATTCTTCTGTGGCAGCTGTACTGGCTACTACTTTTTGCATGTGTTTGATTACGTGGGTTAGCCAAGCCAGGCTTAAATTTTTAGCCAGGCCAGCTGTAACCTGGCTTCAGTAATACAACCATATGGTGTTTGGTTGCATTGGCTAGCTAAGTCTGGCTTAGAAATAACTTGTTTGGTTGCCTGGCTAGGAAACTTGTATAGCATGGACGTCGGCGAGCCTCCTCTGCTTCTTCTTCCTGGTGAGCGCCTCCCTCAGCCTCCTCTTCCTATTCTGGAGTGGCCTCCCTCAACATTCTCTTCTTCATGCCCGCGAGCGGCCTCCCTCTCTCCTCTCCTCCCTCTCGACCTTCTCCTCTTCTTGGCGAGCGGTGGCGGCGTGGGCTTGCGGCAGCGACGCGGGATCGTGGCATCCGGGTGGCGGATCATCTCCTTTGCGGGATCCGAGCGGCGGAGCATCTCCACGAGATCCGGGCGGTGGAGCATCTCCTCCGCGAGATCCGGCGGCGGCATCTCCTCGTGTAGGTACCGCCACGGCGAGATCCGGGCGGCGACATCTCCTCGTGCCCACCTCCACCATGAACTGCGCCTCCTCGGTCTTCTAGTCCAGGCTGGCGTGGAAGACCTTGACCGCCACAAGGAGGCCGTTGGGGAGCACGCCCTGAACACCGTGCCGAGCTGCCGGCGTCAAGGCGGGTGGAGTAGCCACGCTTGAAGCCGGCGACCTGCCGCGAGATCCGCGCGTGGCCGGGGATGCGCGGTGGGGCCGGAGCCGAGGGAGATCCACGGCCGGGGATGAGCGGGGTGGCGAGTCGCTTGGCCGGAGCAGACGGAGATGGTCGGAGTGTGGTGGAGGAGAATAGACATGTGGGGCCAGAGGCTTGTACAAGCCTGGCTTAGCTAAAACGCAAGAGTTGAGCATCTTCAGCAATACAGCCTTTCCTCCCTTTTAGGCTTCCATAAGCCTGGCTTAGAGGCTACCCAAGCAACCAAACAACTTGAAGCTGTATTATGGAAGCCTGGCTAGGCTCTAAGCCAGGCAAACAAATACACCCTTTACTACCTGTAGAGCAGATGAGTTGCTAAAACACGAGACGGTGGCAATGTGTCTCAATGTAAGTTTGTAGAGACTGGCCAAAACCAAGGGACGCGGCTTTGTGAGTAACCGGTGCACTGCCGGAGCAAAAACCTCGCTGGATTATTTTTGCCCATATTGTAGCTTCGAGACTCCGAGTTGTCTTCCCGGCCCTTTTGTCGCACAAAATGTGCCTCTTGTAATGTTTTTGTTTACCCTTTGGCCTACTCTTGTCACTTCCCATCGGCTGGTCATGCGAGTTTACCTTACATAAATAATAAAGTCATAAACAAGTCTGTAGTACTTTGTAGAGACATCGCTGACCCGTCATGTGCTCGGCTCTGGATGCAACTATACAAGGGCGACGAATTGTAGCTCTGATGCGATCGTAAATTTCAATGAGAACAGAAACGGTGTTTTCTCAAACGCCAGGACGATAAATAATCCACGTCGATACGGCTCAAAAACGTGCTGTTGGACGATGCCGGGGTGCGATGCCGTGTAGGTATGTGTGGCCTGGGTCGACCACTTCTGGCGGCAGGCAGGCCTTGCGTTGTGGTCCAAAGCCGAGCAACCTGTGTGAAGACCGTCCGCCAGCATCCCGGTAGATGCAAGCAAGCCCTTGTGGTCCTCGTGCCCCGCTCAAGGCCCAACCAGCCAGCGCGTTCGGTTCGCCGCGTGCCTATCGGCCCACGGATCACAAGACCGGCCGCTTTTACAAATGTTGTTGATTGAGATGGCTCGAGAAGGAGGGGTTCCTTCCGGGCCGATGGTGACACTCAATCAGACTCATCATATCATAAGCGCTTCAAGTTCAGGCCCAAGATGAACACGACTGGATCACGAGTCCACGACCATATTAGTGGGCTGTGGCCCAAGATGAACACGACTGGACCACGAGTCCACGACCATGTTAGTGGGCTGTGGCTTCCCAGACCCGAAAGCAGGCCCGGTCTGCGACGCTCCCAGCCTCCGACGCGATTTCTCCACCATTCTCCTTTCCTCCGCGGCCGTGCGGCCTGCCTTCCTTCAACTTCAACAAACACGACTCCACGACACAGTTCCGCACCCGTCCCCGTCGCGATCCGCGATGTCCAATGGCAGCTTAGACCGGGGCCCTCCTAAACTTCGCGTGTTTATCAAGCGGAGCCGCGCAGGATGCACGTTGCACGACCACCTCACGCGCTCGCTTTGTCAGCAGCAGGACGAAAACGATGGCTGCGGCCTGCAAATGCGAGCGGACTGCGGAAGCCACAAAACGTGGCGCCAGAGCCGCTGCGCCGGACAGGACAGGCAGAAGCTGCCGGAGGAGAACTACCAAGGACGTCGTGCGTGCCTGCGTGGCGTGGCAGTTCAACCTAACCGGACTTTAGTTGGTCGCTAAAACTCCAGAGCAGAGGGCTCCAAGTGCCTGCTTCCCTGCCAATCAATGGAGAATTGGTACTTACATGCCCAGTAGGTTATTTCATTCGTCGTCAAGCACTTACAGTGTGTACTGTACATTTACTGAGTGACGGTAACTGCCGTCACTGGGTAAGTAAGTTGTAACAAGCACATCACATCCAACCATCCAAGTGGCCGAGAAATCAATTTCGCTTCTAGAGCTAGTTTGACGGCAAGCAAAAGAAACGAGCGAGCACGCGATCCTATCCATCGAATGCCATTCGCATCTTTGCTGCAGTTGGCGGATTCCATCGCCGGACAAATCCGGCGCCATAGAGCGAGCCAAATAATAAGTTGGGCAGGCAGGCAGACAGGCGCGGCCGCAGCTACGCAGCAATATAATTGCCGGTCCACGTCGCCGGCGCTTTCCGCGACTTTGACGGCACCTCCTCTACGAGCTACGGGCTACGGCAAGATTTGGGCGATGTGAAAGCATCATATGCCCTCCGGACTTTGCTGCCTCTTCACTCTCATCAGATCCGCGCATATCTCCGAGTGTTCTCGCGCCATCTCCTCGTGTTTTTTTTTGTTTGTTTTTTTGGTGCTCCTACCAGAACGTAGTAATGGTAATGTCATAATGTGAAAAGGCGGCAGAGTATAGGGTTCTGCTGCCGTTGTTGTTTATTGTAGCCTCTGTGCAGGTTCTCATTTCTTCGTCTTTTCGTTTCAGGATAAAGGATTCTAAAGGAGCAGTCTAACGGCCCAACAGGTGTGTATACGCTTGGAGCTGGAGATATATTTCGGCTGCAACTTTCAGTGGACGCGGACGTTGCGCCCAGATGAATGCAAGACCGTCGCCGATACTTTTTGGATGGAAGGGAGTGCGATCGATATGCTGTCTGCACGAATACTGAAAAACATCTCCTTTCTTTTGTATGTGTGCGAACAAAGCTGCCAAGAGTTGCGCCTGTTGCTACGACTTCCCAAACGCTGCTTTTTCACCAGTAGGCCAACGTGGATAAATAAGATAGGTGCTCTAGTTATCATAGTGGCTTGCAGAACGTATGATTAGGAGATACAAGGTGGTGCATGCTAAAAAAGAAGAGGAAGAGGAAATAAATGTGAGATATGATGTAAAAAAAAAGTTTCATTATAAACCACAAGTAGTGATAATTTGCATTATGTAAATAATAGTTTTAATATTTTTTAGTCTACGTGAATCACTTTATTTGTATTAGAACCATTAGTATTAGTAGTGTTAGCCGGGGTGATGGCCTTGGGCCAACTTGCCAGCCAAATTTCACGCAACAGAAGCTCGTACAATCAACTATTCTTGGGTTCTTTTGCGCAGCAATTGCTGGAGGGAATGAGAACAAAGGGACAGAGATAGGCGCCCCCTCCCCTGTCTCAACTCATAGAGAGGGCGTTGGTTGGGGACGCCTCATTATCTATGGCCTCTCTTTATGCCCTTCGCTCACCGGCGACCTGACCTGGATGGGCGATTAAAGAAATGTGTCTAGTGGCAGTGGAAGGTAAGGGCCCTCGTCGGACGCGGAGGCGATGAGGATTGGCTGGTCCGCCGCGGCCATGAGGTCGTTTTCGCCGGGATAAGCTTTTCAGAATTGCTGCTGATGGGCTCGGCCGGCCGGCAGTCCGGATGCTTCAGCCGCAAATTGCATGGCCATCTTGGAATAAACAAATGGACGGATCGGATTGTGGACGGGCGTAATTCTCGGTTAGTGCTCTCGTGTGCATCCTAACCAAACCACCAGTCCACCATCATCCAGATAGTTACTGGTAGTGGTAGATAAACGAAGACTTTAGGAAGCTGGTGACTGGCCACTCCAGGTAATCGGCAAACTATAGGAGTTACAGCTACCTCAACACGCGTAAAACACTGATGACTTAAGGCCCTATATGGAAGGTCCCAAATCACATTGAAGACTTAGGCGCTATTTGGAAGGTCCCGAATCTAATGTCCAAAAGCTCATAGAAAGGCCAAACAAACACGCCCTAAACCTCTGGCGGATCAACCACATCACATGTCAGTTCTTTCGTGGCTTCATTTCTTTGGAAGATCATGACTGAATACTGATCAGTAATTCTGAGTTTAGAGTCAAACCAATTTAAGTTTGAGTGAGTTTATAAAAAATAATGTTAACATTTAAGACTCTAAATATGTATATTACGAAAATATATTTTATAAGAAATCTAATAATACTTATTTAGTATGGTAAGTATTAATATATTTATATAGATTTAGTTAAAATTATGATAGTTTGACTAAATACTATTCTAGAATTACATCTTTTTAGGTTGGAGTGACTAGCTCAGACAACGGAACAATGGTGTCTGGTGGCTAACTTTACGGCTCCTAGCGTCCACACTCCACACCCTTCTCTCTAATACTTCACTTCTATCAGTGCTTGACAGTTTACACTCCGATCCGCACGCTGAAGTCCCGTGAAAGCATGAGGCTAACCTTTCCATGTGGGCTTGCGCCTTGCGGTACACATGCATAATTGCAAGCAGCATCAAATTCCTTCGCTTGTTTCCAACAGGCAACTGCCAGCATGGTCTCTGCTTTACAGCTACAGCAGAAAACAAAATCAGGAGCCAAAAGCCACAGCGCTTCGCTGAAAAGCCAGACTAAAGAGAGAGAAAACACTGTACCATAGCTAATAAGCCAGGTTGATAAATTGAAGCGAACAGGGCTGTGACAAGTCACAGTTACGGACGCCAAACATGAGACGTGAGACCAAGAAAGACACACACACATCATCACAACACGTTCAAGATGAATACTAGATAGACAAGGTTACATACATAAGCTCGAGGACTTAATTAAGCTGCAACAGATAGATCATAGTGTTGGCGCTAGATCGTGCTTTAAGCCTGGAACGTGAACACGACGGCAATGTCGCGGTGACCGTGATCACCACGGCAAGCTCTGACGTCCAGATACAAAACACACGAGAGAATATGGGAATTTGGTGCTGCCCACAACCGCAGCTAGTTGAACCTTTATTGCTTGATATTTATAGGCTTGCATCAAACGCAAAGCCCTCCCCCGCCACGACACAAAGGATCGCCATACCGTTTTCCCGGTGCGCGCTACGTGCGCCGTCGTGCCCTGGCGGGAGACCTAAAAGACTCCAATCGGGTTACGTTGTGATCATGCACGCCTAAGATCACAGCCAACCCCTATCGACTATTACAGACTCCGACCTCAGAACGAATGTTTACAATATCGTCCAACTAATTAGCTAACAAAACACCCCCTAATCTAGATGCACACTGATGACACCTAGAGCACTCCCCAGTTCTATGAACCTAACTCGCCCCAGCGCCTTCGTGAAGATGTCGGCGAGCTGCTCTGCAGTTCCAACATGATCTACCTCCACCTTTCCTTCTTCAATGCATTCACGAAGAAAATGATACTTTGTATCAATGTGTTTACTTCGATCGTGATGTACTGGATTTTTGCTGAGCGCGATAGCGGACATATTGTCCATGAGTAGCTTCACAGTCGTCTCCCTTGTTCCCAACATGTCTGCAACCAGTCGATTGAGCCAAATCCCTTGGCACGCTGCTGCTGCTGCGACATACTCTGCTTCGTAGGAAGATAAGGCAACAATCTTTTGCTTCTGCGAAGCCCATGTGACCAAGCTACTGCCGAGAAAATAACCAACACCAGAAGTGCTTTCCCTGTCCTCGACATTCCCGCAAAATCACTGTCGCTGTACCCAACCAACATTGGTTTCAATTCAGCTCCTTTATCATATCTGCAGTCATACGCCAACGTACCCTTCAGGTATCTTAAGATATGTTTGACAGCAGCCCAGTGTTCTCTTCCTGGGGCCTCCATGTACCTGCTCACAACACCTACTGAATATGCCAAATCCGGCCTTGTGTTGACCAAGTATCTTAGGCTCCCAATTATGCTTATGTACTCGATTGGATTCACAGACTCTCCATCTTTCAGCTTGCTGAGCTTGAGTCGACATTCCATAGGAGTCTCACACTTGTTACAGTTACTCATACCTGCATTGCTAAGTATCTTTGCAGCATATGAGCTTTGACAGAGTGTGATCCCATCAGTCCCTTGCTTCACCTCAATCCCTAGGTAATAGCTCAAGAGACCCAAGTCACTCATGCTAAACTTTTTCATCTCAGATTTGAAAATATTGATGTCCCTGACATTCGGTCCTGAGATGATCAAGTCATCTACATATACTCCCACAAGCAAGAATGAATTTATGTTGCTCCTCCGGTATACTGCATGATCTAGCTTGCTTCTTACAAACCCAAGAGCAATCAGCTCTTTGTCAAGTTTTGCATTCCACGCCCTCGGTGCTTGTTTAAGCCCATAAAGTGCCTTCCTCAACTTGAGTACCTTGTCACCAGTCCCAACTACAAAACCTAGAGGCTGTTGCACATACACTGTTTCTGAGAGATCACCATTCAGAAAAGCTGATTTTACGTCCATATGATGGACCTCCCATCCACCTTGAGCTGCAAGTGCCAACAAAACTCTTACAGTTTCTAGTCTGGCAATTGGAGCATAAACTTCATCAAAGTCAACTCCATAACGTCGAGCATAGCCCTTTGCTACCAGGCGCGCTTTGTACTTGACCACATTCCCTTCGGGGTCCTTTTTAACCTTGAACACCCATCTCAGGCCAATGGCCTTTTGCTTTGGTGGCAACACATCGACATCCCAGGTTTTATTTGCCTCTATTGCCTGCATCTCTGACTGCATTGCTTGTCTCCAACATTGCTTGGTCAAGGCTTCATCCACTGTCCTTGGTTCTTCAGCAGCAACTAAGCAGAGACCATTGTACTCGAACTCCTATACTTCCTCTGTCGTATCGAACAGATTGGGTATTGTTCGATACCGCAACAGCGCGTCGTCAGAGTCGACAGACCCATTGGTGGGTGGAGTCGCCCACTGGATCATTGGTGTCCCTGGACTGGACATTGGAGTTTGTGGAGGCGAGTTTGAAGCACCCCCCACCGATGGAATTGACGCTGCAGGCGAACCCGATTCACCATTAGGTTCAGAAACATCTTCGGAAGCCGCATCAGGTCCGTCAGCCTGTATTGTCGGATCATGAACAGTGTCGTCAAGACACTGAACTCTGAATGTGTTCTGTTCTGTTACTTCTGTGTTCGCGCTGCTGCTGTCCTTCCCTTCCCAATTCCATGGCTTGCTTTCATCGAAGATCACATCACGGGTCAGTATCAATCTATCTTTGACGGGATCATAGATTCGATACCCCTTTGTCCCCGGCTCATAGCCGAGAAAAACTCCTGGGACAATTCTGTCAGTTAGCTTATTCATACCAGGGCCAATGCGTTTAGCATACGCAACGCATCCAAAAGTTCGTAGATGCTTGACTCCCGGTTTCCTTCCATGCCACATCTCAAACGGAGTCTTCCCACTCAGGCTCTTTGTTGGACTTCGATTCAGGATGTGTACGGCTGTTCTGATGGCTTCTCCCCAGAACTTTGATGGCACCTTCATGCTTTTCAACAGACAACGCGCCATCTCGACCACCGTTTGAATCCTCCGTTCAACAACACCATTTTGTTGTGGTGTGTATGGAGTGGTGGTGTTGTGCCTTATACCGTGCTCATTACAAAATATTACAAACGCACCTGAATTGAATTCTCCTCCACGATCTGTCCTGAGCGCTTTCAGTCGACGACCGGACTCCAGTTCAGCCGCCACCTTGAATTTCTTGAAGCATGTAAGTGCTTCATCCTTTGTTGCAAGAAGCTCGAGCCACATAAAACGACTGTAGTCATCGACGATTAGAAAAAAGTATGCCTTTCCTCCTGGTATGGGTGGGGTAATCTGCCCACACAAGTCGCTGTGCACCAGCTCAAGTCCAGCCGGGGCACGATAAGCTGAGGCTTGAGGAAAAGATGCACGGTGTTGTTTCCCTAACGCGCAGCCGTCGCACACTTGTTCAATCTGCTTGATCAGAGGCAGTCCATCCACCATCTCCTTGGTGCCGAGTTCACGCAGTGCCCTGAAGTTCAGGTGACCGAAACGAGCATGCCACCTCCAGGCCTCTTCATCCATCTTTGTCAGAAGGCAAATAGGAGTTGTCAGGTTGACTTTCATGACATACAGGTGTTTTTTCTGTTCTGCCCGGATTAGAACACTCCGAGCACGACCAGGCAGTTCACGATTGAACACCTCCATTATGCCCTTGTCAATCTCAACTCGACATCCTTCCTCTTCTAGCTGACCAAGACCCACGATGTTGCATCTGAGGGATGGGATGAAGTACACCCCAATGAGCACCCGATGCTCCTTGTTCTTGCCTGACATTGGTACTGCGTCAACACCACAGATTTCAACAGTGGACCCATCTCCAAATCTGACTGCACCACGTACTGTCTCATCAAGGTCTGCCAATGACGCTCGGCAGCCTGTCATGTGATTTGTGGCTCCTGTGTCAAGCACCCACGCGCCTTCATCATAATTTGCCGGAAAAACTCGTTCCTGATTCAGGAACAGGCCTCGCGCAGCCGACCTTGCAGCGCGCTCAATGTTACACACACTTGCTACTAACAGAGCTGGCCCCTTGTCGGTGTCACCATTGACATGATGAGCAGCATCCTCCTGCTCTTCCTTCCCGGACTTTTTATTTAGGCACTCCTTTGCCCAGTGGCCGTAGACGCCACACTTCTTGCATCTGCCCTTCCGACGCGGTGTTCCTGATGACGGGTGACAGCCTGCATCACGCTTGTCACGGTCGTTCTTGCCTCCGCCACCTCGCGCTCCAGATCGATCTTTCTTGCCACTATGCTTGCTACTTGATGAAGATGAATCAGTATTCACCATGCCGCTCTTATTTCTTGCCGCCCATTCATCCTCCGTCAGTAGAAGATGACTAGTCTTCTCGGTGACTTGATCAGCCGTTGGCTCAAACCTGTCCTCCGCCGCCCTGAGGCGTCCGACAAGCTCTTCGACAGTCAACTTTTTTAAGGTCACAGAACATCTCTATTGTCATGGCTACCTGGTTATACCGTGCCGGCACAACTCTGAGAAATTTCTTCATGACCCGCGTGTCATCCACACTCTCTTCACCAAGACCCTTAAGATCGGTCGCAAGTTTGCCAATCCGGACGGCGAAATCATCAATCGACTCTCCAGTCTTGAAGGAGATCGACTCGAACTCCGCCAGCAGCTTTTGTGCATTCACCTCCTTAACCCGCTTTGCTCCCAGACGCATCGATCTGATAGCCTCCCATGCTTCCTTTGCTGATTTCTTGTTCAACAGCATGGAGTGCATCTCAGGAGGCACGCCACGAATCATGGCGCCAAGCGCGAGCCGATCATGACGCCGCTCACCTTTGTCACTTTCGATCGCATCCCACAGATACATGGCCTCGAGATTGCATTGCACATGAGCTGACCACTCTTGGTAATTTGTGCGAGAAAGCATCGGCCATACTAGATTGCCTGAAGCCTGATTCCACGCTCACTCCATCACATCCTGGTCCTTGCCGCTGCTTCCCATGGCGACGGTTCTAGGTTTCGCCCCTTCTCCTTGTGAATTGCAGATTCAAATCACCGTGCTACCTCTGTAGCTACCCCTCGCCGCCGGACACTTCCTCCTCCAGCAACCTTCAACTCCGATACCACGTGTTGGTGCTAGATCGTGCTTTAAGCCTGGAACGTGAACACGACGGCAATGTCGCGGTGACCGTGATCACCACGGCGAGCTCTGACGTCCAGATACAAAACACACGAGAGAATATGGGAATTTGGTGATGCCCACAACCGTAGCTAGTTGGACCTTTATTGCTTGATATTTATAGGCTTGCATCAAACGCAAAGCCCTCCCCCGCCACGACACAAAGGATCGCCATACCGTTTTCCCGGTGCGCGCTACGTGCGCCGTCGTGCCCTGGCGGGAGACCTAAAAGACTCCAACCGGGTTACGTTGTGATCATGCACGCCTAAGATCACAGCCATCCCCTATGGACTATTACAGACTCCGACCTCAGGACGAATGTTTACAATATCGTGCAACTAATTAGCTAACACATAGCACTTAATAACACGGGATTACACTGACTTTCTCGACTGGCCGTGCCGTGAGAAAAAACAACCGGCAGCTCAACCAGGAGATTAGCACGTACTTACTGCTGCATCACAACACTGGACGACGATGTACTAGCTAGTTTACTCATTGCTACTCGCAGCCGCCATGGCCGATGTCTAAAATGCCATCGAGCCACCGCAGCTGCAAACCCCAAATCGAAAATTACACAGAGCTATCATTGAGCTGACACTGACTGAATCTTGCTGCTACGACTACTATAGCAGTTGTAGTTGATCGTTCATGAGAGGATGGAATCCCAGTCGATCTCCCAGGACGGGTACTTGCGCAGGTGCAGGGGCGGATCCAAGGCCGGGCTGCCTGGGCTGTAGCCGGGGCGCGCCCATTAAGTCTAGGAACAAGTTTCACAAAAAACACAAAAAAACCTTGGCAGCTCAATAGCCCCCCCTGGCATGAATGCAGCCCAACTAGTATTCTAGTTAGCCCTGGCTGCTGCACGGCAAAGCACGCAGCAGCAGCGACCCTTGGCCTGATCGGCTTTTCACATTCGCGCCTCGCTCCGTGCGGCTCTGTGCGATTCGATTCCCTCGGGAAGTCGCGATCGCGAGTCGGAGTCGCGACCTGGCGACGTCGCCCACCGCCTGGTCGATCTCAGACTCCGCCACTCCAGCCTCCGCGATCTTCAGTGGGCAGCGGCACGTCGTCCACTGTCCACTCGGTCATCCTGCAGTCCTGCTCGGCTGTCCCTGCAGGAAGCACGCAGGTGAGAAGAGATCCAATATTCTCAATTCCCATCCCTAATTATTTCAAGTCTGTACTGTAGTCTGTAGAGTCAGGTGTCTAGAGGATGTTAATCGATAATTATTATTTCTTAATTCATATCCAATGTGTTTTAGAATGGAAAGATATTATGCTAAGAAAGATGCATCAAATAGTAATACAGGAAATAAAGAGACAGAGAGTCGGCTTGAACAGAAAAGACCGAGGATTGAACTTGATTTGAGAGATATAGTTGATGATCCAGGCAATAGAAAGCCAATTGATGAGTTTCATCATGACATTAGGGATGAGGCTAGAAGAGCATATCTACAGAAAGGTCCATATAGGCCAACTGATCATAAGTTTAAGTTACATACATTGATTTACACCCTATATTACATACATCTACATATAAATAAGATGCTATGCAGTGTTTTAGCAAAAGATTGTTCAGTGTAACACCGAGGGTGTTACAATAACAAAGGTACGTCCTGCCAGTATTTAAGTAATTTAAGCTTCATAGGATATACAATAGACATTAGATTTTGA
Source organism: Miscanthus lutarioriparius (assembly GCA_904845875.1). Taxonomy (NCBI): domain Eukaryota; kingdom Viridiplantae; phylum Streptophyta; class Magnoliopsida; order Poales; family Poaceae; genus Miscanthus; species Miscanthus lutarioriparius. The sequence continues at coordinate 10,424,084 of CAJGYO010000008.1, forward strand.
TCTTTTTCACTTGCATGCAAATGTGAAGCAATATCGAGAAGATGGTGCAGAATAAGTGGACTAGTTGGATAATAAACATCAGAAAGAACAACAGTGCTTTCATAAAATATTTACAGGAACTCTAATATCTTCTCAGCTACATGCCAATGCCTTGCAGACAACAATTGTGACCCATAATTGGCATTAATGAACACAGAAAAAACATCCTTATATGGAACCAAGTGTTTAAGCATAAGGTATGTAGCATTCCATCTAACATCCATATCTAAGCCAAACTTTCTAGGTCTAACACCCTGAGCAGTATAGTAGTTCTTGAACATAGCAATTCTTTGATTAGAGGAATTCAAGAAGTTAATAGGAGATCTTAAATCTTCTAAGTAAGGTTTGAACCGCTTTAAACTAGATTTTACAATCAGATTGATGATATAACAAGCACAACATTGATGCACAAGACTATAGTTAACCTTAGAAGGATCTACAGGCTCAGGTGAAGGATTAGCATCCAAATAACCAGTAAACAGAGGTGTCAAAGTACTCATAGACCTAGCATTAGAAGAATCATTGTCTAAAGTTATAGAGAAAACCTTATCAATCAGACCATACTCCTCAATCACACAAGCAATTCTTTCAGTAATATTTTCATCGGTATGTTTCACCTCAATCAACCTAAAACCAATAACCTTTTTCTGTAACTCCCAATCAGCACTGACATAATGAGCAACAACAGTAATGAAGTCTTCCTTAGCATTACCAGACCAAATGTCTGAAGTCAGTGCAACAGAGGAAACAACAGACAACACATGATTCTTAAGCATATTACGACGTTCAGTAAACAGCTTACTAAGATCTCTGGTGGTAGTCTGTCTAGATACCTTAACAAACCTAGGGTTATGAGCACGAACAATGTACTCCTCCCAGGCCTCTGTCTCACCGATACCTAATGGCAGATCAAGCCTAGCAATCAAGCGACACAACTTAGATCTAGCAACATCGGGTTTATAGTCCCAGTTATGCATAGAACCATCAGGATTGTAAGCAAGCCTAGACTGAACCCTAGCATGTTAATCAGTTTTTTGCTTACAAGATTTCTGGTGCCTCTTCAAGTGACCAGTGCCAGCACTAGATCTAGTAGACAAAGTACTCTTACACATTTTACAGGTAGCTTTAGTGCAAATCTTAACTCCATTCACAGTCTCATAGATCTCATCAAAATCAGCCCACACAGCATATTTACACTTACCAACAGAGGTACCAGTACCAGCAACAGATGGAGTAGAGCTGGTGGAGCCGACCGTGGTCCCAGTCGCCGTCACCCCTTCATCACCGCCGCCGTCTAGATCGATCGGAGCATAGCCGTCTCCGAGATCGATATCGAACAACGCAGCAGCGTCGTCACGGGTGTCGTCGTCGTTCTCGCCCTCAGGGGCCAGGCCTGGCGAAAGGACGCCATCATCTTCAGCCATGGCCTCTCTAGTCCCGTTCCTCAACGGTGCGAGTGGCCGCCTTGCTAGCTCTATGCCACAGCTAGAGGACGAAGCATCGGCTACCGACCTACGCAAAAGAGATGAAGAAGGAAGAGGAACAGACAGAATCAGAAACAGTCAGACAGATCAAGATAGAAGAAGAGGGTTAGGGTTAGGGTTAGGGTTAGGGTTAGGGTTGGGGTTAGGGTTTACCTACGCAACCGGAGCCCGTTGTCGGAGAAGACGATGGCCCCCAAGAGAAGATGACACACCGTTAGCAAGGACGACGAGTGGCTGCGGAGGGAAGACAGTAACAAGAACTCACATAATCACCAAGATCTATATGGGTCGAGGGGAGAGAGGGAGAGGGAGACGGGAGAGAGGGAGGGTATCAGGGAGGAGGAGAAGGGAGCAGCTCGACGGCGGCAGGCGGATCGAATCGAGGTCACCGGAGTCGGGGGAGGTCACCAGAGACGGCGAGGCAAGAGTGAGAGCGACTCGAGAGGGCGGAGCGACGCGGGTGGGTGCCTAGGTGGGGAATGAGATGAGTAGATGACCGAATGATTTAGGGTTTGATGAGGAAGGGGAGAGGGAGCCATCGCCGCTTATATACGAAGGGGGAGGCGGAGAGCAGCTGGGCCGTCGCCTTGGGCCGTGGGGGAGAGGGGGTGGTGGGCCGCTGTCGGGCCGACCCTAAAAAGTCGGGTTGTGCCGTGCTAGCCCACAGGCCTGGGGTACGGCCCAGGCACGCCCTGTTGTACCAGGTCGGGCCAGCCCGAGCCCGCACGTCACCGGGCCGGGCCGTGCTCGTGTCGGGCTAAAAAAGCGGGCTTCGTGTCGTGCCATCGTGCATCGGGCTATATGGACATTTATAGTTACGTATGCTTGGGAGACAGAAGGTGGTGCATGCTAAAAAAGAAGAGAACGGGAAATAAATGTGAGATATGATGAAAGGAAAAAGTTTCTTTGCAAACCACGAGTAGTGATAGTTTGCATTGTGTGAATAGTACTTTCAATATTTCTTAGTTTATGTGGATCACTTTATTTATATTGGAACCACCGGTAGTGTTAGCCTCCATTGGTGATGGCCTTAGGCCAACTTGCCAGCCAAATTTCACACAAAAGAAGTTCGTACAATCAACTATTCTTGGGTTCTTTTGCGCAGCAATTGCTGGAGGGAATGAGAACAAAGGGACAGAGATAGGCGCCCCCTCCCCTGTCTCAACTCATAGAGAGGGCGTTGGTTGGGTACAATGGTGTCTGGTGGCTCCTGGCGTCCACACTCCACACCCTTCTCTCTAATACTTCACCTCTGTCAGTGCTTGACAGTTTACACTCCGATCCGCATGAAGTCCCGTGAAAGCATGAGGCTAACCTTTCCATGTGGGCTTGCACCTTGCAGTACACATGCATAATTGCAAGCAACATCAAATTCCTTCGCTTGTTTCCAACAGGCAACTGCCAGCATGGTCTCTGCTTTACAGCTACAGCAGAAAACAAAATCAGGAGCCAAAAGCGACAGCGCTTTGCTGAAAAGTCAGACTAAAGAGTGACGTTGGTTAATTTATTGTAAGAAAAAAATACCATAGCTAATAAATGATAAGTTCAAGCGAACGGGGCTGTGACAAGTCACAGTTACGGACGCCAAACATGAGACGTGAGACCAAGAAAGACACACACACATCACCACAATACGTTCAAGATGAATACTAGATAGACAAGGTTACATACATAAGCTCGAGGACTTAATTAAGCTGCAACAGATAGATCATAGCACTTAATAACACGGGATTACACTGACTTTCTCGACTGGCCGTGCCGTGAGAAAAAACAACCGGCAGCTCAACCAGGAGATTAGCACGTACTTACTGCTGCATCACAACACTGGACGACGATGTACTAGCTAGTTTACTCATTGCTACTCGCAGCCGCCATGGCCGATGTCTAAAATGCCATCGAGCCACCGCAGCTGCAAACCCCAAATCGAAAATTACACAGAGCTATCATTGAGCTGACACTGACTGAATCTTGCTGCTACGACTACTATAGCAGTTGTAGTTGATCGTTCATGAGAGGATGGAATCCCAGTCGATCTCCCAGGACGGGTACTTGCGCAGGTGCAGGGGCGGATCCAAGGCCCGGGCTGCCTGGGCTGTAGCCCGGGGCGCGGCCCATTAAGTCTAGGAACAAGTTTCACAAAAAAACACAAAAAAAACCTTGGCAGCTCAATAGCCCCCCCCCCTGGCATGAATGCAGCCCAACTAGTATTCTAGTTAGCCCTGGCTGCACGGCAAAGCACGCAGCGCAGCGACCCTTGGCCTGATCGGCTTTTCACATTCGCGCCTCGCTCCGTGCGGCCTGTGCGATTCGATTCCCTCGGGAAGTCGCGATCGCGAGTCGGAGTCGCGACCTGGCGACGTCGCCCACCGCCTGGTCGATCTCAGACTCCGCCACTCCAGCCTCCGCGATCTTCAGTGGGCAGCGGCACGTCGTCCACTGTCCACTCGGTCATCCTGCAGTCCTGCTCGGCTGTCCCTGCAGGAAGCACGCAGGTGAGAAGAGATCCAATATTCTCAATTCCCATCCCTAATTATTTCAAGTCTGTACTGTAGTCTGTAGAGTCAGGTGTCTAGAGGATGTTAATCGATAATTATTATTTCTTAATTCATATCCAATGTGTTTTAGAATGGAAAGATATTATGCTAAGAAAGATGCATCAAATAGTAATACAGGAAATAAAGAGACAGAGAGTCGGCTTGAACAGAAAAGACCGAGGATTGAACTTGATTTGAGAGATATAGTTGATGATCCAGGCAATAGAAAGCCAATTGATGAGTTTCATCATGACATTAGGGATGAGGCTAGAAGAGCATATCTACAGAAAGGTCCATATAGGCCAACTGATCATAAGTTTAAGTTACATACATTGATTTACACCCTATATTACATACATCTACATATAAATAAGATGCTATGCAGTGTTTTAGCAAAAGATTGTTCAGTGTAACACCGAGGGTGTTACAATAACAAAGGTACGTCCTGCCAGTATTTAAGTAATTTAAGCTTCATAGGATATACAATAGACATTAGATTTTGATCTTTTTCACTTGCATGCAAATGTGAAGCAATATCGAGAAGATGGTGCAGAATAAGTGGACTAGTTGGATAATAAACATCAGAAAGAACAACAGTGCTTTCATAAAATATTTACAGGAACTCTAATATCTTCTCAGCTACATGCCAATGCCTTGCAGACAACAATTGTGACCCATAATTGGCATTAATGAACACAAAAAAACATCCTTATATGGAACCAAGTGTTTAAGCATAAGGTATGTAACATTCCATCTAACATCCATATCTAAGCCAAATTTTCTAGGTCTAACACCCTGAGCAGTATAGTAGTTCTTAAACATAGCAATTCTTTGATTAGAGGAATTTAAGAAGTTAATAGCAGATCTTAAATCTTCTAAGTAAGGTTTGAACCGCTTTAAACTAGATTTTACAATCAGATTAATGATATGACAAGCACAATGTTGATGCACAAGGCTATAGTTAACCTTAGAAGGATCTACAGGCTCAGGTGAAGGATTAGCATCCAAATAACCAGTAAACAGAGGTGTCAAAGTACTCATAGCCCTAGCATTAGAAGAAGCATTGTCTAAAGTTATAAAGAAAACCTTATCAATCAGACCATACTCCTCAATCACACAAGCAATTTTTTCAGTAATATTTTCACCGATATGTTTCACCTCAATCAACCTAAAACCAATAACTTTTTTCTGTAACTCCCAATCAGTACTGACATAATGAGCAATAACAGTAATGAAGTCTTCCTTAGCATTACCAGACCAAATGTCTGAAGTCAGTGCAACAGAGGAAACAACAGACAACACATGATTTTTAAGCATATTACGACATTCAGTAAACAGCTTACTAAGATCTCTGGTGGTAGTCTGTCTAGATACCTTAACAAACCTAGGGTTATGAGCACGAACAATGTACTCCTCCCAGGCCTCTGTCTCACCGATACCTAATGGCAGATCAAGCCTAGCAATCAAGCGACACAACTTAGATCTAGCAACATCGGGTTTATAGTCCCAGTTATGCATAGAACCATCAGGATTGTAAGCAAGCCTAGACTGAACCCTAGCATGTTAATCAGTTTTTTGCTTACAAGATTTCTGGTGCCTCTTCAAGTGACCAGTGCCAGCACTAGATCTAGTAGACAAAGTACTCTTACACATTTTACAGGTAGCTTTAGTGCAAATCTTAACTCCATTCACAGTCTCATAGATCTCATCAAAATCAGCCCACACAGCATATTTACACTTACCAACAGAGGTACCAGTACCAGCAACAGATGGAGTAGAGCCTGGTGGAGCCGACCGTGGTCCCAGTCGCCGTCACCCCTTCATCACCGCCGCCGTCTAGATCGATCGGAGCATAGCCGTCTCCGAGATCGATATCGAACAACGCAGCAGCGTCGTCACGGGTGTCGTCGTCGTTCTCGCCCTCAGGGGCCAGGCCTGGCGAAAGGACGCCATCATCTTCAGCCATGGCCTCTCTAGTCCCGTTCCTCAACGGTGCGAGTGGCCGCCTTGCTAGCTCTATGCCACAGCTAGAGGACGAAGCATCGGCTACCGACCTACGCAAAAGAGATGAAGAAGGAAGAGGAACAGACAGAATCAGAAACAGTCAGACTGATCAAGATAGAAGAAGAGGGTTAGGGTTAGGGTTAGGGTTAGGGTTAGGGTTGGGGTTAGGGTTTACCTACGCAACCGGAGCCCGTTGTCGGAGAAGACGATGGCCCCCAAGAGAAGATGACACACCGTTAGCAAGGACGACGAGTGGCTGCGGAGGGAAGACAGTAACAAGAACTCACATAATCACCAAGATCTATATGGGTCGAGGGGAGAGAGGGAGAGGGAGACGGGAGAGAGGGAGGGTATCAGGGAGGAGGAGAAGGGAGCAGCTCGACGGCGGCAGGCGGATCGAATCGAGGTCACCGGAGTCGGGGGAGGTCACCAGAGACGGCGAGGCAAGAGTGAGAGCGACTCGAGAGGGCGGAGCGACGCGGGTGGGTGCCTAGGTGGGGAATGAGATGAGTAGATGACCGAATGATTTAGGGTTTGATGAGGAAGGGGAGAGGGAGCCATCGCCGCTTATATACGAAGGGGGAGGCGGAGAGCAGCTGGGCCGTCGCCTTGGGCCGTGGGGGAGAGGGGGTGGTGGGCCGCTGTCGGGCCGACCCTAAAAAGTCGGGTTGTGCTGCAGCTAGCCCACAGGCTGGGTAGTGCCAGCCACACGCTGTTATGCCAGTCGGGCCGGCCCAGCCGAGCCAAGACGTCACCGGGCCGGGCCGTGCTCGTGTCGGGCTAAAAAAGCGGGCTTCGTGTCGTGCCATCGTGCATCGGGCTATATGGACATTTATAGTTACGTATGCTTGGGAGACTGAAGGTGGTGCATGCTAAAAAAGAAGAGAACGGGAAATAAATGTGAGATATGATGAAAGGAAAAAGTTTCTTTGCAAACCACGAGTAGTGATAGTTTGCATTGTGTGAATAGTACTTTCAATATTTCTTAGTTTATGTGGATCACTTTATTTATATTGGAACCACCGGTAGTGTTAGCCTCCATTGGTGATGGCCTTAGGCCAACTTGCCAGCCAAATTTCACACAAAAGAAGTTCGTACAATCAACTATTCTTGGGTTCTTTTGCGCAGCAATTGCTGGAGGGAATGAGAACAAAGGGACAGAGATAGGCGCCCCCTTCCCTGTCTCAACTCATAGAGAGGGCGTTGGTTGGGTACAATGGTGTCTGGTGGCTCCTGGCGTCCACACTCCACACCCTTCTCTCTAATACTTCACCTCTGTCAGTGCTTGACAGTTTACACTCCGATCCGCATGAAGTCCCGTGAAAGCATGAGGCTAACCTTTCCATGTGGGCTTGCACCTTGCAGTACACATGCATAATTGCAAGCAACATCAAATTCCTTCGCTTGTTTCCAACAGGCAACTGCCAGCATGGTCTCTGCTTTACAGCTACAGCAGAAAACAAAATCAGGAGCCAAAAGCGACAGCGCTTTGCTGAAAAGTCAGACTAAAGAGTGATGTTGGTTAATTTATTGTAAGAAAAAAATACCATAGCTAATAAATGATAAGTTCAAGCGAACGGGGCTGTGACAAGTCACAGTTACGGACGCCAAACATGAGACGTGAGACCAAGAAAGACACACACACATCACCACAATACGTTCAAGATGAATACTAGATAGACAAGGTTACATACATAAGCTCGAGGACTTAATTAAGCTGCAACAGATAGATCATAGCACTTAATAACACGGGATTACACTGACTTTCTCGACTGGCCGTGCCGTGAGAAAAAACAACCGGCAGCTCAACCAGGAGATTAGCACGTACTTACTTCTGCATCACAACACTGGACGACGATGTACTAGCTAGTTTACTCATTGCTACTCGCAGCCGCCATGGCCGATGTCTAAAATGCCATCGAGCCACCGCAGCTGCAAACCCCAAATCGAAAATTACACAGAGCTATCATTGAGCTGACACTGACTGAATCTTGCTGCTACGACTACTATAGCAGTTGTAGTTGATCGTTCATGAGAGGATGGAATCCCAGTCGATCTCCCAGGACGGGTACTTGCACAGGTGGAAGGTCTCCGTCTCGTCCCACGGCGCCTCGGTGAAGTCCAGCTTCGCCATCTCCGGCACGGGCGGCGCCAGCGTCGGGGAAGGAGGGGAGCCGGCGGAGCCCGACTCCTCCTCCCCCTCCCCCTCCGTCGACGCCGAGCACTTGGGGGAGTCCGGCGGGGACGCGGCCGACTCGTCGCCGGAGGAGCCGTTCTTGGACGACCCCGCCAGGGACTGGCAGATGGCGGTGAGCTTGGCGTCCACGGAGGCGTGGAGCGGGCCGGCGAGGTGCGCGCCGTCGCGGCGGAGGGCCGGGAAGTTGAGGCGCGCCATGTCGCCGCGGAGGCGGAAGGCGGCCTTGTCGTAGGCGAGCGCCGCGTCCTCGGCGGTGTCGAAGGTGCCGAGCCACAGCCGCGTGCGGTTCTTGGGGAGGCGGATCTCCGCCACCCACTTGCCCCAGTGGCGCTGGCGCACGCCGCGGTACAGCTTCGACTGCGCCGGCGCCAGCGGCGGCGACCCGGACTGCTTCATCGGCTGCGCCCGCGGGCCCAGGAACGCCGCGTGCAGGCCCCTCTGCTGCTGCTGCTGCTGCTGGAACATGAACTGGGCCTGGATCTGCTGGATCTGGGCCGGGCCGAGCTGGTTCAGGCCCATCGGCCCAGCCATGCCCGACGCCGCCGTAGCCGCGTAAGGCGACGAGTAGAGTGGCGGAAGCTGTGAGAAAGGCGAGGAGGAGGAGGCGGCGGGGGTGGGAAGAGGCGAGGTGCCGAAGGTGGCGTAAGAGGGTGTAGGCATGTAAGAATCTTGGGCCATGGATGAAGAGGACGAGTAGCGATGATAGGGGGAAGAAGCACTCGTTATAAAAGGCTCGAGTGCTTTCGCGAGCTCCTCATCCGAGGGGGGCGAGGAGGCGATCTGGTGTGCGCTGGTATTGTAGTACTTATACATGTCGATGGCTGCGGCCATTAGGACTACTAGAAGCAGAAAGCTTGGATGGAGCTAGAAGAAGAGGCTGGGGAGAACGAAAGAGGGGAAGGAATAAAAGGAGCTTTTTTGTTATGCAAAATCAAAGTAGGAAAAAGTTTGGAAATCAACCCTGTTCCTCAATAAAAGTAGAGAAACGAGGTGGGTGTTTATGCAAAGAAAAAGGGGTGGTGAGCTGAGAATGGTATTGCAAAACAACCCTTTCGAAGGCCAAACAAAAGGCGGCAAGAATCCAGAAGAGAAAAAAGGTTCTCTGGATCTCTGTTCCTCCTAGGAGAGGTGTGATGAAGGTGAGAAAAAATCCTAACCCAAGAACACGCTTCTTTTGAGGATTCTAATAAACCCAAAAGAAGAGCCTCTTGAACCGGACCTTTCTTGTGCTGTGCGTCCCTGCTGCTAAAAGAATCAGAGAGTTCAGAGAACAAACCTGCGTTGCTGCGTCGTGGATGATTTTTTTGCTCGGATCGCTCAAACCTCACCGTGGAGCTGGATGGGACTGGGATGTGGCGTGGTGTTCTTGTGCGGGTGGGGTGGGGTTGAAGCGTCTCTCTGGGGAAGAAAGGTCTCTCGGCCAGGCCTTTATATAGTGGCAGGCTTGAGGCCGTGCAGGCGAAGCCAAGCGGGCATCTCTTCCTCGCTGCTCTCTGCGATTGCTTCTCCTCGGTGGATTAGCACAAAATGATTCGATTAATCAACTGAATAATGCACCGTGAATGAAAAAATAATTAAATGCAATTTGGTAGCAGGCTTTCGTCCATGGCGTCATCCCACGCGAGGTACCACGCGCGAATGCCAAGTCGCAGCCAGTCCTGGTCTGCCACGTGCGCACCTGGTCTCGTCTGATTGGGAGCGTGGTGGGCTGGATTGACTTGCCAATGGAATTTGCCTTTACGATTGCACCAAGAGCTAAATACCTAATAAGCCCGTGTTTAGTTCAAAAAAAGTTTTCAAAAAAATGCTACAGTAGCTATCACATCGAATCTTACGATACGTGTATGGAGCATTAAATATAGACGAAAAAAAAACTAATTGCACAGTTTAGTTGGAAATCGCGAGACAAACGTTTTGAGCCTAATTAGTCCATGATTGAACACTAATTGTCAAATAAAAATGAAAGTGCTACAATAGCCAAATTCTAACTTTTCAACCAACTAAACACGGGCTAACAATTTTTAAATTCCTTAGCTAGGGAGGCATGAGCTGATTGTAAGATTATAAGGACCCCTAGTGCGCCCGTCTTATGGCGCATCGTTGTAAAAAAAACTTATTTTCGATCTTAATACAAAGATGCGTAGATTTTTTGAGTATTAAAAAAAAAAAAAAATTCCGGAATTTTTCCCTCTACTTCACATCTTTAGTAGGGTTACTAAAAGAGGAATCCTAAATAAATCGGTAGCAAGCAAGGATGTTCTATTGAATAGTTTTGCTTAAAAAAAGGTCATGTAGATTTTGTATAAGTTAATTTTTTTTGCCCTAGCAATGTCTACAAAAATATACTGAAGTAATATATTATTTATGTTTTTTCATAACAAATCGATTAATTTCAGTCATGTGTGGTCAATCTATGACAAAACTTTTAGATGTTAACGGGCAAAATTTAAAAGTATTTGAGCTATGACAATTAAGCTTGGAAAAATTATATTTACGAACTTATATCTATAACCATCTTGATTTTTTTTATTGTTGCCATGCAAAATTGGTTCGTAAGTGTGGCGACATTTCGATTTGACAAATTTATGGCACTCTTATAAGCTAGGAATTAGGGACCATATTTTTACATTTCAGCTCGCTTTGCATTTAGGACGACAATAAATAAACAGAACAAGAAATGTATTTTGACAACTTTTGATTGCAGTACATATAACCTATTCTCGCGTTGTGTGATAAAGTCGATGTTGCTTTCATACGGAATGCTGGTGTATGAAACTGTGAATTCGTGTAGCAGAAACAAAATTGAGTTTTGAACGTTCTTGATCCAGGAGCTATAGTGATGAGGTTGTGGGTATCCATTGATTTGGACCTCAAAAAGGACAAGTTTGAATCGTACCTCCTCAAATATATCGCCAATTGTAGGTCCTGCTACGGGCAAGTGGGCAACTGTACAATTTGATGAGTTTCTTAGTGGCTAATCATGGTTCCAGAAGTCTTCATAGCCACGTGATAGGTTGTTCTTGTTTCGTCAAAACTATTTGTGAAAAAAAACATGAGAAACGAAAATCAATCAATTCCCGGAGAGCAACAGGACAAGAAAATAAGGCGGGATCAAGGAAAATTTCAAACTGTGTTGGTTCCAATCGATTTCCAAGTAGACCAAGGGCCGAGTCATCGCTACCGTATGGTTTTCGATGTTCCGCCATTAATCCCCCATGATAAAGTCATGCTGATGGTGATGTTGGAGCCGTTTCACTGAGAATAAAATCATGTTTGTATCAGCTAAAACATTAGTTGTTTTCAATCAGCTTATTACTCAGTTAATAAAAGAACAATAGCCCAAACTAACACATTAGCTGTTTTCAACCAGCTAATTGCAACTAATAGGTGCGCAAATTTTCAACCTGTAAGTTGAATGATCTAAACGGCCCCTGATAGTCGCTTTTTTATTAGCAAGCTTGACCTTAGATGCAACATATTGTAGGATGCTGCAAATTGTATACTACAAGCATCAAAGGGGAGGAAAATGCTTTACTTAAACCGGGTCAAACAGGTAATGAAGGATGCAAATGCGTGTTGGGCACATTAATGCGCCATTGGTAAGGCGATTGCAACCTCCTGCCGGACAAGCCATTGCATTGCAGCTCGGGACGTTTTCGAGTTGATTTTTGGGACCCTTGATTTTTTGATGGCGGAGAACTGCTCCTGCCCGATGCGTGCTGCAATCTACCGACAAAAACTCGCGACCAGAAGAAACTCCAGAAGACCAGAACCAACGGCTCATAAAATTTTGCCCCCTGTAGAAGGGCAACACGTTCACGATCGCACAAAACCGCTGCGATTCTGGTCCAGGCAAGCGAACAAAAATATCTGACGAACCGCATCCCATCGAGCCGGGCGAGCGACCCCCGCGCGAGCACGGCCACGAGATGTTGACACGGCTCGCGCGCGGATGAGAATGCGATGAGATGCGGATGCGCCCGGTGGAGCCGGCGGCCCCGCGACGCCGTGGCCGCGGCGGATCCATGTGGGCTCCGCCGTCGCGAAAGGTGAAACGCGACGCGCCCCCCTAGCTCGTTTCGGGTGGGGCGGTCAGTGGCGTGGGCCGAAAGCGGACGGGCAAATCGCCCGCGCGCCGCGCGCGTAGTTGCGGTTGCGGTTGCGGGTGCGGGTGCGGGTGCGTCCACGCCTTGGCGGCCGTGCGTGCGCCGACGGGGAATCGCAGCGTTTTCGGCAAACGAACCGAAGCATTTCGGCCTGGCGTTGGAGTGCCCGGCTCGAGTCGCACAGGTTACACCAGCCGCTGGCGTGGCCTCCTGCCTGCCCGAAACAAGAACCAAGGAAAACGATGCGGTCGTTTCACCGCTTTGTGTTTGTTCGTAACGGAAGATTTTGGTCGCGCGCTTGTGCTGGTGGCTGGTGCCTCTCGGCTGATTTTTTCGAAAAAAAAAATTCTTCCTTGTGTGTGAGAAGCGTCGAAACATGGTCGTTTCTCTTTATCTAGAACTCGGTGAATTTTGTGGTCGCAGTTACGGGGGAGGGCAGGTATCGGTTGATGGGAAAAAGTGTGGTAGTGTATGAGTATCCAGTACGAGATGGATTATTGACCACTGATTCGAAGGCTGTCATGTATGTATGTCGTTCGTGTAGCTAGAATCCAGGTTTGGCCTAGAATCTGACGTGACATATTTGTACGTTGCAGTTGAGCGTGTCCAGGATGAGGATCGATCATGAGCCACCGGAAGCATCTAGTAGTACATTATATAAGTAACATCAACAGACAACAGATGCTAACGCTCGCCGCTACCAAGCTCAGTATTCAAAGATATCCCTTGGTTTAATCTATGAGCGCTGCTGATCAAAGACTCAATAGGATAGGCACCACGCAGCTTCAACGACGCCAGGTTAATTAACCTCCATCAGACGCCCCCGTTAGATATTATGCTTGTTAATTCCGGATGAGCTAATCGAGCTCTGCAATTTAGAAAATGGGTGGCCACCGGAGCTCCCAGCCTGGCAGTCGCCGTTGGCTCAGCTGGTAGCGCATCTAACTTACTGTGCTGTAATGGTGACATGATCAACTGGTTTTGAGACGCCAGCAAAACACTGGCAGCCTGCGACAAGAGTACAATACCATCGAACAGTTGGACGTCGCATCAGTGATCCGACGGCGATTTGGGCGGAGGTGGTGGGCGGCAGGTGAGGCGAGGCGCGGACGAAGGAGTGGACGAGAGGTGATACGATACGAGTGTGCTGTGCCTGCCTGCTTGTGTTTGGTGTGGATTCCAAGCCGGCTCCGCGTGCCGCGCCCAATCATTCGGCTCACAGCGGGTTCCCATGATAATTCCCAGCTTTTCTCCTCCACGCGCCGCAGCGCCCGACCTCTTCTTCGCCGTATCGGCAGGCACCAGGCAGCCTATCAGGGTATCAGCTTTTACACACGCACAACTTCTGTCGGCTATCGTTCGATCGCTTCGCTTACACAACATTGGCGCGTGTTTTGTGCTGTCTTTGACCATGTCCTGCAACTGATGGAGGCCTGGACGCTGGAGCTGGAGGGAGGAGCGCCCTATCATGAAGAGAAGATGAAGAAGGAACGTACTCCCGTATGTTTTTGGTTGCTCGTGCTTGAAGTTCAGGGCACTTGAAAAGCTCTTCAGGAGTTGCATATGCTTTGCACGAATGAAATTGCAAAGCAGTCCACCTGGATCGTTCGACGGAGTAGAGTTTCAGAGAAAAACGATGCTATAGACTACTATGAAGCAATGATATTCCTTTTTTTTTCTTTGTAGAATGTAGTAGTATGAAGCAATGATATTCGCAAAGGCATAAGATAGCAATCCAAAAAATAGAGGGCTCCCTTGTGGTCCATAGTGGTTTAACCATTGCAAGTCAAAAAGGCGCGGTTCGTGGCGAGGGAGGAACTCCCCTTGTACTCCAAGCGATCCGCACTGCCCAGCCCAGACACGCACTCGATACGATACGGATGATGTGGACGCTGCTGCCCGTGATCGCCGACCCAATCAATAAAGCAGTTTCTTCTGTTCAACCAAAAATGACATTTACTGTATTCTACTACCCATCTACGTAGTGGTGACAACTGACAACTCTCTCTAAAAATGTTGGAACAGAAGATCATAGTGATCCCAGTCATTCGAATGGCTCTGCTGATGTCTTGAACGGGATAGCTGTCGCCGAGGCCGTCTCCGAATTACGAAATGGAGTGGTTCTCTTCTCGCGGCGATTCCAGCATAGTTCCCGTGAAATTCCGATCAGGCATCTCGCCTGACACATCTGGCAGGCGGCTGTGTTTGCTGTGTCGCCATCCCCCATCCTAGTGCGCACCTATCTCATCTTTGACTGGGTGCCTCCCATGACCGGGAAAGTCCTGGAACGCGGCTTCTGCGCCATGCCCGTCCTGGACCTGGAGTGCGTCGCATAAAGAGCACGCCACTACGGCCACCAACCTCATCCATCGCTCGCACACCACAACCGCGCGTGTCCCAGTTCGTGTGGCGGTGATGGTGGTGGGCTGGTGGCCATGTACCCCTGTCTGTCTGCCTCTCGTTCAAATTTCGTCCCAGGGACCAGACTCCCTCGCCGGCCCGGCGTGCCGCTGTTTGAGACTTCACTGAGGCATGACAACAGTGCCGGACTGCCGGGTACCATCCGAATCCTGAGAAGATATCGCGCGGCGTGCACACATGTGCGCCTGCTCGCCGCGGCGTCCTCCTGAGTCCTGAGTCCTGAGTCCTGCTCTGCGCTGCGTCTGCGTGCGTTTCATCTGGCGCCCACTGTGCGCGCTCGTGCCTCTCGGCTGGGCTTCAGGAGGAAAACACTGAAAACCGTAGGGCGGAGGAGACCGGACACCAGAGAATGCGCCGTGCACTTCTCATCAGGATCAGATTGTTTATCACACCAGGTCCAAAGAACCACAGCAGCTGTTCGCCTGCTTGCTCGCCATTCGGTGTGATCAGGATCAGGAGTGGCTCTCGCTTGACCTTGCGGTGTACAATTATTGCGGAGCCTGAGGTCAGCGAGAGCAGTTGGCTGCGAGATGACGAAGCTTACGGACCAATCATGCATTGGGTTCTCCAATCAGGCGCGAGGTTACAGCTTGCATCAAGGGTTTGCATCCGAGGGTCCTGTTCGCTTATGCTGAAATTTGACTAATATTGACAGTTATACTAAAATGTTACGAGAAAGAAATACTGTTTTATTGCTGAAAAATAGCTCAAGCAAACAGGGCCGAGACACCAGATTAGTGACAACGCAAACTGCCGAGTGCCCGCCAAGCTGATTTTTCTTCTTTCGCAGCTGGAAACCACCTATGGCGCACGCGGTTTCTGTCGATTTTTGGAACAGTAACTGCACATCGACGTTAACAAATTAGAGCTGCCTTGCGTCTAGTTGTGAGTTGAGACTCGTGCTAGCTACCGATTTTTTTTTTAAACAATCTAGCTAGCGATTCCCCAACTGAGAATCTCAAGAAAGGGCATATTTTTCTCAAGGAAAGGAATCGGACGGGTACAACAAACCTGTCCAGATCAGATGGTACTGCATCTGAACGTGGCAATGAAAAGGGCGAGCGTTGTACTCTCATAGCTTTGGAGCTTCTTCATCCAAAGGTGACTATGGAACTTGCATTCAGCATGTTCGTCAGGTCGTATTTGGTTTATAAGTCATGATTTATCAGTTAACGAATAATATTTTTCTCTCACACCAAATTAGCCAACAGTACTTTCAGTCGTGGCTTATAAGCCAAACCAGCCCAAACGAATAGGACGATTGTTCGTTATGCCAAAGCATCTAAAAAAAAGGTGATTACACCTCCACGAATGACGCTATGTTTGCAAGAAGTCAACTTTCCTTGCTTGCAAGGATTTATCTTCTCCAGAAAGAAACAACCACCACTTTACACGTGGTATAAAGTACTCCCTCCATTCTATTGAATTTTCTGAATATATAAAAAAAATGTTTTTAGAAAAGCTAGAATGACTTAGTATTTAAAACGGATGGAGCAGTAGATAGTTGCCTATTTTGCCATCCATATTGTTACAACCGGGTAGTGCTGTAATATCTCAAACCAAGACCACTGAACTCTGAACCCTGTTACTTTACACCTTCAGCTCCAGAACCCAGAGTCGGTTTAACCTCGAAATAGGAACTGACTCAAGAGTCCGTTTAACCACTGAACTCTGAACCCTGTTACTTTACACCAACAGCTCCAGAGCATGGATCGATCACTGCTTAAACCATCGTTATAACGAAGCCATATATGGTCCAATGAGTATGAAATTTTTACTACAATTCAATCATACAATAATTAGCCCACCATAAAAATTTCATCACAATTGGACCATAGAAACTACAGTTATGAATTATTCCAATTAATTAAAAAAAACATAAATCTAAACTCACAGAAAAAACTTTGTACTAAAGCATAACATATTATATATTCACTGTGTAGATCTACTCATATGGAGTCCAACAAAATTAAATTTTTTATTTTATGGTTTTTCTGTGATTTACTATGATTTTTCAAAGATTCAGTCGAAATAAATAAAAAAGAAAAAGACAAAACCGCCTTCAAAACTACTTATAACAGCGGTTTTAAAAGTTGATGGAGGTGTTTTGCCCGGTTTTGAGAGATCAGGGAGAAAAAACGGACTTTCGTAAAAATTGAGAGAGATAATATGGACTTT
Organism: Miscanthus lutarioriparius; assembly: GCA_904845875.1. Lineage (NCBI taxonomy): Eukaryota > Viridiplantae > Streptophyta > Magnoliopsida > Poales > Poaceae > Miscanthus > Miscanthus lutarioriparius. Next base: position 10,441,047 of record CAJGYO010000008.1, read on the forward strand.
TGCCTTTTCAAAGATACTGTAAAAGTCATAGTTTATAGGAAACAAGCCCATGTGTACTGACAAGCCCAAGGTACCACTCTCTAGATGGGCTGCTAAATAGGCAACACAAAGCCCACTACGTAAAGCGTTTTTTGTTTTTGTCTTTCCACTCCCCGCCCTGAAACCACTCCAGTTCCCCAGGCTCCAACCACACGGCTCTCTATTCCCTTCCTCTGAAGACATGGGTCTCTGCAATAAGCAATTTGTCTATAATCTTGCTCTGTTCGGCAGGATTTATTACTGCTACGACTGATTTGTAGAGTTAATTTGTTGTGAGAGAAAAACATTGGTCCATGATTGAAAAAGTAAGGCTAATTTCGCTTATAAGTTCAAGCCAACGGAGCCACTGTCTCCGGAATACATGAGCACTATCCAATACTACCTCTTTCCAGATGAAACTTCCACTGGACAGGTTGACCATACACACGATTCTTTTTTTTTCTTTTGATTTAACAGAGAATTTTCACTGGTCCACACACCATTCTCCTGGTTCTTTAGAAGCTCTGGCATCAGTCAGTTTGCCTATGCTATCTTTAACAAGACAAATACACCATGAAAGCCGGCATCTCATTTAGCCACGTATCCCGTGCTTCTAACGGCCACGTATCTGGCCCGCGTCTCGGACCCGATACGTCGGGAAGCTTCGCGGGCCATCTCCCGTGTTGCTCCAGCCAAGACTCCTTCCCTCCGCCGCCACACGCGCCACCCTCGGCGACGCCGCTCCACCCCAATAGCCCGACCTCCTTCTCATTGCTGTGTCGTCCTTCACCTCGCGCGGTCTCCAAATCGGGCGGTGCTCTCGCTTTCGCTGCCTTCTGCGGTTCTGCCATCTCCAGCTTCCTCCGCTAGCCACTGTCGGCTCCTCCTCAGGATCAGCGCCGCCACCTACTACTACTTCCCCGCCAACGCGCTGCACCAGAAGGCCATCGCATTCAGGTACGCGCTTCTCTTCGAGGATGCTGCGACGAAATCTGATCGTCACTCTACTGAAAGTATATCAGCAGATGAATCGGCGAAGGAGTACGTGGTCACATAAAACGCAAGAGACAGCGATTAGACAGGTTTAGGTCATTGGCTCGACGTAATACCCTACGTTCTTTTGTCTTTGTGGATTGTTTTACGTATGATTAGATACGATATATCTTCTAGAGACCTCTGCTCCCTCCTTATATACTCTGGAGAGGTAGGGTTATAAGAAAAATATCCTTTTTGGTATTACAATATCTTCTTGTAGCTTTGCGGTGCATGTCGATAAGTGTTGTGCGCCGCACGTCTTAATCTTGTGGGCTGGGCCACCTCTCATGGTGCGGCTCATGTCTTGTTCTGTGGATACCGGATGTCATACCCCACAGCTAATTCCCGAGCATCTTGTATTTGTGCTTGGCGACGTTGTCTTGATCAAGTCCGAGCAGTTTATCATAAAGCCGAGCGGTGAATATCGAAGCCGATCAGTATGACTAGTAATCTAAGCGGTAAAGATTGAAACCGACCAATTTGATTGGTAAACTGAGCGGTGAAGATTGAAGCAAACTGGTCGGCAGGCTTCGGACTTGTACGAGTAAGGCTTGCCAGAAGAATGTAAGGAGCTCAAGATAAAATTTAAAAAGTCACCTTAGGTGAATTGTAGCCACTTAGACTCCTTAATCAATAAGGAGGGTAAATCAGAAAAGCACTACATTCGTCGTCAGGTGAAGTATAGCCACTTAGTCCCCGAGTCTGCTGGAAGATGAAGAAATAAATCTTGTAGCAGGGTCAAAGGAAATAAATCTGAAAGCTTGCCAATGTCATCTGTCATGTACTTATTAAGACCCCAGACGTGCTGTCTAAAATCAGCACCCTGATCCAAATAGCATGGAGCAACTTAAAAGCAAAGCGATGAGATATAGCAAAATCCAAACGCCAAAGGAGTCCCCAGCTTAGCTGGCGACTCTTGCATGAAGAATCTAAACACCGAGGAGTCTTCAGCATAGCTGGCAAGTCCCTAGCGTAGCTGTTGATGAAGCTGAAGCGACGAGCAATCTAATCGGCGGTGAAGTGAATGCCTGAGCGAAAGTGAGCATCGAACAGTCCAACCAACTAGTCGGTGATGAAGTCCATGAACCGAACGGTCCGACCAGTTGGTCGGCGGTGAAGTTCGAGTGCCAAGTGGCGCGACCACCCAGACAATGATCCTCTTGTCCTTTCTAACGGATCCAGTCCCCGAGCTAACCATGCCTCTGAAATAAAAATATGTAGAACATGTAGTTTATGATATAAAAATAAAATATATAAAACCTGAAGGAAAATCAACAGTGATGAAATAACGTATGCAGCTTGGTGATCAATTCTAGATGAAGATTATGTTCGTTTTTGGATGAAGTGTTTATATTTAATATAAACCATCCAAACAGTTAGTTTGTAGTTGAGTCTTCAGCCCTGGCTAGCCCGTTAACCATAACGCGGAGCGTGGAGCCTGTGTGCGTATAGGAAGAATAAAGTGTCGTCAAGGAGCCGCTGTCGATCACCCGTAACACAGAGGGCAGACGCTCGTGCATGTGTAGGGAGAAGACGGAGATAGGACCGTCTCTGGGGACGTCTGAGCGTCAACATAACTGCTCGGGGATTTATTGAGTCGAAAGCGTGTGTCATCTTTAAGACGGTATACGCGGAGAAAAAAGTCTTTTAGAGAATAATTATGGAGAAAACAGCTTTGAGCGATATCGGAGACTTATGAAGATTAGAGAATATTTAGAAGAATATTAAAGCGTGACTTAGCTTGATTGACGCCGAGTGGAGTAGAGAAGTCGGTGAGTCATGATGTCCGAGTCGATGGGTGTGATTTGGATGGCTCGCTTGACCGCTTGGACGGCTCGCTTGACAGCTCGGATTGCTCGTTTGGCAGCTCGGACGGTTCGCTTGGCAGCTCGGACGGGTACGCGGAGTCGTAGACGAACGGGCGTAATCGGAGCCTGATGGAGTCAATCCACGTGGGGAGGCGAAGCCCTTGAGCGTGTCCGACTGAGGCGAGGGCGCAGTCCGAGATCTTCCTTGCATGTCTGAGATACGTGAGGTTGCTTGCATGGTGGTGTAGATCCAGATGCATATGTGCTTGTATATCTCTTCAACTACTCCAATTAGTTTGTACGCCAATCAGCATCTTTGGTGGAAACACTGCTCCACATCGCGTTATCGCCGGCCGCCTTTCCTGATTGCTGGTTGTCGTAATCCGCCGAAACGATCTTGCATATCGGATCAGATACGAGCAACAATAAGATGTGATTAGGTTTCTCCCAACCGAAATCATGTAGACATACGGATATATTTGGAAGCATAATAACAATATTTAATTAGGAAGAGACTTGACTTAGCTTTCTTAGATTGCTTGACTCCGATCTTATTGTCCCGTGTTGCGTCTGTTGGAGGCGCATGGCAAGGCATCATACTTCAGTACGTGCGGCCGTTTGCTGAGGAAAGCAATCCGCTGCGTGCCAGCGTCGAGTTGCCGCCGAATGCCGAGTTGCCGGCGACGTTGGTTGAAGAAAAGATTCACATCTGGTTCGCCATAGAATCAGCACGCACACCCCCTACCTGGCGCGCCACTGTCGACGAAATTTGGTCGGCAGTCTACTGAGGAAACCAGATGGTGACACAGAACGCAAGAGACAGCGATTAGACAGGTTTGGGCCGTCGACTTGACATAATACCCTACGTCCTGTATCTTTGTGGATTGTATTGCGCATGATCAAATTTGATATATCGTCTAGAGTACCCTTGCCCCTCCTTATATACTCTGGAGGGGTAGGGTTACAAGAAAAATATCCTATTTGGCATTGTAGCCTTGCGGTACACGCTGACCAGTGCCATACATCGTATGTCTTGATTTTGTGGGCTAGACCAATTCTGATAATGCGCATGTCCTGTGGATACCGGGGGTAGTACCCATAGATGCCTCCTACTCGAGACTCTTCGGTGGTGGTGGTGCGGCTCTCCCCTTCAGTATGGCAGCCACGCACGGCGACCGCACAAGGTGGTGGCGGAGCTAACCTGTGCGGCGCAGCGCCAGAGGGGGCAAACTCAAACACAAACGACACAGCTCCATCCTTAGTGAGCACAAATTCGATCCTCGATTGCCCTGTCTTCCTCCCTACCTCTAGCTCTCATTTGACCAACTCATGGCCGAACAGAATAGGATACGTCTGGATTTGGTGATCTCGTCTGGATGTGCACTGCCAACACAACTCCAACAACCGTTGGCCATCGAATTCATATCAGATCAGATGCATGCTTCTGTGAATGAGGTCCACTGTCATACTGCATGCATGGCTTTTACTTAAAACAAGGGATCAAAAATAAGTAACCAAATTAAGCCTTTACATTATTACCTTTCTAATCCAACATATGCTGCTATCAGAAAAATTGCATAGATGAGTGGTGACCGGTTGGTACCTAAGTTCTGAATGGGGTGCTGACAAGGAGAGGGACTGTTCTAATGTTTATGATTCTACTTCTACATTTGCTAACAGGGAACTAGTAGATAAAGTGAAGGAAGAAATGGTATTACTAAATAACTCGTTTTCAGTTTTTACTGTAGACCCAACATTTGTGTACATAGACTTGTTCAGGCAATCAGACCAATGTTGTAACTGTAAGATAAATTGCTGAATTTTCAGAATAGTATATCTGAGAACCAAAGTGGCAGCCTGGACTCTGAAGCAAGTAAAACATCCATGACTTTTTCTTTGAACAAAAAAAAAACATGATGTAATATATATTTTTTACAACAAAACTACAAGCTACCATACAGGTATACAAAAAGGCTGCTTTTGCAGGAACACTTATGTCGTATATTTAGGGCATTAGGCAATTAGGATTGCTAAAATCACAGCAATGTTCATAAACCAACTAAGTAGCAGTGCTAATCTGCTTTTCCAGGAATACTTAAACTGTATGGTTAGGTACTTAAGCTTCAAAAAAAAATACAATGTTCATAAACTAACTAGCAGCACTAACCTATCTGCAGACCTTGAACTAATCTGGGTAAAACATATGAATTACTCATACAGATCCCTAAAGTACATCTCAAGAAAATTAAATGGAAGAACATGCAGAGAAGTAAAAAAGTATACCCTTGTATGGCAGGATCAAATGACATGAAAAGCCGGTGTGAACGCTCAGGCCATGTTTTTGTGAACATCCTATAGCAAGTCCTTGCCGTTGCACGGACCTGTATATGCAAATATGGCATTAAATATAGAACATGTATAGAGAAATTATTCAGGATCCCAAGACAGAACATTAATATGAACTAAGGGCGCGTTTAGTTTCAAAATTTTTTGGTTTTTACCCATCACATCGAATTTTTGGACGCATGGATGGATCATTAAATATAGACGAAAAAAAAATTAATTGCACAGTTGGGTGAGAAATCGCAAGACAAAACTTTCGAACCTAATTAGTCCATAATTAGACATTAATTGCCAAATACAAACGAAAGTGCTACAGTAGACAAAGCCAAAAATTTTCGCGAACTAAACGTGCACTAAGTCAGGAAATTTGGATGGTGTTATTCCAACCTCAATACCTCACTCATTGCATCTGCAACACAGGACTTTATTAGGTCTTCATACAAATCAGCTGAGCAGTGTATTTCTGGAGCATCTGCCCAATACTCCAATGTTAAGAGTGCATATTCGCAGCACCTGCCATAGTAGCAAATAGGCATGAATTGCTTGCAAAACAATGGATGTCCAGATAAATATGATGCTAAAATACGAATACCTAGCACGGAGGACTGCACTGCGGTCATTCTTCGCTGTATCAGCTATAAGTGGAAGAATATGTGAAACCTTGCAGTTGCACATGATCTGCAAGATAATACATGTCAAAAAAAGGGGAATATGTAATGTGAGGGGGGGCGCACAATTCAATGAAAGAATGTAGATGTATTACAGATTTTATGCAGTTGTCCGCAGATTCGGCAATCACAAGCACAGTTATGATAACAAGCTTAAAAAATACCTGACAATTTCATTGTATATTAACCTTAATGAAGTATCAAGCCACATCTGTGCAGTACTGAACTGGTTTCAAGGATTACCGGAATAAATATTTCAGCACATGGTTCAAAATCACCAAGAAGTTCCTTTGATAGTACATTAAGAGTCTGTTTGGCAGGACTCTGACTCCTTTGAAAATAGCTCCGGCTCTGCCTCTTTTTAAGGAGCAGCTCCTCTGGAGGAGCTGAAGCCGTTCTGAAAAACGTTTGGCAAAACGGCTCCTTCGCACTAGACGACGTGAACCCACATTAAGGAGCCGCGCGAAGCTCGTTTTTGAGGCATCTCTTGCGCAGGCAAAAAATGGCTTCGGCTCTTGACCGGCTCCCCATACAAAACCCTTTTCAAAACAGACGTTTGGCACATCTCCTGCAGAGCCGGAGCTGAGGCTCTAAGTAGATGGCATGCCTGTAGAGAAGATCAAGTCAGCAAGGTCATCATTAATCACTTGTCTTGTCGGAAAAACTTTTCTGACAGAATTTCTGTAACTAAGGTAGAAGAGTTTTATAGTGCTAGCAAAACCGTAAGCCACACCTAGAAAAGCCCGCCTGGGTCCAACGACCCGCACCAGAAACAGTCAAGTGAAACGTGATTTGTCCAGCTACTTGGAGCGGTGTGGAGTGGATATTGTAAAAAATCCTACCGTCCCATTTGTAATTCAAGACAGTCTGAACTGAATATTATAGGGAAGAACTTTACATTACATGTATAGACCCATAGATTTAGGTACTGTAATGGTTACATTAATGCGTGGCTACAAAATGATAGAAACTGTTGACCTATGCTCCTTAGGTGGGTGGCTTTCCACCACTGAATAATTGGTGGTGCAGTCTCCTGGCAAGCTGCTTACATCCTTAGCTACAATAAATTGGTGCTGCAGTCTCCTGGCACAGCCTCTCCTCGCTACAAGCTACAGCCCCCGAGCATATTTCCGAACAGCTTCTTGACCGGAGACTAGAAAGTGTTGCTCCATGCTCCTTGGCTCCGAATGATTCCTGAGTTAATTCTTGACCAGAAAGTATTCTTCTACTTACACAGCAACGAGCAGCCACCGCCCAGCGTTCCGGTGGCCATGTTGCCGAAGTCTGGTGCCGCGCAGTTGGTCTGCACATTAGTCAGTATTGATCTGCAGAAGTCATCGAGGTCTCTTGCCACCCAGCTACTCTGGACCCCTGTTGCCATAGCACCGGTGTTGGGCACCACCCAGCTACTCTGGACCCCTATTGCCATGGCACCGGTGTTGGGTACCACCCAGCTGCTCTGGGCCCCTGTTGCCATGGCGCCATTGTTGGGCACCACCCAGCTGCTCTGGACCCCTGTTGCCATGGCGCCGGTGTTGGGTGCCACCCAGCTGCTCTGGGACCCTGTTGACATGGCGCTGTTGTTGGGCACCACCCAGCTGCTCTGGACCCCTGTGGACTGCTCCTGATCAAAACTGTTATTGCTCTGCACATCAACCCCTATCGAGCTCCAGAACTCCAGTTCTCCTGCAGACAGCTGCTGCGCCACTGGCATGGTAGATTGTTGGACCATCAACTGTGGCACCGCGATGTCCTGCTGCTCTGTAGTCGGCACCTGCGCCTCCAACTCCGTGTACTGCTCTGACGCTGCGGACGGGAAGCCCTGAAAGTCGCTGCTGCCAAGAAGAGGGCTCTGCCGGAAGTTGTCATCGTCGATCAGAACGAGGTGTGAGGGTTCTTCGTCTCCAGAAGCATATGCCACGCCCGAGGAGCCGTGATCGAGCATCGCCCCAGAACAAGGAAGCGCTGATGAACCGCTGGCCGCGGTGGCGCAGCGCGCATGACCACTACTCTGGCGGACTTGTTGGCCACCCGGCACACGCATGCGCATCCGACCGTGTCCGCTGAAGGCGATGTGGCAGATCTTGACGAGCGACGGGCAGGGCGGCGCGGCGATGCTGTACTCGTGCATCACCCACCCCACGCTGCCGCTGTTCTTGCCCTTGCCCATGTGCAGGTTGAGGTTGCTGACGTGGACCCTGATCCTCTCGCCGCGGACGCGCAGGGACTTCTCAACGCTGCTCTGCATCTTCCATGTCCCGACGCCACCATCGCAGGCGCGGTCCTGGCGGGCGCCGGGTTTCTTGGCTTCGTTGGTGCGCACGATGAAGTAGGCCTCATCCTCGCTCCCCACGCCGTGACGTTCGAAGAGATCCCAGGGCAGCGTGCTTCCCGCCGCGTCGTCCTCGAAGATGACGCCGGGGAATGGGTCCTGGCCACTGGCTCGCGGGAGGAGGTAGAACTCGACGAGCTCGCGCTTCTTAGGCCGGAACCTGTAGGTGGGTGGGGATGGGATCTGCTCCGCCGACGACGACGACGACATGGATGGGATTTGCTGCTCCGACGGCCAGAGGCGGATCTAGTTTTGAGGGATCTACACTCGATATTTATTAGGCTGCGTTTTTTGATACAAGAAAGAGAAACGGTTTCGTTTCTCAACTGAATCACCAAACCGCGTCACAAACACAGGAATCGGAGCTGAAACGGGCAGAGGCTAGTTTCGATCGAATCTATTTCTGGTCTCCTCTCTGTAATACTGATTTTATTTCTTAGTTAATCTTTTTAAAGTGCAATAAATTAAAATGAGTTGTGTTTAATTTTTTTTTTGGCCCAAAAGAATAAAAATTTTTTAAGCATGTTTTTATTTATATAGTTTTTTTTAGATCAGATTCTTGGGCAGCTCCTGGAGGTGTTTTGCAGCTTCCTCGGCCAAATGTTTCAAAAAGAATCTGTCTACTGAACATTCGGTTGATTTTGGGCTCCCTAACAACCGGTTGTTTCAAAGCCCCAAAACAATCGGAAAAAGAAAAAAAGAAAAAACAGTTGTTCCGAACCAATGAAACAACCGATTTATAAAAAAAAACCACGGCTTCTGTGCTTTGCTGTTGTAGGCCCAAAAATTGAGAAAGAAAAGACCCAAACAACAAAAAGGCAATAGGCCCAAAAGCTCTATTGATTCACCCAAAGACCGGTACGTAACACTAATCTTGAATAGCTTTAACACCCTCAAAGCTACATAAAACAAAAGATACACATAAAAACCTACATGACAAATAGACAAAAAAATAATATACAAAAATAAAGATGAAAAAATTATGTACCAGCTCCATTAGCTGTGAGCAAGACCACAAAAGACTTTATAGTAGCCCATCTCAGTTTCAGACACATTAAAACGACGAGAAGATTTTTGATGCTTGAGACTATGATCTGCACAATACACAAAACGTAAGGGAAAATGAAAAGCCACAGCTAGACAAAATAGACCAAAAATAAACATGAAATGGAAACAGCGTAAGTCCACATAATTTTAATTATATGAAAACTAAAAATAGAATAAAATAGACCACAAATGAGCCTGAAATCAAAAACCTCAATTCTACAATAATGAAAATGAACTAAAACTATCTTAAAATGAACCTGAAATCAAGAACCGAGATTCTAAAAAAGTAAAAATGAACTATAACTGAAATAGAGATTCAGATTGATTCTTGCAAACAAGATTCTACGGTACTGAACCTAAAATCTAAAAACTGAACTAACTGAAACTAAAATCTATGCACTAAACTAAAACTCTGAAAACTAAACTAAAATAAAATTTACAGAACTAAATCTGTAATCAAACACAACTAAAAATGAAAAATAGACTATACTAAACAATTATAGAAACATTTCACCTTCAACTACATGAGTCATGTTATTGGTCATCCGGATGTTCAAATTCTTTTTGTTGTACAGTTGGTCAGCTAATTCTCCCATGTCCAAGGAACGACCTTTGGATTTTGTTTCCTTAAAAATATAGACCTCAGGTGAAACCTGCCCACAACCCATACAATAAATCTCAAAATAAGAAAATATAATTTCATCCATGACCAATAGCTTAATTTAACATATAAAAAAAGATCCCCGCCTAATTATACAAAACTTACATCTTTGATAGGGTTTGAAATTGAAGCTTGTAACGATGGAACTGCAGGTAGATGAAGTTCGCTAATGAAACGATTAGGCTTCGATTTGGGATTCATCGGCATTGCTGGAGCTAAAAAATACACAGTAAATACAAATACTAGAAACTAATAATAGTTAATACAAATTTCATATGAAAAACACAAAAAGAAATACAATACCATGCTGCGATGATACAGATATATTCCTACTAAACTCCCTCCCAAACAAGAATACTGGTGTGACGAGAATAGGAACATGATTTGACTTGACTTGGTTCTGAAAGCGTTTAGTATTCTACCCAAGAAATTGAACAGAAATAGATTCACACGAATTAATGATTTGAATATAAAAAATATATAACTTAAAAGAAAAAACCAGAAATACGCACATCTGCAGAACGATGGAGACCTTTATCTGATGCAGCATACTTTCCATTTTCGCCATTTGTGCTTGGGGGCTTCTCATGATGTCATGTGCGGACGGATGACGACAAGGCGCAAAGCAAATACGCACGTGACGACGTCATAGCCGTCTTGCTGCTAGAGAGGCCCATGATCCACCAACCACTGAAGGGCAACTTCCGGTGGCTAGAAATCAGGGATTGGATTAGAGGCTGTTTTGGTTAGTCCTATAATTAGGGGAATTCCTTCCATAGTTGGTTGAGCCATTGGCTATTTATTCCTGTAAGCAGGGAAGAATGAATTAAGCAAGATTAATCTCCTATTCTCTTCTTCCTCCACGCCTCCTAATCCCAGCCGGTTGAGAGGGGTATAACCTCCACCCTGGAAGACTCAAAGGAGACTACGAGCTTCGTGAGTCGAGGGCCAGCCTACCCTAAACTACGATGCCCTTGACACCTCTGGTATCACGGTCTCGTCGATCCTCTCCCACCCGCTCCTCCTCCGCTCCTCTTCCGCAGCCGCCTTGACCCGATTCCGCCGCACCCCTTATCGCCTCCTCACCAGCGGCGTCCGTCTCCCTCGCGCCAATCATGGCCGAGCCCTCCGCATGCCGACCTCATGGCAGCCATCAAGGCCCTCACCGAGCGACATGGCTACCATGAAGGCCGATATGGCCTCATTTGAAGAAGGAGAAGTCCGAGTCGTCGCCGGCGGCGCGGTGGCGGTGGCGATCGCAGCGGAAGGTCAAGACTACGACTACCCGCCAAAGCACAAGAAAGTGGGATTTCCCGCCTGACCAGCACCACCGACCCCATGCTCTTCCTCAACAAATCGACTCCTACTTCCGCCAACACCGTACCATGGCGGAGGAACGCGTGTGGCAGGCTTCCTACCACCTCGACGGCGTCGCGCAGCTGTGGTATACCCAGCTCGAGGAGGACTCCGGCACGCCCACCTGGGCGCGCTTCAAGGAGTTCCTCAACTCGCGTTCGAGCCGCCGCTCCGATCGGGCGCCATTGTTCGAACTCACCGAGTGCGGCGTCAGACGGCACCGTTGAGGAGTACTCAACCGTTGCCAGCGCTCCGCCTCGGCGGGTCGTTCGACGAGGAGGAGCAAGGCGTACTCTACACCGGCGGTCTGCTGGCGCCGTTCAGCCATGCCGTTCGCCTCCACAACCCCGACTCGCTCGCCGCTGCCATGAGCATCGCGCGCCAGATCGAGCTGATGGAGGCCGAGCGCCCGACGCCGCTGCGCGCGCGCGCGCTGGGCATCCTACGCCGCGCCCGCCTCGCCTGCCGCCACCACCACTACCGGCGCCGGCCGGCATCGCCGCACCCTTGGCCAGCAGGCCGGCGCATGACGGGAATCGCCGCCGCGCCGAGGGGAGATGGAGCGCCGCCGTCTCGGTCCAGCTTCAACCGCAATGAGAAATACACTCATGCCATAACCGTTTTGCGGCGCATCTTCTTCCGGAGGGTGTCGAGATTGAAGACGTCGCGACGCGGCGGCGGCGGCCGCGCGCCGACGCCGAGGCCCCCTCTTTTCCCTGTGCCGTGGGCCGGGTCCCCGTGGCGGGTACCATGCGATCCGCGTGGCCCTCGGCGCCATGACCCTCGTCGCTCTCCTCGACTCGGCGGAAGACGATAACTTCATCTCGGAGGCGCGCCGGCGTTGCCTTCCTTCCTGCGCCATCGCCCCGCCTCACCGCCTTGGTCACGAACGGCGATGCGCGTCACTGCGACGGCGTCATCCGCGCTGCGCCCCGCTCATCGGCGCGTCGCGTTTTCGGGCCGACCTCTTCGTCATGCGCATTGGCCGGTACGACGTAAATCGTCTCTGGGACACGGTGGTGTGGCGCGTGCGCAGGCCCATCGTCTGGGACCTCGGCGCGCGGCGCGCGATGACGTTTCCGGAAGCCTCTCGCCAGCTCGTGAAAAGCGCCGCCGCTTCTTCAAAGACTGCTCCTGGCGCCACTCGGAGGCGGCCTCTCCTCGGCTTCTTTGCCGAGCGCAGACGGGCTCTTCGCGAGCGGACCCGTGGTTCCGCCCCAAACTGCGCAGCGCCGACCACCGTGATCACCACGAAGCTCGGGCTGCCGTGACCCGTCGCGCCAGACGGCCTTATCGGTACCGGTGGCGCACAAGGACGAAGTTGAGCGGCGATGCGCGCCGCTATGATCGAGCGAGGGATCGTCTCGCCGCGGCTGACTTCGCCTTTCGTCGCCGGTCCTCCTCGTCCAAAAAAGCCGGACGGTTCGTGGCGTTTCTGCGTCGACTACTGTGGCGCTCAATGCGCTCACCGTCAAGGACGCGCCTTCCGATCCGGTGGTTGGCGAGCTCCTCGACGAGCTCCATGGCGCTAAGTTCTTCACCAAGCCGGACCTCGGTCCGGGTACCACCAAAAGCGGATGCGGCGGAAGATGTTCACAAGACGGCGTTCGCGACCCACGGCGATATGGCCTCTACGAGTTCCTGGTGATGGCATTGGGCTATGCAATGCTCCGCGAACGCGTTCGAGCTCGATGAATGACGTGCTCCGGCCGTTTCTCCGTCGTTTCGTCCTGGTATTTTTTGATGATATTCTCATCTACAGCAGGACATGGGCAGATCACCTCCGTCATCTTCGGGCCGTCCTCGACGAACTGCGACGCCACCAGCTCTTCGTCAAAGCGCTCCAAATGTTCCTTTGGCGCCCCTCCGTCCGCCTACCTCCGCCACATCATCTCCGCGCTAGAGGTGGCCATGGACCCGTCCAAGGTGCAGGCGATCCACGACTCGCCGGCTCCGCGCTCGGTGCGGGCAGTACACGGCTTCCTCGGTCTGGCGGGCTACTACCGCAAGTTCGTCCCACGCCACGGGCACTTGTGCACCACCATCGGCGCTCCTCAAGGAGGCTTCTCCAGGGACGACGCGGCGACCTCGGCGTTCGCGGCTCTCAAAAGCCGCCATCACGGCCGCCCCGTCCGCCGCCATGCCGGACTTCACCAAATTGTTCACCGTCGAAAGCGACGCGTCGACCATCGGGTTTGGGGCGGTCTCGACTCGGGAAGGTCACCGCTTCGCCGCTTCACGGCCCGGCGGTGGCGCCCGCGCCACCAGCCGCTTACCTCTGGGCTGAGCTTATCGGCCTCCTCCAGCCGTGCAACGCGGGCGGCCGTATCGGGCGGCGCTTCATCGTCAAGACGGACCACTACTACTGAAGTATCTCCTCGACCGGCGCCCGCCACGATTCCTCAAAGACCACTGGGTCGGCAAGCTCTTGGCCCGACTTCTCGGTGGAGTACCGCTCCGGCGCCACAAACATCGTCGCGCGACGCCTCTCCCGCCGCTTACACCGAAGAGGGGAGGTCATGGCGATCTCGGCGCCCGCGCCGACCTCGTCGACCGTCTGCGCCATACATGGAAAAACCACCGACCTTGCCGGTCGCCCTCTACACCGAGGTCCGTGGCGGGCGCTTCGCCACGCCCCTGGCGGTGGATGGCATGGTCACCCACGACGGCCGCCTCTACATCCCACCCCGTCGCCGCTTCTCCGGAGGTCGTGGCGTACCGTCCACAACGATGGCTACGAAGGCATCCACCGCACTCTCCATCGACTTGGCGAGATTTCCACTTCCCCAACATGCGCCGCATCGATGCGGGGAGTTCGTGGAAGCTGCCGTACGCCGCCAGAAGATAAGTCGGACCACCTCCCCGCAAAGGGCTCGCTGCTGCCGCTCCGATGCCATCCATGATGCAGGCCGACATCGGCATCGACTTCATCGAGAGGCGCCCAAGGTGCGAGGCAAGACGGTCATCCTCTCCGTGGTGGACCGCCGAAAAATCGCCACTTCATCCCGTTGGCACACCCCTACACCGAGGAGTCCGTCGCCCAGGCTTTCTTCGCCGACATCGTTCGCCTCCATGGTGTTCCACAGTCCATTGTCTCGGACCGCGATCCGGTGTTTACGTCGGCGTTCTGGCAGGAGCTTATGCGGCTCACCGGGACAAAGCTCTTCATGTCATCCGCCTTCCATCCGCAGACGGACGGACAGACCGAGGCCGCCAACCGCGTCATCGTCATGTACTTGCGTTGTTTCTCCGGTGACCGTCCGCGCCCGATGGCTTTCAGTGGTCGCCATGGGCGGAGTACATTTACAACACCGCCTACCGATCCTCTCTCCGCGACACGCCGTTCGGGTGGTCTGGCCGGATCCCCGACCATTCGCTCCTATGAGCCGGGCGAGACCCGGGTGGCATGATGGCTCAGAGATGGAGGAGCGCTTGCCGCTTCCTCGGACGACGTCCGCTTATCGCTGGAGCGAGCTCAGTATGAAGCGCATTCACGACCGGCACCATCGCCGGTGTCCTTCCGGTGTTCGCGTCGGGCTTGGTCAGGCTTGCGCTGCACGCCGGCTTACATTTCCTCCCCAACGCGCCAGGGGAAGCTCAAGCCTCGCTATATCGGGCCGTATCAAGTTCTGGAGTTGATCAACGAGGTGGTCATCCGCCTCCCATACCGCCGAGCACGGTACCGCACGACGTGTTCCACATAAAAATCCTCGGGAAGTTCAGGTCGGACACCGCCCGGCTACCCCTCCACCATCGCCTTCCACACTACGCACGGGCTGCTGTTCTGCACTGACCAAAGGTCGCTAAGGCCCGGATCGCCCTAAGCGCGGCAAAAACTTTACATCGTCGAATGGCGTGGCGAGCCACCGTCTGCTTGCTACAGGAGGATCTGGATGACTTCCGCTCTCGGTTTCGGCTTTTTCGATTTCGAGGACGAAGCTAGACTTCGAGGCGGGAGAGATGTCATGTGTGCGGACGGAAAATACTAAGGCCTAGAATAGTTAATGACGACGTCACTGCATGAAGTGGCAGCAGAGACCGCGTCCATCCAAAGACCTGAAGGGCAACTTAAGTGGCTAGAAATCGTGGATTGGATTAGAGGTGTTTTGGTTAGTCCTATAATTAGAGGAATTCCTTCCATAGTTGGTTGAGCCATTGGCTATTTATTCCTATAAGGTGGAAGAATGAATTAAGCAAGATTAATCTCCTATTCTCTTCTTCCTCCACGCCTCCTAAGCCCAAAGTAGGTTGAGAGGGGTATAACCTCCACCCTGGAAGACTCAGCCGGAGACTACGAGCTTCGTAGTCGAGGGCCAGCTACCCTAAACTACAGTGCCCTTGACACATGAACTATGTCTGAAAACATTTTAAAAAAATGCTAAAATGCTTATTAATGACAGCAACCCAAAATCCAAAAGAAAAAAAAAGCATAATTGCACAACATATTCAACATAAAGTTTCTATATAACTGAAGCTGGTGGGGCTTTTTATTCATGGAATTAAAGTTAGCATCATGGTTGTTGCAAACAGGTGCATTACGGCAAGCATGGCTACTGTGTGCTACTTCAGAACCGTGGGTTTTCT
Organism: Miscanthus lutarioriparius; assembly: GCA_904845875.1. Lineage (NCBI taxonomy): Eukaryota > Viridiplantae > Streptophyta > Magnoliopsida > Poales > Poaceae > Miscanthus > Miscanthus lutarioriparius. The sequence goes on from CAJGYO010000008.1 coordinate 10,456,899, forward strand.
TCCCCAGGTTTTGAGATGCATCATGAAGGATCTGTAGAACACTGAGCACTAAGCTTTCTGCTCGCAGATTACAGTAATGGCACTTCCAATATGAATTATCTTGAACAAGGTTGCATAACTCATCAACAACCTAATACAAAAATATAATAAACTTAACAAAAAAATAAAAGAAGATGACAATAGGTAAAATGAAACGAAAAAAAACTTACATCAGAAGGCAAATGCCCTCCGAAATATGTTGTAAGCTTCTCCTTGAATGCATTTCTTTTAAAGGACTCCTAGTAAATTTAAACAAAACAATATAAAAAACACATATAAAAACTTATAAAAATAACAAACCTCATTCTCTTCATGCAGATTGAGTTTGGTTTTATTAGGGAGCTCCTGGACATATTTTACTTTCTAAAAGAATAGTCAAAAACAACTTCAAATTTAAGTAGATATGAATTGAAAAGCAAAACTAACATACCTTCTCCTTACAAAAGTTAATGAACTTTTGCATCATTTCTAAATGAGCTTCCATCAAAACAACCTGAAAAATAAATAGGCAAACAAAAATAATAATAAGAATTAACATAAAAGAACAGAGTAACTACATAAATGATATACTTACACTCTTATCATCTTCAAAATTTTCAAACCTAAAAATGTTGTTATGCTGCCCTAATCGAACAGAAAATGAATTACCACCATGGTCCGCGGGGCTCTTCCTTTTCGTAGCCATCTGATTCATAAAGAAAATAAAACACTTCAGACATCAGGTCAACATCATGCAAAGCCAGGAGCAAGCTCAAAGTCAATGGGTGCATGCCCTAAAAATAAATTCTAAATGATTTGAAGTTAACTAGTACTGATACAGGCTATAGAATGCAATCCTCAGAAAGAGCAGCAGACCAAAAACCGAAAGTACTCAGTAAGCAATAGCAGAAAATGAATCTAATTCAGGGTACTATAAATCATTAACTAGCAGCCAGCTAACTTGCGTTGAACAAAAAACTCATGTGCATGCAGCTAAGAACAAAAAAAACTAGAATAGGGAGGATCCACTTATTCTGAATGAATGAGAATAGGCATGGTAGTCAATTTGCTTGAAAAACATTACAACTTTGTAGTAAGAAAAACAGATAGGTAAACATTTTGGTAGTATAAAAATAGCATGGCTCATAAAAATTGAATACAGATTGACTTGCTCTGAATGATAATGCAACCCTGTAGCTGAACAAAGTAAATATTGATGATACTAGCAGGCTGACAGAAACACTAGCAAGAGAAATATAGCTAAACGTACAAAGAAGATTAGAAACCAAGTAATGATTAATGAAAAGGACTACAGCTAGATTGCAGATCTAAACTGACAAAATGGTTGAGAGAATAATACCTGAACTTTATATGAAATGGCTGCTGCACCAAGTTTCTGAATAGAGACCCAACAGTGAGGAAGAGAACAAAAAATAGTAGTAATTGCTGCCACTTACTGCTGATCTGAAAACCAAAAAAAATAAGCTTTGAGCTGCTGAACTAAAAAAGAGCAAATCACAAAAACTGTAGTTCTTGCAACATGGACAGAGATACAGAGAAGGCAAAAATAGAAAAAGCAAGGAACTGAACTCAAAATAAATAAGCTACCTGCTACCAAAGTTCTACTGCTACAAATATAAAAGTAGAGTAAACTAATAACTAAACTGATGACAAAAATGGTTTATTTCTGTTGCAAAAGGAAGGAACCGATCCGAACGAATTGAAAGCACCGGCCCCCGGGCCCCGTATGGCCATGCAATAACATGCACGCATGCATTAACTAAAAAAAATTCCTGAATTTCCTAAAGTTGTGCGGAAGCAAAATGGCAAAAAACGTATTAAATTAATCACTAAAAAGCTGGCTAACAAAAGCTCTAATAAGCAAAGCAAATATTAAACAAAAAGAGCCAATTGGGAAGAACAACACAAGCTGCAAGTGAACTGAACTGAATAAGACCAAGATCATTTCTCTCACAGAATTAATTAATGCTCCTAGCAAAACACAAGATAGCAGACTGTTTCTTCAGAGTACAGCTAACACAATGCAACGTTGAAATACACTAGATCGAGTTCAACGCCAACAGCTACTGATTACGTACAAATGACGTGATGGTGCTTGAAAGATCAAGTCATGTCAGTGAGACAAACTGTCATGCAAAAACAAAACTCAAAAGAACTGTTACTGTAGCTGGACAAAGACGTTTCACAAGCTAGAAAACTCAATCCAACGTTTAGCTCGAGAGGTACTGCTGAAACACCAAATACGCATTTGAGACACAGCAGCAAGCACGAGAAACTGAACGAACTTCAAATCTGAACTGACAAAACCAAGAGAAGAGGCACCGGAAGGATCATTGCTGATAGAGTCCAAGCACCGGAAAAGAAAAGTTACAGACCATCTGAAAGTACCGAAACTGGTTACTGCTTCTGAACTAAAAAAAAAGACGGATTCTCTGAATTGAATTGATGAAGCTACAGAGGGCATTGCTGAATGCCAGCTGCTGCCGCCGTTATGATAGAACTGAGAAGAAAAGCAGCCAGCAAATAAGAGAAATGGCACAGATTTATCAGCATGGACAGATAACTGAGAAGTAACTGATTTCAGCACATAACAATTGGACAGCAGTGACAAATAAATAATACCATGTATTTGTACATAAAAGAAACTGAAGGAGCACAAGAGTGATGAACCTTACTATATATCTACTCAAAAGCCAAATCACTACTAGCAGAAAACAGAGGACTAGTGAGACAAACATGAGCTGAAACTGAACCATGTCTCTGTACTAAACTGAAAAATGAACGGATCTCAGCTGCCGCCCACCAACATCCAGCCCCAATTCCAATTTCCCTTCCACTGCAGCAGCCTCCCGCCATACCCACACCACCCACCCCCAACCCGGTAACCATGGCCGAAAGTCGTCACCGCCCTCCCTGGCACCCCTCCTCACGGCGGCCGCAACCAACCCGATGACGTCACGCCCCTCCTCACGACGGCCGTCGCTCGTCCATGCCGCCCCTGACGGCGGGGACGCCAGCAGTGCCACGCGGAACACGTCGAGCCTCGAGCCGTGCTCGGCGTGGAAACGGAGGCAGCGACTCACCGTGGCCGCGGCCCCACCGGCGGCTGGCCCCGAGCGAAGTCTCAGTCCGTGAGGTCGAGCACCGGAGAGGCGGCCAACGCGACCCCCCGCGCTCCCAACCAAAAACACAACCTCATTCAGATCCTCTCCTATACATCAACATACCGCCGCAAAAAAAACTACCTGCCGCCGCAAAAAAAACAAAACCCTAGCATCGATGAAAATAAAACACAAAGAGAGGGGGCAGGGGGACTTAGCTCGCCGAAACCTAAAAATCGCCGGTCGCCGCGCCGGCGGGCGGCGAGTCACCTCGACTCAACTGGAGGAAGACGAAAAGGGGGAAACGGACGCGATAAAATCAGGCGCCAGTCCCAAAAAAATCAAAACAGAACGCATACAAGCTGAGCCCACATGTCACTGCCACAAAAACAAACACAGGCGCAGACACGAGCGGAGGGCGATCGAGAAGAAAACAAACAGAGATCGCACGCTCCAAAAGAACACACGTGACAACATCGACGGCCACAAAAACGGTTACTGGAAAGACACAAAACAACCGGGCAACATATAGAAATTCTCTTCAAAGAAGGATAGGCTCCTCGCTTGAAGCTCCCGAAATCGGCTGAGAGATGCGGCCGGCGCAAGGCACAGCTAAAAGGACCAAACTATCGCGTGATGGGTCACGCTTTCAACCCCGTCGTCTACCTCGAGCCGCGACGCTTTCTTCCTCCCTGCACCGCTCTTCCTTCCTCCACCACCCCCGCCTCCTCCCCCGCCGGCTACGCTGCACGCAACTCACCGCCGCCCCTCAACCCTGCCCTCCCCTAAACACACAGAGCTCGCAGGCGTCAGTCCTCGCCCTCCCCCTACCCCTGGCTCCACCACCAGTGGCTGGTGCCGAGCCGCCTCACCACGCCACCCACAACCCACCCCCGCCCCTCGAACCCGCCCACGCTAATCACAGAACCTCGTCGCCAACCACCACCGACCACCGCCGCCAACCCCGTCGATCCGATTGTCCCCCACTGCCCCACCGTCAACCTGCCACTACCATCGTGTGACGACCGCCTCCCTCCCGAACCTCCTTCTAGAGCCGCCGGTGATGCCCAACCCTAACGCCGGCGAGCCCCCTCTTCTTCCTCTCCGGCGGGCGCCAGCGCCGGCGAGCTCCCCCCACTCCTCTTCTTCTCCTCCGACGCAGTGTGGGCGCGGGCGCGTGGGCCGGCCTGCGTCACGCGCTATGCACGGAGCGCGACCAAGCGCGTGTTAGATTTTGCGAAGCTAAGGGCGTGTTTGGGACTGCTCCGCTCCATGTTTTTCAGCTCCGCTTCACGTTTTTTAGCCAAACGGTTTCAGCTCCACGCACTCTGCTCCAGGAAAAAGGGTGGAGTTGTGAGAGCACCTAAAGAGGTACTTCACAAACTCCAGTTTTTTGTGGAGCTGCTCCACGATGGAGTTTGTGGAGCAGAGTTTGTGGAGCAGTCCCAAACACCCTCTAAAATAGGCAGCTTCACCCCGCTCTGTCTGAGCGCATGTGGGCCTAGACCCTTTTGCCTCGGCGTTGGTGGACGAGGCCGTGTGGGCGCGCGACGATGAGGCTGAGTGCGTGACGCGTGGGCTGATTGAGAATGACGTGATTTGTTGCTCTGAGGATAGAAACGAGATAAGGAAAAGAAAATAAAATAAAAGAAGGAAATGGTAAGAAAAATAAAGAGACGCGGTTTGTGGCTCGGAGGAGAGAGAAATGAGAGATAAGGAGAGGAAAATAAAATGAAAGGAGAAAATAAAAAATAAAAAGAGAGAGAACGGTATTTGTAACTTTTCAACCTTTTTATGTACCACAAGAAATTGTTTGACCAAACATTTCATAAAACAGCTTCAGCTCCACCCATAAAGCTGCTCAGAAAGCCAAAGCCAAAAAAACGTTATTGTACCAAACAAGCCTTGATATCGTCCACACCGAGGCTTTAGCGTGGAGCGCCTCTCCTGCTCCCTTCCTCGACAACATGTCAACATGTGCCGACATGTGGACCCTCCTTGTACCCCACTCGACACCCCCACCGTGGATTTTGTTCTATTTGGAACTAAAAGGCACGCGAAAAGTTAATTTTACACCTGATCCTTTCTAACGTAGGAGCCACTCCGTGGATCTTTGATATATTGTAGTTAAATACCTGTTTATGTTGCAAGTGTTGTGCTATCATGCACCATAAAATCTACTCAAGCGTGTCAAGGAATGGTGGACAATTTAATCACACATCAAGTTTCCCTAATGTCTGGGCTTCATTAGACTTACATTGTGGAGCTTCCATGTTTGGAGCTATTGGCCATGTTCGCTTGTCTTATGAGCCGTACTATTTCAGCGAACGAACAATGTTTTTCTCTCACAACAAATTAGCGAACAATACTTTCAGCCATGGCTTTTCAGCACAGCGAACAGGGCCATTACCTTTTTCCTTACATGTGCTCATACTTCAATAGCAAGAAGGCAAGAAAGGATTACCTGTTTAACTATGCTCAATCTTCGGTCAGATAGCTGAGGACAATGGAGGAACCAACTGTTTTAAGAGCATAAGAAATGATGGATAATCAACAGCACCTGATAAACAGAGGAGTGTTTCAAACAGGCTAAGCAAATCATGTTCCAAATGAACATCACCATACCATGACTACATACATTGTTTTCTAGTTTTTTTTTTTGGGGGGGGGGAGGGGCTACAAGCTACTAGCTTATATATCCAAAAAGAAGATGCTGTTGCTCCCAGCTCCCAACAGAGATAAAATATGCTAACCGTTACTTGAAATCTTTGTCACAGACTAATATCCCTTGTGTATTATTTATATGGTGCTAAACAAACTGAATGAATTGATCCAGAAAGCTAAAGGTAAAACTTGCCTCCAAATAATGTGTGTTCCCTTGGCATGCCTTTTTTCTTTTTCTTTGGACTGCCTCTTTTTGGAGCACTAACACACTGCATTCTAGCTCCATCGGATGAGGGAGCATTTGGCTCTATTTTATCCAATCTTGAATTTATTTCCTTTAGCTGAAAATGTCAAACGAGGCAAAGAAAGGATATTCGCAATATGCTAGCTAGCATGGTGAACTTTAGATGTAAAAACATGACAAAAGGAGTCCTCATGGGTTACCATGTAAGCAGGTAGATTATGGCGCTGCAGCTCTTCATGGAACTGATATCCCATGTTTCTGTACATCTCCTATAGTGAATATTGATAACGCAAGCAGTCAAGTTACATACAATGTGCTTTAACCAAAGAAATATTAAATGCAGGTCTTTAGGGAGAATCACATGCTGGAAAATAATATATGTTCAGCCATTCATCCCACAAATGACTCCACCCTCCACCCCAAACACACACTGACACGCACACACCACCACCACCACCAAAAAAAAACTTATATGTAGACCAAAGGAACCCTTTTCCACTCTAAGGCCTTTGGGAAAAGCCAAATAGATTGCATATTTGGGTGTGGGTAAAGTGCAGGACATCAACAGTTGCCATTGATGCATTTTTGAAAGCAATATGGCAACAACGTATACAGCAGAAGTAAATGATAGTATAAAACAAGCAACACACAACAAGGAATTAATACTAAATTATTAAATAAAGTGGTTATGAAATATCAGAGAACAGGCACTAAGTATGAGTGAATGATGTTCTGAGCAATAAAAAGCAACCAGAAAAAAGGGTGAAAGCTACAGAAGTACAGATTTTTCACCTTTTTGGTATATTAGACTTATGTGAGATGGAAGTAAACCTAACATACAAGACATTAAGGGTAAGAACAATGGAACTATAGCGAGAGTTTAGATAAAAGTGGAAAAACACATGAAATTAATAAACAAAACAAGAAGTGTGATTTGTACAACATATTTCTTATGAATTGGAAAGGAACTATATGGCATATCTGTAGTGACACACCTCAATACATGATTGCAGCGTCTCTAACACTTTGATTCAAATCACTCATCAATTGTAGAACCTGTGAAGCCAAAGAAGTTTACCATTAACAACTATGGAACAAACTAAAGGGAGAAACTTTCGATAACAAAAATGAAATCATCCTTGCATACAGGTGAAAGCAACACTCGCTGTAGTGGGAGCTCTGTAGAAGCAAAAAGCCCTACTGCAGTTGCAACTGTGTGTACAAACTCTTCCCGCACCCTCCAGTTCTTATGACTTTATGAGTCCATGCATAACTTCCAGCTCTTTCAACAATGATTGTTGGTGAAGAAACCTGAGATACAGACAAGGTTGGAATATAGTTCTCTAATTGCAACGTGGAAAAGGAAATCAGTTCAATTTGCTCTGAGTAATAGCCATATGGTACACACACAAAAAAGGTATCACGTACTGATTTTTAACATGGACACATGGTACAATCAATAGGGAATAGCATACCAGAACACCATATCAGGGATACGCACCATAGAGGAAACAAAGCGAAACCAGAACAGCGAGGAACTTCATTTATTAGAAGAGTTCAAATTAATTAAAAAGTTATGCGCGACATCTTGTTGCCTTAGCCCGGGACTATGCTTTGAATTCATTTATAAAAATAGGACCAGGGGTTTTGCCCTTTGTTTCTCAAGCAAAATGAACAGTAAAAGTTGCTTTGAAACTTTCAAATGTTCACTTATCAAAAAGCTGAATCCAACTATGACAAAATGGAGATGGTGCCCAAAAAAAGGGAAATACTTGTTCGTTTCATAAGCTCAGCACGCCGAAAATTGATTCTTGCCTCCTAAAATAAATTTCATGAATTAAGATTACCCTACAGGACAAGTTGGATAATAAAGTACCACTGAAATGCAAAATGCAGTAACCATCCAGGTACACCTATTTTCTAAATTGATGTAGACTAGGCCCGATCTTTCGAAAGATATGATAGCGTCGATTGGTGGAGACTCGACGTTCACAATCTAGACTTCGAACCAAGACTGATTCGGACCCCCGCAACCGTTTGCCGTCGCCGAGGCGCTCGACGGCGGCGGGCACAAGCGCGCTGAGGTGGATCTTGAAGTGGTCACCGGCAAGCACCGAGGCGGCGGAGAGCGCCTGCAGCCCTCCCTGGGCAATGCGGAGTTGCCGTCCCTGGCGAGACCCATGCAGGTGTCCACCACGGACGTCACCTCCCCGGCACTCAGGCCGCGTCGCGCCGCGGCCTCCAGCGCCTCGTGCAGACGCTCCACGCCAGCCAGCCGCTCCTTCGTGTCCTTGGCGCGCGCGGCCTCCATCTCCGCTTTACCCGACGACGAGGGGCAATGCCGGTGGCTGGGTTGAGGACTGAGGGATCCCCCGGTGAAGGCAGTGAGTTCAGGGGAGTGGTAGGGAAAGGCGAGGTGGCGGACTGGCGGTGGGATCAGAAAGTTCAGAGAATGGAAGGGGATTGTGCAACAGTGCCAGGGTATCGACTATCGAGACAGACTTCAGAGAGTTAATTGTTATTTTTTGTGCGTTTAGGTCCCTGTAAAAATTTTGATGGAGAGAGTGAAAAAACTTGGAACTTTTTCAAGGCAGAGAATGGAAGGGGATTGTGCAACAGTGCCTACTATCTAACTTATAAGTTCTAGTTGTGCGACTTTCGAGGCTTATAATCTATGACTTGAACAGTATTTTTTTCTTAAACTAAATCAGTCAACAATACTTTCAGCCATGACTTATAAGCCAATCCAGCCAAAACGAACAGGCTGAATGTTTATTAGTGGCGGACTGGCGGGAGTAAAATCTTAAGGGGGCATCGATGAATTAGCGGACTGCTAATGATGAAAGTACAAAATTTGCCATAGCTTACTATAGCATTAAGAAATTTTAAGAAGCTAGGGGGCATGGCTTTTATATTGGAAAGCTTGTTTTCGTCAGATAGCAGGTCCAGGTAAATCCCCGCACACAAGGCTTATAAGGATTTAGGCCTTATTTAGTTCTTTCCCTAAAGTTTACTCCCTATTACTATTATATCGGATGTTTGAACATGAGTATTAAATATAAACTAAAAAATAATTAATTATACAGATTGTGATTAATTTGTGAGATAATTTTTTAAGCTTAATTAGTCCATGATTTGACAACATTGTGCTACATTAACATGTGCTAATGACGAATTAATTAGGCTTAGTAAATTCGTCTCGCGGATTACTGAGGACTTCTATAATTTTTATTATTATTATTATTATCCAAACACTTCCACGTGGCACCCCGATGTGATACCCGATATAACATATTTAAACTTTACTCCCTGTATTTAAACACCATCTTAGCTCATGAATACAGCCGAGCCAAAATTAACCATGCTCACCCCATGTGTTGCAAGGCAATCAGCCACCCTATTGCAATTTCTCGGACAATGCTGAATACCATAGTAATCAAAAGAAGCACTTATAAGTGCCATGTTCGTTTGGACTTGTTTGGCTGATAAGCCATGCCTAAAAGTATTGTTGGTTGATTTGGTGTGAGAGAAAAATACTGTTAGTTGACTTAAAAAAGTACGGCTTATAAACCAAACCAACCTAAATAAACATATCTCTAATTTGCTTGAAAAGACCCCATCCATACTGTGATCAAGATCCCCTCAAGTGAGGCCCCTTACAAGTTCTGTCACATCAGTCTCTAAGGTAGCGTTTGGTTGAGAATCAAAGTGGGGTGGGACGGTCCTGACTCTGATTCGTGGGATGGGACGGCTCCATTTTCTGTTTGGTTAACGGGAGATGGAACGAACCCGTTTTCTGTTTGGACCAGAGACAACAAAAGTGGGATTAGCTACTGACAGGTGGGACCCAATTGTTAGTTTTTTTTTAATTTTTTTCTTCTTTTCTCTTTCCTCTCCTTATCTCTTCGATCCCAACCTCGTCTCCTCCACCGGCGCCTGGCTTCCCCAGCTCGCCCCGCGCCTCCATCCAGTGAGATCGCCCCGCGCCTCCTTCCTCCGAGCTCGCCTGTGCCACGAGGCGGCTCATGAGGCGGGCGGCGGCCGCCGCCACGAGGCGCCGGCTTGGTGGGTGGCGGGCGAGCTCTCGCCATGGGCGGCCCATGAGGCAGGCGTGCTTTCGCCCAGGCTGGGTTCCTCCATCTTCGAGCTCCCGCGCGCCCGTCCTTCTTCCTCCCATCCTCTCCCGCGCGCCCGTCCTTCTTCCTCCCATCCTCTCCCACGGCGGCAGGGCCGGCCCCAGAGCTCGCGCGCCTGCCGGGGGCGGAGCTCGCCGTGGCCAAGCACGATGGCGCCAGGGGCGGAGCTCGCCGGGGCCGGGCACGATGGCGCCAGGGGCGGAACTCTGCTCCCATGGCCGCGCGCGGTGCCTGTGGATCTCTGTCTCGCCGGATCTCCACCTTCGAAGCTCGCCGGACCTCAGTCGCCCATGGACCTCCACCCTGCCAGCCTCCACCGCGCCCGACCATGGCCTTCTCTCTTCTCTTCTCCGCGTCGCTCTTCTTCCCGACGGCTTGTCCCACCTGGGGCCGACCCCGTCCGTGAAATTTTGGGGGACGGGGTCGCCCCGCATCTCACGCGAATATTCGCGTGGAGGCCATCCCGCTCCACCTCGCCTCCGAACCAAACAGGGTTGATCCCGGGACCATCCCACCTAGTCCTCCCAACTAAACACACAGTAAAATGATTCTAGCCACGAACCAGCCTGCTCTCTCCGAGTTGTACAGCGCAGCCAGTGCTTCGGCTTGTAGTGGGCTAGCCCTTCTCGTGAGATTGTCGCACCCTCCTTCCACGTATTGACCACTATTATTCCTCACAACAAAAACCCATCCGCCCCAGCTAGAAGCAGTTTTAAAAGTGTCGTCAATGTTGATCTTATATATTTTTTCTGTAGGGGTTCCCATCTTTTTCTTGTTTCAAGTGTTGTTCAGAAGTCTTTGTCTTCTCTTTTCGCCCAAATTCTGCAACATCTCTGAGAGCACACCTCTGAGGCAGTGCCCCTTCTTTCCCCAGCATTCACCTTATTTCTCGTCGACCACCATCTCTGAGGCATGGCCAGATTAGTCTTACAGTTACCTATCCTCCGCCGGTCCGCCCTATGTACCATGGAAGTTGGGAGGGATACCACAAGTCCAAAGTGTCATCCATTTTTTTAGAGAATACAGAAAACAAATATTAGGGGTAGCAAAAAGAAGAAAAATATGAATCTTGGATTTTCATAAATATCACTTGTACAAAATCAATTTTACTTATGCTTGCTATTTTTTTAATGGCGGTTCATAATATACAGGCGTCACTAGAAATGAAACTATGGGCTTGTAAATTCATTTTTACTAGTTGTTTTTTAAGTCTATTGTCAATATAAATAACATAATTTCTACTGGTGATAGCATTAAGAAATAGCCAATAAATAAATGTTTTTATACTGACACTCTTTTTAACCTAGCGCCACTACAAATCCAAACCCACAGTATATGAAGAGAGAAGTATGTACATACATGGGGTACGGTGAAGGTTCACAATGGGTGTTTTTATCATTGTACTTTTTGTTTGAAAATTTTTAAAACCAAATCCAAGGACAGAAAATTGATTAGTAAATAAAAAGGTAACTTGAGAACAGTAAATGAAAAAAAAAACATGTTTCCATATAAATGTTTGTATCTCAGTTTTCGAAGAATGCGCACCCATTATATCCTAAATAAGGAGCTTCCCAAATTATGGCCCCGTTCGCTTCGCTGAAAAAATAAGTCGAAACACTGTTCCAGCTGATTTGTTGTGAGAAAAAAATACTGTTCCAGCTAAAAAAACAAGCTAAAAAATATAGATTATAAGAGAAACGAACAGAGCCTATATATGAACTCAATTTTTTTTCTTAAATACGCAAAAGATTTATGTATCATTGTGTCAGGGTTATGATATCCCGAGTATCTCAAGACACCGATTAGTCGGCTATTCGGGCGGCCCGCGATACACAAGCTAGTACAGGCTCAAGCGACCGTGGCCCAACTAAGCTATGTAGCCCTGGGCCAACTGCTAAGACAGGAAGTTGGCCACGACCTCTCCTCCGTCCTGACCCCTGGGAGGATCGGAGAGGGGTCGAGCTCCACCGAGTACGACTGTCCTGATAGGGACAGGCACGCCTGTTTAGTCTGCCAGAACCGAAGGGACACCCGTCTCGGAGCAGGTGCCATCCCTACACCACGCCGCCAACAAGACAGGACCGTCTGGTGGTGACGACAAGTACAGTAGCCCACCGTCCAAATACGGCCCAACAGGACGGGCGTACGGTCCCACCCACTACGGGACGGGCCTCACGACTATGGCCTTGACTTTCAGGGCCAACCGAGCCAACGAAGGCCACGACCCCAGAGCTCGGGATCGTGGTCATCGGCTTCACGACCACAAAGACAACTGACGACCCAGGAGCGGCCACCTACTACTGTACGATGCCCCCGGGAGATCAAGAGCACAGGACGGCTGGCGAAACATCACCATGCTAAACAGTGCCATCACGACTGGTACTACGACACCACGCCGTCCCATGCCGCAACGTGGGCACAAGACCATGATGACAACCACGTTCGAGCGTGCACTGACACCAAGACACGATGGCCTTCCTTGCAAGCCAAGATAGTTAGTTTCCCCTCCTTCAGGCTCATGACCGCTCGGTCAGGTGAACCTAACTCTTTGTACGTGGCCTGGCCCTGGCTATATAAGGTTAGCCAGGGCACCCTTTTAAGGGGACGGACTCTCGAGACTTCATTCGGCAGTACCTCTCCACTCTCCTAGCTTTCACTCTCCTTGCATGCCTCATTGTAAGAACTTCGGAGCATTCAACCGAGGAACACGCACTCGATCTATCTTTGAGACCGGATGTAAGGCTCCGGCCTAAACCAGTATAATTTCTTGTGTCTTTGGATGTTATAATTCCTTGTGTCTTTGGACGCTAACATCGTACCTCCATCTTGCACACCATCTTTCGGAAAGACAAGGATAAACTAAAATTCTTATGTTTTCTTAAAAAAGAAACTAAAATTCTTATTAATACAAACCGCAACAGTTGGGATCTCTCGGTTCTGTTCAGAATATTCAGGTTCAGACTGTCCCATGCTTGCAACCATGTCTCCATAGGTGGATCCTTGACACTTTTTTAGTATGATTAACCTAGTGATTGAATGGAATTTGAATGGAACAGGTGGCAGCAGTGCCAATATGGCAATGTGCCATGGAGGCATGGACGCATGGCTCATAGAAGGCCAGGATCCAAGCAAGGAGCATCAAACTCACCCGCACTAACCAAAATCAAGTATCAATAGTAACACAAAATTGCTAAGCCGGCGCACTCCAAGGAGGGCGCGGCAAAGCCACGCCGAGTTTTCTAGTCATGATCTGAATCAACTATGGTTATGCCTCCATTGCTCCTTTTTCTGGCATCAGTATCATCTTTAACCTTTTTTTCGACAAAGGAGGTTTTAATTAAAATCAGCATCAGCTTTAGCCTAGGCCCTCCACTGGCTACCACAATGACAAAAAGATGCATGTCTCAAAAAAATAAAAAACTGCTGTCACACTTCGCATGACGAGCAAATGATGAAGTCAGAACTCAGAAGACAGAAAAACTACAATCCTTTTGGGGATAAAGTACAAAATGGACTGATGATTTAAGCTAGGTACCATGTCACTTCTATTTCGGTCTTCAACTGTGTTACCTATGAGTGAGGACAATGTCTGCAACTTCTGCTCGTAGGAACTCAACCTCAGGAGCATCTGTTAGCTCCGGGTCTTCAGAAGAAAGGCACGGAATGCAGAAATCGCCATCGGAACTAGCCCGTCGAAGTGGTTTGGATCCATTCATATCAGTAGTCCTTTTAGAAATACTTGAACATTTCCCTGATTGCATTATGCCAGACTGGCTTAGCTACCTCAAGAAAATTTAAAACGGCCAAGACCGGAACATCAACACTTCCCACATCAGGTTCCTCCTTGTCATCTCGTTCATGGAAGTCTGATCCACCAAGCTTCAGAAGATTGTAAGTATCTGCTCATAGAATTCTGGGATCATCTAGGTGCCGATCTAGCAGGTAAAACTCAACTTAGATAAAGGAATTGTTAATTTACCTCATCGAGAGGCAGTCGCGGCTATGGCGCCGTCGACGAGGTAGCATCGACGTGGAGGCGCGGTCCAGTGGCGATGGCGAAGACGATGGCGCTTCCCGTCGCTTACAGCGCACCCTCTAGATCGGTTTAGGGATAGGAAAACGAGACTTTTCTCTGTATGCCATTATAAAAGATCGCAATCCCTTTTGTGCCCCTGGAAAAATTCAGCGATCTTCAGCGCCACTACTCCAGCTTTTTCGGGTCCTCCATGCAACTCAATCGATTCGAGGCTCTCGCAAGTCAAGCAGCAGTGTGAAAAAGTGAAAAATGCCAGTTCAAATATGTTATTAATTTTTTGAGCATCTTAACGACTTCAAATGAAAAAACTCAAAACTAGAAAGTTGTAGATCTAAATCGAGATCTATAGTTTTCATATAAAAATTATTTTCATTTAATTCCGCAAAAAAATATGATTTGATATGATTAATATATCTTAGAAAAATCATCATATTTTTTTTGCGAAATTAAATGAAAATAATTTTTATATGAAAATTATAGATCTCGACGAGATATACAACTTTCTAGTTTTGAGTTTTTTCATTTGAAGTCGTTAAGATGCTCAAAAAAAATTAATAACATATTTGAACTTAAGGGCATTTTTGTCTTTTCACACCTGCGGTTTGACGTCGTTAGAGTATAAACTGACGGAAGTGGCATGGAGGACCCGAAAAAGTTGGAGTAGTGGCACTGAAGACCGCTGAATTTTTCTAGGGGCACACAAGGAATTGTGATCTTTTATAATGGCACACAGGGAAAAGTCTCTAGGAAAACCGGTGGGCGCTGACGACTGCGGTGAACCTCGTGTCTTGCGCCCTGGCCCCCACCTTCTTATTTATAGCGCTGCACGATGGGGGCTAACAGCTGGGCACCCCCGATCAGGGCACGGATCAAGGGCCCAATTGATCATTGGGCCAACTGGTGGAGATTAATCTAGCATTCTCCCACTTGATCTCACCTTATGACTTAAACTTAACTTACTTTTTTTTTTTCCATTCCATCGCAGATCAGTGCATATAGTGTGCCTCATCGTCACGGTCAGTTGCCATTAGATTAAACAGCTACAATGCACCTCTCTGTTTTGAAACAAATTCTCAACTAGGCCCTTATTATCCAGAAATCGTAGGCTTTCCCGTAAACTCATGTCGATTGTGTGTTCTCTAAACGCACTGGGTGGTTAGCCTTTGGTAAGCGGATCCGCAAGTACTTGCTTAGTACTTATATGCTCAATGCTTTCAAAATGATTCTAGATTTTCTCATTTACAACATATAACTCAATGTCAATGTGTTTGGTAGCACACTTGACCTGTTGTCTTAGGAGTTAACTACTTTAAATGGTTATTGCTGTTGACTACCATTGTTAAATCTGGGTACATCTTCCCTTAACCACTTTTGCCTGTTCCTGATACCTCATGACAAGCTATACTATGATATGCATCATTGATGACATCATAATTGTTTCATTGAAACTTTTCCACAATAATACTCTAACTGCGAGTATTAGCAACTACAGTTAATTTCACTACACATCTCGTCAAAACTTAACATTTTTACCCACAACTATTTGAGAGTACTTATATTTCTTACTCAACATGAGACCTATGATACTTTGCAAAAATTGCAAGACATTCTTAACTCTATTCTAGTGATTTATATCTGGACTGGACTTCACCCAAAATATCTCGGATACGTAACCTACGTCAAGGTAAGTTCTTACTTGTACATTAATTAAGCTTCCAATAGTTGAAGCATATGGAACCATGTTCATTTAATCGATCTCATATCGATTTCTGGAACACTGAAAGTTCTCAAATCTATTACCCATGGCTATAGGAGCAGACGTAGGTTTACTCGCATGCATACTTTATTTCTTTAAAATCTTTTGTAAGTATGCCTTTGCTATAGTCCTAACACTCATTTTCATCTATTTCGGTGAATTTCAATTCCTAGAATCAATGAGGCTTCACCAAGATCATTCACATTGAAACTTGAGGACAAAGACTTCTTCTTCTCCAATGGCAGATTAACATTACTACTAGTGAGTAGGATGTCATCTATACACAGGATGTGGAAAAAGAATTTCCCATTCTTGAACTTCGCATAAACGCTATTGACCTTCTCATTTTCTTTAAACCCAAACTTTCTTATCGTTTCATCAACTTCAAATACTACTGTCTAGAGATTTGTTTTAACCCATAAATCGATTTCTACAGGTGGCATCCCATACGTTCTTTTTCTTCCACGACAAAATCTTTGGGTTGTGCCATGTAAATGTTTTCATACAAATCCCCGTTGAGGAATGCCGTCTTTACATCCATATGATGTAACTCTAAATCGTAATGTGCCAATAACACCATTATGATTCCAAAAGAATCCTTGTATGAGACTGGAGAGAAAACTCTCATCGTAATCTATTCATTCTCTTTGCGTAAAGCCTTTTGCTACAAGTCATGCTTTATATCTTTCCACATTTCCTTTGGAGTCACATTTTGTCTTGTAGACCCTTTCACAGCCTACTGTTTTGGCTCCATTAGAAATTTCTTCTAAGTCCCAAACATCGTTGGTATTCATCGAATTCATTTCAACTTCCATAGCTTCTTGCCATTCAAATGAGTAAATGCTTCTCATGGCTTCTTCAAATGAGGTGGGATCACCCTCCATTTGAATTTCTTCACTAACATAGACTTCATAGTCATCATAAAACTGGTTTACTAATTTTTGAGACCTTCTGGGGCCTCAGCTACTGGCACTTTCATGTGGGGCTGTTGTTGCTCTTCATTGCCAAGAGGCAATTGATTCTATAGGCTCCTGTATCACAAGATCCTTATTTACATTATTCATCTTCTTTGAAGAGCCAACAACAAGTGTTGTATAAGTCATACAACATCAACAGGTATCGAGAAATTTATTGTTTTGAATCACTGAAGTGGGCACGCAGTCCCGCTTCTCTTCAAGTCATAGGTCTCTACATCTCGTGCTGTCGGGGACCTAATATCGGGGTACCAAATGAGGTGGAATTAATAACCATCGAACGTTGACGCTTCCGGTCAGACAAAAACGCTACTACACTTCTTGCCCGAACGATGAAAGATTGGCTCCACCTCGCCCGACCCCCAAGGGCTAAAACTTCGCCTCGCCCGACGGCTGAGGGCCAGCTCCGCCTCGCCCGATGGCTAAGGGCAGACTCCGCCTCGCCCGACGGTTGAGGGCTAGCTCCGCCTCGCCCAACGTTTGAGGGCAGGCTCCGCCTCGCCCGACGACTGCACCCTGCTCCTTCATTAAGACGAGCACAGGGTACGACAGGACATTCGAGTCAATCGCAGTACCGAGGGCCATGCCCTGCATGCATGCAGGAAGGTACTGTCAGGATACGACGGGACGGGCGCTTTAGGCCCTTTCCGACCTGACAGAGCCCGAATAGCGTTGTAGGGGCCGACTTTTGTCCCACAGTGTTGTAGGCGCCGCCATCAGCCCTCGGACGCGGATACTAACATAAGCATACGACAACCACTACAATCCAAGACAGAACTCACATCATCTACAGTGACGGACGTATGGTCACTTCCCCGTCTACTCTCCGTAGAGTCACAGCTCAGCTCTCTGGCGCGTCGCACCGTCCGCCGGTA
This sequence comes from Miscanthus lutarioriparius, assembly GCA_904845875.1. Lineage (NCBI taxonomy): Eukaryota > Viridiplantae > Streptophyta > Magnoliopsida > Poales > Poaceae > Miscanthus > Miscanthus lutarioriparius. The sequence continues at coordinate 10,474,724 of CAJGYO010000008.1, forward strand.
TGGGATGGGACGCACCCACTTGCTGAAGGCCAGGGCACGGCCCTATGAGGATCAGCAAACACGCCATCCCTGACACGGTCTGCCATGTTAACAGGGCAGGCACAGGGGAAAAGGAAGACCCGGCTCCTCGAAGGACTTTCTCTACCTTTGGGTTTTTCCTCTTTCTCCCATCTGTAAACCCCTGCTCCCCCTTAGACTATAAAAGGGAGGGCAAGGCACCCCGCTAAAGGGACCGATCGATCGCTCTTGAGACACAAGACGACAAATCGATTCCACACAACACACAGTGAAGCAGCAACCGAGCTCTTGGCGTCCTTTCGACCTTTCCATCAGAGACTTGGGACCTGTCCCTCTCTCTACCGTTTATACCCCCTACTACGAACTGTTTTTTGTACTAATAACACAAACAGCAGCAAACTGGACGTAGGGACATTCTACCCGAACCAGTATAAACCTTGTGTCCTTTAGTACACCATCCGAGCCTAACGCGCAACAATTATAAATTACTAGCCGGTGTTTGTTCGAAACAGCGACAGTTGGCGCGCCAGGTAGGGGCCTTTGTGCGTTCTAAATCAGGCCTTTGATGGCTAACCACGCAATCAGCTGGGTCCCGAGCGTACACGTGCATTTCGGTGACCTAGACTTCATCGTCGCGGTGGGAGGAGAGTTGGCGTTGGCCCACGCCGCCATCCAATCTCCTCCCTCAGTTGGCTTCAACTACGGGAGGCTTAAGCGCCGACCCGGCGTCTCCCTTGGACCCCAGCCATCTAGGGAGGACCCGCGCCGCCTCACCCTCTCTCCAAAACACTCCGCACGGAGCGCCCCGATGGTGCTTTCATTCAGTCTCCGCAACGCCATGCCGACCGTTAGCTACCTTGTGGCACAACGCACAGTCCGCCCCCCGCGAACAACAAGTTCGTGGGAATGATTGAAAGCGTCACGAAATCCATCCACGGCCTCCTCGCGGAGGGGCCAGGGTCGGACTCTGGCTCTGACTTCGGCAGGGGGAGCCACCGCCCCTCCCAGGAATGTTTCCTGGTGGATACCTCCGAGGAACACGTCGAAAGCGTCTCCGCGGAGGAGGCTACCCTGGCAGGAACCTCGGTGGCAAAACCAAAGGAGATACAGTGGCCCCACCTCGCATAGGGGTGGAGCAGCTAAGAGTCCGGAAGCGGGAGATCAACGAAGCCGGACAATAGCTTGTTCCGAAATACGCCGAGGTCGATCAGGAGATCGAACGCCGCGGAGACGGTGGGCGCGCACGCACCGTGGCCCGTGACATGAACCGAAGGATCATCGCCGGTGATGAGACCCTTCCTCACTTCACTCGGGCAAGCCAGAACATCGCCGCCGCAACGGCCTTGCTTCATGGCCTTCCAGAGGCCGCAACGCCCGAGGATCGTCGGGCCCACCACGAAATTCACACGCTGCTTGAGCATGCGGTGGCTGAAAGGTCCTTGTTGGTTTTGGTAATTGAGTGACAACCTAGGTGGACTAATTGTGTTTATGTGAGATACACAGGTGATTAGTCCACAGGTACATGTGTATGAGCAACATATGCCATGGAGGTGAAAATGGCTTGGAGATGTTGCAAAGCTCACACATGTGATGATGAAGGAGCTTATTGCACATGAGACATGACATTGAGTCATGTGATCAAGGTGGAGAAGATCAAGACAAGACTTGGCTTGATGGACCGGTTGCAAGCGTGAAGGGCAAGTCAAAGGCTTTGGAGTGATGGACGGCGTGGTATGTGAAGCTTGAGCAAGACTTGGCGCCGATGGATGATAGCAACGGTGAAGAGCAAGTAGAGTCAAGATCGATGAACCAATATGATCATGTGATGATATGAAGTGGATCATATCCTTTGTTGATCGTGTTGGTGCATGTGTTGCATCGACATTGAAGGAGATGGAATGGAATGCGTAAGGCAAAGGTATAACCTAGGGCATTTCATTTCACGGTCATAGGTGTGTAGAGAAGTTTATGACCGGGTTTAGGATAGATGGCCGTACTATCAAGAGGGCAAACTTGTTTGCATATCGGTCATCTAGTGCCACTCGAGTGATCTAACTTTGCATTGTCGCTAGGATCGAGTGGCGTGGCAAGTTGAGTGGCTAACATCCTTTGGGAAATGATTGTGAAAATGCTAACACACATACACATGGTGGTGTACACTTGGTGGTGTTGGCACATTTACAAAGGAGGTGGTGTTTGCAGGGGTGAGATGGGTTTTGGGCGCTTTCGGGAAAATGGTATGCCTATTTTCTATTGCGCCGGATGCAAATTCTTGGTGGTTGGCTCTTTGGAGCAAGGATGAAGAAGTTAGAAGTGAGAACGAGTTAGTCGCGAAGATCTTTGGCGTCGGTCAACCGACCGAGACTATTTGGATCTGAATGCACCGGACGCGGCAGTCGTGCGTCCGGTCAGCCGACATATCGATGACGCAGGTTGGAGTGTGACCGACGCCGCCGTCGCTCGATCAAGTGTGACCGGACGTGTCCGGCCGAGGTCAATACTCTATTGAAACGACCGGACGCCGGGGTTCAGCGTCCGGCCGGTTGAAAGTCAGCCGCTGCGTCCGGTCAAGTCAAGTGACCGTTGAACTGGGACACGTGGCCGTCTCTGCAGCGACCGGACGCCGAGGTCCAGCGTCCGGTCAACACGACCGAGCGTCCGGTCGGCCCGACCGCTGCCAGTGAAGGGTAACGGCTAGTTTAGCCCCTTGGGGCTATAAATAGAAGTGGCCCTCGGCCATGGCTGGTGCTGAGCACCTCAAGGGACTTAGTGTCCATGCTTGTGAGTGCTTGGGAGCCCTCCATCACACATATACTTGATAGTGATCATTCGATTGTGTGAGTGAGCGATTCTAGTGCGATTGCATCATGAGGTTGCATCGAGTGGCACTAGGTGGTCGTGTTGCAAGCCGGTGGTGCTTGTTACTCTTGGAGGTTGCCACCTCCTAGACGGCTTGGTGGTGGTCTCCGTCGAAGCCCGCAAGAAGCTTGTGCGGCGCTCCGGAGAAGTGCTTGTGAGGGGTACTTGTGCTCGCCCCGCGGGAGTCGCGAAGAGCAACTTTAGTAAAGCGTGTCATTGAGCTACCCTCACTCAAGGGGTAGGTTCTTGCGGTGCCCGACGTGTGGGCTTAGCGGGTGATGCTAATTAGCCGTCGAACCACCAAGTGAGCGGTCGACACAACGGGGGCTAGCGTGTTGGCAAACACGTGAACCTCGGGAGAAAAATCATCGTGTCAACCTTGTTCTTCCCGTTGGTTTGCATCCCCATTACACAAGCTTGAAATTACTTATATATATATATTAAGCTTGTGTAGTTGCTCTTGTAATTAGATAGCTTGTGTAGCTAGCTAATTATCTTCTTGCTTGTGTAGCATAGAAGTAGCTCCCTTGCGTGGCTAATTTAGTTTTAGTAACCTTGTTAGTCATATTGCTTAGTTTGTGTAGCTAAGTATTTACGCTCTCTAATTAGGCGTTGGTTGCCTTGTTATTGAGCATTGCTAGTGAGCTTAGTTAGCTTTGTGTTTTTGCTTACTAGCATGTGTAGGAGCTTCCTTGTTACTTAAAGTACTAGAGGCATAGGTTTGTGTGACATTGCTCCTAGAATTGTTTAGGAGAGCTCTAGCTAGCCCGGCACCTTAGTTGCTTTATTAGTATCTTTGCAAGGTGCTAGTGAACATATATAGAGGGGTGTAGTCTTGGCTAGACCGATTGTTTTAATTCCGCATTTATATCGGTTAGCCGACGCGATTAATTTTAGAAAAGACTATTCACCCCCTCTAGTCCGCCATCTCGGCCTTACAGCGGCGCAGCAGGAGGAGAGCTCGTTGTCTCGATGATGCGAGCTCGACACCAGCCAACGCACGTCCTCGGTGCGCCCCGCCAGGGACGCATCAGTCCACCAGGCTCCACAAGGCGGAGGGTAGCGCACTGCGGCCCAGATACATCAGTGTCTCGGCCGTAACCGCGATGCACGCAGCACCATCAACGCCCGTAGACGCACCTACAATGACCCAAGGGAAGGAGCCCACCGCGGCTATCATCCTCGACGCGGCGGACGCTACGACAGCGGCGAGGACCGAAGCCCAAGCCCTGGCCTGCTAGGACCCTAGGCCTTCAGCCGGTACATCCTCAACGCTGCATTCCCACCAAGGTATCGATCACCTACCAATATCCCTAAATACTATGGGGAGACAAACCCCGGACTTTGGCTTGAAGACTATTGGAGCCGATGGTGCGGATAATGACGACTTCATTATCGCAACCTTCCTCTGTTCTTGGCCAATTTGGCACGAGCATGGTTGGAACACCTGCCGTCCAACGCAATCCAGAGTTAGGCGGATCTGAAGGAGATCTTTGTGGGAAACTTCCAGGGCATGTACAAGCGCCCTAGGAACCCATGTGACCTCAAGAACTGCCGTCAAAAGACCGGTGAGACCCTCCGCGGGTATATCCGGCGCTTCTTCCGGCAGTGCAACGAGCTCCCTAACATCACCGACACCGACGTGATAGGAGCCTTCCTGTCTGGGACGACATGCGAGTCCTTGGTTCATATCTGGGACACAAGGGCTCGCGAACCACCAAGGAACTCCTGGACATCGCCACCAGCCATGCCTCAGGAGAAGAGGCGATCAAAGCGATCTTTGATCGCCTCGAGGGCAAGGCAAGGCGGGACGAGGGTGCCGGCGAAGGCACCTCTAATCGTTCTGCCTAAAGGAAGAACAAGAAGCAACGGCACGAGGACTCGCTCGTGGCCACTGCTGACCGTAAGGGTGGTCGGAAGCACATGGAGGGCACTCCGAACCACTTCGAAAAATTACTCAAGGGGTCGTGCCCGAACCACGCCTTTCCCATAAAGCATCTGCTCAAGGACTGCAGCCTCATACGGAAGTCTTGTCCGGAAGCTCCAACAAAGGGGAGCAAGGGAAGGAACCTGCCCCCATTGCGAGACGACGCCAAGTAGAAGGACGACGGCTTTCCAACACCGAACGACTGCCTTATGATCTTCGGAGGCTCAGTGGCCTACGACTCCAAACGTTGTCAGAAGGTCGCACGCCACGAAGTCTACACGGCCCAACCGGCCACACCTCCCTTCCACGGTGGTCGGAATCCGTCATAACCTTCGATTGGACCGACCGTCCGGATACCATCGAGCACCCGGGGAGATATCCACTTGTGGTCGACCCGATCATCGGCCCAAAGCGACTCACCAAAGTACTAATGGACAGAGGCAGTGACCTCAACATCATGTACGCCAAGACGCTCGACGTGATGGGCGTCGACCGAACACGCCTCCGCCCAACCCGAGCGTCTTTCCACGGCATCGTGCCTGGGAAGCAGGCCATGCCACTCGGGCAGATCGATCTGCCCATTACCTTTGGGGATCAATTTAATTACGGAACTGAGACCCTCACCTTCGAGGTGGTTGGGTTCCCTAGAACCCTCCATGCCATCCTGGGACGACCATGTTACGCGAAGTTCATGACCGTCCCCAACTATACATACCTCAAGCTGAAGATGCCGGGCCCCAACGGGGTCATAACCGTCAGCACCTCCTTTCAGCAGGCCTACGAGTGCGAGGTCGAGTGCTGCGGCCACACCACAGCAATGGTCGCCTCCGGAGAACTCGTGGCCCTCAAAGAGGTCTCCGAAGAAGCGCCCGACACGAAGAAATCAACCGGGTCGTTCGAATCGACAGAGGGCTTCAAGGAAGTCCTCATAGATCCCAGCAACTCCGAGGGTAAAACGGTACACATTGGTACCATGCTTTCCTCCGAATAGGAAAGCGCGCTCGTCGATTTCCTCCGCGGCAACAATGACATCACTGCGTGGAAACCCTCGGATATGCCAGGCATTCCGAGGGAGGTCACCGAGCATACCTTGAAGATCCATCCAGGCTCCAAGCCGATGAAACAACGCCTGCATCGCTTCGACGAGGAGAAACATAGGGCCATCGGCGAAGAAATAGCCAAACTCTCAGTGGCCGGATTCATTAGGGAAGTACACCACCCAGAGTGGTTAGCTAATCCCGTTCTTTTACAAAAGAAGAGCGGGAAATGGATGATGTGTGTTGACTATACGGGTCTTAACAAGGCGTGTCCAAAGGATTTGTTCCCCTTGCCACGCATAGACCAAATAGTCGACTCTACCTCGGGGTGCGAAACTCTCTACTTTTTGATGTGTACTCCGAGTACCATCAAATCGCGATGAAAGAGTCCGACCAGCTCGCGACGTCTTTCATCACCCCCTTCGGATCGTTCTGCTACGTCTCAATGTCGTTCGGTCTGAATAATGCTGGGGCTACATACCAACGATGTATGCTCAAATGCTTCGGGGACCTCATTGGGTAGACCGTTGAGGCCTACGTTGACGACATCGCGGTTAAGTCCAAGCGGGCTGACCGTCTCATTACCGATCTTGAGCAAACCTTTGCGAAACTCCGAGCGAATGACATCAACGCCGGCTTGGCATGACTTCCTGCGCGGCGCCATCAGGCGGTCGGCGGTGGCGGGACTTCTTCCTGCACGACGGCGAGTGTACCCAGGTAGGATCCTCCCCTCTCCGTCCTTTCTAATCTTGCGATCTAGGGTTAGGGTTTGGGAAAAACTTGGAAATCTCTCAGCTTCTTCTAGTTTCTTTTCTCTTTTCTTCTCCGATCTAGATCTACACACTAGAAAACCTGGCTCTGGTACCATTGAAAGAATTCTTGGATCATCTAGGTTCAGATCCAGCGGGTAAAACTCAACTCAGAAAAAGAACTTGTTAATGTACCTCATCGAGAGGCAGTCGCGGCCATGGCGCCGCCGACGAGATAGAAGCGACGTGGAGGCGCGGTCCAGTTGCGACGACGAAGACGATGGCACTTTCCGTCGCTTACAGCGTGCCCTCTAGATCGGTTTAGGGATAGAAAAACCGGTGGGGCGTTGGTGGCTGCGGTGAACCTCGTGTCTTGCGCCCCGGCCCCCACCTTCCTCTTTATAGTGCTGCGTGACGAGGGTTCATCAGCCAGAAGAACGGCTGGGCGCCCCCGATCAGAGCGCGGATCAAGGACCCAATTAGCCGTTGGACCAACTGGTGGAGATCAATCTCACATCGGCTAGATCACTCAATCCTGTTCAAGAAACATTCACCTGTTACTCACTGAAAAATTCAGATATAGCGTACAGAAATAAAAAGACACAACGAATACAGTAGATCATGAAGTGCTATAATATGAACATGGCCATCTTGTTCATACCAGATACTTCCCCATCGCTTCGGTAAACCTCAATACCATGCAAACCTGCAGCTTTCAAATCCTTTACCACAGCAGCAGGGTTTTTCAATGCCCATGGATGAGCTAAAACTGCTACACCCCCTGTTCGACAAACTAGTTGCACCACAGATTTTCCATTGGGCTCACTACCTCTACAAATGAACAAAACAAGCTCAACATTGTAAAATGATTCACCTGATAGGGGATGAATCATAAGCAATTAAGCATACTGTGACTTACGTGGCATAAGCCGGTCCTCCATCTTACAAATACCTGCTAAAGGCCAGCCTTAGATTCTCCACATATCCAGCATAAACCATGGCCCGGGCCACATGTAGTCGGCCTGGAGCGACTCCATTCCCTGCTATCTTGCAGACATCTTCCAGCTTCATTGGCATGCCAAGGTCCTTAAGTTTCAGTAACATCTGGTTGGCGCACGCATACCGCCATCCCTGATACTGGCCAGAAACCTTTCTAATTCTTGAGGTTTAGCAGGTCCCCAGGCACCATAGTATGCAAGTATGTGCACAGGTTCCTCAGCCCCCATTTCGTCACTACAACTTGTTAGGATGATCTACACCAGTTGGTCGTGCCCTGATCGGGGGCGCTCAGGCGGTTCTAACCGGCTGATGGGCCCCTATCGCACAGCGTAATAAATAGGAGGTGGAGGCTGGGGCTCGAGGCACGAGGTTCACCGCAGCCGCCAGCACCCCACCATGTCCTAATCCTAGTCCGATCGTGAGGGTGTGTTGTAAGCGACGGAAGCTCAATCGCCTTCACCGCCGCCACTGAACCGTGCCACCACTACGATGCTACCTCTACTCCGACACTAGAGACGTGTCACGCCGCGCCATGGCGAGGTACATCATCAAGTTTCTCATCTAAGTTATGTTTTATCCACTGATCTACACCTAAATGGTTCAAGACTTCTATCACTGCTAAGAATTAAGCACACTTTGTAGTGAACATGTCGGGGCCATCATATACGATCGTGAGAGAAGTGTTACCTAGGCGAGTGCACGGCGCTGATCTCGACACCAGGGATAATCCTGATTGGGGATACTGCTTTGCTGCTTCCACGGCCTCTGGGACGCCGGCCATAGTGTCGTGATCAGTTAGCGCGAGCACTTTCACCTCGAAAGGCAGTTCACACGTGCATTAGCGTGTAAAGTTCTTACTGTGCAACGCATATCTCACACAACCAGTGAACTACACATGTGACTCTGGAATCTGGATTGATCACAGATATATTAATTAAGCAGCATGCACTGACAACAGACCAGGGGGCCATTTATAATTTAAGCGAAGATTTTCTCGCTTCTCGCTTCTCGTAGTTTAAATCTCTGAAGCGACTTACCACATAAGCGAGAATCAATGAAAATAAACAAAATGTTTGACGGGATTCTCGCTTATTTCCACCGACAAGCCGCTTATAAGCATAAACAAACGGGGCCCTAGTCATACTCATACGCGCGTTTGTGCAAGTACGCAAAGGAACAATGCCTAAAACTATGCAGTCTGTTGCGAAAGCCGAAAGCTTACCCCGTTGCGGTGTGCGCGCTCCACGACGTCGGCAGGCGAGAGCGAGCCGTCGCTGCGCGCCGAGTGCGCGTGCAGCTCCACCACCACGCGCGGCCGCCGCCTCCCAGCATCGCCCGGCTCATGGTCGCACACCTCTTCTCGACCAGGGCAGGCCCAGCGGAGCACGGACCTCCGCGCGGCTACCTCCTCCTCCGTCGGCGCCCTCGGCCGCTTCCTCTTCTTCTTCTTCCGCTTACCCTTCCTCTGCTGTACTAGCTCCGGATCTCCGGCGTCCGGCGCTGGCGTGGCAATGGCATCCGCCGCCACGACCACGTCCTCGTCAGTGGAACCACCTGCGGGAGGAGGCACCTGCCCCCATTGAAATACGAAACCCGCTGCGACTGCGAGCGTGCGCTGGCGTAATAATGAAAAGAGCGTGGTGAGTGGGTGAGGACTTGCGACTTTGTCAGGACTTTTAAGGGCTTCATTAAGACACTATTTAGTTCCCAAAATTTTTACCCTAAAATGTCACATCGAATCTTGCGGCATATGTATAAAGTACTAAATGTAGACGAAAAACAAAACTAATTACACAGTTGGATGAGAAATCGCGAGACGAAACTTTCGAACCTAATTAGTCCATAATTAGACAATAATTATCAAATACAAACGAAAGTGCTACAGTAGCCAAAACCAAAAAAACGCCATCTAAACGCGCCCTAAATTGAGGAGTAAAGTTTTGGATGTTATATGTGAAGTCGCATGAGTTATTCGGATACTAATAAAAATTATAGATTCTATCAGTAATCCGCGAGACGAATTTATTAAACATAATTAATTCATTATTAGTGTATGTGTTATTGTAGCACCATATTGTCAAATCATGGACTAATTAGGCTTAAACGATTCGTCTCGTAAATTAGTCGTAAATTATGTAATTAATTATTTTTTAGTTTATATTTAATACTTCATATATATATATGTCAAATATTCGATGGGATATGGAGTAAATTTAAGGTGAGGATGATGTGCGGTCGCAATCAGCGATTCAGCGACAAGGGAGGACCGGGGTCCGGGTGCGCTGCGGCGGATGATAGGAGAGCAGCCTATTCAGTTAGGCTAAAACGATCGTATGTGATCGTTGATTATTACTGTTGGCTGATTTAGTATGAGAAAAAATATTATTCTAACTAAAAATTTAAAAATTTACGATGGAGGGGCCACGCCGTGCTCGCGTCGCGTGCCGGTCGTCTACAGCTTGACAGACAGCTATGAATGTGGCGGCCATGCGCTTGCACGCGTGGGCCTGGTATGGTGGGCCGAGCCGCGGTGGAGTGAGAAGTTGTCATCGTTCAAGCCAGGAAATCGATCCAGTGAGAAGTTCTGCCTGCCCGGGCTCGGCAGGCTACACACTGACTAGGAGTCCAGTACGTAGCCTACAATAGGCCCGTAACTGCTCCAATCAGGAAGCCTGCAAGGTTGGGCCTGTTTCCCACTTTCTCCCGTGACCAAAACCACCAAGGACACATCCAGACCACTGCCCACCTATCGATTGGGCCGTAAGGCATCTCCAACTATATATAATAATACAATACAATATTCTCTCAAAAATATAATATAATATCTCCAAAAAAACTATAATATAATTATCCCTAAAAATATAATATAATATAGCACTAGCTATAAGCCAGTGAGAGAGGGCATCTGAAATATTTGAGACTGTCTTTTAGCTCCACCCTAGACTTTTCTTTTTATTATTCACACTATTGGAGATGCTACAATAGCACCTTCAAATGCTTCGATGACCAGCTCTAAGCTAATATGAGATGACACAGAGAAGAGATACGTAAAAAATCTCTTGAGCTAGCAGAAATAGAAAAGTTAAGCATTTTACACGTATCCATGTATGAGAGACTGTCTCATAACATAGAAAAATGACATAGCACCTGGTACATCTACGATAAGACGACATGTAGGAATCTTGAGAAACAGCAGGGAGAGGTCGTTTTTTTAACGATGAAGGTGAGGTGGCTTTTCTAGCTTTTGGGTGTACCGAACAGGGCCTATAAACTTTTGGGCGTGGCTAGCGTATGGACCGAACGCCTGCGCTGCTCCCTCGTGTCGTGCCCCGCGCCTGTCCGCCCACGTTCCGTCTACACCCGCTGTAAGCATGTGGGGCCTGCACATGCCAGTGGGGACCGCCTCCGCCTTCCTGCGCCAGACACCTAAGCGAGACAACAGAAAGGCGAAGAGGGAGATGCAACACTCGATCTAATTTTGAAACATCTAGATGCAACAATTGCAACATACGTCTGAAAACAAATGAAACATATTTCTAAAATACTTGCAAAAACACCTGAAAAACACTTGAAAAACATTGTAAACATACGCAACATCTAGATAAAAGCACTTGCATCATATGTGTGAAAACATATGCAACATCCAGATAAACACACTTGCAATATTGAAAAGATCTAAACAATGCATAGAGGGGTGAATAGGTGTATCTAAAAAGTTTCTACGTAATCTTAAAGTCAAATGTCAGTGATAATCATAAGTCCCGACAATTTGGACCGGAACTTCAAGCAGCCGGAAGTGCTGACAAAAACAGCCGGGAGTTCTGGCACCTACGAGAACAGTACTACAAGTGCTAAAACGAACTTTGAGTGAAAGATATCTTACAGACCCACTCCCCAGTGGTAAGATAAAGTGTTGGGGTTGCTCCTTTGACGCTAGCAGGTCACCAATCCGTAGATCGAGTTCAAACCCTAAGAGGAGAGTTAGGGAGGAAGACAAACCAACAAGAACAAATATGATAGCACAAATCACAACAACAACAAGCACGTGGGACACAAGAATTTATCTTGAGGTTCGGCAACCCCACAAAGGAGACAACCCCACAAAGGAGCTCCTACGTCCTCGTTGTTGAGGAGACCATAAAAGTCGGAGTCTCTTCCACCTCCTTGCCTCTCTCAAAGCAACCATAAAGGTCACTCGAGCTTTCCACTAAGAAATCAAGGGTAATACAAACTTTCCATGGCTCTTCCACAATATAGAAGCTCTTGGGCGATGCCTAGTCGGCTAGGGTTCCAAGAACCCAAGAGTAATAGACGCAAATCCAACCAGCTTGACGAAGAAATCTAGTGCTCAAGCTTGCCAAAGTGATTCTCTCACTCAATCCACTCTCCTTTCACTCAAAACCCTTGGGGAATCGAAGATTGGAGCAAAGAGGAGAGGAGAGGGGAGCCTTGAATGCTTGGGAGTAGTTTTGGACGAAGGTTGGTGAGCAATGAATGAGTGATGCCGGTTAGAAGAGAGGAGAGAGCTATTTATACTCTCAGGCAAATCAATCGTTCAGATCTGAGTCGAAAGTTCGACACAGATCGCCAGAACTTCCGGCTCAAACGCAAAAACACTCCTCACACAGACAGTTCACTAGGCTTGCTCGCATATCGTCGGAACTTTCGACGGTCCCCGGGACTTCCGGCTTTCGTCAGGACTTCCGACAGACATGGTAAGCCAGCCGACTAAGTCCCAAGGCGTCGGGACTTCCGGCGAGAGCCGGGACTTCTGGCACCCGAAACTCCCGACTCCCGTCGGGACTTCCGACGGACGAAGATGCGCAGGCGGCTAAGTCATGAAGTGTCAGGACTTACGGAGGGAGCCGAAACTTTCGGCACCCGAAACTCTGGACTCTCGTCGGGGCTTCCGACGGGCAAAGATGCTGCAGGGGGCTGCGGCTAAGTCAGCAAGCGCCGGGGCTTCCGACACCAAACGTCGGCACTTCTGACAGCCGGAACTCTCGGCTCACCCCGAGGGCTGCCAAAAGTCCACAAACAATGTCCAAGTGTTCATGAGGTGATTTTGTGTCTCTTTTGATTTTATTTTTATGCTTGAGCACTCTATCTTTCTCAGACCACTTCAACTTGCATCCCTCTTTATAGTACGGCATACCTAAACCCAAAACAAAATAAAAGGCTTTGGAGAGCGCTTTGGGTTCGTCCGCTTTTTGCACTTGAAAAATTGAGGGATGCCATTTCATCTTAGATCAACTCTTTGAAAGCTTTCAAGGGACTAAAGCTATAATATATCTCATTAAGATTCCATTAGTCCCTAATTTAGATGTCATCGATACACCAAAACACATATAGGGGGCAAATGCACTTTCAAATATACGTCAGAAAATAGATGAAACATTGAGAACAGGAGCTTGCAACATATGTGCACAACCATTGCAACATGTGCAACATCCCAATCTACTTTTGCAACATTCATATGAAACACCTGCAACATATCTCTAAAACACTTGAAATAGATGCTTGCAACATGCAGGTTCAGCGCAAAAATCTCCTTGCTGCTTGGAGAATGGAGGCTCGTCGGCATGTGAAGTTCGTCGAAGGCAGCGACCTAGCGGTGGCTACGCGACAGGGCAGGGAGGTAGCGGCTGTGCGCCGAGGCAGGGAGGCAGCGGCCTTGCGCCACGCCTGGCAGGACCGGTAGCCGAGCGCCGTGACTTGCAGGAGGCTACGCGCCTGGTGGGGCCGGTAAATGTGCCGCCGTGACTCGCAGTTGTCGCGTATAGATAGCCATCGGGCGCGTTTGCCGGCCGGCCCGGGAACCCGGCGTGCTGCGTCTTGCAGACGCAAGACGCAACATCGTCTCTCGACGGGCCGTCGTGCGGCCGTCTCTGCGTGCCTAACTAGTGCTTTCGTGTTCGCAGCGGCCCATGGCACGCCCGTGGGCTGCTTTTGTTGCTTGCCGTCTTGCGCTTGGGTGGCACGCGGCCATTTTCCGGCGGTCTGTGTGCTGCCCATGGCCCATGATGCACACTTCATAGAATCAAAGTTTCACAGTTCACACAATCACACTTCACAGAATCAAAGTTCACACTTCTTTCATAGTTCATAGTTTCACGTAAAAGAGAGAAGATGACAAAGACACACGAGATGACATATCATATGATGATGAACTTATATTGAGAATGAGCTATTTTGTGCAATGTTGCCTCATTAAAAACCTTTCTAGGTAAAACTCACCCTTGTGAGAAACCCTAGAAAGGGAAAAAAGATGGACTCTAAATGTCAAGGTCTTATAGTTCTATACTTCTATCCTATTAGGATAGCCAACATCGATGTGCAAAGTCATTGTGACTTAGTGAGTTCACAGATCACAAGCAATAGGAAGCCGGGAAGGCGAGGAGCACAAAAGTTCTATCCTATTACAACATCAGGTCATCGGTGGCAAAGTTCTTCCTTCATTGATCATAGTGACTCACTCTAGCACACCAAAAGTTCCCGCAAGCAAAGCAATGTTAGTACCAAAGAAGATACTTGAATGTAAAGAAATGATGCAAAATGGAACTTGAATGTTGAGTGACTACCTCTCATCTCATCTTCTTCTTCTTCTTCTATCCACGCAATTTTCAAAGAGCTCTGCTATTGGCCGACGACACCGGAGCTTTTGCCTTCGCCTTGTTCATCGAGGAAGAGGTTCTTGAATGCCTCCTCAAGGTCCAGTCCTCGGTGTATGTTTGTTTCTCTTCTTGCACCTTGCTCCCAGTCCTTGATGCGGTGAGCATCTCAACATGCTCTTTCGGGCAACAAGCGCCGCATGCCCGATCTTGAGTATCCCGGATGGATGTACAATAAACAGGACTCGAAAGGAGATGAACCACGAGGAGACGGATATAATATCTCGAGCCATAATAGACGAGGATTGGATAAGTTAGCTTGTGGTCACGCCACCAGAGAGTAGTATGTCAAAGGATTCCTCATAACATGTGACAGGTCTTTGTCCAAGTATGCTTTGAGCTCACTAACAACAGATGGAGTATGAGTGAGGGGGAAGAAGAGCAGGGAATCACGGGACCTCAAAGATCCTTCCCCATGCCTGCTTTTGTCTTACCAAGATGAGTGAAGGATTGAAACCCTCTCGAGACCTCATCTGCACCAAATTTACATTCATACTTGCCAAACAATTTATACAATTCATCTTTTACATCAGCATAGTATGAACTATAAATGCATCCAGTTGTCTTACCAAGCAATTCAAGCACATTAAAGAACCCTTTCATCTTAGCTCTAGGATCAAGAATGAATGCATATGAATAAATGAGTGGAATTTTCTCCCAATATTTAAGGAATTTAAGCTTCATAGGAGTAGCAATCATTCTAAAATTAGCATCTTTTTCAAACATTTTGCAAATGTTCAACCATGTCAAGCATATGGTGCAAAACAAGTGGAGTTGTGGGATAATAAACCCCAGAAATGACTGTGATGAGAGTTATAGAAGAGTTCTAGGAATATCATTATTTGTTCAAACAACATGCCAATGTCAGTATAGATCAACAAAGTAGAACCATAATTAGAGGTAATAAACACATCAAAGACTTCTTTGTATGGCGGCAAATGTTTGAGCATAAAAAAGTAGAATTCCATCTAACATCCATGTCCAAGCCAAACTTCCTAGGTCTAAGACCACGAGCCTTGCAAAGTAGTTTTTAAACAATGCAATTCTTTGATTAGAGGAATTTAAAAAACTTATTGCAGTGACGAAATCTTCAAGTATAAGGTTTCAACCTCTTCATGCCGATTTAACAATAAGATTGATGATATGGCATACTGTGATTGATGCACAAGCCGCACCTTGTTAGGATCGGTGGGGGTAGGTGTGAGATAAGAACCCAAATAACCAAAGAACATAGGCTGCAAAATCTCATATGCCCTAGAATTAGCAGAAGCATTGTCTAGAGACACAGAAAATACCTTGTCTATCAAACCAAACTCCTCAACCACACTAGCAATCCTATCAGCAATGTTATCAGCAATCCTATCAGCAATGTTATCACCAGAATGTGAAACATCAATCAGCCTTAAACCAATTACTTTTTTCTGTAACTCCCAATCAGCACTAACATAATGAGCAACCACAGATATATAATCCTCTTTAGCATTACCAGACCAAATATCAGATGTCAAAGAAATAGAAGATGCAACAGGCAACACAGATTTCATAAGCATATCACATTGTTCATCAAACAATTTAGACATATCTCTAGTGGTGGTCTGCCTAGAAACCTTTTGGAACAGAGGATTATGAGCACGCTTAATGTAATCCTCCCAAGCATCAGTCTCACCTATCCCTAAAGGAAGGTCTAGCCTAGCAATCAAAGCGGCACAACTCGGCGAGCAATCAAAGGATCATACACCCAATTGTTCAAACCATCGAGATTTGAGCAAGCTTAGGCTGGACAAGACTAGCACGATCACGTTTTTTTTCATACAAGAATTCATGTGCCGTCTCAAATGGCGATTGCGGCCGCCGATCTAGCAAAGATGTATCGCGCAAATGTTTTGAGATGGCACGCACTCAATTCCCTTCTCCTTAATCTCATGGAAGTAATCCCAAACAATGAAACTTTCTTACGAGAGGAGGTACCATGAGTGTCGATGGATACCTCAACTCCACCATCGTTGTCGCCGCCATCGACATCGATGGGCTTTGTCATCACCGAGGTCGACGATCAGATCGGCCGCATCATCATGTATGTCGTCGTCGTCCTCGACTTCCGGCCGAGTCATCCGCGTCTGAAAGCTTGGTCCTCGCCGTCGCCGAGGGGATTTTGATTCTCCCGCGCGCTATGAGGCCGGAACCGCCAGCAGACGAGCGGACAGCCGTGCCCGACCTCGACCTCCAGCAGCACTAGCACCGCCCCTCAACGGGCGCTTGGGCGGCCTGGCCATGTCTACTCCAGAGGAGGAAGACGCGGCGTCAAGTGCCAACTCGCACGCAAGAAGAAGTTAGAAGAAGTGAAGTGGCGAAGAAGAAGAAGTGGGAAGAAGACGAAGAAGAAGTGAGAAGAAGAAGAAACGGATGACAGATCTAGGGTTAGGGTTGGGAAGAAGTCCAACCTGTACCGGAGCCCGTTGCATGATGAAAGAGGCGAGCAAGCAATGGATGAGATAGACGGAGAACCACGGATTAGAATCGACGGCGAGGTGGTGGAGGAGGAGGATCGCCATGAACACTCACATGGTTCACCGAGAGGGAGTGAGGAGTGAGAGTAGAGGAAAAAGAGGAGGAGGAGGCGGGGAAGCAGGGACTGGGGAGGAGGCCGTGTGTCACCGCTCCACCGGTGACGAGGACTTGGGAGGACGGACAACGATGTCGGCGTCGGCGGGCAGTGGATCTAGATCGAGAATGGGAGAGCGGACAATGAGCGAGAGCGAGACCCGAGAGAGCCGTGGCGGGGAGAGGATTAGGTTAGGGTTTGGGAGGGATGCGCCATATGGACGACTTATATCTGACGAGGGAGAGGGAGGGTCGTGGGGGGGGCGGCGCCTGCTGCCTGCCGTGGGCCGTTCTCCGGCCGGGCCGCCATAAGGCCGCATCATCCACGTGTTGCGTGCCGTTGTGTCTCGGGAAGACGGCACGGTGGAAAAAAAAACGAACCGGCTACGGGTCGGGCCGTGGCCCACGGGCTGCATGGCCAAATATAGTTGTCTTGTTGAAAACTAGGAGAGGCAGACCCACGCCACATCTGGTAAGGTTGGCAATCGGCGGCCGCATGCATGGGAGGCGGAGGAGTATATGAGGAGTTGATTTTGTTTTTTATTAGACGAGTGGTGCATGCGGCAACGAGTGAAGCGAGGCGTCTAGTCTTCCGGAGGTCTTAATTGTAACATTACCCATAAACTTTAGTCTACGGATCAGATTGGCACGATGAATGACGCAAACTTTTAGTATGATATATTTGATTTTTTATTAGTTAATATAATTTGGTTAACGCTAAAACATATTTTTTGAATTACACAGTATAAAACATGATATTGGATTACGCACGTCTACCAAGTCGGTTAGCGCTGAGAACATAATTTTTTAATTACGCACGTCTACCACAGATGCATCATTGTCGACGGGTATGTCACCTACAACTGAAAACATAATATTGTTAGATATTGGAATAAATCTAGTAAACTGCGATCCCTTGTGCTGGTCAAAGACCTGAACGAGTGGATTGCACCACAAGAAATCTAGCTGGCTAGCTAAGTTATATCTAAAAAAATCGAAAAAAAACTTAACTCATATTCCCTTCTTTCCTAGTTATAAGTCATTTTGACTTTTTTTAGATACACAACTCTTGCCATGTATCTATATGCCAAAACTATTTATAATTTGGAACGAAGGGAGTAATTTTAGAAGTAATATTTTGTCATATAATTTAACAAAATGTACTTTAGTAAATTCCAAAGTCCTTTCACATGGACCAAAAAAAATAAGATTTTTGGATTGAAATTAAGGTAGTTTGGCCGGCTCCGGTTCCTGTCGTGGAGCAGATTTTTCTTGGTGGAGCTTAAATCGTTTCGGAAAATGTTTAGCGAAAATGATAGGTCTGTAATAATTAATGTCAAATTTGTGAGAAGACAAGAAAAGATACTCTCTCCATTCCAAATTATAATTCGTTTGACTTTTTTATTCCAAGTTTGATCACTCGTCTTATTAAAAAAAGTTATGCCAACATAGTCAAATTTAAATCATTTTTAAAGAATTTTTGTTAATAAAGCAAGTCACAACAAAAGAAGTGATATTTTACACAAATTTTTGAATGTGACGAGTGGTTAAACTTGAGATTAAAAAAGTCAAACGAACTATAGTTTGAAACGGATTTAGTATATTTTTACGCTCCGGACTCTATTGCAAGGAGCTGTTTTTATATGATCTTTTGACATAGCTCAACGCAAGAGTAGCAAGAATGCGCATCCGAAGACGTTTCTAAACGGCCAAGAAGTCAAAAGCATTCAAATCAAAACAAATTTAAATTTAAGACGATGCACATGTACGATTCATGATATTATTATTGTTTAGAATTTGGTGGGCCGTTAAACTGATTGTGAACTTTTTCGGGACAACAAAAACTGATTCTGAACTTTTTTTTCGGAGAAAATAAAACTGATTGTGAAACGACTCACGCGCCTGACCCGTGCAGCGCGCCACGCGTCGGCCGCGCAGGTGCGGATTCCCAATCCAATTCCAACGCGCGCGGCGCGGAGACTCGGCTCCCGCCCCCTGGCGCTCGCAACCGCGCGGGCGCGGGCGCGGCTGCGGCGTCCCCTGCCCTGAATTTCTGAATGCGAGCGCGCGCAGCGCTGGGGCGCGGGTGGGGTGCTCTCGGTCTCGGCTCGCTCAGGTCGCCCGCTGCCCCGCTCCAGTTTCCGCCTCCATTTTTGCTGGCTCCACCAACAAAACCCGACGCTCCCACCCACCCCTCGCTCTTTTCCTCCCCAAACCCGCGCTCCCATCCTCCGTGGCGTGCACCGCGCTTTCCGGCTCCCGCGGGCGGCGACCTGGGAGAGGCGGGGGCGTCTTGCGGCGAGGTTCGTGCTCCAAACCCTACCCCCCCCCTCCTTCCGTCGCCCACCGCATCGCCTCACTTGCGCTTTCCTTTCCGGCTGCCGAGTCCACAGTCCACGCGCGTGAGGAGGGAGAGGATCCTGCTAGGTTTCATGTCTTGGCACGCTTGGAAGGCTGGAACGCTTGATTTGTCCCCGGTAGCCGCCGGGTTTGTCGCTGCCCGCGCCCCCTCACCCCTCCCCTGGGTAGATTGTAGTCGCGGTCGCGGCGTCTCTGCGCAAGAGTTGTGGATCCGTGACTTCTTTCGCTCTGAATTTTAGCCTTAGGCATAAGGGTACTCATTTTGTTACGGTGCTATGACCTTGATTTAACAACATCGACTTCGCATTTTGATCTTTGAGTGAGATTGGGAGGATTAGGTCTTAGAGATCCTTGGATTTTCTATCTGTTCGTTTGTGGCTTGCATTGTCTGCTTCAGAAGGGCTTGGATTTGCCCAAAAAGTTCAATTAGCACCCCGCGCATGTACTTGATTTCCCTCCTGCATTGGCCAGATCCAGTTGTGTTGTTTTTTTTATGAACAAAACCTAGCTATTTGTTTGGCCTACACTATTCAGCTTGGAATTTCACTTTTGCCGTTACCTCAACTGCTCAACACAAGGTGTACATGTTGCTTATTACGTTTTATGTCTGTGGATTGACCAGGCATTTGAGGCCAGAGTTTTTTTTGGTGCTGTCAATATAGCTGATTGGTGAGGGTCAATGGCGGAAAACACTCATGGTAGTGGTCGACGCGCGCTTGGGGACTTGACAAATGTCCTTTGCAAGCGACCAGCCACATCAGATCTGGAGAAGAGTACGGGTGGGATAAAGATCAGACGGATTGAAAAGGACACTGCGACTGGGAAAGGGTTTGATGAAAATGCAAAAACCAGCAGTAGAGGGAAGGGAATTGTATTTGGGCATTTGTTTGATGGTGTTGCCAAAGAGAATTTCGAAAGGCCTTCTATCTTTCAGAACACTAGGGTTCAACACATGGCTGCTGAAGCAGCTGGGCTGTTATCCAAGGAGGCCAGTGACTTGAAGAACCATTATGCATCAATCGATTCATTTGATCTCAGTGATAAGGAGCAGGATTCTTCGCTGGAATCTGAAGGTGACTATGATGATGAAGATAATGATGAGATGAATGGTGAACTGCCACGCCATTTTTGCAGCTCAGAGCTAGCTAATAAAACATCAACAAATGACGGCGAGTGCTTGACTCAGGA
Source organism: Miscanthus lutarioriparius (assembly GCA_904845875.1). Classification (NCBI taxonomy): domain Eukaryota; kingdom Viridiplantae; phylum Streptophyta; class Magnoliopsida; order Poales; family Poaceae; genus Miscanthus; species Miscanthus lutarioriparius. The sequence goes on from CAJGYO010000008.1 coordinate 10,495,134, forward strand.
GGAGATAGTTGGGTCATCAGGAAATCAGAAGCCTCTGTCTTCATTGGATGCTACGGCAGGTGGTGACATGCCAAGTTCTAGTGTTCAGCATGCTTCTATGAGAACTGGGGGTTTGGAAGAAGCTGTCGCCACAAAATCTTGTGCTTGTTCTTTCTGTCTTAAGGGTATGTTCACATTCATTTCTTCATTTCTGATGCATTTGCTTATGTCAGCATGATGGCATGCAAACATATATCTTACCTTCGTTTCCTTGTCCCCGAAATAGCTGCTTTTATGTGGATGGATCTCCATTATCAGGATGCAAGAAGCCGGCTTTCTGGTATGACCGCAAATTCAACTCCTTTTATCTTATTCATAAGATGATATATAAGTAGCTAATTACTTCTGATTTATTTATGTGGCTACATTTTACTGATGTCAATTCATCTGTGCCGATTCCTTAGTATTGAAGAAAAACATCAAGTTTGCCAGGTTGTTGGAGGAAAAAAGTAGAGGAGGTGAATATGCTGCCAATGTAGCCGGATATAACTCAAAGCGAGCTGTGGGAATGGAGTTCGAACTATCTCAACAACAGAGATCACTCTTTCTTTATACAGAAAATGCCCTTGTCCGCGAGTCAACACAGCTTGTAAGTTGTTTTATCCATCTTTAACACTCCTTGCTTAATACAAAATTTGTTGCTTGTGTATCTGTATCTTGCCAGTTGCCATCAATATGCACCTGTGATTATAGCGCAAAATAATGTGCGTGGCAGTTTGTTCAGCATTCATCTGCTTGCACATGTTGATATGGTTTGATTGCTAGAAGGATCATGGTTTTAAGAGAACGATCTGTGATAATTGAAACTCACGTGTTCTCTGCTTTGGGTCTTAAATCATTTATTTGGGGGCTAAGACAATAGGCAAATAAGTTTCTCCTTATATTTTCTTTTGCAAACAGCTGGGAAAAAAACATAACTATCATATAGGTGGGAGTACTAGCTCAATACTTGAAAGTTGAAGGTGCATATGCTGGTGGAATCTGTAGGTGTAACTAAAGAATTAGTCCTTTCATAAATATCATGTTATTTGCTTCATGGTTCTGCAATGTTCAAAAAGGCGCTCCTAGGCACTCGCCCAGGCCGCTGGGCGGAGGGGTGCCGCCTCGCCTAAGGGGGTAGGTGGAGGGATAGGTGACGTCCACCCAAACCCAGAGCCGCACTGCATGAGGGAGGAAGCCGTGCCGCAAGCGGAGGTCACCGGTGGGGGCGAGGAGCGGCGGGCGGCGCGCCGACCAGAGGAGACATAGAGAGAGATGTGGGAGAGGAACCAGCGGCGGCGGCGACGGCGGCTATATGCGTATGTGTGTGCGGTGGCCATGCGGGAGACCGAGCAGAGGAGGAAGGGATAAGCCAATAAGGTGTTGGGGGACTTGGGCTTTGGGCCGTTTACTGTTTTATGGGCCTTTCTCTTCAGTGAAGTTCACTTATCTCCTGTTTTATTTTTCTTTTTTAAACATATATGTGTGTATATACTAACGCCTTGCGAACGCCTAGGCTGGCCTAGGCTCTAGGCGGTGGGTCACCGCCTAGAGACCGCCTAGTGCCTTCTTGAACATTGTGGTTCTGTTGCCATTTATCTTAACTCCTGTACTTGTGAAATCATTTTTTCGTTGTCTTTTTTCGCAGTTGGGAAATTGTTGGGGCATACTTTTTATCTGCTGTCTGTTTTCCAATACATTTTGCAGTAAATTACTTCAAAGTTATTGTATCTTTTAACTATGTGAGAATCTGGCCTTAGTTTTGAAATGGAGTTGTGCTGAAGAACTTTCATGTTAGTTACTCCCTCCGTTCCAAATTATAAGACGTTTAGCTTTTCTAGATACATTTCTTTCACTATGCATCTAGACATAGTGTATATCTAAGTGCATAACAAAAGCCGTGAATCTAGAAAAGCCAAAATGTCTTATAATTTGGAACGGAGGGAGTAGTAGCCATTTTTCTTCTTGGGCATGTGACAAGTGTTGTGTTTGGTTCTATTTGATTGCTCTATGCACAAATCTTTAAGGGCTCGTTTGGATCCTTGGAATTGAATTCATTCTAATAATTATAATTTAGACATAAATTAATTAAGCTAATATAGTTGTATATAGAATGTATTTGTATATTTATTGTTAGGCATACAAGGGACATACTTATATGTTGCATTTCTATTGTAGGGAAGTGAGTTGAAGAGTGTGCTATAAGTTGGAGAGTAGAATTATAGCATAGTGATAAGTGATCTATAGAATCCATTTCCATCTCCCACCCTATGAATTTGAGATAGGCTTATTTGTGAGCTTGGGAAAGTTATGGAATGTCAAATTCCAAGCCAAATAGCCTAATCCATTAAGTAGATTTCAATTCCTCCAAAATGAAGGGATCCAAACGGCCCCTAAAAGACATTTCTATTCTGGGGTAAATTGCTGGATTTTGTGACGGTGCCTAATGTAATTGCCTGTTTCGTACTCCCTCCAGTCAGTTTTAAGTGATGTTTTGGCCTCAAATTCTAACACCATGATGCCATAATAATGACTAGAAATTATTGCCATGCTACCCCTACTTGCATTACTTAATAATCTGTTGGTCAAAGTGCATACATGTGTCTCGATTGGCGTTAGTGGATGCATGCAACCAGAATTTTTTTTTCATGACCATAGTTAAAATCTTGATTCTATTGTCCCATTTTACAACTTTACGATCTTAACTGATTTCTTAAGGAAATTCTACGATCCTACTGTTGGAGTTCCGATCCAATTCAGAATCGCGATTTGAACAACCTTGTTCATGACCGTGGAATGCCTTCCTCCAATGGCAAACTCTTTTTTTCTTTTTCTTCTTCCTCCATGCCATTTGTGAGGATGCTTTCGAGAATTGTGAACATCAAGTGTTCAAGTTATGCAGGGACATTAACTATACGAGTATGCAAAATGAGAGGTAAGGGGTTGAAGGGTAAACGGGGTGTGAAAGATCCTAAACTCTAAACTGCATTTTCACATATGGCTACTTTATCATGACTGGAGGGAGTAGAGAATTTTTCGTCCTTTCTTTTTCAGAAGTCTATGTCTTGAACTTTCAATTGATTAGCCCACAAACTGGGTGTTGGTAAAGCGTTCATTCTGATTCTGCCATGTTCTGAGTGATATGTGGATTAAAAAGATACTGAGAAAATTATACAGTTGCTTTGGTGAGACTGTCAATTCTGGTTGTTTTCTCATTAACTGAAGTGCTTCTGAGTCTTTTTATTGCCTTGTTTTCAAAGATTGCTAGTCATGTTTACAACTTTGCTTCAAGTTCTTTCAGGCTGTTCTGAAATCCACTTAGAATTCTTTAACTTAAGCATTTGGATATGTGTAAACTTGATTATATTGCATTCGCACATTGCATGTGACATCTTGCATGACATTTTTCTACGTATTCTTCTTTGGTATAAGGTCAGCTTATTAGTTATGTTTACTATTCCGTAGTGTATTTATGTTATGCCACTAACTGTATTCCTTTGGTTAATTGTATATTTGGTTTATGATTCTGTTATAATAGTCGAATTTTCTTTTATTCAGCATTCTACTTTTGTGAAGTTGAAGGAATTGAGAGAGAGCTGCAAGACAAATCTTGAGACGATCAGCAAATGAGTGCTGCATGTTGCTCAGCTGAACTGTTAGTTTTCCTGAGACGTAGTATGATCAGCTGGCTTGGTTTGAAGCAAGATGTGCATTGAGATTGTTCCTCAACTTAGGAATTATGGTGCTTACCATCAATTTGGCACATTCGCTGTAGTGATTACTCTATCATAAAGCATTGTTCTAGTATTGTTTTTTTTTTGGATAAGGATTCTAGTATGTTTGTAGCTGATGTAAAAATAACCATGGTAAGGTAGGAACTGTATGTTGTCTCGTTGAGACATCGGCTTCTTGACTTGTACTTTGCAGTGAGCTTCTTTCATATGAAAATTCTTTCCTCGTTCTCCAAACAACAGGGAAAACAATATCGTTTCGAGCTTGCTGGTGAGTTTCATAGTGCGTGAATTTGTACCTTCTGAAAGATGTATGAGTGTATTATTCGGCTTCTGGGTCTTCACGCTTGGTATACTTGATTGTGCCTGCATCTACTGTGCGTTATTCTTGTACGTTTGGTACCTTAGCAGCCGTAAGCCATGTCTCTGGAACGATGCATTAGGAAAGAATGGGGACGTTGAACGCGGGACACCACTTTTAGAAACCTATTTATATTGTTCATTCAATAGATGGAACGCATGTCTAGTATCTTGAGACAGCTAATAGAAACTTGATACACAGCCTGTTGGATTTTCATCGAGCGTCCATACTACTAATCATTTTTAGAAATCAATGGTACAAAGGAGGTATATTTGTATTGTTTGTTTGAGAGATGGAACATGTAATGTAACTAGTATCTTGGGACAACCCGTAGAAACTTGTAAAATTGAGCTTGTTGAATTTTCATCTAGCGTACATGCAACAATTACACAATTAGTGCATGTCAAAGAATTGAATTGCATGACAAGGGTAAGGAAACTGCACTGTTTGTTCGAGAGATGGAACATGTACCTAGTATCGTGAGACAACCACTAAAAACTTGTTAAATTGAACCTGTTGAATTTTCATCTAGCGTGCATACAACAATTACACAATCAAACAATCAACTCATGTTGAAGAATCGAATTACATGACGATGATAAAGAAACTGCACTACTGTAAGCGTCCCAGTCTCTCAAAGTTTGGTTACTCCCTTTCATATCTTCTTTCTGGATAGACTTTCAACCTACACGTTATTCCCATTCCTCGTTTGGGAACATAGTTTCCGAAACGTGGAATGAGTTCATGTTTTACATTTCCGATGACTAAGGTTATGAGTACATGTGTGTGTTGGACAAACATATCTACCATTCCATCCGTCCACAAAAGGTAATTCTCACTTTTTGAGAAGTCACACGATTTAAAGTTTGATCAAAGTTACAAGACGAAAGAATAGTTCGCTATGTTCCTATTGCTCAGATCCCAAACAACGCAACAAGTGGCCTCAGGAGCTAAGGAAAACAAGGATCAAAGAAAGATGGCTCTAGCATCAGCAGGGTAGTGCCGCTTGGGAGTTCTTTTTTCTCCTTTCGCGCTACTTGGAAGGGTGCCATGCCTCTGGAAGGCGTTTGGTGTACTTGGCCTAGTGTACATAAACACCCTTTCGTATCTTAATAGAAGACAGAGCTTGTACCATATCTTTTTAAAAAAGTTATATAAAAAATATTAATATTTTATGATATAAACTAAGTATCATTGAATTTATTATGGAATATATTTTCATGGGAAATCTGGTTGGTGATGTAAATGTTAATACTACTCCGTATTCACTATACATTTGGTCAAATATAAGTTAATCTGACTTGCACAAATATTATGATTGCAATCTTTTATTGACAGAGGTAGTACATCTTACTTCCTCCGTTTAAAAAAAGATATATTTCTTGAGGAGTCAATCAATACTAAGTTTGACTAAATATGTCTAAAAATATATAGTTATTTACGATGCGCAATAAGTATCATTAGACTTAGCAAAAATATATATTTATAACAAATATATTTGAAAAATATAAATATTGATTTAAAAAAATCTAGTTAAATTTAAGATTCTTTGATTTCTTCGGAAATGAGATTTATAGTTTTTTTAACGGATTGTGGAAAAACACAGGACTGTCGTCGGTGCTTGACTGCTGTCACATCACATCCGTGCAAATGCTGCCAATCATGAGAAATGTGACGGTCTTGATGGACATTGATGGCGACCATGTCCTGCTGCCGCTCATTTACACTTGGTTTGCTTGGTTTATAAGTCGTATTTTTTTTAGAAATTAACTAATAATATTTTCAGTCATGACTTATCAGCTAAACGAACGGACATAGTCATCTGGGCCACTGGGCCACGTCGGTGAACACTGAGCACATAGGAGTACACTCAGCAACCATTTTCTGGTAATGGGAGGCGATTATGGAACATATATTCTCCAAAGGTCTCTTTTGCTAGGACCATAATAGTTGGACGAGAACGTTATTAAAGAGTTATTTAGTTTGAGGTATAGGGCAGCCTGTCATCTTATCACTTCTTCGCTTTTTCTTGAAGACAGAATAGTCATTTTGATATATCAATTATCGTCAAAGGTCCAATTTTATCCTTAAACTTTAAAAATGATTGATTTAATCCTCAAACTTACTGTTAGACTTAGTTTTACTTTAGGACTATCAAAAATGATTGTTTCAGTCCTCGAACTGTGCACTTTGGACACAATTTCAATCATGAACTATCAAAGTGCATTTATGCATAGTCCCTGAACTTTGATAGTTCATAGATGAAATTGAGCATAAAATGCAAAGTTTGAGGAAGAAATGGTCACTTTGATAGTCATAAAATGAAACTGAACTCAAAAGTAAAGTTTGAGGACTGAAACGACCGTTTCAAAAGTTCAGAAATAAATTTGGGCCTCAAACGATATTTGAGGGACCAAAACGACTATTTCGCCTTCTTGAATGAAAAACTTTTGTCACATCATTTCTCAAAAACTAATAGTTAGTATAAGCATCTAGAATATAGGCATTTCACTAATTTTGAGAAATGGATCTCTCATGCAGTCATGCCCCACCTCAAACCAAAACTTCCCATAGGCTACTCATATCTGCATTAAGCAAAATGCGGAAACGACTTTACCTTACGCGTGAAGCCTGAGCAACTCATTGAACGATCATATAATTGTCTAAAATATCCCGACCTACACAGATATACACTGACGCAATGGAGCATATCCTTCTTCCTTCCCTTTTGCGATGTGGCGCATTGACATCTTGGAGCGAGTTAGGCCATGCCAATCCTACACGCCAGTACGACGTCGTCATCAGCTAGTGGTCCTTGGTGCCGTTCGTGCCAAGTTATATCCATCCCAATGCAGCAAGAATTAGCAACCGAATTATATATAAAAAAAGCAACCGAATTAGCAAATCTCTTGCCCAACACGCCGACTGCCCACTACTAATACACACTTCACTGCATATCAGTGAAGCTGAAGTCCACAAGGTGTCGTCGCTGTGTGTCCATGCTGTGCACACTATACATGTCACTGTACCTCTCAAGTCTCAATGATGATCTTGGCATAATGCACGTCCAGAAGCAAGAGTGTCGTTTGCCAGGTCAACAGCATGTTCTTTTGGAGATAGTGCGTAGTAAAAGTAGTAGGAGAGATCTGGCCTTTCCCCCGCGAGCATCATGTTGAGAGAGCATCGGAAGAAAGAATGGCACAAAAACTAGTTTAAGCGATCGACCCGGCCTACATCACGCATGTGTGCGCGATTATTGCTTTTCGTGGAATTGGTTTGGGGACACTGCCCCCAACATCCTCACCAAACCTTTTGACCCCCGGGCCACAAACACATCCGCATATTCAATTGCCAACTCAAAACCTGAATTCAAGGCATGCACTACTACGTACCTTTCAGTAATTCAGCAAGTAGTTCTCCATAAACTTGTCATCTCCTTTTGCTCCATTTCGTTCTGCTGCAAGTCAGCTGACTCCTTTTGATGTAGCCTTCTAGTAGTACTCGTACTAATCAGTCCACACAGGTCTCGCTCAACAAGTTACTGTGTTCAGACGAAAAACGACCGCAGTTCCTACGAAGCCAGACGGGAGGCAGAGCTCCAGACATGTCGAGCTCAACACTCCTCCACAAAAGCGGCAAGAACTTAATGCCGCTTTGCGTTCTAAAAATCATGGACATCCGAACACGATATGCACGACGACGAGGACAGCGCCAGCAATCATGGGCGACAGATCGGCCGGCCGGCGTCGAGTGCGCGTGCGTGCATGGCGATCGGCCTGCTGCTGGCTTAGCTGGGAGGACGATCCCGGTGGCTTTCCCGGCGTCGCGCACACACAGTGGCGCATGCATGTGCCGCTGCTAGTTGGACGCTGTCCTTATTCTCGGAGTACATTGTGGACGCACAGTTTCTAGATCCACGAATAACCGGCGCGGCGCCATCCAAAGAGATGCATGCGGTGCGAGCAGAACAAATGCCCGATCGGCGATCGCCCGATCTACGGACCGACCGCACTGCATCTGCATCGCTAGCGGACGATGGACCAGACAAGCGTAGAGTCCCCTTTTACCTGTCAGCTCGCCAAAGCGTTTTTGTTAAGTATCCATGTACAGTACAATGCAAAAAAGTTGTTCCTCGTGTCTCAGATCAGGTTACCAAGAACGCTACCAAGAACTTGCTGAGGATTCAGATGCTCAGTTGAACTTGGAATTGCAATTTTGCAAAAAAAAAAAGAAGAAGAGTCACGGGTCAACAGGTCCGGGAAAAACCCTTGCCGTGCCTTATAGGTAGTAAGTACTAGGAGCTACGAATCGTGGCGTCAAATTAGCCCGGCGCATGCAGTGGAACTGAAGGTGTTTGTGGTTTTGCCCCTAAATCGACAGTGGTCAGTCCGGACCTAACCAGCACCTAACCCGGCTAACCCGAACTTAGCCTGCCTCGCTCGTTGATTACTCAATTCAGCGGCAAACAGATCAGTAATGGCACGGAAAGTTCTGCGTCCCCCCTGTGGCCTAAGCTCCTTTTTTGTCTCCTCGCCTCGCCGACACTCAACATGCTGTTCTATCCACTTCGTCGCCTGGCCACAAATCATCCATACAGAACTGTTTTTTTTTTGAGGTCGTCCATACAGAACTGTACTGCGATATTGGGATCAGAACTGCCTAAGCTACCATACTTTTTATTGTAAAAGAAAATCGCGACACACAAAGGAGAGCTCAGAACTGAACCCTGAACATCTGCAGCGAAATCAGCAGCAGAGTGCAGACATCATGCTCAACTATGTGCCTTATTCTGGACCTTTACCTACTAGTACTACTCCACTTGCAAGGTTTTTCAGAGCTCGCATCCATCGGTCGCCTTCAATTTCTGCGTGCCGTGTCGCTGCTGAAGATCGGTCTTGCTAGTCTCGACCGCCTTCGGTAAAACAGGTTTGTCTTCAACGTCGAAGCTCTGACCTTTTGAACACTCGATTGAGAGTGTCCACAATGCCAGCCTGCCATTTTCCCAGGCCAGAGGAACACTTCCCATCTTTCGCTACGTTCCAACAGTGACACCTCCTGCTGGCGCATGCTCTCATTGTCACGTCTCCATCTCCCCTCCGTCAGGTTTGAACAAACATGGCAGCCTGATGCTGCAGCAGCAGCTTCCTGTTTGCCGGTGCCATCTTGATCCACACGTCTTTCGTACGTGTTGAGCTGTGAGGCACTGGTGATCGACTGATCGAGGCGGAGATGACTCCGTGATCCGGGCAAGAGAGCAAGTGCATGCACCACCACTGCGGCAGGAAGCTCTATGAGCACGTCGCGTCAAAGCAGTGTCGCTATCTGACAATTGTTGCCCTGGACTGTACTCATGTGGCCATGCCTGCACGATCGGTCCCCTACTCTCTACTTGTCTGCAGCTGAATACGGGTACCATGGGTAGAGCCATTCACGAGAAGATGAAACCCCATGCGAAACTATGGTGGTGTTTGATTTAGGAGGTGCGTCGAAAGAATGTTGTAGGGGTGTTTGAATACTAATAAAAAAAATAAATTACATAATCCGTTAAGAATTCTACGAAATGAAATTTTTAAGTCTAATTAATTCGTTATTAGCATATAGTTACATTGTAGCACCACATTGTCAAATCATAGACTAATTAGGCTTAAATGATTCATCTCGCAAATTAGTCGCAAACTAAGCAAATAGTTTTTTAATTAATCTATATTTAATACTCCATACATATATCAAACATTCGATGCGACAACGACTAAAAATTTAGAAGTGCAACCAAACGTCAGTTATTGCTACTTCATCGGGATCGATCTGGCTATACTTCTCGTCTTGTACAGCCGTATGCATTATTTGACCGGCCAGCGGACGGCGCTAGTACTGCTAACTGCTTCGTCCTCGCGATGGCGACGATGGCGAAATTCTGTGGCGGTGCCGTAAGTAGATATGCTGCACTTGAGACTGGAGTACGGTGGTGGATCTGTTGCGTTACGCCCGGTGCAGTACCGGTCCAAGCACTTGGAAGTTGGACGCGGCCGCCGCCACGGCGAGCAGCACCACGCGTCGCCGCCGGGTCTCCATGGCTAGCTTTTAGCTTGTCACGGGCGCTAGTCCGGCCAAACCCAAACATGGGAGCGCGGAAGACAGCCAGGCAGCCAGGCACGCATACGGCGAACTGTACTCCCCGTCCCGGGTCGGTGAAATTACGCCGTTGCCCACGGCGTTTCTTACCGCCTCTGTCAAGACAGACAGGCAGGTTCTGCAATCATTCATCCCACTGCGAGCTAGCTACAGCACTCCTGCCACTACCGCTTGCTAGTGCTAGTGGTGGCTGCCACGAGTCCACGACGCGCCGCGCATGGAGGAGCGTGTCGAGGATACGTGCCCGGAGGCTTTATCGCCATTCGTCGTAGTTCCGCGTGGCGAGCTCGAGAACGATGTGGGAATTGACGTTGATGGTTTGAAGCACTACGGTACGGTAGGAGGCGTGGTAGCAGGGGCATCGTCGCCGACAGAGGAGGTGAGCTCCATTGTGGCATCAAGAAGGCGACGGTGGTGTCTTACGACAATGTCTCCGCGGTATACATGTCATCGAATCCAGTTCACCACAAACGCACCAAGCACATTGAGCTTGATATTCATTTTGTCCGAGAACGAGTTTAACTGGACGAACTGCGCGTACTCCACGTTCCGACAGGTGAACAATTCGCGGACGTCATGGCGAAAGGTCTACCGACAACGTCGTTCGAAAGCTCGTCGTTCAAAAGCTTCCGTTCTGTGTGCTGCCGATCACCCAACAGACTGCGGGGGTGTGTTGAGGATATGTGCCAGGAGGCTTCGACTGACAACCACTACGGGTTCTGAAGATCAATTGATGTACTCTAGCGTAGCCATACGGTTGCCAAAGCAACCATGTAACACTATAAACATTGTTCCTTTCTACAGAGCGAAATCCTTTTCGCGGATCTGAATCGCGCATGCAGTTGCAGCTCTCCCTCCCTAGAACTGCTAGCTCTTTGCGTTGCTCGCTTGGCTCGCTTGTTCGCCAACTTGCTTCTTCGCTTTCGGAAAATGATGACTGTATTCAGCTGCTTGTCGTGTAAGGAAGAGTGATTATTCCATCATGCATGCGTGCGCATTCTTTCTTGCCGGTGGTTTCGATTGCCTTGGACCTCAGAATTGGCCCATGAGTTTCTCCTCAAGATATCGTAACGGAGCATCAACTGATCTACTGTACTAAAGAATAAAAATATGTCTTACATACATTCATTAATCGCGAACCAAAACTGCTTGCCGATAATACTCCCAGTTAGTTTAGTACACACGATCGTTTGGCTCGTTGGCTTAAAACGATCAAAATTTATCGGTACCCAAATTATATTTTTTCTCACAATAAACCAAACACCAAGTCAAACTTATCTACTTGTAAACCAAAGAAGTCAAACTTATCGGGCAGAAACCAACCAGCAGGATGACTGATGGCAGTGAACTGGGCAAAACTGTCAACAAACATGGACAGTGACATGCACTGTCAGTAGACTGTAGACAACACAGTCCCCGCGCATCGCGTCGCGCCCGGCGCCTCCTCTGCCAGCCAGCTCGATATATACGCCTGCTGAGCAAGCTCTGCTCACTTGGCGCCGTGACACACGACATACAGCCATGGAAGGAGGCCGCGCGCGCTTCTCCCTCCACGTCGCCGCCGCCGCCGCCGCGCTGGTGGTGGTCTTGCTGCAGCTGCATGGCGGCGCGGCGTCCGAGCCGCCCTACACCTGCGGCGCTGGCGCGCCGCCCAACATCCCGTTCTGCGACGCCGGGCTGCCCATCGACCGGCGCGTCGACGACCTCGTCTCGCGGATGACGGTGGCGGAGAAGATCTCGCAGCTCGGGGACCAGTCCCCGGCCATCCCGCGGCTCGGCGTGCCGGCGTACAAGTGGTGGTCCGAGGCGCTGCACGGGGTCGCTAACGCGGGCCGCGGCATCCACCTCGACGGCCCGCTCCGCGCTGCCACCAGCTTCCCGCAGGTCATCCTCACCGCCGCGTCCTTCAACCCGCACCTCTGGTACCGCATCGGCCAGGTACGTACTGCTGCGTACACCGCCCTCTGGGCTCTGCCTCTCTCCGTGGTAACTGGTAAACGCGCGGGGCATGCACGACCTGCCCATCGTTTTCACGTGTCCTTTGTGTTGGCGTGCGACGACAACGGGAGAACGTGGCTACTGCCCTACTGCTACTGGTAGTAGTACGCGTGATGATTAGTGCTAATTATCACTTTCCGCCTAGAGAGGGGGGCATCTCTTGAATTGCTGCTAAAAAAAAATGTAAGGTGCTCCAGCACGTAGAGCGTGAGAAATGATGAGCAAGGGGCACCAGAGCAGGGCATTTCTCTGCAACAAACTCCAAAGAAATGCCGAGTGTTCTTGCACCTAATTTCACCAACCGGGTGTAGCAGCTTTTGAACGCATATACGCACCATAACGGTAGGAGCATGCAGCTTTCCAGCTCTTCTCCTTTCGGTCAAAATTGATTCAGGCGATTCGGGCCGTTTAGTTCGGTCTTGACTCTTGAGCAGACTGAGAAATTCACAACAAACGTTGTACCAGTCGTGTTGTCCTTTTGTGTAGAAAGAAATGAACGGCCCTGAAACTGGGTTGAAAAATACTGTTTTGGCTGGAATGTTGTGAGAAAAAAACACTATTATGGCTGAAAAAAGAAACCAAATAAGCCGGATTTAAGGTAAGCCGAACGGGGAGTTTCTGAATTTATCGTCCTTTTATGTTGAATTTTTTTTTTTACGATTGTGGGGATTTTGTTTATTTTGACTATTATCGAGCATTAGAGGTGGGCTCTGCTACGTGTGCAAATCTTGAGAGCAGAGAGTGATGTTACCTACTGATGCGACGTCGACGGGCAGGTGATCGGCGCTGAGGCGAGGGCAGTGTACAACAACGGGCAGGCGGAGGGGCTCACCTTCTGGGCGCCCAACATCAACGTGTTCCGGGATCCGCGGTGGGGCCGCGGGCAGGAGACCCCCGGCGAGGACCCGACGATGACCGGCAAGTACGCCGCCGTCTTCGTCCGCGGAGTGCAGGGCTACGGCCTCGCCGGCGCCGTCAACTCCACGGACCTCGAGGCCTCCGCCTGCTGCAAGCACTTCACCGCATACGACCTCGAGAACTGGCACGGCATCACACGATACGTCTTCGACGCCAAGGTGAAGTGCCAACAACTGCCGATGATTCGAGTGCCTTGGCTGGCAGGTCGGTCTGTCTGTCTGTCCAGGCGGTTCTGGGACACTGAAACGAAATGCAAAACCTTTCCCGATCTATTCTTCAGGTGACGGCACAGGATCTGGAGGACACGTACAACCCTCCGTTCAAGAGCTGCGTGGAGGACGGCCACGCCAGCGGCATCATGTGCTCCTACAACCGCGTCAATGGCGTGCCGACGTGCGCCGACTACAACCTGCTCTCCAAGACCGCGAGGCAGAGCTGGGGGTTTTACGGGTGAGTCTGTCTGCTGCAAGATTTGCTGAAAAAGGGCCCGTGACAGTGACAGATACCCACCACCGGCAGTTTTCAGAGCCTCCCTTATCATCATATCATGGAGCTGGCTGCTGATAAACTTATTAGCTGAAGTTACTATTTTCGTTGGCCTAGATGTCTGGATCGGAAGCCTTGCTGATACTTGCACGTTTTTACATGTCTTGATTGATCAGGTATATCACCTCAGACTGCGACGCTGTGTCCATCATCCATGATGCGCAAGGGTATGCCAAGACGGCAGAAGATGCAGTTGCAGATGTGCTCAAAGCTGGTATGAGTTCACTGCTCTTGTTAGCATTAGTATGGATTAATCCGTAATCATACTATCTGAATATTTTCTTTTTGAAATAAACATATGTGAATTTAAAGGCACTCACATGGAACTCTTGGCGCAATTTGGACTGTTTGTTATGATAGGTGACTGAACTTTAACTAAAAGTTTTTTTTTTGAAAGAAAACTTTAACTAAAAGTTGATTTGGCATTTTAGCTCCAACCAACTGCTCCTTCTCATATACCTTTCGTTCTGTCGTTTTGATCTGAGCAACCCAATCTGCTACAAATAATTGATATCATGACGAACATCGTGGTATCATAAGATTCCAGGTGTCACAGAAAAAAAAAAAAGACCATATAGCATTTACAGTAACTATTCTGCTATCTAGTCTAGTCTGAAACGAGTAATAAAGCCTAAATGGTTCAAGTCAACAATGACGGTGAAAACGAGGTCCACATCAATCAACAAAAAACCAATAATGCAGCAATTTGAACTTTCTCTCAACCAAATTCAAAAGAGTTCGTGAAAAGACGGATGCCATGCCCCCCAAGATACTCAGAAATACGTTTCTGACCCTTTTTTGTATTCCTGTCGGGAAACTTTCAGGAATGGACGTGAACTGCGGCGGCTACGTGCAGGACCACGGCGCGTCTGCGCTCCAGCAAGGGAAGATCACGGAGCAGGACATCGACAGAGCCCTGCACAACCTGTTCACCGTCAGGATGAGGCTGGGGCTCTTCAATGGCGACCCCAGGCGAAACCGGTACGGCAACATCGGGCCCGACCAGGTGTGCACGCAGGAGCACCAGGACCTCGCCCTGGAAGCGGCGCAGGACGGCATTGTCCTGCTCAAGAACGACGGCGGCGCGCTCCCGCTGTCCAAGTCCGGAGTCGCGTCCCTCGCCGTGATCGGGTTCAACGCGAACAACGCCACCAGGCTGCTCGGCAACTACTTCGGCCCGCCGTGCGTTACGGTGACGCCGCTCCAGGTGCTGCAGGGCTACGTGAAGGACACGAGCTTCGTCGCCGGCTGCAACTCGGGCGCCTGCAACGTCACGACCATCCCCGAGGCGGTCCAGGCGGCAAGCTCGGCGGACTACGTCGTCCTGTTCATGGGGCTGGATCAGGATCAGGAGAGGGAGGAGGTTGACCGGCTGGACCTGACGCTCCCGGGACAGCAGCAGACCCTCATCCAGAGCGTCGCGAACGCCGCGAAGAAGCCGGTGGTCCTCGTGCTGCTTTGTGGCGGGCCCGTGGATGTGAGCTTCGCCAAGACGAACCCCAAGATTGGGGCCATCCTGTGGGCTGGCTACCCTGGCGAGGCCGGCGGCATTGCCATCGCACAGGTCCTCTTCGGAGAGCACAACCCCGGTGAGGTTTCGTCCATTTCCTCAGAACGAATAACTCTGCCATGGCAAACCACCAGCTCCTAACACAAATCATCTTCTACCGCAGGTGGAAGGCTGCCCGTGACGTGGTATCCCCAGGATTTCACGAGAGTGCCCATGACGGACATGCGGATGCGCGCCGACCCACACACGGGCTACCCCGGCCGGACGTACCGGTTCTACCGCGGCCCGACCGTGTTCAACTTCGGCTACGGCCTCAGCTACTCCAAGTACTCCCACCGCTTCGTCACGAAGCCGCCTCCCATGAGCAACGTCGCCGGCCTGAAGGCGCTGGAGACGACGGCGGGCGGCATGGCGACCTACGACGTGGAGGCGATCGGGACGGAGATGTGCGACCGGCTCAAGTTCCCGGCGGTGGTGCGGGTGCAGAACCACGGGCCCATGGACGGGAAGCACCCGGTGCTGGTGTTCCTGCGCTGGCCCAACGCGACGGACGGCAGCGGCCGGCCGGCCAGACAGCTGATCGGGTTCCAGAGCCTGCACCTGAGGGCGATGCAGACGGCGCACGTGGAGTTCGAGGTGAGCCCCTGCAAGCACTTCAGCCGGGCGACGGAGGACGGCAGGAAGGTGATCGATCAGGGCTCGCACTTCGTGATGGTCGGCGAGGATGAGTTTGAGATGAGCTTCATGGCATGATCCCGGTTGTGAATTGTGATGGAAGTCTTGAGCGTTTCCTCAGAATTCCGATTCTCTCTTAACTTATTCAAACGAAAAAAGGGTAATTTGAGCAAGATTACGGCATTATCGATGCCAGAGGTTCATTGATAAAAGTCTCCCCTCTCCTTCTGTTCTTTTCGAACAAGCGAACGGAAGTAGGAATTATATTGATTATTAACAGATACTCTGACATGATGAGACGTATATAGAAAAAAAGTTCACTAACATAAATCATTTAGAAATCAGAAACATCAAACCATTGATTCAGTATGTCCTAATAGTCATTAATAATACAGTAGTATCCATTTAAAATTTAATCTATTCCATTTTATATAAAAATGAACCCATAGTGAAGTGACCGTGACAACTAAGAGATGATTGAAATTAAGTCTCTTAGAGCAACTCCAACAGAGTTGGGAAAAATAGACGGCTAAACTCATGATTTAGCCAACTTCTAAAATAGAAACCAAAAAAAAAAAAAGAAAACTCCAACAAACATTCCATTAGGGTTAGGCGAATGGCTAGCCGCACATGCAAACTATATCGAGGATACGAGAACTCCGGGATAGATGACTTGCTATTTTAGAAAGCGAGATACAATACTTGTTGGACTTTCTCTTTTTTCCTCTAAAATAGTCAAATATAGATTACACAACATGGATAGCTCTTTTGTTGGAGTTGCTCTTAAAGGCTATGGCACAAAAACTACTTATAAAATACTAAACAATTCTATCGAAATGCGCACTAGTTTTTTTTTGTATAAGTATATTGCTATCTCTAACACAAAAAAGAGTCTTACATCCTAGATTTAAATCACACACACCAAGAAATACGAACACTAAACGCAAAATCATAAATAAACACAAATTGAGTTAGAAAATGCAAACTCATGAACAATAATACGTGGAACGCCAAATCATCATCATCGTATATCTGAAATGCACAAAACGTCGCCAAATCATGTTTTTGGTTCGGAAAAAAGGCGAGGGGCCAAAGGCCCATGTATTGGTGCATTGGGCCCTCCTCAGTCCACGCATGGGCCATAGTGCTCGGAGAAGCCGGCCGACTTGATGGTCTTTGCTCTTGTGGCAAGCGTGATGGATGCGTGTCATGCCTGGCAAGGCTTGCGTGCGCCACTGCGCCGACCGCGGGCGCAACCGAGACTAGCACTCTAGCAGCACTACAGCAGGCCAGCAGCACGCCAGAACTTCAAAGTTGAAGCTACGTGAGTTCGAGATGAGCTTCGTGGCGTGATCCCGGTCGTGTCAGAAGCCTTGAGTGTTTCCTCATAATTCCGATGCTCTCTAACTTATTCAAACGAGAAAAGGGTAATTTGAGCAAGATTATGACATTATTGGTGCCATATGTTCATTGGTATATGCCACTCCTCTCCTGTTCTTTTCGAACAAGCTAAGGCAAGTAGGAATTATATTGATTGTTAACATGATGAGGCGTACATTAAAAAAAGTTCACTGACATAAATTATTAAATCAGAAACATTAAACCATTAATTCAGTATATCCTAATAGTCATTAATAATAATATCCATTTAATTTATTTTGTTTTATAAAAAGTTACGAACCCTTGGTGAAATGACCGTGCTAACTAAGAGGGGATGAAATTAGGTCACTTAAAGACTATGGTCCAAAAACTATTTAGTTTTTTTTCTCAACGTTGCTATCTCTAACCTAAAAAGAGTTTTACGTCCTAGATTCCAATCATATCAACTAATCTAGCTAACTACACTAGGAAGGTAAAGCGCACACACACCATGAAATACAAAAAGACTAAACGTGAAGACATAAATTAAGTTAGAAAATTGAAACTCATATACACGATGATATGTTTTTTTAGGATAGTATACACAATGATACGTGGAATGCCAAATCATGTGTCTGAAACGCACTAAACTTCGCCAAATCATGTTTTTGTTATATAAAAGTGAGGGGTAAAAGGCCCAGGTATTGGTGCATTGGGCCCTCCTCGGTCCAGGCATGGGCCGTAGTGATTGGCGAAGCCAGCCGACTTGATGGTCTTCGACAATCGTCAGGTTCCCTAAAACAAAAGACAATCCTCAGGTCCCCAGACCGGCAAGCGTGATGGATGATGCATGACAGATTGACAGGCATGCGTGCGCCGGCCGCGGGCGCAACCGAGGCTTGTGCGCGGTGCGCCGATGGTCGGTGGAGCTCCACTAGCAGCAGATAACAAAGTTGAAGCTACGGCCTGCTGTTTGCATCCAGAAGTTCAAAGTTGAAGCAGCCCCGTGTTATAGAAACAGCAGGCCGTGGCTGCCAACAAGGACGTGCGTGAGCTGCTGTCGTAGGGGATTCGGCTTCGGCCACCCGGAACCGGGCAAAAGTCCTTTGACCATCCAAATCCAATCAAGCGGACAAAAACCACGAGTAATCAACACAAAAAGGCAGCCGCCGTCCTCACCTTCTCCATCATCATTACTACCACCAGATGATCGAGAGCGAAAGCATGCATCGTGGTCACAAGAAAAGGTCGTCTGCGGAAAAACACGCTACATGTTTCAGTTCCACACCCTTAACGACCTGTTCCCTGATAATTTCTACACTGACAAGCTAGACTGATGTTTATTTGTTGCGAGAGAAAAATACTATTTACTGACTTATAAGGTCTGACGAAAAGCATGAACGGGTTGAACAAATAAAATACGGCCGTACCCCTCAATTATTAGGTGACACGGACACAGACACACGGTCACACCCTGTCCAATCCCCAAGTTTTTTTAAACACACACACGATGACACGATCACAGTCACGGCATCGCTCGCAAACCGATCTGATCCGGCAGCAAAAACTATTTCCACGCCGAGCACATGTCCAGATCCGGATCGCAGTCGCACACAGCTCAGCGCCCAGCGAGTCGCGACGACCCCACTCTGTCCTATGCGCCGGCAAGTACGCGGGCGTGGGTCCGTCCCGGCCGTCCAAATACGCCACGTGAGAGCCCCAACCGACGGGAGCCGTCCGATGCGACCGCCCCCTCCCGTCCCGTCGCATTGGATTTTCCTCCCCAGGCATCTTCGCTTCTTCCCGAGCACAAGGAGGAAGAAGAGGAGGGTAGGAGGAGGGAAGGGGGACCGGGGGACGGTTCGCTCAACCTGCCTCCCTCTCTGCCCCTCGCCGCCTTCCTCCGCTCGAGCGGCTTGCTGAGGTGAGCGCCGGGAGCTCGTCCTCAACTCTTGCTCTATGCTGCTCTATCTTATTGAGGGGATTAGACTTTTCGAGCGCCTTTTTGTTCGGAAGATTGCTTGCTTCCTGTTGTTGTTCCTAGCGATTTGGTGATTGCGCAAGGAACCCTCGATCACGCGATATGTGGGGGAGGTTTTGCTCCGTGTGGTCGTTAGCTTGGAGGAGGCAATCGCAGGCTAGGGGTCTCGCAGCTTGCACTGTGTCTGATGGAGTAGAATATCCGTTGCGTCTTGTGGTGACATACTCGTACTGCCATTTCGTGGAGTAGTTGGATTTCCTAGTTCTGCCAGGAGAGCGCCCCGTTGACCGTAGTGGTGGCGCAGAGGTGTGCCGTGCTTCAACTGGGATTTTGCTATCCTGGGCTCTGCTCGTTTACTGGAATGAAATTGGGAGGGACATGGTTGTTGATGTGATTATCTGAAATTTTGTTTACCGGTTTGGCTGTTTCTTGGTTGTCCGTTTCATTAGTTAGTTATGCAAAGTTGGGGCTCTTTGGGGTCGATGCCCTTGATATCATAGATTGCTGCATTATGATGGTTTCATTTCTGCCTGCCCTGTCCATTAATATTGCCGTAGTTGGTAGTGTTTTATTGTGCTACTCTACTACTAGCAGTATTAGCATACATGTAGAAGACAGAAAAGGCGCTCTCTGTTGGTCTACTTATACACAGAATTTGGCTCTTTATACATGGAAGAAGGTATGTTTATGCACACAAACATGGCAATTCCCCATTATCCGTATACGTTTATTCATACACACGTTTTTAGCATGTCAACTATGAATTTTTCATTGTCTGTGCAAGACAAAATCTAGTACCTCTAGTGTGGGCTCTGTCAAATTGCTTTAGTTTACCTCTAAATATGTTCTGATACTTCATGGGCTCTGTGAGGGTTTTTAGTTTGCTTCTGAACATGATATGTTATCTTTACTGCCTAGACACTCTGTATCTGCTTAACTGTGCTTGATTCAATGAACTCAGTATGGAGTTCAAATCCTAGCATAATTGTACAATTCGTAAATTGTGAATGATTTTACCATCAGCACTTTTGCTGTGCATGTCTGCTGAAATTCTGTTTTTACTTTGCCTGTCTTGCTGTTTTTCTCCCTCACAGGAGCTATAGTTATTCTCCTTTGTGTAACTTAGACTGAAGTTCTTACAAGGCCTTTGGATTTTATTCTTGTAGGAAATAGTGAAAGGGCACTATGAGTTCAGTGAGTGGTACAAGCAATGGCCATGGGAAAGAAGCAGCATTGTATGAGGAGCAGCTGTCCAAGGTGATTTCATGTCACCTGGGTTCAATATTTTGTTTGTTTGCTACTAAGTGGAAGAGCTCTAGATATAAAATGCATCTTAAACTTGTTTGCCTCCTTTCCTTTTTCTTTTCCAGTTAGGCACCCAAATAGCCAATTGTTACCATTATCTTATATAGAACTCATACACTGTGCATTCTTATTTTTCTTTTTCTTTCATGTCAGATTGGTAAAGTTAGAACTGACCTAGGGCAGCTATCTGGAAAATCAGCTCTATATTGCTCAGATGCTTCAATTGCAAGGTACCTGATGGCAAGGAACTGGGACGTAAAGAAGGCTACTAGAATGCTGAAGAAGACCTTAAAATGGCGTTCAGAATACAAGCCAGATGAAATCCGTTGGGTGAGATTTTTTCTAAGTCATATTGCTTTGAAGGATGTGACAATGGTACACGTGGGATTTTGCTTATGCCAGCACGGAGCTTTTTAGCATGCTTTGTGAAACATTTGGTGCATTATGACATCTGGTTTGATGGGTTATTATCTGGTGGAAAATCGTATTTTGCATTTCTTTATGTAGGATGACATATCTGATGAAGCGGTGACCGGGAAAACTTACCGAACTGATTACTTTGACAAGATTGGGCGGAGTATCCTTGTCATGAGACCTGGATGCCAGGTTTGATAATGCTCTTCTGTCCCCCTTCCTTCACCCGTCTTTTCTTTTTTGAGACGTGAATGTCTTCCCACAGCAGCTTTTTGTTTTTATCATTTTCACTGCACATATTTATATGCATATATATACATGCTGTCTAATTCAATCATTCTGAGTTGCTATTTTATTTTTCAGAATACCAAGAATCCCAATGGGCAAGTCAAGTACTTGGTGTACTGTATGGAGAATGCAATTCTAAATCTGCCACATGGTCAGGATCAGATGGTTTGGCTCATTGATTTTGCTGGTTTCAACTTAGGTAACTTGTCAATTCAGGTGACAAAGATGACGGCAGATGTCCTACAAGGCCATTATCCTGAAAGATTGGGTGTGGCGATTCTTTACAATGCTCCAAAGTTTTTTGAGCCTTTCTGGAAGGTATGTCTTTACAATCTTTGAGCTTCTTATTTATTTCATCAGATATGTACGATGACATGTTCCATGAATGCATCATGTCCTGACCAATTTCATTCACCTTCCTATATGTAGACTCCAGTAAAAGATTGGAGTAACATTTTTGAATTTCCATCTTGATATTGGAGTAAAGCATATTTGTTTATGTACTTATTCGGTGAGCTCAACTGAGCTTGCTACTGCAGCTAGGGATGCAAGCGGGATATCCCGTGAACCCGCATATAGGCTTAATTTTGTGGGTTGCTCGTGGCACGCTTGCATCTCAGCAGCAGCAGCCAGCCATAATGAAACACTAGAGAGTAACTGAAGCGGAACAGCAGCAGCAAGACAGATGTTGCCTTGTAGTTTTGCTGTACATAAGTATCAGTTTCATATGTATCTAGTAAATTAAACACCTGATGTTACTTTCAGTTAATAATGAATTCGTGATACATTTCAAGAACTAAAATCTAGATCTGAATGTAGATGGCAAGCCCCCTTCTTGAGAAGAAGACCAGAAACAAGGTCAAATTTGTATACTCAGACAGACCTGACACCATGAAGATCATGGAAGACCTTTTCAACATGGAAGAGTTAGAATGTGCATTTGGTGGCAAGAACCCAGCTACTTTCAATATAAATGATTATGCTGTGAGGATGAGAGAAGATGACAAGAAGATACCATCATTTTGGAGCCTGAGAATTCAGCTCTTGCTTCTGAGCCATATCAGATGAGCAGCCAAAAAGCCCTAGGAAGCATTTCAGGTGCGAAGACTGAAGATGCTGGATCTGGAAAGAGGGAAAACATGGAGACTGCTCCTGAAAAGAGTGAAGAATCGGATATCGAATCTGAAAAGGAGGAACAAACACGGACTGAATCAAGCACAGTTGAGCAGAAAAGCTTGCCAGGAGAAGCTAATGCCCCAGCAGATAAAAGTGGCGTTTAATCTGATCTCTGAGTATCACCATGAAACAAAAATGCTAAAAATTGATAGGATCTCTACCACAGTTCATTAAAAGATGAACACAAAAAGCGATGAGAAACTCTTTTAACATGGCAAATCGTCATGCCTGACTTGTTTTGTAGTCAGGCACCTATTTCTCTGTCCTCACGATCTTATTTGAGGAACCTTTTCATGACAGAATGAGATCTACCATATGGTAAAGAACTTATACCATAATGTTACCCTCACTTTTCAATTTTCATGACAGAATGTGATCCAGTGTTCAGTTTCTGCTATGCCCTTGTATTTACAGGAAAAATACTGTTGTATCTGCCTATCTGGATGGCATTTTCTATACTCAATAGCAAGACTGCAAGCGCTTTTCACCAGCAGACAGTAGCTGTTGGGTGAAATACCATTGTTCACTTGTATTCTGTTCAGCAACCACCATTGACTTTCAGTTAGTATACCACTTGGTACAAGACAAGTGTTGGGCTTGAAAAACTTCAGCCTTTTCGCTACAAACGTTTCTGATCTTTGTAAGCTACTATATTATAGACAAAACTATCATCACAAGTCAAAATTTTAGAAGTCATCATAGAAGCTGTGTCTCTTGGGTATCGCGGAGGAATCGCAGTGGATCCTAGCGTCCAGAGTTGAGTAGCCCTTTCTGATCTTGCTCCCACTATCTACATCGGCTTCGACCACGAACACGCTGCAGACAGGCCTGTGATCGGAGAGCCTGAACTCGCCCCTGATGTACTGCAGCTGCTCGATGCCCTGGCCGTGCCACAGTATCCGGTCACACCTGCATCATCAACATGGAACATTCAGAAATATCAGTCTGCCTCAGGGAAGCCTCAAAGCTTTGGGCATGTCTGGATCTTCAAACCAATGCTGTACTAGTTTTGTACCATGCCGGCGTTCGTCGTTTCTTCTTCGATTTCGCAGTATCCCATACGTATGAGTCGGAGTTCCGCTTGTACTTGTATGTAGGGGCGAAGTAGATCTTGCCCTCCTTCCACCCTTTGAACACTCTCCCGGCTTGTCTCTCCATCGCGAGCTGTCAATGTACGATATTGTCAGCATCAGGTTTTCTGAGAGAAACCACGGGTATTTTTACTGCGTTTCTCTGTAGTAGCACTGTAGCATATCTGAAAAATCCTGTTCGTATGGAGTAAGTTTATATGATACCTGATCTTTCTCCAATAAGATGTCCCATTCATTCTCCTCCAGCAGCGTCTTTGTTTCCTCGTAGCTCAACGAGACTCGGTAATTCAAATCCCCAAGCCAGATGATCCGGCTGCAGCATTGCATGGACATTGATTCAGAGGCGTAAGTAAGCACCAGAGGTGTAGAAGAATGATGTGCCCTGCCATGTTTTATTTTCAGTGGATGCTTGCTTACTCGTGGTCAATGATCTTCTCAGGAACGCGCTGGCCGGGCACCTTGCAGATGCGCGGGAACTGGGCGTTCTTGAGGATCTCGGCGACGTCGGAGTTCCTCCGCACCTCGTCGCCTTCCTTCTCGCCGGACGCCAGGTGGCAGCACACGAAGCAGATGCTCGTGTGGTGCAGCGTCATGCTCATGGCGATGCATCCCTGGTGATTTCAGAATTCAGAATCAGACGCTCGCTCGTTCGTAAGATTAGGCATGCACGAGAGAACACGCAGACCTTGTTCCCGAGGCGGCCCATGATGCCCCGGCCGACGCAGTCGACCCGGAGGTGGCCGATGTACTGCACGAGCTCCCGCCGCACCCACACGGACAGGAAGATCCCGACCATCTGCTTCCTCGCGATGAGGCAGTAGTTCATGCCGCCCCTCTGGTCGCCGCCTTCGATGGAAGGCAGCGCGTCGTCGTCGGCGCCGCGGTTCGGTGAGGCGGCGGCGGCCTCGACGCGGTAGAGGAACTCGCGCATCTCCCGCGCCCTGCGCTGCATGGTGGACGGGTCGGACATGCAGGTGCACGTCTTCA
Source organism: Miscanthus lutarioriparius (assembly GCA_904845875.1). Classification (NCBI taxonomy): domain Eukaryota; kingdom Viridiplantae; phylum Streptophyta; class Magnoliopsida; order Poales; family Poaceae; genus Miscanthus; species Miscanthus lutarioriparius. The sequence continues at coordinate 10,519,624 of CAJGYO010000008.1, forward strand.
CCAGCGCGTTGTCGACGCGGTAGCTCTTGTTGACCATCTTGAGCGGCGGCGGCGGCTTCTGCGCGGAGAGCAGGCCGCCGCTGGAGGACTTAGGGATGGCGGCGTTGCTGGGGTCGCGGACGCCTTGCCGGCCCTGGGACTGGGGGTAGTAGGAGGAGGTGGACTCCGGCGGCGAGAGCTCGTCGCCGGAGGACTGCCCGTCCGGGGCCGGCGGCCTGTTCAGGGCCTGGTAGATGAGCTCCATCCACTTGCCCGCCGGCTCGTTGTCCTCCACGACCAGTACGTTGCCGGCGTTCAGAGGCACGATCTCCTGAAACCTTTGCGAACGTCCAAATGCATTAGAGTGCGAAGATCCGAGTATATCTATGCATGAGAACGATGCAGGATGCATAAAAAAGTTGGCAACGAACGAAATTGTGAAATTAAATCTGTACCCCAAGACGTATATATCGGGCAATCCTTCAATCTGCAGAAACTCTTCAAGGTTAACGCTGCTGTCAGGAGGCTTCCCTCCCACATTCCATGTGCCTACAAACACCCTGCAAGATCGTCAAACATGGTCCAACTTCAAGTTTATATATCAGATAAAACAAAAGGGACGCTCAAAAAACGATGAGCATTGTAGTAGCTGCTAGCTAGGGGGGAAACAGGTCATCAAGCAATGAGCTTGAGGTTTGCAGAAGCAGGAGAGATTAATTAGCGTCAAACTTCAGTCCAAATGGCAAGTTGCTGTTACCGGTACTCCCGGGTGTCGACATTGGGTCTCCTGGGAGAATCCAGGCAGCTCAGGGTCAGGTTCTCGATCCGCGTCGTGCAGTGCCGATCTGAAACACAAAGCCCAGCGAGTCATCACATCAGGCGCGCACAGGCACAGCACATTCTCGGCAGCAGACCACAGCCAACGTTGCACATTGTCATCACTGTATCGTTCTCTCGAATGATCCGGCTGGCGGCCGGCGTTACCTGAGAAGCTCTTGCGGACAGCGGGGGACGCCTCCAAGAGGTCCATCCTGTCGCCGCTTTTGCCCTCCAAATCTGCAGAAAACAACGTGAAACCATGCGTCAGCAATCCAACCGCCCGCCGGACCGGCGAACGCTGGGACCTGCCGCGAGCATCCGCCGGCACGCACGCGCGCACTCACCGAAGACGATGTCCCGCCTCGAGAGCAGCTTCTTGTCCGCGCCCCTCCCTTTCTTGCGGAAGAGGCCCGACATGAAGGACTGGGAGAGCAAACAAACCTCATCAGCCACATTGCACGGTGCACGCACGCACAGGCAGCTAGGTAGCCTCCGCGCGCGAGGGAAAATGGCCGGCCGGAATGCAAGGATGGCAGGATGGGCTACCTTCTTCTTCTTGCCATTCTTGACGAGGAACTCGTCGACGGAGGCCGGCTTGGGGATGTCACAGGGCGCGTTGTGATTTGACATCCAGCTGACGGTAAAAGACGCGGCAGGACCCGGCCCTCATCCGGAGGCCGTCGTGGTCGTGGGTGGGGTGGGGGGTGGGGGGAATCAAGACGGGTGGCGGCGAGGGAATTGTGTTGTGTTGCCTTCAAATGGAAATGGGCTCGCTTGCCTCCAATTCAGGGGGTGTGCTTTGCTTGCTCATGCTGCTGCTTCCTCCTGGTCCTGGAGCCATCCCCGTCCCGTCCCTTTGATGCTGTCATGTCTACGAGAACACTTGTTTCTGCTGTTAGCAAACTGGGCGTGTTTCGATGCTGGGTCACTCACACCACCTAGGATGCCCTCTCGCTCGCTCTGCCACTGTCTGGGTTCAATGATATTAGCAGCAATGTCAGGAGTGATAAGCATGATGCGTGTTTGCTTTACCATGAATTACATGGAGCGATGGAAGAAGATGCTTGCTGTGAGTGTGAGTTGGCACTTCGGCAGTGAATGAATGATAAATGACTGTACTTCAAGTCAAACCAACGGGCTTATGATCTCCAGATGCAGGAATCCAATTTGGCGGGGTGGATGGTAGACGGTAACCACGGGGGGTGGTTGACCTGCAGCCACAAATTTTTATACCACCGACTTCTGCCGGCCTAGATGCCACCTGCGCGTCAGTTTTTGCGCCGCTAGATTTGTGCGAGGCCTTGAATCTGGAATTCTGCATCTTCCGTGCTTGTCGGCACAACGGATGAACAATGCCGCAGAGCAGCTTCAACAGGATGCTCGCTGGCCAGGCCAAAAGGATCCGAATGGAATGTCTGCCAAGCTAGGATAGAACATTCCGATCACACACTGGGGCAAAAAGGAATTGATGAAATGGGGAACAAGCATTCGATCACACCATCTCGTATCATGCCGTTCCACTAGAAGTGTTTACTGCTGCGCCATTACAAATATTTCAATCTAAGTGAATGGGGAACGCGAGAAGATAACACAATTGCCATCAAAATTTATCCCCATCTGTATCTACAGCCCATCAGCTAATTATCCTCTATATTTTACTACCACGTGCTGGAAGGATTCCGAAGAGATAAACGAGCCGCTACAAACTTGTACTATGTCTTAAAGATTTCAAATGATGAACAGTAGAGAGCTTGACCCCTTCTTTTGGGACCAAATGCATGTTCGACGGATGAGCAGCAACCAGTAGCAAACGAAAAGCCTACAAACCATCAAGAGTAAATGATTAGTTTTACAAATATATATCCCTTTGGAGAAATCGGTTACTATACATGGAAATAACAAATCTTTACCTAACAGATGACTACTGAACCATGCCATCAAGCTTCTGTCTATACTGAGCCAAATTCTGCACCAAAAAAAAATTAAGTTGGAGATATAAAAATTTTAAGACATTTAAAAAGTTTGCACCACAAACCATTTACAATAAGACAATAGAACAATACTACTGCTTTGTAATTGCGATTAAAATAAAATAGATTGAGTTGTCTGAACTTTAAACATTAAGAGCTCAAAAACTGCAACTGATGCTCCTAGATATGTCAGTTTGTTTGGAAAAATACAGATTAAACCAGAATGTTGTTTCATCCCAACTGGGAAGCAGAGAATATTCGTACCTTGGTATAAGCATAGACACCTGCTTCAGCAGGTCCTGCAGGACTTCCTCGCCTGATAAATTTCCCTTCCTTAAATATATACAGCATAGGAATGCCAGTAGACAACTCAAGGCTGATAACCTGAGAAATGAAGGGCCTGTCAACAATCTCAATACAAGGACACCAACTGTGAAAAGTAACTAAAGTACAAAACAAACATAAAATACCTCTTGAGAAGTCAACTTGTCCAAATGCATTATAATCGAACGAAGTGAATTCCCATGGGCAGCAATCATTACATGCTTTCCAGCCACAAGTTTAGGTATAATCTAAGAGGGTAGAGACAAGCAGCGTACCAAGGTTATACTACAAAGTTCATGGGGAAAAAAATACTGAATTGCAATGCAGGTCAGTGTTTGATGTTGTATTAGGCGATACCGACAGAAACATATTTAGAATTAGTTGGTAGAGATAATTGAAGGCTAACCATAGTTTCAAAACCAAAGCTTGCAGCATCTGACTTTTGTAAGCATACAAAGCAACATGTAAACTGAAATAGCAGTGTCTGATAATATCCTTACTTGGTCTTTGAAATAAGCAACTGCTCTCTCTGCACACATCTCAAGGCTCTCTCCATTTGGGGGAGGAATATCATAACTGCGACGCCATTCATGAACTTGTTCTTTACCAAATCGATCAGCGGTTTCTTGCTTGTTAAGGCCTTGAAGCTCACCATACCTTAGATGGCAAGGTAAAATTACATGTCAGGTTCAATAAGAAATAATACAATGCACCAGATAATCATTCTAGAGTGCAGGAAACTCTTACATTCGTTCATTCAACTGCCAAGCTGTTATGACAGGAATGGACTGCTTCTTTGTCTCTTCACTGTATATCTGACTCCACTTGTGAGCTTGTTCACTCTCATTGTGCACAATGATTGGAACCTAAAATGGTCAGTGGCAGATGCCATAACCTCTTTAGTTTATCAATTGCAAACATGAACACACTCGATATGAATACTGGAAATATAAAAGGAAAAGATTTTAAAACCTTCTTACGACGATGCTGCATCATGGCAAGCATAGCGGTCATCTGAGCCCGAATCAGCGACGAAGTGTATATTACATCAACTGGGATGTTGCATATCCTTTTTCCCGCCTCAATTGCCTCGTCAACACCCTTAGGGGTCAGGGGAACATCGACACATCCAGTAAACAGATTCTTCTCATTCCACAAGGATTCTCCATGCCGTATCAGAATGAGTGCGCTTTCACCTACATGCACGTGAACAACAATCTTATAATGTCAATGAATCAGTGTTTCGTAGAACAATTTTGTGACCGCTGCTCAGTGTTGCTGAACTTAAGAACGTACCTGATTTCTTTGGAGTTACGCCACTTTTAGGGCTCCCCGGTAGCTGAACTGGCTCAATCACTGAAGTTTGGGTGTTTGAAGCACAAACTAAACCCAAATTACGGGCACTGGGGCAGCGACGCCCTACTGAAACAGAAAGCACACAGCTATTTCTCTTATCAGGATGGAAGCAGCCTATGGGCAGCAATTTGATGGATGAAAGCACATGCTGAGTTGTGGAAGTGGCCATCTGTTCCAATATACATACAACAAAATTAGTTGAATTCTTACATAGCCAGCTGAGGACTTAAAGCCCCAATTGAATGCAGTGACATTGCAAGAGACAGTGTAATTACTAAAGCCTGCTTATCCTAACATTGAGCAACCTAGAGATAAAAATCAATAAAAAAAAGGATCATTAGGATGACCATTAAAAACATTGGCAGCAGCAGCTTAAAATAGCAGCAACCGAATCTAATTAACCCATCAAACAAACAATTAGCACTACCACTCCAGAACCTAAGCAAAGCACGAAATAGGGAAAGCACGAAGATCACATACGTGGGGAACCAAGGATGCCGAACCCTGGTAGAGTAGCGCCTCGGGAACTCGACAGGGAGCGGAGAGCCTCCTTTTTCTAGGTCCAGTTGCCCGGGCGGCGGAACCGATCCCTGTGTCCTCGGCGAGATCTGCGGCGGCGGCACCGGCGGCGACGGGTCGCGGTCGCGGAGATCACCGGGAAGCGGCGACGAAACCGAGGGGCAAGGGGCGAAAAGGGCTCGTTGTTTGCTGGTTCGTGTGGGTCGTGCTCCCGACTTCTGGTGCGGCGCGGCTCGGTCGGTTTTATAAACGGCCGCCGCGACCGCGACCAGGAGAGCGATGGTAGTTGTTGGTTTGGTTGGTACATTGCGTGCGCATGGGTTGGTGCCGTGGAACAAAGAGGGTGCCTGTCCTCGTTTCATGAAACCGGGACTCTGAAATTTTCAGGAAATTTAGAGGAAAAAAAACTAATTTCAACTTTGAACATGTAGGAGTCACGAGAGTTTCCTGCTGCCTCCATAGTAAAACGCATGCCATTTTAGTTTGGGTGTGTCTTAGGGATAGATGACTGACATTTTGATTAAGCGTAAGTCACATTCTCCTTCAGTCGTGGCCGTCGCGCGCCCGCTCTCCCCACTTCCTTCTCCGTCGACGGCAGCCCTCCTCTCCCACCCTTGCCTCCTCCCCTGCTACCATCGGCCTCGAATACCTCGTCGCCGGCCGTCTCGACCCCTCCCTCTTCCTCGTCCTCACCCCCGGTCACGGGGAGCACTGCGGGCTGGGAGAGGCGATTGGCGCGCCCTTATCGGTGACTATCATCGAGTATTTTCATTTTAGTTTGTTTAAAGTATAGTTTTTCTAATTTTAACTAAATTATAGCGCCCGCAGTGCTTTCGGAGATTTTGGGTATGGTAGTAGGCCTTCTTAGCCAACCTTTCCCCATCCTTCTTCTGCATCATTGACTTTGCCAAGAAGCTTCCTGCAAGGTGATCCGACCATGGAGCTCGTGTACATGTCCCTGCCTTGACATGGTCTGGCCACCTCCACCGCCGCCAGGGCCCCTAACCGCATGGCCGCCGTCCTCACTATTGGGCGGCCTGCCTCCCTCCCCCTCCCCTCGAGCCCCTTCTTCTAAGCCCGTTGGAGTTGGGGCATTAAAGAGAATGGAGGGGTAAAGGAGGATGAGATCCGACATCGATGGCAAGAGTATTTTGACAAATTGTTCAATGGTGAGAATAGGGCACAGGTGCAGATACTTTGGGTTGGATGACTCTTTTGATGACATCAATAGGTGCTTTGTGGAGAATCCGGGGTTGCGTTGAAAAGGATGGCGATGTGACCGAGATGATATCCCAATTGAGGTGTGGAGATGCCTCGTCGGAGTTAACAAGGGCAAGTGGGCGCAGGTAGCCGGGGAGGAGCATGCCGGAGAGAGAGAGGGGGGCATGGGGAGGCGACGACTGACGCAAATGCGCCTTATCAGGTGACTGTCATCGAGTATTTTCAGTTTTAGTTTGTTTAAAGTATAGGAATTTTCTGGGCTTTGAACAAAATAAAGTCCCAAGAAATAGGTGCGGATGACTTCCCGATTAGGATAGGACTACATCAAGGGTCAGCTTTGAGTCCTTATCTGTTTGCCTTAGTGATGGATGAGGTCACAAGGGACATACAAGGGGACATCCCTTGATGTATGCTTTTCGTGGACGATGTAGTGCTAGTTGATGAAAGCCGGATAGGAGTGAATCAGAAACTTGAGTTATGGCGGAAGACTTTGAAGTCCAAAGGTTTTAGACTTAGTAGAACTAAAACTGAGTATATGAGATGTGACTTCGGCACTACTACTCGGGAGGAGAAAGATATTAGTTTGAAAGGTCAAGTAGTGTCTAGGAAGGATACCTTTCGATATTTAGGATCAATACTATAGAGATACGGGGATATTGATGAAGATGTTAGCCATAAAATTAAAGTAGGGTGGATGAAGTGGCGTCATGCATCTGGTGTCCTATGTGACAAAAAGGGTATCACAGAAGTTAAAAAACAAGTTTTATAGGACGACGATTAGACCTGCTATGTTGCATGGTGCAGAATGCTGGCCTACGAAAAGACGACATGTTCAACCGATAAGTGTCGCAAAAATGCGTATGTTGCGTTGGATTTGCGGTCATACAAGAAGGGATCGAGTTCGGAACGATGATATACGTGATAGATTAGGGGTAGCACCAATTGAAGAAAAGCTTGTCCAACACGTTGAGATGGTTTGGACTTGATGTTGATGAGCATACAAGAATCCTAAGCCATGATACAGAGACCAAGAGGAGGCAAGACCGAAGTTGACTTGGGTGGGAAGCCAATAAATCTGAAATGATGGAATATACCGATGTAAGAGATTTAGAGGAAGAATCAAGTTGACTTGGGTAGAGCCAATAAAGGAGACTTGAAATGATGGAATATACCCTGACTATAGGCCTTTGCTTGGAAAATGTTTATTGCGTGCTGAACATTACAAACTACCAAAACTTAAAAACTTAATACTTAAAATCGTCGATATAGAAACATGTACCTATGGTATGCTAAAATATACAGTATACGTATTTTATGGTGGATTTAATTAAACTAATTTGATGCATTAAATGTTAGTATATTTTTTCTATATTTTTTAATAAGATAATAAAGTTTGACTTTAGATAAAACTAAAAATAAATAAATTGTGTTCTTAGTGTTGCCTTGTAATCTTTGAACATCTGTCGGACTTTATGTGCTGGACTATTTGTATGTTTGTATACAAATATATATCATGTGATTGTTACCGTCAGCTATGTGAATAATTTAGAGCTGGGTGTGTTCAATTTCAACCCATCTTCGTATGCAATTTGGGTGTTTGGTTTTCCCGCTCCTTGTTTACTATGCGACTTATTAGCTACTCCTACGTTGGCCAGGATTTGTTTTAGTCGAATTTCTGTGGAGGTGTTTAGCGAGTATGACAATTGGTAGGTTGCTGAAACCATGCGCTGCTGCAGCTGACTTCTCATGAGTCATGAGCGACAACAGCTTCTGTTAATCTGTTCTTTGCTGCTCTGCAGCTAGCAATAGGCGCACCCTCTGTTGTTCTTGTTCAACCTCTCTGCCCTTCCAGTGTCGAGAAAGCGTTTCTTAGCTGGACGAAACAGCTCTTGGCGCTCCCAAGAATCGCCAATGACATAGCCCGGCTCTCTCACTCTGAAAAGAGGTGAGGTCAAAATCACTGAAAATTTTTAGTACAATATAAGCCAAGCCCTACCATCCCAGTGATATTCTCTCACAAGCAAAATAGTTCTCCGATACCGATGTGGTGGTACAATGGCTAATGCGGCTTGGTCCTATTTTACGCTTTCGCTTCTGCGAATTTACGTCTTCACCGCACGAGTCATTGAAGAATTCCACGCCTGAAGACCTGAGTATGCGAAAGGCTGGCTACTATTGAGGGTTGGTTTGACGAAAGAGCGGTCGTTTTAAACTGACGAGATACTTCTGGAATTATCAGGTTGACATTTGACAACCATGGAAATGGTGCCAGTGGTTAGCTTCGCCTTTGTAGCTTCACCAACCTCCCCAATTCAGGCAAGCAGGTGGGCACCGTCTGAACCGGTCGTGCTCACGCGTTGATGCCCCTTAATTGTTACAAATGGGGGGTTGTTAGTTCGCTCAAAGGATATTCTCTTGACGACGTATATTCCGTTTTCTGATGGCTTAACAATGGGAGACGAGAATTTGCTCCATGAGCATGGAGAATTTCTAGGTCAGGCGACAGTCAAGGCTGCTGCACGTGTGTCAGACACGAGCAAGGGACCTCTGCTTCTCTGCATATTCTAAACGTGAGTGTTTCACCAACCATGTGAAACCATACGGGGGATTAGTCGGCATAATTGAACGCTGAAGGATTTGACGCCATTTGCTAGTCATGCTGACTGACAAATAATTCACAAGTCCATATTGGCTGTGCAAAACTGTATAGCACTTGGCGGTCGCTTTGGCCGTACCAAACTGATATAATGAACAATATGTTTGTTCCACGATGGCATTATTATGTCACAAGGATGGTTTATATCATTCTTTTATTCAATGCAAGTCGCCCGCGTACCATTTTTCTGCAATCCAGGTAGCTTTCTGGTCTACAGAAATAGGTCTGGAGCACTGCCAATCGAGTATGGAAAGTGAACAGTAGTCCTATGCACAAGCTTCTACGGGTGGCGCTGCAGGTGCTTTCACCACCAATCATGGCAGAAACACTTTCATCTGCCGGATAAACTTGCCCCTGAAACTCTCCACGTGTTCCAGGGAAAAAGAATCTGCCAAAGTAAAATTTCCTAACGTGATTAACAATCATGGAAAAGAGAATGATCGTTTACTCTGAAAAGAAGAGAGTCAATTTGCCAACGTGATTCACAGAAAATCATCAGGCGAGTTGAGAATGCTGTGCACTGCACTATACCAGACCTTATTTGTTCTAGGTCCTGAATATTCCTTGCCATCGTGCGCTCACTTGTAAATCCCAACGAGGTAAAGGTCATATAGAAGTGTGGCGTTTCCGGGGATGTTGCAGTCTCCTGTCAAAAAACTAGAGGGTCTGAACTCTGAAGTTCTGAACACGTGTTGAGTTTGCTGACAATGCTAGAGTCAGAGCAACTCTGAAAATGCTTATCTATGGTGCAGCCAGTTGCTATTGCTACAGAAATTTTTACTGTTATTATTTTCCAAGAAAGGGTGAGAAATTGACCTGAGAAGCAGCCTGCTGGTTCAGGCCCGTACGCCAGTGACGCAGGCATCATCAGCTTGCGCTTTCCACCTGAAGCAGGTTTGCAACGGAGTCATGAAACAACATGCCAAAGCAAAAAGCCTCTAATGCACAGCTAACTGCTGAGTTCTGCACATACCAACAAGCATGGGTGGCACACCACCACCGCCACTAATCCCCTGTTCAAGCCCTCGGAGGATCTGCACACGGAAAACGCGAAAGAAACAAACGATCATCTAGTGGCATGGAAAAAATGAACGTCGTTTCAAGTGAGCAACACATGCTGCACACCTTGCCTGCGCCTATGCGCATTGTCAGTGGCCTGCCGCGCTTGTAGCTGCTGTCGAACAGTGTGCCGTCAGGAAATCTTGCAGTGTAGTGCACCTGACGACCGTCAAGGAGAACGAATTATGATCCGAAGCAACACACAATCCAGAACAGGATGGCATATATTACTCGTATATAGTAGAAGGGAAATTGTCCACTGTACAGAGCAAGTTGAATCAAAGGAAATCGCAGGGCATGCAAGAAACGGTTCTGTCGGTACTGACATTGATGAGCTCGCCGCGCGGGGGCTGGACACCGGTGCCAACCTCCACGTCGCAGTACGCGAGGCCGGACTTGACGAGGCTCAGGTCACACAGCTTGTCCCCGACCGTCGCGTAGTACTCGACGCGCGTGGCGCCGGCGTCCCCCGCCGGGATCAGCAGCGCGGCCGAGGCCAGGAACCCCGCGCCCAGCGCCAGCAGCCCCCTCCTGCCCGCCGACGCCGACACCTGATCAGGCGCTGCGGCGTGGAGAGGAGAGTCGACGAAGTGGACGCGGAGCTACAGGGCGCGACGGCGAGCGCTCTGCTGCTGGGCTTCGGGAGCAGCGGCGTCGGGATTTGGCTTGACGCCACGAGAGACGACAGGGAGGAGATGGGTGGTGCCATGGCTGCTGGTGGCGTGGATTTGGATTATCCCCAAACTGTGGCTGCAAGGCGCGCAGGCTCGGGTAGTTATACCGACGCCCCCGAAATTCGTCGCGCGGAGGCAAGCATGGTGGGCTCTGGATGTTTGAGCCGGCTACTGCGGGCTGGGGGTTTTGGCGTTTTGCCGGGCCAGGCCGCGAGTTTTGGGGCAGAACGGCATAAGATACGGATTTCCTTGCTCCGAGCGCTGGATCTCGGCCCATCGGAGCAGGACGGCGCATACGACACATGCAGGGGGATGCATTCAAGAGCGGAGGACGTGGCAGCGCGCCAAGTGGGACGCCACGCCACATGCCCATGCCGCCCGGCGCGGCTTCGCCAACGTGCTGCGCGGTGCGCCGGCGGGCCACGTCTCGGCACGCGTCCACGCCAGTGAGGACGGCAGGCGCGACGCCTGGCAGGCAGCAGGAGAGCGGAAAGACTGCTCGTGCAACGGGTGATTGAAACGTTTGTTTGCATCCACACCGAGGTGCTAGATTCGGACAAGACATGCTAGTTCGAGGGATGGGACAAGACATGCTAGTTCGAGGGATGGTTTAAACTCAGGACGTAAAGTTTTAGTGTATTATATGGGCGTCACGTGAAGTGTCGTATGGTGTTTGATACTAATAAAAAATAAATTATAGAATTAGTAGTAATCCATAAGATGAATTTATTAAACATAATTAGTTTATCAATAGTACATGTGTTAATGTAGCACCAAATTATTAAATCATGGACTAATTAGGCTTAAAAGATTCATCTCGTAAATTAGTCGTAAACTGTGTAATTAATTATTTTTTAGTCTATATCTAATACTTTATGTATTTGTCTAAATATTCGATGAGACGGGACCTAACCTTTTCGTACTGTACAAGCGCAGTGCATTTGGGGCCGTTTGGCTGCTTCGAAGCGAGGCTTATCACTTATCAGAAGAAAGGAAGATCAGATCATCAGACCATAGCTTTTTTCACCGAGGGGGAAATCTTAATTGGTGTTCCATTTGGTTTCACAGGAAGGGCTCCAAATAAGCTTGAATCTGTTTACGGTAATATCATACGTTGTTATGATGTACTCTCATCTCATCGTTTGAATTATAAGACGTTAATTTAAAATATTTTATAATTTAGAACTGAGAGAGTAAAAATCTTTTGAAATCAGTAGTTAAAGTTAAAAATATTTGATTTAGGACCAGGTTAATACGTAAAAAAAAAGATGAAGGAAGTATATATCCCGGCCCATTTGTCTAGGCCTAGAAAGATAGATCGACGAAGTGCATGCAGACACGGATGACCGTCCAAAATACGGAACCAATGGGGGAATCTGTCGCTCAATGAAACTACAGAACATATTAACTGAGTGAAGAATAATCCACACCGGTGACGACCTTTCAGAGAGAAATAGAGAATAAACAAACAAATAAAACAATCCACAACAGCTGACACTGGTCCGGGGACTCTGAAGGGCCTCCCATAATTTGTGTCGTCATCTGCGGCCACCCGAACCCTTTTCCTCACGTTTTGGTGGTATATAACAACACAACGCAATACAAAAAGTGAGCCACTTGCCTAATGCCAACCAAAAAGTACAACATGGGACCTGGTTAAGATAACAGCTGATGGGAAATCTTCAATTATTTTTTTGTTACCGCTTTCAGCTCTTAGGTACAATCATTTTTTTTAACTTCGAAACCATAGAAGTGAAAATTCAGAGTTCCTTCTCTCCCATGCTTTCCCAACTGGAAGCCTGCATCATCATCTGTAGTAATCGCCTTTCTTGTTACATTGCTCCTTGTAAAAACTAGCAGGGAGTCCCTGCCCCGGCTGCCAAACCAACCAGCATACAGCAACCATGATTTTTATATGTATCTTAAACTCGATGTGAATGTCGTATTAGTGCCGCGACAGGCGCATGTTCATGGCATTTCTCTAATGTCCCAATGCGTAGGCGATAGAAGGAAAGGATCTAGAAGAGAGGATTAAAGAATGGGACGGTTTCCCCATCCACGGCAGGAGGCGATGAAGTACGCAGCTGGACACTTGACTCTGAGAGACAGGCGAAAGCAACCAAACGCACTCCGTCCCAAAATAATAAGTGTATCTATGTTTCGTTGCTTTTCAGGTCTAAAAAGATAATGTGGCGCAAGCTTAACACCAATAAGGCAAAGTACGTACGCAGAAATATTGCAATGGTAGCAGTATCAATTGAGAAAGAACAGATCATAGTCTCCAATAATAAGCAGGAAAAAGAACAGAAATATCGCAACGGAGAGACATGCTCATTTTTCTACTAGGAGGTATTACTTCAAGCCTAAGCTATTGATTTTTAAATTTTTTTATTTGAATAATTGCCCTAGAAAAAATATTATAAAATCCCCTCGAACGAAAACGGGCAGGCCAGCAGCCCTTCCTTTCATGCGCAGCCTTTCCATCCGTGCATCTGGGACACGGCATCGGGTGGAAATTGGAATATTTTACCATAGGTAGCTCATCAAATTGTGCCAATTAAATTATCCAATGCACGTTCGGCCAAGTCCAAATCATTTCACGTACATTAGACCAAATCCAAATTATACTAATCAAAATATATTATGCCATGTCTTGTTTAAATTATGGTAATCAAACTATGTCATATTCAAAGTAACAAAAAAAATACCGTATCCAATAGATTATGCATGCATCAATTAAATCTAGAAAAATACCTTTATATCGAAAACTTTTATTACTTATCTTACTTTATAAAATAAAAATCCTAACCATCCAATCCAATTAATTAAATGGCACACAACCATTTGGAAGTACCACAACAAAGTTCTTTTTTAACCTAAATAAAATTGGCAAGAGTTGTACCAAATTTTAGGGAGGCCAGATTAGGGCCTTCACAAACTTACGACGGCTGAGCACGAGCATGGAAGACTAGGGAGGGCGCTGGTCGTGGCTCCCTAATTTTTTACAATTTAACTTTTTTTCGAAGAAAATCTATTTTTGTCTCTCGAGACTTAAACTCATCTTTGACCCTAAGGTCGCCACCATGACTCATGGCGCCGAGGTAACACGTTCGCACCACAGATCTTGATGCCGAAGTGCCTAATCGAAATCTAGGTGGACTTGACGTGGCCGGTACATCGGCGCCATAATACATGGCGCCGAGATCGGCGCCACAAATCTTGGCGCCGATCTCGACGCCCCGAACTCTGGCGCTGAGCTGGCCCATGCTACTTTTGCGCAGGCGGCCACTGTAGCTTGTCGCCTCCGCCTCCGCGCTGGTGCTATGATCGGCTACAGAGAAAAAACTGCTGCTTATGTCTTTTTCTCATCTCTCAAATCACTAGAGTGCATCAGTGCATGGCTACAGGAAAAAAAAACTGCTGCTCCTATTTTTTGAAAATTTAGGAATAAAAGTGAGCTTGAATAATAGTTCAGGGCCTAATACGGCTATGTCATGAATAATTACGTCCCCCTCGACCCCACAGCTTGGTGTCTCGTCCCATCTTTCAGCATTTTTCAAACAAGCATATGTCATGAATAATTACGTCCCCCTCGACCAAACGCAAAGGAGTGACCATTCCATCGTCTTCCTTGTAACCAAACACACTAGACCTCTAGTCCAGTAGGCAGTAGCCCTCCAGATCGCATTTCCCATGTGTCGAATTCTCAGTTCCAGGACGACGACGATAAAGATCCGGACGTGATATGTCAAGCCAACCTCTGTTCATGACAGCCCTAAAGTAAACAGAGCCGTGCTTTTTACGCCGTGGAAAGCAGCACGTCCATAGATGGGTCACGACGTGCGTACTAGGTACTACAGTAGGCGCGCACATGCGTAGAGTGACGACCACAGACGATGAGGCGGGGTTCTCCTCATCCTCGGTCATGGCCGGTCAAAAGCTCGTGTTCGTGAGGCGGCCACCGTCGTTGTGTGTCAGTAGACCTGCCGCTGTTGCAGCGCAGCGGTGGTTGTCCTGCTCCTGCAGCTTGCAGGTGGTTGATTGCATCGAGACTGATCAGATCACGGGCGTCTACTTGGTTCTAGACCATGCAGCCACCAGCCAGGACCACACCGTCTAGAATGTGCAGTGCCGCGCACGATGACACCACGCAGGCACTTGTCCTCTTGTGTTGCGCGCCACACCACACCACATTACCAGACCAGACTGCTTTTCTGTCTGTCCTGCAGCTGAGTCCTGATGAGTGAGAGTTTGCTGCAAAAAATTTTATAATTTTTTCTCCTCAGCTGGGGAGCAGATTGTCCAATGAATCTTTTAAACCTAATTAAACTCTAATTGGATACTAATTGTCAAATGCTGCAGTGTTATTTTGCCAAAATTTTTGACATCTCAACAAGGCCATGCTCTCCTCAGCTGGGGAGCAGATTGTCAAATTCTACAGCACAAGCACAGGCAGCCTGGTCCGCTTGACAGCACAATTGTGAGGAAACCAGGCATATGCGATGCGAGAAAGGGTGACGAGAATCTGTCGTTGCAACCCGGGTCTCTTTTTTCCCCATTTGTTTCAACAAGAGAGCGTCATATTTCCAGAGTTACATGCATCAATCACCTACTAATAAATCACTGACGCATTCATCACTGCCGGAATCTAGAGCTAAAGCTGTACTATGCACAGAACGCTCTAGCATGGCGGAAACTACGGGCCGATCGATCGATCTGGCGTCGCTCCTCCTGCTGCTCAAGGCGCAACAACATACACCACCCCTTGCGCCACGCGGACTAGGCGGCGGCCACGGTCTCCCCGCCGTTGCCAGACTGGTCGGAGCCGCTCGCGCCGGACACGGACGGGGCCTCCTTGATGGAGGTGAGGGAGCAGGTCTGCTCCATGCGCTCGTCGTACTCGATCTGCTTCTCCCGGCACTCCTGGCTGCAGAATGCCACCTCGCCCCTGCACGTCGTAGACAACATAATAACTATCATGTCACGGAAACATATTTAACAAATTACTGCATTCAAGGTGGAAAAATACAACTCTTTTCACCAGAGGTAGATGAGGGATTGTGACAACCGATTAAAGAAATATGAGTTATGGTTCCAAGTGGCGACGCTGATATCATAATCAACCAACAGCTCATATGATTGGTCACCTAGGAGTATGTTTTATAAATGCTTTGCTTGGAGTGGACAGTGGAGTACAGTAATGTAGGCGCTTGACTCATAATGTAAAATATACACACCTACATGATGCATCAAACTAATCGTAAACCTAAGCATTTAGAAAAAATGGAAATGAATAACGAGCCGAAAGGAAGATTCGCATCAAATATTCCTTCCACTAAAAAGAGGGGGAATTAGGCCTTATTTAAATCTGCAAAGTTTAGGGTATCGTCACGTGGAGGTATCGTATGAGGTGTTCGATACTAATAAAAAAATTATGGAACGAATTTATTAAGCTTAATTAATATGTCATTAACACATGTGTTAAAGTAGCATCACATCGTTAAATCATAGACTAATTAGACTTAAGACTAATTAGACTTAAAAGATTCCGTCTTCTAAATTAATCGTAAATTATGTAATTAGTTAATTTTTTTAGTCTATATTTAATACTCATCAAACTTCGATGGGATATGGAGTAATTTAGGGGAGTAACTAGGACTTAGGTTCACATACCCCCGGACCCCGAGTACGATCTAGAACGTGTCAGGTGGTGATGGAATCGGATGACAATCAATTCACAAAAATCAAGGAGGATCACATAATACTTCGACATAGATCACAATGATTCTATTAATTCAGTAAACTGGAACAGATCGAAAGGCACGATATCATCACGGCCACGGGGTCGGCAGTATCATGAATACGAAGGGCACTAGATGCAATCCAACGTGAAGAGATCAATTGAAGCCACAGACAGAATTAAAACTAAGAACCTGTAGATGAAGGTGTCGTGGCCGGGTCCGAGGCGGCGGTTGCAGAGGCCGCACGCCTTCAAGAAGGCCGCCGTCTCCACCGCGCCGAATGAGCCGCCGTAGTAGTAATCCGGCACGGCGACTCCCATCCCGGCGCCGCCGCTGGGCAGTGAGGACGACGACGGCACGCCGGCGCCCGCCCGCTCCTGGCGCCCCTGCTTCGCCGCCGACGGCAACGTCACCAAGCTGGCCGTCCGCGGCAGCACCCTAGTCCTCGGCCGCTTCCCCAGCGCCGTCCCGGACTCGATTCGCTCAGCCGGTTCCATATCCTCCTCTCCTATCCCTCCCTTCCGCGCTCTCCCTCCTCCGCGCTCCCGCTAACGGCGGCTGGCGCGTCCTGTGGTTCGAGACGGGCTTTCTCGTCGCGAGATTTGGAGAGGTGGGGAGCGAGACTGGTGGGTGGAGAGAGGGGTTTTGCGGAGCGGCGCATAAAAAGAGGCCAAGCTGAGGTAGAGCCGCGAGGCCGAGGTGAGCGACGCGTGTAATCAGGACCGTTGATCTCTTGGCCAGAATCTCTTCGATGCTTCCGATCCGACGCGCGGACTAGTCCGTCGTTTAACCTGGGTTCACGACTCCGCTAGGTGCACCCCGTTGCGCTGCCCCGCAGCTGTAAATTACAGCTAAATACCTTTCTAAATATTGCATCCGGTGCCAATTCTGTGTTATGTACATCAGTAGATTGAAGATGTGGCTAAAAACATTCCCGTAGCAGTGAGTCAGAGGCTTCAGAACATTATAGCATCTCTCTCTGCTGGTGTTATTTATTTTACAACAAGTATTTGTCGCCTTCTAATCTGAAGATGTAACGTACTAGGAGAGTAGGAGTATGTGTTTTGTAGCCTCTGCTTATGTGATCATTATTATATCGGTGCGATGTGTGCGTGTAAATTGTCGCTATACGTGATCTGTCTGAAACGCCACCGCACCAGAGTTTTTGTCTTAGCGTATTGACCGCTGACAATGATGTTTGCGATCCCAGTCCCCCATGGCTTATACGTGATTTTCTTTCTTGTGTGGCTCATAAAGTTACCCCAATCAAAGCCGCGAGATATTGTTATAAAACCACAAGTTATCAGGCCAGTTCTAGTAGAAATTTCAAGACACTGTTTTCAAGACTTTCATACAACAACAATAATATAGTCTTTCAGTCCAAATCAATTTGGGATAGGCTAGAGTTGAAACTCATCAAAAACCTCAAGTCACGGTTCAAGTACTTTAATAGCTGCTTTCCAAGTACGTTCAAAATAATATAGATCATTAACCCATTTCATCCCATAAAACTTTTATCGTATTTCTCTCATTATTAATATTATATCACATCAGCTTATCTAGAGTTTGTTAGGATCCATTAGTACTAAAAATAGCTACTTAATAGCTGCTATTTTTTAGCTAGCTAAGAGCATCTCCAAGAGTCTTTCTAAAATCTATTCTCTAAATCATCATTTATAGATTCATCTGAGTAAAAAACAATTTTTATATTTTTGTATTCTTCAACAGTTTTTCTATATCATGTGCACAGTCTAGAGAGCCATCCTCTCACTCCATCTTTGGCTAGAGAGAACTCCGGAATAGAGAATATCCATATTTAGATATCCAATTGAAGGGGCTATTGAAGTTTTTTTTTACCAAAATCTTTATTCCTGTAAATTAAGAAATTAGGAAAGATATAAAGAGTCTTTTAAATGCTCTAATAGCTGCTATTTTTGAGCTAGCTAATTTTTGATAGGAGACGTTTGATCCACGTGCTAATACCTGCTAATAGGTGGATAGATAGTGAGTTGAAGGTATATATAAACTATTAGCAAATAAAAAACTGCTAATAGAATTAATAGTTAGCAGCCCTCCAATTAATAATTAGCATGTTTGTATTGATCTATTAGTACTAATTTTAGCTACTAATTTTTAATATTAACAGATCAAACTTTAATATCCATAAAACTCTCGTGAAACTCCGTTGAGACTAGCCTCATCCCCCTCAAGAAATCCGGCGTATGATGCTGTCATTCACGTATGCCGACTCGAGGGGGCAGCAGCCGCACAACAGTGCGCTGCTTCATTTCCATCTGGTGATTTCAGCAGCTGATCGAATTACCACGTTGTTATCTCCACACTAGCATGCAAAGTTCTCCACTTTCGCGCCAAGTATGTCCACACCTCTTACTACTATCAACACGTCCTCCAGATGATTATACCATTGATAATGACCACATACCAGTTGGCCTTGCTTATTCCGCACAACAGCCCCAGTTGCTCCATTGCCCCTTGCCCCATAAAAACTATGATCTTCCATGGATCATGGATGCTTTACTTTAGTAGCCCGTATAGGTTTCTGATATATTTGCATCAGGACTTCTAGCATTTTTTTTTTTTGAATGACTTCTAGCATCTTTGTGACATATTTGGTTGCCGCATATACGGACTAGGCAGTTTTGCAATGTTGTCTAGCATTTCTGCCCGTCCATAACGATCAGCAACCACAAGCAAGGAGTGCTATCTCCCTCCGAACACAATCCACCTGTTAGCAAATCTTTCGCCCAGGTCAGAGGGTGTAAACGAGGTTCCTTTAGGACAGTCATTTCTTTGATGCCGTCCCAAAACCACAGTGCATATGTGCACTCAAACATCGTGTGAAAATATCGTCTCCGGAGAATGGCCGCAGTCTGCACAAATATCCCTAGCTTCTTCCACCGTAGGCCCCCGCTCTCTGAGCTACTGGCGTAGCCATTTCATAGCAAACTTTACAAACTTATAAAACAACGATTAATTAAAGCACGTACCAGTTTAGAACATAAAAATTACCACCCCGTTCGCTTGATCGTATCAGATATGTTTATAAGATGGCTGATACTGTTTTGTTGTGAGAGAAAAATATTGTATCATAGCTGATACGATCTATATTCAAAGAGCCCGTTAGGTGAGGGATATCGATTCTTTAGCAAATAAAATATATTTTAAGGGGAATTAAGAGTTAAAATTGTTGATTTCTCTGATCAAAATATATTTATGATGGACACAGTAGTCAATCTACTATGTTGATGGATCGGTACTAACTGTCTATGTCTTATCTGTTTATCCACCATGTCATACAGTGAACTGTAAGTACGTGACATGTCTTTGGATACGAGTGCATGGGAATTTCGTATTTATCTTGTGTGCTCACTTTTTTCTTCAGAAGTTATAAATTTGCGATGGGATCTAAATTTAGGGGCCAGAGTTTATGATGGGCACATAAGACCCTGTTCTGATGGACTAGAACTAGTTCTTAGCCATGCCTAAAAAAATAGTCCGCTAAAAATTAGCCAACTCCTCATTTTGGGTGCATATGAGTAATTGTTAGTCCATACATGTTTGGATTCTGAACTAGTTGGTTCTATAGACTAGAACTAATTGTTAGCCTCTAATAGTAGAGTTCTATGACTTAGTGAACTAACAACTAGTCATGGATTTGGCTAAACTTTAGCCCACTCATTATTCTTCTATTTGAATCCTTAAGGGCTAAACTTTAGCCCACTCATGTAGCATTTTAATGGTTATTTTATTTTATCCTTCTTCACAGTTCTTTTATATGTTTGAACGTCATATATTGCTTCTAGAAGAAAAGTATAAAAGCTAACGCGCCAAATTCATCTCTCCACAATGGCTAGGGCCTAAATCGGAGTTGTATATTACATTAACAGTAGTGCTAGCGCCCGAACGTCTGGACGGACGCCCGCGCGCTGCACTCTATTTTGCGTTCCACGCGGGGCCCGTGCCGCTCGAGCGACAAGAGGGGAAGAGTGTGCGACGCCTTTGATTCAGAAGGACCCGGCCGCGGCGTCATATATGGATGCCCTACCGGCGCTAGGAGAGACGATGCAGCAGAAGATGGGGAGAGAGATGCAACACCGGATCTACTTTTGAAACATCCAAATACAACGGTTGTAACATACATGTGAAGACAATTGAAACACTTGAAACATCCTTCTGAAACACTTGAAGAAAAAGACCTGAAAATAATTGAAAACCATTGCAACCATATGCAACATCCAAACAAAACACATGCAACGTATGTGTCAAACATATGCAACATCTAGATAAACACACCTACAACATACGTCTAGAAAACACAGATGAAACATACCTCTGAAACATCTGAAACACTCGAAATATACGCTTGCAACATGCCACTGGAACAATTGCAACATATGCAACATGTGCGACATTCCTCGATCTACTTTTGCAACATCCATATAAAACGATTGCAACATACATCTGAAACGTCTGAAACACTTAAAACATATATATGCAACATAGGGGTGGGAAAGGCTGGGCCACTCGATTTTGGCTGCTGAGGTTAGAGAGGGCACCATCGGGGAAGGGGAGGGCGCCGCACCGGGGTGCGGAAGAGAAGCCCACTCCCTTCAACACTGTCATGGCACCTCTATGGATCTCGCTCGTGCTCTATGGATCTCGCCGGGTGGGGAGAGGGCCACCAAATTCACGGGCGTTGGGCGCTCCCAGTGGGTGAGGACGCTGGGGTGGGGGAAGGAGCCGCCGGGTAGGAGAGGATGATGTGGGGGGAAAGGAGGACGCCAGAGTAGAGGAGCACGCATGCCGAGGTGGGGGAGTGCGCTGCCGCTGGATGTCTTAATGAAAGTGCAATCATTGGGTTAGGGCAGGGGCACAAGCGCGAAAGGGATAAGAATGGGGATGGGCGCGAGCGCATGTGGGAGAGAATGGTGGGAGGCGTCCGTCCGTCTGGATGTCTTAATGAAAGTGCAATCAAGCCCTAATTGTGGGTTTTGGTGATAATAACCACATAATTAGAGAACTAATGAGATTTATCGAGATGACAAGTAGAATTTTATATTCGAGGATGCTACACGAAATGGAGGAGCCCCTAATTATAAAAGTTGATGGCTTCAAACTCAAAGAAGGTTTAAATTTTTTAATATTTTGAATTTGAGTATGGGAAAAACCATACTATAAAGGGGGACACAATGCTTAAGCTAACATATGCTACCAAGTGCTCAAACATACACATGCATCCTCAGATTCAGACCAAGATAGGCTACACTTCACTCTTTCCCTTACTGTCTTGTTTAGTGCGGCACTGCCGCGACTTGAGTGACTGTTGGGGCTAAGGGAGTATTTATACCCATCCTCTTCCTCCCCAATGGCTATATTCTTACTTCTGCTCATTTCAGCTCATCCAAAATAGAAAAGGAGCTCTCTCTCTCTCTCTCTCTCCTCCATTAGTGACCTTTAGCCCTCAAGTAAATCCATTGATTTCCCCATCAATCCTTGGGAGAAAAGGGTCCAAAACTCGATTAGAGAGCAGCTCCATTGATTCCTCAACTCAAAAGAGCACTTGGTTCACGTTTTGGCCGGTGGTTGTGTTTGTTACTCTTGGAGCTTGGCTCCTAGCCGGCTAGAGCGTCGCTCGTGGAGTTTGCCAACTTGTGTGGCAGCCCTGGGAGGTTTGTAATCATCTCTTGAAGCTAGTAAACTCACCCCTCATCTCAAGAGTTAAGTCTCTTGACTTGAGAACGAGGAAGGGTTGGAAAGCCCTAAGCCTTAGTGGCTAACCTCAACAACGTGGACGTAGACAAGCCTTGGTGGCAAGCCAAACCATAGGATAAATCAGTGTCTCTTGTGCTTGATTTACATTACTTGCATGTCATATTGTTGTTGAGGTGATTTCTAGGGTTTCTAGTCGATCTACTTGTGTGTGGTGTTTCTACTACTTCTAGCTCTCGATCTATGATTATCATACCTGTCGTAAGCTGAGAAATTTCTCTTATCTAAGTTTCTGTTCACTGATTTTGAACTGTGACTCGAAGTTATCTGCAGGTGCGGTAGTGCCTCTGTTCTGACCCGGCAGTGCCACAGTCCGACAGTGCCGCCCTTCAGAGCGGCAGTGCCGTAGGGTGAAATTGATAAAAGTTTGAGAGTTTGTTTTAACAAACCTATTCACCCTCCCTCTAGGCCAACCAGAGATCATACAAGTGGTATCAAAGCAAGGTTACCTCATATACGCTTCACCGCGTGAGGTATGGATCCCGGAGCAGGAGTTAGTGGCGTGAAACCGATGGATGTCGACACGGACAGCGGTGAGCTGAGCGCGTCGATGGCAAGCAACACCATACTACCACATCTTGAGGCTACCTATGCTAAAAGAGTTCTCAATAATAATGAGATAAGAAGAAGAAAGGAGGCAAGAAAGCTAAAAAGAGAAGCAAGAGAGAAGAAGAAGGAGGAGGAGTGGTTAGAGGAGAAGAAGCAAAGGAAAAAAGAAAGAAGGCTCAAGAGAGAAGCAAGAAGAAAAAGAAGAGAAGCTATGAAGAAGAAGGAAGAAGAAGAGAAGGCAACAAGTGCATCATCAAGCATATCAAGTAGTTTCGAATATGAAGATGATGATGAGTCATACCAAGCGTCGAAGGGGAACAAGAAGGAGAAGAAAGAAAAGGGCAAGGCCAACAACAACAAATATGATGTCATATCCTTTAACTACTCTTCTATTCCTATGACTAACCATGATCGGAGGTCTTTCATCAATGTGCCCGTGGGCAAGTTACCTCATTTTAATGAAATTAACTTTGCCAAGTGGAAGCACTTGATGAAAGCCTATCTTATAGGTCTTCACCCCGGCATTTGAGAGATTGTTTGCAATGGATTTGAGTCTCTGGTTGATCTCAAGAACCCAACACTAGAAGAGATAAGAATCATTCACCTCAATGGTCAAGCCACAAGTGTGTTGCTTAGTGACTTGGATGGTGATAAGTACAATAGAGTGATTGGAATTGATGTTGCCAAGCAAATATGGGACACTTTGCACCTAGCACATGAAGGAGTTGACAAAGTGAGAAAGGCAAGGATTGATTTGTTGATGTCAAAGCTCAACCGGTTTGTAATCTTGGATGGAGAGAGGCCACAAGAGATGTTTGATAGGTTGATGACAATGGTGGGTAAGATTAGAGGCTATGGTTATGATAAGCTAGATGATCACAAAGTTGTTAAGATTATAGTTGGAAGCTTATTCACCTAGAAATAGTCACTCTAATTAGAGACAAGAAGAAGTTTGAATACTTCACATCAAATGATGTACTTGGGAGAATCTTGACCTTTGACATGCAAAGAGAAGAAGCAAATAAGAGGAAGAAACTTGGAGAATTGCAAGCAAAGCTAAAGGACATCAAGATCAAAGATGTAGCTCTCAAGGCCAACAAATCAAGCAAGTAAGGCTCTACAAGCAAGCCCAAGATCAACCAACAAGCTTCAACTAGCAAGCCTAAAGTAAGCAAGGAAGTTCAAGAAATAGTAGAGACCACATCATCTTAAAGTGAAAGTAAAAATGATGATGATCAATATGAGAAGATTGATGATGTTGCTCTCTTTATGAAGAGATTTCACAAGGGGCTAAAGAAGCCAAGCTACAAGGTAGTGAAGAGAAACTTTCCAAACAAGAAAAAGATGACATGCTACAATTGTGGTAGCACCGATCACTTCATTGCCAAGTATCCATATGAGATCAAGGACAACAAATACAAGAAAGAGGACATGTCCGACTGGAGGAAGAGCAAGAAGAATATGGGAGAGGCTCACATTGGGCATGAATGAGACTCAACTAAATAGAGCACAAGTGAAGAGGATGAGAAGATTGAAACCGTTGCCATTCACAAGTCATCCCCTACATCAAGGCTCTTCAACAACATATCTGATGATGACTACTACTCCCCTCACATTTATCTCATGGCAAAGCGTGAGAAGGTAAAATCCAAATCAAAGGCCAAATCTCCTCCACCTCCTAGTGATACCTCTAGTAGTGATATTAGTGATAGCTCTAGTGATGATGAATCTAGTGATAAAGAAATAAACATGATAACTAAAAATTTGGATAGAAAGACTAAATTATTTATCACTAAGCTAATGGAGGATTTAGAGAGTGTCCAAGCCGAGCTAGAATCTAGAGAAGAAACTCTTATCCAACAAGGGGATCTATACATTGCTAGCAAAGAAGCTCTTACATTAGAGAGAAGTAAGGTGAAATCCTTATGCAAGGTCTTGGCCAAAGTGCAAGAGGACCATGCTATCACAAAGAAAGAAAAATAAAGCTTTGAAGAAAAAGT
The DNA here is from genome assembly GCA_904845875.1 of Miscanthus lutarioriparius. NCBI lineage: Eukaryota > Viridiplantae > Streptophyta > Magnoliopsida > Poales > Poaceae > Miscanthus > Miscanthus lutarioriparius. The sequence continues at coordinate 10,544,281 of CAJGYO010000008.1, forward strand.
ATTGTGACTTGGATGAAAAGCACAAAGAACTTGAGATGCAATATGACATTCTCTAGGATAGCAACTCACATCTCCCTAAGGCAAAGAAAACCTCTAGTCCCTCCACTAGTCAAGGCTGTGGAAAATGTTTTAATCTTGATTTGAATGCCTATTCCACTAACCTTGTAAACATGGAGGCTATGAGAAAGGAGATTGTTAGGCTCAATAAAATCATTAGAAAAGGGTGGATAGGTGAGACTCAATCTAATGACAAGAAGAATGATGAATCAAAAGGGCCATAATGCAAGCAAGGAAGGTATCCCTCAATCAAGCATAGGCTTGGACACACAAAAGAAGCCAAGACAAATGGAAGAAGGATAATGAATGGCTATGAGTGTGTACAGTTTGAGAAGAAGGACAAAATTGGTATATATCAGCTTGCATAGACCACGGTAGTGCAGCGTCCCCGAGCGGCAGTGCCGCGCAGCAGCAGTGCCACGGTGAAGGGCGGCAGTGCCGCGCCCCGCAAAAATAGAAATGCTATCAATTATGTTCCCGATCAAACTAAGCCCAAGAAGAAGATGTACTAGCAGAAATAGATTTTTAGAAGCCTAAGGAATCATTGTGGGCCACCAAGAACAAGTATGCCTATCAACTAAAGACTTATGCACCTCGACAAAGCTTGACATCATGCATTGTTTTGAAGAACAACAGCAGTGGGAAAGTGGTTATAAAATATGTTGGAAAGGAAACCAACATATATAGAAATACTTCTATTTGGGTTTCTAAGATCCTTGTGACTAACATGCAAGGCCCCAAGTTAAATTGGGGACCTCAATCTAGCAACTAAACTTGTTTTGTAGGCATACTCCTCCGGTGGATCAAGTTGGGTGCTTGATAGTGGATGTACAAATCATATAATCGGAGAAAGGAGTATGTTCTTATCATATTCACCGATGACGCACTCAAATAAAAATATTGTCTTTGGAGACAATTCAAAGGGGGATGTGATTGGTCTCGATAAAGTTGCTATAACCCTTGAGCATTCAATTACAAATGTATTACATGTTGATTCGTTGAGTTACAATTTGTTATCTGTTTCTCAATTGTGTGAGATAGACTACAATTGTCTCTTTTTTATAAAGGTGTGGAAGTCTTTAGAAGGGATGATTCCTCTATTGTTTTTACGGGCCAATTAAAGAACAAGCTTTACTTAGTTGATTTCAATAAAAGTAAAGCTAAGCTTGAGACTTATTTAGTGGTAAAATCTAGCATGGGTTGGCTTTAGCATCGCCGACTAGCCCATGTTGGGAAGAGAAACTTGGCCAAACTCTTAAAAGATGAACACATTCTTGGACTAATAAATGTTCACTTTGAGAAAGATAAAATTTGTAGCGCTTGTCAAGCCGAAAAGCAAGTTGGCGTACCTCACCCACCAAAGAGCATCATGACCACCAAGCAACCATTAGAGCTAATACATATGGATCTCTTTGGACCGGTCGCCTACCTAAGTATCGGGGGTAACAAATATGGTCTTGTTATTGTTGATAACTATTCCTATTTCACTTGGATACTTTTCTTGCATGACAAGTGCCAAGTTCAAGAGAAGGTGAAGATATTTGTTAGAAGAGCTCAAAAGGAGTTCGGTCTTCCCATTAAGAAAGTGATAAGTGACAATGGGACCGAATTCAAGAATACTCTAGTTGAGGAGTTTCTTGATGAAGAGAGCATCAAGGATGAGTTTTCAACTCCATACACCCTCAATAAAATGGTATAGTAGAGAGGAAGAACCGTACACTCATTGACATGGCAAGGACATTGCTAAATGAGAACAAGACGCTGGACATCTTTTGGTGTGACCCCGTCAACACCGCTTGCCATGCCATCAACCGCCTCTACCTGCACAAGAAGTTGAAGAAAACTTAATATAAGCTTCTAACTGGTAACAAGTCTAAGGTGTCTTACTTTAGAGTGTTTGGGTGCAAGTGTTTTATACTTAGCAAGAAACTCAAAACCTCTAAGTTTGCACCTAAAGTTGATGAAGTTTTTCTTCTTGGTTATAGATCAAATGAACATGCCTACCGTGTCTTCAACAAAACCTCCGGGAGAGTTGAGATTGCGGTAGCTGTGACATTTGATGAATCTAATGATTCTCAAGTGGAGCAAGTTGATTCAAGTATTGTAGGAAATGGGGATCCACCATGTGAAGCAATCAGGCAATTGGCTATTGGTGATATTAAACCACAAAAAGATGAAGTCACTAAAGTGGTGGTTTGTCAAGTTGCTGCTGCACCTATTTCCTCTGACGTACCTGATGCTACACTATAGCAAACACCTGCTGCAACTCCTGCACACGACAGTGCCGCACTTGAGGGCGGCAGTAGCTGATTCGACTCCAGCTCATGGATAAAACCTACAACCCATATTTGATCAAGATGACGATGAAGATCCAGAAGATGAACAAGAGGCCATTGAGCATCCAAGGCTAAGGCAAATAATACAACGAGATCATCCCATTGATAACATCCTTGGGAGTCTTCGAAAGGGGGTAACAACTCGTTTATATTTAGCAAACTTTTATCAATATTACTCGTTTGTTTCCTCTTTGAAGCCTCTTAAGGTAGAACAAACACTTAAAGACCCAAATTGGGTGATGGCCATACAAGAAGAGCTCAATAACTTTAAAAGAAACCAAGTGTGGACTTTGGTGGAATGACCCAATACCAATATCATTGGCTCCAAGTGGGTCTTCCGTAACAAGCAAGACGAGAATGGAGTGGTGACAAGGAACAAGGTAAGGTTGGTTGCTCAAGATTTCACTCAAGTAGAGGGCTTGGACTTTGGAGAAACATATGCACCGGTGACAAGACTTGAAGCAATTCAAATGCTTCTAGCCTATGCCGCTCATCATGACTTCAAGCGATATCAAATGGATGTGAAGAGTGCATTTCTCAACGGCCCTATTCAAGAACTTCTCTATGTTGAGCAATCATCGGGCTTTGAAGATCACAAGTTTCCCAACCATGTCTATAAACTCCAAAAGGCGCTCTGTGGGCTTAAGCAAGCACCAAGAGCATGATATGAATGCCTTAAGGAATTCTTGCTTAAACAAGGCTTTGAAATAGACAAAGCCGACCCTACCCTTTTCACTCACAAAGTTGGGAAAGATATATTTGTGTGTCAAATATATGTCGATGACATGATATTTGATAGTACCAATCATTCTTTTAGTGAGAAATTTAGTAGGATCTTGACCAAGAGATTTGAGATATCCATGATGGGTGAATTGGAGTTCTTCCTTGGATTTCAAATCAAGAAATTGAATGATGGAACTTTTATTAGCCAAACGAAGTACACCCATGATATGCTCAAGAAGTTTGACATGGTGCATGCCAAGCCTATCAAAACTCCCATGCCAACCAATGGACATCTAAATCTCAATGATGGAGGGAAAATAATGGATACTAAGGTATATCGCTCCATGATCGGCTCTCTACTTTATTTATACGTATCTAGGCCCGATATTATGCTTAATGTGTGCATGTGTGCTATATTTTAAGCTAACCCGAAAGAGTGTCACTTAGTGGCCATTAAGAGAATTTTAAGATATTTAGTACACACTCCTAACCTTGGCTTGTGGTATCCTAAGGGCTCTAGGTTTGATCTACTTGGGTATTCAGATTCCGATTACGCCAGTTGCAAAGTAGATAAAAAAAGCACTTCGGGGACATGTCAATTCCTTGGATGGTCCCTAGTGTCTTGGAGTTCTAAAAAGCCAAATTGTGTAGCCCTTTCCACCGTCGAAGCCGAGTATGTTGCAGCCGGTGCATGTTGTGCTCAACTACTTTGGATGAGGCAAATCATTCAAGATTTCGGATGTCACTTCACTAAAGTCCCACTCTTGTATGACAACGAAAGCACCATAAAGTTAGCCAACAATCCCGTAAGCCACTCAAGAACTAAGCACATAGACATCCGATATCATTTCTTGAGAGACCACAAAGCCAAATGAGATATCGAAATTCGCCATGTGAGCACCGAAAAGCAACTAGCCGATATCTTCACTAAGCCTCTCGATGAGTCAAGGTTTTGTACTTTGCGTAGTGAACTAAATATGCTTGATTCTCGTAACGTGGTTTGAACTATAGCATACCTTGATTGATGAACTAGCGTGGATAGGAGAAATGAATTATAAAAGTTTAAATATTGTGCTTAAAAATATTTATCATAAGAAACAAGTACATTATGATCATTGTTTGTTTTGATTATTTATTGCTGATCATAGTGCGCTTGAGATATGTGTTCATATCCTATATATATAGAGGTATTTAATTAGTGGCTAAATTTGTTGTACTAGGGAGTACGGCAGTGCCGCACTGCCCTACGGCAGTGCCGCACTTTGAATTCAAACTGGAATTTGGCCAAAAAACAACAGTTATTGTGGGGCCCCATCTTACCTCTCTACTTCACTTGGCCCCCAGGGTAACTTTCCTTCTCCCTTATTCACCGCCGCCACCGCCTCTTCTTTCCCGCACGCACGCATGCAGCCACCACCGTCGCCGCTCTGTCCAACGCCGCACCACCACCTTTAGCACTGTCGTGGCCTACTAGTGCTCTTCCTCGTCGTCACTAGCAGCAACCAAAGTCCATGGACAAAGCCATTCTCTTCCTTTCCTCCCCAATCCGTATAAATCAAGGTGAAACCTTAACCTAGTCTCGATCTATGCCATGGAGCTCTATCTTTGTTGAATGATGGTTTCGAGTGACTGCATAATTAGGGTAGAAACTAATTTGATTGATGAATTGAATCAAAACAAAGATTCATTGGTTGAGCCTCATCTATACCTGCGGTAGTGCCGCATGTTGGGTGCGGCAGTGCCGCACTCAATAGAATGAATATATAAATATAGGTATTGTTCCATCGTTGACTCTCTATTTTGGTTGGATTTGTGCACTAGATATATTTCTATCTTAAACATGTAGCTACTTTACCTACATTATAGACAACTCCATGTATTTGTTTAGATCTACTCATTCTGAGATTGTCTAGTGGTTTAGGAGAATGGTTGAGAAATAATCTAAATAGTTGAGAAGAAATGAATCGTGGGAGAGGTGAAGCACTAGGTGCGGCAGTGCCGCTCTTAGGGTACGGCAGTGCCATATCCTCTGACCAGATTGGTTCAGGATGCTTTCCTAACCCGAGATTTGAATCATCTCATCTATCTAGAGTGTTTTACAAGTGTTCTTCTATACCCTTTATGTACAGTTTCTCATTTGGACCTATATTTGTTTGCATAGATGGCCTATGAAAATGATGATGACCGGAGGGGGAAGAGGAAGATGATCGAGCCTTGGGATAAGTAGATGCCTCATCGTGGTCATGGCAGGACCACAGGGGGCAGCAGCAGTGCAGCAAGCAGAGATGTTGCCAGAGATAGGGGGAGGAGAGATCAGATGATCCAGGATGAGGAGAACCTAGAGAGGGCTGGCTGCACCATTCCTCTATGAGCTTGCCTAGATACTCCACCTCATCTTGAGGAGTTTGATAGGAGCTACATCAGAGAATATTCTGAGGATGTAGTTATGAGGCGTCATGTTGACACACGTCCTCATCCCGTGCTCAATTATGTGGAAAAGTTAAAGATGGTGGAAGAAGCACGGGAAAACAATCCCTATGAGCAGCCAAAGGATTTGGAGATTGACTACAGGTTTTGGAATGAGTTTCATTCCAACTTATATACATCTGTGAACTTCAACTCTAAGAAATCCAAGGTTGTCAAGATGCAGTATGTTGATTGGGAAGAGATGAAGGAAAAGAATGAGCCTGAGTTCATTAAGATGATCAAGGCTTGTGAGTTGTTTGGCCTCACTGATATTATAAGCTTCAGATATAATTGGAATGAAGAAGTGCTAGCCTAGTTCCATGCCACTTTCTTCTATAGCATCTACACTGATGAGATTCACTGGATGACTGAGGGACGGCATTATAGAGTTGATTTTGTGACTTTCAGCCGGATCCTTGGTTTTAGAGATGAGGAGCGGGGTTTCACTTACATTAATGATAAGGCTAGAGCTGAGATATGTGATATTGCCAATATTTTGATTGATAGGAGAAGTGCAGATGGGAAGGTCAGTGGCCTGAAGAGCTATTATTACATTCTAAACAATTTGATCAGGCACACTATCAATCCCAAGGATGGAGCAGCTTCTGATCTTAATGGATATGTGAGGAATGTGCTTGCTAGATTTGCTCCTAGAGGTGACAAGTTTAATGTCCCTCGTTTCATGTGGTGTGAGCTAAGGAACACCATGGAGGATCGGAGAAAGGGGATACCTTATGTCCCCTATCTCATGTTTATGAGATGGTCACTCGCTACAGATTTGAGAAAGATAGTCTTCACACCGTCTACAAGATTGAGAAGACCCTGAGGAGCAGGTGCTAGCAGGGTAGTGAGACGCTCTCCATCAGTTGTGGACGTGCCTGAGTCATCCCGCTCTAGACCTCACAAGGAAAAGAAGATGGAGAAGTTTGGGAAATGGATCAAGACTATTTTCACCACATGCACCTATACAGCGAGGACCGCATATCAGGACCGGTTGGAGAACCGTGAGGCCAACCGAGAGGCTAGAGAGCATTCAGGGCTGCTACCTCTTTCTCCAGTTCAGTCACCGTCGAGGTTTGATGACCTCCCTAGTCTTTCTAAGACAGATTCAGAGGATGAGGAGGAGGAGGAGCAGGAGCAACCAGAGCTTGATCCTCACATGAGTTTGAGGTCCACCTTGTAATCCATGAGGAGGAGCACCAGACGTGAGCACCACACTTTAACCACTCATCGCCAAGGAAGGGCGGTGGTGTCTTCTTCTTCCTCCTCCTCCTCCGACGATGATGATGGTGGATTGGAGGATATTGTAGGTGCTAGTGGAGCTGCTTGTGGGGATGATGTCGATTGGGACACCATCCAAAAGGATGAGGAGTGAGTGTTGGTCTTTCTTCTTTTCTTCTCTTTTTTGTGCTTTATGTTAACGGGGGAGAAAATTAGAGGGGTCAACAACTTTTTCGACGCATGGAGAGGAGGTTGCTACAGCTAGAGTCGTATTCGTATCCGTTTAGAGTAGGCTTCGTTAGGTGAGAGTTTGAGAGTATATTAGAAACTCTATTTATATAATAATGCTACTTAAGTACTTTATATATGTGTAGGATATGGACATATATTAATCTATGTTGTCGCTTGTGATACAATTGTGCTAGAATGTATATCTTTATATGTATCACATGATGTGTGGTGCCTGTTCTGATCTGTGCTGTTATAGCAAGTGCGGCAGTGCCGCACCCAGCTGTAACAGCAAAACATGTTGTGCATAAATTGTCATTCGCATCACATTTTACATACCTGACACAGTATATAGCACCCCACAGGAGCATGGATGTAGGGGGAGCCCCATCACTTTCACTAAAATGTGAATCTTGGCTTCTTATGCCAATTTAAAAATTCAATTCTCTATTCACACATTTAGGGGCAGGCTCTACACCCATGGCTCGAATAATCTCATTATTTATTTCATATCTTTCGTAAGATCTAATTAGGTTGTCATCAATCACCAAAAAAGAGGAGATTGAAAGTGCAATCAAGCCTTAATTATGGGTTTTGATGATAATGACAATGCAATTAGAGAACTAATGAGATTTATCAAGATGACAAGCAGGGAATTTATATTCGATGATGCTACACGAAACGGAGGAGTCCCCAATTACAAATGTTGATGGCTTCAAACTCAAAAGAGGTTTAAATTCTCTAATATTTTGAATTTGAGTATGAGAAAAATCGTACTATAAAGGGGGACACAATGTTTAAGCTAACATGTGCTACCAAGTGCTCAAACATACACATGCATCATCAAATTCATAGCCAATACAGCCTACACTTCACTCTTACCCTTGTTGTCTTGCCTAGTGCGGCACTACCGCGACTTGAGTGACCGTTGGGGCTGAGGGAGTATTTATACCCATCCTCTTCCTCCCCAACGGCTATTTCTTCCTTCTGCTCATTCCATCTCGTCCAAAATAGAAAAATGAGCTCTCTCTCTTCCTCCATTAGTGACCTTTAGTCCTCAAGCAAATTCATTGATTTCCCTATTGATCATTGAGAGAAAAGGGTCCAAAACTCGATTAGAGAGTAGCTCCATTGATTCCTCAACTCAAAAGAGCACTTGGTTCACGTTTTGGCCGGCGGTTGTGTTTGTTACTCTTGGATCTTGGCTCCTAGCCGGCTAGAGCGTCGTCCGTAGAGCTTGCCAACTTGTGTGGCAGCCCTAGGAGGTTTGTAATCATCTTTTGAAGGTAGTAAACTCACCCCTCATCTCAAGAGTTAAGTCTCTTGACTTGAGAACGAGTAAGGGTTGGAAAGCCCTAAGCCTTAGTGGCTAACCTCAACAACGTGGACGTAGGCAAGCCTTGGTGGCAAGCCAAACCACATGATAAATCATTGTGTCTCTTGTGCTTGATTTACATTACTTGCATGTCATATTGTTGTTGAGGTGATTTCTAAGGTTTCTAGTCGATCTACTTGTGTGTGGTGTTCCTACTACTTCTAGCTCTCGATCTATGACTTTCATACCTGCCGTAAGCTGAGAAATTTCTCTGATCTAAGTTTCTGTTCACTGATTTTGAACTGTGACTCAAAGTTGTCTGTAGGTGCGGCAGTGCCTCTATTCTGACCTGGTAGTGCCGCAGTCTGGCAGTGCCGCCCATCAGAGCGGTAGTACCGTAGGGTGAAATTGATAAACATTTGAGTGTTTGTTTTGACAGGCCTATTCACCCCTCTCTAAGCCAACCAGAGATCATACACTTAATCATATCATTATCGTTATATTAAGCTTATGACAATGGTAATTATAATAGTTGGGTTTCTAAAAAAATTATTATAGTTAATATATGTGTCAACAAGAGTGACACATAAGCATTTGTATATACGTGGCAGAGAATAACCGAGGACCATCTCTGTGCGTAAAGGCAACCTTAACACAAGGTGATGTATAAACTTGCTACATTTCAATGTAATGCCTAGTGGAATTATCAAGGCATAATTTTAATTGGCGGTCCATTTTACGAGCTATATATTCGTCATGTTTATGTGATGTTAAGAGCTAATTTGGTATGATTCCGATTCCCACTTGACAACAATTTATGTGGAAGAGCCGTACCAAACGTTACAGAAGAAAGAGTCGTTTTCTGGTAAATAGCAGAGGAGCCAGAGCTACAAAAGGCCCTTCCTAGAGGAACACTAGGAAATGTCTCTTACTAAAGTGTTTGATATGACTGCTCCAGCCCCTTCGTAGAAACTATTGTCGAAGCCAGAGCCGTATTAAATAAGCCTAAAAGGTGGGGAAAGAGAAGATGAGACATGTGTAAAAGTAGTAATAAAAACATTTTTATAGATAAATAAGAGATAACTATTATATAACTTCTCTCTTACTATTCTGATTTTAAAGCCAAAATAATTGGCTTTATTATTGAGCTTGCTCTAAGAGCAACTCCAAAATATTCCCTATATCCTTTTTAATGGTCAGGAATAGAGATTTTGGTGAAAAAATATCTTCAACATTTTCTTTAATTGCATATCTAAATATAGTCATCTTTTATTTTAGATTTCTCGTTAGACAAAGATAGAGAGTGAGAATGACTCTTTAGAGTGCGCACGAGATACAAAAAAGTTGCTAGAGAGTGAAAAAACATAGAAATCTATTTTTATTCAAAAAAATTGACTCTCCAAACGATGATTTAGAGAGTGACTTTTAGAAATACTTTTGAAAATGCTCTAAGGCCAGTCTTAGTGAAAATTTCATATGAGTTTCATTTGCATTAAATAGGTTGTTAGAGCGGCTCTAACAGTTTGGTTCTTCTTTATTTTGGAGGCTGTTTTAGAATTTGTATAGCTAAAAGTAGGTTTCAATAGACGTGCCATTTGGATTTGTAAATAGAAAGCTGGCTATCCTATGATTTTTCGGTCACCATATAAAGTGAACTAGCTAGCCATCTAAAGATGAGAAATAGAACAGTTGCTATAGACCTCTTTTTTTTTAGTAGTTTTTATTTTACAAAATAGCTAAACCGTAGAATTTGTCTACTAATTTTAATAAGCTGTAGGAGTTACTGTCACATGGCTATTTTTGATGACATGGTATTGTTGATGAATTTCAGGAGGAAAAAAGGGTTCATTCCACTGTGTTGCTAGCCGGCCAAAGCCTGCGGCGGCACACGTACCGCAGATCACGAGAAACAAGCGCGCGAAGCCCGGCAGGCGCGATGGCTTTGACGCCTTGACCGCGGTTAGCGGTGCGCGCACGCGTGGCAGCCGGTGCTGCGTGCAAGGCGAGGTCGGTATCCGCGCAGCCGAGGTATCGTGCAGCGGCAGCAGCCGGCCAGCCTTGCGTTGCTTCGTCGATCTCCCCGTTCAGCCCGTCGTTTTCTGAGGCGCGCTCGGTCGTTTTCGTGGTTGGGCTAGGACGTCGCGCCTGTTCGGTTGTTGGTCAGAGAAAAATACTGTTTCGGTTAGAAATTTACGATCGTATACGATAAACCACAGCTAAACCAAGAGGCTGAATCGCGCGGTTCGAGCCATGCTGCACTGAGACGAATCTACGATTGCTCTATAAAAACTGTTTGAACTTTTTCAGCTGAGCCATGCCGTGTGTAGCGCGTCGGATCAACGTGCCGTGCTGTGCCTTTCAAGATATCGCGCAAAATATCTTGGGGCTGCCTAAATTTATGCTCTCACCACTAGTACTACATCGGAAAAGGCTCCGCCTGTTAACGAAAACGAAAAAGAAAAAACTAAGACCAAGTGATCTCTAGCGACCGACGAGAAGTGCACACGTTAGTGTACGGATCAGGACCGCCATCAGGCAACGGGAACACGTCACCTCGATCCGTTCCCTTCCTCCTACAGTTCCCTGCTACTAAAGTCAGGCCCTCTTTCCGTCCACTTTTGTTTTGTACGTCCAAACAAATGTGACGTTCACTTAGGCTGATAAGTCATGACGAAAAATATTGTTGACTAATTTGTTATGAGAGAAAAATATTGTTCATTGGGTGAAAAAGTACGGCTTGGCTTATAAGCGAAACGAACGGGACAAAAACCCGTAACGTAATGCCGCGTGTGACAAAAGCAAGTGCCCGGTGGCTGGCTGGCTTGGCTCCCACTATCAGCGCAGAGCATGCGGTCTCTTTCTAAAGAACGGAAGAGAACGCGATGGGATCAGAACTGATGGATTTCTCGTATCATCACCGTATCGACTCGCCGAAGACTAACGGACCGTGTTGTTGGTATACATGCCAAGATCTCACTGCGTATATTGCAAAAGACATGTTTTTTTAAGCATATATATTATGGAAACATATTGGATACGGAATAGGGCAACAGGAGATATCAGGTGACAATACCGTTTGGGACCATCCAATCAGAGAAGGAAAGAATCGTGCTGTTCGGATTTTCATTTTTGAATTGAGACCGACGAACAAAGGCAGCAGCATGCACTAGCAATATCCTGGGACAAGTTTGGCGCCAATCTTCCAGTAAAGCTGATCGGATCAGGTGACTCACCACAGCAAGTTCGTGAGCTCGCATTCGAGGACGGGTCTGCAAAGTCTCAGCAGATTGACTGCAACAAAGCACATCCCCCCGCTGGTCAAGTTTTACGACTGAACCGCACACGAACTGACGAATTACAGTGGTGGGCGAGCACGCGACTTTTGCCAAACCCATTTGAACTTTCAGAGACCCTTGCCGATGCCAACCCACCCGGCAGGCCGCCACAGCACCGTGCATGCTTCCAGCCTAGCTATTGCTAATACCAGTATACCACAGAGATGCAGCCATGAGGGAGGGCGTCTGCAGACTGCAGTGCACGCACCAAGGGCCATGGATGGCGATTTTAGCGCAGCGCAGGAATGAGTGAGCCTACGAAAGGAGGCTTCGCACTACTAGCAGAAAAAAGCCGGTTTTACCTCACCATGCACCCTTCGGATCTGATGGTATCACCGTGCACCGAACTCCATTGCTCTCGGACCGCTTTATGTACGGGAGATCATAGTTTTTTTCAGATATCTTATGAATCATGATCCAGCGCCTTACTTTCCCACAACGTTTCAAACGAGGACACAGAGAGTGAAAAGTACTAGTGCGTGCCTGTGAGAGAGACAGACAGAGATATTGTCATATTGACCTTCAGAGCTGATCTCATGTTCCACTGCCTTATCGCAGCATAAAGAACGGTTAGGGATCTAAGCAAGTACTAGATCAGTAGAATTTATCAATGGCAAGGTTGCCTTTTGCTCTGTGTGCAGTGCAACCGACCTAAGCATTCTTCTCCCTAATTTAACCACGTAGTAGTAGTCCTAAACTCTGCTGCATGCCTCCCTAATTTAAGCACATAGAAACCTCACGAGATTTACAGTGACGAACTGACGATGCTGCCACACAACAGCTACTCCTGCTTGATACTCTATCTGCTAAACCACGAGCCTGATAACTGAACTGTTGTCTTGAAAACACACGCAGGCGTCACATGACGGAGCAGGCGTTGGGGTTGTCGTCGCTGAACAGACTGGTGATCTGCTCGGCGCCGATGGCCGCCTCCATCACCGGGACCTGGTACGGGTAGTAGTAGCCAGCCGGGTTGGCCCACCTGCGGTCGTAGGCCTGCAGCTGGGCCGCCCCGATGCCGTAGAGGGCCGCGGCCGCCGGGGTGTAGTAGCCGGCAGTGTTCTGGGGCCCGGGCCACGGCTCCGCCTTCTTCCCCGTGGACTGGGCCCTCCGCAGCACCGCGACCGGGTCCACCTCGCCAGTCACCGCCACCTTCTGCTGCAGCCTGTTCACCTCCACATGCTGCACTCCTGCAGTGCAGGCGGCTGCTTCAGAGTTATTAATATTAATTAATCGCCGCTGTAAATTTGGGCTTCTCTTCACAAGAGCACTTCGATTCGAAGTGGAACTTCTTTTGCTAGTGTTGCTCAATGTTTAGGTGTCGCCATATGCTGCTGCATTATTGCAGTGATGAAAAAAAAAGGTACGCTGGGAAAAGCTTGTGCTGAAAGGACATGATGGTCATTACTGACTGACTCAGTGAGTGCAGACTGCAGAGTGCACAGTGCACAGTGCACAGTGCAGAGAGCTCATCATCAGGGCGCAGAAGAGAGGAGTCATGGTCAAGGGCGCAATGCTAGCGAGCAACGAAAACTTGGTGCGAATGCGTAGGGGCCAGGGGATCAAAGTGACGCATGACCAACCTCTCATGCCGGAGAGCGCTTTCTTGACCTCGCGCTCGCAGCGCTCGCAGTCCATCCTGACCCTGAGCTCCACCGTCTGCACCAGGCGCCGCCGCAGCGTCATCTTCTTCTTCTTCTTCCCTGGGGCGGCCATTGATCGCTCCCAGCAAGCTAAGCAGCTGCCTCATGGCGCCTCCCATGGGGAATGCAGCAAGCTGGTTGATGGGTGAACTCCTTTGTGAGCTGTAAAATGGGGAACAGGTGAGGGAAGGAGCCTAGCTAGGCTACTTCTGGACTCTGGAGGGACACTGTCTGGCTTTGTATGTACGAGGCCGGCACCCGGCAGGAACTGTTCGACTTCGGAGGCCTTTTGAACTAGCTAGGCAATGGCGAGATGGTCTGTGACTGAGTGAGGGGACGGGAGAGAGGAGAGGGGTGTGCGTGCTGGTGTGTCTTGTGTTGGAGGCTGACAAGAGAACACGACGAGGGGGAAAAGTGAGGCGAGGAGCCGTGTGCTGGCGCGAGGACGGCGAGGTCTCGTCTCATGTGACGGTTGTGCTGTGCAGCGCAGTGGAATGGTGGTGCGGTTGTGTGTTGCAGTAGGCCAATCAGACTAGCAGTAGCAGAGCACGCACCGGCGTTACGGGGGCGAGTGGAGTGTGCAAGAAATCGTCTGCATCGCTGCACCTTTGGAAAGTGGATTTGGCCATGCCCATCACCCCATGCGTGTGAAAGACGATAGATGATGATGTGCAAGCAAACTGCGAGGGTATGCTCGTTTCCGCGCCATTTCTGAACGTTACATGGGCCATGTTTAGTTCCCACCAAATCCAAACTTTGGCACTATGCAAAAAGAAGATTTCCCGTCACATCAAACTTGCGGTATATGTATGGAGTACTAAATGTTGACGAAATCAAAAACTAATTACACAGTTTGGTTGTACTTTGCGAGACGAACGTTTTGAGCCTAATTAGTCAACGATCGGACAATTATTACCCAATACAAACAAAATGCTACAGTGCGCTACAGGAACCCGAAAGTTTGGCGGCGCCGATTCTGCTCGTAACTAAACACGGCCATGGCAGCATTTCAAGTTGGGGATTACTAGGCACGCACAAGAAATTCAGGATGAATCAGGCACTCAGGCAAAAGCCAAGGCGACGCCTGCTACATGCGCAGGGCCTACAGCCTTGCTAGAGAAGGTTCAGACTTTGAGACCGATTGTCGCGGGGCACAGGAACAGGGGGGATCCAAAGGGCCAATAATGGGGGCAAAATACAGCTGATCTATTAACCTCTAGAGCAACAGAAAACACCATATATAAAGCACATACAATATACAGGGCTATCGATTAGTATAATATCAGTTGTTCATGAGATGAAGAACACAGTGGACATTGTCAGTAACAGCAACCGGTATGAGCTAGCAAGAAGCATCTGTAGATTCGTCGTTGCACTGGAGAGCGGAGCCATGCCTGCCGTTGCAGGCGTCACGGCCGGGGAAGTCTGCTGCTCGTTCGACGGCAACGGGTCCTCTGGATTGTCGTGCTGCGATGGGCCCAACGGCACGGTCGTGCTGTTGTCAACGTCGCGGCCTGCGTTCACAGGAATGGACGTTACCATATTTAAGACTTCCGGAGTACCAGGTGAATGATAGAATTTGGTCTATTCTGGCAGATGGCTTACATTCAGAGCGGTACCAACCCAACTTCATGCTTTCTCTGTCGAAGACAACATGGTATCCAACCAGGAAATTTTCTGCATTTGAAAATTATATTGTATGTATGAACACTAAATACCAAAAGAACAAACCGCACAGATTCATTTGGGCACTTACGGGCAATAATTCCAATAGGTTCTGTTGATGGCAGCACAGCTAAGCAGAACCCAGCAAGCGCTCCCTGTAACATAAATCAGCATACAAGATGATCAGCTGCTACAGACAAATTCCTTGTGAATGGTAATCTACAACTATATAAGACCTCGCTCATAAAAGGGTCGCTCATTAAATCCCAAGAACCTGTACCCTCCTAATCCCCTCTCCAAGGCCATTTATAAAAAAACGAAAACATCATATTCTAGGGGTCTATGGGCAAACCAGTCATGCAAACTAAACAAAGCATTTATCCTGCACATACTTTAAGATCAAACAAATGTGGAAACATGAATACTTATGTTAGCTAAGTTGTGCATGTAGGCTTTAAATATACTAACTCAGATCAAATTATATATCAGTATGTTATGGAAGCAAGCTCAACTGAGCCACATTTCCATTCAGGAGCTTAGACTTGACAGCAAAAGGACACAATTAGCCAATTAGGATTCACTTGACAAGACTATCCATCATTCTCAGCTGATTGATTTTGAGGACACTATTTTTTCCTTGCCCAACAAAGAGGACATACCTGTTTGTCATTAAATGGAAATATAGGATTAACAGCCTGGAAGCTCTTGTTCGCAGCAAATGCCAGGGTTATTGTTGGCACATCAGGCATCTCAAGAGGACTGCATATAATCACATATCAGCGAATTCCTTCTACACAATCAGAGAAATGAAACTAAGACCTAAATGAAGCCAGAAGTTACCTAGCACTGTAGCAATATTTCCAGGTACTGTCTTCATAAGGCACCCTTGAAGCATTCATTTGTTTGTCAAACTGAAATTTATATGAAATTAGTACTGATTTACTGAAAAATATCCATTAGCAAACCAGCTGCAAATGCGTGGATGTCCACCTCCATTGTGAAAGCCTTGTAAACGTCTGGAGGAAGAGAAGTAAATGATGTTCCACTATCGACTAAGGCCTGGAAGCTAGTACCCTCAAGACATTTATGTCCAATACAAGATTTGTCGACATTAACAGCATAAGTTTGACTGGAAAATTAAGAAAGAAAGATGTAAGTGCCGCTTTAAAGAATTTCAAGAACCACTGCAAAAACTGATTGCATTAGTTGATAAGTTAATCACTTTGAGCCACTCACAGTTTGCCATACAGAGGAACAAACGGTGTAGACTGTTGAGAGGACACCCCTTGATCTCCAAAAAAAATTCTCCCAGAACTATCTTCCTTAAAGCACATCGAGAAGGAATTCCGAACTAGTCCAGCTCTTGCAAGGAAACTAGGAACTGAAATATCTGCCATTCCAAGGCCAAGGAGTCCATCCGGTGCAATACCATCCAGATAGTCACCACTTTGCTTTCGACCACAGCTATACCCGAAGGACACACTATGTCAGTAAAACTAAGTGACAGAAAGTCAGCAAATCATGACAATCGACTATTGAGCAACATCTCTAACTCCAATTATTTTGTTACAAGATTGCATTGAAGCTCAGTAACAATGCAAGATGAAATCAAAAGGTAAGGACTGGGCGAGTGGCTATGGCTAAACATACTAACGTCTTAAGCAAATGCACAGATCTGATACCTACAAAGTGTACAGAGTAATTGAGTACTTCACCAGTAAATGTGCAGCAATGGAAATGTAGTTCACTAACAACGATCCATGTGAGGACAGTGTGATTTGTCAAGTAGCATTACTCCTTTATGCCATGGAAACAGTATTGCTTATGAAGCAAAAGTACAAAGTTCCTGTTGACAGAAAGCGGCAGAAACTTACCCAATAATAACTGAAGCGTTCACTGGTACATGGCCCTCCCTGGAGTTCAAGTGTAGTGTATCCTCAATTAGCAAACCAGAGCTGGTAGTATTTTCTGAAAAGTAGTCAATATTGTATGGGCAAGGCTGCTTTGGGTTTGTGCAGCCTGAACCTGATTGGCATAGCTCGTGGCTGCAAGGAAGATGCCGACTTGTCGTCGATTCAGCAGGCTTGTATATTCCAAGATCTCTATCCTGCATAATAGATGCTCCATTTATGACGGAGCACCTGCCAATCAATCACTGGAAATAAGCACTAAACTGCTTAAATATATGGTAGCCACCTCTTGTTTTTGCACTTGTTAGGAAGAAATAGAACTTAAAATGAACAAAATTGAAGAGAACCAAAGTTCACACATGACACCACCACTTGGACTCCTAAGTCAGTCACTCAGGTAATAGCTAAAATCGGCAATGAATTGTAGGTGTGCTTGTGCAACTTACACTGGACCATTACATGAGATTTATAGCATGACGCATGTGCCATTTTGGTGGTAGCACAAATTTAATTGCACTGCCAAAATTGCAGCTGAACGCGAGCAGTTGGGAAATTACTTTCCATCAAAATAGATGGATTTTTCGTGTGGTATTTTAGGGTCACATAATGGTGTGCATACTTTGCGCCACAACTTGCATGCTGCCAAGAACAGTGACTATAGTGAAATTTAAACTGAAGATGACTGCAGAGACACGATGAGAAGTTTATAGATCAGAGATCAGTCATGTTAGTTTCCAAGTTTAGAACCGCTTTGCATTTTTTCCCAATAATTTCCATAGTCAATGAAATTAAAGCAAACTGCATGTCATGTATTAGTTTCTTCAACCGAGATTTGTGCATTATGTAATAGAAATGTGAAGAGTCAGGTCATCATCTGCACCAGCAATTTTGCATGAACAAGTCAAATATGTCTTTGGAAAAAACATTTTCTAGTATGTCCCAACTCAAGCTGACAGCTGTGTCACAATAAGACATCTTCAGATATTAACATCAAGCCACTGAACAAAGGGGATGCATACCAGATTTCCACGGTAGCTTTGGAAAAGACAATGTGGGGCACACTGAATACAGACATCTTCAGATATTATCCCAGAACAGGTCACAGATTTCCACGGTAGCCAGTACACCAATGTCACAGGGTACCCAGAACAGGTCACTTCCAGTATCCAATGCAACCAAAAAGGAGGTAGTAGGCGTCCCAACATCCACCCAAGCGTAATATAACCTTCACACCGAAAGGTAGATGAAATAAGATTAGCTTACAACTTTTGCAGCAAAGCACGTACTAGCTCCGAAGGTAAAAACAGTAAAACACAACTTAGTAGTACCTAGCTGGCTAGCTCTGACAGTAAAAAACAGCAAAACACAGCCTATGCCTATCCCGACCAAAATGGCAATGCAACCCGTACGGGTAGAAGAAATTTAATCCTTTTTATATATAATAATAACGCCGATTTTTTTTGTGTAGCTGTCTCGTAGTACGAATTCAAAATGTTATTAACACTATAACATTCACAGTGAAAAGTTGAGGGACGTAAGATCCAACGGGGGCAGGGAATGAGGCGCACCAGCCGAAGTCGTTGCCGGGGGAGAAGGTGCTGCCGCCCTTTGAGAGCGAGAGGAGCTGGTACTTGCCCGCGAGCCGCCGCTTCTGCCGCTGGAGATCGCTCCTCACCAGCGCGCGGTAGTACTCCCCGCTTCCGCGCTGCGGCCACCACCCCGCACGCGGGCCCGCCTCCAGCCGAGCCTTGTCGGACAGACGGTGCACCATCCTCGAAGAGAGCGTCGCCGCGGCCTCGGCCGCCGAAGCTGCTGCCGCCGCCAAGGCGACCAGCTGGAGGGCGAAAAGGACCGGGAGGCGCATGGGTGGATCTGAGGGTAATGCGGTGCGGTGGATGGGGGGAGAGGATCTGGAGCTACGTTTCGCGAGCTGGAGACGGCGCGGGGAGCATGGAAGCGGTGGTGAGTGGTGAGCGACCGCGTAGCTGGGAGGGAAGCGAGCTGGGGCGGTGGTGTGGAGGTGGTGATGCTCTGGAAGCTAGCGCAAAAGGGAGGAAGGCGGAGACGGTATCGGTCATTTTCTTGAAAAGACCCTGTAGTGGTTCCAAATTTGATAGAGGAGAATGTTCAGCGTTGGGTGTCGTGGCAACTAGCAAGTGGACATCAGTCTAAACCATAAAACATGCTAAGACTAAAAGTGTGATATTATATTACTTCAACATTGTTTTATGAATAATCTACAAGCTGTATACTATTTGGACTTGGTATAGTAGTAATTAGGATGAAATTATAAATTTCTTTTGCCCAAGCCCAACCATAAATTAAACATATGAATATATTCCTTCCTTTGGAACATGAGAGATTACATTGCCATAAGATAACCAAGGCTCGAAATTTTTTCTTTACGTCAGAATCCAAAACTAGATCTTTGAACTATGGCTATTAATTGCAACCTTGAGTTTTATTTCAATGAAAAATACGATTAGGGTCTCAAATGGTCATTTCAAGTTTTAGCTATAAGTGACACATAAAACGTAGGCTTAGCCATGGTGATCGGTGTAGTATTTAGCTTAATTGGCACCCGACTACACATAGTAGACCACAACAATACTCCTCTTCTCTGTCATACCTGATTAAATTATAATTGCTACCCACTTTGGGTATACAGTTGTCGATAAACTTCTATAGTTTGGTGTATTATTGTTGTTGTTGAGCATATTGCTATTGTGACTACCATGGTGCAATGGCCAGGTTACGTGCCAAACAATCTAAAACTATACTTCTTCATCATTGATAGTCTGTCTAAACTATTGATACCGGATACGGTAGGCAGAGACATGAAACTATGACGTACTAGCTTCTGTAGAATATTTGAGAAATGGAGGACTTGGCGGCTTATTTGCACAGGTTTGTTTAATGGAGTTTTTAACAGCAACGGTCCATCCCGCTCATATGACCAGAGTCCCCGCACAGGCACGCAGCCCACTCGAGGCACCGCGCGTGGTGGTCCCCACGTGGCCGTGGTGGCGCTGTGTGTCACCCGTTGGTCCCTTCGCGTCCGCGTGGGCCCCTACGCCTACACCACCGGATGGACGGCGCAGACGCTGATGAAGCGTGCGCCGTGCCGAGCGGCCGCGGGCGGCCCGCCTGTTATTAGAGATGAAAATAAAAATCCCCGTGCCGCCTTGCCAGCTGGCCAAGATGCGGTCCCGCTCCCTACGCGTATGATTCGTTGGGTGAAAAAAAAAAGTCGAAATACTGTTCTGATTAATTTGCTGTGAGAAAAAAATATTATTTTAACTAAAAAAAATAAGTTGAAAAAGACGAATTACAAGGGAAGCAAACAGGGCCTCAATTGAAGTTTAACAAACATCATCAAATCGTCCAAATGCTTCATGCCAATTGAAGTTTGAATCTCTGGTTGAACTGCAACGTACGATGGATCACGCGGCGATACAAAGTTAATCCAGTGCAGGAGCACAAATGAGGTTTATGTATCCATCGTCGTCTTTAGCAAAAAGGGCCGGAATATCTGACCTCTCACTCAGCCTAGTGCCTCAGCGCACGAGTTCTTTAGAGATACCCAATCATTGAAGTTTAACAAACATCTTTAAATCGTGACAAATGGCAAGCGCCAATTGAAGTTTTCAACGCCCTCTGGTTGATACTGCACCTGTTTGCTCGATGGAAGGTACTTTGCCAATAAGGCCGTGTTTAGCTCGGGCGATTCAATTGTCGACGAAATCCAGTGCAGGAGCACAAATGAGGTTTATGTATCCATCGTCGTCTTTAGCAAAAACGGCCGGAATATCTGACCTCTCAATCAGTTTTGATTTGCATCAGCATTTATTACACGACGTTCTTTTTAGAGATACCCAATCATCTTTTTTATATACAAAAAAGAGAATTTTATACGACGTGAAACATGGCCTAAATTTTCCCCTCCTGTCCAGCAGTTCAACGGAAACCTCCATGATACCCTAAGGTGTCGTTCGGTTCCTGAGAAAAGCTCTTCCATGCCAGGATTGATTCTAGCTCAGTGTAAATTATTGAATAGTTGCCGGCCAGAAACAATTTCATGCCATTCCGGGCTCCAAACGAACGGGCCCTAAAACTTTATACCTTAGACAGAAAGATGACGTTGGCCTCAGCTAGTCGGCCACGACGAGTCACGAGGCAGAAGCACGAAACTTATCAAATTTGAACTTTATCAATTTAAAATCTATGATATTTTTACTTTCACAATGACGGTTTACATGACTACAGTACATATTTAGTTGGAGGCATGTTTTGGCTGTCAAATACGTACTCCGTACTAAGCAGCATTATTTTGATTTTCTAAAAAGAATGTAATAAAGAACAAGAAGCATGTTGGTATATATACTTGTACTCGCAGATTTCTATCATGGAGTGCAGACGAACGGAGCTCCTTGCACTCGTAGGCCGGAACAGCTGCGTTGTTGTGTTTGCGTTTGTTTTGTTTTGTCTTATAATATAATAATTTGCCTCAATGTGAGCGCCCGGGGGGCCACGGACAGCTGCGATACAGGAGGCCGCGACTGCGACGTCGGGTTGGGAAACGGAAAGCACACCGCCTGCTTTGGGTGGCCGGCGTCGCTGCTTTCAGAATTGAGTGGACACGTGTTGCCTCATGCAAGCACGGGCAGTCGAACACGCACGCGGCGCCTTCCTCCACCGTCTGCTTTCTTCCCTACCGGGTAGGCCACTGGGCTGACGGACGGACAGTTCACCATGGACCGGCGGCCCAGGCCCATTCCTGATCGAGTCTTTAGTCTTTACGCTTCAGCCGCCGTCCCTGACAATTTCTATCCTGTTCCATTTGCCATTGCAGCAAAATATCGTCTTCACAAGGGTCGACGGGTGACATATTTGAGCCTCAAAAAGAATCGAGGAGACGACATCAAGCAATCTTACCTCTGTCATTTGATATTCAAGCAGCAAACCCAGACAGGAAGAGCACGCCCCTCCATCCAAAAAAAAATATTGCAGGGCACAGAATCATGCAAGCCAAGCCAACGAATAGAAACAAGCTTGCATCAATTTATCAGTGCGAGCTATCCATACAGCAACACATCCATCTTGCGATTTGGACTTGCACAGATATGCATGATTTTACACATCTTAGTATAGTACACCGCAGCACCCTAAATTCTCAGTTTCAGCATCTCAAGATCAATATCCAGAATGTGGCGAACAGTCAATACATCTCAAGAGCAGGTTGCAGGTTGCAACAGTCTGTTAGACTAATTTACAGTAGCTAGTTTCAGCATCTGAACTAAAATCATGTATTGTTATAGACCAGCACGGTTGAATCCTCCCAAATCATGGAGCTCAGGTTTCCACGCTTCGGTCATGAGGTCAGAATCAGATGGATACAGAAAATGTAATGACTGCACAGCATATGAAGGTTGCCGCCTGCTACATGTAATGGAGCGTCCATTTGACTGTCTCTGGATTTGCCTACCTGTGGGGAATCATTTTGACCAAATGAGATGGAGGAAGACGCTTCACAACTTTCTCAAGATATAGAATTACTACAAGTGAAGTTGGCAATAGAAAAATTTATATTCTTCTCCACAAGGCAGAGTGCAACTATCGGAACCAGATAACATATAACAGAGGTCCAGGGGTTGCAGAGATTAAACTTCCCTCCATGCATCAGTAACCCTAAACCACCAATTCATAAGTTCATGATGATGACAATTTTTATAAATAAAAAAAATTACTAAGAAATAACGCAGGGCAACAGTATTTAAATATCTTAATATGAACCCTTTTCACACCAAATCTGAGTAAGGGGATGGGTCAGATGCAAAACCCTCACTTAGGTTTTATCATGTCAGTCCTTTTACAGGGGATCAAATGAATTTGAAAAGTACTTGAAAGAGCATACTTGTAGTTATACTTTCCATTTTATTAAGGTTTTTTTATCGAAGCCATTACAATTCTTCGAAGTTGGAGAAATGCCATTACAATTCGTGTATTGTAAAACATGCCATTATAATTCTGGGTGTTGCTAGTGCTGGCCATTGTCTACGTATGTGAACAGCTCGGGCCCACTGTTAGGTCGAGGAAGGCGTACGTGACTTCCGTATGGACATCGATACCCTTCTTGCGTGTTACAAGCCGCCGCGCCCTCTCTCCTATTCAATCCATCCCCCACCCGTGCTCCTCTCCATCTTCCTCTTCCTTTCCCTTCCGTAAGAACCCTAACCCTAGACTGTAGCCGCCAGAGAGACTGGAGGCTGCGGCGGCGACTTCATGGAGTTGCGACGGCGACTCATGAGCTGCTAGCGTTGGTGTGTCGCGTCTGTGGCCGGCGCATTCACCGGAGGAGATGTAGGACCCATGAAGACGACGGATGGTGAGGTCTTCCTGCATCTGCGCCGTAGTGCTGCGGCGGAGATGGAGGACTGCAATAGCAGGTAATGTATGCGCATCCCCTGTTATCAGTTTGAGCACATAGTGTAGTTGACTTGTGCTTGCCTATTTACACTTGGATTGTTGGTAGGAATGGTATGTTTGCGGTAGAGGTTAAAGTCCACGGTTTCGCTACGAAGACTCAGATGGTAGGAAATCATACACTAAAGGGATTGTGATTAAGTGGGATGTGGAGTTTGGGTCTTTAACGCTTGAACTGTTGGTGTCCAGTATTGCAAATGAATTGAATGTGCCCTCTAACCAGTTACCCACAGTGTGAGTGTGGTTCTTTGATAAAAGACTTCATGAGGATGTAAGATTAATTAGTGAAATTCAGATGGTTGATGTCTTTGAAATGTACAAGAAAGAGATGGGTTGTCAGCTTGTAGTGGGATTGTTTGATAATGATGTTGAGTTTGATGACCTAGAACCTTTATGTACAATTCCTCCTGAGGTTAGATTTGAGATAGTCAACATTGATACTGATTTAGAGCCTGAAGCCAGTACTGCTCCTGCTGGTGCTAACAATCTAGAAGCAGAGGCTCCTCAACCCAGTACTGATGCTGCTAACAATCTAGAAGCAGATACTGATTTAGAGCCTGGACAAGGTGATGATGTTGATGTAGAGCCTGAGAGGGAACCTGATATCTTTGATAATCCTAAAGAATATGTTGGAGTTGATGATGAACAAATCTATATTTCAGTTCCTAATGCACATCAAGCTGCTAATGCACAACCAGTTAACAATGCTTATGATCATAGTGATGCTCACCCATCTGATGAAAATGCTTTTGCTAATGCACAGCCAGTTCCTAAAGAATATGATGAAGTTGATGATGCAGACTCTCTTGAGGTGCATGTACTCCATGATCCTAAGAATCCAAACATAGTGAAGGGGGCATTGTTTCCTGATATCATTGCATTCAGGAAAGCAATTAGGCACCATGCAGTGAAGACTGGTTTTGAGTTTGCTGGGCTCAAAACAGACAAGACCAGGTTCTTAACTCACTGTGCTGCTGAGGGTTGTCCGTGGCGCATACATGCATCCACTATTTTTGATAAAAAACAATAAAGGTAATGTGTTCAACTGCTGCTGTTTATGACCTAATTGTGACCTTTATTTGACATGCTAATGACCTGTTTAACATGTTTGTGTAGATAAAAGTGCTTCCTGCACAGCACAATTGTCCTACCACCAAGCTTAAAGAAGGAAAGATGGCAAGTCAGGGCTGGTGTGTAGACAGGCTAGCAGACTAGGTGAAAAAAAAATCCAAATAAGGGCCCAACGGATGTCAAAGACAAATTGGAGGATGACTATGGAATTAAGTTGAAGTACTCCAAAGCTTGGTCAAGTTTACAGGTTGCTCTAGACCAGATTCATGGGTCTTATGAGGAAAGTTTTCAACTGTTATTCAATTGGGCTGCACAGGTTGAAATAAGTTCTCCTGGTAGCATTGTAGAAATAGAATTAGAGACAATAGGTGATCAGAAAAGGTTCAGAAGGATATTTGTTGCACTGAAGCCATGCATTGATGGGTTCTTAGTTGGTTGCAGACCATTTATTGGTTTAGATGCTTCTAGTTTGAATGGGAGGTATCTTGGGCAGTTGGTTTCAGCTACTGGGGTTGATGGGCATAGTTGGTTGTACCATATTGCCTATAGTGTTTTTGACACAGAGACTGAAGATAACTGGAAGTGGTTCATGCAGAATTTGCAGAGCTGTTGGGGACCCTCTATGATTGGTGATTTGTTCAGATGCTTGTAAAGGCCTAGAAAAAGCTGTGGGAGCTGTCTTCCCACATGCTGAGAACAGGGAGTGCATGAGGCACTTGTACCAAAACTTCATGAAGCACTACTCAGGTGATGTGTTCACTAACCATCTGTATCCTGCTGCAAGGAGCTACACAAAAGGCATGTTCAGGTGGCACATGAAATTTTTTTTTGAGTTTGCTCCTGATGCAATTAAGTACCTTGAGGAACACCATTCTAGGATTTGGTACAGATGTGCCTTCTCAGAGCTTAGCAAGTGTGATTACCTAACTAACAATATGTCAGAGAGCTTCAATGCATAGATTAAAAAGCTGAAGGGACTTCACCTCCATGAGTTGTGTGATAGGCTGAGGGAGCTCATAATGGAGAAGAGGTACATTGGGAAGAAGATTGTAAGGCAGTGGGAGGATGGCATCCTCCTAGGTGTACTCAAGGATCTCAATGCCATTAGCAAAAATTTGAAAGTAGTCAAGGTTGCAACCTATGATGATGGCATTGTAGAGGTCACAATATTAGATGACTGGAACAACCAGAAAAGGCACACAGTGGATCTTGAAAACCACAAGTGTTCCTGCAGGGAATGGCAAATAACTAGCAAGCCTTGCAAGCACACCCTGGCATGGATTTGCTCTAATAGAGGAGCCCAAATCTCTGACTATGTCCATGAGTATTACTCTGTTGCAAAGTTTAGAGCTGCATATGAACAGAGAGTGGAACCTATGCCAGATAGGTCCCAGTGGCCTCATTTTGAGCTGGGATTTAAAGTTTTCCCACCATTACTTGGAAGAAGACCAGGCATGCCTAAAGTGGTAAGGATAAGAGGTTGCTTGGAAAAAATAGTACAAAGAAGAAAGTGAAATGTCGAAGGTGTGGAGATTTTGGACACTTTGCCAAGACATGCAAGGAACCTGAGATGGGACTTGATGGTGAGACTGCTGCTGCACTGAATAAAAAGTAAGACTTCCATTGTGTTCATTTTGTATCTGTCTACTAAATAGTGGTATAAAAAATAATTTGTTTGAACTAATGGTGCAGGAAGAGGCCGGCTGAAGAAGAAGCTGGACCATCTCAAGTGAAGAAGAAGAAGTCAGCTTCAGCTAAGAACAAGAAGACAACTAAGAACAAGAAGACAGCTAAGAAGAAGAAAACACCAGTCAAGAAAAAACTGATGAAAAAGGCTACAGCTCCACCTGCTAAGGTTGTTAGAGGTCTGATGGATATGCTGAATAATGGGCAGTAATCCACCTGGAGCTTATTTTGTGACTTGGATGTTATTTTGTGACTTGGATGTTATTTTGTGACTTAGGAGTATGTGATGTAAATGGCCTTTGTGGCCTATATGGCCTTTGGACCTGAACAAGCGCTTTTGTAATATGAGAATAGCCTGAGTGTTGTAATCTGCTTTGCTTTTGTAGTGCCCTTGTTAATGCTGGAGCTATGTAAGCTGAATGGTATGTCGGAGTAATGGCTGTAAACTTCGAAGATGGTTGCCAGCATTGTAGAACTGTCTTATGTGCAATGAAATTGCCTATTGGTGCTGCTTGCATCTACATCTACATTTTTCTGTAATGGTTGCTAGCATTCAGTTTGCTATTCCAGGATATACTTGCTTGAAGTATGAAGTATTTGCTCATTTTGCATGTACTTCTATTACCAAAGTAGAGTTGCAACTGTGGCACTGGTACATTGTTTTTTGTGCCATTCTACAATGTTATGGCGCATCTATGGAATGGCAAAGGCGAACAGCAGCAACAGCATCTTGCTAAAGCAAGAAGCAAGCAGAGGCCATGGCATAGGCTCATTTCTTCAGATATCCTGGTTCAAGCTAAAGCACACGGAGATATGCAAGCTGAGCGATCATTAATTCTCATTTCATCATATATTTGGTACCCATTTCAATTCTGGAAACATACAGCCACACACACACTCTGGAAACATACACACACACTCAATCCTAACATAAACTGCTACAATCAGTTCACTTCCACATTGCAGCCACAAGAAAACCAAGCAGAACACCGACAAATCCTATAAAGACAGCGGCTACAAAAGAAGAATCAAGCACAATCTTATTGTCGACTTTAGGCTTCACTGCAGGTATGTTCTTGTTGTCGACTTCAGGCTTCACTGCAGGCATCACCTCAACATGTAGGATCTTTATTTTTTAGACCTCTGCTACAACACTATCTAGTGTTTGCTTCACTAGTTCCAATTCTTCCTTCAAATCGGCACAACAAACACCAGCTGCATCCTTCACTGACTACACCCTCCATTCCTCTATTTCCAAGGCCATATACTTCTTCATAGAGCGGATGTATGGGCAAGTACTATCATCATACTACAATCGAAACAAAGGGCATAAATCAAAGATGAATCAACACACAGCGAGCACAACAATATCCAAAATCATAACCTTGATGTTGTACGGGCACTTGAGGTACCACTCGCCCTTTGTCGCCGGTTGCTTGCTCTGGATGCGAACCAAAGCAACATGGCAAAAGGGGCACTCTCTTCTACCGATGGGCGTCGAGCTCGAGCCACTGGAAGTTGCCTTCATGGTGCTATGACTCCACTTCCCGGCCATGGCTTCAAAGTTGGGCGCCGCCATCGAACCGGCGGTGGCCGTGCTAGACTGCTCCGCCGTGGGCTGCGACGTCAGCTAAGGCGGGGGGGTTGGATGCTGGATATATTCTAGGGTTAGGGTTCTTGGAGGAGGGGAATGGAGAAGGATGAGCACAAGTCACCGTCGTAGCTCCGCAGGTCTGCCGTCGCAGCTCCGCGGGTCTCCGGCGGCGGCTACAGTCTAGGGTTAGGGTTCTTATGGAAGGGAAAGGAAGAGGAAGACGGAGAGGAGCACGGGTGGGGGATGGATTGAATGGGAGAGAGGGCGCAGCGGCTTGTAACATGCAAGAAGGGCATCGATGTCCATACACGGAAGTCACGTACGCCTTCCTCGACCTGACAGTGGGCCCGAGCTGTTCACATACGTAGACAATGGCCAGCACTAGCAACACCCAGAATTATAATGGCATGTTTCACAATACATGAATTGTAATGGCATTTCTCCAACTTCGAAGAATTGTAATGGCTTCGATCCAAAAAACCCTTTTATTAAAGAATCATTTGTCAATGCAGGGCAAAATAAATCACTCGGTAGACAACAACTATAGCAATTGTCACACAGTTGAGCTCTAAGAATATCCAAACCAATTAGGCAAACAAAGAATGAAGAAAGATGAGTGGATCAACAATGAAGAAGAATCAAACAAAACTGTGTCAAAGAAGCATCAGCCATATCTTTCCCAGGCAACATAATTTACAGGTTGGTCATATACCTTTATGCTCTTGCACATTAGCATGCTCAGGAAAACCAGATCACAAGTAGTGGTTGAACCAAATTGCCAAGGATCACTCTTTCCTTTCGACCTCACAAAAAGCCCCCATAAATAGTTCTCACCATCTATCCCTATTACCACGGTAGAAATAAGAATCTCAAAATATGCATTTGATATCTTTTCAGAATATTGAAATGTACTTTTTTCCAGGTGTACAATACAAATTAGTTGGGGAAGAAGCATTGTAAACTAGTGCAAGTGGTTTATTTTCTTGCATGAAAAGGAACAAAGAATACAATCACTAACACTGAGAATCAGGCGGAAGAACTTCCGAGGAATATATCAATAACTTTATGCCATCAATATATGCCCTTAGAACATAATTGTTGGAGTCTGCTAATATATTAGAGTGCTTCTTTTCACACCTACAAAGCAAGTTAGGAACAAAATCACTGAATGTCTGAAAGCATAGTTATTGACTAGTAAAATATATGTTTCAGCACATATCTATGGGAGAAAATGTTGACACCGGAACCAGAAACCCTACCCAACAGGTTTATCAAAAAAGAACACGCCAATGTCTTCATGAACAGGAGGGATAGTCTCAAAAGACTTTGGCCAATCATTCATTCGTGGTAATAACTCCAGCTGTAGATCACTGGGTATCATCTTGATAGTATCACAAACTCTGGATGACACTTTTGAAGGAAACTGGGCTTTAAATTCACCAAGATTTAGCTTTGTGCCAGCATAAAAGACATGAAAGCATCCCCTAAAGAGCAAAGGAAAGCTAAACATTAGAAATACATATAACATTATTTATATATATGAAATTAGAGTGATTCATGGCGATGACTGACTGGGGCACAAAAGAGGCACACTCAATAGCCATTCTGACTCTATGGCACATCTGGAAGGAGAGAAACGCTATAGTTTTTAATGGAGATAGGAATCCGGAGCAGGCAGTCTTCACAAGGATTAAGGATGAGTGTTCTAGTTGGGTTTCAGCGGGTGTGTGTGTGGGGAGGGGGGTGTACTTAGTTACCAAAGGTTTGCTCAACATTTTGTGAGTAATTAGCCTAGGTCCTTCACGGTATCTCATACGGCGGTCTGCTGTATGACAGCGCCTCTCGCGCATGTAAGATTGCAACTCTTATCTTGCTTATTGATACAAAGCCGGGGAACCAGATCTTTATATATATATATATATATATATATATATATATATATATATATATATATATATATATATATATATATATATATATATATATATATATATATATATATATATATATATATATATATATATATAGGTTAGCTGCCACAACCATAGAAGAAAGGCATTTGTCTTTTATGAACAACTTGTCTTTTAGGTTAGCAGCAAGATATTATAATTAACTCAGAACAGTACAATCTTGAATACATTAGGGTATTATGCGAAAGAAGTTCATGGTGAAATGATACTTGCACAGAAACTTCCAGATATATTCAGCAGTCTAAATCTGATTGTGAAATATCTAGAAATATTTCTCGACAAAAGTATAATGTGGTGATTTATGGAAGTATTGCCCATGAAAAAAATAAGCCACAGCCTCCACATTTACCAATACATATTCATGTGAAACAGTTGGAAGCTGGTGGCAACTATATCCATATAATTAAGAAACCATGTCTAGTTAATTTATTACTGACATAAGAAAAATTCTCTAATGAAGGTAAAGGTTGTTGAGACAATTCACCTCCAACAAATTGCATTTGTTGGGCGTCTTGAATATTTCACAATTGAACCAATGGTGAGCATTATGCCTTTGTTCTCATTCAGACTGCATCCAATATCATCATCTATTGGTACATTGAAAATGAACAGAAAAGGTCACTTTATTAGGGTAAGGCTTGCCACTAACACCCTTCCCCAGACCCCGCATAGAGTGGAAGCTCTCTGCACTGGGTACGCCCTTATAAGAAAAATTCCATAATGAAGGTAAAGGTTGTTGAGACAACTCACCTCCAACAAATTGCAGGTGCTGGGCGTCTTGAATATTTCACAATTGAACCAATGGTGAGCATTACACCTTTTTTCTCGTTCAGACTGCATCCAGTATCATCATCTATTGGTACATTGGAAATGAACAGAAAAGGTCACTTTATTAGTGTACTTAAACCTCAGATAACATCAGAACTAAAATCTAAATGTGGCACAGAACTAAATGTATATTGAAACTAAGCCCCCTTGAAATGTCATGACACTGACATTAAACAACCAAGATAAAAGGAAATTTCTGTAGGCACATACTTGAAGCGCATAAGGGCTTACCCTCTGCCGGAGAGTTAGTTTCCCCTTTATCTGCGTTCACTATCTTCTTTTCTCTAGCTTTGTGTTCAATGAGAGAGTCAATTTTTACTTTAACTCGTTCACTTGTTCTGCATTTATGAATTATAGGCATGGAACCACCAGATCTTGTTTCAAAATCCATGTTTATATCATGACTTACAACAGTTGATCGTTTTGTGCCATGTACTTGCGTGACAGTCCTATTGGGGGATATGCGCTTCATATTTGACAACTGTTTCACATGTAGAGGAGATGCCGGATGAGCTTGACTTTGCCGCATAGCAAAATATGGGCTGTCATCAGTCTTTGCCTGACCATGTCTTGCAGCAGCACATCGTTTCAGATTTTGCACTTGTGTGTCACTCCTGCTGGGGGATATTGACTTCATATTGGATGGCTGCTTCATGCCTAGAGGAGATGCAGGATGAACCTGCCTTTGCTGCATAGCAAAATATGACATATCCTCAATTTTTGGTTGACTATGACTTGCATCAGCACATCGTTTTAGGGCTTGCACTTGTGTGTCACTCCTACTGGGTGATACACAATTCAAATTGGACAAGTGTTTTGTAGTTGAAGGAGCCTTGCTTGGCTGTGGCACAACAAATCTTGACCTAACAAGTGGTGGCCTCTCTCTACTCAATAATGCCGCTTCTTCAGAAGAGACAAACTTCACTTTAGCATTTCCAAATCTATTCGGAGATTTGGGACTTATTTGAGGCACTACGTTGCTGTGACTAAGGTGCAACTTTGAAGTTTCCCTTTCATTCATCATATCGCGACCATGCCTTGGCTTTTGGAACTCTGTTTTCCTACCTTCACCATGATTGTAGAAGAACTTAGAGTAGCTGAGTAGAGTTTATTGATCATTGTGAAAGTGAGATAGGTGATCAAAACTAGTGAAAAGATATTACCTTGACTAAGTTTTGGGCCCCCATTAGCATACTCTTGGCATTTGGCACAATACCATTCACGTGGAATATCAAATGTCAACACCTTCATATAATAACTTCAAACAGAAAACAGAAACACTTTTAGAGAGCTAAATAAAACTTTCCACATTCAAGAATAGAGCTAAATCACTTTCATTTTAAAAGATAATGGATTTACTGCAAAAAAAAGCAAATTAAATGGAAATGACACATTGTAGAACAGCTAAGAAAGTTTCAGACCTAATTAAAATACAGTGTTTGCATCGGTTATCTATCAAAGAAGACATACTAGTTTTTGCAAAAAAAAAGGTTTCCTATCACTATCAGACATTCAGATATCAGACATACAAATATTTAAAACAATTGTAAAACAGAGACGTGCAAATTCAGGGCAGATGACCACACATATATGTACATTTTCCAAGTGCTTAGGATGTGAAAAATAAAGGGATTAAAAACTATACAGGGCAGACCAACAAATGAGTACCCGTGTTCATAATCATTGCACCGAGCACACTTTTCAATAAGAGAGAGGCTACCACTGCCACATGTCCCACACACCACAATGTCCTGCATGAAAAGGAAAATATTGCATAGTCAAATACATAGATTATTGTGTTCATCTAATTCTTTCATACATATCTTTGAGACATAACCCTAAGCGAGGAAGAAATATACAACACAATAAGAAAAGCAAAGTGAAAACACATGATTTTGTCAAAGAAAATAAAAGGGCTCCCTTCGTTGTCCAATGAAATTAAATCCCTTGAACAAGTCCATCATATCATTACAATAAACCTACTTTAATTCAGATGCAGTGAACTGGCTGCACATAAACAAAGATACAAAATAACAGCTTACAACTGAATATCCCGGCTTTTCAAAATTACTACGGTTTCTTAAGTCAATTGTCCAACCAAGCTATGGATTATCGGCAGAATATTTAGGGTAAATGGGCACTAACTCCATTATCAAGAATAATGGTGTTTTTAGAGGTTTCATAAGGTAAACTGCAGAGGATGTATTGATGAAAAAGTACAGAAATAGCTAGCCACGGTAGCACTCTTAACTCCCTCCGTCCAAAAAATAGTGTGATTCTTGTTTTTAAGAAGTCAACTAATTTCAAATTTTGACCAAATCTATATAAAAAAGTGGTAACATTTATGATACCAAATAAGTATCGCTAGATTAATCATTAAATATATTTCTATAGTAAATTTATTTGGAGACATAAATATTGCAACTATTTTCTATGAACTTAGTCAAACTTAGAAAATTTAACTTAGTATAAACCTAGCTGCATTCTTTTTTGGACAGAAGTAGTAATATTTATCCTAATTTTGGTCTATGGAAGAGACTATTAACTAACATAACCTTATGGGAGGAAAATCAAACTGATTGAGCATGACTGTGGTGAAGCTTTGAGCCTTTGCTATCCCTGCCTTCAAAATGTTAATCAAAAGTTTCCTAACAAAGAATGGGAGCTTGCTCCGATAACAACTAGGTACAACAAAATTAAACATCCACTTGCAATTACTGGCCATTAACAGGATGGTAGATTCAAGAAAATAAACCTAAGCACTGAATTACTAAAAGTGAATGCAATAAGCAAGATTGGAAGAGTTCATGTTTCTCTAAGACTAACATGAATTGGATCAATAGTAACAAAGAAGCCGGTAAGATTAATTTGAAGGCTGCTTCAAATTGCCGATCATTAACAGAACAATACATAACACTAACTAGACCAATTGCACGGTAGATTACCAGTAATCCCAGAAAGATGGGAAAGAAATCGAAAAGACACGAAAAAGGAGGCAACCAACTCGTGACAGGCGCGGAAAGATGTGGTTTTTGAGCCATTCCATACGACCATACCCAAAATGCTTAGGCGTTAGAAAGAATCTAAGAAGACAAGTCCACGAGTTGGATTCCGCGTCACCACAGATCGAGAGAGCAAGAACGCAAAAGGCGCAGCCTTCCAAACCCCAACCAAAACCGCACCGCGATCACATCACAGGAGGGCCAAGAAGCGCAGCGCGACCGATCAAAATGATCGAGCCCACTCCATGATGACAACAAGACGCAACCTGCTGATACCCAGCGGTGAAAAGAACCATAGAGTTTTTCCTGGAAAAGGAAAGATGAGAGAGAGAGAGAAGGGTGCGGGCAAGAAATATAGTGTGGAAGAAAAGCGCCGCTAGAGTAGTTTCTCACCATTGCACCATCCGGCCGTCGACCACTAGTAGACACACAAGTGACTCAACTCCACTCTCCAATACTCTCCAAGTGTCAAATGCAGACTAGACACATCTAGAACGACCGTGCCTTTTTATTTTTAGGGCCTGTTTGTTGGAACAGAGGAATTTCTCATAATTTTTATTGGAACCAGTTCAATTTCAAACATAGAAATATAGAAAATTTTCCAAGTTCCAAATAAGACCTTACTAGATTTCGTTCGTTGGGGGTTAAAAAAATTCAATTAAAAAGAGTATAAAAAACATAGTCCTTTCAGATCACCAAATACCACGTGCAATCTACTCCCTGTGTCTCAAAATAAGTGTCACTATGGATTCCGTGTGGGACACATCTTCTTAAGTTTAAATAGGTTTATAGAAAATATTTAAAACTTTTGTATATCCAAAAAAGCTTATATTACGAAAATATATTCAATGATTAAGCTACTAATACTTATTAGGCACCATAAATATTAGTATTCTTTTTTATATCTTTGGTCAAAGTTAAAGTTTTTTTACTCCTCGGGAAACGAGAATGACATTTGTTATGGGAGGGGGGAGTACTTGATCTAACAACATGTTGTTTTGAGCCACATTAAGATTATATAAGCATCAATTTTATGCAGAAGTATCAAAGCAATGTAACTTGAAGAAATGAGTATTACAATCATAGACTTCAATCCAAATTGAAGAAAGCAAGCGATCATGATAGTCAAGTTCGTTACGACTTCCCTTCAAATTATTTGATCTGTGAGACCCTATCGTCTTTGATCCATGCACAACTACAACTGAAAATACATTTTTTTTCTCATTAAGCAACGTCCTTATATTTTTTTTTCATGTGCACCATGGGATCCTTCTTCCTCACTGTTCTCATTGCCCTAGGCATCACACTTCATCGATGCAGCTTTTGAATCTAAGAAGTGCTACAGTTCACATCAATGAACCTTCTTTAATCAATCTAAGTAAAAATTCATAGGAATCACTTGATCTTTACACATCGGATGATACAAATATATACATACCTTCTTGGAATGTTAGTACTTAGTAGTTGTACATGATCAATCATTACCAGTAGCTCCACATATGGTTACTTTCAATCCTTGCTCCTTGCGCTTGCGTGACAACATACCAGCACTCACAGGATTACTCCTTGGGTTACAACCTATAAGAGACCAAGAACCACGAGAGATTTCATAATTACAACACCAAAATTCCAGCTAATAATATTATGACCCCATCCTCCTCTTTTTCTTATGCCCTTACCATTTGACAAGTTATATACCACATGTGAGTTAAGTATTTCCAACAATTCACGGCATTGTGCGGGGAAAAGGATATTTATGCAAGTGTCTTGTTGCATAGGGCAGAAAATTCTCAAGTTATGAATCAAAATAAACTACATTTTGACAGGTTTTTCTCATATGAGTTTACCTCATTGTCGAGTCCGCAGGTATCTTAGTCTCATTATCACTATCATATTATGGATGATAGGTTTTTTCTCATATGAGTTTATAATGGACAATAAATCTATATTATGTCGTATCATTTATCATTATTTTTGTCACCAGATTTTTAAGGAGTTTAATATCATATCAATAATATTATTACCTCACCTGTAAGTTTTGGGAGGATTCCAAACATCTAATTGATCACAAGATTAGATTCGATCAAGGGGAGGGGTGTCAAGCACCAAATCAACAATGGTGACCTCATCCAATAGTTTGTCCACGGTTTGGTGACGAGCCTTTGTCATCGTCACCGATGTTCGGTAGGGATGCCTCCGAACGGTCATGCATGTTCCTCATGTCTCTTCTCCATGTGTAAATAATATTCCATCTGTTCCAAATTATAAGTTGTTTTAGCTTTTCTAAATCTAAATACATAGAAAAAGTTATGTATCTAGAGTTCTAGACATGATGTATATCAGACGCATAACAAAAGTTATGAACCTAGAAAAACCAGAATGCGACTTATAATTTGAAGTGGACTTGGAATGGAGGGAGTATGTAACAAACAAGATCAATCAATAAAGCAATAAGGCAGTCTTTCTCTTATTCTTGTGTTCAATCTATGTCTCTAGTTTACATTCAAGCACTCATATTTCAAACAAGATAAGTCTTAATTAGTAATTGTCGGCTGAATACTATCTTCATCTCAAAATTATAAGACGTTTTGGTTTTTTCTAGATACACAACTTTTGTAATGCACTTAGATATACACAAGTCTAGATACATAGTAATAACAATGTATCTAGGAAAGCCAAAATGTCTTATAATACGGGGCGGAGGAAGTAATATGCACCAAATTAAATAAGGTCAATAAAGCAATCAATCGCTCTCCTTCTCTTTCTTTTTATGTCCCGTTTTTCATTAAGATCGGTCAGCAACGGTGGCGAGGGACCATCGTTACTGAGCCGAAGCTTCCCTAACTACCATATGTTCTTAACAGTGTTACATTGTAGTCGAGCTTTCTTTTTATGTTCAATCTCTTTCACATTCAAGCACTTGATTTCAACAAGATAGTCTTAATTAATTAGTAACTGCTGTCTGAATACTGTCACTTGAACCTTTTTACGTTGTATGGCCCTTAAATTATTGTCGCCCAACCACTACTCCTATACGCAAACACGACATACGGAGTATAGTACTATACCAGAGATACCGGAAAGGTCCTCTAGAGATTGCCGTGTTCCATCTTTGTTCCATCCTCGTGAAGATGGAGATATAGCCATTTTTACCATGTTTCATAGAGCGAAGATGGAGACAACCAATTTACCATGTTCCATACGGAGACCAACTTTACGTTGAAGATTACTAGCTAGCTACTCTCTTCACCATACGCCAACTAGAGCATATTCTTTTATCATTTACATGGCGCTATATATACACACGCGGAGCTACAAAATTTCTTGTCCCAATTCGAAGGTGGTGTTCAATGCACCATCCTCAGGCTGGGCATATCATCTGGTGCGGCGAGCAGCTACCGATGGAACCGAGCTTGAACATCTCCTCGAAGCATCCTACGGAGGGCACTCGCGGCGGAGGCACCGCCGCCGGCAGCGTCTCCGCGGGTGCTGCCGCCACCGCGTCCTCTACGTGGCGCACGCCCTCTCCTGCACCCGGCGCGGCCGCGTCGTCGTCCGCCTGTGCAACATTAATAATCCTGATGATGCCATCTTCCCGCGCAGCGGTCGTCAGCTCCTGAAGCGGCGGCGGCGGCGCCACCATCGGAGGATCGTCCTCGTGCTCGACGGGGCGGTCGCGGCGGCGCCGGGCGCGGATGCACTCCGGCCGCACGACGGGCACTATCCGGATGACGAGCCGCCCGTCGTAGGTGCGCGTCCGCCTGAGCGCGCCGCGGGCGACCAGCGACGGGATGGGCGGGGGCAGCCGGCGCCGCGGGCACCGCCGCCCATACGACACCCAGAATCCATCCAGCTCATCTTCCTCTTCCGTTCTCGCCTCTTCCCTATCCTTTGCTTCCATATTATCATCCTCCTTTGCTGTCTCGAGATCCTCGCCGTGCCCAAGGCTGGTTCCGTCGTCGCGTCTCTCTTTGACGTCCTCACGATGATCGCAGCCGTGCGCGGCGACGGCCGCCCGCGTCACGACGCATCCTCCGCTGGTGCCGGCGGCGGCGGCGGCGTCGGGCACGACGAGAAGGGAGCGGAGGCCGGAGATCGGGGCGCTGAATTTCTCGGCGGAGTGGGGCGCGAACAGCAGCAGCATCGGGCGGATCGGATAATGCAATCTGATCGGATAGGATGATTACTGGTGGATGGATATATAGCGCGCCGAAGCCGATCGGGCGGGCGGGCGAGGAGAAGAGAGCCCTCGTCGAGCGCGTGTTGTTGTTCCGAGGGGGTGGGAGGGGGAGATTGGCGCGCGTTTTATACGTGGCGTGGGCGGGCGGGGTCGCGACGTCGCGTTCACTCTTCTATCTCCGGGAAGGCAGGAAGTCGCGGGCGCCCGAGCGTCCGTGACGAGACGAGACGCCTCGCCGCGCGCTTTGCCAAAACGCCCGTGCATGCACCCGGCCAATTAATAGCCCGCCGGCCCGGGGCCGTCCCTCCGTCGTTTCGCACCTGCCCTCGATCGCTCGGACCACGCTGGGCTGGCTGGATCGCCAATTTTTCTAGTGGAACGGAAAGCCGAGCGGCATGGGCGAGGAAGGAACCCGTGGAGCCGCGGCCTCGTACGGATAACGCCCATCGGTTGTGGCAGCAGCCGTTAGATCGGATGGGATCCGTGGGCTGCAACCTGGAATCGCCGCGCGTTACGTGGGCGGACGTGGCAGCTAGCAGGATACGATGCTGTTGATCCGCCCGTGCGGCCGGTGTGGCGGTGCCCAACTGTCCATCTCAAAAGGATCGGCTTCATCCGCCAGACCGCCACCAAAGTCGGCCCCTCATAGATGAACAAGAAGGTATTGGATACTGAAACCGTCAAACGCCTACAGTTCAGAGGTAGGCTCTGAATGAGAGGGGGCTCGTGACAGGCGGCTGGGTCACGGGCTACGAGTCAACCAACGGCCGGGGTCCCGCCAGGTGCGCTCTGTTCTTCGCTTTCGTCTGATCGCCGGCCTGGTTGCAGAAAACTACCGCAGCTCGATTTCTAACTAAACTACTAAAAAAACATGTCCGAAACTTACACACTGTTCTTCAGCACTATCAGCATTTTTCAGTAAACGATTAGTGTTTTACTCTCACCATAAATCAGTATAAGTATCAGTAAAAGCCAAATTTCAGCGAAACGAATAGGGCCTAAATTTCTGGTAACGCGTGGTTCATGTCATGACACGTGGTTCAACTCAAATGCCACTATGTGTTGGAAACCATCAGCCGAACAGCTCCGAGACCGAATCGTTGGCTAGTGGTCACCAAGACCGAATCACTTGATAGCAAGATGTTATGAACTAAGGCCTACTTAGGATCTTTTGAATTAAATTCATTTTAATAATCATAATATAGACATATATTAATTAAGCTAATATGGTTGTATATGGATTGTATTTGTATATCATTGTTGGCTATACGAGAGAAATACCTATATGTTGCATTTCTACCATATGGAAGCGAGTTGAAGAGCGTGTTATAAGTTGTAAAGTAGAAATATATAATGGTGATATGTAGAATCAATTTTCATCTTCCACCGTATGAATTTGAGATAAGCTTATATATGAACTTTGGAAAGTGATGGAATGTCAAATTCCAAGTTAAATAGCTTAATTTATTAAGTAGATTTTGATTCTTCCAAATGAAAAGATCCAAACGGCACCGAAGGTAATATTTACTAGTTATGCCTATGCCAATACTTTGTGTAAATGATGATCGATTATTGCCTGTACAACCCAACAACCCGCGAATAATAAACTAATTAATTGGTTATTCCTTTTTTTTTGCTAAACAATTAATTGGTTATTCCTTAGTGCTTACCTTCGTCTAGTTGCTGAGAGACTATACAATGTTCGTGATGCGTTAGACGGTATGGTAACCTTATATACATTAATAAGAAATAGTTGGAACGCTTGATAATGATAACATTATCATGAATTCGCGTCGAGTTAACTCTAAAGTAATAATAGGTTTGTTTTATATGATGAATAGTACTTTTTGTATGGTATCCCCCCCCCAATTTTCAATAATTATATTGACCCCGTTCGGCTTGCTGAATCTTGACTGAAATTGACTGAAAACACTGTTCTGGCTGAAATATTGTGAGAGAAAAACACTATTCCAGCTGAAAAAAAAGCCGAACAAACCGGATTTGAGGTAAGCCGAACAGGGCCAATGCCCTAATTTTAGTTTCATTCAAGGCCAATGAAACATCCGGACCAGGCCTAGTAGGAAGAAACAGGATGGACGACGTTGTGGCGGTTGCATATAGCCTATATGCACTACAGTCGGCGTGACTTAGTCTGCCACGACTCCACGTGTCCGGTTCCATCTTGAGAGGCCAATGTGGCATCTCGAGTCATGCCACACATGCAGTGACATGACTTAGGTGGTGAGTTGCGTTATAATGTGTGTCGTGACTTAAAAGGTTAGTTCTTGAAATTTTAGTTTGGAGCATGTTTTTTAAATTTAGTTTTTTTATTAAAATAAGAAAAAAATTTTGAGCCCGAAGGTGACGCTACAAACAGAAGGCATAATCAAGGTGCTAACGTTGAGATTACCAGACTACGTCACTACATGAGATGGAGTTGGGATCACACTTCAAAAGTTTAGAGGCTCTAGGGGGGCATGGATGAAGAGAGAAGGGAAGGCCTGGTCAGCTTTCAAGGAGGGTTTATTGTTGAATTTGGGAAAAGGTCTACTACACCACACAGAATTATTGTCTCGGTTTGACTTTTCTTCTTAAACTTTAAAACCAAACAACTTAGCCCCCAACTTTCAAAACTGTTCAAATTACCTCTCTGTTGTGGATTGAAGTGGTTTTAAAGGTAGTCGTTCTTTTTTTAGTTAATAAATTTTTTGATAAATACTTGATAATACTTTTACACCACAAAAATGTCTATAAGCTTAGAAAAACTCGTGAAAGTATCTTTAGAAGTTAAAAAAGTCAGATTTAGCTATAATAAAATGAGAAAAATATCCCAAAAAAACATGGTAAACTCCTGAAACATTGTAATCAATATATAACATGTTTTATAAACTTTCCACGCCAAAAATGAGATACAACTAGCATGAATGCAAAATACATTAATGCTTACTACATTAATGTGGGTTGCATCTTATGGTTTCAATGTTGGAAGCTTTCCAAATGCATTTAGTCATCAGTTAGGATGTTTTGCGAATTTTTGTAGATTTTTTAGATATTTGTTCATTTTACTAGAGCTAAATCTAATATTTTAAAGCTTATAGATATATTTTTATGAGTTTTGAATTTTTATTTGGATTTCTCGTATCCCAGTCCATCTCTATGATTTTTATCAAAACTTTAGAAGTTTAGAGACATTTTTCATGGTTTTAAAACCTTATCACACATTTATCATTTTTTAACTAAAAAGGGGGGAAACCGCCTTCAAAACCACTTCAAATCGGAGTAGAGAGGTAATTTGAACAGTTTCTAGAGTTTTATGGATAGAAATATCTAGTCTTACTTTTAGAGTTTGAAGAGAAAAATCATACCACGACAATAGTTTTATATAGAGGTAAAGTGGACTTCTTTTCCAATCTGGGATGCAAAATTGAACCCACTCCCTGACACAAGTTCCTAGTCCTAGCCCAAAAAAGGTTCTCTAGGCCTCGGTTTTTATGGTGTGGGCTTCCCAAGCATTTGAGATCCACATTTTCGGCCCGTCTGCACTCGGTTCCCACGAACCTTTTTTTTTCTTTTTCGCCTTGATCCCTGTAACTGATCCACTGATTCATCAGTCTATTGCTCTGCAGCACTCAGCCACTCGCCTAGTGGCATCCCGCACCTGTTCATGTGTAAACGAACAAGCAGAATGCTAACGATGACCTGGTTCAGGTCGGATCAAAATTGGATGCCGCAGCAGACAAACTGACGTGCCTGTAATTGCAGAACTCATTGGAAAAGCAGCAGTGCCTGGCTGCCTGCCATTTGAGCCGTGGCACTTGCTTGCAGGAGCACTAGAAGTAACACCTCACTTTACCACCATCAAACTGATAGCGATTACTCATCCTTTGCACCTCGTTTCGACAGTTGGCCTGAAATTGCCAATCAAACATGCAGTTGCAAGCGAAGGGCTTTCCGTCGACAGTCAAATCAAGCCAAGCCAAGCCAAGCCATTCGGACACATACATAAAGCGTCCCATCCACCACGAAACTTGCTTGCCGCAGCAGACAACATCAGGTCCGCGAGTGGATCACCAATTCCTAGCCTCCGATTCCTACGCGGTCTGCATCCTCCGAGGACTGAAACCTGCAATTATTTCAGAAGCACAAGCGGGGCATTTCTTTTCAGTTCACCCCACTTTCTCTCTCGCGGTTTTCATCCTCCACTTGTCTGAAAAGTTTCAGTGTTCTCATGTCATCCTTGGCAGATGCATCTTTCTACTGCTCTGCTCATTGGCGAGCACTTGGCAGCAGGGAAGGGAACAACTGAATGGGTCCAGCTCTCAATCTCTCATCTCAGTAGGCACATGCAGCGACGGAGCCAGCGGTGGGGCTGGGGGGCTCTAGCCCCCCTACCGATCCTGGGCACGTGGAGCCCCCTAAGCTCTCTCTTAAAATTTTATACATATATGTATTAAGGTTAAGAGAAGATAAAAAAAACTTCTATTCTTTTATTCAGCCCTCTCCTAAATTTTTTTCTGGCTTCGTCCCTGGGCACATGCCTCCTCCACTACGGGGTAGCTCGGGGCAAAGGCATAGGCATAGAGGTGTGACGACGAATCAGTGGCGTATCTGCTGCACACACATAATTTCTTCCACTAACAAACATGCAGATTAGCACAAGTGCGGCCCTGTTCAAGATAGAGACAAAGTGATATGTTAACATGTATGTGAAAAAAAGGAATTACCTGAGGATTTTTTTCTTTTTAAAAAGGAAGTGTAGTGGAGTGCTGCATACATCCAATCATCACTTTATGCATGGGATAAGAATAGAACCCCATAATTCCTAGTAAGTTTTTTCTCTTTTCTGAAGGCATGGGGATCAGGTTCCAAGTTGCTCATAGAATAAACATTTGCACATACATAAAAAGTGCTAGGCTGTTGGAACTTTTTTTTTTGAGAGAGACGCTGTTGGAACAATTTCAAGTGCTTTTGGATTCCTCAAACAGGCCAAGAGAGCCGCTCTAACAGGTCATAATATGACTTCGATTTTTTTTTTGGAAAAAAAAAACAGCTCACAATATGCAAATCGAACAAGAGCAATATGATAGTACAATGAGGGCATAAACAAACGAGGGTGTCGTGATGCAGACGCACAAGTATTAGTATACTAGCATCAAGCCATCAACCAGCAGGTGTTCTTACCTGTAATCAGGTAGTTAGGTAAAGAGTCCTCCCAAACAACAATTCGAGCCGGCTGTAGCTTATCCATTGCTTCTGGTAACCTTCTTCCTGTAATTTTCAGCTTCTTATTTTTCAATTAAATGATGGCATGCTGTATCAACTAGGCTGTCACATGGAGCAATTAGATCACTGAATATTTTTGACAGTGATGAACTAATGAATCGAGTTAAAAGAAGTTAAGAAGATAAGGTTAGGGGGAGAATTGGAAATAGGCGCCTGGAAAGATTTGATATTTTGCTTCGGCCCTGTTTAGTTCCACTCCAAAATACCAAATTTTTCAAGATTTTCCGTCACATCGAATCTTTAGACGCATGCATGAAGCATTAAATATAAATAAAAAATAAAACTAATTACACAGTTTAGACGAAATTAACGAGACGAATCTTTTAAGCCTAATTAGACTATGATTAAACAATAATTACCAAATAATAACGAAAGTGCTACAGTGGTATTTCGCCAAAAATTTTGCCAACTAAACGGTACCTTCCTCAAAATATTCCTCAGACTACTTTGCTTTTGCTCGGCACACATTACATCCCTCTATCATTGCTTGCGGAGGCGAAAGCAGCAGTAGCACGGAATCTAGAGCTAGCTCCACTACACGACACTTCGGTGGTCTCTGCCACTACAAAAACAGCTCCTTTCTAGTACTCGAAAAATACTATGGGTGTAATAAGAAATCAGAAGCTTATAAGCCCTGTTCGCTTGTCTTATGAGTCGTACTTTTTCAATGAAGAAATAGTGTTTTTCTCTCACGATAAATCAGCAAACAATACTTTTCAGCCTAACTTGCTTATATTGATTGATTTGCTGCAAATTGCAGGTCGCAGCATAATCAAAGCCGAGAAATGCAATGCCACTATCGCCCTATTACTCTGCAGTTCTTCCAACAGGTGCTTAAATTTTCTTGAAGAAAAACCTGAACTGTCACCGTCACGGCCAGTCCACCACCACCACTACTGAATATTTGGTAGCAAACGCGTCAATGATTCAGCTGAAAATTTCTAGCCCTTGTATAGAATTTTTTCTAAAAAAAAATAGTTGTCGATGTGTAGGGTTTAGTTCCATCAGTCCAGGAGGACGTCGCGTAGCCAATCATTTTGTGTCCTGCACAATTATCATGTCTTAGCTGTCCTCATAATATCCTTTTTTAGAATCGGATTATATCTGACAAGCACCGGTTTCTCTGTGCTGTTTAGTCATTTTATTTTACAAATAGTGGTTAGCATGTCATAATCTTCCTTTTTGGCTGATGTTTCATCTGGTGTCGCCAGGCTACCGTACTTTTCCAGTCCTAAAAATGCATCCATCCTGCAATTCCAGACAGCTTATCCTAATCCATTTTCATATAAGACACTACTAGTTCTGAACATTTGGACAGCCTGAGCAAGCTGCAACGTAATCACTGAATTAAATGATTTGCAAATTAAGCATGGGTCGCTTCTGAATTTTTTTCGCCTTGAAATTCATCTGGATGCCGTATTCCTTCGACTATTTTCGCATTGTTTTTGCATGTGCCTGTGACTTTGTGCA
Source organism: Miscanthus lutarioriparius (assembly GCA_904845875.1). Taxonomy (NCBI): domain Eukaryota; kingdom Viridiplantae; phylum Streptophyta; class Magnoliopsida; order Poales; family Poaceae; genus Miscanthus; species Miscanthus lutarioriparius. The sequence goes on from CAJGYO010000008.1 coordinate 10,588,747, forward strand.
GATCATTGCCTGGAAAACTGGATGTTGAGCTGTTCTGGTTGGTGTGCAAGTGTGTGAGTACATCGCGTGATCACCAAATGGCCGAAACTCTGCGTTGGTTGCCTAGAATAATAGCCAACTATCGCAGGCCAGCTCATGATAATTCCCCAGTGGAATGCAGATGTTGATTGAATGACTGGCCTTTGGCCAGCCAGGGAATATACACTGCTCTGGAGATAAAAAGAGCTGCGTCTGCTACTCCGTACTCTTATGCCTGAAGTCCTGTAAACTGCGATCAAGAACGATTTTTTTTTGACCATTTCACTTTTGAAGCTATCCGTTGATAATTCAGACAGAGCTCATGTTGAGTCAACATAAGACAAAAATAAAATACAGTCTTTAAACCCAGTCGGCACATCCAGGTCTAAAACTTTCTCCCAGAGCAATGCATCATTGGATTGTGCTGTGTATTTGTTGACTGTTTCTTTTGAAATGAAAAACAAGTTGGACCTGTACCAGTACCACCAAAGAAGAGACAGAGAGGGGAGAGAGATATTTCCACATGAAATGCCAAAAAACCATGACTCCGGCGACTACAGCAGCAGTACAGAACAGGGAAGAAGACCCTCGACGAGACCCAGGCAGTCAAAATGCCCGAGATAGAAGCCATCGCCGACGTCGAATCCCGGCCGGCGATTTGTTTCCGCCTCGCACCTCGCATAGAATTCCCCGCTCCGCCTCGGCCTCGGCCTCGCCACTCGCTTTCACACTCCATCATCACCATGGCTCGATGCCAAAACCGCAATTAAAAACTTCTGCTTGGGCGTATCCGTCAATACACGCACCGAGAGGAGGAAGCCCACTACCGCGTCTCTCTCTCTCCTCCCTGGCTCTCGTCTTCCTCTCCTCCCCCACCGAACCGCCGCCCCCTCGCTTTCACCCAACGCGGAAGCAAGAATTCGTCGTCAAATTCCCACCTTGCGTGTGTTTCTGTGGATTTCCTTTTTTGCCGCTTCCTTGCTCCTATGGGCCTTTGATCCGGGGCTTCGTGGATCTTGGGAAGAGGAGGTGTGGTCGGCGGCCGGCGGCGATCTGGCGGGGAGGATATGGCCGGCGGGAAGGAGCCGATCGAGGTCAGGTTCCGGCTCTTCGACGGCACGGACATCGGGCCCACCAAGTACGATCCCTCCACCACAGTCTCCTCGCTCAAGGAGTTCATCCTCGCTCGGTGGCCGCAAGGTGAGGCAGTGAGGCACTGACGAGACTTATTGATTTGGTAGCGCGCACGCCTGTGCTGTCCCGATCTGCTGACAAGCGACGGACGCATTTGTAATTTAGGTGCAGGGGTAATCTCCGTGTCATGAGTTTCTTGGATCATGTATTGCTTCATTTTGCGCTTTGTGCTCATGTTTCGCTAGTCTTCCTGCTACCTCCAGCTATTTTCATCCTTTAGTTGCTGTTGTTTTCTGGATGCCTGGTCAGTTGAGTAGCGGGAAAACTATGCTTTAGTTTTCTTCTTCAGCTAAGTCCTAGAACCGGCTATGCCTTATTCAATTATTAGCTTCAGCATTATGCTTCGAGTGGCTATGCCATATTCGCTAATTAGCTTCGGCAGTGTCATATGACTGGCTATTCCATATTGGTTTATTAGCTTTAGAAGTATCCTGTGACTGGCTATGCCATATTCCTTCATTTTTTTTTGGTGTATGCAGAATCCTGGTACTGGCTGTGCCATATTATCAGTTAGCTGATACTTTCGGTTCTTACTCTATGTGGTATGAACTTCTCAAACGTGAATACCAATTGCTAATTTTGTGAGTGAAAGTGCTTTTTTTGGAAACAGTTATATCACAAACCATAAGTGGAACGGATGGAAAAACAAGGTCTCTCTTATTTTGTTTGCTGTAATAAAAGAAGCAAAGTGCACAGGCCATGTTAATAACTGTAGACCTTTTGACTGATTATTTACTCTCTTCAAATCTGTAAAGGGAGTTCGATAGCACTATGAAAAGCTTTTAATGTTCGTCTGTTAGATAACCTGAGTTTCTCTGCAGAAGTGCAACAGCTCAACCTTTCACCATGGATAAACATTCTCATTAATAATTTTGCCTATCATGTGATTTGTTCACCTTATTAGATGAGGGCAAACAATTCATTCTGAATCCTTAGCGGTCTGGTATTCAAGTGAAACCGTTTGGACATTTGTGCTGTTTATGAATTTAACCTTGGGCTGTATTAAATATTATGGCAGAGAGATATGATTTGGATGTCAGCTCACTTATAAGCATGTTGGTCAGCAAGCCATAGTAGACGCTAGTCCCATGTTATGTGAAAGTTACTGAGAAAACATTGTGTAAGCACTAAGCAGCAGATTGATCTACACTGTTTCACTTAAACAGTCAGAGCATCTTTTGTAAGCCAGCAGAAGTCATTTTAAAAAAATCTTCAGAAATAATTAGTTACTCTTGTACAATCGAATAATTTATCTATATTGGATAAAGAATATTAACGATTTGGTGGGTAGAAAGCAAATCTTTTGATAACGAATACTTGGAATGTTAGTAATGACAGTTCTCTGATTCTCCCACTTGGTGAAGGAACTTCCCTTTGCATGAATTCATGAAAACTTGAATGAGGTGCTCCCACATGAGAACTGGACTAGATCAAGTAAAAATTGAGCCTTTCTGGCTGAATCAACATGTGGAAAGTGGAAACTATATTGATGCTTTTGCCTGCATTCACAACATAAGCAACATGTACTTGCACATGCATGCATGTGTTGATCAAACATAAGTATGCAAATCGTCACGGACATGATATATTCCTTCTGTCATCTATTTGAAGGGTGTCTGCATCTATTCTGCTAGCTTCGTCAGTTTCTCAGTTTGCATTTCAAAATTCAAACTGGGAATTGTGCAATAGCATATTGTATTTTCTGTCTCTGAGACCCCTTGGTTGATTATGCTGGAAACTTACTGTGTTGTCATATTGTCCTACACATTGGAACTTTTCCCGTGCAAATTCTCTGTTTTGCAATCCATGCCTGTCGTTCTTACTTGCTGAATGGAATTTGTTATTTTCATTTTTTGCTAACAGATAAGGATATAGCTCCAAAAACTGTTAATGATTTGAAGCTTATTAATGCTGGAAGGATATTGGAGAATAACCGGACACTTGCAGAGTCCCATGTTCCAGTAGGAGAGATTCCAGGAGGTGTAATTACAATGCATGTGGTAGTGCGACCTCCACAAGTTGACAAAAACAGTGGTATTGCCGACAATTTCAGCCCTTTGTTCATACCATTTTCTTAGTTCCTATGACAAATAACTTGAATTATATTTCCATATATTTAATCAAAGTGTTCGTCATGATCAACTCTTGTGCTGGAAACATACTGCTCCCATTCTTGTGGCAGTGAATGCATCTAGGGATGGATCTCTGTTATCCAAATACCACAGCCTGAAAGATATTTCCAGTTACTCCATGGGAATTTAAACCTTTAGTTTCAGTAATTTTTTCACAATACATTGCAGATCAAATACCTGTATTCGAGTTATGAGCTGAGCTGCTTATATACGGGAGTAGTTTTCTCATGTGTACCTACAATGTGTGTGTGTGTGCGCGCGCGCGCACTATCATCACCACTAATGATGCCCAGAGATGCAAACTTTCGAACACACAAACCATGACACAACCTTCTAATAGTTTTCAATGCAGCAAGTCTTGAGGTGCTTAGGTTTCTTAAGATAGAACTTGTGCCTACATGAGCATTTAGTTAATGTGGTGGAATGTCTGGGTGGTGATAGTGCGATACGTGGCCACAAGCATGCTAAGTAACTTCTATTTGTGGTTTAATATGATTTTGACTATGATGCTGAAAGCTATTGTGATTTTCTTTTGGCACTTGTTGTGAACATACCTCTAACATGTCGTTCACCTATACTTTTCCAGAGAAGCAGCTTGCCAATTCCCCCAAGCAGAACAGATGTGGATGCACCATTCTCTGATAAGACGCCTGCTTGTTGCTGTACAATCTGTGTAGCCCTAGGATTTTGTATCTGCTTTGCTGTGTTCACACAAGCGTGAATTCATTTTGATATCCAATTCTTGAAGCCATTCGAATCCCAGAAACATACACACTGAAAATCCATCAAATACGAAGATTTCTGGAGGTTGAATTTGGATCGCCTTGTTCTAGAGTGGAGGATTGGATGCTTCCTGCTGTATAAATTGTGTTGTCAAAACTGAAAAAGCCTTTTTTTTCTTTTTTCTTTTCTGCTATGTTGACTTTATATCGATTCTTTTTAGCTCGGTTGCTTTGTCTCGTGTAACAGAAATATTGTACTCAGATATATGTAACTTGCAAAAGGAGTAATGTATGGTGTTATGGTAAAGGGGAAACAAAGAGGTGAAAAGAGCATGGCTGTGCAATGGTTTTACATTTGATTATTTGGTGAACCTGAGCTGACCGTGCATGCAGTAGATGAAGGAGCAGTGATGACCGTGCATACACAATTTGCTCTGATTCATACTTGCATCTGCACACAATTTTTAGTGTTTGCTTGCCATATCTTATTAGTCTTTGCATAGCCGTGCTTCGACAAGCATATATCCTAATTACTTCTAATATTTATAGTAATTATGGCATTTTCAATGTTTCTACCTTAAAATAAAAGATACACACAAAATTATGAAAGTGTTGTAACTTTAGGGGAAAAGAATGTGCTAGCTTAAAACAATATCTTTCAACTTAAGATGATTTTTTTCTTATAAATTTAAAACATGTTGTAGCTTCCTGAAGAAATATTCTAGGTTTATGGCCCAAAGTGTTCCATACTTAGGAAATTTATTGCAATATCCTGAGAAATTATGTTCTAACATCACGAGACCAAAATTCCACCATTACATGAAAAGAAGTTATAAATTTGTGATAAAAATTCTATAACATATTTATGTGAAATAAAAAAATTATAAAATTAATTATAACACAAATTTAAAAAGACCAGTAAGAATTTTTGCCCTAGACCAGTGGCAAAAAATGAAAAAAATGCTTCAGTAGTGGATCTGCAAAAGGTAGAAATGATTATTAATACATAAGATTAAGATACTCCCTCAAGCATAAACAAATTGGAGGCCTCCCATTGCCTATGTCACTGTTCACCATGACAACCAACATTGTATGTCATTGTAGCATACACTGTTCAACAATATTTAGTACTTGTTGTTCACGTGAAAAAAAAAACGGCACGGCAGAGCCCGCCACCCGTGCTAGGATACCTAGTCACTAATTGATATGTTGGTATTGCCTTACCGCCAAATAAACTGCCAGAACTATCTTTGACGTTTGAATCAACAATGTTCGTGTTGTGAAACGACGCCACCAACAGGCGTCCTTCTACAAACGATTTCATTCGTTCTTACGGATCCGTACGTGTCCTTACAAGTAGTTAGGATTAGAGATTAGATTAGTAGTTAACTGTGTTATCGAAGGGGCATGTCTCTTGGTGACGAGATGTAATTTCTCCTACTGGTTGTGTCCTTTGAACATACCTCTTTACATGTATATATTCTACGAGATTAATAAAACACAACAGTTGTTCTCAAATCTTTATTCATTTATATTCACATTCAACACGTTATCAGACACGTTGCTCTCAGGAACGGGAGGAGGAGAATGACAGAACGACAACAGAGGCACGTATGCCTCTGCACCACCATCGGTAAGCATGACAAAGATCAACTTACCGTCACATCTTGTTCTTGGCTTGCTCTTCGCCCTTCGCCGTGTCGGCGGAATTCGCCGTGGCCCGATCCGCCACCACGGCCACCATGGACAGCGCCGCAGCATCTTCGAGCGCCTTGGGCCTTGTGTTCACCGCAACGCTGGCAATGGAGGCCATGGTTCTTTCGGCCGCCTCTTCGACTCTCAGCCTGTTCGCTTGGTCGTATTTGACTTATAAGCCATGGCTTATCAGCTAACGAACATTATTTTTCTCTCACACCAAACCAGTCAACAGTACTTTCAGCCATGGCTTATAAGCCAAATCAGCCCAAAGGAACAGGCCGTCTGCTGTTCATGGCCTCAGTGCAGATGTTGTTCCTCGCCGTCAATAGAGTCCGATTCGTCGTGGCCGCCATGCTTCTCCGCGCATCCTCCGTCTGCAGAGCCAGCCACCATCCCCTCGCCTTGGCGTGGACGGTGCCGGCCCAAGCAACGCTGCGCCACGGGTCGATGAAGCCCCGGTGCCACCAGTCGTCGAAGCCCCGGCGCTGCCCATTGATGAAGTGGTTGTCGAGCCCGTCGCTGTACCCACGTACGTCCGCATGGAGCTAATGTCGCCAGCACCGACACCGCCTCACTACTGGTGTGACTTCTGCAAGGAGTACACGCTGATGCCGCACATGCCGGAGTACAACTAATCACTGCCATCGCCCATGCCGGTCCCTGAGACTCAAGTGGCGGCTGGCAAAAGCATCCCCGGCGACGCCCTCGATCCCTGGTACTTCAACACCGTCGCCACGCCGATGCTCCAACAAGTGAAGACCGAGGACGAGGACGAGGACGAGGACGAGGAGATGGTGGCTGCCCCTGGCGTCGACAGCCTCTTCAGTCCTGGCGGCACACTCGCAGCCAGGTCCGGTGTCCCGCCGTACACCTTCCTCGACGTGGCTGGCCCTTCGACATCTCCTCCGACAGCGGCGCTGCCCCTTCCCTGGAGTATCTTCGGCGCGCACGCAGGCACGGCGACGACCACAACACTGGCGGCTGCTTCTCCGGCCGACGACACGCGTAGAGGCCGCCGCCCGCATGAAGGCATCGGCCCTTCCGACTCCTCTGGCCGAGACACTGCCAACCCTGACGCTTCGTCGCCTCCTCGGCCTCAAGATGGCGGCAGTGGACCGGCGCCCCGGCCTCCGACGCACCGGCGCCTAGAACCTGGCGGATCTTGGCCTTCCAAGCGCGGAGGCGCTCAACGCAGTAGTGAATAGCAGCGGCTTCTACTCCCCCGACGAGGGGGAGTCCTCCTCGGACCGAAGACGGCGTGCAGCAGCAGCGCAGTGACGAACGGCGGCGGCGGACTTAGGTAGGTGCGATTACGGTTGAGAAACCCGAACTGCCACTCATCTGCGTTTTATAGGCCCACGCCCGCAAATGGGCCAGCCCATGGCCTGTGCCTACCATTCCCTTCCTGCTGTCCACTGTGCACGCCCGATTGAGCCTTCCTAGGACCAAACGTGATGAAGACTATGTTTCTAATCCCAATTGCCCTAGCAGATTTGTTATTCTATCTTATATTTTTAGCATTATTAATTCGTTAAGACTATGTTAGTCCAGTAATTAACTCCTCCTATGGTGAGGCGCCTTTGGTGTCCCAGCATAGCAGGTCCCAAGCCCTGATAAAGAAGGAGAGTTGTGTTAGACGTGGCGAGCCAATGTCAAAACTTAGCCACTTTAATGGAGATGAAACCCAAAAGAATCCCATTGGGGCATAACCCTCTTAGCGACGCGCCATGTCGAAACCCGGGTATGGTGTTAAATGAGCAAGGGCCGGGTCGTCACCCCGTGACGTGTCGTGTCGTGATCTGGACACGGTGTCAAGTGAGCAAGGATCGGGTCGTCGCATCCTTAGTGGCGCGCCACATCGGCGCCCGGGTGTGGTGCAAAATGAGCAAGGGTCTTTAAACCTACATCGGCGGGTGCGAAGGGTAAGAAAGCTAGTCGAGCCAACTAGGATCCGTTTAGGTAGCTGGAATGTATGGTTTCTTACAAGTAAGTTAAGAGAGTTAGTGGACACAGTGGTTAGGACGCGTGTAAATATCTTATGCGTCCAACAGACTAAATGGAAGGGGCAGAAGGCAAAGGAGGTGGACAGTACCAGCTTCAAGCTTTGGTACATAGGGACAACTTCAAATAAAAATAGAGTAGGAGTTTTGATTGATAAGAGACTCAAGGATGGTGTGGTGGAGGTGAGAAGGCAAGGGGATAGGATCATCTTAGTTAAACTTGTCATTAGTGATATGGTCTTAAACATAATTAGTGCGTATGCCCCCAAGTAGGCCATGATGAGAGTGCTAAGCGGCTTTTATGGGAAGACTTAGATCGCTTGGTTAGAGCTGTCCCCTAGTAGCGAGAAGCTCTTTATAGGAGGTGATCTTAATGGCTATGTAGGTACATCAAGAGCAGGTTTCGAGGCGGTTCATGGGAGTTTCGGATATGGTAGTAGGAACCAGAAGGGAGAGAAAGTCTTAGACTTTGCCATAGCTTTTGATCTGATGATAGCTAACATTTTCTTTCGTAAGAGACATTCCCATTTAGTGACCTTTAGTAGCGGCCAATACTCTAATCAAATCAACTTTGTCCTTATAAGAAGGAGGGATAAACGAACATGCATGGACTGTAAGGTGATACCTGGAGAATGTGTGGTCGCTCAACACAAGCTGGTGGTGGCTGACTTCCGCTTTCTGGTGCAAGCTCGTGGGACCAAACAAGCTAGGGTTGCTAGAATGAAGTGGTGGAAATTAGAAGGTGAGGCATCAAAGATCTTTAAGGAAAAAGTCATTGAAGAGGGCCCTTGGAATGATGAAAGCGATGCAAACATCATGTGGGAGAAGATGGCAACATGCGTTCGGAAGGTTGCTTCAGAGGTGCTTGGAGTGACCAAAGGGAGCGGATGCGACTCGAAAGACACTTGGTGGTGGAATGAAGATGTGCAAAAGGCTATTAAGGAAAAGAAGGAGTGTTATAAGCGCTTGTATCATGACAGGTGTGCAAACAACATAGAGAAGTACAAGGTGGCAAAGAAGACTGCAAAACGAGTGGTGAGTGAGTCAAAGGGGTGGGCCTATGAGGACCTTTATTGATGTTTGAGTACGAAGGAAGGAGAGAAGGACATTTATAGGATGGCTAGGGCTCACGATAGGAAGACAAGGGACTTCAACCAAGTCAAGTGCATAAAGAATGAGAGGGAGCAGCTCTTGGTGAAGGAGGATGAGATCAGACATAGATGGCAAGAGTATTTTAATAAATTGTTCAATGGTGAGAATGAGAACACCACCGTTCAGCTGGATGACTTGTTTGATGACACTAACAGGTGCTTTGTGCGAAGGATTCAAGAATCGGAGGTCAGAGAAGCCTTGAAAAGGATGAAAGGGGGCAAAGTGATGGGCCCTGATGGTATCACAATCAAGGTGTGGAGATGTCTTAGGGATATAGCTATAGTATGGCTAACCAAGATGTTCAACAATATCTTTCGATCGAACAAGATGCCTGAGGAGTGGAGAAGAAGCATATTAGTACCAATCTACAAGAACAAGGGAGATATCTAAAGTTGTACTAATTATCGGGGAATTAAGTTTATGAGCCACATTATGAAGTTATGGGAGAGAGTCATCAAGCAGCGCCTGCGAGGAACGACGCAGATATCAATAAACCAATTTGGTTTCATGCCCGGAAGGTCAACCACAGAAGATATCTTCTTAATAAGAAAGGTTATGGAGCAGTTTAGAGAGCAAAAGAAGGACCTCCACTTGGTTTTCATTGACTTGGAGAAGGCTTATGATAAGATACCAAGAAATGCTATGTGGTGGTCTTTGGACAAACATAAAGTCCTATCAAAGTACATGACCCTCATCAAGGACATGTACAACAATATTGTGACTAGTGTTCGAACAAACAATGGTAATACATATTACTTTCTGATTAAAATTAGACTTCATCAAGGGTCAGCCCTAAGCCCATATCTCTTTACCTTGGTAATGGATGAGGTTACCAGGAACATACAAGGGGATATCCCCTTGGTGTACGTTGTTCGCTGATGATGTAGTGTTAGTGGACGAAAGTCAGGCGGGAGTAAATAGGAAACTAGAGTTATGGCAGTAGACCCTTTGAAAGCTCTAGTTTGGTTTTGGTGAATTGATGAAACCTTAAGTGCTAACCTAGTTTATCAAGTGATCATGAAATAGGTAGCACATTCCAAGTGGTGAAGCAAATAAAGATCATGACATGATGATGGTGATGCCATGGTGATGATCAAGTGCTTGGACTTGAAAAGAAGAAAGAGAAAAACAAAAGGCTCAAGGTAAAAGTATAAATTGTAGGAGCTATTTTGTTTCGGTGATCAAGACACTTAGTGAGTGTGATTACATTTAGGATCGATAGCCGTACTATTAAGAGGGGTGAAACTCGTATCGGAATGCGGTTATCAAAGTGTCACTAGATGCTCTAACTCATTGCATATGCATTTAGGATCTAGTGGAGTGCTAACACCCTTGAAAATGTTTGTGAAAATATGCTAACATATGTGCACAAGGTGAAACACTTGGTGGTTGGCACATTTGAGCAAGGGTTAGGAATTTTACCGGTGGAGTGTCCGCGTGTGGACAGTCCGACGGTGCCACCGACGCCCTAGACAGAAAAGACAGATGTCACTGTAAGTGACCAGACGCTAGCCTCAATGGGACCCGTGCGTCCGGCAGTAGAAGTTGCAGAGATGTTGGTGTCGGTCTCTGACCGGACACTAGGTCACTTAGTGACCGGATGCTGGAGGGTTGCATCCGGTTCTGCTAATGTGGCAGCGCACAGGGGAGTCACCGTGTGACCGGACGTAGGGTGAGTCCAGTCAAGCATGACCGGACGCGTTCGGTCGTGAAAAGTCATCTCTGGATGCTTCATGGGGGCTTCTATTTAAGCCCCATGACCAGCTCAAGCTCACTCTCTTGGCCATTTGCATTGACATAGCAACCTTGTGAGCTTAGCCAAAGCCCTCCCACTCATCTCCATCATAGATTAAACATCTTTGTGAGATTGGGAGAGAATCCAAGTGCATTGCTTGAGTGTTTATATCTAGAGGCACTTGGTGTTCGTATTTTGCTACGGGATTCACTTGTTACTCTTGGTGGTTGCCGCCACCTAGACGGCTTGGAGCAGCAAGGATCGTCGAGCGGAGGTTGGTGATTATCTCCGGCTCTAATCGTGATGATTGTGAGGGGTTCTTGACCTTTTTCCCAGCGGAGAGCCAAAAGATACTCTAGTGGATTGCTCGTGGCTTGTGTGATCCTCATCTTGTGTTGGTTGTGCGACATCCTATTGAGGGTTTGGTGTGTGATGCTAATTAGCGCGTGAACCTCCAAGTGAGTGAATCGCCACAACAAGGAGTAGCTTGCCGGTAAGCAAGTGAACCTTGTAAAAAAATATTGTATCATCATTTGATTCCAAGGTGATTGGTCTTTATTGTTATTCATTCTTATGATTGATTGGCTCTTTTCTCGACATGGCGGTATAATCATCTTGCTCACTCTCTTTACATTACCATAAACTAGTTGTCAAGCTCTTTAGTGTAGCTTGTTGTGAGAGCTTGTTAGTTTGGTTAGTGTGGCTCTTTAGTTAGCTTTTGAGAGCACACTAACTTAGTGTAGTGTTATAGCTATTGTGTGGATAGAAACTATATAAACTAGAATTGTGGTAGGTGGCTTGCTTTTTTAGTAGACTAGCGCAACACTTGATTTGTCTCATAATTGTCTAACCGGTTTGTTAAGTGTTGTTGTAGAAATTTTTAATAGGCTATTCACCCCCCTCTAGCCATTAGGACCTTTCAAGTGGTATCAGAGCCGAGGTCACCGTGATTTGAGGCTTAACAACCATTCGGTGTAAAAATGGGTCAAATCAACAACACCAAGAAGCCACCCCAATTTGATGGCTCAAATTATCCCTATTGGAAAGCTAAGATGATAACTTATATCAAGTCAATCAATAGGAAGGTTTGGAAGGTAGTAGAGACAAAGATTGAGATTGAAGATGAAGAGGCTCCCACCACCGCTGATGAAATACTACTCCAAAATAATGACATTACTCTTAGTGCCATCCATGATGCTTTGGATGAGAGAACATTTGAGCAAATCAAAAACATTGAGAGAGCTCATGAGGCATAGAAGAAATTGGAGGAATCATTTTAGGGCACTCAAACCATGAAGGGTGCAAAGACATACATTCTCAAAGAGATGTTTGCAAGCTTCAAGATGAAGAAGGATGAGAATATGCCAGAGATATTTCATAGGCTTCAAGTGCTTGTCAATGATCTCAAAGCACTTGGAGAAGAGGTGAAGGACAAGGACTTCTCCCACAAATTCTTAAGATGCCTACCTTCAAGATTTAGCACATTGGTCACTATTCTAGTGAGGAGTGGTTTGGACACCATGACACCAAACCAAGTGTTAGGAGATATAATGACCGATGATACATATAGAGATGATGATGAGAAGGAAGAAAAGAAGGAGAAGAAAGATGAGAAGAAAGATGAGAAGAAGAAGAGTGTGGCATTCAAAGCCACATCATCCAAGGGCAAGGCAAAGCAAGATACATCAAGTGAAGATGATGGCTCATGGGATGATGATGATGAGAAGATGACTCTCTTTGTCAAGAAATTTGGCAAGTTCATGATGAAGAAAGGGTACCGTGCTAGAAGAAATAAATCTTCATCCAAGAACAAGGAAGAGTCAAGAAGGTGCTTCAAGTGTGGAAGCAAAGATCATCTTGTTGCTCAATGTCCATACAATAGCGACAATGATGATGCCAACAAGAAGAACAAGAAGAAGGACAAGAAGGAAAAGAAAGAGAAGAAGGACAAGATGACCTTCAAGAAGAAGAAGGGTGATTCATATGTGGTCACTTGGGATAGTGATGCTTCCTCAAGTGATGATGATGATGATAGTGATGATGATAAGACCACCAATAAGAAGGCACTTGCAAGCATTGCTATCAATGAGAAGCCTTGTCTCTTCGACACTCCATCATGCTTCATGGCTAAGGCCATTAAGATACAAACTTGTGATGATGGAAGTGATAATGAACATGATAATAAAAATAATAGTGATAGTGATGATGATGAACCTACTAAAGATAAATTATATAACATGCTAGAAGATGCTAAAGAATACTTTGACATTAAGAGAAGGGAATGCAAGAGCTTGAATAAGGAGATAAAAGCCCTTAAGCAAACCCTTGATGAGCTCAAAGCAACTCATGAGAGGCTAGAGGAAGCATATGAGAAGCTTGGCAAGGCTCACAAAAAGCTTGAAAAGGCGCATTCCTCTTTGCTTGATGAGCAAAATAAAAAGAAGCATGTTGAAACTTGCAATGTAGGCTTAACTTGTGATATAATTGATGAATCATTATCTATGCTTATCATTGTTGCTCCCACTAACCCTTCTTGTAGTACTTCTACTTCCACCTCATCTAGTAGTGATGGTTTCACTTGTGATGCCTCACTAATGGTTGAGAATGAGAACCTCAAGAAGGAGGTCAATAAACTCACTCACACCTTGGCTAAGGCCTATGGTGGTGAGGACCGCTTGCTTATGTGCTTGGGTAGCCAAAGAGCTTCTCTCTATAAAGAGGGATTGGGCTATACCCCCAAGAAAGGCAAGGCGGTTTTTGCTCCTCACAAGACTAGTTTTGTGAAGAACAATAATCGGTTTTGCACTAGTTATAAGTAAGTTGGTCATGTAGAGCATGAATGCAAGAACAAAAGCAAAAATGCTAATGTATCCTCAATTCAGCTTGATTCTTTCTATATGCTTACCAAGGGTGCAAGTGGTGTAAAGGCTAAGTTCATTGGTAAACCATAGATGGGCTCAAAGAAGAAAGCCATTTAGGTACCAAAGAGTTAGTGACTAACCTTTAAGGACCTAAGCAAGTTTGGGTACCTAAAAAGAATTGATCTTCTTTTGTAGGTTAATTACAAAGCCGGAGGAAGGCATTGGGTTCTTGATAGTGGATGTACTCAACACATGACCGGTGATGCAAGAATGTTCAACTCAATCAACACCAATGATAATGATGGTTATGATAGTATCACATTTGGTGACAATGACAAAGGCAAGGTCAAGGGGCTTGGTAAGATTGTAATATCCAATGACATGAGCATATCCAATGTGTTGCTAGTAGAGAGCTTGAACTTTAATTTACTATCCGTGGCTCAATTATGTGATCTTAGATTTAAATGCATATTTGGGGTAGATGATGTAGAGATCATAAGTGTAGATGGCTCTAATTTGATCTTCAAAGGTTTTAGATATGAGAATCTATACTTGGTTGATTTCAATACTAGTGAAGCTCAATTATCTACATGTTTGTTCACTAAGTCAAGTATGAATTGGTTATGGCATAGAAGGCTTGGTCATGTTGGAATAAAATAATTGAATAGATTAGTTAAGCATGACTTGGTTAGAGGCTTGAAAGATGTTGTGTTTGAGAAGGATAAGCTTTGTAGCTCTTGTCAAGTCGGCAAACAAGTTGGAAACACCCATCCTAAGAAAAGCATGATGAGCACTAGTAAAGCATTTGAGTTATTGCACATGGACTTGTTTGGGCCAACTCAATACACTAGCATCGGTGGTAACAAATATGGCTTTGTAATAGTAGATGATTATACTAGATACACTTGGGTATTCTTTCTAGTGGACAAAAGTGATGTGTTTGCAACATTCAAATCATTTGTCAAAGGTATTCACAATGAGTTTGAAATAACCATTAAGAGAGTTAGAAGTGACAATGGTAGTGAGTTCAAGAACACTAGAATTGATGAGTTGTGTGATGAATTTGGAATTAGACATCAATTCTCGGCCAAATACACACCATAATTAAATGGCTTTGTTGAGAGAAAAAATAGGACACTCATTGATATGGCTAGGTCTATGCTTAGTAAGTATAATGTGAGTCAATTCTTTTGGGCCGAAGCTATCAATATGGCTTGCTATTGTAGCAACCGTCTCTATTGTCACCCATTGAAAGAGAAGACACCATATGAGCTCTTGAATGGAAGAAAGCCTAACATTGCATATTTTTGGTCTTTAGTTGCAAATGCTATATCTTAAAGAAAGGCACTAGATTGGGCAAGTTTGATAAGAAATGTGATGAAGGATTCCTACTTGGTTATTCCACTACAAGCAAAGTATATAGAGTTTGGAATTTGGATAGTGGTACTCTTGAGGAAGTTCATGATGTTGAATTTGATGAAACCAAGGGTTCACAAATAGAGAATGAGAACTTGTAAGATGTTAGAGGCATTCAACTTTCAAATGCCATGAAGAACATGGATGTTGGTGAATTGAGGCCTAGACAAGTGAATGATGATGAAGATGATCATGTACAAGTGCTCTCTAACTCAAATGTGCAAGATGATACAAATCAAGTTAGTACAAGTGGCTCTCATGATAATGAACAAGATCAAGTGGCTAGTACACCATCTCAACCCAATGATTAAGTAAATACAAGCAATCAAGTTCCAATGCTCCAACCAACAAATATTATAAGGGATCATCCATTAGACACTATCATTGGTGATATTTCTAGAGGTGTACAAACAAGATCAAGATTGGCTTCATTTTGTGAGCATTTCTCATTTGTGTCATCCATTGAACCAAAGAAGATAGATGAAGCTTTGAAGGATGTTGATTGGGTGAATGCTATGCATGAATAATTGAATAACTTCACAAGAAATCAAGTATGAGAATTAGTAGAGAGACCAAAGGGACACAATGTGATTGAAACCAAATGGGTCTTTAGAAACAAACAAGATCAAGATGGGATAGTAGTAAGAAACAAAGCAAGATTGGTAGCACAAGGCTATACACAAGTTAAAGGTCTTGACTTTAGAGAAACATATGCCCCGATTGCTAGATTGAAAGCAATTAGAATCTTGCTAGCCGATGCTTGTGCCCACAACATCAAGCTCTATCAAATGGATGTTAAGAGTGTATTTCTCAATGGTTATATCAATGAAGAAGTATATGTTGAGCAACCTCCCGGTTTTGAAGATGACAAGAAGCCCAACCATGTGTACAAGTTGAAGAAGGCATTGTATGGCTTGAACCAAGCACCTAGAGCATGGTATGAGATATTGAGGGACTTCCTACTCTCTAAAGGGTTCATGATGGGCAAGGTTGACACTACTCTTTTCATCAAGAAGAAGTATATGTTGAGCAATCTTCCGGTTTTGAAGATGACAAGAAGCCCAACCATGTGTACAAGTTGAAGAAGGCATTGTATGGCTTGAAGGAAGCACCTAGAGCATGGTATGAGATATTGAGGGACTTCCTACTCTCTAAAGGGTTCATGATGGACAAGGTTGACACCACTCTTTTCATCAAGAAGATTGGAAAAGATCTATTTGTATTGCAAATCTATGTTGATGACATCATATTTGGATCAACCAACTAAGACTTTTGTGATGAGTTTGGAAAGATGATGGCTAATGAGTTTGAAATGTCTATGATTGGAGAGTTGAGTTACTTCTTTGGTCTTCAAATCAAACAATTGAAGAATGGTACATTTGTGAGTCAAGGCAAGTATATTAAGGACATGATCAAGAAGTTTGGCATGAGTGATAGCAAAGCTATTAGTACACCAATGGGAACAAATGGCAACTTGGATAGTGATGCAAGTGAAAATATGGTGGATTAAAAATTGTATCGGTCTATGATTGGAAGCCTACTCTATGTGACCGCATCAAGGCCGGATGTCATATTTAGTGTATGCATGTGTGCAAGATTTCAAGCCTCACCAAGAGAATCATTTGAAGGTTACAAAGAGAATATTGAGGTACTTGAAGTATACACCAAATGTTGGTTTGTGGTATCCCAAAGGAGCAAAGTTTGAGCTAGTTGATTACTCCGACTCGGATTATGCGGGATGCAAGGTTGAAAGGAAGAGCACCTCGGTCACATGTCAATTGTTGGGAAGATCACTTGTTTCATGGTCATCAAAGAAGCAAAATAGTGTTGCATTATCAACCGCCGAAGCCGAATACATATCCGCCGGTAGTTGTTGTGCACAAGTACTTTTGATGAAGGTCACTTTGAGTGACTTTAGAATCAAGTTCAAGAAAGTGCCATTGCTATGTGACAATGAGAGTGCAATCAAGTTGACCAACAATCTGGTTCAACATGCAAGAACAAAGCATATTGATATCCGCCACCATTTCATAAGAGATCACTAACAAAAAGGGGACATTTGCATTGAGAGTGTAGGCACCAAAGATCAACTTACCGATATATTCACCAGGCCATTGGATGAGAAAAAGTTTTGCAAGCTAAGGAATGAGTTGAACATATTGGATTTCTCAAATATGTGTTGATGCACCCCACACTTATATGACATGCCTCTCCTTCAAGCAATCCAAGGTAAAAGTTGATTGGCATGGCATACATCCTTGCTAAGGACATGTTTAGTGCATCTAGACATCTTTCACATTTAATAGGCTTATTCATGAAAATCAAATGAATTTGATGATTGTATGGTACCACTATTGCTTCTATGCTTATTTTGATCTAGTGGTAGCATATGACATGTTTGTGGGCTTGTAAACCTAGTGTTTGATCTAGAAAATGAGCTCTAAGTGTTTAACTCAATATGGTACAAGATAACCCTTATTTGGAGGTGTGAAGAAGCTTGTCCTTGGATCAAACCGAGTTAAATATCTTTGGCAAATATTCTAGTTTGAACCAAATTTAGGAAAACGATCCTCACCTCATTGATTGACATTGATAATCTCAACCTATCTACATTTTGAACCTTTGTGGTCATTGATCACAAAGGGGGAGAGAAACAAAGATATTAGTACATGGGAAGAAAAACAAAGATATTAGTGTACAAAGATAGTGAAAAAGACAACAAAGGGGAGAATTTGACATAGGGGGAGAAATATGACAAATGAAAGGGATAAATTAAAACTTTGAGCACACAAGTAGGGAGAGCAAGCTCATGAACTTGTATGGTGCGTTTGAATGTGCATTTCATATGTTTGCTTGCATGGCACAAGTTTTAAATTTCAATATCCATGCTTGTGTGGTGTATGCTAGTTGTAGGTCTGAATGATGAAATGAAAATCTAGCATGCATAGGTTATCTAGTGATTTTATTTCCAAGTGTTTCCAAGTGGTATCGAGCTAACCATGGTGCTAAGGATGGTATAATGGTGCACTCCGATTGGTATCATGCTTCAAAGGTCAATCTTTTATACCTTAGCATCACTTGGTAGACATTGTCTCCTATATTTCCTATCTAAGCATATGTGCAAGCTACAATCCAAACTCTTAGCACATATGTAGGGAGAGCAATTGCTACCATTTGGAGTTCATGAAACTTGTTCATATCCTTTTATAAATGGTAAATATGCTTGGACAAGCAACATGGATTCAATTGAATTTCAACTCATATCTTTGTGAAAGGGTTGTCATCAATTACCAAAAAGGGGAAGATTGAAAGCTCTAGTTTGGTTTTGGTGAATTGATGAAACCTTAAGTGCTAACCTAGTTTATCAAGTAATCATGAAATAGGTAGCACATTCCAAGTGGTGAAGCAAATAAAGATCATGACATGATGATGGTGATGCCATGGTGATGATCAAGTGCTTGGACTTGAAAAGAGGAAAGAGAAAAACAAAAGGCTCAAGGCAAAGGTATAAATTGTAGGAGCCATTTTGTTTCGGTGATCAAGACACTTAGTGAGTGTGATCACATTTAGGATCGATAGCCGTACTATTAAGAGGGGTGAAACTCATATCGGAATGCGGTTATCAAAGTGCCACTAGATGCTCTAACTCATTGCATATGCATTTAGGATCTAGTGGAGTGCTAACACCCTTGAAAATATTTGTGAAAATATGCTAACACATGTGCACAAGGTGAAACACTTGGTGGTTGGCACATTTGAGCAAGGGTTAGGAATTTCACCGGTGGAGTGTCCACGTGCGGACAGTCCGACGGTGGCACCGGTGCCCTAGACAGAAAAGACAGAGGTCACTGTAAGTGACCGGACGCTGGCCTCGGTGGGACCGGCGTGTCCGGTCAGTAGAAGCTGCAAAGACGCTGGCGTCGGTCTCTGACCGGACGCTAGGTCACTTAGTGACCGGATGCTGGAGGGTTTCATCCGGTCCTGCTGACGTGGCAGCGCACAAGGGAGTCACCGTGTGATCGGACGCTGGGTGAGTCCAGTCAAGCATGACCGGACGCGTCCGGTCGTGAAAAGTCGTCTCTGGATGCTTACTGGAAACGACCAGATGCTGGGATTCAGCGTCCGGTCACTTTGAGCTGCTACGTCTGGTCATCACTTGACCGTTGAGATCGAGCGATCGACATTTGAAGAGAGGGGACACGTGGCACGCATCGCGTGATCGGACGCTGAGGTCCAACGTCCGGTCGATATGACCGGAGCGTCCGATCACCCTGCGTTGTGTCCAGTGAAGGGGTACAACGGCTCTATTTCATGGGGGCTTCTATTTAAGCCCTATGACCAGCTCAAGCTCACTCTCTTGGCCATTTGCATTGACATAGCAACCTTGTGAGCTTAGCCAAAGCCCTCCCACTCATCTCCATCATAGATTAAATATCTTTGTGAGATTGGGAGAGAATTCAAGTGCATTGCTTAAGTGTTTGCATCTAGAGGCACTTGGTGTTCGTGTTTTGCTGTGGGATTCGCTTATTACTCTTGGTGGTTGCCACCATCTAAATGGCTTGGAGCAGCAAGGATCGTCGAGCGGAGGTTGGTAATTGTCTCCGGCTCCGATCGTGGTGATTGTGAGGGGTTCTTGATCTTTCTCCGGCGGAGAGTCAAAAGGTACTCTAGTGGATTACTCGTGGCTTGTGTGATCCTCATCTTGTGTTGGTTGTGCGGCACCCTTTTGAGGGTTTAGCGTGTGATGCCAATTAGCGCGTGAACCTCCAAGTGAGTGAATCACCACAACGAGGAGTAGCTTGCCGGCAAGCAAGTGAACCTCGATAAAAAATCATTGTGTCATCATTTGATTTCGAGGTGATTGGTCTTCATTGTTATTCATTCTTGTGATTGATTGGCTCCTTTCTTGACATGGCGGTATAATCATTTTGCTCACTCTCTTTACATTACCGTAAACTAGTTGTCAAGCTCTTTAGTGTAGCTAGTTGTGAGAGCTTGTTAGTTTGGTTAGTGTGGCTCTTTAGTTAGCTTTTGAGAGCACACTAATTTAGTGTAGTGTTATATGTATTTTGTGGATAGAAACTATATAAACTAGAATTGTGGTAGGTGGCTTGTTTTTTTAGTAGGCTAGCACAACACTTGCTTCATCTCATAATTGTCTAACCGGTTTGTTAAGTGTTGTTGTAGAAATTTTTAATAGGCTATTCACCCCCCTCTAGCCATTAGGACCTTTCACCATTGAGTCTAAAGGTTTTAGATTGAGCAAAACTAAAACCGAATACATGAGATGCGACTTTGGCAGAGTTGTACAGAAGGAGGGAGATGTGAGTTTGGAAGGTCAAGTAGTGGCTAAGAAGGATACCTTTCGGTATCTAGGATCGATGCTACAGAGGGATGGAGATATTGATACGAACATTAGCCATAGAATCAAAGCAGGGTGGATCAAGTGGCTACAAGCTTCTAGCATTCTCTATGACAAGAGGATACCACAAAAGCTAAAAGGCAAGTTCTTTAGAATGGCGTTTAGACCGGCTATGTTGTATGGAGCAGAATGTTGGCCTAAAAAGATTCGACATGTTCAACAACTGAGTGTTTGCAGAAATACGTATGTTGCGATGGATTTGCGGTCACACAAGAATAGACCGAGTTCAGAACGATGATATACGTGATCGCCTAGAGGTAGCACTAATTGAAGAAAAGCTTGTCCAACATTGATTGAGGTGGTTTGGCCATGTTCAAAGGAGACCTCCAGAGACATCCGTGCATTGTGGAGTCCTAAGCCAAGCTAATAATATAAGGAGAGGTAGAAGAAGACCGAAATTGATATGAGGGGAGGCAATAAAAAGAGATTTGAAAGATTGGGATATACCTAGAAATCTATGTTTGAATAGGAGTACTTGAAAAGCAGCTATTGAAGTGCTTGAACCGTGACTTGGGGCACTTGGTGGGTTTCAACTCTAGCCTACCCCAACTTGCTTGGGACTGAAAGGCTATGTTGTTGTTGTTGTCGTCGTCGTCGTCGTCTGTTAGTCTAGTAATTATGTGCTGTAAATATTGTATGACTATGTTTAGTCGCTGACTTTAACTACAATTGTACTTTTGATGTTTTACCATTATAAAATATCCGTTTGTGATATTATTCAAAGCATTTGACCTTGTATATACGACAAATCCAATAAATAATATCCATATTATTATGACCATTGATCTTGCAATATATTTATTTATTTATCTATTTCGCAATCGATCATTTTTATTTAAGCCCTTATACGATTTTCAACTTTAAAGCACTATGCGCTTAAATAATGGATGCAACATTTTATGTGTAATTTTCTCATCAATTGTATAACGTGCATGTTCTCTATTTGTTTGTTCGCCATACACAAGGTAGCACCATAGTTGCTACTGCGGGATCTACACTAAGTAAACACTTAGTGACTATCCTCAACGTACGTACCCAACTTCACAAATTAGAACATTTGGTCTACATCTTTTCACAAAGATGACTACCAATAATTCATATTCCTGTTGGTCATACACAGGGTAGCACCATAGTTGCTACTGCGGGATCTACACTAAGTAAACACTTAGTGACTATCCTCAACGTGCGTACCTAATTCGTTTGCGAATTAACTAAGGTCTACAACAACCTTGATGACTACCTTAAGACACATTCATACAACTTGCATAAATCACTTGGCATCTACTGTTAACATAGATTATGCCCTATTTGAGGTCTACACCTTATGGTGACTACCTCCATTTTATAATTTATGCACATGAGATCTTTACACCATTAATAATACAAGATTATTTATCTTGTCACTATTTTGCATCCCATAATTACAAGTTTACAACACACCATAACATTTTAATAACTTAAAATGTTGCGATGGTTTGCCTCGTGTAGGATCAATGACCGTCAAAGAGTTTGAATTATTAGCTCTAGACGGGCACAATTATCCCACATGGGCTGTGGACGTAAAAGTTAGTCTTGCGTCCCGGGGACTTTATCGAGCCAAGTTACCACTCGAAGAGGGTGTTGCACCACTTGATGATCAACATGTATACATAGCCCTATATCTTATTAGGAGCCATATTCATCCTGACCTTAAGGCTGAATATTTAATGGAAGAAAATCCATGAAATCTATGGAACTATCTTAAGCAACGCTATGAACAACAAAAGGCACTTGTCCTGCCCGCGACCAACTATGAGTGGACGCAACTTTGCTTACAGGATTTCAAAACTATGAGTGATTACAACCATGTTGTTTATAGGATTTGCTTAAAGTTGCAATTCTGCGAGAAAGAACCTACAAATGCGGATAAGATAGAAAAGACTCTATCTACTATGCTTTTCTCTGAAAGGATTCTTCAACAACAATACCGTGAAAGGCGTTTCTAGGTTTATCCTGAGCTTATACAAACTTTACTTGAGGCTGAAAACATTCTGAACTTATGGTTTGGAATAATCAGCAGCGCCCCATAGGGTCTGTTCCATTGCCTGAAGTACATGCCTACACTTAAAATAAACCCAAATTAAATGATGGACTTTCGAAGACCCATCATCAGGGAAATTCCAAGAAGGGTAAAAACAAACGCAGACGCAACAAGAAATTCCAAAATCATGTTTCCAATAATGACAAGAACATTTTTAAACATTAGAATAACAAACCTGTGTGTCAGAAGTGTTGTTGTTATAGCCATGCTACAAAGAAATGTTGTACCCCAAGTCATCTTGTTGATCTCTACTTAAAGTCTATGGGTCGTGGATGTGCTGCACCAGGACAGAAGTATAAAGCCCACTTCAACATTCAACCTGACACCACCATGAATGAGGCTGGTTGTTCGCAACAAGTTCCAATGGAACCAAGCAACAAAAACATACGAGGAGACGAGGATCTTGCTGACACAGGGAATATGATCATGGAATATGCATCCAACAACATATTTGGAGACTTTGAATAGGCTCCCAATCCCTTAGATTCTAATGTCTTTATGTCCTAATAATTGTAATAATAAACACAATTTATGTCCTATGTGTGGTAAATATTTAATTATGTCATCACTATTTAGTTTGGATATCCAATAAATGTATTGTCCACATTTGATATTCAATAAATAAAGTATGTACTTTATATATCATCAAAGAATTTCATATTAAATTCTTTATTTATATATAGTTTCTACGGGGGTTGATCTAATGAAGTAGGAATTATGCCTAGCGAACAGTGACACCACTAATTCTATACTTAGGGAAACAAAGTATTTCCAAACTTTTACAAAAAGACAAAGAAATGTTTTGACAATCGCCGGACGTGATGCTACGATAGTTGGCTCTGGTTGTGTCACTATCGTACCCCTATGGGTACCCAAATTACAATTGATGATGCATTATTGTATCCTGATTCAAAGCATACCTTGTTAAGTTGTAGAGATATCCGTCAAAATGGTTTTTATATAGAAACCCGTGATGACAATAATGAGAAAATTCTCCTTGTTACGAATTGTTGAAAAAAATCCCTCTTTTCCGTCTGGATTGTACTACACATACATCAAACCTATACCGCCTGTTGCGTACAAGGTAATTTTTTAGAATGTTGATGCATTCAAAACTTGGCATGAACGCCTTGGCCATCCTGGTATAGGGCAAGGGCAGACCTAGTGCTGAAGGCTCCCACATGAGTGGGGTCTAGAGATGATGCAAAAAATTATTAGCAATTCTAATGGTTATGAGTTAAATGCTGCTAAATTCTTAAAATCTTCAGATTTTATGTCTACTTCATGTACTACAGGGAAATTGATTTTACATCCCTCGCACATTAAAATCCAAAATGAGCCACTCAAATTTCTTGAACGTATTCAAGGAAATATTTGCGGCCCCATACAACCATCGTCTGGACCGTTTAGGTACTTCATGGTTCTAATAGATGCATCTACTAGATGGTCTTATATGTGTCTTTTGTCCACACGTAATCATGCATTTACAAAAATTATTGTTCAAGTTATTAGACTTAGAGCACATAATTCTGAACATCAAATTCAATCAATTCGAATGGACAATGCTGCTGAATTTTCCTCAAAGGCTTTCAACGATTATTGTATGGCTTTGACAATTCAAGTTCAACACTATGTCCCATATATATATACACAAAATGGTTTAGCAAAATATCTTATTAAGAGAATTAAACTTATTGCAAGACCGTTATTACAAAATTACAATCTACCAACTTCATATTGGGGTCATGCAGTCTTACACACTGCTGACTTAATTCAATTTCGACCAACTGCATATCACGTTGTCTCCCCAATGCAATTAGTACGTGGGAATATACCAAATATTTCTCATCTACGAAATTCGATTGTGCTGTATACGTACCGATCTCACTGCCTAAGCGTACATCTATGGGCCCATATAGAAAACTTGGTATTTATGTGGGATATCAAACTCCATCGATTATCAAATACCTCGAGCCTCTTACAGGAGACTTATTCACGGCCCGGTATGCTGACTGCATATTTAATGTGGACTATTTTCCAGCATTAGGGGAAGATTTCAAGTACCAAAGTGAATGCCAGGAAATCAACTAGAATGCCCAAGGCATTTTCTCCTCAGATCCACGTACTCAAGAGACTGAACAACAAGTTCAGAAATCATAAACTTGCAACATATTGCAAATAACCTGCCAGAAGCATTTACTGATTATAAGGGTGTCACTAAATCTTCTTATCCTGCTCGTAATGCGCCCGAAAGAGTAGAGGTACCAATAAAAACCATTCAACTCTCACTTTCAAAGAAGAGGAGGAGAAGTATGGCCGCTCCTAAGGATAATGCTCTAAGTAAGCGTCCGAGGATATCGAGGGCTAAATCCTTCAAATCAGTAAATCCAAGCCAACCTCAAATTGTAGAGACCCAACAGTGGATAAAAATCCAAAATCAAGACCAAATCCATAGCCCGGATCAACGGTGCATCTAAATTCTGATCCTAGGACATTAGAACACCCTGACTCTATAATTTTGAAAAATGACGAGTCAATTAATGGGGTGAAACAAATTTCTATCAATTATATCGATTCTGGAGAATCATATGATCGTAAGACTACTGTTGTCGACATGTACTTCTCCGTAGTAATTGTAGATTTTTTTCTCAATGATCCAGATCCTAAGACCATGGCAGAGTGCAAAAAACACTCGGACTGGGCTCAATAGAAAGAAGCAATTTAAGCTAAGATAGCCTCGCTCACTAGAAGAGGGGTATTCACATCTAAATACCTACACCTTCCAAAGTCTTTCCTGTAGGCTTTAAATAGATTTTTGTCCAAAAACAGAATGAAAAACAATGAGATGGTGAGATATAAAGCGAGGCTAGTAGTACAAGGGTTCACGCAGAGACCCGGCATTGATTACAATGAAACATATTCTGCGGTAATGAGTGGAATTACTTTCCGATACTTAATATCATTAGCAGTTCAAAATCATCTATCTATGCAGTTGATGGATGTGGTGACAACATATCTATAAAAGAAGCACGTAATCACCTAAAGATGGAATTCGAGATGAAGGATTTGGGTAAGACCAAATATTGTCTAGGCTTACAACTTGAGCACCGTCCTTCAGGGATTTTAGTGCATCAATCAGCTTATATCCAAAAAATATTAGAAAAATTCAATATGGATAAATCATACCCTAATAAAACCTCAATGATTGTTTGTTCCTTATAAATAGGAAAAGATCCATTTAGACTATGGGATATTGGAGAAAAGATGTTGGGACCAGAAATCTCATATCTCGGTGTCATTGACGCACTTATATATCTTGTAAATTGCACCAGACCTGATATCACATTTGCAATGAACTTACTAGCTAGGCATAGTGTGAACCCAACTCGCCGTCATTGGACGGGAGCGAAGTATATCCTCAGATATCTTAATAGCACAAAGGATCTTGGTTTATTTTTCAAGAAAAATCATGATCCCAGTATGATTGGTTATACTGATGCTGGTTACTTATCTGATCCTAATAACAAAAAATCCTAAACATGATTTGTATTCCTGCATGGAGGTACAATTACGTTGACATCTACTAATCATTCTAAAATTATTGCTCTATACGAGGCATCACCAGAATGTGTATGGCTTCGTAGAATAATTAACCACCTACAATAGTCATGTGGTATTGGTTCAATTGAATCATCTACAATTATCTATGAAGATGATTCTATTTGTGTTACACAAATGCAAACATGTTACATAAAAAGCAATATCACTAAGCACATTGCTTCTAAGTTATTTTATCCCCATCAATTATAAGAAAGCGGGGAAATAAACATCTTGCAAATCAAGTCATGTGATAATCTTGCTGACCTATTTACTAAGTCCTTACCAACTTCTGTGTTTCAAAAATTGGTACATGAAATTGGTATGCGGCGATTTCGAGATTTACCAGAATCAGGAAGAGACATCTCTTAAATGTTGACCTGTACCAGCATCATATTATATTATTTTCTTTCACAAGTTTTACTCATAAGGTTTCTTGTTAAAGTTTTTAATGAGATAATATTAACATAAGCATGTGTCATATTTTCTATTTTCTCCATCAAGGTTTTTGTGGAAAATATCAAAGACACATATTGCCCTCACAACTCATCTATGGTTTTTCCCTGAAAATATTTTTCATGTGAGTTATCCTAGAGGCAATACCAATAATATATATTTTCTCCTAATTTTTTCACTGGGTTTTTACAGGAGTTTTAGCGACATATCACCTTATATTGCTCCTCATATTTTTTCTTGAAAAGGTTTTTAGGGGAGTTATCTATATGTCGTATCTCCAATATTTTTTTCTCACTAGGGTTTTTAATGGGATATCAATAACATAGCGGTTTATTTAAATCACATAGACATATGCTATTTTCTCCTTATATCCTATAAGGTTTAAATGAGTTTTTATAGCATATCTATACATATATATTCCTCAGATTTTTTTCACAGGGTTTTTCGAGAAATCTCAGCTTACAGCTGCATTGATCTCAAGGAAGATTTGATCAAAGGGGGAGAACGACGCCAATACACCAAAGGCATCCTTATACAGATGATCTCATCCGTCCGTATGGATCTGTACGGCGTCTGTACAAGCAGTTATGATTATAGTTTAGATTAGTAGTTAACTGTGTCACCGAAGGGGCGTATCTTTTGGTGATGAGATGTAACTTTTCCATGGTTGTGTCCTTTGGATACACTCCTTCACATGTATATATTCTATGAGATCAATAAAACACAACAGTTATTCCCAAATCTTTGTTCATTTACATTCAGATTCAACAGTTCGGGCAACATAAGTTAAAAAAACATAACTTTTTTATATACATGAGTTTTAGATAAAGATAATTTTTATATAAAAATTATATAGCTCGATGAGATTTACAACTCCATAGTTCATAACTTTGCTGTCTAAAGCTATCTTGATGCTAAAATAGTCGATACAATACTCGGATCTACCAATATACATTTGAAACTTGTATTGATTATTTCGGTACTAATATGACTTTTTTACATATAAAAATAAAGTTTATATGACCATTGTAGAGGCCAATGAAATCTACAAAATTTTAGTTCATTATGTTTTCATTTGGAGTTATCTTATTCCCAAATATTCGATGCAGGTTTCTATCCGAGCATTGTACTGTATCAATTATTTAGACATCAAAATGGTTTCGAACGGAAAACATATGAACTACAAAATTATAGATCTCCAAGCTCGAAATTTTCATATAAAATTTATCCTCATCTAAGCTCATATAAAGAAAATGTTTTTTAGACATGTTAAAAGATTTCCCCCGTTTGAATATGCGGTAAAGGTAATTCTGCCGATTCACTTGGCGATAATAAGTTAATAATAATCGGCGATGGGTGTACTTTGTAGGAAATTTTTTTGAAAAATAAATTTATAAATTATATTAAAATAAAAAAATTCTATGCGCGTGCTGTCTGCAGGGGGAAAAATTGTCGGAGTGGTTGGTCAGCTGAGCAGGCTGCCCGCCCGCGGTTCGAGCGCTTCGCTACCCTGCTGGCGCCTCACCTTTCTTTTTAAGAGTATCCGGGAGACTTCTCTGTGTGTAAAAAAAAGGGTTAATTGGATCCATGCTATTATAATTTTTGATGTTTGGAGAAACATCATTACTATTTGTCTATTTTGAAGCATGCCATTACAATTTTTCGTTTTCCCACAAAAATACCACTGAATACGTATGGACAAAGCCTGGGCCCAGCTGCAGGCGTATACGAAGATGTATACTTCATCTCCCCTGTCACTGACACGCGGGCCCCACATGTCATCTTCTTCTTCCTCCTCTCCTCCTCTCTCTCTCCATCTCGACTTGGGCATCGCCCATGGCGGCGGCGATTCTGGCTTCTTGGGGCGAGCCGACGAGTCATTGTCGGACCCCAGCAGGCCATGGGCGGCAGCAATGGCGACAAGAGCACCACAGTATGAAGCTACTGGGGATGGCCGGGCGTGAGCTTCGCTCCCGGGCAGAGCGCCGAGGACGCAGCCTAACCGACGTGTTGCTGCTACTCGCGGGCTGTCTTCCTCTCTGTTCTTCCCGTGCACACTCTGCACATGGCTTGCTCGCCGGCGTGGGCTCGGAGTTGAGCTAGGGGCCACGGGATACGCTGGGGAGAGATGCAAACGGAGAAGGAGCTCACCACGACGCCGATGGTGGGCTTCTTGTCGTTGAATGCTGACTAGAGAGGGAGGGAGCCGAGGCGAGGCGGACGACAACTCCGGCGAGCTCGCGACAAAGGTGTTGCTGGCGTGGGTTGATGCGAAGGAGCGGTTTCACAGACTCGTAGTGCCTCTGCGAACTCGACGGAGGAGGAAATGAGGTCGGAGGCGGTCAGGAGCGCAGAGAACAGCGAGCTCAAACCGAGCTCGGCAATGGCGGCTGTGCCGGCGGAAATGGGTGCTGGAGAGTGGGGAAGGGCTCGGGTAGTGGTGGAGCGGTGGAGGCATGTGCTCGCGGTGCCGAGGCCCAACTTATATAGGGCAGAGAGGGAGCGAAGAGGAGCCGGTCGCGAGCTCAGAGGCATGCCGCCCATGGCGGCTGCGATTGGCGCGCCTGAGGTGTGTAGATGGCGCTGCGACTACTGCGAGGGTAGGGGGGACGCGGAAGGGAGGGAGGGGGCCTGGTCCTCGCGGCAGGCGAGCTTGGTCGTGGCAGGAGCGGGAGGAGATGGGTTGCTACTCGTGGGCTGCCGGCGTACTGCTGCTGCTGCTGCCGCCGTGGCCGTGGCCGTGTCGGGATGAGAGAGAGAGGAGGAGAGGAGGAAGAAGAAGATGACACGTGGGGCCCGCGTGTCTGTGACAGGGAAGATGAAGTATACGTCTTCGTATACGCCTGCAGCTGGGCCCATGCCGTGTCCATACGTATTCGGTGGCATTTTTGTGGGAAACGGTAATGGCATGCTTCAAAATAGACGAATAGTAATGGCGTTCCTCCGAACATCGAAAATTAAAATGGCATGGATCAATTAACCCTTAAAAAAAATTGTCGGCCAATTAGCCAGGGAAAATTGCACTCCCGTTTACGCACTTCCCCTGCTCCCCTGCCTTAGATAGCTATAGGCTCGTCGTACGTTCGGTTCGGCCGTTTTCTGCATCAACGGGCCGAACACGCCCTTGCCGACCGCCGCCGCCGCCGCCCTACTCCCCGCTGCCCAGGTCTTCGTCGGACTCTTTGCCGGCGACGAGCACTCGCCACGCTGGTATGCCCGCCCCTCTCTCTTCCCTTCCTTCTGTGCAAAACGGAGTTCCCGAACCCTGATTTATGCTATTTGGCTATTTGTATTCGGATCTGATCTAATCACAAGCGTAAGTGTATGCATGTATTACGCCACTAACTTTGTTTTTGTTTTTGGCAAAAATTATTGGGTGTACACCCATGCCCTTTATTGGGTCCGCCCCTGATCCGTCTAATTAATCTCCATTAACTTGATTTCTTGAAGCTCAGCGTATGACTGTTTGAGGTGGACCATTGAAATACTAAATGACTGAAATTTGTATTCTGAAACTGTGGTCACTTGACAGATAACTGTGGGCATTGAGAGCGGAAATATTGTATTACTTTTTCAGATTATGTTTATCTTAGAACTATTTATATTGTAATTTATGCAGGTTTTGAACTCAGTTTGTTGAATTCAGATATTATGAGACCTTCTAAATATATATGTGTATCATGCTTTTGATTAATTATTTGTATACTGGTTTCTTTGTCAAATATTGTATCTAATACCGAAATGTGAATATGGATTATACTGAATTGCATATGTTAGTGCTGGCTAGGACTAACAATAATCTAGGTTAAATCCTGGTTCTGTCACTACCATTGTTGAACCAAGCTAATCTGCTTTAGTTTCATCTCTTTATCAAGTCAGAGTTGTTGTCAACCACCTGCGCGGCTAATTCATATCTCCTCTGGCATAGGGCTTGCATGATACTAGTATTTTCGAGGACAACAGCAAGAAGCCTTCATAAAGCCATACCCGCTTCTCATTCACATTCTTCAATCTTTTGGATCAAAGAATTCTTTAGCTGTAAGCCAACATTTCAACATCTTAGCACTAACAACCTGATGAGCCCAAATGATCTGTTGGAGGCTCAGGATATGGTTCCTGCTGAGGGAAACCACAGTTGCTCCTCAAGTGTTCAGTCCACCCCAGAAATTGAGAAAAAGTATGTGCATCGTGTCTATGATGCCATAGCTCCCCATTTCAGTGCAACAAGATTTGCTAAATGGCCCAAGGTTGCAGGATTCTTGAATTCCTTGAGGCCTGGGTCGATTGTACTGGATGTTGGCTGTGGTAATGGCAAGTATTTGGGCTTCAACCCTGATTGTTTATTCATAGGATGTGATATAAGCCCACCGCTTATTGAGATATGTGCTGGGAGAGGGCATGAGGTGTTGGTTGCTGATGCTGTCAACCTCTCATACAGGAATGATTTTGGTGATGCAGCAATTTCGATTGCCGTGTTGCATCATTTGAGTACTGATGATAGACGGAGGAAGGCCATAGAAGAGCTAATACGTGTTGTTCGGAGAGGTGGTCTGGTGCTCATAACAGTCTGGGCTAGGGACCAGGAAGACAAGTCATTGCTTAACAAGTGGACTCCCCTCTGTGAGAAGTATAATGAAGAGTGGGTTGAACAGAGCAGTCCTCCAGTACGTAGTCAATCTGGAACTCTTCTGGAAAGCATTGCAGAAACTGATGAAGACACTGGTGTAATGAAGCAAACAGATGATCGATTAAAAAAATTTCATGATGGGGTGGAGGATAAGATCATTGACTTTAGTAATTCAAAGACTGATGAAAATGAGAAAAACCAGCAGGAGTACTTTGTTCCATGGCATCTACCATTTCACCGAGCTGAAATTGGTGCTGCATCTGCTGCTCTGGAGAATGGATTTGCAAAGAAAGATGAGAAGAAGGGTACAGTGGTCTACAATCGTTATTATCATGTTTTTGTTGAAGGAGAACTTCAAAGGTGGAGTATTCTTACTCAGCAACTCTACATTCACATGAAAAAGCTTACTTCCTTCCCCTTTTGTTTCTACCTGTATACCTGTATAAAGTCAAATTCTACATTTGACCAATAAGCCATAGTATTGATGCCTCATAGAAGCTTCCTGTTTCATGGGTTTATTCTGATTTTTTCTGTCTTGGTCAATGTTAATATGTTTGTTTAGTCGCGAAAGATCAGAAAAAAATGGAATAACTAAAGATGGTAACTAGCTGTAGAAGGCAGTTTGATGCAGTTGACATTCTAGCGGCTATATTTACTCCTTCACCCAATCTTTCTTGATTAGAGGTTCACCAGAAATATTGCCTTTATACTTATAGATATCACTACTTGTCACCTGATTGCCTTATACAGGTTATAGTTGCAAAAATCTGGTAACAATAATTATAGAGAAAGAAGAATATATTCTGCTGCTTGCACTTCATAAGCATGTATTACTTTCTTTTTGCTGAATGTCAGCTCTTTTGATTCGGAATATCTCATATCATTAACTGTCTTAATTTCAGATTGGTTTCTGGCATAAAGAATGCTACTATTGTTGACCAGTTCTATGACAAATCCAACTGGTGCATTGTTCTCGAGAAGCTTTGAGCTGCAGGCAAAGGGATGTCACAAGAAGCCATCTGAAGCTGATATTTGGGAGGATTCAGTGGTAGGCAAGCCAAATGTTTTGATCTCGAAATGTATGATGCATTGTTAAGGCTTATGCGTCAGGTTGCCTGATATTTTGTCGCCATCTGGACTTGTAGAAATATTTGCTGTCAATCTGGTCAACATCGTATATTAGCATGATTGCTAGTACTGTTTTTGATATAAGTATGAGCTTTCATTTTTTTAACGCAAAATGAAGGTGTCCGTTACCCTTTGTTTGATCTATCACATCATGGACATACTAATCCTGCTTGGATCTGTTAGTGGCAACGATTAGTTTGGGGGCTCAACAATAGTTCATTAGCTGGTGGAGGGATGCTTATAGTTCATTTGCACCTCTAGCCAACTATTCAACCACCCTATTAGCTGGTCGGGCAGACTCTTGCTAATAGTAGCTAGCTAATAGTTAGCAGCTATTAGCTAGTTAGCTAGCTAACTAATCGATTCAAACATGGCCCTATGCTGCTTTGTGTTTCACAAAAGCAAACTTTTTTTGAAACAATGTGCAGCATGCATGCCATTCCAGTTCCCAGTTTTATGTATTGGGAGATGCTCAGGAAACAGAGATGACAGACCTGTCATAACAATCGAAGAGTACAGAGAGCCGGAACTTTTGTGATGCCCAACGATGACTAGAAACAAAAATACCTACTGCTAATAACAGAGTACATGTACAAGCAGATTTTGCCGAAGCACAAAAGGTCTCAGCATTCTTCAGTAGGGAAAGGAGCATCCTGTTGGGAGCAGAGGAACTCCTGTAGCGCCAAGTACACTATATTAACGGCTCTGGTGCAGATCAAATGTATTCTTCCTGATGTCAGGTAATTGGACGAGCTTGTTCAAACCAACAGCCTTATGTAGCAGCTACTTGCCAAACGCTTACCTCTGGCTTGTTAGAAGTACCTGATTCTGAATCACCAGCAGAATCTGCACTTGG
This sequence comes from Miscanthus lutarioriparius, assembly GCA_904845875.1. NCBI lineage: Eukaryota > Viridiplantae > Streptophyta > Magnoliopsida > Poales > Poaceae > Miscanthus > Miscanthus lutarioriparius. The sequence continues at coordinate 10,621,841 of CAJGYO010000008.1, forward strand.
TTTGCTTGCAGAGTTTTTGGCTGGTGATGTCCTGGGTTTCCTCTCAGAGGTGCCAAATGCTTCCAAAGCGTCCAGGAAGAACTTTTTATTCGGGACAATCCCCTGTTTATTCATTCTCTTGAGCAACTTCTGCACTAGTACCTTATCGTTCGCCTTGGTGTAGGCTTTGTAGAGCAGCTTGTAGGTGGAACCATTGGGCACAACACATTTCTGCAGTGCAGTATCCAGCAGCTGATCTGCTTCTGTGTGCAAGCCGTTCATGCAGTAGGCATCAAGCATCGAGTTCAAGGAAGAAAGGTGCACTTTGTTTTGTGAGCTCACAAGCTCATCAAACACTTGCCGGGCCTTTGAGACACAATCACAATGAGCATACATCATGATGAGGCATTCTTGTGTCACATAGTTTGGTTTGAATCCCAATTCTTCCATCTTCTCAACCACAGACTCTGCTTTCTCTCTGAGCCTTGCTTTCCCATAATTTGTTATCATGGAATTAAACGTTGGGTGTGTAGGCCTCTCCTTTGATCGCAGTAGGCTCTTGAACACCTGCTCCATCTTATCAAATGTCTGCTTTCGCCCATATGAATCTATGAGTATGTTGAATGTGATCACATCTGGACGGCATTGCTTGCTTTTCATCCGCAGCAACACAGATTCCATCTCTTTGATCATGCCATTCTTCCCGTATGCGTCAAGCACTCCATTGTAAGTATATATGTCAGGGGAGACTACACTTTCATCCAGATCCTTGAACAAGATGTCTACCTGCTTTGTGTCACCAGCCTGCGCAAAAGCCCTCAGCAGAATGTTGTATGTCACAATTGTCGGTTGGCATCTCTCTATACACTTCATCTTCTCAAAATAGCCAAGAGCTTTGGCCAAAGCCTTACTCTTGTCCCGTGAATGCACATGTGCACCGATAAGAGAGTTATATACAGAAGTGTCCGGCTTGCACCCGCTGTTCCGCATCTGAGAGAACAGCCACATTGCCATCCGTATCTGGCCTTTCCTTCCCATCACAGATATTAACTTGGAGTAGATGCCGTTGTCAGCAACATACCACCGTTGTTTCTGCATCCATCTGAATACCTAGCAGAACATGAAGATATGTAATGAACAGAAAAATAAAACTATCCAACATGCTGAAATTTAGTGGGCCTCCTGTTTGGGTGCTGACATTTGCTGTATGTTGGAGTAAACTTTGCTTAGCTATGCTTTGTGAGATGGACATGTCGAGCATTCTGGTGTGTGCTAGACACAAAAGTTGCCCTGAGATCTCGAAGTACCACGGCTACAGGGCCGTTTGGATCCTTGAATTGAATTCATTCTAATAATTAGAATTTAGGCACAAATTAATTAAGCTAATATGGTTCTATATAGAATATATTTGTATATTATTGTTAGTCATGCAAGGGAGATACTTATATGTTGCATTTCTATTATAGGGAAGCGAGTTGAAGAACGTGCTATAAGTTTGAGAGTAGAAACGTAGCATGGTGATCTATGAAATCAATTTTTCCATCTCCCACCCTACGAATTTGAGATAGGCTTATACGTGAACTTAGAAAAGTTGTGGAATGTCAAATTCCAAGCCAAATAGCTTAATACATTAAGCAGATTCCAATTCCTCCTAAATGAAAGGATCCAAACGACCCCTGAATGAAATGTGGTTGTACCTTTTTCCACAGAGAAGCTGCTGAAGATATAGAAAATGCAATGCATGATAAGATTCAATAATCAGTGTCAGTAGCTAGATTTTGTGTATCACTATTCACTGTTTTGGACGACGAAAACATTGGACTCAACTAGCACCAGTACTAAGGTATCTACCACACATGCAGGGAAACAAACAATGGCTCATAATTTACGTATATATACCAATCCTAATAAGTTCTTAACCCAAAGGTTTGCAATGCGCAAAGCATGCAGTCTCCATAGTCCACTCCACACCAATCCTAAGCCTACTGGGAATCAGGAGCGCACCTCAAGACACTGGAGCCAGGCGTCGCGGCGGCCGAGCTCCTCGAAGAGGAGGAAGCAGTGCTCGGTGCGGACCACCCGCACGTGGCGGTCCAGCACCGGCACCAGCCGCTCCTTGCCGCCGGCCGTCCTCCGCAGCAGCGAGCGCACCAGCTCCGTCGCCTCCGCCGCCTCGTTCACCCCCTCCTCCGCCGCGGTGCCCGCACCCCTCCGCTTGCTCCTGGCCGCGAGCGCCACATGGCGCGGGGCGGCGCCGCCCGCGCCCGGGCACGGGGACGGCGGGTGCCGCTGAGGCCATGGAGTTGATGTGCTTGAGCAGGCAAGCATCGGGTTGGACCAAAGGAAGGCTAGGGTCTAGTGCTGCATTGGACTGCGCTGTGGATGGCAATGGAGAATTGCGATGGCAGCGCTGGGAGGGACCTGAGGGACGGAGGGAGGCACTTTGCCGCTCTGCGTCTGGCCGCGGGTAGGGGAGAGGAAGGGGGGATAGGGGTGGAGCCGTGGAGATTAGACGAATTGCAAAAAAAAATTAGCAGGAAAAAGACGAACTGCAGAAATTTTAGCAAAAAAGAGGATCGGCTGTTGGGAATGTGTTTTTATAGTGGTAGATGAGCGGTGGAGATTAGACGAATTACAAAAATTTTAGCAAAAAAAGAAATCCGTTTGGATGGGGAAATAGTTTTAGCAGAAAAGGAAATCCGTTTGGATCGGGGATTTGAACCCGACGTGAATCGAACACGCAACCTTCTGATCTGGAGTCAGACGCGCTACCATTGCGCCACGGATCCTTGGTTGAAGGAATCCACAACAATATTATAAATCGAATATACCAGTAAGGCCTTAATGCAGCCAAAGATGTCCTAAGCAATGACGCCCATGGATTTGTGCTATGTAAATCTAAAAAATAAAGGATTTGTGCTATGTAATCTCACTGTGGTCCTCGTCGGCAAGGATCAGGTACGCATCACTCAAGCGGTTCGTCGGCAGCTCAGGGTTGTGGCAAAACGACGACACCCGGACCACGGGGCGAAACAAGACAGCAAGAGCAACGCTAATGACCGGAGAAGCGGCATGCGTCAGCTCAAAAGCTCGGTAATTTCAAACGAACATAAGTTGATAAGCAGCAGAGGGCACGAGTGAACTACACCCGATGTACTTTTCGTCAAAGTTAAGGGAACGCAAGCAGAAGGCGACATGATCTTACTTCCCGGTGGACAACTGGACATCGTCCTACACAGATCTCCGCGACTCTATCAGCGGGGATATGATTGAGAGAAGAGGTGGAAACTCCGCTATAGATGATTGTTTTGAACATATTACAGTGTGTGTCAACCACAGCAAAAAGGAGAACGAATTACACAGGTTCCCGCCAAAAAATGGAAAACAGAAACGCAGAAACGAATGTCCGTTCATATGTAATTGGAGCCACCACCATTGATCTGCAGGTCTGAAGGGGACAGGACCGACATTCCCGCTTGATTCATGCCATTCGTTGAGACAGTAGCAGCTGCAAAGATGAAAAACCATTTCAGATCAGATTAATCAAATTGGCAATTCTGCAGCCCTAGAGAAGTTTGTAAATTTTGATTGCAAGCCTGGAATATCCAAGAAAGAATCTTGGGTGTTTTGGCTGATATGGGTTGGATTACATGTGTGACCAATTCTGTTTTCTGTTTTCTGAACATTCTGCAGCCTCCTTTGAAATGCAGGATTTTTTTGTTGCCTATGTTTTTTCTATAAAAATGGAATCGATTCCCATGAAATTCCTACACAATGAATGTGAAATTTCTGCGTTTCAAAGGAACGCTGGGGTTAATGAGGTCATAGACTATTTATGTTCAGAATTGGACACCAGTCTCTCTGCTTGAAATTATGTTGAGGGACTATACAAAATGATCGTGTTTTCCTCATTTCCACCACTTTCCCAACTTGAAACCAATTTCAAGCAATTTCTTTCTTGGACGCTCCAGGCCTCCAGCGAAGTCTCAACTTCAACTTCAAAGAACCTCTATCAACAGTGGGAATGACATGAAACTAAGCTATATACTTGTCTTCAAATTATGAACATTCCTCAGAAGCCACGACAAGCACATAATACGAATTCTGGACTCCAGGTATGCTGTATGCAGTATTCACCATTCATTCAAATATTCAATCAGAGAATGATACAAATGAAGAGCAGGGAGAGAGGCAGCAGAAAGCACCTAAGTTTCAGGGGCGAGGATGGACGCCTCAAGCCGGTCAGACTTCGAGCGGGACGTCGGGCAACTCGAACTCGGACGCGATCTCCTCGATCTGCTTCCGGACGCTCATGTCGATTAAGCTGGAGCCGTCGCGGCCGTACTGAACGGTGAAGCCGGCGATGAGCTCCGTGTTGAGCTGTGTCTTGAGGCGGACGTTCTTGGCGCCGGTCATCTTCTGGACTTGCTGCGCGATCTGCGCGAGGTCCTGCGACTCGAGCTGCACGACGGAGGTGACGGTGGCGACCTCGGTGCCCGTGAGCGAGTTGTAGACGTTCTCGAACTCGGCGACGATCTGCGGCACGATCGTCGCGCGGAAGTTGTCGACGACGACGTTGACGAAGTTGACGACGTGCGGCTGCAGCTCGTATGACTTGGCGATCTCGTCGATGAGCTGGGTCTTCTCCTCGCGCGGGACGGTGGGGTTGTCGAAGAACTCGGCGACGGTCTCGTCGGCGAAGATCTTCTCCAGCTTCTCCAGGTCGGAGACCGTCTGCTCGAGGGTGCCATTCTCGACGGCCACCTCCGACAGCGCGGAAGCGTAGCTCTCCGCCGCGGCCTCGGCCGCACGGGGCCTGGTGAGGTCCCCGCGGCGGCGGGGCGGGGCCAGGCGGAGGGAGGGGAGCCCCCGCGCCGCGCGGGCGAAGGAGGCGGACCGGGGCACCGCTGGGGTCGCGCCGGAGGAGGCGGAGGCCGCGGCAGCGGCGGGGCGGAGGGTGAAGGAGGCGAGGCGGAGCGCGGCCATCGCGTCGCGGAGCGTGCGGTCGGAGTGGACTCGGGGGGGAGTGCGGCCTCGCTCTGGTTTGGAACTTGGGAGGTCTGGTCCGGGGGAAGAGGAAGAGGACAGAGGAGGGGTTTGGGGTGGGGAGCGGACGGACGGGATCGGGTGACCGCCGAATCGCACGGCGGTGGGGCTGGAGGGCGTCGCGTGGCCGGAGACGTGTGGCCGGTGGTGGGATGAGGTGGATAAGAAACGGATGACTGTGCTTGTGCGTCTGATGGCAACATGATAGATGGCGGCTACGCTGCGCTGCGGGCCTGGGGATTGGCTGTGGTGGAAGTGAATGCGGAGTGAGTGTGAAGCAACTGTCTCTGTTTCAACTTTCAACTGTCTCTCTGTTTCACTTTCACGTTCACGTTGACGTCGGCCAAACTTCTGCAGCCTGAACCCGCTCCTGATTCAAATTGGGAAAATGCACGGCTCTGACCTGCAGGGTTAACACTGAGCAACTACAAGTTTCTGCTGACAAATGGAGAAGAAACGCAGAATTCAGATGTCAAACGGGCCCTTGATCCAAAGTTCGTATCTGCCATTGCTGAGACAGCAGTATCAATATCAACAACATAACTTCAATTCGAATTCTCGTGTTTTGTTTCTTCGTATTATGATCAAACAGAGATTAGGACCACATCTGCCTAGGGTTTCTATGTCCATGGCAGATTGATGTGTGTTAGATTCAGCCTAGCATGGGTTCCCAGCACATCAGTTTGGTGCAGGTACTTGCGTCTTCTCTTCTTGACCTTCATAAACAAATCAATTTGAATCAGTAATGTTTTATATTTTCATTATGTAATTGTGCACTTAACGTACAGTGCTGCGTCCAGGAAAAAAGAAGATCAAGTAATATCTCTGTAACTGTAGCGTATGGTTTGCATGAGAAGCCTCGATTATGGGAGAAAACAACTCAAGTAATTCCCTTTTTCCGTAATGGAAACAATAAAAACAAATGATAACATTTTCCAGTTGTGTTTCAGCAGCTTCTAGGCTGTGTTTTAGCTTCCTATCTTCCCTAAAGCAATATGCTAGATATTCATTTGCTATGTTATTCCTATCAGATTGTTCAGGCATCTTTGTTGAGCATGGACATTATTTAATTTAGAGTTGCTTTATGGAGGCCTAAAAGCCATTCGTTTCTGCTAGATTAATTTACACAGCAATCATAGATGATGGATTGAGCGATCTTTACATTACGGTCTGTGCAATAAAAGGTGATGGACTGGGACATCTTTGCTTAATAAAAATAGTTAGCCTTTGCTATCTTTTGTTTGTTAATAACAACTTCTGAATTTTATCTTTGGGAACTACCTTTATCATATTCTAGGTGCTAATGCAAGCTCTTAACTATAGAGCGGAATTTTCATGCAGGCTATCGCTGCTTCCTGAACAGCCAAAGGTAAAAATCCCTTTGCTATATTTTATTTGTTAATAGCAAATTCTAAATTTTATATTTGTCAACTGCATTTATCATATTCTTTTGAGGTGCTAATGCAAGCTCTTAACTAAAGAGCGGAATTTTCATGCAGGCTATCGCTGCTTCGTGAACCGCTAGAGGTAAAAATCCCTCTTTGGGCTGTTTTCCCTTGTCAGCCAGTGCATTTCAGTTTGCTCCTATTTAATCTGATAGATTGTATGTACAGGTACCAATTCTCAAATGTTTGTGACATGAGGTCATGTTACTACAGATGATACCATCACGATTCCTTGATTGCCATTATGCATCTGCCTATTTATAAAGTTGTGGTTTGGTCGCCTATGTAGGTGTGCCTATGAATGCTCTGTTCCTTGTGAAAGTAAACTTATATGTACTGAAAAAATGATATTCTATAGTTCAATGTGCTGAACCATGCATATCAGTTGATGAAGGTGGGGATCATATTTTTATCTCTGACAGTAACCAGCATAGGATCATCATTAGCAACAGCCATGGGATAATTCTAGATTATGCAACCATAGCTTCCTGTTACCTTGAGTTATGATTTTATTTATATGACCACAAGGTTTACATCCATGCAGAATGATGAATTGCCATTTTCCTCCGCTTTGCAGATTGGATCTTCTGTGAACTTTGAGGATTAAGAGTTTGAGTCAGTCAAATTCTTGCACCCACCTTCAGCATTTTAGCATGGCTGCCGAACGTTGTCTATTTATTGTGGATTCAGAGGTATTATCCTTAGTAGATTGCCTTCTCCTGTTATTTTTTTACTGTTTAAATCTCCATGATATTTTCCGATCCAATTATGATATGTCTATATTTTCTAGGTTGGGCTCTCTTGCCGATCTAGGGGAAGTATTTTCTCAATCTTATAGAGAACACCTTCCAAGTTCAGTTCATCGTTTGGGTGAGTTATCCTCTTCCTCTGCCTTTCTTACATGTTATTCTGGGAATGACAATGATTTCTGTTAGACACAACACTGATCATGTTCCTTGATCATTGATATGTTCACGTCCTTCTTCTTTCTTAGTCCTCCCTATTTTTCAAGACATTTGTAAATTTTAGGTTCTGCGGAGGTGTTTCCTGTCTAAAATGATGCAACGTATTTCACATATTAGACAATGTGCATTTGTTGTCTGAAAAGAAGATTGTGAACAAATTTACAAGCAGTTAGTTCTTTGATCTATCGTGTGTCCTAAAAAAAGAACATAGTGAAATCAGATGAGATTTATTGCTCCATGATATTTTCCGATCCAATTATGATATATATGTCCGTATTTTCTAGGTTGGGCTCCCTTGCTTATCTAGGGGCAACACTTTCTCAATCCATAGAGAACACCTTCCAAGCTCAGTTCATTGTTTTGGTGAGTTATCCTCTTTCTCTGCCTTTCTTACATGTTATCCTGGAAATGTCAATGATTTCTGCTAGACACAACAGTGCCTCTACATTGTTCCAGTTAACCGGTCACCACATGTCAAAATCTTGCTGCCTCTTTTAACTTCAGGCATGTATGAACCCCGTTATGGATTCAGTGCTACACATCTCTGCAGAGTGTACAACATAATAAGTGTTGTCTACCTGCATTTTTTTCAACTTAGGTGCTTCCTCTCAAATCACTAATTTAGTCTCCAGTTATGCTTTGTTTCACTACATTTTATTGAAACACAAGCCACATGGAATCGCAGCTGAACCTGCATCTCAGCAAAACAAAAAAAACGCGCCTCACTCTCTTGTTCTAATATTTGTTGGCCGTAGGTTCCATAGCGTGCTATGTCAGGAAATCTAACATTCAACATATGAATTTGGTGTCAGCTTTTCAGGTTTGCCTTCCTAGGTCTTAAGATCAGGAATACAGTCAAGATACCCAACACTTCTTGCTTGACTGTAGCAGCATGAAAAATAAATAGCCTTCAGATTATTTTCTGTACATTGTTTCTATCTATGCCTTTAACTGACGATGACGTAATATTATTATATGCTACATAAAATCTCTATTTCAAAGATATCTTTTCCAGCTGCTCCAAAAAAAAGGCCACGTATTGGTTGCTGTCATAATGGGCATGTATTAGCTGCTGCTGTGATAGTTCTCCAAAAGATACAGGCCTCCTCCTAATTGTTGACGAAAAGTTAAGTACACACATCTATCTTCGTATGACAAGTTAATTAAAATTGTGGCTGCTCTATAGCTAATGCTCTTGCGTTCGAACCGGGCATATTTGTGGGGAATATATATATATATATATATATATATATATATTATGTGGGGTATTTATATATATATATATATATATATATATGCTGGTGAATATAGCAAGTTCTACTTTTTGTTACTGCCCTTGCATAGGATATGTGTACCTGCATAGGATATTCTTTCCTGATTTCTTAAAATAAATAGTTATACACCTGCATAGGATATGTGCACCTGCTTCTAACCTAAAGTGATTTTTCTGGTTTGCTATGTACTTAATCTATTCTGATTGGTTAGGGACTATGATTCATATTGCATTGCTACGATACATCATTCAGAAGGTACATCCTGATCAATGTCTACTTGCTACCGTTGCCTTGGTGATTCTTATGCAAAGTCCGCAGTCATGAACAAAGTGAGAGTGGTAAATGTTTTTGTGATTATTTGGCGTCACAGTTATGGTTTAAGCTATGCAGCACTTCTAATTGTCCATCTCATCTTTTTCAGGTGTCCAAGAAATAAAAAAACACAGATGCGAACTCTGCCGAAAACGGACTCATCTAACCATAGGTACTTGCATTTAGTTTACTTTTGTTGTGCTTCCTACAACCTTACAAAATGGGCAGTCTCGGCTTCCTTCCAAGTTTCACTCTGTACTTCGTTATCTGCGGTCCAAAGTTAGGCGAAAGAAAGGCTTAGGTTCCTATATGTATCATCATTTTTTCCATTCACTCAAATTATGAATATCCATAAGTACTTCATGGTATATCTCAAACCAATGGCTTAGGTTCTTATATGTATTGTCATTTTTTCCATTCACTCAGGTTATGAGTATTGTCATTTTTTCCATTCACTCAGGTTATGAATATCCATAACTACTTCATGATATATCTCAAACCAATTAAGTCTCTGTATTTGTAACTGCACGTGCGCGCGCCCTTTCACCAGTCTACATTAAACTCCTAATATTGTTTCCATCCAAAGATTAAACATATTTTTTGTATGCGCCTTAATCAGGTGATTTGCCGACGCGCGAGGGCACACATCATGGACTAGTATCCTTAACTGGGGATAGTTCTATTCTTATGTCCATAAACCAAACACTAGAGAAACTAGTAGTGTGTCAATCCTAATGTTACGGGACAGGGACATTCAAACATGCAAATTAAAACAACCAAAAGACAGTCTGCTCTTTGCTGCATAAGACTTGGCATTTACAACTTAGCTGGTTACCATTTAGCACTCAACAGGCACGATGCAAATTAACATATGATCAGAAATTCCTTTTTAGTGAAATTGACATAAACATATGTTTGTTGCACCTGAAACTTTCTGTCTCCATTCTCTTCATGAAACAAAGGTTTTTGGCAGGTAGCACAAGTTAGCATTACCCATTTACACAAAACAGAGGCTATCAATACAGTTGGCTACTTCATTTCATCAGTAGATATCATTTTCTGAAATATGATAATATAGGCAACCTGTTTGAATGGATCAGTTCCTTGGGCTAAATAGCCATAGTCCCTGTCTTCCCAGGTGATTCATTGATATTATGTAAAATGCAGATGAATGAATATTAGTGCAGCTGAGAATAAGCAACGAGAAAAAATTGTTGGGAGGTCACTGATTTCTTTTTATATACTAAAGGAAAAAAATTGTTGTGAGAGCTTTGCTACTGAAGAAGCTCACTCTGTATAGTGCCGTAGTATTGATCAAATCTGCAGGCGCCAAGGCCCTGACTGCAGCTAAGGTTTGAACCGATACTCCTGCTTGTAGTCTGGCTAGCAAAGAAACTCTTAGAAACAACTTGTTCCAGAAAATAAGACTATGGCTCGGAATATGAAGACAACTATCCAAGTAGAAATTTGTTGTTTGCAACATAGATCCCTTTCACTGTGAAAATATAATCTCTATGAACAGATTAAACATGTTTGATGACCATAGTACTGAAAGAGTTGATACTGACTATTAGCAACTTTATGCATTCTGATGTTCATTCAAGGTCTTCGATCTGTGCACTACCCATATTGCAGATCCCTCAGCATCACTTGTGGGCCATACATGTTCATGCTGCCGTGCCAGATCCAGTGCCATTGCTTAGCAGCTTACTGCATGATGACGTCTAGCATTAGCAAAGCTTAAGTTTGGAGGGAGATATGACATGCAGCATCTGATTTAACATTTTATATTCCGGCATCCTTGCGAATCACTTAAACAGGCTTTATGCTTATGGTGATATGGTCCATGAGACAACTTTTCAGAAATAGGAATGTCCACTCTAAAGTAATCTTAATGCTACATTTTTTTATCTAGAATAACCAAACTTTGTGAAGCCAATATAACTTAAGTAGTCCTTTAAATAGGTTTCATGAATCATATTTATAATATATCATCACTTGGAGCGGTTGTTCAGCATATATACATAGGACATAAAATGTTTCACAAAAATCCAAATTTTAGCAAACGAAATTTCGGTCCTGTAGGAACAATATTTGCATATCTGCTTTGGTGGTAATCTGTCTACAACAGCCATTGGTTCTACTCATGGCCGTACTATTTCATAGCAACAAATTGTTGGGAGTTGTTCAAGGGAAAAAAACTGGGGAAATCACCTTCTATTTTTGAAGTTGCAATTCTCAGAAACGTCTGCAAAACCAAAGCATACTGTCAGCCTCTACTTTGCAAGCAAAAGTCTGTATCATAAGGGAAAGAATATTACCCCACTGAAGATGAGCAACAGGCGAATCGAGCAGAAAACGTCATCAAGAAAGACACCATGCAAAGGAAACACCAAAGATCCCATGTACCAGATCCAGATGTGTTAGCCTGTTAAAACTAAAGAAATTAGTCCTGATTTTCATGCTTGGTCTGTAAAGTTCCCAAATCATCAAAACTTCTTCTGAAGCCCATCTACAGCCTCTTTAGCTATTCATGTCTTTAAAATTGGCCTCCTTTCCAGGTTTTGAATGTTTAAAGACAGTTGTTCTATTAAACCAATATTCTAAACCAAAATTGATAACAAAATTCCCATTCACTTGTACACACGTATTGTGGTATTAAATAAATAAATAACAGCCCGTGGCAGTATACATGTATCTGTATCACGTATTGGTTCCATCTTCCACTGTACCCAAGCAACCTAATCTAAAACATTTCAGTTGCTAAGGTTCTATCCTTACTTGCATAAGTGTAAGCTTACAGAAAGAAACAAAATGCTGTAATGATTGATTGGTAAAGAGCACAGAGATAATTCTTTTACAGGGGACTACCTCTGGTTAATAAGTGTCCGCAACCTAGAATTCTTCAGGTCTGGAAAATGTAGCTTGTCACGGAACAAGGGGTTAGCTTCTTCAGCTCAACAAGCATTATTGCTCTTGCAGATTTTCTATCTCCCGTTTTCACTAATATATAACAAGGCAAAAGTAGAAATCACTCGATGAGCAATCCAGAAACAGCTAAAAGCCATGATAATAATGACAGCAGATCAATGCATACAAAAGAAAATAAAGGTTGGCCAGTTAACTCTTAACCTAATGTTCTCCAAGATCAGAAGCTGAGCGATCTCCTTAAACAACTCCTTGAATATTGACAGCAATATCATAGTGTTTCTCAAGCTTCGTAAGTACCTCACAGCAGCGTTCAGATCCTATGTTATCAAGCAAAACCAACACATTACTGTTTTACCACATAAATGAAAAGATAATATAACTACAAAACAACACAATCAGTACCATTTTTGCAAGATTCTGACGTCATTATAACATCAGCTTCAAATCCTCGACAACATTTTGCAATTCTCTCATCATCCATTGCCACAACTAAGAGGGGAAAGGCACAAACCAATCAATGATTAATATTAGCAATCTTGGGCTTACCATCATGGTCCAAAAGAAGAAGCTAGCATAACACTTTCTCATGTTCTCTGTAAGTGCGAAACACACAATTTTTTAACTGGGGATAGCTCTATTCTTATGTCCATAAACCAAACACTATAGAAACTAGGATGGAATGGCTCCTCTTCCTCTTCCTTGGCGACTCTGTGCCGGGATGCTCTTCGAGCCATGGCCAACGGATTCTTTTGGCAACAGGACTATGATTGTGTAATTTAAAATAAACTAAGGGTTGTTTGGAACCCAAGAATTTCACAGGAATCACAGTAATTTCAATTTCACATGAAAAAACCCAGAAATAGATTTTTTTCCACGTGTACTGAACAGGCCCTAGAGTCTCATAATTGCACGTTGGCATTCTATTTCTAGCACAAAATGCCAAACACTTTGGATAAAATTCGATTAACATGACACAAAACAACCTTTTTCTTGGATAATCTTATAATAATATATGGTGGAAACCATCATGAGCTGTTTTTGCATTGAGAAAGCGATCAAATGCATGCAACATATAGTTAGAGGAAAGGCAGCACTTGATGCAGTGACTTGTGATTACATCCATAACTTAAAAACCTGATAACTGATACTCGATGTTCACCTAGCTGAGAAAATGCTCATATATTCATAGTTCATTGAAGCTCACCATAAAAACAGGACCATGACAGAAACTGAGATAAATTTCTAAACAGAACAATCATTCTGCATACCAGAACTCCAGAAGCATGAGTTGAAACATGATAAAATTCATCATCAGAATCCAAAACAAGGTATATGAAAATGACAGCATCATGCTTTGGTCATCATAATTTCCTAAGCTTAGCGTTCTGAGTTTCTGCAATTTTGAAGCTATGAGCCAAGTACAGAGCTGCAGTCTTGAAGAGTACACATCAGGGCATCTGAATGTGTTAAGAATGAAATGCAACTGCAGTTGCTGCCCATATATAGCCAGTTTGCTGCAATCATTTCATTGCATACCTCAGGTGGCTATTTTCCCATTGCAAGCAGATGCATATGCATCGGCAAGGCTAGGAAGAACATCCTTATGAGGATGTACAAACTTAGAGCAGAACACGCTATCACTAAGCGTGACCATGGAGTAGAAGCTTTGATCTTTTCGGATCAATCCTTTCTCCAGGAGCACCTTCATCACGTAATGCCGGGGCACCAGTCGGCGTTCCAAACTGTACATCAGGATTGTGGGCCTGTCCTGAATGTACTTGGTATCGACGCCAACCACATTGGTCAGGAACTCACAGGCGCGCTGAATCCTCTCCCTGGAGCGTGTCAGCACCAACGGGTTCCTTTGCACCATTCTGGCAACCTCAGCGTCTGAGCACCTGAGAATCTTGGCCATCATCTCGAGCTTAGAGGCCATGGTCTCCGGGCCGAGGCTCGCCACAGCGGTCACAGCCTGCCTGAACAAAAACGTGTTGCGGGGCACGCCCATCTCATCAGCACGCACGAGGATGGCCCTGGTGGTGTCCGGATTGCCGGTGAGCAGCCTCGGGTTGGCAACGCACATGGTGGAGCACTCCTGGACAGATAGACCGCACTCCTGGAGCAGCCGGATGTTGGTCTTCACCACCTTGTCGAGGTCGGAGGTGACGAGGTACAAGTTACGCCTGACGATGCGGAGGAACTTGTCGGGCGAGCCGAGTAAGGGCATCCAGAAGCCGAGCTTCTGGTCGATGTTGAAGGTGCGGAAGGAGCAGGGGGCCACGCGGACGAAGCTGATGATCTGCGCGGCGGAGAAGCCGTAGCTGTGGAAGCGGTCCACGCGGATCCGCAGGGTGTTGTCGACGCTGCAGCTGAGGATGCGCGGGTCTTTGGCCACGAGCAGCCTGATATCGGCCTTGGAGAGGCCGAGCGCCGGGCCGGTGAGGAAGGAGAGCACTGCGTCGGCGTGGGAGGACGATTTCCAGTGGGAGATCCACTTGGCGGCTTTCGCGGCTTGCTCCCGGGTGAGGCCGCAGGCGGAGACGAGGTAGTCATCGGCGGCGAAGTGGCCCGGAAAGGAGTAGGTCGCGGCGGCGGTGGAGAGGAGAGCGCGCTCGAGGGAGAGCTGTACGAGGGATGCGGAGCGGTGGACGGGAAGGAGATCTTGCAGGTGAAGGGAGAGATGTTTTTGGAGGCGGAGCATGGCGGCGGCGGCGGCAGTAGTGCCAGGCTCCGACCTCAGCCTCTCAGGCTCTCACGCACTCCTTACCCCTCAGCGAGTCACAAAACCTCCACCAGCGCGACCGGAGATCTGTTGGGCTGAAAAGCATTATTTGAGCCCACAAGTGTCGGGCCGAATCCAACAAGAAAACACTGTTGTTTTTTTTGAAACACTGTTGAATTTACTAATGCAGTATATTTCCCAAAAAAATAAAACTAACGCAGCGTATGCGAGCAAATGCCCTGGATCCATGGTAAAACTTTAGCTGCACTTTTTTTTTTTTTTTTTCATGGGGATCCAAACAGGGGGTTTAAAAGTGAGCAAATAGCTAAAAACTGGCTAAAATCTTTTGCTCCCCAAAAGGCCCTAAACTGAGCTAAACTCGCTCGGGGCGGGCGTTGGACGCCCTATGCCCTCTTGCCGCTCGCATGCATGGTTGTGCATAGATAATTAAATGAGGGTAAATCAGTCATTGTAGATTATAGAACTAAAGTTTAGCCCATGGATTCAAAACACCCACAGGAACTAAAGTTTAGGGGCCCTAAACTTTAGTCCTTGGACTAGTGATCCAAACACCACCAAAATCAATGAGTTTTTAGCCTAATCCGGCGAGTAATCATCAAAAATATTTTTCAAGAAAGAAGTTTCCAAAATTAGGACTTTCAGAGTCGCCTCTTCATGCACAAGTTATCTGTTATCTGCTTGCTAGTACTTCCTTTGTCCACAAATAATAAGTGTATATTTAGAAGTACTTACTCCCTCGAAAAAAAGATTCATTTCTAGGATAGTGCTAAGTCAAACGATCAAGTTTGATAACATTATTATAAAGATAATTATATTTATCATATAAAATAAGTATATAGTTACATTCTTGTATAGCTACTTGGATCATGCATGTTGATACTATTTTTTATAAACTTAGTTAAACTTAAAAATAGTTTGACTTTAAGTAGATCTATAATTGCTTATTTTTTGGATGATGTTAAAACATATTCCCAAAGTTTGACACGTGCCTAACTGAAGAAACCGAGTCCTTTCTTCAAAGTTACCTAACCTCCCCTCTGTTGCATTCTGGTGATACAAAGTTTCGGATGGGTTTCTTTGCTGAAGTACAACAATGTTTGTAATCCCTGTTATTTAACCCTGAAGGAACAAAACTGATTACTGACAAATGTTTTATATTTTGAACCAGTATTCAGTTAAGCACTTGCCAGAACTTTTGGTGCAGTGTAGCTGATGTAAGGAAAAGATCTCCATCAGACCATCTTTTTGCCAAACAAAAGGTCGTATAAACAGAATACAGGATGAAATTCTATTTAAATCACTTCAGTTTGGCACACGTCATGATGTATGCCACATTCGACTGGATGACAGTGTCAAGTTTATGTTAGCGGCAAGCTGACCACAGAAGGAAATACATTGCTCCTACATCAAGAGTCAAGACTGTTGTTAATCAGCAATGTTCATTTTCTTAGTTACAAACATCAGTTTCGCTGTCAACAGTAAGAGACTTACAATAAACGATCACGAATCTGCTTGCTCTGTTTAGTTTATTAGTAGAATGAGCTTGCAAACTGGAGACGCACCCACACCTCCATTCCTCCAAGGTCCAATCTCTCCTTGCAGTCCAGTCAATGTTGAGATCCCTCCGGCACCTTCCCAGCATATCTTCTATTACCTCTCACAGAATCATCTATGAGAAAACTCTCAAAAGGAAATTTTCCCATTCAGGACTGGGGTTGCACACAACGGTCACAGACTCGGTCTATTAGCATGTCCAACTGGAGTCGCCTCTCAGATTCTACTGACGAGACCGGCATTCCTTCCATGGTTCCATCCAAATTCCAAACCTTGCTGTGTTACCTGTATTATGATATCTTCAGTGTGGACCAGCTTCCTACATCTCTTTGATGAAATATTTGTCAATGAATGACTAGGACCCTAGGTAAAACTTGAGCATTGTACAGAGCTTGGCTCAGATGGTTCACATCTTCAAAAAGCACTGTTTTTGTACTTCCCTAGCTCAAAGTTAATTGGATAACGCCGGGGGCTGGGCGGTAACGACGTTGCACAGGCCCATATCTGCCATTAAGCATTAAGTAACAATGCCGATTACTTAAGACTTAAGAGTGATTTACCTGCCATTAAGCATTAAGTTTTCAGCGGTCTGGTCTCACCTGTGTTTGGTTTTTTATTAGTCCAAACCTTTTATGTTCCCAGCCCACCTCATAGCTCAGCCTGGAATGAGGTGTTCTTATTTGTAAGGGGCTTTTTTCTCTTAATACAAAGATATGCAGCTTTCCTGCATATTCGATAAAAAAGGACTTAAGAGTGATTTACATAAGAACCATGGCTACATTTTGAAATAGCTTTCAAAGCACTCGGCAGGCTTTTTCCTACAATCTCTTGTGTTAGGAAAAAAATCTATCTACATTTTCATTCACTTGAATTCGTAGATCAATGGTTTACGGTTACCAACTCGCCCTGGGTGGGTTCTAGGAATGAGAGCACTTATGTATCGAGGGGCTTTAGCACAAAATGAAGTAGCTAGCTAGCTAACTAAGCTATGATGGAAGGACGGGGCTAGGGCAATAAAATCATTGAAACACCACTAAGGCCGGAAAAAGCAAGTGCAAGTCCCGATAACTGGAAGAAATGCCTACCGTGCGTAGTATCGATGTACAACCAAGACTAAAATTGGACTAGACCCTTTATCTTGGGCTCGTTCCGAGTAAGGATTCTTTTGCCTACCTTGATTCAACTTCCGACAAAGACAGGGAGGGAGCTAGTTCTTCCAAGGATGGATAAGCACTTTCTTTTTTTTTTATGTTGAGATCCATAGTTGCCATAGAGAGTCAGTCCATTTCGTCTGGGTGGAATTCATGTACTGCTATTATGCCGGATGAGGATCACTGTGTCTTGTAGAGTGTATACATAAACTGATAAACGGGCACAAGCACAATACAAGATGAGGCTCTGTTAAAACATCAGTATGGGTCTATGGGACACAACTAGGAGACATTATAAAAGATGATGATCTCATCATATGTTAACTAAAATCTGATAGTAAAAGGAAATATTGCTTGCACTTTCATATGAAAACCATCATTCAGTTATAACTTAGAAGTGAACATTTTCATGGCTATAACATGAGTTTATGCTGTCACTTGTATGGACCTAAGTTAGATGTCCATGAAGCTGTTTCGTCTGCTATAGTTCATCAGTGGAATGATTTTTTGTTGAAGCAAGATCAGTAGAATGAGGTATTGAGGTTACACAAGTACACAATGGAGGGAACACACACCTTCAAAATTCTCCTCGCGTTCCAGTCATAGACCCCGGGTCACTTTCCCCATACAAGCAGACTCATAAGCATCAGCAAGACCAGGGATGGATTCCTCATAGGGAGCAACGAATTTCTCCAAGAATTTCTCTTCTGTTGGCGCCACCACGTTGAAGAAGCACCGGTCTTGCTCAACCGACCCCTTGTCTTTGAGAACCGTCAGCACGAGGTGCCGGGGCACTATCCGCCTCTCGAGGCTGTACATGAGAAGCACCGAACGGCGGGCGATGTACTGCGGCGGCAGCCCGACCTCGTTGAGCAGGAACTCCGCGTTCCGGCGCAGCCTCTCCTCGGACGCAACGAGGATCCGCGGTGCCTTACTGATGGCCAGGTTCACCTCCTCCTGCGACCACCCGAGCGTCTCCTTGAGGACGGCGACCTTGGAGTCGACCTTCTCCTGGCCGATACATCCCGCAGTGGAGAGCGCGTGGCGGAACATCTGGGAGCCCGGCGCCACGCCGAGCTGCGTGGCGCGCCGCACGGCGTCCTGGACGTACTCCGGGGGCATGGTGACGAGCCGCGGCGCGGCCACGAGCAGCTTGGCGATGTCGCCCGCGCTGAGGCCGCACTTCTTGAGGAAGGCGACGTTGGGCTCGACCACCTTCTCGAGGTCGGAGCTGAGGAGCCAGTAGTTCCAGTCGCTGGCCTGGAGCAGCCGCTCGGGGGAGCCGAAGAGCGGGAGCCAGAACCGTACCTTGGAGACGAAGCTGCGGCAGAGGAAGTAGCGGCCAGCGATCTGCGCGAGGCGCGCGATCTGGGACGGGGAGAGGCCGAGCGCGCGGAGCTCCCCGGAGATAGGAGCCAGGGAGCGGTCGATGCGAGCGCAGAGGACGCGGGGATTGGACGCCACGACGGCGGCCACCTCCTTGGGGGAGAGCCCGAGGTCCGCGAGGAAGGCGAGCACGGCGTCCGCGTTGGAGGCGGACTTGAGGTGCGCGAGGCTCTTGGACGCCTTGAGCGCCTGCGGTGGGCTGAGGTGGCAGCTGGCGACGAGGTAGTCCTCGACGGCGAAGGTACTCGCGGGAGCGGGACCCGGGGTGGCGGTTGTGCTCGTGGCGGACGCGCGGGTGACGGTGAGGCGGAGGCAGGAGCGGGTGGGGAGCATGGAGACGACGGCGACGGGAGCGGCGGCGGAGAAGATGATGAGAGGCATGGCTGGGAGCGGGTGGTCATTTTTCACTTGGGTCGTGTATAATCCGCACGCTGCAGACGACAACGACAACCGCAAAGGTGCCGCTGCCACAGACGACAACCGCACGCTGCAGTCTGCGCAGCGGGGCTGCGCCGTCCCCGTCCTCACTCCTCACCGGGCTCACCCAAACAAAGGTACAGCGAATATGGAATTGATCCCGTTCAACTGAATATTCGAACTCGTTCGGCGATAACGATCTTCAGGTTCAGAGTTTGCACCTGGCCAGAGATAACGTTAGCGAATTGCCTGACATCAGCTTGATATCGCAGTTAACAGTAGTTGATTGAATTATCAGGCAAGCTAAAGAATTGCAAAGGAGTCGGCTTTGCCATCTTGCCGTGAACAGCTACACATGGAGAATGCTAAGAACAAATCTTTGTTCTTCAGTTCGTCGGGGTAAAATGCAAACCATTCTGGCGGGATGTGGAGTACTAATAATGATAATTAAAGAGAAAAGCTTTGCAGGAATGCAGGTCATTGAACAAAAAAACACAACGGAAAGATGAGGAAATCAGATAAATTTAGTACAATGCTATCAGAAAAAAATAGGAGACGAGAATCAATGACAAATTGGCTATACTGGTACGCTACAATTTGATCAAGTCACGGTTATACTTTGCATTTCTCTTATATTTTTTGGGTGTCTGTTTTTCATTTCATACGACGATATAATTTTATCATTATTTGACTATATAAAAAGATTATACATTATCTCTTGCAAAAATGTTTTTTAATTGTACTATAATTAACTATGTAACATTGTTGTCCGAAAAATGAAATATAGCAACTTCTTTTACCTTGTTCAGCTGTTCAAGTTATTCAAGTTCAATCTGATATCGTCTTTGGCTCTTTGTCTTAAATTTCATTTTTTGTTTTTTTTAAGATTTTTCTCTCACAACAATTCAACCTAAAATGGTGTTTTTCAACGCAACCAAAGTTCGCAGACCAATAACGTGTTTGTCTCATTGAAAGTTTGAAGCCTGTAGCTCACACACAGGACAACGTAGACGCTCACAGCATGCACGTACACCGACCTTTATAAACACATGTACGTAAACTCTAACCCTATAAGCACCTCCAAATAACTAAGCAGATTTATTAAGACGCCTTAGACTTGAATCCGGGTGGGCAGGTTCTACCATAAGGAACCCAACCAACCGATCTATGATCAGTTCGTAGAGAAATTTTGATATTTAACCCTGAGTTCGCACGCCCCTCAACATTTAACTCCAATTCGCACGCCTTTTGAAAATTAACCCTGCGCACGCGAATTGTTTCGATATAAGGGATTTCTCATATTTTCTCTCATTTTCTATTTCTAATTATTTTTTCTCACTCCTCTGGACACGGGAAAAGACCGAAATATCCCCACTCGTATCCTATCTTCAACCCGCTCGCATAGTCTCCTTTTTTTCTTCGTCATGACCGCAAATGGGAGTCGCTTTGGCGGCGCCGCCGCCCCACCCCACCTTAGTGGCTGTTTGTTGGTGGCCACTGTCGCCGCCCCCAACACCGCCACTGGTGGCACGGCCGGCCATGCTGGTTCGCGATTCCGGCGGCCACCCTTTATGGCACAGAGGAGGATGTAGAGAATGATGCCCTTCACGCTGGCGCTCCACACGTCCACCTTAGTGGCCTTGTAGTACGCGCTCCCCAACACCTACGTGCCACGGCCACACGACTTCGACGATGGTGCCGAAGAAGCCGCCGCGGCATGCTCCAAGTAGTGCCCACGCGCGATGATGCGATCGAATAGCTCACCGCCCACGCAGAGCTCCATGACGAGGTGCACGGCGCTGCCATGCGTCCTCGCAATAGGCCTCGCGGTGCAGTACCACGGCGGCACCGCCAAGGGATGACTACTTTACCATCGCCATGTTCAATTGGCTTATAAGTCGTATTTTTTCAGCCAACGAACAATTTTTCTCTCACAACCAATCAGCCAACAGTACTTTCAACCATGACTTATCCGCCAAGCCAACATGGCACGCATACAACTCGATCGAGGGCCTGTCCATAGAACATCTCTTCGAGCGAGGTGGCATCTTCTGTGCATCCAATGTGACCGCCACGATCTTCATGGGCGCCACGGTCGGCGGCGGCTCGGCGGTGGACTGGTCAGCGAGCATCCGCACGCCAAAGCACGACACCGACACGACGTGGCT
The DNA here is from genome assembly GCA_904845875.1 of Miscanthus lutarioriparius. Classification (NCBI taxonomy): domain Eukaryota; kingdom Viridiplantae; phylum Streptophyta; class Magnoliopsida; order Poales; family Poaceae; genus Miscanthus; species Miscanthus lutarioriparius. Next base: position 10,643,212 of record CAJGYO010000008.1, read on the forward strand.
CGTGGACGCCACCGTGTGTGGCGCGGTCATAGTAAAAACAGCCAGCTAGAATTAGAAAATGAGTGAAATCCTCCAAAATCCCTCGTATATGAAAAAAAAAATCACGTGCGCAGGGTTAAATTTCAAAATACCTACGAATTGGAAGCGTTTTCTAGAAAAGCTGGTGTGTTGATGATTATTTTTGTTAAAAAATACTAATGAGTGACAAGATCAGTTACATGACTATACATTTGGCACGTATTATTCTGAGGCCATGTACATTTTTATAAGATTCATCGTGGTTGAGCTTATGATTTATATGAGCCCCATCGTTCGAATATTTCTATTTTAGGAGATTAAAATAAGTGGAATATTTGATTTTAAGTTGTTGGAACGGTATTTTTGGGGATTCTGAGAAATTAATAATTACTAAAATAATTATGCCAAGGAAAACATTGTGATCTCTATGCGCACGATATTCACCATGTTCGTTTGATCGTTTCTGTGGCTTATAAGCTGACTGGTGTTGTTTTGTTGTGAGAGAAAAACACTATATCTTGGCTGATAAGCATGGCTGATACGATCAAACGAACATGGTGATGACTTTCGGCTAGTTAGTTAGCTGCACGGAATGCTAAACAAATTTGGATATCTAAGGAAGTGATTAGAGAGAGGAAGGTTTTGCAAATCAAAGGATGAGGCCCATGGTTCAGTACGTGACTCAAGTGCACGCATGCCGCCCGAGACACGGATATGTGCGTATGCTAGCTGGATTTCGGTGATATTTGTTGGGCAGATTCGTTCCAATCTGCGTACGTTCCTTGCTTGGCCAAGGAGTTGATCCCGACTCCTTAGTTTTGCCCCTTATATAAACCGACCCCAGCCAACAGGGGAGGTCTCTTCGGCTATACGCATCGACGCAACACGCCAACGCCCTGCTGCCCATCTCGCCGAGAAGAAGTCACACGCGTGCTCCTGCCTCTCTCCAGCACTGCAGCTTCCAGACGCTAATCCTCTTCAACTGAGCCATGTCCTCCGGTTCACCCGCCACGTTTCCTGGTGAGCAATCAATCTAGAAGTGATAACACATTCACGTGAATATTACAATATGGCAAGGGTCATCGGCTCTTTCGATCTACTACCGTGAGAAGGAGAAGGCCAGCAACTTGACGACATCAGAACCCTCGCCGCGCGAGGTCGTTGTCGAGTCACTGATGATGAAGCCAAGTCTCGTCGCAGCACGCGAGACGGAAAACCTCCGCTCGACGCGATGATAAAAATGAAGACCGCGCGAGATGGGAAAACACCGCTTGTTGCAGCGCACGAGACGGGGAACCCCCGCTCGTCACGATGACAAAAATTATGATGCGCAAGACGGGAAAACTCTGCGCGTCGCAGCGCGCGAGACTGCAAAACCCCGCTTATCGCAATAAAGATGCTCGAGACTCGAGACGGGAAAACCCCGTTCGTCGCAGCGCACGAGACGGAAAACCTCCGCTCATCGCAATGACAAAAAGGCAAGACGCGCGAGACGGAAAACCCTGCTCGTCGTGATGTTGAAAACAAAATCAAGAAGCGCGAGAGAATGACAAAGAACGCGTGAGACGGAAACACCTCGCTCATCGCGACGACGATGATCACGCCCTGTACTTCAGTGAATTTTCATGTGACATCCGGCCGGCATACTCATTACTTTATTAATGGCGAGCTTCAGTACTTCATGTATTCTGGTGTTCGTTTTCAATATTGTGCAATGCTGAAGGCTATTATTCAGCTAGCGGCTATTATTCAGCTAGCAAATAAATGCTATGTCATGCTGCAAGTCACGACATATAATTTATCATTCGTCTAGTACCGCCGAGGCTAGAGGAATCATGGTCACTGCTTCATATACACGTCCTAATTAACGGGATCGGACATATTGTTACCGGGCATTAACGAGGCAAAGGCAACTCACACACGTCCATATTAATGAAGGACGACGCTATGCTGTTATCCGCTCGTCTGCTCCTATGATTTGATTGGTTCCTTCTCATTAATGACAAGCTATGTGTTGCGGACATTATATAAACTCCTGAAATCTCTAAAAAGGTCTCACGGGTATATATGTGTATGCGCCCTATACTTCAGTGAATTTTCATGCATGGCCGTGACATCCGGCCGGCATACTCATTACTTTATTAATGGCGAGCTTCAGTACTTCATGTATTCTGGTGTTCGTTTTCAATATTGTGCAATGCTGGAAGGCTATTATTCAGCTAGCGGCTATTATTCAGCTAGCAAGCAATAGTCTAAATGCTATGTCATGCTGCAAGTCACGACATATAATTTATCATTTGTCTAGTACCGCCGAGGCTAGAGGAATCATGGTCAAGTACCAACGAGGCAAGGTCACTGCTTCATATACACGTCCTAATTAACGGGATCGGACATCTTGTTACTGGGCATTAAGGAGGCAAAGGCAACTCACACACGTCCATATTAACGAAGGACGGCGTATATGGCTAGACAACGACGAGGCAATAAAGCCACCCATAATTACTACGCCATATATCGCATAAGGCTGATGACGAGCAATCAGATATATGATGATCATAAAGTGCAGCTTAATCGGAGGTTTTCCACGAGTTTATCTTGCGGATGTAATTAACCGCATGTGCCTAACAGGCCTCGGAATCAGCGAACTACATAATTTTCTACAAGTCAGACCTCTCCTCGAGCATGACGCTGTAGACAGAAGAAGATATTTTTTTCGTTGATCATGTATTTTATATATTCAAGAAAGAATTAATGAAATATGTGATTCTCAAATATGTGTGCACGTGTCTCCTTTGCATTACATTTATTTTATTCATGTCATCCTTCCGTTTTCGACCAAATAGCTGGACAAATAAAGTAGAAGCGGCGGTTAAAACAAGCTGATCCGATCCAGCTTCTGCTTTTTAGCACAAATGAGTTGTGAGAATAAGTGTGACCAGAATAAGCTGTAGAAAAAAAATAACGTTTGGGTATTGATTTCAGCTAATTTTGATCATAATCAGCTTATAAGCCGTTGAAGGACGTGCAAACACAGGGTTGAATATCAAAATTTCTCCACACACAACAAAACTCTCCAACCAGGTCGGGGTCGCCCGTCTTCGTCGCCGCCAGCCACGATGCTCCGCTTCCGAATCCACCTCCTTGCCGCCGTCCGCGCCGCCTCACCTCTCCACGCTGGCTCCTCCCACCACTACCTCCTCTACAGAAGCACCACCACCACGCCCGCCTCTCAGTTCGTCGTCGAGGACTACCTCACCAGCAGCTGTGGCCTGACGCCAGCGAAGGCCCGCAAGGCCTCCAGACTCTTGTCCCGCCTCAAGTCCCCCGCAAATCCAGACGCTGTCCGGGCCTTCCTTGCCGGTATCGGCGTCTCCAAAGCCGACCTCACCGCCGGAATGGCCCGGGACCCGCGGTTCCTCTGCTCCAATGTGGACAAAACCCTAACCCCCTGCATTGCCCAGCTCCGCGACATCGGCCTCTCCCCGCCCCAGATCTCCAGTCTCATCTCCGTCGCCCCCCGTGTCTTACTGTGTCCGGGTATGGTCAACCGCCTCGCATTCTACCTCTCTTTCTTGGGCTCCTACGACAAGTTACACACCACCCTCAGGAGGACCATGTACCTGCTCAGTCAAAATCTCGAGCGTGTTGTCAAACCTAATATGGCGTTACTGCGACAGTCCGGCCTAGCTGAGTCTGAAATTGCTAAGCTCGTTTTGCGCGCCCCACGCTTATTCGCATTGGAGACAGGCCGTGTCAAGGAAATTGTGGTGTGTGCAGACATGCTTGGTGTGCCACGCAGTTCAGGAATATTCAAGTATGCCCTTGCTTCCATCTCCAGCATAAGTCCTGGGAAGTTAAATGATAGGTCAGATTTCTTGAAGAAGACTCTTGGATGCTCTCAGGCTGAGTTGGGCGCTGCTGTGCGGAAGTTCCCAAACGTTCTGAATTTTTCAGAGGGCAGGCTGAGTAGTGTGGTAGATTTCCTGAAGACGGAGGTTGGTCTGGATTCCAAGTACATAGTGCGTAGGCCAGCAGTCCTCGGCTATAGCTTGCCAAGGCGTCTTATGCCCCGGCATTATGTGCTAAAAGCTCTTAAGGCGAAGGGCTTGGTGGAGGAACATGTTGACTTCTATGGAACAATTTCTCGAAATGAGAAAATATTCTCCAAGAGGTTTCTTGATCCTTACAAGGACAGTTTTCCAGGGCTTGCAGATGCTTATGCTGCCGCTTGTGCAGGCCAAGTTCCTCCTGTAATCCAACCATGATAGACTGAAATGGAAACATCCTCTGACATATTAAATCGTTCTCATTTCAATTTTGTTTTCTCGTGACTTCATTATTCATGACATAATTAAGCTTGTACCCTGGTGGCATCACAAGCATTATATTTGGAAAACCCAAAGTTTGCTTATCTGCTGCATGGCTTCTTCATCTTGATTGGATAAATAGTGTTTCTTCCAGTCTTGTTATAGGCATGCTTCTGAATTCTTCTCTTTTAGCTGGCGAATCTTTAGACTCGACTGGTTTCTAGTGCGTAGTTATGATTTATGTAATATATCCAATTGATTTCGAGATACTAGACTGCTTGCTAATATTTTTTCTCCCTGGTGGTGATGTCCTACTTCTATATGTTTGCTGGTCTCAATGATTTGTTGGAACATATTTTTCACCATAATTCCAAAACTGTTGTTGTCCTCTCTTTGTAGTTGTTTTTAAAGAACTTACTCATTCATCTCAGGAACAACTTCCCATATGGCACAGTGAAATTCGATGAACTGCAGCTGGGGCATGTCTTTTTTATGCTGCTGCTTTTTCTACCTTTTTATTGTGCAGTTGTATAAAATACTTAAATCCTCACTTATTGATATGTTAAGTTTCAGTTCTGCAATGGAATGACTACTTGGCACTATTTGTATATTGTCTTTGAGAAGCTGATTGATAGTCCGATCACTAAGCACCTGTTTTTTTAGTATGTACTATTTTTCATTCGTCAACTTCTGTTTAGAGTATGGATTACTAGCCACAACCATAATTGCAAGATTGATCCTGTAAGTCATGAATTAAAGCCAACTAGTCATTGAATTAAAGCCAACTGAAGCAAGTCAAGTTCTGTGCAATTAGAACAGTAGAGCATGACAGAAGAGTTGAAGCAGACAACTCTGGCAAAATGTCAATACCTCAGTTAACGGTACCACACCACCAATAGTAGTATCATGTTCAATAGTTGTTCTGTGACATGGTCAAGCAATTTCATTCTAGTTGTATGTTGTACCACACCTAACACTGTATTGGAGAAACTTATGCTTGTGTTGAGGTCTCACCTTAAGTTCCTGCTCCATAATCCAAAGAATTTTAATATGATGGAGCTGATCCTTAAGCTGCTTCTTCAATACTCTGTTGGTACTTAATTGTGTGCATGTGAGCAAATTTTGTTTTATGTTTTTTGTATCCTCATATTTAATTTTAAAAAGTTGATCTCTCTCTCCCACCTCTCATATTGTTTCTGTTGGAGATGACTGAAGATTGGATAATGCTGGAAGAATATCATCTTTCATGATCATGTGGCTTGTTGCACACTTCCATGCTTAGCGTATAGTTTCCATTTATTTGGTCCACTATTTCTTGAATTGCAGTGTATTCAAGCTAAGAATGTGCTGTGTATCTCTAGAGTAATGCTATGGTGAAACAGCTTTTGCTACAGTGCAACACGAGCAAGAGTTAGGACTGCTAAAAAGGCTAAAAGTTATCCATGCCTTGATTGCCCTTATAGCTTTGGTCGCATCATCGAGGTATTTAGGACTTAGGTGACCTAACTTGGGCTGTCTGCTGCTTATACTTTTCCTGCTTTGCTCTGTTTACCCATTATGTTGGCTGCCTGCTTTTTTTTTTTTTTGAACTGAGGCTGCTTGTTTTGATAATGGGTGTTTCTTCCAGTCTTGTTAGAAGCGTGCTGCCAAATTATTTTGCATGGTATGAATCCCTCATATTATACCTTATCAGTTTTTAGTTAAAGGAATGATTGTTAATTTATCACCCAATGGTAGAAATATCATGTGCTGCATGTGCTACTTTAATTTCTCTGTTGGAACCTACGTTTCACCGTCTGAAAGTTCCCTTTTATTTGTTTTGTTAGAAGTTGTTAAACTGTACTTTTGTCATCGGGCACTGAAAGTTCCCGTGCACGCTGGGTTGAAAAATATCAGTTATTTGTGCTTCTAGTATTCTGCCTTTGTTTGGGCAGTTGTATGAAGTGTTCAATTCCTCACCTTGTGATACTGCAGTAGAAAATGATTACTTGGCACATGCACTGATCCACTGAAGATATGCTTTTCTTTATGATCAAACCATTAACAACCTGCCCCATAAGGCCATAAGCCTTTTGGGAGTTGTCTGGTGCCTCAAGCCAAAAAAAAAAAAAGCTAGACAGTCTTAACATTATCTGACGATTCCATTATATATTGCTTTATATTTTGCTCATAGTTAATATAGGGTGTTCTAGCATATTTCATTTAATGTTTTAAATTGGCTCCAGTGACGTAGCTAGTCAACTGTATAACCTCTTGGGGGTTGACACAAAAGTTTCCATTGTTTCTGTTGGAGTTGGACACAAGAAACTTCGCTTTCCTTGTTTTACTTTCACCATCACGTGACTTGACTTGTTTTTGCTGAAATTCACTTCTATGTTCTAGCATTGCGTTTCCATTAGTTTTGATGTTGTTTCTTGAATCACAGTGCCTTCAAGGTTGGCATGCTTTTTTATCACGGCTTTTCTCATGTTAAACGCTCTGACGAAGTGAACGCTGGAGCTCATAAGGCTTCTCCTCGTGCCCTGGTCCGTAGCCAATTTCATTCAGTCTCAATGAATACGGAGTTATGAATCGGAGCTGCAAATTTCATTTCATTCTGTCCTAAATAGGCCCCTACTCGAAGGGTTGAGTCTTTTTACTGGGCCGGCCCACTAACGGAACCCCAGCTTTGCTCAGGGTCTCGGCCGCACGCGAGCTAGCGCACAGCGGGCGTCGCGGCTGGCGGCGAATGGCGATGCTGCGCCTCCGAATCCGAAGCCTCCTCTCCGCCGTCCATGCCCGTGCACCCTCCTCGCTCCACCCCTTTCACCTCCTCTCCACCGCGACCGCGCCCCCTGGCCGCTTTGTCGCCGAAGATTTCCTCGTCACCAGCTGCGGTCATGCGCCCGCCCTAGCCCTCAGTTCTTCGCGGATAGCGGCCTCACAAAACCCGAGGTCGCCGCTGCAATAGCCAGGGAGCCGCGCCTCCTCTGCTGCAAGGTGGAGAAAACCTTAAGGCCACGCCTTGCCCAGCTCCGCGACATCGGCTTTCCCCGCCCCAGATCCCCAGTCTCATCGCCATCGCCCCCAATGTCTTTCAGTCTCGGTTCATGGTCCGCCACCTCGCATTCTACCTATCTTTCTTGGGCTCCTGACAGAATCCCGATCACAGCAAGAGCAAGAGAGAGTGGATGAACGCACGCGAACGCAGGTGGAACACAAGTGATTTTGGTGATGCAAAGCGGCAGCTTTTCTGTTGATTGAACTCGCATTAAGAAGTCGTGGCCAGCAATGGCCGAGTCAGTTGCGGCACGCTCGTGCTCAGTCACCGCCATCCCGATGGCCTGGGACGTGCCGCAGGGCATGCAGCTTGGTCACCGTGCGCACTAGCCACGCAACTAGCACAGCCACAGCGCTAATCAGCTTGATCTCTATCCTAGCTAAGATTAGCCAATAGCTAAGTATAGACTGTGTGTTCGGCTGTTCACTTCTCCGCTTGTTTCAGCTTGTTTCAGTCTATTCTCTCTCACAGAACACTATTGAATCATCCAAAATAATCCAAAATCTACTGTGTAAGTGAACAGCCGAGCGAGCTATAGTGTTCAGGAATTATTCAAACAATCTCCTCCTAAATCCTGAACACCTGCGCTAACTTTACCATGCCGATCCCGTGACGGAGTTCCTGGAAGTGAACGTGGCCAAGCGCCTTGGTGAGGATGTCGCTCAGCTGCAGCTCGGTGCCGATGAACTCGACATCGATCAGCTTGTTGTCGCAGCACTCCCGGATGAAATGGAACTTAATATCAATGTGCTTACTCTCGATCGTGATGCACAGGATTCTTCATCAGTGCGAGGGCGGACTTGTTGTCCACCATGAACTTGGGCACGGGGATTTTGCCGCCGATGAGCTCAGCCAGCAGGCGAGCCAGCCAAACCCCCTCGCACGCAGCTCCCGCGGCCGCGATGTACTCTGCCTCGCATGAGGACAGCGCAACCACCCTTTGCTTTGTCGACTGCCATGCAATTGGCCCGCCGGCAAGGAAGAACATGAGCCCGCTGGTGCTCTTCCAATCGTTGATGTCACCTGCAAGGTCGCTGTCGGAGTAGCCCAGCAACGTTGGCGCGACTTCTTCCCTCCGGGGTGATAATGCACTCCCCAGTGCATCGTGCCCGCCACATAGCGGAGGACACGCTTGATGGCCGCCATGTGCTCTTAACGCGGCGCCTCCATGAACCAGCTCAGGTAGCCCACCGCGAACGCCAGATCAGATCTGGAGTTACATAGATGCCTGAGGCTCCCGATTACGCTGCGGTACTCGGTGGCGTCCACGTTCGGCGTTGTGCCCTCCTTGAGCAGCTTAAGCTTAAGCTCTACGGGAGTGGCGCTAGGATTGTAGGCAGCCATCCCTGCTGTGGGGGCGGTACGACCCCGGATACCCACGGCGGACCACATGGGTTGCGTCCCCAGGAGCGACCCAGCCCACAAGATGAAGCCTTGCGGGACACGATTCTGCTCGGCGCCTCCCGCAAAATATAGGAAGGATATCATGAAGATACTACATGATCTGTTAGGATACGTACAATCCCATGATTCTTATAATCTGTTGTTACTTTTCAGTTATCTCTCAGATCTAACCAACTTGTAACCCTACCCCCCCGGACTATATAAGGCGGGCAAGGACCCTCCCCTCCAAAATCACGACATATCATACGATAGCTAATACAAACCAACAGACCACATGAGTAAGGTATTACGTCATACTGACGGCCTGAACCTGTATAACTCGTGTGTCTCTGTTGCTTTCTTGTTCTTGATCACGTGCTCCTCTGCCGATCAATCTACCTTCGTGGGATACCCCTCGGAGGACTGCCGACGATATTCTGTCGACAGTTGGCGCGCCAGGTAGGGGTGTGCGTGTTGTTTCCTTGTCGAACAAGATGACTTTTTCCGCAGGCTCTTCGTCCCTCCCGTAGCCCGACTAGATCTTCACGGTTGGATCCATCTCGTGGGTCATCAACGTTGACGGAGTCGGAGAGCTCCTCGAGCCGGTGCAGATCCGTTCTGCGCCGACCACCCCTGCACCTGCGACTGCAGATCCGATCTTGGAGCTACTTTCGAGGTCGTCTTCATCAACGACTCGCCGCTCGCTTCCTCGTTACCAGAGGAGGCACATCAACAATGACGATCTGATCGAATCCATCGATCGGGTTGGTCTGAAGCTCGCCGATTGCCTCTCCATCGCCGAGTCGGCTCTGGACACCTTCGTTCAACGCCGACCACCTTCCGATCCGAATCTATCGGACGCTGCTCGGCAAACTCCGAGGGTTATGACCCTTACCTTTGGGCTCGCCAACACCGCCGCTACATACCAAGACGCCCTGAGGGGCAAATTCGTCGACCAGGTGGGGGATATCCATCCTCTCGCTGATCAGCTCCCGCCAACAGTCAACATGCTACACGCCAGCCGGGGTCCCGGAGCGTCCCTCCAAACCATCCTGGAGGAAAATCCGGACTCCGAATCCCAGGGCTCCACGGAGACCCTCGCCGAAACCTTCGCCGAGCAACTCCCTCTCCTGCCTTTCTGGGGTGGCACAATCTTCAACGTCAGCATCGACAGCCCCCTCGGAACGGCGAAACCGATGAGGAACGCGCCGCTCGTGAAAATAGGAACGTCAACCGCGCGCAACGCCGTGATAACGAGCGTGCCCTTGCGATGGCCGAGGCCGCTCGTGACAACCAATTCGACTCGCAAGGAAGGCCGCTCCATTTCAACCTCGACGAAGAGTTCCTCCGCGTTGACGGCCACGATGTCTTCAAGACTCTAAGCGCCAATCTGGTGGTGGCCGCCAATGAGCTCGCCCGCCTCCCGCAGACGCCCGAGCTCACCAAGGTCGCCGCTATGCTTAAAGCGGCACACTGTCAAGTTAATGAGATCCAAGAGGATCAGAGACCATCGTGCTCCATGAGCACGATCCGCTGATCAGCTGTGCCTAGATCCAATCGCTGCCCCAGTCAAAGCCGATTCGCCGACCAGTCACTACCTCCCCAGGGGGGAGCCGGGGGCCACCGCGCCGAGCATCATCGCCAGCACGACCAAGAGGTCGAACAGGACACTCGAGTGCACCTCAGTAACCTCCGGGATGCACGACGGTGTGTCGAGCAACGTCGCTTCGGTCGCCATGAAGAAGAAGTACGCCGCCGCCAAGAGTACGAGCAAGAGTACGGTAATCCGGACTCAGCTCTAGAGCCGATCGCCGCCGGCAACGCTGCAGACAACGGCGCCGACAACCCGGAAGGGCCTCCTGCTTTTACCAGGGCGCTCCGAATACTCCAGTGGCCCCATGGTTTTAAAATCACCGGGGTCGAGCCTTATGAAGGAAGGATGAACCCAACTCAGTGGCTGCAGGCTTACGCCACTGCTGTCCGCGCCATCGGGGGAGATACCAACGTCATGGCAAATTATCTCCCCATCATGCTCACGCCAGCCGCCATGAGCTGGTTCACAAGCCTTGCCCCGGACTCCATCGGATCTTGGGAAGAGCTGAAGAAAGTTTTCACTGACAACTATATGGCTACATGTACGCGGCCGGGTACCAAGCATGATCTCAACCGCATCCCCCAAAAGCCGTCCGACGAGCAGTACAAGACCACTTTGTCGCTGCCGTCAACGAGCCACGCACCAAGCGCAATTACGACGAGCAGTACAAGAAGATCCTCGACAGCCCGTGCCCCCTCCACAAGAACGCCAAACACAAGATGAAAGATTGCCTCGGTTTGGCCAAGGAATTCCAGGACAAAAAGCTGGAGGACGACAACGGCGGGAACGGAGGTCGCCGACCACCTGGGGGCAATAACAATGCCTTCCAGGACCATGACAAGGTGGTCGCCACCATCTTCGGGGGTCTCGTCTCCACCAAGAGTAGAAGAGAACGGAAGCTCACCGCCCGATGAGTGCTCGCCGTCACTTCAGAAGAAACTACCGCCAACCCTAGCTATCACCCATGGTCCGAGGTCCCTATCACCTTCAGCAGGGCCGACCAATGGGCGGACATACCCTACATAGGGCATTTCCCTCTCGTCCTCGACGCAACCATCCAGAAGGTGCTCTTCAAAAAAGTCCTTGTCGATGGTGGCAGTGCTTTGAACCTACTCTTCGCCGGGGCCCTAAGGGAGTTGGGCCTCGCGATAACATATCTCACACCCTCGGACTCCTCCTTCTGGGGTGTGGTACCTGGCAGGGCATCCAGACCACTTGGGGAAGTCACCCTACCAGTGTAGTTCGGCACGACAAGCAATTACCGCGTCGAGCATGTCAACTTCTACGTCGCCGACTTTGACACCTCCTATCATGCCATACTTGGTCGGCCAGCTCTGGCCAAGTTCATGGCCGTACCTCACTATGCATATCTGGTGATGAAGATGCCTTCGCCTGCAGGAGTCCTGTCTCTATGGGCCAACCTCTCCATTGCCTACGCCTACGAGATAGAGAGTCTCGCTCTCGCCGAAGCCACCGACCTCTCCATCTAGATGGCTAGCGTGGTCGCTGAAGCCAAGATGGCCCCCGCCGATGACATGGAGATCCCAGAGCTAGAGCCTCCTCATGCCTCCACCAAGTCCAAGGAAGTCAAGGAGGTCGGCCTCGGCCTCAACGACCCCTCCAAGACCATGAAGATCGGGGCTCACCTTGACCCCAAATAGGAAAGCACGCTCGTCTCCTTCCTACGTGCCAACGCCGGCGTGTTTGCATGGAAACCTACAGACATGTCGGGGGTACCGCGGGAGAAGATCGAGCACTCCTTGAATGTCTCGCCGACCGCCAAACCGATCAAGCAGAAACTCCACCGATTCACGCCAGACAAGAAGGAGGCTATTAGGGTAGAAATAAAACGGCTCTTAGCGGCCGGATTTATAAAAGAAGTGTATCATCCAGATTGGTTAGCAAACCCTATTCTCGTTCGAAAAAAGAATAAAGAATGGAGAATATGTGTTGATTATACTGATCTTAACAAACACTGCCCTAAAGACCCCTTCGGCCTGCCTCGGATAGATGAGGTTGTAGACTCCACCGTAGGCTGCGAACTGCTCTCCTTCCTTGACTGTTACTCCGGCTATCATCAGATCTCCCTCAAGGAAGAAGACCAGATCAAGACATCGTTCATCACACCTTTCGGGGCATACTGCTACACAACTATGTCCTTCGGACTCAAGAACGCTGGGGCTACCTATCAAAGGGCCATCCAGATGTGCCTCGACCAACAGATCGGCCGCAATGTTGAAGCTTACATCGATGACGTGGTCGTCAAGACTAAGACCGTTGACAACCTTATCGCCGACCTCGAAGAAACTTTCGCCAACCTGAATAAGTACCGATGGAAGCTGAACCCTTCAAAGTGCATCTTTGGAGTTCCATCTGGTATACTACTAGGCTACATCGTTAGTGCTCGAGGCGTCGAACCTAACCCTGACAAGGTCTCCGCCATCGCCAATATGAAACGGCCAACATGCGTCAAGGATATACAGAAGCTTACAGGCTGCATGGCTGCTTTAAGCCACTTCATATTGCGCCTCGATGAAAAAGGGCTACCTTTCTTCAAGCTCCTCAAGGCCTCCGAGCGTTTCTCCTGGTCGGAAGAGGCAGACACAGCTTTTGAGCAGCTTAAATTGTTCTTAACAAGGCCTTCGATCATGACTGCGCCACGACCAGATGAAACTCTTCTGATCTACATCGCCGCTACTTCTCGCGTCGTCAGCACTGCTATCGTCGTCGAACGTGAGAAAGCTGGACACGCCTACAAGGTGCAACATCCGGTCTATTTTATTAGCGAGGTACTTAATGAGCCTAAAACTCGTTATCCTCAGGTACAAAAGCTGTTATATGCAATTCTGATTACGTCGCGCAAGCTCTGACATTACTTCGAATACTACAAGATCACCGTGGTCAACGAGTTCCCTCTGGGGGACATTCTCCGCAACAAAGAGGCCAATGGTCGTATCATCAAGTGGGTTGTTGAGCTCGGCACTTACTCCATCGAATTCAGAAGCATACCTACCATTAAGTCACAGGCGCTTGCTGATTTCGTTGCCGAGTGGACCGAGATCCAAGAACCCATCACCGCCACTTGCCCCGAGCACTGGGTGATGTACTTTGACGGCGCCCTTAACATCAACGGTGCAGGTGCGGGCATTCTGTTCATTACGCCGACCAAAGATAAGCTCCGCTATGTCCTCCGGATACACTTTCCGGCCTCCAACAACGCCGCGGAATATGAAGCATGTCTCCACGGTCTCTGTATAGCAGTCGAGCTCGGCGTCAAACGTCTTTTGGTGTACGGGGACTCCACGCTGGTTATTAACCTGCTCAACAAAGACTGGTCCTGTTCCAGTGAGAAGATGGACACATACTGCGCCGAAATCAGGAAGCTCGAAGGGAAGTTCTACGGTATCGAATATCACCACGTGGTACGAGATCAAAATCAGCAAGCCGACCAGCTCTCCAAAATTGGTTCTTCTCGTGCCGCGGTTCTGCTAGGGTCTTCGTCCAAGATCTCTTGGCGCCATCCATTACAGAAGAAAAGGAAGTTGAGGAGGTTCCCCCCGCCGAGCAGTTAGTACTTGCGGTGCCTTTGCCGGTCGCTGATTGGAGGGAGCAGTTCATCAAGTACCTCACCAACGCTGAAGTACCTACCGACAAGACCGACACCGAACGCCTAATCCACCGAAGTAAGCACTACGTGCTGGTAGATGGTAACTTGATGAGGAAGAGTGTCATGGAAGGGATATTGCAGAAATGCATCACTCAAGACGAAGGAGTGAAGCTGCTTCACGAAATTCATTCTGGTTCCTGTGGCAATCACGCGGCCTCGAGAAACCTGGTCGGCAAAGCTTTCCGAGCTGGTTTTTACTGGCCCACGGCCATCTCCGATGCAGAAGACATCGTCCGACGTTGTGAGGGATGCCAGTTTTTCGCCAAGCAAATACATGTACCAGCGCAAGAACTGCAGACCATCCCAGCTTCCTAGCCTTTCGCATGCTGGGGACTGGATATGATCGGGCCTTTCAAGCCAGCGCTAGGTGGTTTTCGGTATGTCTATGTCGCCATCGACAAATTCTCCAAGTGGATTGAGTACAAACCGCTCGTCTCAGCTACCGCAAAAAAGCAGTCGAGCTCTTCGAAGATATTATCCACAGATTCGGTCTGCCGAACAGCATTATCACCGACCTCAGAACCACCTTTACTGGCCATCACTTTTGGGATTTCTGTGAAGATCGGTGCATCTCCGTTAAATACGTCTCCGTTGCCCATCCTAGAGCCAATGGCCAGGTCGAACGGGCGAACGGCATGATTCTTGATGCCCTCAAAAAGAGGCTATATCAGAAAGAAGAAAAACATCCGGGCAGATGGCTCAAGGAATTACCAGCTGTGGTATGGGGACTGCGCACTCAAGCTAGTCGCAGCACCGGTGTGTCTCCATATTATTTGGTCTACGGCTCAGAGGCCATACTACCAGCGGATGTCGTCTTTCGAGCACCTAGGGTGGAAAACTATGATGAAGAGCAAGCCGCAGCTGTCCGGACGGAGGATGTCGACTGGGCCGAGGAAGAACGCCTAATCACCTGCGTCCGCACATCCAAATATCTAGAAGGCTTGCGGAGATACTATAACCGCAACATAAAAGATCGTTCATTTGCCGTTGGCGACCTCGTTCTCCGCAGAAAACAAAAGACTGAAGGGCTGCACAAGCTCTCCTCTCCTTGGGAAGGGCCTTTCGTCATCAAGGAGGTCACCCGACCAGGGTCTTATCGCCTATGTGACTTAGATGGAACCAATGTTCCCAACTCATGGCACATCGAGTACCTTATATGTTTCTATCCTTGAAACGCTCCAGATATGTACTTTCTACTTTGTGATGAATAAAGTTTTGGTCTCCATAATCTGTCTCCATTTTTTGTCCATTGTGTTTTAATCTCCACATACGGTCGTCGAGTACTACAATACTCCATAATGATCTCCAATATGAAATCGCCGAACGGTTTTCTCCAAAATCGCCGACCACGATTTCGCCGAATAAGTTTCTCCAAATCTCCAAAACTAGCGCCGAACGGTTTTCTCCAAAATCGCTAAACGATTTCTCCAAAACGCCGACGCATTATCGCCAAAATCGCCGAACAAGTTTCCTCCAAATCGCCAACGTATCTCGCCACACGTTTTTCTCCAAAACGCCGAACACTATACTCTAAAATTCCATGATATTTCGCCGATCAGCGAGCAACCTAACTTCTTTTCTGTTCTCTTCAGAGAAGACCTAGTCTCCGATCTCTCCCTACAAGTGCTACGGGCTCTGCGCTCTGCGTTATGGGTGGTCGGCTGTGGTTCCTTGGCGACGCCTGTTCCTCCTACACGTGCACGGGCTCCACGCTCGGCGTTATGGACTATGGGTTATCTAAGGCCGAGAGTTCAGCACCAAACTAGTTGCTCGATCACCGCTTATAATATCTCTACCTCCAAGTTATTTCAACAACCGCCGAGCAGCACACGTTCTGCGTTGTTTTCTATGGAGAAGACCCAGTCTCCGATCTCTCCCCACACGTGCCACGGGCTCTGCGCTCTACGTCATGGGTGGTCGGCTGCGGTTCCTAGGTTATGCCTATTCATCCTACACGTGCACAGGCTCTGCGCTCGACGTTATGGATTATGGGCTAGCCGAGGCCATAGGGGTCCGTAGCAAACCAACTATTTGGACGTTACTTGAATTATGCATAATCGCGGCAAGGTTAAAACTACGAAGATCTTTTCGCCGAAATACAAGCAAATGGCATATATACGCACGTTGTCATATTTATTCGATACATAATTGTTTCTTGCACTTTCGCGCGTTCTAACTACACTGTCCAGAAATTACAGATGATATCCAACAAGCAGATCATTGTGCTCCGCCATTGCCGTCCGTCTCGCCAAACAGGTCTATATCATCGGCCAACTTCTTCGCTGCGTCTTCCACTTCATCCTCCAGCTGCTGGGTTTCCGCTTCGCTCACCCCTCGGTGTACCCGCCTCCTATCGCCTGAAAGTCAGTGGCTGGATAGTGGGACCGAACCACAGCAAGGGTATGGGTAGCGGCGGAAACAATGGCGTCGCGGTTGAAGCTCTCCCACGCCGTCTTGCATCTTTCGATGACGATGTCCGGGCGCGGCGGCCAGCCGTCGGGCTGAGGAGCCACTTCCGGTTCGACGCAGGCGAGCACTAGGTTGATTCTGGCAACTACGACGTCAAATTTGTCCCTTTGTGTCCATGCGTCCTATGCCAGTACATCGAACTATGCCTTGGCCCTCCGACAGTAGTCTGCAAGCATTAGAAAGCTCCATCAAACAAGAGAGTTACTTCAGCAGTAACCCCGACCAGGGGGTACTCACTGTTCAGCTCCTCGGCCAGTTTGTTCGCTCAATCTGTCTCCTTCGCCTTCTCCTCTTGGAGTTGCTCGAGGGCCTGGCGCAGCTGTCCAAGCTCCACATCTTGTTCTACAAGTACATCAGTCGTCACCAAAAGTAATCATATGCAACTATGCAAAGCATTTTGTCGATCACACATACCTTTCTTCTGTTCGGAGATTTTCTGCAGCTGTTCCAACTGCTCGAAAGCATCCATAAGTTGTATGGAGGCAGTGGCTAGTTGCTCGAATTTGCTCTACAGTTGTTCTTTCGCAGTCGCCAGCTGCTCAGACAGGACCCCTTTCTAGTGCTCCAGATCCAGCGCGTTGGATTCCACGAGGTCCCGCTCACGCTGGGACCTTTGGGTGTTTTTCTCCAAGAGTTTCACCGCCTCCATGAGTTTCCGGTTCTCTTCGGCGAGGGGTTCCATCCTCTTTAACAACTGATGCCGGTGCTCGGCAGTTCGAGTTATCCCCTGAAAATTAACAATGACAATGATGGAGTTTGATCTCAAACATCACAAGACGAATACTCATGATTCAACACTAACCTCGATTTGTTTTACTACTAAGGCAAGGGTAGATTTCAGCCGCCTCATCTCCTTGGGGGTGTCCTCCTCCTCGACAACTACCACCTCATCACCGCGCTTGCGGAAGATTCGGACGGATTGGGTTTGAGGCTCAGTATGAACAATCTCCTCCACCTCGTCCTCCTCTTCTGCAACAGTGGAAGACACCACCGGGGGGGCTCTATGGTCGGACTACAGGTCTGACCATGCCCTGTGACGCCTCGGGGGGCACCGTTAGCTCCTCGGGCGCCAATGGTTTCGCTGACCCGGACTCTGTTGCTTCCCTGGCAGCTCCAGCTTCAGCTCCCGAGGGCCTGGCAGTACCCATCGTTGCTCCGGGTATTGTTGCCGACCCGTCCACCATCGACGCCGACCTCTCTCCATCTCCATGTCCACCCGTAGCGGTGGTTGACTCTTCCGCCGGCTGCCGAGCACCCGGGGACCCCGACATGGGGGCTGCCGGTGTTACTTCAGCCTTGGGATCAGCCCGAGGCTGCCCATCAGTCTGGGCGGAAGGGTCCGGACCCTCCGTATGCCGTGCACTGCATCAGATCATTTGGTCAAGTGCCAAAACAAGGTGGAGATAATATAATAAAGCAACTCCAACACGAGGATACTGACCGTTTGGTCTGACGGCGAACTTTTTTGAATCGGCAATGCCTGCCCGAGCCCCCAGGCGTGGCTGTGGGGTCGGCTCCCGTGCTCTGGGGTGGAGGTCTCGCCTCCTCCTTAGTTGGCCTCTGCTCCGCCTGCTGCTACGGGGTTTCTTCCGCCTGTCGCTCCAGATTTGTCTCATCACGGAGGTCGGACCATGAGTCGGACTGCTCGGCTTTGGTTTGTACTTGCTCGGACATGCTCAGGACGACGTTGCACAACGGGTACAAGGCGCTCGAGGACTAGCTCTGGGGGGTATGACCCCGGATACCAACGGCGGACCACATGGGCTGAGCCCCAGGGGCGGCCCAGCCCACAAGATGAAGCCTTGTGGGACACGATTCTGCTCGGCGCCTCCCGCAAAATATAGGAAGGATATCCTAAAGATACTACGGGATCTGTTAGGATACGTATAATCCCATGATTCTTGTAATCTGTTGTTACTTTTCGGTTATCTCTCAGATCTAACCGACTTGTAACCCTGCCTCCCGGACTATATAAGGCGGGCAGGGACCCCCCTCCAAAATCATGGCATATCATACGATAGCTAATACAAACCAACAGACCACATGAGTAAGGTATTACGTCATACTGACGGCCTAAACCTGTATAACTCGTGTGTCTCTATTGCCTTCTTGTTCTTGATCACGTGCTCCTCTGTCGATCAATCTACCTTCGTGGGATACCCCTCGGAGGACTACCGATGATATTCTATCGACACCTGCCTTTTCTAGTATCTTGGCGGCGTAAGCACCTTGCCGAAGCGTGATCCCGTCAGCTCCCTGTGAGACCTCTAGGTCGAGGTAGTAGGAGAGTGGCCCAAGGTCACTCATGCGGAAGGTGCTCCTCATTTACGCCTTGAACTTGGACGCAACACCTGCATCGCCACCAGTTATGATTAAGTCATCGACGTACACGCCTACGATCAGGCGCCCTCCTCCTTTTCCATGGGTGTACATCCCGTGCTCATTGACATAGCAACTAAAGTCGAGCGCCATGAGAGAGGCGTCGAGCTTCTGGTTCCCTGCTCGTGGAGCTTGACGTAGACCGTACAACACCTTGTGGAGTCGGAGCACCTTGTGCTTGTGCTTGTCGTCGATGAACTCGGGCGGCTGCTGAACGTATACCTCCTCCTGGAGTTCACCATTCAAGAATGCTGATTTCACGTCCATGTGATGGACGGACCACCCGTAGTGCACGGTGATGGCGAGGAGCAGCTGCACCGACTCTAGATGGGCGACGGGGGCGAACACCTCCTCGAAGTCGATTCTGGGGCGCTGTACGTAGCCCTTGGCAACGAGACGGGCTTTGTACTTGACGATGCCGCCGTTCTCGTCACGCTTGACTTTGTACACCCACTTCAAACCGATGGCGCGGTGTCCGCGCGGGAGCTCCACCAGTGACCAAGTGTCATTGTCGTGGATGGACTTCATCTCCTCCTCCATCGCGGCAGCCCAATTTGGGTCAACGTCGCGCTTCCTTCAGTGATTTGGGCTCTTCCACGCTGATAGCGTGCAGCTCGGTCTCCACAGCATCACGGTGCGCTAGCCCAGGAACTGTATCCGTGCCAAGGATGTTGTCCAACGTCCGGTACCGGTGCTCCTCCTCCTCATCGTCATCAGCATCAAGGTTTGGGTTAGCGCTGAGCGGCATCGCGAACTCGACCTGCATCCCCGTGGGGGCGATCGGAGAGGCGGATGACGGTGAGGCCGGTACGGGCGGTTTCAGTGATGGTGTGGGCGCAGGCGATGTCGAGCTTGGGGGCGGTGCCGCAGCGGGTTGACGCCGGACCTCGTACTCGCACTCCATGGTGAAGGGCTCCATGTCAGCGCCGGCTGAGGCGTCTCCCTAGTCCCAGCGTGCGCTCTCGTCGAAGACTACATCGCGGGAGATGTGGACGCGCTCCGTGGTGGGGTCATAGAAGTGGTACGCCTTCGACCTGCCCTCGTAACCGATGAAGACCACCTTCTGTCTGCGATTGTCAAGCTTGGTGAGGTGCGGATGGAGGCACTTGATGTAGGCGACACACCCGAACACCTTGAGGAAGTGCACAGGCGGCTTCTTCTTGTCCCACGCCTGGTACGAGGTCTTCCCATCGAGCACGCTGGTCGGTGCTCAGTTGAGGAGGAACACAACGGTGTGCACCGCCTCACCCCAGAAGCGGCCGGGCATGCCGCGTGCACGCAGGATGCTTCTTGCCATCCCCACGATCATTTGGTTTCGGCGCTCCACGACACCGTTTTGCTGCGGCGAGTACGGTGCCGAGAAGTGGCGCTTGATCCCTTCACCTGCGCAATGTTCACCAAATTCTACTAAGGTGAACTCACCACCATTATCGGTTCGGAGCACCTTCAGCTTCTTTCTGGGCTCTCGCTCGATGCGGGCCTGGAATGGCATGATCACGACCGGTGCATCTGCCTTCGTGCGTAGGAGCATGAGCCACATGAAGCGGCTCATGTCATCGACCAGCAATAAGAAGTAGACGTTCCCAGCCGGGGTCGGTGGCGAGATCGGGCCACATAGGTCACCGTGGACCAGCTCAAGCTCCTCCTTAGCGCGGTACTTCGCAGCCTGGGGGAACAACGTGCGCTTCTGCTTCGTCAAGACACAGTCTTCACAGACTTGATCAACGTGATCGATCGCCGGTAGGCCCTGCACCAGATCCTCCCGTCCCAGCTTGCGCAGCGACTGGAAGTTGAGGTGCCTGTACTGCTCATGCTAGCGCCAGGCGACATCGCCGACACGAGCAGTGAGGCACACCGGGGTGGCGATGTTCATGTCGAGGTAGTAGAGCCAGCTTGGGGAGCGGTGCACCTTCGCGAGGAGTTGTCGCGCAGATCGTAGAGGCGCAGGATGCCGGACTCGATGTCGACCTTGAACCCATCCTCATCCATCTAGCCGAGGCTGACGATGTCCGTGGTGAGGCGCGGGATGTAGTAGACCCCATCAAGGTGATGATGTTCCCCGGACTTGCAGGCGAAGACCCTTTCCTTCGATGGTGACCACCGACCTGTCACCGAACTTGACAGTTCCAGTGACGCTGGTGTTCAGCTCGGCTAAGACGTTCCACGACCCCATCATGTGGTTCGTCGCGTCGGTGTCGAGCACCCAGCGGTGAGGTCCCACGGCCTCCTCTTCCTCGCTGTTGAGGTGGAGGAGGACCTTGCATTTGTCGAGGTGGACCCGGGTCTGTGGATCGACAGTAGGCGGCGCCGGCCTTGGAAGTGAAGGGGACTTGGGCGGCGTGGTTACCTCAGTTTCCGCTGCGATGTACATCAACGCCCCTTCTTCATCTTCAGCCTGCGCGACGTGGGCCACGTCCTTCTTATTCCTGCGGCAGTCTTTGGCCCAGTGGCCAGTTTTGTCGTTGTTCTTGCAGCAATCGCGGGGTGGTGGCCTCCCGGCACCAGCGTTCTCGGTGCCCACGTTCTGGCTGTCATGGCCATCACGCGATGACGATCCTGCACCGCCGCGCCCGCGTCCGAGCCCTCGGCGCTTCCCACGGTTGCTGGAGCCTTCGTTGTCGCTGGAGTTCTCCTGCTCATGGCGTGCCTTGCGGCGGGCCTCCTAGTCCTCCTCATAGAGCATCAGGCGCCCCATGGCGTTCGTGACCTGCTTCGGCTTGGTGCGCTCCTCGAAGACGCACAGCCTCCCGATCACCTCGTCAACCATGACGTTGTTCAGGTCGAGGAACATCTCGAGGGAGACCGCTGCCTGATTCAGCCAATCAGGCACCACCTGCAACAACTTCTTTACTACCTCAGCGTCGATGATGTTGTCGCCGAGGGAGCGAAGATTGTTGGCGAGGTTGGTGATGCGGATGCCGAACTCGTCGATGGACTCACCTTCCTTGAAGGTGATGTTGCCAAAGTCCCGGCGGAGCTGCTGCGCGCTGGCCTCGCGCGCGCTCGTCCCCGATCCGCATGTTCTTGACCGCATCCCAGGCCTCCTTCACCGTGTCCTTCCTGGCGAGAGTGTTCCAGAGATCGGAGGGCACCGAGCGCAGGAGACCCGCCATCGCCTGTCGGTCGTCGTCGTCGTCGTCGTCGCGCTCCTCCCCGACGCCGTGGCAGATGACGTTCCAGACGCCGAACGTCTGGAAATTCACCATCATCACCAATGCCCATTCCGGATAGTTAGTCCATGTGAGCATCGGCCACGCGACGTTGGCGGACGGCCTCTCGATGATGCGCGGCCTGGCGTCCCGGGTGCGCGATCGGCGCGAGTGAGAGCGGCCGCGACGTCGTGGCGAGCGTGAGGACGGAGGGCTCTTCTTCTCGCCGGAGCCATCACCAGGGAGCACCTTCTTGTTGGGCGACTGCGACATTGTGGTGGCGTGGCATGGCTTCGATGCCAATTGACAGAATCCCGATCACAGCGAGAGCAAGAGAGAGTGGATGAACGCACGCGAACACAGGTGGAACACAAGTGATTTTGGTGCTGCAAAGCGGCAACTTTTCTGTTGATTGAACTTGCATTAAGAAGTCATTACATGCAGGTTTACATGGCCAGCAATGGCTGAGTCAGTTCAGTCACGACGTGCCACAGGACATGCACAGCTTGGTCACCGTGCGCGCTAGCCACGCAACTAGCACAGCCACAGCGCTAGTCAGCTTGATCTCTATCCTAGCTAAGATTAGCCAATAGAGTAATATTTCTTTGTTTTATTAGTTTTTTTCTTCTGATCTTGTATCTCGTATTGCAGTAGCTTTGTTCTGTTGTTGCAGTCGTTTTGTTCTGATGTTGCAGCAGACTTGTTCTGATGTTGCATCTCACATTGCGTTTTGTTTGATGTTGCAAACAAGTAATACTTCTGATGGGAACACGGTGTGGATGCGACACACCTAGCGTGGGCGCGGCGGGGATGGGCGGCGCGATGGGATGGCAGGGCGACGGGCGGCGTGGCGGGAGGTCGGGCCACGCGCGAGCGTGGGATGGGCCGCTGGGATCGAAACGAGTCTACTGTTCCGTGGGGCGGCGGACGTGGTTTCTTTCGTTGGGGGCGGGACACTGGACGCAAGTCTACTGTTCCGTGGGACGGCGGGTGTGGTTTGTTTTCGTGGAGGACGGCACACTCGGACAGGGCCTGAGGTGTGTCCGGATGTGGTGCGTCCGGACGCTGGGAGCGCCGTGGCATGGCTTCCTCGCCACACCATCCAAAAATGCTCCTAATCCACTTGCACACCCAGACCATTCGATTCCGAGTCCGAGTTCTGTCTGGCGGCGACTACCTCCGCTGCTGCCGCAGCAGTTAGACATGAGCTCGTCAAGATCGGCAGAGGTACCAACAACATGTAGCCATCTAGGAGACGTGGATTCAGTTATAAATTGTTCCAAGTTCGTAATTCTCCATGCCGGCATGCCGCTGGCACTGTTTCGCGAACTCACATAGTGAAACTGTGATTATCTCCGCTGCTGATCCGCAGCAGTTAGACATGAGTTCGTCAAGATCGCAGAGGCATCAACTATCAACATGTAGCCATCTAGAGGAGACGTGGGTTCAGTTGTCTAAATTCTGTTCCAAGTTCATAATTCTGCATGCCGCTGCCGCTGAATCTCGAGTGTTTCGCGAACTCAAATTGTGAAATCGTGGTTGGACTGGACTTTGTAGTTTGTTGATTGGGCCGGCCCAGTAACAAAATTGAAGAGTCTGTCTATTGTACAACCATATGTTTTATATAATTTTAATATATGATTTTTTTTGCATCGTAAGATTAAGATCCAATAATCTCTATCCTTTTTTTACTTCTAACATTCTTCTACTTTTAGATAATTATAAGATCGTATACCACAGATCACAAATTACAGAGCGGTTGGTTCCGTTGGCTGGCCGTTCGTCACAGGTCGTCACGTCGTGGGGCCCTGGCCAGGCATGATTTGCGTTAGCGTTCGCGTCCTCTCTCTCCCTCTGGGCCTCACCTGACACTACCACGCACATACCTGGAGGTATGGATGAAAACGGTACGGATATTTATTCGACCGTCCGTTCGACCGAACAAATATGAACACTTATTCGGATAGTTACTCGGATATCCGGTTTTTTTTTCGGATACGGATACTAAAACGGATATCTTAGGCGGATATCAAATACGGATGTAATATCATCGATATCCGGCGGATATCGGATAATCCGGATAATTATCGGATATATCCGGATATTTAAAAACGGATATTATCCGGATATTTATTCAAATTTTAAAAATCACAAATTTGAACCATCCAAACTATCTCAAATGGAAAGTTGACCAAAACAACAATTGTAGATCTTGATGAGTTGAACAAACTTGGTATTCAAAACTTTTCAATTTGAAGTCATTTAGAGTTCATAATACTAGAGTCAAAGTGTTGTTTTTTCATTTGACCAAATTTGACTTGGTCAAACTTGCTCCAATGAGACACTAAATGACCTCAGATGAAAAAACTTTGAATACCAAGTTTGATCATCTCAGCAAGATCTACAATTGTTACATAGCTCATTTTTCCATTTGAGAAAGTTTTATCAAACACTAGTCATAAATTCTTGAATCTCATATAGACTTTCTGAAACTATGTCACACACTTGTGAAATTTGAACTATATTTTATTCAAACTTTCTCAAATGAAAAAATGACCTATATAAGGATTGTATATCTTGATGAGATGAACAAATTTGGTATTCAAAACTTTTCAATTTGAGACAATCTAGGGTTTCGAAAACTAGTTTGTACACGTCGAAATTTAAAAATCACAAATTTGAACCATCCAAACTATCTCAAATGGAAAGTTGACCAAAACAAAAATTGTAGATCTTGATGAGTTGAACAAACTTGGTATTCAAAACTTTTCAATTTGAAGTCATTTAGAGTTTATAATACTAGAGTCAAAGTGTTGTTTTTTCATTTGACCAAATTTGACTTGGTCAAACTTGCTCAAATGAGACACTAAATGACCTCAGATGAAAAAACTCTGAATACCAAGTTTGATCATCTCAGCAAGATATACAATTGTTACATAGCTCATTTTCCCATTTGAGAAAGTTTTATCAAACACTAGTCACAAATTCTTGAATCTCATATAGACTTTCTGAAACTATGTCACACACTTGTGAAATTTGAACTACATTTTGTTTAAACTTTCTCAAATGAAAAAATATCCTATATAAGGATTGTAGATCTTGATGAGCTGAACAAACTTGGTATTCAAAACTTTTCAATTTGAGACAATCTAGGGTTCCGAAAACTAGTTTGTAAGCATCGAAATTTAAAAATCACAAATTTGAACCGTCCAAACTATCTCAAATGGAAAGTTGACCAAAACAAGAATTGTAGATCTTGATGAGTTGAACAAACTTGGTATTCAAAACTTTTCAATTTGAAGTCATTTAGAGTTCATAATACTAAAGTCAAAGTGTTGTTTTTTCATTTGACCAAATTTGACTTGGTCAAACTTGCTCAAATGAGACACTAAATGACCTCAGATGAAAAAACTCTGAATACCAAGTTTGATCATCTCAGCAAGATATACACATTTTTACATAGCTCATTTTCCCATTTGAGAAAGTTTTATCAAACACTAGTCACAAATTCTTGAATCTCATATAGACTTTCTGAAACTATGTCACACACTTGTGAAATTTGAACTACATTTTGTTCAAACTTTCTCAAATGAAAAAATAGCCTATATAAGGATTGTAGATCTTGATGAGCTGAACAAACTTGGTATTCAAAACTTTTCAATTTGAGACAATCTAGGGTTAGAAAACTAGTTTGTAAGCATCGAAATTTAAAAATCACAAATTTGAACCGTCCAAACTATCTCAATGGAAAGTTGACCAAAACAAGAATTGTAGATCTTGATGAGTTGAATAAACTTGGTATTCAAAACTTTTCAATTTGAAGTCATTTAGAGTTCATAATACTAGAGTCAAAGTGTTGTTTTTTCATTTGACCAAATTTGACTTGGTCAAACTTGCTCAAATGAGACACTAAATGACCTCAGATGAAAAAACTCTGAATACCAAGTTTGATCATCTCAGCAAGATATACAATTGTTACATAGCTCATTTTCCCATTTGAGAAAGTTTTATCAAACACTAGTCACAAATTCTTAAATCTCATATAGACTTTCTAAAACTATGTCACACACTTGTGAAATTTGAACTATATTTTGTTCAAACTTTCTCAAAATGAAAAAATGGCCTATATAAGGATTGTAGATCTTGAATCCATGACCATGACTCCATGAGACCCATGAAGCAATGTGCTTGGCTATTTCTACTCATGCCACGAAGATTAGTGCTTATATGATGTTTGATGTATGATGTATCTGTATCTTTATCTTATTTGTTGCTTTACTCTTTATTCTTTCGGCTTAATCTAGATGGATTATGGACTCATAGAGTGGTGTAATGGTTTTATGCGTATGATATATATATATATATATATCTTGCTTTTACTCAATATCCGAATAGATATTTGTATCCAAACCTTCTCCGAATCCGATTCATACCGTATTCGATACTCATTATTCATGATCCGTAATCGAGTCAATCCGATTCGTATATGTATCCGAACGCTATCCGTGTCCGAATCCGAATCCAAACAGAAATATGAAAACAAATATAATATGAGTGATATCCGTTCGTATCCGATCCGTTTTCATCCCTACCTGGAGGGCCGCCCCGCCCGGGACACGGCTGGGTGCATCTGACGGACGCTGACAGACCGAGACAGCGATCCTAAGGGGGTGTTTGGTTACAGGGACTATTTTTAGTACCTGTCACATTGGATGTTTGGACACTAATTTGAAGTATTAAATATATTTTAATTACAAAACTAATTACATAGATGGAGACTAATTTGCGAGACGAATCTATTAAGCCTAATTAGTGCATAATTTGATAATGTGGTGCTACAGTAAATATACTCTAATGATGGATTAATTAGGCTTAATAGATTCGTCTCGTAAATTAGTCTCCATCTGTGTAATTAGTTTTGTAATTAGAATATATTTAATCTCTCCAAATTAGTGTCCAAACACATGCGACTAAAAATTAGTCCCTGGAACCAAACACCCCCTAAAAATCCATGTGTTTTTTTTTTCGCTAAAACTTTTATAGCATCTCTGAAACCGAAACGTCTTCCGTCTACCACATTGGCCGGAGGAGAGTCGCAGACCACAGCGTCGGCCGCCGCAACCACACGGCGCCGGCGAATAACGATGCTCCGCCTCGGAGGCCACCTCCTTTCCGCTGTCCGCGCCGCCTCGCCTCTCCCCGCCGCATCCTCCCTCCCTCTCCACCGTTTCTTTCTCTACAGCACCACCAACACCACTCCCGCCTCTCAGTTCGTCGTCGAGGACTACCTCACCACCAGCTGCGGCCTGACGCCAGAGCAGGCCCGCAGGGCCTCTAGGTACCTGCCCAGTCTCAAGTCGCCAGACAATCCTGACGCCGTCCGGGCCTTCCTCGCCGGAATCGGCGTCTCCAAAGCCGAGGTCGCCGCCGCAATCTCCAGGGACCCGAGGTTCCTCTGCTACAAGGTGGACATAACCCTAACCCCCCGCATCGCCCAGCTCCGCGACGTCGGCCTTTCCCCACCCCAGATCTCCCGCCTCATTTCCATCGCCCCCACCATCTTAGTCTTGCCCGGCTTGATCCCCCGGCTCGCATTCTACCTCTCTTTCTTGGGCTCCTACGACAATTTGCACACCGCCTTCAGGAGGAGTATGTACCTGCTCACTCAAAATATCGAGCGTGTTGTCAAACCCAATATGGCATTCCTGCGACAGTCTGGCCTAACTGATTCTGATATTGCCAAGATCCTTTTGGCCACCCCGAGCATGCTCGCATTGGAGCTAGGGCGTGTCAAGGAAATTTTGGAGTGTGCCGACTTGTTTGGTGTGCCACGCGATTTTGCGATGTTCAAGCACGCTCTCATGTCCATCCACAATATTAGCGCTCGGAAGATCAGTGCAAGGTCAGATTTCTTGAAGAAGACTATTGGATGCTCTCAGGCTGAGCTGGGCGCTGCTGTGCGTAAGTGGCCAAACGTTCTGAATTTTTCAGAGGGCAGGCTGAGTCGCGTGGTGGATTTTCTGAAGACGAAGGTTGGTCTGGAGCCCGAGTACATAGTGCGTAGGCCAGCAGTGCTCCACTATAGCTTGCCAAGGCGTCTTATGCCCCGGCATTATGTCCTAAAAGCTCTTAAGGTGAAGGGCTTGGTTGAGAAAGATGTTGACTTTTACACAGCCGTTGCTCTGACTGAGAACAAGTTTATCAAGAGGTTTATTGATCCTTGCAAGAACAGCGCTCCAGGGCTTGCAGATGCTTATGCTGCTGCTTGTGCAGGCCAGGTTCCTCCTGTAATCCAACCATGACTGCCTGAAATGGAGACATCTTTTGACATGTTAAATCATTCTCATTTAAGTTTGGTTTTCTTGTGGATAGATTCATCATGCTATGATTAAGATTGTACCTTGGTAGCATCACATGCTTTTGGAAGCCCCAAAGTTTGGGTATCTGCTGCTTTTCGTTCGCCCCTTCACATGGCTTACTCATTTTGCATGCTACTTGTTTGAATAAATAGTGATTCTTCCAGTCTTGTTATAGGCATGCTTTTGAATTCTTTTATTTTAGCTGGCGAATCTTTAGATTAGGCTGGTTTCGATTTATGAATTCCTTATCGATTTATTAGATGTACTAGATTGGTTGCTAATATTTTCACTCCCTCGTGATGATGCCCTAATTCTATATGTTTGCTGGTTTCAATAGTCAATACACTGTTAAAACATAACTTTTCACCGTAGTTCCAAATTGTAGCTGTCCTCTTTCCATAGTTGTTTCTAACGAACTTACCCATTCGTCTCAGTAACAACAGAATATATTTTATCATCTGGCACAGTGAAATTATTTGAACTGCCCCAGGTGCATGCTATGAAATTCTTTTTCATGCTGTTGCTTGCCTAACTTTTTTAGTGTGCAGTTGTATGAAATACTTAACTCCTCACTAATTGATATGTTTAGTTTCAGTTCTTCAATGGAATGATTACTTGGCGCTATCTGTTTATTGTCTTTGAGAAGCTGGTTGATAGTTCAATTGCTGAGCAGCTGGTTTTAGTGTATACCTTTTTTTCATTCCTCACCCCCTGTATAGAGTATGGATTACTAGCCACGGACATAAATGCAAGAGCGAACCTGTAAGTCATTGAACTAAAGCCAGCTGAAGCAAGTAAATTCCAATGCAATCAGAACAACATAGAATGTCAGAGAAGTTGAAGCAGACAATTCTGGTAAAAATGGCAATACCTCAGTTTAATTGTACTACACCACCAATAGCCAGTGGTGAAGCAAGGGAGGGGCTGGAGCCCCCGCCCCTTAACTTTGCTGTTTTATGTTTTAATATTATACCCTTTAATCTACCATGTAATTAAATAGTAAATGGCCCCCTATTGACATCTCCCCCCTCCCCTCCCCCCTAGACCTAAGTGCTGGTTTCACCAATAGCAATAGGAGTGCCATGTTCAAGAGTATTTCATCAGTTTACAGAGTCCAGCAGTTTCATTCTTGTTGTACCACACCTACACTGTGTTGGAGAATCAAATGCTTGTGTTGAATTCTGATCTTAAGCTCCTGCTCCAAAATCTAAAGGATTCTAATATGATGGAGATGATTGTTTAAGCTGCTTCTTCAATACTCTGTTGGTGTTTAATTGTGTGTGAGCATATTTTGTTTTATGTTCTCTGTAGCCACATGTTGTGTTAAAAAATGGATTGTTCTCACTCCTACCTTCATACTGCTACTGTTAATTGTATGACAAACTCTTGGTTGACCAAAAACATCTCATATTGTCTGGCTGGAGTTGGACTGAAGATTGGATAATTTTGGAAGACTTTCATCTTCCATGATTGTGTGACTCACCCTTGCTCGTTGCACACTTTCAAGCTAGGAATGTGTATCTCTAGAGCACTGCTATGGCGAAACAATTTTGCTACAGTTGCAGCACTAGCAAGAGTTGGAATTGCTGCAGTGATCAGTGACCAAGATCTCAGAGGCTTGATCCAGCAGTTATGAAAAGAAAAAAAAAGAAACTGTTTTTATTCTTTTTGAGTTTGACACAAAAGCACCCATGTTGTTTCTCGTGGAGCTGGACTGGACTCAAGAATTTTGGATATGTTTGGAAGAATTTTCACTCCTTTTTCTTTCATCGCAAGGTGACTGACTCTTGCATTGTCTAATTCACTTTCTTTTTGTTGGAATTCTACACATTAGTTTCAAACTGAAACTGTCCTCGCTGTCTTTTTTGGATGTGTTTCCAAACAAATATGGTTAATTGGTTATTGAACTGAGGAATCACTGAAGATCTTATTGGCCATCTGGCACAGGCAAATGCTATATGTAGATATGTAATTGCCTCTAGAGCATGCTAGATTGAAAATGTAATCCTTCCTGCATCTACTTGTCTACCTGAGATCGAGAAATTGTGTGAAGTGCTTCAGTCCTTGCTCATAATTCTTTTAGCTTGTAGTATGCGGTATATAACCTGTGCTGTACATGGAAGTTAACATTAAGCAGCTGCTCCATAGATCTGAGAAGATCCCTGCTGTTTTGTTCTTTCAGTAAAGATCTAGAGAATTGTAATTATGTTATATGTTTTAATGCTATAAGGGTCCGCTAGCGTAGTCCCATTTAACGTATGTAGCCGCAGTTGTGCTCTCTTACTTGTCTACGGTTTAGTATTAACCGTGTGACTGAAAAAGTCCCTATTGTTTTTGTTGGGATTGAACTCGAGCATTTCACCTGCCTTCTCTTTCATCGTTATGTGATGTGTTGGGATTGAACTCGAGCATTTCACCTGCCTTCTCTTTCATCGTTATGTGATGTGACGACTCTTCTCGTTGGGCCTGTTCGTTGGTTGGTGCTGGTGCTAGTTTGGGTTGGCTGGTGCTTTTTTTTGAGAGAAAAACACTGTTGGTTGGTTGATTTGGGCTGGTTGAAACCAACAAGCGAACAGGCTAAACTTGTAACTTATCTCCGTGGTGTAGCCTTTTGTTTTCATTTATTTCGCTTGCACCGCAAATTCTTGAGCTACAGGGCATGCGAGCTTGAAATGCATTTTGTTGCTTTGTTTGTCATGGTATTGGTAATTCTGAAGTGAATGCTAGAACTCATCAGACTCCATTGCCCTGTCCAGGTCGTATCCAGTTTCATTTGGTTGGTCAACAGTTTTATGCATATATGAAATATGAAATTATGAATTGGGCAAGCCTGGCTTAGTGTTTGGGCCTTGTTTAGTTGGCGAAAGTTTTTAGGAAATGGTACTGTAGCACTTTCGTTGTTTGGCAATTAGTGTCCAATCATAGTCTAATTAGGTTTAAAAGATTCGTCTCGTGAATTTCGTCTAAACTGTGTAATTAGTTTTATTTTTTATTTGTATTTAATGCTTCATGCATGCGTCTAAAGATTCGATGTGAAGGAAATCTTGAAAAAATTTGCAAAATTTTGGTAACTAAACAGGCACTTGGTGTACCGTGTTACTTTGCAAATCAGAAATTATATGTACAGGTGAGAAGGCATCGGGAAGTTATAACCTACTGATTACTGCCCCACATGTACATTTCAACTCAAACTCCGTACTCACGTTATGGAGTATGTATTACTAACAACAACAAAGCCGCTCACTTGATCAACTAATTTTCACTTTGCTGGCGCAAACACGGAAACCCACACACACATTATAAAAACAAACAAACAAACAAACATGACCTGCCGGGGGTATGGTATGACCTCCCTAGGGCATTGTCATTAAGGTAGAAAATCTCAATCTTGCAGGCCGAGAAAATCCTTGAATCTTGACTTTGTCGATGAGAGGATTTTCTTTAACCAGCTTAAATTTGCTCTCACGGGAAGTTAAAAAAAACTGAATGTGCTACTAAAGCACTTTTGTGCAAACACGGAAACCAGAAGGGGCTGTCTACTTTGTACTCGAGTGATTTAGAACCTGGTGGCGCTCGAGTGAGAGATGCCTGAAAAACACTCGATTAACTGAAAAAGTGGTCAGACGGCAGAATCGAGTGGCACCAAACACTCGATTCTCATACCGCGGGATTCGGATCAAATGATCAAAATTAGTACAAACGATAGAACATATAAAATAAGAAAAAATATCTAGATTATTTCTATAAAAGTCAAATTAGAAGATTTAAAAAAAATAAAATAAAACAAAAAGATTAGCCAGATTATTTCTATGAAAACCAAATTAAATTTTTTTAAAGGAGAATCAAATAAAACATACAGAAAATAAAAAAAGCAAAAAAATAATCAAATAACTGTTCGAGTAATTTTGACCGTCCTTATATTTAAGGATAGTCAATTTACACCAATTAAATATAAAAGTTACATCTAAATTTCAGTATGATACAGTGCTTTTCTCTCACAACAAAACAGCATCAGCCAGCTTATAAGTCATAAAAACGATCAAGCGAACATGGTGAAACATAATATAAGTCAAATTTCAGCATGAGCAGTGTGACTTTCTCGGTACGCACGGCGGCACCTGCATGCACCCACCGAGTGGCGTGCGCCTCCACGGGCCCACGGGACACGACAACCCTGGCCCACGACCGCTTGGAAGCCTTCAACAGTATCATCGCGTGTGTTGAGAGTGCAAGATCCGACGGCTATTAAATCGAGTGAGGCGAGCCAAAAAATCACCCGAGTGACATGCAGATTTACCGAACCAGAAACCCTCCAAAGGAAGTCTGTGTGAGGTTGAAAGCCTGAACCTGGCTACGCATCATCTCCATTTTGCAGTTAACAGTCGTTGACAGAATCTGCTTATCTGCAAGTTGTAGTAATGGAAGCCGGCTTTGCTGTCAGTGTACTATTAGTAGTAGTGAACACCGCAATGTGTACTCCTAATTTTGGGCTCATATGAAGAATATCAACCAGTCCGTTCTTCGTTGGGAATTGGGATATCAAGAACTAATCAAAAACACATTGCACTATTAAACCTTCTCAGTGATTGAACCGATGCCAACTGAAATAAGTAAAGTTTGATGCAATCAGATCAATATGGCGTAGCTGAAAAATAAAATTATGACGCAGACAATTATATAGAAAAATGGCAATTGTACCACACGTTCACAGTAGAAGCACCAGTGTTCAAAAGTTGTTTGTCAGTTTACACAGTTCATCAGTTTCATGCTTTATCTAATCTTGTATTAAAGGCATCTAATCCTTTTATCAAAACTGAACTCTACACCGGAGTTGCATATCAGCAGATGCCTTGCTATCTACAGGGATCATCAGCTCTCCGTTTGTCCAGTATCTCACTGATTGATACACTATCCGCTACTGTTCTTCCTTCTCGATAACGGCGGCCTCGTAGATCTTGGCCAAGTTTGGGACTTTGACAAGAAACGGCCTGATGAACTTGGCCACGAAATCCTCCTCCGTGATGGCCGCAATGTTGTTGAAGTCCCTGCCGCGCCACAGCCGCCGCGCCTGCAGCACCCTCATCACCTGGAACCGCGGCACGAGCCGCCCCTCCAGGTCGTACCTCAGCAGCGCCGGGAAGCTGGCGACGCGCTCCGCGTCCATCCCGACCTCCGTGGTCAGGAACTCCCAGTTCCTCCGGATCCGCTCCGCGGAGACCGTCAGCAGCGTCGGCATCTTCGCAGCCGCCGTCTTCACCTGCGCCTCCGTCCACCCGAGCTCGTCCCTGAAGAACGCTGCCTTCCAGGCGAGCCGCTCCGGAGTGGCGCTGAATGCCGCGATGATCGCGTCCTTGAACGCCCGCGTCTTGCGCGGCACGCCGAACTCGTCGGCGCGGGCCAGAACGGTGTCGACCTCGTCCGGGCTCGCGACAAGCAGCTTGGAGCAGTAGGAGATGGCGAACCAGCCGACGTCGCCATCCGTGAGGGTGCCTTCCTCTTGGAGCAGCGCGATGGTGGACTTGACCGTCTGGTGGTCGGCGGTGAGGAGGCCCGGGTTGCCCTTGAGCGCGGCGACGAGCTTGTCGACGCGACCACGCAGATACGGGAGCCAGAACTGGACACTGGGGACGAGCGCGCGTGAGCGGAACGCGGCCGCGCCGCAGCGCACGACGATAAGGCCCATCTGGTACGTGGTGAACCCGAGCGCGCGGAGCTCGTCCGCGCGCGGCGCGAGCGTCCTTGGCACGCTGCAGGTGAGTATCGTCGGGTCGCGGGCCACTGCGACGGCAATGAGCGGCGGGGAGAGCTCGAGCGCGTCGGCGAGGAAGGCGAGCACGGTGTCGGGCTTCGAGGAAGACCTGATGGCGGAGAGCTCCGGCGCCACTCGCGCGGCCACGTTGGGGTAGAGGTTGCACCTGTTCACGAGGTTGTCTTCGACGGAGAAGGACGAGGGGGCGTTGGCGTCGGCGGACGCGGCGGTGGAAGCCGAGGTGGGGGCGTTGCTGGTGCAGGGGAGGGGGCGGAAACGGGATGGAGACGGCGAGGGGGAGTATGGCAGCGCCGGCGAGGGGAGGACTGGACGCCCCGGGAGGAGGAGCATCGCGGCGACGCCGGCGTGACGCTACCGCGTCGAGATGAGCCCGGGCAGGGGGCTACGGGAATCGGATAGGTGGTGCCTGTGGCTGACAGGTGCGGCGCGGAGATTACCTGCGACGGTAACTGACGAACTGACAATCGTTCAAGCACTATCCGAAGCAAGTTTTACGTTCTCTTCCTTTTCATCCAGGCCTCTTCCCCCCCTTAGGCCCACGACCCGTGGGCCTTAAATGAAAACGTTCTCTTCTTTAAATCCGGGCCTGCGCAAGTTGAGGCCATGAATGAAAAAAACTGCCGCCTTCTTCTCCATCCTTCTGTCTCCCTAGCGGAGGGCGAGCCGTCCCTTGCCGCCGCCGACGTATTTTTTTTCGTGCCTCCTTGACGAAGCCGAGCCGGCATCTTCTGCGACACCGACAATGGGCAAGAGGCAGGTGACCAAGTTTTGATCCCAACAAAGCACCGCCAACATGACATTAATGGGTTGGTTGCTTCCTTGCTTCTCCTGTTTAATTTCTGCATTATTGGCTATCACCAAGAGGATGACGTAGGGCTCGCCATTGCTTCAATTATTTGTAATGCTAAATGGTTTGGCATATTAATTATTAGGAGTTGATTTCGTTGAATCTCTGCAACCAGGTGGTTGCTTCAGATGTGAGTTGTTGTTCATGAGGCTACCGAGTGAAGATTGTGATTTGGAAAAAGCAACAATACTACCGGTAATCTATATGTTTCTGACCCGTGGAATGATTAAAAAAATAATGCTTGATTGATTTCTTATTTAATAAATACTAACTAATTTGTAATGGTTTTTAGACGAGCCGCCATCATATTCTTGCTATGCGTTGTGGATGGAACGGGACATCAGATTGCCGGTTAAACAAGGGGCAAGAGGCAGGTGACTGAGTTTTGGTCCCCAGCAAAGCACCGCCAACATGACATAATATAGGGTTGGTTGCTTCCTTTCTTCTCTTGTTTAATTTCTCACCAGGAGGATGACGTAGGGCTGGCCATTGCTTCGATATTTGTAACGGCATATTAATTATCCGGAGCTGATTTCATGGAAACTCTGCAACTAGGTGGTTGCTTCAAATGTGAGTTGTCATTCATGAGGTTACGAGTGAAGATTGTGATTGGGTGAAAGCAACAATACTACCAGTAATCTATATGTTTCTAACCTGTGGTTTATATATGTTTTAAGTCTTTGATTTTATGCAAGAAACGACAACTATTCGAAGCATGATAATTTGGACTGCGTTGAACATGCAAGGCTATGTAGGAGAGAAATATACTCTATGTTGTGTTGTATCAATAGTTTGCATTACATAAATAAAGAAAAAATGTTCACAATTATAGAAAATGCATCTTGAAAATTTTATGTTAAATTGACCGTTCATCATACCATGATTTGATATATATTTATTAGACTATTAATAAATTTATGGTTTGATAACTTTTATTAGTCTATATATCTATTTTAAGATCTATGTCCAATATTTTTATTCATATATATATATATATATATATATATATATATATATGAATTTTTCATAGACAAGTGCGTGTCGCACATGCATTTCCACTAGATTTGTGTTACTCTGACCAGGTCAAAGCTCGCCTTGTATATATATATGGTCTTCAGTTTTTTATATGATGGTGTGACATGACAGCTATAGCTAAACTGCCATAGAAAAACTAGAATTTGTTTTTCTAGAATCATAAATATGGATGGATGTAGTACAGGAGAAATTTTCCAATAGGTTGAATCTCGATTTCTTAACAGAAAAACTGCTTCTGTACAGCACTAAAAGATGACCAGAACCCGAAAATTTGCCTTTCATGGACAGAGAAGCAGAGAAGCTTGATGCAATAGCAAATACTCAAATGAACCTTCCCTACCAAACCGCGCAACCCGCCGCTGCCAGGTACGACACAGGCCCCGTTCGCTGGTCTGAAACTTGGCTGAAACTGGCTGAAAACACTGTTTCGGCTGAATTGTTGTGAGAGAAAAACACTGTTCCGACTGTAAAAAGAAGCCGAACAAGCCATTTTTAAGACAAGCGAACAGGGCCACATTCTGCTGCCACTAATTAAATGCATCATTCTCTTCTCCAGCGGCGCTCTGGACAGATTGCGGCGGTGGCCTATCGGCCAGCCGATAGCCTACAGGATCTTATCGCCCCCATCCAATATGGCCCACCTTATTGTACGAGCCAGCCCTCTCTGAGCCTCGTCGGCTGCTAGACTATCGATAGGGACGTGCCGACACTCTAGAAGCCGATAGGCCTCTAGATTTATAATTGTTTTTAATCAAATGTTATATTTGTAATTAATCATTAAAAAATTTATTTTAAAAAAATCATCCCCTTGAGGTCCCGACCCCTTCTCTCCCGGGATATTTAACTTTTTATCATTATAACGGATGACGACTTCTCGTATAACATTATAAGGATTGACGATACCGTTTTAGCAGCAGAGAGAGAAAATCGATACACATTTGCCGCTTTTGCTTAAGTGGCACACCAACACCACAGTCCAGCTTGAATCCGAGTCAGCAACCTCAGGTAAAATGACCACTCCTGTCCCTGGCTTCTCTGTTCTCCCCCTTCTCCTCCCCCATTAGTGACACGCGGGCCCCACAAGTCAGATTCTCTTTCAACCTTCAACCATCACCACGCAACCAGGGAAGGGGATGAGCTCGGCCACGCCGCGGTGCGCCGTGCTGCCGTCCACGGCGACGCGCAATGCTTGCCGCGTGCTTGTCATCTTCGCGGCCAGACACGGAGAGCCCCGCGCCCTCGACGGCGTGGTGCGCCTCGAAGTCGAGCCTCGTCGGCGTCGTCCCCACAGTACGTGGTGCCGGCGCTTGGGGTCGACCACGAACCCGTCGAGGACACGGCGGGGGCCGTAGAGATGCCGCGCTCCAACCGTATGCTCAACACCGCCGCCATTGCCAGCCGTGCGCCGCCGACCTATGCGGCCTCGACGTCCTCGTGCACGGACTCCAGGTCCTGGAACGTCACGTGTTTCCTGCTCCTCTAGGCCGCCGTCGCCCATCGCGCTGCCTGAGGACGCCGACGCCCAAGACCAGCATGGTGGTCGCGCACCGGGGCGGCTCCATGATCTCGGCGATCCGTACGCCGTGATTTGCTCTTGAGCCATGTCATATACGCTCGACCATGTGCGCTCGGCCACGGCTTAGGCTCGTCCTCCGACGAAGGCGCTGCAGTCCGGATCTGGCACGCCGCCCTTCTTCGGCTCCGGGGGCGTGACCCAGGCTCGCCGCCCTTCCCCGGCTCCGGCGAGCGCGGTCGGCTCCAGCGGGCATGCCGGTGCCAGTGGCCGCAAGGATGACCGGTTGCGCCTGCTGCAGCAGCCACTCGATGGTCTTGCCGTCGACTTATGGCCAAGCTCGCGCTCATCCTTCGAACGCCTTCGAGCACGTGCGCCCCAGGGCGGCCTCGCTACCCAGCGTGGCGGCCACGTGCGCCGTGAAGCTGGCGGACGTGACGATCTCGGCGAGGGGTATGTTGACGAGGGCGTCCCGGTCCCCAGGGACTGCGGCGGTAGAGTGTAGCCGGGGTGCTCCGCCGTGGGCTTCCGGAGCAGGCCGATCTGCAGATAAAGTCGAAGACGGCGGGGCGACGAGCAGAAGCACGAACGCCGCCGCGCTGCGGAAGATCATGGCTTTGAGGAGCCCCTCGCCGGCCTCGTACGAGCATGCCGAACGCTGGCCTGAATCGTACGCACGCCGTGCTCTGCTCTTAGCCATGACGTCATGTGCGCTCTTTTTCCCTTTGAAAATTAAAGAAGAAATGTCTTAAAAATACAAGTATACATATATCAACCAGCAGCTATCCTGAGCCGTCCATTCTTTAGTCTGTGGCCTAGGCGAAAGTAAGAGGGGAAGGGCAGCATGGTCTTTTCGCATTGGTTGATGACTCAGCGCCATCGTGGCTTGCGTGCGTGGCATGCCACGGGAGAAAAATGATATTTTTATAGCTTGTATTTCTCTCTCTACTGCTAAAATCGTATCGCCAGTTGTAAGAGTGCACACTAGAAGTTGCTGGTAAAAAGTTAAATATCCCTCCTCTTCCACACTCCCCATGCCGCCCACCAGGGCAAGCCGGGCGCCGGCCACCAGGCGAGGCCGCCGGCCGCCGGCCGCCAGCACGGCAGACGCCAGCCCGAGATGCGGCAACGGCACGGGATGTGGCGGCGCAGGCTCAGCCAGGCGGCGGCGTGGGCTCAGGAGGGCGTTGGTGGCTTGAGCTTTGTGGAGGACAAGGCCACGGCGGCGGCCGCCACAACTGCCCATGACGACACGCGCTTTCGACGTCACGCAACCACTCGAGATCAACATCCTCTACCATGTGAGACAACCCTCTTCCTTCCTCCATCTCCCCTTGTGTTCAGTGAACTGCTAGGTAAATTAATCTTTGAATTGTCAGATTCCTTTGATGCAGCGGATGCCCTTTTCAGGTAAACAATGCAGTGGTCTTTGTCTCCATCGCTTGCCAGTGTTTTACAATATAGATTAATCTGATTCCTATGGCCTTACCTTATCTAACACAACTTGAGTGCTAATATGATATTTTATTAGCAGATGTATTATGTGTTTGTTGATCCTTCTCATTATGTGGATTAGTTTTCCAATCAAAATTGACGGAGTCTACCAATCAAGATACACCTATGATGCTGCTATCTATAATAGATGAAGTTGAGAGGTAAGCCTCTGGCATGTCCATTTCCATTAATTTGTTGCAATATTTTAGTAAAATAATTTATATTAGAATAAACTGGATACTTTTTACCCAAATTGACTATGGTTAATCGAAACAAAAGCAGAAAACTCTCAATAACCTCGCCTCCCTAAACCATTGCATTATATTGTCTGCCAATAATTGTCGGGGTTCATGGCTACTTATCCTATGGATGAATTTCATCTTGTCGGGGTTCATGGTTACTCGGCATCTCTGGTTGTCTCAATGCTTCACTATTTTTGTTGAAGAAGCTGATGGGCTGGTTGCCATTTTACATGGTTATTCATGTTTTCTAGATGTATATTGCAAAACACTGAGATAGTAGTTATATTATAACATGGTGACTCAATTTCTATCTCTATTTTCTTTGTTGGTCATATCTCTGAATACATCCAGTTAATTAGCTTTGCTTCTAGAGAAACAAGCAACTAAACGCACGACAATATTACACTATGTTCATCAAAAGCCTATTTGTTTATTGCTGATTTGCCTTTCAAACTCATGACGGTTAGTCAGAAAAGAATGAGCGCCAATAAACTCTTCTGACCATGTCCCCTACTACGACGGTACAGCCTGCTCTGGTGCCACTAATATTTTCTCTATTTTTTTTTGTTATGAACAACTTTTATTTGCTCATGAGATTTGACAGAAGGGATGATAGATACAAGTATCATGTACAATATATTAATCTGACAACTGCATCCTTTGTACAATTTGAGAGATTGGTTCTATGTCCTGGTCAAGGACCCTTTTGGGTCTGGTTGTTAAAATTTACTATAGTTATGATAGTGCCTTATCAATATCGAAGAAATGTCATTCGTTGAAAACAAATGCAGGCACACTAAATTTATAATACACGTGATTCTCGTTGCTGTGTGTAGATGTACTTACCTTTCAGCTGATTGATTTGTTCTGCAACTTCAGTCATGTCTAAAAGGTTATCTAGGCCGTGTTTAGTTCACGCACCGAATCGGCGCCGCCGAAATTTCGGTGCACTGTAGCTACAGTACCGTTTTTGTTTTTATTTGGTAATAATTGTCCAATCGTTGACTAATTAGGCTCAAAACGTTCGTCTCGCAAAGTACAACCAAACTGTGCAATTAGTTTTTAATTTCGTCAACATTTAGTACTCCATGCATGTACCGTAAGTTTGATGTGACGGGGAATCTTCTTTTTGCATAGTGTCAAATTCTGGAATTGGGAGGAACTAAACATGGCCCTATACTGAAAGCGTTTTTCTTTTGGGATGCGGGTGTGAGCAGGAGGACGTACTCGCTGTACGACCAGATCAATAGAGTCATGACTTTCAGACTCGAATTGTATTTACC
Organism: Miscanthus lutarioriparius; assembly: GCA_904845875.1. Taxonomy (NCBI): domain Eukaryota; kingdom Viridiplantae; phylum Streptophyta; class Magnoliopsida; order Poales; family Poaceae; genus Miscanthus; species Miscanthus lutarioriparius. Next base: position 10,683,761 of record CAJGYO010000008.1, read on the forward strand.
CATCTGTATTTAGTTGTTTGATTTTACAAGGTTTGAGTATATATATTTCATGCTGTTTTATTTAGGTACGGATTACCTGTAGAAAGGTTGTGGATTAGTGTTTTTTGAAGATGACAATGAAGCATTCGACATCTGGCACAATGAGGTCAGTTATCTAAATCTAAAGTTTATAAATGTCTTCAACCATATTTCACCACCAACCTAGGCTAGGAGTACAAGAGCGCCGTGCACAATTAGAGGGGAGTGAGGGAAGGAGGGAGGGAGGGAGGGAGCAACAATAACAGTGAACTGTAGTAGAAGCAGGAGTAGATAATCTTCTGATTCATTAATTATCTTTAACTGTCAAAGCATGCATACTCTTCTAGAGATGCAATGGCTATATTTTGTAACACTGGAGATGCTGGACCTGAGAAAGATATTTGTTCCCTTTTTTATTATATATAAGCAGTAGCTTTGCAGTATGAGTGATAGATTCTATATTTGTTCTTTTATGAAGGTTGGTGTACCAAAGGAGCGGATTTTGAAGGTTGATAATGGAGGGTATTCTTGAAAGACCAAACTAATGAGTGCTTGCTGTTTTGTGTGTTCCCTGCTCTTAAAAATCCAGAGAAATTTCTTGCTGCGTTTATTTCTTCATCTTGTGGTACAATCAAATAATGATGTTTTTCGTATTTCATTTTCATATCTTGATGACACTTTGTATCTGTCGGATACCACAAGAAGGGGTACCCTAAGCAAGAACCGAAAATATTGCTTAAGCCTTGCAAAAATCAAAGCCAAAGGACAACCACGAGGTCTCGGCAGATTCTCCGACTCGCCCAAGGCTTGCGCCAAGGCCTCAGACGAAAGGCCAAAGCCCTCCGCCCCGCCGAGGCCCTCTCGCCGAGGCCCCGCCCCGCAAGGCCTCGGACGGGATACCAATTCTCCGATTCGCCCGAGGCTAGGCTCGGCAACAACCTCGTCACCTCCGTCCCGACCGACTCCTCTGACAAAACGTCACGTCCAGTTAATGCGCCCCACTGCTCCCGCAATGTCGGCCCTTGCGTTGGCGCGATCTGAAGCGCAGTAATGACCGACGGGACAGGGACCGGGGCAGCAGGGTTACCGCCATTGTGCTCATCATTGTGCCCCTGCCGACACCCCCGTGATCGCCAATGCTACCTAACTCTGCGCCAAGGACAAAGTGGCGTGGAGGGTCAAGTTCGGGTCCCTGTAGTCTCAGAATCAGCATGAAAGACCAACTGTTCGTCCTCCGCCTCGTCCAAGACCCCCCGGCAGGGCCTCGGACGTACTATTCCTTCTCCGCCTCGGCCGAGGCCGGGCTCGTCCCGCATCCTCATCGCCTCCGCCTCAACCATCCCTTTGGCGAGCCGTCCCATCCGTTTAAGTGCGCTTGGTCACACCTACTACGTCAGCCACGACTAGCAGGGTACAACAACAGGGGCGATGGGACATCGGTCAAATCTCCTTTTTACCATCCCCTACTGACGGTGCAGGGGTTACCGTGCCCTGTGGACACACGCTCCGCACTTTTCCACCTGAACCGGGTACGACGCTGACCACCGAGACCCCCGCATCATACACGGGTCACCTCCGAGGCCTCGGCAAAGCAGGCCTCGGCACGATCAGCTACAGCACCCGCCAGGCCTCGGCACTCCACCAAGTCAAGAACCCACAAGGCACGGCATGTCTCCTACAGTGGAGGCCATACTGACTAGACGTCAACAAGGACTCCCATGACCTCAACAACCTCGGGCCTGGCCAGCACGGTGCGCCAATCAAGTACCAATCACCATTCCCAACACCATGCTGCTACATGACTGAACTACAGTAGGCTCCACGTGTAGCTCACTCATGTACTCCTGGCTCCCTCCTTACGGTTATAAAAGAAAGCAGCCAGGGATAGCTCTAGGGGGCAACAAAAAACATACGAAAGAACCATGCCCTCACACACGCCCAAGCAACACTCCGTAACACACGCGCTCCCAAGCTGCCTGAGAGCAACGTCTCAAGCAGCCCGCACCGTTCTGCGTCGAGACCTGGGACTAGCTCCCTCTCTCACCTAGCTTGTAACCCCCTACTACAAGCACTTCGGTGCAAGGAATACAAGATCAATCTCTTAGACTAGACGTAGGGCACCAATTGCCTGAACCAGTATAAACCTTGTGTCTCTTTGCATTACCATCCAGAATTAGGGGCACGCAGTTCAAATTCACTGGTTGGTTGGGGACCCCCTGGTCCGAAACACCGACAGTTGGCGCACCAGGTAGGGGCCTCTGCGTGTTAGCTTGATCGTCCCAACAAGTTCCGGATGGCTGACCCTATACACCCACTACGTCTTGGCACGATGATCTGGTTCGGGAGCCTAGAGTTCATATCTCTAGGACATGAGTACGACCTAGTACTCCTCCCACCCAGAGCCCCTTTGGCCGACGATGGCGTCGCACACCAGCAGCCTGGGGGCAGGCGGCGCCCGGGCCGCCGCTCTCGTCGCGCTCGCCAGGCACGGCGCGAGCAGGATCACCCCGACACCGCACGACCTCAGGGCGATGCGCCGCGCTCCGCCGATATCTCGTGCCCGGCTGTTGGTACGAGGTCCCTGGTTGGGGACCTGTCTGGCCTAAGCTTGGGCAGGGGAAAGACACCGGTGACGTGCAGTGACGCCCCATCGTCAAGTTCCGCACCGCCACCACCTGAGGAGCCAACTCTGGCGGAGCAGGGCCCGGCGATGGCCCTGTCTCCATACCCTTTCGGGTTGAGAAATGCCGCCACCGCCTACGCTTCCGCCTATGCTTCCGCTCACACGGAACCCTCAGGGCACCACCAACATTTCGCCCTTGACTTTTCGGCCACAACCTTGGTTCACACCCACACCGACTCCTCAGAGGAGGACGAGGCGTGGGCCGGAGCAGACTTCTCTAGGCTTCGTGACCCTGAGGCTATGCGCCGCTTTTTGGCCGCAAGCGACTACTGCTTCGGCTACTCCGACTCCGATGACGAAGGCACTTATGATCCCACTCGAGAGTGCTTCCACATCAGGCTCGGAATGCCAGGGTCAAGCAATGAGAATGAAGGGGCAGGCAACCGCTCCCCGCTCCGCCAAGGGGCGGGCGACGCCACACCCCCGCTCGTCGAGCTTTGGGCGGCACGGAACGTGAATGCCACCCCTGAGGAACTCCGACGCCTGGACCTGGAGCAGCTCCGTGAGCTCCAAGCAAAGGTCGACCAAGACCGACTACTGCTGCAGCAGCTCTGAGACACTCTCGAGCAGGAGCAGCGAGGTCGCGGTGACGGCGGAAGGGCCAGGCGGAGGGCCCACGACGTACAACGCCGCATCAACAACGACGAGGGGAGTGAGCAACCCCCAATCTTCAATCGCGCTAGCCAGAACGTCGCGGCAGCGGCAATGCTAGTCCGAGCGATGCCCGAGCCCTCTACCACGGAGGGGCGACGGGTTCGCGGCGAGCTCCGAGACCTTCTCAAGACCACCGTGGTACAGCAGGCCGAAAGCTCCGTGTCCCGATGGCGTGAGGACACCTCGAAACGGCCCTCGGTGCACGACCGCCTCAGGGCCCCCTCAGTGCACGACCGCCTCAGCGACCGATGCGAGGCGCAAGATAACCACGATGTGGTCAGCAGGCGACGACGCCACGACGACGATGGGCCCGCCCAAGGCTACCACCCGCACCGAGGCGGCCGCTATGATAGTGGCGAGGACCACAGTCCTTCTCCTGGGCCACCTGGCCCTCGAGTCTTCAGCAAGGCCATCCGCGGCACCCCGTTCCCCGCCCAGTTTCAGCAACCGGCCAGCCTCGCAAAGTACAACGGCGAGACCAACCCCGAGTTGTGGCTGGACGATTACCGCCTGGCTTGTCAGTTAGGCGGTGCGAACGATGACCTGCTCATCATCCACAACCTCCCTTTATTCCTGTCAGACTCGGCGTGAGCCTGGCTCGAACACCTCCCCCCCTTATAGATCCACAACTGGCGAGACTTGGTAAAGATCTTCGTCGGGAATTTCCAGGGCACATACGTGCACCCTGGGAACTCCTGGGACCTCAAGAGTTGTCGCCAAAAGCCGAACGAGTCTCTCCGAAACTTCATCCGGCGATTCTCCAAGCAGTGTACTGAGTTGCCCAGCGTTGGCGACTTGGAAGTGGTCCAGGCTTTCCTCTCCAGCACCTCCTGCCGAGACCTGGTCTGAGAGCTAGGCTGGAACATACCAACCTCAGCGGCCGCACTCCTCGACATCGCCACCAACTTCGCCTCGGGTGAAGAGGCTGTCGGGGCCATCTTCCCTGAAGGCGACACAAAGGGGAAGCGGAGGGACGAGGCCCCCGGGGCCTTGACCTCCCGTTTCCCCAAGAAAAAGAAAAAGGGACGCCCAGGGAAGCAAGAGGCCCTTGAGGCCAATTTCGTCGCAGCCGCGGATTGCAAGAATCTCTGAGGTCCCGGCAGGGGCCCCGGAGTATTCGACGATATGCTTAAGAAGCCCTGTCCTTACCACCAGGTCCCGGTGAAGCATACACTCGAAGAATGCACCATGCTCCGACGTTACTACGCCAAGCTCGGGCTCCCCAACGATGATGCCAAGAAGAAGGGCACCGACGACGGAGATAACGACAAGGACGACGGGTTCCCCGAAGTGCACAATGCCTTCATGATCTTCGGCGGGCCTTCAGCGTGCCTCACGGTGCGTCAACGAAAGAGAGAACGCCAGGAGGTCTTCTCGGTCGAGGTAGCCACTCCCCAGTACCTAAACTAGTCTCGGGAGGTGATCACCTTCGATCGGGAAGACCACCCCAACTATGTCCCAAACCCCGGGCAATACCCGCTCGTCATCGACCCGATCATCGGCAACACCTGGCTCACCAAAGTGCTGATGGATGGAGGCAGCGGCCTCAACATCCTCTACACCAACACCATGGAGCTCCTAGAGCTCGACCAGTCATGGCTCCGAGGTGGTGCCGCGCCCTTCCACTGCGTTATGCCAGGGAAGCGCACGCGACCCCTCGGACACATTGACTTGCCGGTCTGCTTCGGCACTCCCTCCAACTACCGCAAGGAGATCCTCACCTTCGAAGTGGTTGGGTTCAAGGGGACCTACCATGCCATCCTAGGGCGCCCGTACTACGCCAAATTCATGGCGGTCCCGAACTACACCTACCTCAAGCTCAAAATGCCGGGCCCCAACGACGTCATCACCATCGAGTCCACGTACGAGCATGCATACGACTGCGACGTCGAATGCATCGAGTACGCTGAGGCTATCGTGGAGGCCAAGGCACTCCTCGTCAACCTTGACCAACTCGGTAGCGAAGTACCCAACTCCAAGTGCTGCACCGGGACTTTCGAGCCCGTAGAGACCGTCAAGCTCGTCCCGGTCAACCCCAACTGCTCCAACGGCCGAACGTTGAGGGTCAGCGCCACCCTCGATAGCAAATAGGAAGCCGTGCTCGTCGACTTTCTCCGCGCAAATGCCGATATGTTCGCATAGAGTCCCTCGGACATGCCGGGCATACCGAGGGATGTCGCCGAGCATGCCTTGGACGTCCGGGCCGGCTCCAGACCGGTGAAGCAGCGCCTGCGCCGATTCGACGAGGAGAAGCGCAGGGCCATCGGCGAGGAGGTGCCGAAGCTGTTGGCGGCCGGATTCATCAAGGAAGTGTCCCATCCAGAGTGGTTAGCTAATCCTGTATTAGTTAAGAAGAAAAATGGAAAATGGAGGATGTGTGTAGACTACACCGGTTTAAATAAAGCATGTCCAAAGGTTCCGTTTCATTTACCTCGAATCGATCAAATCGTTGATTCCACTGCAGGATGCGAGACCCTATCTTTCCTTGATGCGTATTCCGGTTACCATCAAATCAAGATGAAAGAATCCGACCAGCTCGTGACTTCTTTCATCACCCCGTTTGGCATGTACTGCTATGTGACCATGCCATTCGGTCTCAGAAACGCAGGGGCCACATACCAGCGGTGCATGACCTAGGTCTTCGGCGAGCACATCGGGCAAACTATCGAGGCTTACGTGGATGACATCGTGGTCAAGTCCAGAAAGGCCAGTGATCTCGTCGGTGACCTAGAGATCGCTTTCAAATGCCTCAGGGAAAAGGGTATCTAGCTTAATCCCGAGAAGTGTGTCTTCGGGGTCCCCCGAGGCATGCTCTCGGGGTTCATAGTTTTATAGCGCGGCATCGAGGCCAACCCAGAGAAAGTCTTGGCCATGACCAACATGGGGTCAATCCGAGACCTCAAGGGAGTGCAGAGAGTTATGGGATGCCTTGCGGCCCTGAGCCTCTTCATCTCGCACCTTGGCGAAAAAGGTTTACCTCTGTACCGTCTCTTGAGAAAGTTCAAACGCTTTTCTTGGACCCCCGAGGCCGAAGAAGCCCTCACCAAGCTCAAAGCCCTGCTCACCAACCCTCCCGTCCTGGTACCGCCAACCAAGGGCGAGGCCCTCTTACTCTACATCGCCGCAACGACCCAAGTAGTCAGCGTGGCCGTAGTAGTCGAGAGGCAGGAAGAGGGGCACGCTCTACCCGTCCAACGACCTATTTACTTCATCAGCGAGGTACTTTCTGAAACTAAGACGCGCTACCCCCACATCCAGAAGCTGATCTACGCCATAGTCTTGGCTCAGCGCAAGCTGCGTCACTACTTCGAATCCCACCCGGTGACCGTGGTGTCATCTTTCCCTCCGGGGGAGATAATCCAGAACCGGGAGGCCTTGGGTAGAATACCCAAGTGGGATGTTGAACTCATGGGGGAGGCCCTGTGTTTTGCGCCTCGGAAAGTAATTAAATCCCAGGTCTTAGTCGATTTTGTGGCTGAGTGGACCGACACCCAGCTGCCACCTGCTCAAATCGAAGCGGAATGCTGGACCGTGTACTTTGACGGGTCTCTGATGAAGACCGGGGCAGGCGCGGGTCTGCTCTTCATCTTTCCCCTCGGAGTGCATGTGCGTTACATAATTTGGCTCCACTTCACCGCCTCCAACAACGCAGCCGAGTGTGAAGCTCTCGTCAATGGCTTGCAGATCGCCATCGAGCTTGGAGTGCGGCGTCTCGATGTACGGGGCGATTCACAGCTCGTCATCGACCAAGTCATGAAGGACTCGAATTGTCACGACCCCAAAATAGAGGCGTACTGCAAACTGGTACGTCGCCTTGAAGATAAGTTCGACGGTCTCGAACTCAACCACATTGCGCGGAAGTTCAACGAGGCCGCAGACGAACTGGTAAAGATGGCATCAGCACGGGCCCCGGTCCCCCCAAACATATTCGCTAGAGACCTGCACAAGCCCTCGGTGGACTACGCCTCAGCGACACAAGAGGGCCCACCGGTCGAGCCCACCACAGGGCCCGAGGCCCCTTCTGTTACCGAGACCCCTACGGCCGAGCCGGAAGCCATGGAAATCGATGCAGGGCCTCTCGAGGCCGACCAGGGGGTGGACTGGTGGGTCCTGCTCCTTGATCGCCTCGTTTGAGGAGTGCTTCCTATGGACAGGACCGAGGCCCAACGGCTGGCGCGACAAGCCAAAACTTACGTCGTCAGCAGCGGCGAGTTGTACAGACGAAGCCCATCTGGCATCCTCCAACGATGCATCACCACCGAGGAAGGCCAAGCCCTGCTTTGCGACTTGCACGCGGGAGCCTGCGAGCATCATGATGTGCCTCGAACGCTCATCGGAAACGCCTTTCGCCAAGGGTTCTACTGGCCAACGGCGGTTGCCGACGCCACCAAGCTGGTACGCTCCTGCGAGGGATGTCAGTACTATGCGCGACAGACGCACCTCCCGGCTCAAGCCCTCCAAACCATCCCCATCACATGGCCGTTTGCCGTGTGGGGACTGGACATGGTTGGGCCTCTGCAAAAAGCCCCTGGGGGCTACACCCACTTGTTGGTAGCTATTGACAAGTTCTCCAAATGGATCGAAGCTCGTTCGATCGCTCAAATCAAATCCGAGCAAGCGGTATTGTTCTTCACTGATACCATCCACAGGTTCGGGGTTCCAAACACCATCATCACCGACAATGGGACACAATTCACCGAACATAAATTTACGGCGTTCGTGGCGACCACCACATCCGTGTGTGATGCGGTCGGCCGTAGAACACCCTAGAGACGAATGGCCAAGTAGAGCGCGTGCCAGCGGCATGATTCTTTAGGGCCTCAAGCCAAGGATATACAACCGGTTGAAGAAATTGGCAAGAAATGGCTGGTCGAACTCCTGTCGGTCATCATCGGAGCACGAGGAATACACCAAGCCGAGCCACGGGGTTCACGCCGTTCTTCACAGTCTATGGAGCCGAGGCCATCCTCCCCATCGACTTAGAGTATGGCTCCCCAAGCTGAGGCTTACAACGAGCAAAGCAATCGCACTACTTTCGCGGGCGCCCTCGACCAAACTGGAGGAAGCCCAAGAAGTTGCGTTGCTACATTGACCAAGTACCAAGACAAGCCCTACAACGCTATCGGGCCGGTGCATCAAGCCGAGACCTAAAGGTGGGCGACTGGTCTTTGAGAGGCCGAAGCGAGCAACAAGGGCCGCCACAAGTTGACCCCGCCATGGGAAGGGCCGTACATCGTCGTCCAAGTGCTAAAACCCGGGACCTACAAGCTGGCCAACGAGAAGGACGAAATCTTCACCAACGCTTGGAACATAGAACATCTATGTCGTTTCTACCCTTAAACTTCCAAGCATTGTATACATTTTTTCTCGAAATATATTAAAGAAGCGTTCTTTAGTTGTTCTAATTTTCGAGAAACCCCCCCCATCGACGGGGGATCGACGTAGCAATGACTCTATGAGCGAGGCTCGGCTCTGCCTCTACAGAACCAAGCCTCCCTTGGGGGCTAGAAGCGGGGGGAACCCCCTAAGTCCTAGGCACTATTTTTAATTGTTTTTCGAATAAATTTCCACGCCAAACTCTCTCGCGTACTCTGACAGGTCGATCATAAAAAATCTAAGGACCGAAAGCGCGCCTTGAGTGCAAAAGGCTGGCCGAGCCACGAGACTGCCTATGCCTCTAGGCTATGGCAACTCCCTCACCACCTTTCGCCAGAGGAGCAGCTCAGGTTCCGAGGAAGTTTTTTTCAAAGGACTTGTCTAGAAACAGGGCAGAGGGCAGAGGTTTGGAAAAACAATATAAACCGATTAAAAAAGCATACGCACGAGTACTTCAAAGGCCTCGACAGCCACAAATGTCACGACACAACAATAACTCAATTCGTTTACATGGCCCCATTTGGCCCAGGTCAAGGCTCAGGGCCTCGTACATCGATGGCCGGTGCGGAAGGAACCACCTCTTCTTCGAACAGGCTAGCCAGCGCCGTACCGGGGGCCTCAGCCGCCTCCATCAGCTTTGTGACCTCCTCATCGGCCTCCTCGTCATCATCAAGCAAGATGTAACCGTCGCTGACAGCCTCGAGGTTGACGGCGTAGTGCGAGGAGACGACGGCCAGGGCACGCTTGACGCCCGTATGCAACACCCCCCGAAGTCGCTCCCGCACTTGGCCACTCAACGCAGTCAGGCGGCTCCTGAGAGAGCTACCCGACTGAACCCCCTCAACCTCCAGGGCCTCGCAGACGGTACGAGCTGCGCTCTGCAGCGCATCATGCTCCCCGATCTCGACCTCGAGCGCCTCCTGCACTGCGGCTGAAGCCTCAGCCACCCGAGAAGCCTCTTTCTCCAACACTACGCCAGAATACGCAGGACATGGTTAAGCGAGAAAGAAAAATAGGCCAGAAACAGGCAAAGCCCTATGGGACTCACCCTTGGTTTTCTCTTTCCAACGCTGGACTTCGACCTGAGAGGCCTCGGCCCTCCCCTTCCAGCGCTGGACCTCGACCTAAGAGGCCTCGGCTGCCCGGGAAGCCTCCTTCTCCAGCTCTGTACCACACTGAGGAGTTAGGGGCTGAACGCAAGAAAAACAAGTAAAATAAAGGGAACAGAACTCACCCTCGAACTTCCCCTTCTAGGCCAAGGCATCGACCCGGGAGGCCTCGGCCGCCTTGAGGGCCTCGTCCAGGGCGCCCTTTGTCCGTGCATGCGCGCCCTGCTCCTCACCTAACTGCGCAGCGACGGCCTTGGCAGAGACCGTTGCCTCTTTAGCTCGGGAAAGGAGGGCGTCCCGCTCGTCGGCCACCCAGGTCAGCTCCTCCTCCAGCTCCTTGACTCGCACTGCCAAAGGAGCGACCTACTCTAGAGCCATGGCCACCTCGGCCTTCATATCTGCACAGCAAAGGCGGAGGTCCTCCGCCTCCGTGCTCCGCACCGATAGAAGCTTGTTGGCATTGGCGAGCAGGTCCTTCTGCTGTCTGAGCTGGTCCCAGACGTCCCTCTCCTGACGGAGGAACAATGACTTCCCGAGAGACCGGGCCTCGAGCTCCTAGATAGGTAGAACAGGGGTCATGCATTGCGAAAAGACTCAGAACAAGACGACACCGCACGCGAAAAGAAGACACGTACCTGGGCAACGCCGGGCAGATCATCGTCCATGACGGACAGCGCCGTTCGCAGCGACTGCACCGCCAGCCAGCGATATTGCTCGAAGGAGCTCCAGCGCCCCCCTCGACTGCATCCTCGAGGGCAAATAGAGGATCCCCCTCCGGGTCGTCCCGGCTCAGCCACGATACACGTGGGTGATTCCACCCGTGGGGCTCGGGTCGTACCCGCGCGAGGGCCGAGTTTCCCTCGCCAGAAGCCGGAATGGGCTACTTGGTGGCACTGGCCACCTCGACATCTGCCGCCTCCTTCCCCCGGGAAGTACCGTCAGGAGAGGTCTCCTGAACCTCCACCTCCCGGGCGCTCTCCTGCAACAGCGGCAGGCCTTGGGCCAGGGGCGGCACCAAAGGTTGCCCCACCTCCATCTCCGAATCCTAGGCCACAGGGCCCGCCGCGCTCGCCTCAACCATCTCGGCCTCGAAAGTCCCAGGGGCCTCGGCTTCGCTCCCGGCCTCAGCGACGGGAGGCGCCCTGGCCCCATCGGACTCGTGGGCCTCGACAACGCGTGGCGTAGGCCCTTCCTCCTCCGTCTGCTCTGAGGCCACCCCGGGAGCCCCTTCCTGGGTGACCGGCCCCTCCAGGTCGGCCCGAGCCGACGCCGCACCACGCTGCACGGCGGCTTGCGCCTCTGCCGCCTGTTGAGCAGTGGAGCTGGCGCTCACTTTGAGTGCCTTGCGCGGCGCCAAGGCTGGCACCTCCACCTAACGCTTTCGACTAAAGGCAAAACACCCACTTGGTCAGCATATGACCATGAAGCGAGCAGGAGACGATGCGAACGTCGCTGAAAAAACACTCACCTCAAGCGGGGTTGCAGCCGCTTCGGCACCGCGACTCTCCTCTGCAACGGTGGCGGCGGTGGCGGAGGCATGGCCCCGGTATCCACTGGTGCCAACCGACCCTCGTCGGACTCCGGCACCCCCTCGACCCTCTGCGAGGGCAGTTGCGTCGCCCCCACTGCCGCCTGCTCCACCACTACCGTCGAGCCCACTAGGCTGACGACACGCTTCCCCAGTGCTCGTAGCTTGGGCGTATCAGCTTCGGACGCGGGGTGAGCGATTGCCAACCCCGGGGCGCCATCTCCTCCCCCTGGAAACGCCGGGCTACTCGCCGACGCCCCGAGCGCTGTCTCCCCGACATCGGGGAGATGGTCTAGGGGACCTCTCCCCCTCTCGATCCCATCATCTTCGTCCAAGGAATCCTCCGATAGCGACGACTACAGAGACAACTCCACCGGGAGACCGTCCTGCTTTTGACGCCGGCGGTGTTTCTCCAGCGCTTCGCGCTTGAGTATCTTCTTATTGCGCCTTACCTCCTTGGCGTCCTTCTTCTTCTTCTGCGCCTCGGCATGTGCTCGGTTCGCCGCCCGCCGCCTTGCGTCCTCGGGAACGGGTGGCGGGGAGTCTCGCACATCCCTCATCCCCTATAGGAATGGCGAACGCAAGTAAGGAAACGGGAAAACGGTGAGGAACGAGGAGGCCTTAGGAGCTGCAGCGGCGCGTGACTTACCAGGGAGAGGTACCCCTGCGACGGGCGTATGACGATGTGGGTCAGACCACCGCTCTTCAGCTTCCCATCCACCATCTCCCTCACCCGACGTAGAACCACCTCATCGGAGAGGGCGGCGGTAGACATCCGGATGCCCTCGATCGGCTCATCCGGTGTCATATCGAACAGGCGCCGCCGTCGAGCCATCAGCGGCAGCACCCTCCGACGGTGGAAGGCCGCCATGACCACAGCCGCCGTAAGGCAGTGGCTCCACAACCTCTCCAGCCCCTCCAGGAGCAGCTGCAGCTTGGGCTCCTCCTCCCTCGGCACGCCATACCTCCACTTCTCCGGACAGTCCTCCACGATCCACCCGGTGTAGGGGGAAAGTCCGTTGTCGTTGTTGCGGAGATAGAACCAGCTGGTGTACCAGCGGCGATTGGTCGACGCAAGCTGGGCTAGGATGTAAAGGTGCTGCCGGTCTTGGCGCACCTGGAGAGTGCAGCCGCCGGACCTCATCATCTTCCTTGTACCTGCCGGCTTGGTGGTATGCCCCGCTCAGAAGAGATGGAGCCACAGCTCCCAATGGGGGGCAATCCCCAGATACCCCTCGTAGACAGCGACGAAAATAGCCTCCTGCACGATGGAGTTGGGGTTGAAGTTGTGTAGCTTCACCCCGTAGTAATGCGGGAGCGCCCGCATGAATCGGTCTGTCGGCACGTTGAGACCACGCTCGTGGAAAGATACGAAGCTCACGACGTACCCTTCGCGCGGCCTCGGCTCTGGCTCGCCCAACGGAGCAATCCACTCTGGCCTATCGGAATCGGTGATCGGACAGAGAAGGCCATCGTCGATGAGCGACTGCAGCACCTCCACGGACACATTGGACGGCTCCCAAGGATCCGCCAGGAGGATGACAGGAGGGCCGCCGGCCATTGCGTGATGGAGAATGAGGGCTACGGCGGTAAGTCTCTCTCTCTCTCTCTCTCGCTCTTCTCCCTTCTTCTCCCCGGCGCTCTCTATTCTTGACAACGGCTCGAAAGCAGAAAAGGCAAGTACGGGAAAGGTAAGGAGGGGAGGGGCGAGACTCGTTTCGTATTTATGCAGGGAAAGGACGAAACGGTCAGGCGACGAAATCAGGGAAGTTTCCCTCGAGTCCAGGCACAGTTAATCTAGATCCGATTCTACCGCCCACGCGCCCACCTTTTCCTCATTAATCGCACGGACGGTTATGCCCTGCCCGCTGACACCGCGTCGCATCCAACCACAGCAACAGTAGGCCCCGAGAAACTGCCTCAAAGGGCGTGCCTACCGTTGTCAGCCAATGGGAGGGGAATATTCCGCCAGCCAATTCCTTCCAGACTAAGGAACCGGGCGCCGAGCCCGTTACGGTCCAGGGGTTCGAAGGCTGGACCCCCAAGGGTTTCGACAGCCGCCCCAGGACGACAGAGTCAGGGATGGCTATGGGCGAGCCCGTACATGGCCGAGGCCTGAGCAAGCGATCGCTCAGGATGCCCTAAGTCGTGTCCGAGACCAGCGGAGAGTTCTTCGAATGGGATCCCACCGTAGGGAGGCGCCGAGCCCCTGGGGCCAATCGAACGGCCCTGGGACCCACTAGAGAAGCCCTCTGGTACTTTTGGAGTATGTCTCTGGACCACTAGCCGACCCCTATCGAATGGGGCACGGGCCTCCACTCGGATTTACCCGATAGCAGCTCACCGAAGTGTCACCGCTCGCGCCCACCAAGGGTAGCCTGGCATATTCCACCCCTCCTTCTGAGCGAAAAGGATGCGCGAGGGTCACATAAAAAGCCAGGGGAACTCCTGACCGCCCTCTCGCTCCGTGCGGAGGCTCGGGGGCTCTCCTTACAACCTTGCCGGGACCCAGCGACCCAGGCTCGCACTCGAGGGGGCTCGGCAAACAAACCCCTCCTTTCGAATGAAAAGGATATGCGAGGGTCGCATAAAAAGTCAGGGGAATTCCTGACGGCCCTCTCGCTCCGTGCGGAGGCTCGGGGGCTCTCCCTGCAACCTTGCCAGGACCCAGCGACCCAGGCTCGCACTCGAAGGGGCTCGGCAAACAAACCCCTCCTTCCGAACGAAAAGGATGCGCGAGGGTCGCATAAAAAGTCAGGGGAACTCCTGACCGTCCTCTCGCTCCGTGCGGAGGCTTGGGGGCTCTCCCTGCAACCTTGTCGGGACCCAGCGACCCAGGCTCGCACTCGAAGGGGCTCGGCGAACAAGTCCCTCCTTCCGAACGAAAAGGATGCGTGAGGGCCACCTAAAAAGCCAGGGGAACTCCTGATCACCCTCTCGCTCCGTGCGGAGGCTCGGGGGCTCTTCCTGCACCCAAAACAAAAGCAGGCCACCCAAGCTCGCACTCGGAGATTCAGAAAAACGCGACAAAAAGGGCGCCGAGCCCGTTACGGTCCAAGGGTTCGAAGGTTGGACCCCCAAGGGTTTCGACAGCCACCCCAGGACAACAGAGTCAGGGACAGCTATGGGCGAGCCCGTACATGGACGAGGCCCGAGCAAGCGATCGCTCGGGATGCCCTAAGTCGTGTCCGAGACCAGTGGGGAGTTCTCCGAATGGGATCCCACCATAGGGAGGCGCCGAGCCCCCGGGGCCAATCAAACGGCCCTAGGACCCAATAGAGAAGCCCTCTGGTACTTTTGGAGTGCGTCTCTGGACCACTAGCCGACCCCTATCGAATGGGGCACGGGCCTCCACTCGGATTTACCCGATAGCAGCTCACCGGAAGTGTCACCGCTCATGCCCACCAAGGGTAGCCTGGCATATTTCACCCCTCCTTCCGAGCGAAAAGGATGCGCGAGGGTCGCATAAAAAGCTAGGGGTACTCCTAACCGCCCTCTCGCTCTGTGCGGAGGCTCGGGGGCTCTCCCTGCAACTAGGCCAAGTCCCAGCGACCCGAACTCGCATTCATGGGCCCGGCAAACACGATAAAACTCCTTGCTCAACGGAGAAAAAAGCCCCTGGAGGAGTAAACCCACTCCTCCAGGGCCTCGAAAACTACACACCGGAGTGAGTGCGCATGGCCACCGGAACCACCAAGTACAAAACACAATCCCGACAGGAGCTGCTACGAGCCAAGTCTCATCAAAACCTCGGGAGAGTACCCGCACTCCTCCCGAAGCTCGGGGGCTACTGTCGGATACCACAAGAAGGGGTACCCTAAGCAAGAACCGAAAATATTGCTTAAGCCTTGCAAAAATCAAAGCCAAAGGACAACCACGAGGTCTCGGCAGATTCTCCGACTCGCCCAAGGCTTGCGCCAAGGCCTTAGACGAAAGGCCAAAGCCCTCCGCCCCGCCGAGGCCCTCTCACCGAGGCCTTGCCCCGCAAGGCCTCGGACGGGATACCAATTCTCCGATTCGCCCGAGGCTGGGCTCGGCAACAACCTCGTCATCTCTGTCCCGATCGACTCCCCTAACAAAACGTCACGTCTAGTTAATGCGCCCTACTACTCCCATAGCGAACGTCACCTTGACGTTGGCGCGATCTGAAGCGAGAATGACCCGACGGACGGGGGGACCGGCGCAGGCGGGGGTTACCGCCATGTGTCTCATCAATGTGCCCCCTGCTGACACCCGTACTGCCCTATGCTACCTAACTCCTGCGCCAAGGACAAAGTGGCGTGGAGGGTCAAGTCCGGGTCCCTGTAGTCTCGGAATCAGCATGAAAGACCAACTGTTCGTCCTCCGCCTCGTCCGAGACCCCCCGGCAGGGCCTCGGACGTACTATTCCTTCTCCGCCCCGACCGAGGCTGGGCTCGTCCCGCATCCTCGTCGCCTCCGCCTCAACCATCCCTCTGGCGAGCCATCCCATCCGTTTAAGTGCGCCTGGTCACACCTACTACGTCAGCCACGACTGGCAGGGTACAGCAACAGGGGCAATGGGACATCAGTCAAATCTCCTTTTTACCATCCCCTACTAACGGTGCAGGGGTTACCGTGCCCTGTGGACACACGCTCCATACTTTTCCACCTGAACCGGATACGACGCTGACCACCGAGACCCCCGCATCATACACGGGTCACCTCCGAGGCCTCGGCAAAGCAGGCCTCGGCACGATCAGCTACATCACCCGCCAGGCCTCGGCACTCCACCAAGTCAAGAACCCACAAGGCACCGCATGTCTCCTACAGTGGAGGCCATACTGACTAGACGTCAACAAGGACTCCCACGACCTCAACAACCTCGGGCCTGGCCAGCACGGCGCGCCAGTCAAGTACCAATCATCATTCCCAACACCATACTGCTACATGACTGAACTACAGTAGGCTCCACGTGTAGCTCACTCATGTACTCCTGGCTCTCTCCTTGCGGTTATAAAAGTAAGCAGCCAGGAATATCTCTAGGGGGCAACAAAAAACATATGAAAGAACCACGCCCTCACATATGCCCAAGCAACACTCCGTAACACACACGCTCCCAAGCTGCCTGAGAGCAACGTCTCAAGCGGCCCACACCGTTCCGCGCCGAGACCTGGGACTAGCTCCCTCTCTCACCTAACTTGTAACCCCCTACTACAAGCACTTCGGTGCAAGGAATACACGATCGATCTCTCAGACTGGACGTAGGGCACCAATTGCCTGAACCAGTATAAACCTTGTGTCTCTTTGCATCACCATCCGGAATTAGGGACACGCAGTTCAAATTCACTGGTTGGTTGGGGACCCCCGGTCCGAAACACCGACAATATCCCTTAAGCACTGGCATCAATCTAGCTTGTCGCAAAAACATACAAGGTGATACTAATCTTTTTTTCACTTCTTCGTGCTTCATGCATTTATAGGCTGTTTTCTTGGAGCTCTGTATGAGCACAGTTGCCATTTTGACACCAGAAAACCTTCAGGTATCACATATTTGTAAGATGAATAACAAACATTCTTATTGCAAGGGGCATTCTTGTTGATTGTAATTCCTTATATAAAGTTGGGCAAAACAATAAACTAGAATGGTGTGGCCGGTTTTTTGTCTGGATTACTGAACATTCTCTAGCGTTGGTTAAGCCTTTGATTTTTATCTCTAAGTTGGCAGATAATACAATTTCTAAGTTCCAATGAACTAATATAGCAGCAGCCATAATATTCCATAAAAATTTTGACATGCATTTGACTGAAAGTATATGCCTATTTCAATAAGCAACAGTAGCTTTTTTTAGCATAATAAGCAACAGTAACTGACCAGTCAACGAACACACACTCATAGCCTATCCAATAGATAGAAATTCACCTGGACAAATGTTTGTTATTGTCTTGGTGAATGAGACATAGGTGCCCTGGTCCAGCGATTAAGAAGCAAAGCATGGTGAGTTGGTCTCTTTTCTTTGTTGATTTGAGTGCATATATGAAAATTTTGGAGAGCAATTTAGGTTAACTTTCCATAGATCTATTTGGACAGTAATTATTTGAGTTCTGGATATTTGAAAATTTTGGAGATGCTTAGACTTGTTTCTGAGAGGTTACGAACATCAAGTTGTTGCCTTCATGATTTTTTCTACGATTAGTTCTTTCATGATTGTTTGCATGCCTTTCAAAAAAATCATGATACTGTGGATTCATTTTTTATTCCTTCATGTTTTTTTTGGTTTGCGATTAGGTTCCTTCATGATTGTTTGCATGCCTTTCAAAAAAAATCCTGATACCGCGGATTCAGTTTTTATGATAGTACTTCCATTCTTGTATTGTGCTAAATTCAGTTTTTGAATTTATGAAAGGGAATGCTACCAACATGGCACTTCTGAGAGGATGGAGGTTGGCGGTGGACGACGTGGTGCTGGACTTGGAGAAAAGAAAACAGATTCTGCAATGGAATACGTTAACCTCCTTGGTGGTTTCTTCTCTGTTTGGCACTGTTTTACTTTTGGAAAAATACTACAAAGCATGTTGTAACATGCATTCCATGAAACTTGAAGCCGACAATCAGTTTGTCCCCCATCTTGGCCATATGAGCCACCAGTGATTGTTCATAAAATTGGTCAGACCTCCAATTGATGCTTTTTTGAGGGACCTGCTAGCCGTGACCAGAAGATGGCCGTGATGAAATTGGTCAGATCAATGGCTTGCTAGCCGTGACCAGAAAATGGCTGTAGCAAAAGGCTGACAATAACCATTGATCAAGTATAAAAGATTGATTTAGATTTACTATATTTTTCAAATTCGTAATAATAGGTTGTTTACCATGTTTGATGAATGAATGTTTAATATGAGTTACCCTAGATGTCGCTGTATCGTTAGCACGGGCAATGTACTAGTCGTTATAAGAATCCAATAAAAAATTGTCGCTAATCCCCGTTCCAAAGAAAATACATAAAAATCCAATAAAGAATGGCCATTAATCCCCAATCCATCGAGTCCAGGCTCACCGTCGATGGTGTAATTTCATTGGCTGGATCTAGGTGTGCACCATAGCACAGGGCATGCTGCCCCCGCACGACACGCCAGGAAGCTAGCGGGCAGCAGCTTGCACCGGCGCCGTCCAAGCCAGGCAGATGGCGAGTTGTTGCTTGCGCCGGCAGCGTGCAGCTTCGGAGAGACGGAGAGGAGCTGCGTGCGGCGAGGTAGACTGGCGCGCCGTGCGGTGTTGGTGCGTGCGCGTGCGGCTCCGCAGAAGGGGGCGGCGGGGATGGGATGTTTTTTTTTTTAAATGGGAGTGGACTGGTGTATTGGTCAGGGTTTTACTATATTGGGCTGGACTGAGAGATATATGGATTGATTTTAATTGTCGCCATTTGAATTATCTTGGCTCCCAAGCTGGCTCGCTAGTTAACCGAGCTAAAGTGCTGGCTTAGCTCGTTTAAAATTTCAAACGAGCTACGCTCGAGCCGAGCCACTAACGAGCGAGTCGAGTGAGCTAGCAAGTTACGAGTTTTTTTTTCGTTCAGGCCTATTTGGGAGTGGAATTATCCATGACGTCCTAATCTAATTCAATGCCAAAATATATGCTCGACCTGATAAACCTTAGCTTGGGTTTTATCGTGATAATCTAGCTTTCAAGGTGTATAATCTTTATTTATTTTAATACATATATATTTTTTCAAACAAATGAGGTAGGTGACCTTAGAGCATCTCCAACTGACCTATCTAAAACAGACTACCTATTTGTCTGCTTGGTACCTATATTTTGCTCCCAACTCTATCGGTGCTACCTAAAACATGCTACACAAACTAGTTCTAGTAGAGAATACATGTGGGTCCCATATGTCATCCTCTTCGGTTTTCTCAATGGAGCAGAGATGGTTGGAGCAGAGTTAGTCGGGAGCTCGCGGAAGACCTCCCGCGCGCCGGGGAATGCCGGAGCAGAGGTGGCCGGGGAGCGCCAGTGCAGAGGTTGCCAACGGGCCGAGGAACGCATGCCGCCTTCTGCGCCGGCATGGCCACATCCCGCGCCGAGGAAGCCTGATTTGTTGGGCCAACAAACTTATATAGTCTGATAGGTAGTCTGCTGGAGTATTTTTTTTAGCCTCCACTGTCTAAATGTAGGATATGTAATGAATTTAGTTAGCCTGATAGAGTTGCTCTTACTAAATAGAAATAGGAAAGGAGACCTTGTATATATACTTAAACATAATGCTCAAGCAGAAGAAACAAAACGCTACGTTTCAATTTGCACGTGGGAGGGTTCCCAGCGAGAGGAGGGTTCTTTTTCATTAATAATAAAAGTTAGGATTACAATCAGATACGAGTCGGGGCATTTGCTTTCCATCGCACAATTTGCACATAAAACGCTTTGATAGCCGAGCTAATTTCGTGCGCTATTCTATTAATTACACTTTCTTCTAATGCATCCAAAAAAAAAAAGTGCACATATACACACCGGATATATATATTAAATTAAAATAAAAAATGACTCCTCCATTCTTTCGTCCGTCAGTCTATCTCACTATGTTGACTCTCCTGTCGTAGCTAGGTTGCTACAAATCAGTTCTTTGGGACCAACGTTCCCAAATCTTTGTACTCTGCTTTAAGGTTTAATACGTCGGTCCTTATCAAAAAAAAAAAAAGAGTCTATCTCACTCTACCTATTTGCATCTCACTCTTGTTGTTCACACGGTTCTAATCTAAATACAACAACAGGAAAACTCTCTGGTTTCATCCTGAATTCCTGATGCATTTATTCTAACCATGAGTCAAGAAGTTCGAATTCAACTTACCGTGATCACGTTCACATGGATTGCGAAATCTGAATCTGAACCACAGTGTGGCGAGGAGCTTTAATTTGGTCGTGCCAAAACACGGCTCCAAATATTACCTGGAAATGATACTCACAGTACAGTCCGGACTTAGGTTCATGCAGGCCCTTATCTCTCTTTGTAAATGTGTCTATACCGTGACCTTTCATCCGTTGACAAATGGCGATGTTAATGAAAGCTCTCGGCATTTGCCATTTGCCAGACTGGGCCAACTGCAAAGAGACTGCCCATTCCAACGCCAGCTTCAGGCCCTCATGGTCATGGCAAGCTATCGCCTCAGCTTGTAGTGCAGAGCCACTGGGACTGGTGATGCGCCAAAGTAGCCAGGATCGCCGTCCCTCTGATCTCTGATGACAGTTCGAAAGATACAACTGACAAGATGCCAGAAACAGAAAGACAGAAACATATGCACAAACATTGTATCCGATAGCCTGATATATGCACATACGTGCTGCCCTGGCAGCAGTACACTGAGTACAACACACTGTAGAATTAGTCCTGAATATGACGGATTATGTCACTCTCATATGCATTCACGCATATCTTCCAAGTTTGGATGATCTTCCAGTCCTGACCAATTCTATGCAAGTTAACTAGTTAAGGCTCCTTTGGCTTGTAGGTTTTCTAAAGGATTTTTGTAGGAATACTGTTCATACAAGATTAGTTCCTATCTATCGTTTCGTTTGCAGGAAACATGAATAGTGTTTTATAGGAATGTACTCCTTTGTATGCTGATTCCACAGGATTCCTAGCATCCAGTCCGACCTCTTGGTATAATTCCTGTGCATGAAGAACGAGAAGCTCAGTGCTGCTACTGCTAGATAATGGCGGTCCTTGTATCTAGAAGAAATGCCATGTTGATCAACTAGTTAACATAAAACTTTATTATGGCTAAAAATCCTTTAGGATTTCTATGATTTTCTCATGACCTATCCAAAAGGCGGTTTCATCAGAATTCTTACAGTTTTCAATCCTGTGTTTTGTATCTACAACCCTATCATATTCCTACGTTATCTGCGACCCTACCATATTCCTATGTTTCTCATATTCACATAATTTTTCTTTCCTATGTCCCAAAGGAGCCCTTAAGAGTTGCAAATGGCTCCCTTGTCACTTCGAAAGTTCGAAGTGCCAGACCTCCTAAACAGCCAGCGTACGTATTGGGATGCACGCTTGCAAATGGAAGCATTTGTCACCGAGAGAACCATCAGCATGGCTTATCAGTCATGGTACAGTGTTTTTCTCTCACAACAAATCAGTTTCAGCCGGCTTATCAGCCGCAGAAACAATCAGCCGAACAGCTTCAGAGCTGCAAGCTGTTGATGGCAGCCTGGTAGAAACTTGTCATGCACCTCATTGACTGTTTATTCATTTTTATTACTTATAACTGGCAGGGACCGCGTGAACGTGTGCCCCCTCTACCACAAATTTGACTGTTTATTGATTTTTATTACTTAAAACTGGCAAGGACCGCGCGAACGTGTGCCCCTCTCTGCCACAAATTTGACTGTTTATTCATTTTTATTACTTAAAACTGGCAGGGACCGCACGATCGTGTGCCCCCCTCTACCACAAATTATGACGTCCAATCTCCCACTTGGAGGTGGGGAGATGGTAGACTAGCGCACCCACTGATCTAGGCCATGGGCCTTCATGATCGCCCATCGACGCCGTCCAGGTAAGTATGGAACAACGATGATCCGAGCTTAATTATATAGGGGCTCGTTCGCTCGCACCGGGTTGCGTCGCCGAGGTGGGACTAAACTCTACGCCTCCGGGAGAAACCAAGACGTCGTGCTTCCATTGGATTGGGTGTGGACGGTTCTGCATGGTCCACTGAGCACTTGCATAAAACAAACGTGGTGCTTTGCTGGGACGACAAAGGTTGTGAATAGATCATAGATGGGCTAGGTTTTGCTGTGGCGACTTGGATTAGGATTTCTTGTCTCTCTCTTTTGATTGCCGAAAGATATAGCAAGGGTGGCTTTTGTTTTTGTTGTCAAAATAACATTTAGAGAATCTACAAGAGTCTTTCTAAAACTCACTATCTAGCGAACTGATCATAGATCAGTTGGTTAGGTTCTATGTGGTCGAACCTGCCCACCTAGGTTCAAGTCCTCGACTTGACACGAGTGCTCACATTATGTTTTCAGTGGAAGGCGACATCCCCGTCGACAGCGAGGCACCAATGGTGACTTCGTGAATCTCGAGATCTGCTGGCTCAGTCCTTTGGAGGTGCTCATAGGGACATGGTTTACGTACTTGTATTCATAGAGGTGAGTGTGCATGCGTGTTGTGGGCGTCTGCGTGTATTGTGTGATTCTTAAAAAACTCACTATCTAAATTATTATTTAGAGAATCATTTACATAAAATATCGTTTCTATATGATAACATCTTTTCTCTATCTTGTGCGCACTTTAGAGAGTCATTCTCGCTGTCTATCTTTGGCTAGCAAGAATTACGGAATAGAAGATGACTATATTTGGATAATCAATTAGAGAAGCTATTGGAGAGTATTTTTCACAAAAAATCTCTATTCTTAATAATTAGGAAGGATACAGAGAGTTTTTTAGAGTTGCTCTTAGTATTTGGGAGCGGAATTATCCATGACATCCTAATCGAATTCAATGCCAGATTACATGCTCGACCTAATAAAACCTTAGCTTGGGTGTTATCATGATAATCTAGGTTTCAAGGTGTATAATCTTTATTTATTTTGATACATATATATATATTTTCAAACAAATCAGGCATGAGTCCTTAGAGCATCTCCAGTTGTGTTGACTACTTATTTGTCTGCTTGGGTAGCCACTCATTTTCATACTACCTATATTTTGCTCCAACTCCATCAGTACTACCTAAAACAGGCTACCCAAATTAGTCCTAATAGAGAATGACATGTGGGTCCCACATATCATCCTCTTCAGTGTTCTTCTCGCCGGAGGAGAGGTGTCCGGAGCAAAGTTCACTGGGGGAACGCCGGAGCAGAGGTAGCCGAGGAACATCCGCCGCCTCCGGCGTCGACCTGGCTGCGCCCGTGCTAAGGAAGCCTGATTTGTTGTGCCAATAGAAGTAGGTAGTGGAAAGGAAAATTATTGGGCTAACAAATTTAAGTAGTCTGATAGGTAGCCTGGAGTGCTTTTTTTTTTTTTGCCTCCACTATCAAATGTAGGATAAGTAATAATGGGTTTAGTTAGCCTGCTGAAGTTGGTCTAACTAAATACAAATAGGAAAGGTGAACTTGTATATACTGTACTTAAACATAATGCTCAAGCAGAAGAAACAAAACGCTATAATTCCATTTGTACGTGGGAGGGTTCCCAGCGAGAGGAGGGTGCTTTCATTAATAATAAAGTTTTTTTTTGCGACTCATTAACAATAAAGGTTAGGATTACAATCAGATACGAGTTGGGGGGCATTTGCTCTCCATCGCACAATTTGCACATAAAACGCTTTGATAGTCGAGCTAATTTCGTGCGCTATTATATAAATTACACTTTCTTCTAATCCATCCAAAAAAAAAGAGTGCACATATACACACCGGATGTATATATTTATTAAATTAAAAATAAAAAAAATCACTCCTCCGTTTTTTAATCCGTCAGTCTATCTCATTATGTTGACTCTCCTGTCGTACCTAGGTTGCTACAGATCTGTTATTTGGGACCAACGTTCCCAAATCTTTGTACTCTGCTTTATTAATGTTTAATGCGTCAGTCCTTATCAAAAAAAAAAAGTCTATCTCACTATCTCACTCTACCTGTCTGCATCTCACTCTTGTTGTTCACACGGTTCTAATCTAAATCCAACACAGGAAAACTCGATGGTTTCATCCTGACGCATTTATTCTAACCATGAGTCAAGAAGTTCGAATTCAACTTCAGTTTCGTTCGTTTGCAGCCTGGAACGACCTGAACTGTTCCTAGCCTGTAACTGTTTGATAATTTGTACTGGCTCGGAAATGTTCCTGGGCTGAAACGGCCTGGGACGCCTAACCGAACGGCGCCTTACCGTGATCACATTCACATGGATCGCGAAATCTGAATCTGAACCACAGTGTGGTGAGGAGCTTTAAGTTGGTCGTGCCAAAACCCGGCTCCAAATATTACCTGAAGATGATACTCACAGTACAGTCCGGGCTTAGGATCATGTAACGCAATGGGTTACGGGCTACACAGAAAAAGTTGGCCCCACTCCATTGGCGTCCCTGATCTCACATAAGGGAGAAGGTTAATGCAGGCCCTTATCTCTTTGTAAATGTGTGTATACCGTGACCTTACATCCGCTGGCAAATGGCGATGGGAATGAAAGGTCTCGGCATTTGCCATTTGCCAAACTGGGCCAACTCCAAAGAGACTGCCCATTCCAACGCCAGCTTCATCAGGCCCTCATGGTCATGGCAAAACTATCGCCTCAGCTTGCAGCGCAGAGCCACTGGGACTGGTGATGCGCCAATTAGTAGCCAGGATCGCCGTCCCTCTGATCTCTGATGACAGGTCCAATCCTTGTTTGCCCCGTCTTTTTAGTTCGAAAGATACAACTGACAAGATGCCAGAGTTAATTAAAGACAGAAACATATGCACAAACCCAGTATCCGATAGCCTGACTTGGTCTTTTTGTCACTGAACGTGCTGCCGACGCAGCACACTATAGAATTAGTCCTGAATATGACGGATTATGACATTCTCATATGCATTCACGCATATCTTCCAAGTTTGGATGATCTTCCAGTCCTGACATGTTCTATGCAAGTTATGAGTTGCAAATGGCTCGCTAATTAGGTGTGACGGAGTTTATAAGAACCAACATATCGACTTGTACGACGTATCGACGTATGTATTCCATATCTATTTACTAGTATATAATACATATAATAAGTATTTTGTACAAACTTTAGGTACGGCAGCCGCCGAAGCTTGTCCAACAGCTGTGAAAACAAGCTACCGAACAGCCCGGGTGCGTGTCCTCCTAAACAGCTGGCGTGCGTACTGTGACTGGGATGCACGCTTGTAAATGGAAGCATTTGTCACCGAGATAACAGAGCTGCAAGCTGTTGATGGCAGCCTGGCAGGTTCATGGGTCCTCATCGGAATTGTCATGCACCAGCTCATTGACCGTTTATTCATTTTTATTTATCGGGCGCCCCTGTCAGTGTCTCCATTATAAATACATACATCTTCGCTTCTACTTAGTACGAATTATGCGTTTGCTGCAGACGTGCTTCACTAGTCACAACTGCACTACCACACTGAACGCTCTTAACAGCATTTTCTCTCGAGTGTCCGACGATGGCCGTCAGTAGGATGCCGGCGATCTGGGTACTACTACTAGGTGCAGTTTTTACGTTTGGTGTTGCAGTCAGCCCAGCTGAAGCGTCCAGGTCTCATCGTCACTACGATTTCATCGTAAGTCTGTCCCCGGACGATCACTCGTCGGTGGCACAAAAAAAAAAAAAACATATGCACAGAATCGCACATTTCTTCTGATGCTGTATAGTTAAACAAAACTGAACCTGCAGATAAAGAAAGCTGACTACACCAGGCTCTGCCAGCGGAAGAGCATCCTCACCGTGAACGGCCAGTTCCCCGGGCCAACCATCTACGCGCGCAAGGGCGACGTCGTCACCGTCACCGTTCACAACCATGGCGATAAAAACATAACCATCCATTGGTAATCACAATGATCCAGCCCTAGCATCAAGTAGTCTTGCTACCCAAAACACATTTTCTTCAGCCCGGCCGGCCGGCGTCACAGTCACAACCATGGTGCAGGCACGGCGTGGACCAGCCGCGGAACCCGTGGTCCGACGGGCCGGAGTTCATCACGCAGTGCCCCATCCAGCCCGGCGACAACTTCACCTACAAGATCATCCTCTCCTGGGAAGAAGGCACGCTGTGGTGGCACGCGCACAGCGATTTCGACCGGAACACCGTGCACGGCGCCATCGTCATCCGCCCCAGGCGCGGCACTACCTACCCGTTCAAGAAACCGCACAAGGAGATACCAATTTTCCTTGGTACAGTACTATTATATAACGTCGCTTCAATGCGCATGCCTGATCGTGGAACAACGCTAGCTGTTTCGATCTGTTAAGTTTTGATTGGCATGCATGCAGGTGAGTGGTGGAAGAGCGACCTCCGGCAGGTGCTGGCCGACGCGCTCCGGACCGGCAGCGAGTTCAACGCATCCGACGCGAACACCATCAACGGCCAGCCAGGCGACCTGTTCCCGTGCTCCAGGGACGGCACGTTCAAGCTTCCCGTCGAGGACGGCAAGACGTACATGCTCCGCCTCATCAACGCGGTGTTCACCTACGAGTCCTTCTTCAGCGTCGCAAGGCACAGCCTCACCGTGGTCGGCACCGACGGCTCCTATGTGAAGCCGTTCTCCGTGGACTACATCTTCATCGCGCCGGGGCAGACGGTGACCGCTCTGCTCACGGCCGACCGCGCCTCGCGTGGGCTGCGGAACGCCCGGTACTACATGGCCGCGCGGCCGCTGTTGCCGAACAACCCGTTCATCACCTTCAACAACAGCACCGCCACTGCCGTGCTGGAGTACGCCGACGACGCGGCGGCACCCTCCGGTGGGGCGGCACCGGACCCGGAGTTCCCCGTCCTGCCGGCCATCAACGACAGCGCGGCGGCGGACGCGTACACGTCGCGCCTACGGTCGCTCGCCAGCGAGGAGCACCCGGTGAACGTGCCTCGCCACGTCCAGGAGCACATGCTCGTCACCCTCGCGGTGAACGTGATCGCGTGCTCGCCCGACGAGCACTGCAAGGGACCCCGTGGCAACCGCATGGGCGCGAGCCTGAACAACGTCAGCTTCGAGGCGCCGCGGCACGCGAACATCCTCGACGCGTACTACCACAAGGTCCGTGGCGTGCACACGACCGACTTCCCCAGCAACCCGCCGCTGCTGTTCAACTTCACGGGCGACGTCCCTCCGGAGCTCTGGCTCACGAAGCGCGGCACGAAGGTGAAGGTGCTGGAGTACGGCACCACGGTGGAGGTGGTGCTGCAGAACACGGCGATCCTCGGCAGCGATAGCCACCCGATGCACCTGCACGGGTTCAGCTTCTACGTGGTGGGAACGGGTTCCGGCAACTTCGACAGGCACAGGGACCCCGCCGGCTACAACTTGGTCGACCCGCCGTACCAGAACACGGTCGCTGTGCCCAGTTTCGGGTGGTCTGCGATCCGTTTCCGTGCCGAAAACCCTGGTGCGTACGTGTTGCTGTTTTGTGTTTGTTGTTTCTATATGCAAGTTTCAGTTATCAGTTCCTCATGATCATGGCTATCGTGGTTTTTGGTATGGTTGTCTAGGTGTGTGGTTCATGCACTGTCACATTGAACGGCACATGGCGTGGGGGATGGACACCGTTTTCATCGTGAAGGATGGGTATGCACCGGAAGCTAAGATGTTGCCACGGCCTCCGGGGATGCCTAGGTGTTGATGACCAAAGGTTGATATGGTACCGATTTCATTAGTAGCTTTTTTTTTAAGGGGAGATTTCATTACTAGCCAGGCGCCCAGGCCTGGGCCAATTCTCGTTGGGCCTTTGAAAGCAGACTGCAACCCCAAACTCGGGCAAATCAAACTTCACTGATATTGTTTTATGGCTAGATCAATTTGTATACTTCTATTGTTTTTCTTCTTTCTTGTTTGTTTATTGATTGTTGTGTGTAGCTAATCGTAACATTTTTTTATATCTATATACCTATACCTAATATTAAACAACAAGTTCAACTGTCCTTTTTTACTTTCCAAAATACCATGCATCCTTTACGTCCTGTATGTGACCCGGACGATGACCCGTGTTCATACGAGTATGACTCATGTCCAATGATAATATAAAATTCGATTTCAAAACGCATTGGAACCTGAACACATTTGCTAGTCTATTTAATACTACTAAAATATGGTAGTTTCACTCTCCGTTCTTTGGTCCGTCGTCCCTTCTTGTGTTCACATGCAAAATCTTCGCTGGTGCCATGTCATGGCCAAGTCTAAGCCTTTGGGCATCGCGACTCGACGTGGCCTCCCGCATGCACGGGCGTGTGACTTGCTTTCCACATTTTCAACCTCATAATAGACACACATGATAGCTATACATTTAAGTTGAGTCAATCTAAACCCATATCCCCATCTTGGATTAATCATTTATGTACCTAGCATTTATTATAAACCTTAAGATTGATATGATTTAATTAAAATATGGTTTAGTCAAGCCTAATTAAACCTCTTCGCTACAACTAAAAAGCAGGACGAGCCTCGATCGCCCGCTCCCTACGCCTACGCCTAACACACACCGTGGTTTTGTTTGGTTTTCTCTCCACCATGTGATTAGTTGCATGCGTCCTTTACCTCTCTCTGGTTTTCTTTAAAAAACTAGCTTAGTGAATCAACAAAACCCCCTCTAATCATTGTGACTCGATGAACAAAACCAAAATCTCTTCCACACTAGCAACCTGAAAAATCATGCAAAGTTTCTGTAACAACCCAGATTATTCTGGAAACCAAAAATACAAGCTTTCAAAAAAATTTCTTGCAATTGAGTGAAACATGTAATTGCTAGGTAAAACACGAGTCCAACTCGCTATCAAGACGTTGCATACATGTAGATGGTTTGTAGGTGATTGCCGGAGTTTTCGAGTTGTCCTGTGTTTGAGCCTCGTTTTTGTCGGAGAGCACAACCATAGCAACCTCCTTGTGATCCTCGTGGGATTATTTCGAGTCTTCCGTGAATCTCTCTCTATAATCCCGAACTCCACTAGAACCCGGACTTGCCATTTATATTTGTGCCAACCATTGGACCGGACTCCCTAAACCCTAAGACCCCTAGTAGACCACCACGATGAGTAAGCATGTTGTTAATACATGCGGGTACACACATATAAGACCTAGGAGTAGGAGAACAAAGGAAAAGACCCTCTTCTCTAGTCGCCAGTGGAAATCATCTCAAGCCCCCTCTTGGAGCTCACATCTCAAGTGCCATCAATACTCCTTCCTTGAAATTCCTATTCAAACTCCATGCAGAACTCCCCGAATTTCCCCTAAATTCTTCCTTCGAGTTTTTCTAAATATCCCCTGAAAAATTTCCATCCGAACACTCGTGGAAATTTCGTCTTGAGTTCATATGAACCTCTCCAAATGGTTCCTCGAACACCGCTTTATATTTCACCTTGGAAATCCTTCTCAAGATGTGGTGAATTCTTCTCAAATCCAAATTCAAAACCATTTAAACTTAAATTGGAGAATCTATTTCCTTCTCTCTCTTCTCTCCCCTCACGCCTTGGCCCGGCCCAGCACCCCCTCTCTTCCCCTTCTTTCTGCACCGGCCCAGCAGGCTGCAGGAGCCCAACCGAGCACCCCTCCCCTTGGCCCAACCGGCGCCAACAGGCCCAGCCAGCCTCTCCCACTCGAAGCCATGGCCCAGCCTACCCTGCTAGCCCACTTGCCCTTTTCTCCCTCGGCCCAGCTCGCCACTCCTCCCTTCGGCCCGCCCCGCCAGCGCCTTGGCCCAACCAGGCCGCTGCCACGACGCGGCCCAGCCTAGCCAGCAGCCGAAGCCCTACTCCAACCCTAGGGCGCATGCAGCCGCTCCCAGCCGCCACCGCGAGCACCTCCCACCCTTCAGCGACTACCAGCAAGGCCGGAGCCCATCGTCGCAGCACCAGCCGCGAGCTCCATCCTCGGCTGCTGCGGTCACCACCTCGCTGTGCACCTCTTCATCCCCGTCGGGAGGCACGCCCCTGCTCGTGCTCCAAGCCTCCGGACAGCAGCAGCAGCCCTTCCTCGCTATGCACCACCGACCACTTCGCCGATGGACCGCAACATCTTCTCGGCGTCGACCGTCGTCATCTTTTGTGACCGGCCTTCAAGCCGTGGAACTCTATGTGCAGGGAAGAAGCCGGCCCCTTGCGGCATCCTTCGTGAACCATGGCCGAGCTCCGTCCAACAGTCGCCACCTGATTCGGCAATCTATATCCTCCCCACTTTTGTGAACATGTGTTTATCTTTCATTCGCACATGACCATCATCTATGTATCATCTATATATCCATGATTAGTAAATGCCTATGCCGACCATCGCCGCCGGTCTACTCCTTTGTTTCCATTTCCCTTCATGACGATCTATCTATTATGCGTGTCTATCTCTTGTACCTCAAATTCTTTTCCCAAGTGCTTCGATTAGGTGCTACATCTTCGTCGCCCGATCACCTGGATGAGCCAAAGCCGTTGGATGACCACAGGTGCGACCAACTACAAGCTCCGCCAAGATCATGATGCCGAGCAACGCGGGTCACGTTCTTTCACTTCGACAAACCTCGGTGAGCCACCACTGTGCCTCTCTTTCCAACCCCGATTTTGCTTACCGGCCATGGCGTTCCAGCCATGGAACGTGTAGACCGAGGCCACCTCCGACCTTTGGACACACAAGCACACACACACACACATGTGACTAACCCAAGCCAAATCGAACCACCGGAGTTCCAAGAACGCCGGTGTGGTTGCTGACCACCATTGAAGCATTCTCTAAAGCCATGTCTCGTCCACCGTGAACCACACCCGATTGAGTCAAGCCTTGATCGCTGTCTCTGACGTTGCGACGGAGCTCTACTGCTCCTAGACACGCCCGCACTCACTAGCATGAGACCGGACTTAGCCAAACGGATCCACGGCGTAGGAGACGCCGGAAAGGACTTGTCGCCTGTAAAACCCATCGTGGCCAAGCCATGCCACGGCGAAGAGTTACCATGACCTCATCGTGAGCCCCGAAGCCGTAATTGGACCACGTGGTATTGATCACCGCATCATGGACTGCAGGATTCCCTTTTTGGTTGCCCTGACGGTTCCGTGGAACCCTATGCCCGTGTTTCACCACTGTTCCAGCTACCTCGAGTTACGAGAACATGCCATCGAGATCTACCGGGATCCACACTAAAGGCCTTTTGAAGTAGTCTCATTGCACAACTCACGGACAAAGCCCTAGCATACACCGCAAGACCTAGCACCGTGCCATCGTTGTATTGAGTCCGTTCCTGACATTCCGGCTGCCTCGTTAAACGAGGGCGAGCCATTGCGAAACCATGTGATCCCTAGCATCGTACCGATGACAAGTGGAGTCTTTCTGACATCCCGGTCCCCTTGCCTTGCAAGTGCATGCTATTGAGGAGATATCATGACCCCGTCTACTACGAGCCGTAACCCTAGACCATGAACCCTAGTCGTAGGTCTTATCGAGACCATGGAAAGCCCCATCTCGCATCTTTCCGTTTACGCATATCTACCTTGTTGGGCCCTAATCTTACGACCTATCTATCCATGACTGTCTTACAGGATCTACCCATTCCCCAGCTATGGAATGTGCTACTCCGCAGTCGTGTCGAGTTGTTGTGTCTTTTGGTCATGTTTGGTTCTTATCGCTGGTTGTTGGTGTTGTTGCTCGTGTCTTTGAGCCTTCGAGAGCGGTGAGGATCGTACCTCGTTCGGACGTTACGATCGCGGGATCCGCTCTCGCCATGACCGTGATGCCGAGTGTAACTCGACCCCTCGCTTTTAGTTGACTTCATAGTACCACGAGTGTTAGCTTTTGTCTTCGCCCTAGAACATGGTCGTGATGGATTCGATGTCGATACTAACCTCGATGCGGATATCACCCGCACGCTTTGAGCCCTCCATGACCAAGTCCTGTGGGAGATGACCTAGGAGATAACAATCATGGAATGATGGATGCCAACTCGTTGGTGTAGCTTGTGGCCACGAGTTCGCCTCACCATGACCATGGAGCTACGCCACTCTTTTGCTTTTACTTGCCTCTTCGTGCTCAAACCCCCGTATGCTTGTACCTTGTATGACCATCGCATTTATTTGATTCCCGCGGTGACAACCGCACCGCTATGAATTAGAGAGATGTCTTAGTGCTAGTGCACCTAAGTCGGGTACCCTACGAGCACCACTGCAGACGCCTCTCTTTGCCGAGTGTTGGAGGCACTCGGCAAAGCCAGCCAAGCACTCGGCAAAGGCTTTGCCGAGTGCCGCACTCGGCAAAGGTCTCTCGGCAAAGATTTTATCGGCA
Organism: Miscanthus lutarioriparius; assembly: GCA_904845875.1. NCBI lineage: Eukaryota > Viridiplantae > Streptophyta > Magnoliopsida > Poales > Poaceae > Miscanthus > Miscanthus lutarioriparius. The sequence goes on from CAJGYO010000008.1 coordinate 10,716,054, forward strand.
AAAATTTCTTTGTCGAGTGCCAAAAATCGACACTCGGCAAAGTCTTTGCCGAGTGCCAAGCCCGCACTTGGCAAAAAAATAACTGCCATCAACATTTGACGCCGACTTTGCCGAGTGCCTAGGGACTGGCACTCGGCAAAATTTGAATTTTTGCCGAGAGCCAGGGCTCAGCACTCGGCAAAGAAACCATTTTTTTAAAAAAATCTTTTTAAAAATAGTCTTTGCCGAGTGGTACCACCTGGCACTCGGCAAAATTGACCTCTTTGCCGAGTGCCAGGCTGTGGCACTCGGCAAAACTAGGGAAGTGGCTGTTTTTGCAGCATTTTTTTCTAGCTTTGCCGAGTGCCACACCCCTAGCACTCGGCAAAGACTTCTTTGCCCAGTGTTGGCACTCGGCAAAGTTGGGAAATTTGCTATTTTTTTGTTTGTTGCTTTCCTTCGAAAGCAAACACGCAAAACTCATATATAATACATGAGACAGCACACATGCATTTAGCATCACACAAAATGCATACATAATCCATCACATACATCCATAATACATCACAAGCACATCCAACATCCATCACAAGCACATCCTCCTGCATAATCCATCACACGCACATCCAATGTGCAAATCCATGACAACATCTAAGAAGTCTTCATCCAACACAAGTCCTAGATCAAGAAAAGTCAATGAAACATGAAGGGGCACCACCTACTGCCACTGATCCCAATGGGAGCCTGAAGGGGCACCTCCGTGCGGTGGTGGACCTGTCCAGCCGGGGTGTGTGTGCTGAGGCGAAGGAGTCGGGTTCGAACCCGACGACTGTTGATGCACAAAGGAGAATTGAATTCATTAGTATCTACACAAGCTAAAGGACTTGATCAACCATATATATATACTCACCGGAGTGCCTAGAGCCAGAGGAGTAGGAGGCACAACTGGAGCGAGCAGCGACTAGGGCACCACCACACCCGGGAGAGTGGTGTCGAGGCTCGACATGAATGAGAACATGTCCTACATCCTCTGCGCCTCGGCCGCCCTCTGGGCCCTCAGGACCTCCCACTCGGCCCTCTCAGCCTCCCTCTGGGCCCTCTCCCTCTCCCTCTCGACCCTCTCGGCCTCCCTCTCGGCCTCCATCCTCTCCACAGTGGCTTGCAATATTCAATCACCAACGTTTAAACAATGTAAATGCAAGGTACATGTGTAAAAGTAATGAACGGCGAATGAAATAGAACTAACCTAGAGTGCCGCCATCTGCTGCAGTGTGCTCACCTGCCGAGGTCGAATGGGGACGGAGGAGCTCATGCTCTATGCTCGGATCTGGGCGAGGTTGGGCACAGAGGTCGAGTCGACCATGTTGGAGGCCATCCAGTACCGGCCGTGCTGCTTCCCTCCTCCGAGCCTCATCATGAGGTCGGTATCAAGAGGCTGGGTGGCGGGGTCGAAGTCCTCCCCATGCCGCTCGAGGGCCACCGAGGCGTAGTCGGTGAGCTTGCTGTGGACGCTCATGTTGTTGTACGCCTCGGGCCCGTCCTCCGGGTTGTAGACGATGTCCGGGGCTGTCGCCTTGCCCTTGTGTGCCATGGCGTACGCCATGAACTCGTTGCATTCCTAGCCATCATGCGACTAGGGTTGCGAGGAAAACACAAAGACGATTAGAAGTAATGAGAATTGAGCGTTAGAACAAATAAATAAATAAGTGCGTAGTGTACCCAGGCTGGCGCATTTAACCGAGGGGCGGTTGCCTTGGTGGTGCGCCGGCCCACCCATCTATAGGCGGCACTCCTGACGGAGGGCGTGCCTCTCCCTCCACTCATCGGAGACCCACTTGTCCATGATGGCCGCCCAACAGTCTCTGTGGGTGGCGCACCAAGAAGGACACATCTGCATGCCATCAAGTATTAGAAATGTTAGAATATAAAATGAAGGCTACCTATTCTTCATGGAATGAGTCAAGATAACAATGTTTTATAACTTATTGCAGTCTTGCTCCCCGGTGAGTGTCATGGTCCCGGCCTCGCTCTTTCCCGAGTGCACCGCAAGCGAAGGACGTCGCCACGAGTGGTTAATGTGGCACCGTAGCCTCGCCTCATAGTATAGGTCCGTGACTCGGCCCTGCATGCCTGCCCCACACCTTCGTCACCCAAAGCGGGTCATGCCCCTCCTCCAACGTGAAGAAGTCCGCGCATATAGACATCATGTGTCCTTTCATTATTTCAAGAACGTCTAATGAATTCATAGTATTGAGCAATGTAGTGTGATGTAGACTCACCCAGAACTCACGCCTGATCCGCTCCTGTACGGTGCCGTACACGGCGTCCACGGCGGAGTTGAAGTGGTCCCACGTCCAGGGAGGTGACTCAACCTGGGCGTGGGTGACCAAACCAGGGTAGTGCAGGCGGATCAGGCTGCCGAGGATCCCATTGCACTGCCGATGATCGCCCCCAGACACAAGTTCCCAGTTCCTACAGGAGTCAGTAAGAAGAATTGTTAGTCCGCAGTTTGGTTTTCAGCATATGAACAAGAAGAGATGCAAAATGAAAAGATACTTACTTGTCGCCCTTGGGACGAATCACCGGCCTCCTCTGAAACGGGATCGGCCGTGCCGGGAGCTGCGAGGACCCACACAAGTACGGTACCGATGAGGTGCTCAAAGTGGAACCCCCCGCCACCCCCCAGAGGAAGTGTCACCCCCGCCACCCCCCAGAGGAAGTGTCACCCCCTCCTATCTGGGGGGCCAGCTGCTGGTCCTCATCGTCAGTGGTCGTCATCCGGTCCTCCTCGGGTGGGGGGACGGCAGATGACTGCACCGCCCTCCTCGGATGGCCGCGGGGGCGGCGGGCCGGACGACTCCTCGCCTCTCGCCTCCGCCTCCGCCTCTGCCTCCTGAGTCGTCCTCACGTAGAGCGAGTTGCAGGTCCGGGGCCGCCTTCCGCCCAGCATTTTGTCGAGTGCCTGCAAATACAAAGAGTAAACCAGTTAGCACAATATAGACAAATATAAAGATGCAAAATGAACGAAACATAACTAGAAAATAATAATAATATAGTATTACATGAATTAGAAATAATCTTCAGGATCGGCAGTGGCCGGATCATAAGTGTCGTCATCACTATCAATATTGTCTAACATTTCCGCCTCATCTCCATCGTTGTCATCAATGGCAACGCCAAACCGTAATCGCTCAAGCAGTGCTAAGTCTTTGGCATTTTGCACCTCTTCTCCATCGTCCTCATCTCCATCGTCCTCATCAATGTCATTGTCTACTTCCATGCCCATCAGCGAAAACATGTCTATGTCAAACGTGCCATCTAGCCCCTCGGGTTGATAGAACTCCCCTGTATATGTGTTTGGGTCAAAGTTGTAATCCTCATCGTTTGGGGATGGGCACTTTGCCATGCTTGGTGATACCAATCACAAGAAGGTACCAACCCTCAAGAGTGGGATCTTTTTGGCACGCCCATGGAAGATAATAAACTTGCGTGGCCTGTTGAGCCACAATATAGACATCGTCTCCTTGATAGAGGGAATCTTGTCGAATTTCAACTTGTCCAATCTCAGGGGCTCTTCTCGTGACATTGGGATCGAACTAATGGCATTTGAATCTGATGTGCTTATGACCTCCATGAAGCTCAAAGTTGAGCTCATATATTTCTTCGACTATGCCGTAGTAGTCGTGGTCATCATCGGCGCATCACGAACTCCAAAGATTTGTGGTTTTTTGATTGGGCCGACTGAGCTCGTGGCTTCTTGTGTGGAAGCGATAGCCATTCACATCATATACGGTGAATGACTTGACCCTATAGGGGAAGCCTTTGACAATCTATTTCAACTCTTCATCCATTTCCACATCCGTGCGTGCCTGTAAGGTGAGGGCGGATAGATCATTACTCGCTCGTAGGAGCAAAGTGGGATGTCACAGATGGAACGATGTAAATTGGATGGTACCTTCTTTTCAAACCATGAAATGAAATCGGGCACACCATCTTTGAGAAGATTATCTTGTTCTTGAGGGGAAGGATCCTATTATTTCATCCAAAGATGTATTCGAAATTCCTCGAAAAAAGCAGGAGACAAGGGGGTTGGATAGATAGACGATAGTGATGGCGTATGTAACAAGCTCATTGAGAACTTACTGCACATAAGGGTTCACTTTGTCAAGGTTCAACAACACATACAACATGATAGTGCGCCACTCATCATTCCGCAAGGTCTTGGTGCTCGAAGCGCTTGCCCTGCCAAGTTGACCTTTGAAAAGGCTGAGATTTGACAACCTCTCGTCGGTGTTGTAACGAGGGATTGGATTGTGCACGCTGGGAAGGCTATCCTTATAGTATGATGTTGTGAAGTTTGACACCTCCTCAAGAATGAATGCCTCTGCCATGGATGCCTCAATTCTGGCTTTATTTCTATACTTTTTCCGAAGAACCTTTAGACATCTCTTGATTGGATAACACCAACGGGCTTGCACGGGCCCCCCATTCGTGCCTCGTGAGGTAGGTGCAAAATCAGATGCTGCATTGAGAGGAAGAAGCCAGGTGGGAAGATCTTCTCCATCTTACAGAGCAACACAGGTGCCACTTTCTCTAAGTCATCAATCACGCCCGAGATAGCTCCTTGGCACAAAGCTGGCGGAAGAAATAGCTCAACTCTGCCAGGATGCGCCACACATGCTCGGGGACGAAACCTCTGGTCATCGCTGGAAGGAGCCGCTCAATCCATATGTGGAAGTCATGACTCTTCATCCCTAACACTCGGCAAGTGGACACGTTCACTCCCCTCCTCAGATTCGCCACATACCCATCAGGGAACATTAACGACTGAACCCACTGACATACTTCCCTCCTTTGGTCCTTCTTCAAAACAAAATCGACCGAAGTCCTTTTCCATTTCTTGCTAGGCGCGGGAGTCTCATCACTTGCTTTGGTCTATCGCACAGTGCTGCCAGGTCCACTCTTGCCTTAACATTGTCCTTTGACTTTTCTGTGTCCATGAGTGTTCCCCAAAGCACCTCGGCGATATTCTTCTCTGTGTGCATTAAATCAATGTTGTGTGGAAGAAGAAGATCGTTGAAATAGGGAAGCCTAGTCAAGCCCAATTTATGAGTCCACATGTGGTACTGACCATATCCATCAAAACGACCTTTCTCTTTGTCAACTTTGAGAGCCTCTATCTCAGCGCGGATCTCGGCAGCGGTCATCATCTGAGGTGCAGGATCGATGACTTCAACACCTTTCATGAAGTTCTTGATGTCTCGTCTGAATGGATGGTCAAGGGGGAGGAACTGACGATGTTGGTCGAACGAAGAAAATTTGCCACCACTCTTCAGCCAAGTGAACCTCACACCTGTCTTGCATATTGGGCATGGGAACTTCCCATGAACACACCACCCGTAGAATAGGCCATACGCCAGGAAGTCATGCAGGGAGTAGTGGTACCACACATGCATTGTGAAGTTTCTCTTTGTAGCTCGGTCGTATGTCAGTACCCCCTTTTCCCAAGCATCGATCAAATCATCGAACACAGGCTCCATGAACACACCCATATTGTTCCCCGGATGTCTAGGAATTATCAGCGACAAAAATACGTTCTTGGGTTGAAAGATGACACCGGGGGGAGATTCAGTGGTATCATGAACATGGACCAACAAGTGTATGGGGCCGCGGACAATCCATACGGGTTGAACCCATCTGTTGCCAACGCTACACGTACATTGCGAGCCTCCTCAGCTTTAACACGATGTATGCCATCGAAATGGGTCCAGGCGTCGCCATCCGATGGGTGTACCATCTTGTCCGGATTGTATCTTTTGCCATTTTTGTGCCATGTCATCTGTTTCGCGGACTCCTCTGTCATGTACAGCCGTTGGATCCTCGGTATGAAAGAAAGGTACCGTAGGACCTTCGTAGGGATACTCAGCTATTCCTTCTTGCCATCACTAGTGTCGACCTCCAGGTACCTAGAGGATTTGCACTTTGGACAGTGCAATGCTCCCTCGTGATCTTTCCTAAAAAGGACGCATCCATTCGGACAAGCATGGATCTGCTCATACGACATCTTAAGTGCACGAAGAAGTTTCTATGACTCGTACAAGTTCTTTGGTAGGATGTGATCCTCCGGAAGCAGGGATCCAAAAACTGCCAACATACCATCGAAGTTGTCCCGACTCATGCTAAACTGCGACTTCAACCCCATGATGCGTCCAATTGCATCCAGCTGCGATACCGTTGTCTTTTCGTGCAAGGGCTTCTGCGCTGAAGACAACATATCATAGAACGCCTTTGCGCTTTCCTCTGGCTTCTCCTCCAATCCTTCATCGAACCATGCCTGCTGAATGTCATCCATCCAGTCTGCTACCCCGCCATCTCCATCATAATCCTCGAGACGCTGTCTCACCACCTCCTCTCTAATACAATCGGCTTCACCATGGTGGATCCAGTGGGTATAGTTTGCCGTGAATCCATACTTGATAAGATCTTCCCCCACGAGCCTCTTAATTTTTCTTTTCTTGTTGCCACATCTGCTGCACGGACACAACATCTGGGCTGACCCTTTAGCAGCCTCGCCAAATGCATGCTGTAGGAAAGCATTGGTCTTGGTCATCCATTCTGGGGTCATACTTGCATGGCCCGTGTACATCCACTCACGGTTATCCATCCTCTGGCACATGCATATGTAAGCGAGTAATAAAAACTACAGGTAAATCCACAAGGCGTTCCTACTATACATCTAATAGGTGAAGGATAGGTCCTAATCCCATCCGAGGATGTGTAGATGAGGTTGGCTTCCATGGTCCGCTCCTATCCAAGATGTATTTTTTATAAAGACACCTCCTCGCATTGTTCTCCCGATACACGTCCTGGCAGGGAGATTGTGTATCAGGAGAACAACGAGGAGGTGGTGCCGAAACTCTATCTCGGACAGGAGCGGGCCACGGAAACCAACCCATCTACGCATCCGCGGGCTGTCCAAAAAACGTGGACAATCCGAAACAGGTATGGAATTTGGTATGCAAAGATCTGCATACCAACGACCGTATCTCTTTTGGACGGGAGACGCCTAACTGGGGTTACACGAGATACAAGTATGGAAGATGGGTTATACCTAGGGTGTCGGTGAGGTGGGGCTAGTGGGGCGGTGGCGAGTCGCCGCAGTGATGGCGAGGCGACGCGTGCGTGCAGTAATCCGCATAACGCCAACGAAGACGATCGGGTCATTTGAGTGCCTCCCAACGGTTCTCGTCCCGCAAAGAAAAGGCAAATGGTTAGACTCCATTGAAAATTTGGTAGCACCTCCCACAGACCGGAGAGGTTCCCAAAACTCTCAGAAAACATTGGCACGAAGGCCAACAACCACATGTATACCAAACATAGGCATGAAGGCCATCAACCACATACATACAACAATAACTACTACTAACACTAAAACTATGAACAACAACTACAACTACTATCATCACTACGACTTACTAACTAATACTAACACTACTAATTAACTACTACTACTAACACTACTACTTACTAACTAATACTAACATTAGGGCATACCTTGCCAACGAGAATGCGAAGACCGAGAGGGCGGCGACGACAACGGGACGACCGCACTACAGGCGTGAGGGTCGCATTTGAACCGAGGCGGCACCTTTCTTCTCCTCTCTTCTCCTCTTCTCCCTTCTCCTTCTCTCCTCCTCCTCCTCCTCTCTTCTCCCCCGCCTCCTTCTCCTCCCTTCTCCTTCCCTCCTCCTCCTCTCTTCTCTTCTCTTCTTCTTCTTCCTCCCCTTCTTCTCCTTCCTCCTTTCCTTCCTCCTCTTCCTCCTACCTCCTCCTCCTTCCCTCTGTGGGCGGGCGTGGCAGGGGCGGGAGCCAGAGGGGGAGAGCCTGGGTGAGTGGTGGTGGCCTGGCGCCCGGGCCGCGGGCTGGCTTCTGGCTTCTGTGTGTGTGGGTGGGGGTGTGCATGTGTGTGTGTGCGTGTGTGGTGTGTGCGTGGTGTGTGCATGGTGTGTGTGCGTATGTCCGTTTTTTTATATTTCAAACCTCTTTGCCGAGAGCCAGATCCGGGGCACTCGGCAAAGAAAGTATTTTGCCGAGTGCCCCCGATCTGGCACTCGGCGAAATAAAAAATTAAAAAAAAATCCTGTTCTGGCTTTGCCGAGTGCCTAGGGCTAGCACTCGGCAAAATATTCACTTTACCGAGTGCCAAACCTTGGCACTCGGCAAAATAATTTTTTTTTTGTTTTTTGCAACCAACTTTTTTTCTTAGATTTGTATTTGTACCATGAACAACATGTTCAAATTTGGCACAATTTCATTGCTATTTGCTATATTTCTTCACTTTATTTCGTTTTCTTGCAATTTTCCGGAAAATGTAGGTTTGAACTGCAGGTGCATCGAATAATAGTTTTGATCCATTCCAAAAATGTTATTCTTATTTGTTAGTGTCACTTTATGCTAAATCTAGGAACTGTCTCCAAATTTCGATCAACGTGCTCACGGGGCAACGTCGTGAACTTGCGTGCGAGTGGTTATTTAATTCTATAAAATTCAAACGAATCCCGAAAATCATGAAACTTGGCGAGATGTCGTGATATCACATGCATATGCGGTGGTAAAAATTTGAAAACATTTGGAGGACGTCATCATGTATGGTGTTCACAAACTAGGTGAAAACGTTTGGAGGACGTCATCACGTATGGTGTTCACAAACCAGGACATCGATATCACATGTGATGATGTCCTGGTTTGTGAACACCATACGTGATGACGTCCTCCAAATGTTTTCAAATTTTTACCACCACATATGCATGTGATATCACGACATCTCGCCAAGTTTCATGATTTTCGGGATTCGTTTGAATTTTATAGAATTAAATAACCACTGCAGACGCGAAGTTCGTGACGCTGCCCCATGAGCACGTTGATCAAATTTGAAGACAGCTTCCTAGATTTAGCATAAAGTGACACTAACAAACAAGAATAACACTTTTGGAATGGATCAAAACTATTATTCGATGCACTGAGGTTCAAACCTACATTTTCCGTAAAATTGCAAGAAAACGATATAAAGTGAAGAAATATAGCAAACAAAGAATGAAATTGTGCCAAATTTGAAAATGTTGTTCATGGTACAAATACAAATCTAAGAAAAAAGTTGGTGGCAAAAAAAAAAAAAATATTTTGCCGAGTGCCAAGGTTTGACACTCTCAAGCAAAGTGAATATTTTGCCGAAGTGCTAACCCTAGGCACTCTCAAAGCCAATATTTTGCCGAGTGTCAAATGTAAGGCACTTTCGGCAAAGAGGACGACGTTGGGTACCGTTATCCCCGGGCGCCTCTTTGCCGAGTGCCCAATTTTGCCGAGTGTCTGGCACTGGGCAAAGTTTGGCTTTGCCGAGTGCCTTATTTTGCCGAGTGCCAAGTTTCGTCGAGTGCGGCACTCGGCAAAGGTGACCTTTGCCGAGTGCCCGATATTTGGCACTCGGCAAAGATTTGAGCACTGGGCAAAGTCCCGGTTTCCTGTAGTGATCCCGCGCCGATTGCAGACCAATCGGCGTCCCAGAGACCGATAGGCCGTTCGGGGGCCGCACGCACCCGTAAGTACGTGCAGTTTGAGTTTGTTGGCCTGGCCCTAGTGCTCCGCTGATGTGGGGGTCCCGGGGGAATCGCCTCCCTATCCTAGGTGTACGTCGCCGCATTCAATTTCGTGCAGGTATAGGTAGTTGGCCGGAGAGAGCTCTACGTACTAGGCTTTGGTCATTGCCATGGTTGTGGTTGGGGTGCCGATGAGTGGATTAGACATAGTTGTGTTTTGTGTTATCATGCTTTTGCTTGCTTTTAAATTTCAGTTGATTCACAATTTCGGCATTGGCGCGGGACAGCGGGCGATGCCATGCCATGCCATGCCGCACAGGGCGGGAGACCAACATCGACGCCGCGACGCTCACGGCGTAAGTATGGCGTATGCATGCATGCGCTCGCGGCGCCGACGGCTCGCCTGGACTTGTACAGCTGCCTGCTGCTATATATATATATATATATATATATATATGTGTGTGTGTGTGTGTGTGTGTGTGTGTGCGCGCGCGCGTGTGTGTATAAGGGTAAGGCTATTCTGCCGCTGGCCATATAATAACTTATTCTAAGACCACCTTGATTTACGATAATATTTGTACCAATTTACGATAATGACAATACACATTTATGATACATGGGTTTCTATAATTCAAGATGATACTTATCATAATACTATAGTAAATCACTTAGGAGGGTGTTACCATAATCTTGTAAATTAGTATAGTAAATAGTAAATGTCGTAACTCAAAGTGGCCACAGAATAACTTATTCTGCGGCCAGCTATAGAACATTACTATATATATAATATATATATATATATATATATATATATATATATATATATATATATATATATATATATATATATATATATATATATATATAAAATTATGGTAAATATCTTCATGTGTTATAATAACCCAACTATATCGAATATATGTATTGACATTATATATATAAATTATATATATATATATATATATAAATATATATATATATATAAATAACTTATTTTATATATATATATAGCTAGCTGCCAATAGCGTTGTCCTATATACGGACTATGATGATGGACACACGCAAGGATGACGAAAATTAAGGTTGCCGTCGTTGACGGGGGCCATGTACGTACGTGCCCATGCGGAGGAAGGATTGGTTGCGACGAGGATGAGCCGCGAACCCTCCGCCGTCGCCGGCCGGCAGCGCGCAATCCGGTCCCTTGTTAGTGGTGCACCAGTTTGGAAGCTTGTGGTGCGGTGATGATTGGCGTTACTAGTACTACTGTCAACTGACATTGTGGTTCGCAACTTCGCAGTGGAAACCGTCACGTAGTTCGCGGCGTTTTAGTTGCGCATCAGCTCACGTCTCCATCTTAACACCCTCTCACACGCCCATGGTTTAATTTGATGACATTTTTTTTACATAGACAGACATGGCAAACTCTACCTATTATTTAGCTACATACGATGATGGAACCGCCTTGGTTTGTTTATTTGTTTCAACACAACTCCAACGACCATATATATATATATATATACACACACGTACTGTCCTGTAGCTGGCCGCAAAACAAGTTATTCTGTGGACCACTTTGAGTAACTCCCTCATAAGTGATTTACTATAGCATTATGGTAAGTATCATCTTGAATTATAGTAACTCATGTATGTGTATTGTCATTATCGTAAATTGGTATAAACATTATCATAAATCAAGGTGGCCATAGAATAAGTTATTCTATGGCCAGCTGTAGAATAGCCTTACCGTGTGTGTGTATATATATATATATATATATAATGTGCCCGTTAATTCATCACATAAGTTACACTTTCTGGAAAGACTTACGTGTATTCGATAGGTATATGTAGTATGTCCAAATTTATCCTTGACGATCACTTTGTAAAGAGCGCCTAATATTTACTCGATCTGGTAGAAGAATTTAACACAAGTAAGGAAAACAGGTATCCACGAAGACTCTAAACTTCCAAATAGTATAATATTATCCATTGTGAAAATTAAAGGCGAGCGGATCAAGAAACAATAGTAGAGGTTTGTCCTCCTTATTTTCTATATTTAACTTATTCTAAGTTTCAACGAGTACAAACTTAGAGGAGAGGAGAGATTTCATTTCATGTTTCCAACCAAGGAAGAGGGGGCTTGAGTTACGACCGACACGGTGCTAAATCCGCCACTGCCTAGCAACCCCCCTTCCCTCCCCCTATCTGTCACTCTCTCTGAGCTAACCATCTCTAGGTGAGTCTTGTAGGCAAATAAACTATGAGCAATCCGTAAACTCACCAACTCGGTATCGAGCAGGTGGACCAGATGTTTTTCTCTCTATTAGCCATGATTTACATTATAAAAAAACGCTAGCTTCGTGTGACAGTGAACTCAGCATCACATAGACCGCTAATCATCCACCTAGATAAGTATTTGATGTGTACATACCCATAGATTGAAACAGACGTGACAGAAGACCACTTTCGGCCATGTACTTTTTCTATTCGCTGCTGCTGCTTGTGGCAGAACCGCCTAATCTAATGCCTCCCAGGAGTGCTTGTCTTCCATTAAACACTAAGCACTCAGAGGAAGACACTAAATTACTCGGTTCCGTCGAGCACACCCCAGGGGAGAACCCAAAAATCCACATTTTTACATCAGGATCACAAATGAGAGAATAAAGCTTTCATCATTCTTAACTATTTCTTACATCACTTTTTATACACATCAGAGTTTAACATTTATTAGTATAACAACGGAATGTAATCATATTATCAGAGTTATGAACAATTTAAGTTAACAGCGGAATATAAACATGTGATCAGGATTACAGCGGAAATAATTATGTAATCATGACATGATGAAGCATTGATAAATGACTAGGACAACATATTATAAAACTTTCATTTATAAAATATTTAGTAAGAGTTATAAATAAAGACTATTATCACAGCGTAAATGAAATCCTCTTTGAGCCCACCAGGAGGAATCCATACACAAGAGTCAGCTTTAACCTCCACCTGTCACATGCAACAGGGTGAATAAAACCCTGAGTACTCAATTGTACTCAGCAATACTTACCCGATAGGAGGAAAGAAAAAACTCCAAGGATATGCAAGGCTATCTGGCTTGTGGGTTTATTGCATCTGCAGAAAGCATTACTAAGCGTGCGTCCTTATATTCGATTTTTATTAGGAAGCCGCATTAGTTCATTAACTAACCATTCTATATAAGCACCTATGCTACTTTCAAGCTGGTGGTAAGCAATTAGATTTCTTTTTTTATCTTTCATCTTTCATCTTTTAGTTCTTACTACGGTGCTAGACCGTAGACAAGCCATATCGGATTTCTCGGCGATTCGCGAATCAATGCCCCTAGCTGGGTACCCTAAAAATACACGCCCCGCTTGTACCCAAGGCACAAGCAGGACCAACTCATCACCCTCCTGTCCTAGGGTCCTAGTTCCTCATCCAAACTGGGACTCCAAGCCCCCGCCCCTGAGTCCCGGACTCAGGGCGGTGCAAGGACCTCCTCCACCAAAAAAACCGCCGATCGGTCCAAAAAGAGCCGGAACCCTCCTTATATTCGATTTTTATTAGGAAGCCGCATTAGTTCATTAACTAACCATTCTATATAAGCACCTATACTACTTTCAAGCAGGTGGTAAGCAATTAGATTTCCTTTTTCATCTTTCATCTTTCATCTTTTAGTTCTTACTACGGTGCTAGACCGTAGACAAGCCGTATCGGATTTCTCAGCGATTCGCGAATTAATGCCCCCAGCTGGGTACCTCGAAAATACACGCCCCGCTGGTACCCAAGGCACATGTAGGACCAACTCATCACCCTTCTGTCCTAGGGTCCTAGTTCCTCGTCCAAACTGGGACTCCAAGCCCCCGCCCCTAAGTCCTAGACTCAGGGCGGTGCAAGGACCTCCTCCACCAAAAAAAAACCTGACAGTCGGTCCGGAAAGAGCCGAAACCCACGACAAGAGAGCAACAAGTCTTCCAAGCGCCCATACCCAAGTATATGCTCGGGATAATAAGTCTGTGATTTGCCTAGAGTCTTATGCAATGGTCGGTCCTTAACCGACACAGACAGGGAAAGCAGTGTAACCAAGCTATGCCCCGCGTCCACGGCGACACAACCTCTTACACCCACCAATACACAAACCATATCCCTGCCCGGTCACTATTTTCCTTTCCACCATTTATATTTTCCAAGTGATAATAATGCAGTAATATATTTCCTATCTCTCACGAGTGACAGGCAATCACTCGACTTCTACCGGAGTCCTGTAGCATAGCATCCTACACGATCCTATCATACTAGTAAGACTCATAGGATAAAGATATATATATGCAAGTGGGTTTCATTCAACTCCTTAACACTTAATGCACAAATATAATTTAAACTGTAGAAAAGTAGGGGTTATGCACCGGGGCTTGCCTGGGTAAGATATATATTAAAAAGTTAGAATTTGCATCTTCAGATCATCCACCATCAACTGAATAGAAAGCCCATTGCATCATCTCCTGGAGAGAAATACCATTACACCATCTTCGGATTCCCAATCATCATTCACTTGATCCGTTGATCCATTATCGTACCTATATGATATGCATTGATGCAAATGCATAGATATAAATAATCAACGACAGCTGAAATGTTTAGAAACCCGATCACACCTCACAAGCTAACAAGCTCGTTCTAACGACGTCTATACTTAGACTACATACCCATGTTGGCGAATAAGGTGTTACTTCCCAACAATTGTTTTAGTTATACAAATTCTAGGGTGTTTCTATACTCCATTCTATCAATTTAATCTTTATTTGAAATAGAACATCATTATCTATCTAGCAATTTAATTATTATAGAGTTACAAAAATTACAGTGAACAACTAATATTGCTAGGAACCTACTGTAACAATTTTTGATTCAATAGTATTGCCCATTTATCACAATAATTACTACAAATTCATATTTTTACAATATTAAGTACCTTAAATTAATTATATAGCTTCCAAGAATATCATCAAACTATGTGAACAAAATATACTAATAGGTAGATCATGATTTTAGAAACTTAACAAAAACTAGTTTTATAATTTTTTGGATCCCTATACTATTTTATATTGATTTTATAAATTTACTTCCAAACTAAATTAGCTAAATGTTTTCTAGAACAAAAAGGCCCACAGTGGTAAAGGGGCCTAGCAGTGGCGATAACCGCGCGGGCAGCCCAGGCGCACAGGCAACTGGCCGGCTGAAAGGTCCTTGTTTGGTTTTGGTAATTGAGTGACAACCTAGGTGGACTAATTGTGTTTATGTGAGATACACAGGTGATTAGTCCACAGGTACATGTGTGTGAGCAACATATGCCATGAAGGTGACAATGGATTAGAGATGTTGCAAAGCTCACACATGTGATGATGAAGGAGCTTATTGCAAATGAGACATGACATTGAGTCATGTGATCAAGGTGGAGAAGATCAAGACAAGACTTGGCTTGATGGACCGGTTGCAAGCGTGAAGGGCAAGTCAAAGGCTTTGGAGTGATGGACCGCGTGGCGGTGAAGCTTGAGCAAGACTTGGCGCCGATGGACGATAGCAACGGTGAAGAGCAAGTAGAGTCAAGATCGATGAACCAATATGATCATGTGATGATATGAAGTGGATCATATCATTGTTGATCGTGTTGGTGCATGTGTTGCATCGACGTTGGAGGAGATGGAATGGAATGCGCAAGGCAAAGGTATAACCTAGGGCATTTCATTTCACCGGTCATAGGTGTGTAGAGAAGTTAATGACCGGGTTTAGGATAGATGGCCGTACTATCAAGAGGAGCAAACTTGTTTGCATATCGGTCATCTAGTGCCACTCGAGTGATCTAACTTTGCATCGTCGCTAGGATCGAGTGGCGTGGCAAGTTCAGTGGCTAACATCCTTTGGGAAATGATTGTGAAAATGCTAACACACATACACATGGTGGTGTACACTTGGTGGTGTTGGCACATTTACAAAGGAGGTGGTGTTTGCAGGGGTGAGATGGGTTTGGGTCCCTCTCCACTACGCCGGATGTAAGTTCTTGTGGTTAGCACATCGACGCTTTCGGGAAAATAGAATGCCTATTTTCTACTGCGCCGGATGTAAGTTCTTGTGGTTAGCACATTGGAGCAAGGGTGATGAAGTTAGAAGTGAAAATGAGTTAGTCGCGAAGATGCTGGCGTTGGTCAACTGACCGGACGCTGGATCTGAATGCACCGGACGCTGGCAGGCTGCGTCCGGTCAGGCTGATGTACGATGACGCAGAAGCTGGAGTGTGACCGGACGCTGGCTGCATCCGATCAAGTGTGACCGGACGCGTCAGGTCGAGGTCGGTACCTTACTGGAAACGACCGGACGCTGGGGGTTCAGCGTCCGGTCAGTTGAAAGCTGCTGCGTCCGGTCAGGTCAAGTGACCGTTGGAATCAGGACACATGGCCGTCTGCGGGCAACCGGACGCTGAGGTCCAGCGTCCGGTCAACACGACCGGAGCGTCCGGTCGGCCCGACCGTTGCCTAGTGAAGGGGTAACGGCTAGTTTAGCCCTTGGGGCTATAAATAGAAGTGGCCCTCGGCCATGGCTGGTGCTGAGCACCTCAAGGGACTTAATGTCCATGCTTGTGAGTGCTTGGGAGCCCTCCATCACACATATACTTGATAGTGATCATTCGATTGTGTGAGTGAGCGATTCTAGTGCGATTGCATCGTGAGGTTGCATCGAGTGGCACTTGGTGGTCGTGTTGCAAGCCGGTGGTGCTTGTTACTCTTGGAGGTTGCCACCTCCTAGACGGCTTGGTGGTGGTCTCCGTCGAAGCCCGCAAGAAGCTTGTGCGGCGCTCCGGAGAAGTGCTTGTGAGGGGTACTTATGCTCGCCCCGCGGGAGTCGCGAAGAGCAACTTTAGTAAAGCGTGTCATTGAGCTACCCTCACTCAAGGGGTAGGTTCTTGCGGTGCCCGACGTGCGAGCTTAGCGGGTGATGCTAATGAGCCGCCGAACCACCAAGTGAGCGGTCGACACAATGGGGACTAGCGTGTTGGCAAACACGTGAACCTCGGGAGAAAAATCAACGTGTCAACCTTATTCTTCCTGTTGGTTTGCATCCCCATTACACAAGCTTGCAATTACTTATATATATATATATCTTAAGCTTGTGTAGTTGCTCTTGTAATTAGATAGCTTGTGTAGCTAGCTAATTACCTTCTTGCTTGTGTAGCATAGAAGTAGCTCCCTTGCGTGGCTAATTTGGTTTTAGTAACCTTGTTAGTCACATTGCTTAGTTTGTGTAGCTAAGTATTTGCGCTCTCTAATTAGGCATTGGTTGCCTTGTTATTGAGCATTGCTAGTGAGCTTAGTTAGCTTTGTGCTTTTACTTACTAGCATGTGTAGGAGCTCCCTTGTTACTTAAAGTACTAGTGGCATAGGTTTGTGTGACCTTGCTCCTAGAATTGTTTAGGAGAGCTCTAGCTAGCCCGGCACCTTAGTTGCTTTATTAGTATCTTTGCAAGGTGCTAGTGAACATATATAGATGGGTGTAGTCTTGGCTAGACCGATTGTTTTAATTCACATTTATATCGGTTAGTGAAACGCGATTAATTTTAGAAAAGACTATTCACCCCCTCTAGTCCACCATCTCGACCCTTTTATGCCCATCGTGGGGGCGAGCGGCGATGTTATGGCGGCCAACGATCTGTGACCAGACGCGCTGAGCACGCGACAAAGACGCCAGCCTGCATGGCGGCGCGAGCAGCCCAGCGGCTGGCGACAAGCTGCCCACCGGCCGCGCCAAGGCGGCTCAAAGCGGGCGATCATAAAGCGGGCCAGTGGCGAGGCGTGGTACATTTGTGAATCGGTCCCAGAGCTTCTAACAAATCACCCCACAATACAATCAGCACTATTCCCATGGGTCACGTATTCGCAGTAAGGACCCTGTATAAATTTTCTGCTTGGATTCATACCCTTCTCACCTTCCTTCCTTCCTAGGAGCAGAGGAGGTCCGGCCGGCGGACATGGCGCGGCAACGCAGTGGGGCTACGGCCGGTGGTGGAGCAGCGCGGGGAGATGCGTGGACTCGGCGCACACGCGCGCATTGGCGGAGCGCCGGCACGGCCGCGGTGCGCGGACCGTGGAGGAGGCGCATGGAAGGGAGCAGCGCCGTGGAGCTGGAGGTCCGGCGTGGCGTGGGGAACGCACGCTCGCACGCACATGCGAAGGGCAGGGCAACGGCGTGGTGCTCTATGGTGGAGCGGCGTGGGTGAGAAGGGCGAGCAGGACAAGGGGCATGGGCGGCCGGATGCGGTATGGCAGCCCAATGGCGGTGCGGCTTGATGTGGTCCCCAGCGTGGTCATGGCCTCGCGGAGCTGAGTGACGGCGGCGGGAAAAGCGGCATGGCACGTGCTGCGGGGAAGCAGGCAGGAACCGAGGAGGGGGCACCGGTGACTGCGGTTGTGGCGGGCACGACGGACGAAGGTGAAACGGAGAGAGGATGAGCAGTGCGCTGCGGAACAGCGGCTGGTCGCGGTCCGTCCAGATGCTCTGCAGTGGCGAGGAGCGGGGAAGGAAGTTGCGTGCGGGCTTGGCAGGCGGAGCTACGCGCGGCTCCGGTGAATGGGCCGAGGAGCTTCACGTGCGGGGGATGCCCAAGGCGACGCGGGCGCCGTGGAGCTACAGAGGCAGCGCTGAGGCTTGCGCGCACGGTGGCCAGCCACTGAGGGTGCTCGGGAGGACGGCGCGGGGAAGTGTGGCTAGCAGCGCGAAAGCAGGAGTGAGGAGGAGTGAGGAGAGCTGGGATGGCTCCCCACGGCAACAGAGAAGAAAAAGGGAGGGGGAGGCAGGACTGATTCGGTCTAACGTGACCCAACGTGGCCGGCAGGACATGTCGGTTGGCACAGACAAGACTGAGGCCGCAGAGACAAGCAAGGTAGGCAAGGACAAGACCGCAGCCACAGAAATAGAAAAGGGGAAAATAAGAGTGTTCGACCAACTTTCATTAATGCAGGAGCAGCGTGGCAGCAGCAAAGACGACACATGTTTCACGCGCTACGGCACGGAAATGGCGCCCCAGCCCGCGGAACAACAGTGGCATGGACGAGACGGTGAATAATTGCCATGCAACGAGTACGCTGTAGAAAGAAAAAATAAACGAAGCTGCTGCGCTCTCTCTCTTGTCAGTTCGTGCTTATCAAAATAAACCCGTATATATCGTTCTATTTATTAATGGATTTTATTTTATTTATAAAAGTTGTTTTTCATGCTTAATCTAACAGAACAAACCGTTCGCTAGAATCGACGTTCGACATTCCTAAATATCTTTATGCACCGAGTAATTTAAGTCGGGCGTTTATTTGAGTCCACAAAACTAAGTCACACGAGATTCGTTTATCGCACCAAGTACATTTTAAATCTAAAAATTCTGAGAAACTCGTTTCAAAAATTTTACTTAGGCCTAAATCACGGTGCTAAATAAGATCGTAACATCAGGGGTGTTACACTGCTGGTGGTCGCAAAGACTTCTATCATTGCTTTTTTATATTCACAATCACAATGAATCAATGATGATGATGATATATAACCATGTAGCCTTAGTACTGTACTATGTTTTTTCTTTATTGTCGAATATAGCTACGCGCACGTACAACGACAACTGCACACCGCCTTAGAGCGACAACCCTGTGATGTGGTCGTCGTCATCCCCAAACGCCGTTAACTAAACGTTGCAAAAGCCATTGTACTGTAGCTTCATGAATTAGTGCACCTTTTTAAAGCTATCATCATATTATGCCACTGCTACAGAAACGATTAGTAGAGGCGGCTCCAGATGGTTTCTAGGAGTGGTTTTGTGCCGCCCCTACCAAAGGTTGGCTACAAATCGTGAATTTGTAGGAGCAGCTGGCCAACCGCCCCTACAAATTATTTTCTAGAAATTCATGAATCCGGGCAACGGAGGCCCCCGATGGTCAGCCACATGTCGCGCGCCCGCAAGTCGCGCATTTTTCACGTAAAATTGTGCGCTACATGGCTGCCGGGGTTCGAACCTGTGACCTCAGGCTCACGCGTTCCCTCCTCTATCCACTCCACCCAATACTCACTTATTTCTATATTCGATTTTGATTCCACACATAGTATCTTAAACCGAGCATAAATTGATTCTTTAAGGGCCTAAACAAATTGAAATGAAAAAGTTGTCAACTATAAAGTTTTATAACTTTTTGAGATCTACAACTTTTATTTTGGTAATATCTCCATCCGAGGCCGTTTACAAAATTTGAATTTCAAATTTGAGAAATTCTAACGTTCTTTTCCATGGCAAGATGATTTCAAATCCAAAAGTTGTCAACTACAAAGTTTCATAACTTTTCAAGATCTACAACTTTCATTTTTGCTGTTTATCCATCCAAGGTCGTTTAAAAACATCAAATTTCAAAATTTTGAAAATTCAAATGTAGTTTTAATTGACAAGATGATTTTAAATTAAAAAGTTATCAACTACAAAGTTTCATTACTTTTTAAGATCTATAACTTTTCATTTTGTTTGTTTCTCCATCCGAAGTCGTTTGAAAAATCTAAATTTCAAATTTGAGAAATTCAAACGTAGTTTTCCTTGACAAAATGAATTCGAATAAAAAAGTTGTCAACTACAAAGTTATATAACTTTCTGAAATCTACAAATTTTATTTTAGTCATTTGATCATTTATTTATCCGATATAGTGGTAATAACATTATTCACAAAATTTACATATCCGTCTTATAGTTTATAAAACTATGAGAGAGATGTACATTTTGTGAACAATGTTACTACCACATTATCATATGAAGAAATGATTAAAATAAAAGTTGTAGATCTTGATGAGTTCTATAACTTTTTAGTTTATAACTTTTTCAGCTGAAACGATTTAATGTTTCAAAATGACGTTTAAAGTTTTTTTTAAAAATTCAAAATTCAAATAGATAAACACAGTCACATGAAAAGATGGACAAAATAATAGCTGTAAGAACATAATAAATTGATAGAGCATTATTTTAGAAAATTTTAAAAAAACTCATCAAATTTGAAGTTAGTACGAGGGAGAAAGACTAGTTATAAATTTTAGCCTGAGATTAAAAAGAGAAATCAGTGTTCTCCAATAATTTCAAAATTGAATTTAAAATAGTATTTTGAAACAGTAAATGATTTCAAATGAAAAATATGTGAACAACAAAGTTTCATTACTTTTTGAGATCTACAACTTTTATTTTGGTCATTTCTCCATCCGAGGTCGTTTGAAAAAAAATCAAATTTTAGTGCTTAATTTTTACTACTCCGTGTTTATCTAGTCGGCAGGTGAGCGGCCGATAGGAGTGCTGTCGGCAATTGAGAAGCCGACTGAGAAGCGATCTGATACCATTGTTAGAACTGTATAATCAACTAGGCATAGATCTAGCGGGTACAACTTGACTAGAACATGATGAACAAACCCCATAACATGAACTACGAGATCTAGGTGGAGAAGAAGGGAGAGGGGCAGTGGTCTCTGACCGTCAGAGGGCTTGGCGGAGGAGCTGCTGGAGCCGTCCATGGAGATGGCGATGGTGCGGTCCGAGTCGATGAAGGTGGTGATGATGTAGCAGTGAAGTCCGGTGACGCAGTCCGGTGGCGGCGAGGCAATGGAGCTTTCCGTCACTGGCTGCGTACCCTCTAGATCGGATTAGGGTTATGTTGGTGGGGCAACTGTGGCTGCTCATGGTGAACCTCATGAAAAGAGTCGCCGGTCCCCACCTATCTTTTTATAGTGCAGTGTGACGGAGGCCCACCAACCATGTAGGGTTGGGCGTCCTCGATCAGGGCATGGATCCAAGGGCCCAATTGGTGGTTGGGCCAATTGGTTGGAGACCATCTAACATTCTCCCCCTTGATCTTATCTTATGACTTAATCTCAACTTACTTACTTTATTTTGTTCCCATTCCATCACAGATTAGTGTATAGAGCGTGCCTCATCATCACGGTCAGTTGCCATTAGATGAAACAACTATAATGCATCTCTCTATTTTAAAATAGATTCTCAACTAGGCCCTTATTGTCCAGGAATCATAGTCTTTCCCTTAAACCCATGCCGGCTAAGTGTTCTCTTAACACGCTGGGTGGTAAGCCTTTTGTAAGCGGATCCACGAGCATCTTTTCTGTTCTAATATGCTCAAGACTAATTATATAATCCCAGACTTTGTCTTTCACAACATAATACTTTATGTCAATGTGTTTGACAGCACCACTTGACTTATTGTTGTGAGCATAACATACTGCTGGATTATTATCACAGTATAACTTAAGTGGCTTATGTATGTCGTCTACCACTTTCAACCTGGGCATGAATTTCTTCAGCCAATTCACCTGCCCTATGGCCTCATAATATGCTACAAACATGGCATACATTATGGACGATGTAGTGACGGGTTGCTTTGAGCTTTTCTACGATATAGCTCCTCCTGTGAGTGAATATGTATCCTGACATGGAGTTTCTGTTATCTCCCGCATAATCAGAATTTGTATACCCCTTTATGTGCAGGGAATCAGATCTTCTGTACGTTAGCATGAGACCCTTCGTACCTTGTAGGTAACACAAAGCTTTCTTTACTAATTTTCAGTGTTCTATTCCTAGATTACTCTGATATCTGCTATACAACCCGGTAACAAATGCTAAGTTAGGGTGAGTACACACTTGAGCATACTGTAAACTTCCGACAGCTGAACTATATGGAACCGCTTTCATTTGATCGATTTCATATTGGTTTCTGGGACATTGAAATTCCCCATATCTGTCGCCCTTGACTATGGGAGCAGGTGAAGACTTACAATTTTGCATACTATATTTCTTTAGATCTTTTTCTAAGTATGCCTTTTGTGATAATCCTAAAACCTCATTTTCTCTATCTCGGTGAATCTCTATTTCTAGGACGAACGAAGCTTCACCGAGATCCTTCATATCAAACTTTGAGGATAATAACTTCTTTGTTTCTAGTAATAGATTAACATCACTGCTAGCGAGCAAGATGTCATCCACATACAAGACTAGGAAAATGTATTTCCTATTCTTGAACTTTGCATAAACGCAATTGTCCTCTACATTTTCTTAAAACCCAAACTTTCTTATTGTACTATCAAACTTCAAATACCACTATCTTCAAGCTTGTTTTAATCCATAAATTGATTTCTTTAGGCGGCATCCCATACGTTCTTTTCCTTCCACAACAAAACCTTTCGGTTGTGCCATGTAAACATTTTCCTCCAGATCCCCGTTTAGAAACGCCATCTTTACATCCATCTGATGTAATTCTAAGTCGTAATGTGCTACAAGCACCATTATGATTCTAAAAGAATCCTTACATGAGACTGAAGAAAATGTCTCATTGTAATCTATGACTTCTCTTTGCGTGAAACCTTTCGTCACAAGTCGTGTTTTAAACCTTTCTATATTCCCTTTGGAGTCATGTTTAGTTTTGTAGACCCATTTACAACCTATTGATCCCACCCTCCATTTGAAATTCCTCACATTCATAAACTCCGTAATCATCAGCAATGGCTGATCTCCTGACTCTTTGAGACCTTCTAGGGCCTCGTTAGATGACGCTTGTTCTACATGAGGTTGTTGTTGCTCTTCCTCATGTGTGACAATGGGTTCTTGGGGATCCTAAAGGACAGGTTTCTCATGTTCATTCATTGTTGCCATAGGAGAACTAACAACAGATGCTATTACTACAATATCTTAAACTGTTGGTACAGCAACAACATGTAGCATGAAGAATGGCTCCTGAACCATAGGAGTGGGCACGCATACCCATTTCTCTTCAAAACTAATTTCTCACGCTATCATGCTCCCCTTGATCATATCATCCTCTAAGAAGACAACATATCTTGTTTCTACAAACTTCGTTTGTCTATAAGGACAATACAAGCAATAACATTTTGACTTTTCTAGATAGCCAATAAAATAGCAACTGACTATCTTGGAGTCTAACTACTCTATGTTTGGGTTAAATACTTTTACCTCAGCTAGACAACCCCCACACGTAAATAGTTTATTGAGGGTTCCTTTCCTGTCCACAACTCATACGGTGTTTCGGGCATCGACTTACTTGGCACTCGATTAAGTATATGAATGATAGTTTTTAACGCCTTCATCCATAAACTTATTGGTAGGATAGAGTAACTTATCATGCTTCTCACCATATCTATTAAGGTACGATTGCATCTTTCAGTTACTCCATTCTGCTGAGGCTCGCCCGGTGTAGAATACTGGGCTACTATGCCATTTTTCTATAAGTACCTTGCAAAGGGTCCAGGAACTTGGCCATATGGGGTGTGTCGACCGTAGTACTCTCCCCCACCGGTAAGACCTTACTACCTTAATCTTTAAGTTGTGTTGATTTTCTACTTCAGCCTTGAATATTTTAAATTTATCCAATGCTTCTAATCTTTCTTTAATTAAATAAATATAGCCAAAACAAGAATAGTCATATGTGAATGTTATAAATGAATCATAACCATCCACGCTCTTCACAGGAAAGGGACCACAGATGTCTGTGTGAACTATTTCTAAAATTCTTGTGCTTCGTTTGGCATCATTCTTTATTTCTTAACGTACTTTCCTTTTATACAATCTATGCATTGTTCTAAATCTGAAAATTTTAAAGGCGGAAGAATTGATTTCTTAATCAATCACTCTATTCTTCCCGTTGAAATATGGTCTAAACAATAGTGCCATAATTTTGAAGATACATCATGCACTCTCTCCCGCTTATTTGTTGCATTCATAGACGAGGAAGCATTCTCATTCTCAGTACTTAAATCATTCACATTTTCAGAAAGTGATAATAAATAAAGCTTGTCTTATCGGAAGGCAAGACCAACATATTTATTATTATAAACAATCTGACATTTACCATTACCAAAATGGCAATCATATCCATCGTCATCTAAACATAAAACACTTATTAAGTTTCTTCACAAAGAGGGTACAAATAGAACATCTAAAAGCTTAAGTAGAAAACCATCAACTAATTCTCGAGAAAGATCTCCAATGGCTTCAACTTCGGCTTTAACTCTATTTGCTACTTTAATTCTTCTTTCTCCTCTTTGCAGGGTCCTCCTCGTATGGAATCCCTATAATGAATTTGCAACATGAACAGTTGCTCCTGAATCAATCCACCAAGTAGATTTTGCATAACTTAAATACAAGGATTCATCTATGAATGTAATGAAATCCTCACCTCTCTTCAGAAGGTTCTTCAGAAAGTCTAGACAGTCCCTGTAGTAGTGTTCATGCTTCTTGCACCATTTGCACTGATCCTTTTCAACTTGAGCATTGTTGTTCTTCTGATGATGCTCAGTCTGAGGGGCTTTCCCTTGAGGTTTGGCATTCTTATTGAAATTCTTCTTCTTGTCCTTCATAAGGTTAGCAGAGTCACCCTATAAGGATTTTAGCCTCTCCTCTTCTTGAACACACATTGCGATGAGCTTCTCTATATCCCACTTATCAGGCTGCATATTGTAATTAACAACAAAGGTTTCATATTCCTTTGGTAAGGAAGCAAAAACCAAATGAATCAGAAACTCATCATTGAGCCCCAAATCCATTGGCTTCAGCTTTGAAGCCGTGTTGCTTATCTTCAATATGTGTTCTCTTATACCTCCACCAGAGTATTTCTCATTGAATAATTTCTTTATCAAGGTGCTTGCAAAAGCCTTTGAAGAGCCAGTAAACTAGCTCTCCACTTTCTTAAGATACTCAGTGGTGGTATCACAATCTGAGATTGATCCCCTTATAGCATCTGAGATAGTGGACTTGGCCACCATCATGCACTTGCGGTTCGAGATGTCCCATTTCTTTCGATCAAGATCGTATTTCATTCTAACTTCTGCATGATCTCGCTTTTGAGCATTGAAATCAGCATCAGTCTTATTTTCTGCCCTCACTGGTCCTCTGGCTCAGTAGAACATGGAGAGGTAAGTGTTAAGTCATTCTCAGATAGTGCAAGTGCGAGCTCATACTTCTCTCGCTATACTCTGTAATTGCCCCCTTCAAGAGGCGAAATATGCGAGATAAAAGCCAGTGGGTTGAGTCCTGAAAAACAGTGTCAGAGAAAGTGAGAAAACACAATAAAATAAATGCATGCCTTAATTTAACGTTGGCCAAAATTAAAACATACAACTTCTTCTACATTAATTCTACATCACCGTTGGGCAGAAAATAGAATTAATGCATAAACGCATAAATGAAACATTTATAATATTACTATCAACAACTTTGGTCAGAAAATAGCAAAATCATAAATTTACTGAAAATTATAACTACTCCTCAAAATTACATCCTCCCTTTGGTTCGAATTTAATTAGAAGATAATGAACTTTAACTTCACAGCGGAAACATGAATAAATAATAATTATCTACTTTTCAGAAGCATTTTCATATTCATATCTACTTTCTGGAAAAATGTAATACGTTGGTGCAATTTTACCAGAATTTTTAAACCTTCGAAATTCATCAAAATTCATTCAAATCTGCTTCTGAAAATAAATAAACTTCAAACGTCATTTGTTGTTCATTTTGGCCTGGCCTGCAGCAGCAGTAAGCGTCCCAGCAGCAACAGTGCGTGGCCCGACAATAGCGGCGGCTCACGCGTACGCTCTCGCGGTGCCTCCACCGCGCCTAGGCCGCAACCTGGGCCTGGGCCGGGAAAGCTCTCGCCCGCCTGGGCTCAATCCGACATGAGTGTTCTCGATCGTTCATCTGCATCGGACAATCGAGTGCACGCGTCGGCCAAACAAAAACCCAACGCCATGGCCACCCCCTGAAACCCTATCTCATTTCTTCCCTCTCCCTCTCCCTCTCCCAGCGCGAAGTAGAGCAGCGTCGGCGGCCACCTGCAGCGCAGCTGGAGGAAAGAAGGTCGACGACGCCACCGTAGGCCCCCTCACCGGCACGCGCGTTCACCCGAGGGTGAGCGCGCCGCCGTCGAGCAGTCTTGCTGCGGTGCCCTGAGTCCAGTCCTGGTTGGGTACACGCGGCAGCGAGGCCGCGCCCTTCGACGGCTCTCTTCTCGCGTGCCGACGAAGCTACGACGCGGTGTTCTTCTCGCGCAAACGGCGGTGTCGACGGAGGCAAGGTACGTTCCTCCCCTTTGTCCATCCTTTCCCCTTTAGGGTTAGGGTGAGGATTTTGAAACCGTAATCGATTCGAATCCTCTCCTTCTTAATGCTTCTACTGTACTACCCCAAACTAGATCTACAACTAGATCCGGTGAACTGATACCATTGTTAGAACTATATGATCAACTAGGCATAGATCTAGCGGGTACAACTTGACTAGAACATGATGAACAAACCCTAGAACATGAACTATGAGATCTAGGTGGAGAAGAAGGGAGAGGGGCAGTGGTCTCTGACCGTCAGAGGGCTTGGTGGAGGAGCTGCTGGAGCCATCCATGGCGATGGCGGTGGTGCGGTCCGAGTCGATGAAGGCGATGGTGATGTAGCAGTGAAGTCCGGTGACGCAGTCCGGTGGCGGCGAGGCAATGGAGCTTCCCGTCACTGGCTGCGCACCCTCTAGATCGGATTAGGGTTATGTCGGTGGGGCAACTGTGGCTGCTCACGGCGAACCTCGTGAAAAGAACTACCGACCCCCACCTCTCTTTTGATAGTGCAGTGTGACGGAGGCCCACCAACCATGTAGGGTTGGGCGTCCCCGATCAGGGCACGGATCCAAGGGCAAAATTGGTCGTTGGGCCAATTGGTTGGAGACCATCTAACATTCTCCCCCTTGATCTCACCTTATAACTTAATCTCAACTTACTTACTTTACCTTGTTCCCATTCCATCATAGATTAGTGCATAGATCATGCCTCATCGTTACAGTTAGTTGCCATTAGATTAAACAGCTATAATGCACCTCTCTATTTTGAAACAGATTCTCAACTAGGCCCTTATTGTCCAGAAATCATAGGCTTTTCCTTAAACCTATGCCGGCTAAATATTCTCTGAACACGCTAAATGGTAAGCCTTTTGTAAGCGGATACGCAAGCATCTTTTCTATTTTTATATCCTAAAGACTAATTATATGATCCCAGATTTTGTCTTTTACAATATAATACTTTATGTCAATGTGTTTAGCAGCACCACTTGACTTATTGTCGTGAGCATAACATACTGCTGGATTATTATCACAGTATAACTTAAGTAGCTTATGTATGTCGTCTGTCACTTTCAACCCAGACATGAATTTCTTCAGCGCGCAATCCGGTCTAGTTTGGAAGCTTGTGGTACGGTGATGATTGGCCTTACGTACTACTGGCAACGACTTTGTGGTTCACAACTTCGCAGTGGAAACTGTCACGTAGTTCGCGGCGTTTTAGTGGCGCATCAGCTCAAGTCTCCATCTTAACATCCTCTCACACGCCCACGGTTTAATTTGATGACATTCTTTTACATAGACAGACATGGCAAAGTCTACCTATTATTTAGCTACGTACGATGATCGGTTTGTTTATTTCTTTCTACACATCTCCAACGACCCCCCCACATATATATATATATATAGAGAGAGAGAGAGAAGAGAGAGAGAGGGAGAGTATATTCAGTAGCCAGCTACAAAATAAGTTATTCTGTAGCCACCTCCATTTACGATAATTTTATATACTAAATTACAATAATGTCAATACGTATTTAGGATAGTTGGGTTCGTATAACACATGTGGATATTTACCATAACGTTATAGTAAACCACTTAGTAAGGAGTTCCTGTAATATCGTAAATTAACATAGTAATTATCGTAACTCAAAGTGGCTATAGAATAAGTAATTTTATAGCCAGCTACAGGGTTGTAGTTATATATATATATATGTTATTTTGTGCCCGTTAATTCATCACTTAAGTTACACTTTCTGAAAATACGTACGTGTATTCCATAGGTATATGTAGTATGTCCAAATTTGTCTTTGACGGTCACTTTGTAAAGAGCGCCTAATATTTACTCGATCTGGTAGGAGAAATTAACACAAGTAAGGAAAACAGGTATCCACGTAGACTCCAAACTTCCAAATAGTATAATATTATCCAATGTGAAAATTAAAGGGGAGCGGATCAAGAAACAATAGTAGAGGTTTGTCCTCCTTATTTTCTATATTTAACTTATTCTAAGTTTCGACGAGTACAAACTTAGAGGAGAGGAGAGATTTCATTTCATGTTTCCAACCAAGGAAGAGGGGGCTTGAGTTCCGACCGACACGGTGCTAAATCCACCACTGCCTAGCAACCCCCCCTTCCCTCTCCCTCTCTGTCACTCTCTCGAGCTAACCATCTCTATGTGAGTCCCGTAGGCAAATAAACTATGAGCCGTAAACTCGCCAACTCGGTATCGAGCAGGTGGACCAGATGTTTCTCTCTCTATAAGCCATGATTTACATTATAAAAAAACGCTAGCTTCACGTGACAGTGAACTCATCACATAGACGGCTAATCGTCCACCTAGATAAGTATTTGATGTGTACGTACCCACAGATCGAAACAAACGTGAAAGAAAATATACGTACGGACCACTTCTGGCCGTGTACTTTTTCTATTCGCTGCTGCTGGTGGTGGTCTGCAAAGACTTCTATCATTGCTTTTTAATATTCACGGTCACAATGAATCAATGATGATGATATATAACCATGTAGCCTTAGTACTGTACTATGTTTTTTCTTTATTGTTGAATATAGCTACACGCACGTACAACGACAAACTGCACACCACCTTAGAGCAACAGCCCTGTGATGCGGTCGTCGTCGTCCCCAAACGTCGTTAACTAAACGTTGCAAAAGCCATTGTACTGTAGCTTCTTGAATTAGTGCACCTTTTTAAAGCTATCATCATATTATGCCACTGCTACATAAACGATTAGTAGAGGTGGCTCAAGATGGTTTGTATGAGCGATTTTGCCAGCCGCCCCAACCAAAGAGTGGATACGAATCGTGGATTTGTAGGAGCGGCTGGCCAACCGCCTCTATAAATCGGATTTGTAGGGGCGGCTCACTATTTGTAGGGGCGGCGGCGCCTCTACAAATCATTTTCTAGAAATCACGAATCCGGGCAAAAAAATACGTTTTTTTAACTAGGGAGGCCCTTGACGGTCAGCCACATGTCGCGCGCTACGTGGCTGCCGGGGTTCGAACCTGCGACCTCAGGCTCGCGTGTTCCCTCCTCTAACCACGTCACCCAATATTCACTTGTGTCTATATTGGATTTTGGTTCCCCACGTATTATCATAAATCGAGCATAAATTGATTGTTTAAGGCCCTAAACGAATTGAAATGAAAAAGTTGTCAACTACAAAGTTTCATAACTTTTCGAGATCTACAACTTTCATTTTGGTAGTATCTCCATCCGAGGCCGTTTACAAAATTTGAATTTCAAATTTAAGAAATCCAAACGTAGTTTTCCATGGCAAGATGATTTGAAATCCAAAAATTGTCAACTACAAAGTTTTATAACTTTTCGAGATCTACAACTTTCACTTTTGCTGTTTGTCCACCGAGGTCGTTTAAAAAACATCAAATTTCAAATTTTGAAAATTCAAATGTAGTTTTCATTGTCAAGATGATTTCAAATCAAAAAGTTGTCAACTACGAAGTTTCATAACTTTTCAAGATCTGCAACTTTTTATTTTGTTTGTTTCTCCATCCGAAGTCGTTTGAAAAATCTAAATTTCAAATTTGAGAAATTCAAACGTAGTTTTCCTTTACAAAATGAATTCGAAAGAAAATATTGTCAACTACAAAGTTATATAACTTTCTGAGATCTATAACTTTTATTTTGGTCATTTGATCATTTATTTATTCAATATAGTGGTAGTAACATTATTCACAAAATTTACATATCCCTCCGGTAGTTTATGAAACTATAAGAGAGATATGTATATTTTGTGAATAATGTTACTGCCACGTTGTCATATGAAGAAATGATCAAAATAAAAGTTGTAGATCTTGATGAGTTTTATAACTTTGATTCAGGGGCCGCGCGCACCCGCAAGTACGTGCATTTAATTTGTTAACCCAAGTCGCCGTCGTGCCAGTTCCCGGGTGAAGATTCAAGCCTAGGTAGCTCGGACGTCGTCGTCGTCGTCGTCACACGCTTGCGCCACCGCGGCGAGGCAGTCTGGTAGGCCACGCCAATCAACTCACGCTAACGGACGAGCAGGAGGAGGAGGGCGTGTCAGGCTAGTACGCGGCTTCTGGAGCCACACCGTGCATTTGTCGCCGGAAAAACGCTGCTAGGACGCGCGTGGACGAGTTGCTAAGCTAGCCAAGCAGACAATCATTCGAAGTTATCGACCGGACCGGGGTAGTCTAGGGCCATGTTTAGTTCCCCAGATTTTCTGAATTTGGCACTATGTAAAAAGAAGATTCTCCATTACATTAAACTTACGGTATATGCATGGAGTATTAAATGTTAACGAAATCAAAAACTAATTACACAGTTTGGTTGTACTTTGTGAGACGAACGTTTTGAGTCTAATTAGTCAACGATTGAACAATTATTACTAAATAAAAACAAAACGCTACAGTGTAGCTACGGTGACGCCGAATCCGGCCTCCAACTAAACATGGCCTAGCTGCCTGTTCGGGATGCCGTATCGTATCGTGGATTATTTACTGCTGGCTGGTTTGGTGTGAAAGAAAAATAATGTTTTCGGTTGGAAATTTACGATCATTTACAAGCAAGTGAAGACCGGTGGCGGTATGACGAATGGAGGATGCGGTATGACGAATGGAGGATGCACATGCATTATGCATCAAGAAACCGACACGGCATACAGGTACGTTTTCGTCATGTTGCAGCGATTCTTTTCTTCTCTCTCTGGGCAGGGCAGCCGCAGGACAGCTCTGGCTTTGTAAATTAAAATTGTAGGTGGATCGCATCATGCAAAGCCCTGTGGATCGGAATGTGCTCCGCTGCCGAAGCCGGACGTGACAGATGCAATCGCGACGGGATCCGGTTATTTACGAGTTTACCACTGTCTGTCGGTCTCATCTTGCCTCGGAAAAGAGAGGTGACAATTTGAAAAAAAATTTCCCATTGACTCTGGAGCTGTCCGGCGGGTACCATCTCATTCTCACATGCATTATTACGAAGCTTAGCCTGGACGCTTGGTAATGTGTACTGGAAGATGACAGCAGTAAATTGATCGAGCACAGTAAAAAGCAATAGCACAAATATTTATCCCAGGAGGCCCTCTTTGGAACGAAGGATTCATGGAGGCTATTGGTTTTTTTGGCTAATAAGTCAGCTGATGCTGTTTCGTTGTGAGAGAAAAATACCGTATCATGACTGATAAGTTCAAGTGAACAGGGCCGCCCTGTGGAACAAAGGATTAATTATCTTGAACTCCTACAAAATTCCTATGGAATGACCGAATCCAAAGAAAATTTGGAGGAAATCTAACATACGGCTCAACAACCCATTGGAAACTTTCCTCTCTCTCTTCTAATTCCTATGTTTCGCCAGCGATGGAGAGATGGCTTCTCCCTCTCTTCCAGAACCGCTGCTTTCAAGCCTTGCCTAAGAAGCGAGCGCTGATCGATGTTTAAACTTTTTCAGCTAAAATCATTTAATGTTTAAAAATGACGTTTAAAGTTTTTTTTTTAAAATTCAAAATTCAAATAGATAAAACACAGTCACATAAAAAGATAGACAAAATAATAGCTGTAAGAACATAATAAATTCATAGAGTATGATTTTAGAAATTTTTAGAAAAAAATCATCAAATTTGAAGTCAGTACGAGGGAGAAAGACTATTTACAAGTTTTAGCTTGAGATTAAAAAGAGAAATCGGTGTTCTTCAACAGTTTCGAAATTAAATTTCAAATAGTATTTTGAAGCAGTAAATGTTTTCAAATGAAAAATATGTGAACAACAAAATTTCATTACTTTTCGAGATCTACAACTTTTATTTTGGTCATTTCTCTATCCGAGGTCGTTTGAAAAAATTCGAACTTTAGTGCTTAATTTTTACTGCTCGTCGTTTATCCAGCGGTAGGTGGACAGGACCATTTTTTTAAAAAATAAATATTTTAATTAAATAATTGAAAATGTAGAAGCTGTTATAAAAAATAGCAAATATAGTATCCTGTTGGTCTCTGGAACGCCGACAGGCTACGTGGCAATGACACGAACGCTTTCCAGAGGCCGATAGGACGTTCAGGGGCCCACGCACCCACAAGCATGTGCAGTTTTAATTTGCTGGCCTGGCCCTGGCGCTCCGCCGACGTGCATCCCCTCGTCGTTGCATTGGCAGCTCTCGCTCTGTAAATACCTGCGGCGTCCGAGCCAGATGAGCATCGCAGCAACACACGGAGATCACATTGCAGAAGCTAGAGCTAGCCTTTTGCATCCTCTCGCTCGCTGCTAAACACACATCATAATCATACACGAAGATCAGAGAGCTGAGCTGAGCTCTAGCTCTGCTGCATGCCCCTTCGGCAACGTCCGACGATGGGCGGTGCAGATAAGATGCCGGCAGGCCGGCTCAGCTGGTTACTGCTAGGCGTGGTGTTAGCCTTTGGAGTTGCAGCTAGCCCGGCCCAGGCCTCCAGGAATACTCACTACGACTTCGTTGTAAGTTGATCCATACATCTCATTTCAACTTGTATATACTACTACCAGTTTAATTTCAGAGATCCAGGCAGTTTGTTTCAGTACGTATAGTATTTGAGGGCACGTGCAGAACAACAGTTGTACATATGTTATCGTTTTGAAATATTTAGCTAAGCTATGTCGATGTGATGATTGCATGCCTTCAGATCATTTGCATATGCGAGCTAGATATCTGATCTAGCGACTATGAATTGTTAGATACTCGATCTGCATGATGAAGTAAGTAGACCTAGCTAGCTGTATTCCGACCGGCACAGATTGACTTCTTACTTGCTTGTCGAGAAACACTAGCTATATATCTTGCTAAGCATAGAAATTACGGAAGCCACAATTTTCCCATTTCCCTGATGTGAGCTGCTGAACATGGTCATCACTCGAGAAAAAAGCTAGCAACGATGTGACACATCTTATTAGCTGCTTGCTAATCTTTTCCATTCCAGCATGCAGCATCGTCTTATCGAAATTAGCCTCTTTGCTAGTTATCCAAGCTCCTTGACGCCCACTGCTTGCTTCGTCCTACACACCATGCAGTAGGCGAACGGCAAAACTGGCCAGAGCAGCAAAGCACGCGATCGATCGATGAGGGAGGATGTCGCCTCTCGCTCGTCCCCCACCCTCCCTCGCGCCGTCCGGCATTTCGCCGGCGGACACCAGCCCCAGCCTTCCCCATCCACCCAAAGCCGTCCTTCCCCCAGTTCATCATCTCCCCCCCATCTCCTCTCCCACCCACCATCCTCAGCCAAAAGCTCGTACCTTGACCTCACCGGAGACTGAGGAGGAACTGGAGGAGCTCGACCTCCTCTGTTTTTCTGACACCGACGTCGACAGCCCCTGTCCGAGACGTGCAAGCAACATTTCTCTGGAGTCGAGCAAGACGCAAGGACATGAAGACATTGAAGATGCACACAAAGATTCCAGCGACAGAGACACCAAGGGCAACACGGCAAAGGAAGTACCTCGCCGGATTGCTTCCCTGGTGATTAAGCCGGACAACCACCAGGTATCTTATCGCGACGCGCTTGTCAGGCAAAGGACTTTCAAGCCCCGCTTCCCGCACGACCCATCACGTCGCGGGGATCTGGCCTGGCTCCATGAGGAGCGCAGGAGGCCCCGCTTGAAGCACCATGCGGGCAGCAGCAGGACTTGTCTGTAAACTTTCTTTGATCGACTAGAGTAGATCTAGGCGGATGAACTCATAGATCTATGAAACACATGCACATTTAGACCTAGAACACTACACCGAGAGGGAGATAGGGGAGAGAGGGCTGGTGATGAACCTGAGCCTCCAGATGATGTCGCGGTTGTGCTAGCCATCGCGGGTTCGGTGATGGAGGCAGCACACGGGCAGCGACGGGTGGAGTAGAGGTTGCACGGACGTCGATGCAGTGCGGTCGGGCGTAGCAGTGGTGACGACGAGGATCGGGTGAGCTTCCGTGTCGGCTGCTGCGCCGCCTCGAGATCGGTTTAGGGTTTGTCGGTGGGGTTCGCGGCTCACGGCGAACCTCAGACATTGAGCCGCCGCCCCCACCTCTTTATATAAGCTTGATCGCGACGGAGGCCCACCAACCATGTAGGGTTGGGCGCCCCGATCGGTAGCGAGACCAAGGCCCAATAGGCCGTTGGAAGCAATAGTCGGAGATCAATCTAACATTCTCCCCTTGATCTCACTATTACTTTTATCTTTAAACTTTAAACTTCAATCCTTTTATCCTTACTCATTTCTTCACGAGATGATGCATAGAGCATGTCTCATCGTCACGGTCAATCGCCGATAGATTTAATACCACGATGCACGTCTCGATCTGAAATAGTTACTTTAACTTTTGGGCCCTTTATAGTCCGTGAGAGTCATAGGCTTTCCCTTAAACCCATGCCGGCTACATGTTCTCACGAACACGTTGGGCGGTAAGCCTTTTGTAAGTGGATCCGCATGAGCATCTTTTCGGTACTTATATGCTCAAGACTTATCATTTGATCCCGGACTTTATCCTTCACAACATAATACTTTATGTCAATGTGTTTGGCAGCACCACTTGACCTATTGTTGTGAGCATACTGTACTGCTGGATTATTATCGCAGTATAACCTCAGTGGTCTATTGATGTCGTCAACCACCTTCAAACCGGGTATGAACTTCTTTAGCCAGTTCACCTGCCCCGTTGCCTCATAACACGCTACAAACTCGGCATACATTGTGGACGATGTAGTGACGGTTTGCTTTGAGCTTTTCCATGAAATAGCTCCTCCCCTGAGAGTGAACACATATCCGGACGTGGATTTTCTATTATCTCCCGCATAATCAGAATCTGAATATCCCACTATATGGAGTGAATTAGATCTTCCATATGTCATCATGAGGCCTTTCGTTCCTTGCAAATAACGCAAGACTTTCTTTACCAATTTCCAGTGTTCTATTCCAGGATTGCTCTGGAATCTGCCAAGTAACCCGGTAACAAATGCCAAGTCAGGGCGCGTACACACTTGAGCATATTGCAAGCTTCCGACAATTTGAAGCATATGGAACCACTTTCATTTGATCGATCTCATATTGGTTCTGGGGCATTGAAAATCCCATATATCATCGCCCTTGACTATAGGAGCGGTGAGGGACTACATTTGTGCATACTAAATTTCTTTAAGACTTTTTCTATATATGCCTTTTGTGACAGTCCTAATACCCCTTTACTTCTATCTCGGTGAATCTCGATCCCTAGAACGAACGAAGCTTCACCAAGATCTTTCATATCAAATTTTGAGGACAAAAACTTCTTTGTTTCCGATGAGTAGAGTGACATCACTACTTGCAAGTAAGATATCATCCACATACAGAACAAGGAAGATAAACTTCCCATTCTTAAACTTTGCGTAGACACAATTGTCCTCAACATTATCTTTAAACCCAAAATTCTTTATTGTCTGATCAAACTTCAAGTACCACTTGTCTTGAAGCTTGTTTTAATCCATAAATGGATTTCTTTAGGCGGCATCCCAAAGCGTTCTTTTCCTTCTATGACAAAACCTTTTGGTTGTGCCATATAAACATTTTCTTCTAAGTCTCCGTTGAGAAATCTTAGTCTTTACATCCATCGATGTAATTCCAAATCGTAATGTGCCACTAATGCCATTATGATTACGAAGGAATCCTTACACGAGGCCCGGAGAAAAGGTCTCATTGTAATCAATCCCTTCTCTTTTGTGTAAAGCCTTTTGCCACAAGTCGGGCTTTATATCTTTCTATATTCCTTGAGAGTCAAGTTTTGTTTTGTAGACCCATTTCTGATTTCTTTGTTTTGGCTTCTTTAGGAATTATCTCCAAATCCCAAACTTTATTTGCATTCATTGATCTCATCTCATCTTCCATGGCCTCAAGCCACTTTGATGAATGATCACTTTTCATGGCTTCTTCAAATGAGGTGGGATCATCCCCATTTGAAATTCTTGATGTTGTACACTTCATAATCAAGCAGAAATAGCTGATTTTCTAACTCTTTGAGACCTTCTAGGGGCCTCCTCAATTGGCACATTTTACTGTTTGAAATGTTGTTGCTCCCCCTCATGTGTGGCAATAGGTTCTATAGGATCTGAGCCTGGGTTCCTCATCATCATTCATTGTTGCCACAGTAGGGATAACAACAGTCTTGACACCACGTTGTCTTGTCTTGTTAGTGCGACAACAATGCAGTAGTGAGAAAATGGCTCATGAATGATCGGAGTGGGTGCATACACCGCTTCTCTTCAAGGTCAATTTCTCGAGCTACCATGCTCCCCTAATCATTTCATCCTCTAGGAAGACAGCATGTCTCGTTTCCACAAACTTTGTATGTCTCTGTTAGGACCAGTGAAAGCGAAAACCTTTTGACTTTTTACGGGTAGCCATGAAAAATGGCAACTCACTTTTTTTGGATCTAGCTTCCCAATGTTTGGGTTAAAAACTTTAGCCTCAATGAGGCTCCCCCACACGCAAGTGGTTAAGTGATGGTACTCTTCCATGTCACACAACTCATACGGTGTTTTGGGCACCGACTTACTTGGTACTCTATTGAGAATATGAATGGCGGTTTTAACGCCTCCATCCCTGACTTCGTGCGTAAAGTGGAGTAACTTATCATACTACGCACCATATCCATCAAGAATGCAGTTCGCCTTTCGGCTACTCCATTCTCTTTGAGGTTAGCCGGTGTTGAATCTTTGGCGACTATACCATTCTCTGTAAGAACCTTGCAAAAGGTCCCAGAACTTGTCCATATGGGGTATCTGCCGTAGTAGTACTCTCCTCCAGTCAGACGACTATCTTAATCTTTAAATCATCTTTGATTTTCAACTTACGCTTTAAATATTTTAAATTTATCCAACGCTTACATTCTTTCTTTAATTGGATAAATGTAGCCAAACCGAGAGTAATAAATACGTGAATGTTATGAATGAATCATAACCATCCACACTTTTCACAGGAAAAGGACCACATATGTCTGTGTGAATAATCTGTAGAATTCCTGCGCTTCGTTTGGCATCTTTCTTAATTTTCTTTACATACTTTCCTTTTATGCAATCTCTACATTGTTCTAACTCGAGAGCTCTAATGAAGGAAGAATATTATTCTTAACTAGTCTTTCTATTTCTCCCCTCGAAATATGGCCTAAACGACAAAGTGCCATAATTTCGACAACGCATCTTGAGCTCTCTTTCGTTTTATGTTTCCATTGTTCGATGAGGATACATTTTCATTCACATCACATACGGAATTAACATTTTCACGAAGTGATAACAAATAAAGCTCGTCTTGTCGGAAGGCAAGACCAATACATTATTATTAAACAATATCTAACATTTGCCATTTCAAAATGGCAATCATAACTCATCATGGTCCAACTTTGAAACACTAATCAAATTTCTTTGCAAAGAAGGTACATAAAGAACATCTCTAAGAATAATTATGAAGCCATCGGCCAAGCTCTAACGGAAGATCACCAACGGCCTCAACATCGCTTGTTCTCCATTTGCGACTTTAATGAAACTTTTCGCTTCTTTGCAAAGTTCTCATCGAGCGGAATCCTGTAATGAATTAGCAACATGAATAGTTGCACTGAATCAATCCACCAAGTAGATTTTGAAAACTTTACATACAAGGATTCATTTACTGAGCGTAATAATGTTCTCACCTTTATTCTTCATAATCATCTTTAAGAAATTAGGACAATTCTTTTTTATAATGTCCTGTCTTCTTGCGATGGAGACTTTGGTCTTTAGCCACCGGGAAATTCTTTGGTTACGAGGCTGTTGCATGGGACCTTTTCAGATGATTTGGAGGAAGAACTGTTATTATAGTTCTTTTTTTCTTATCTTTTAGGTAGTTGATGAGAACCACCTTGTGAAACTTTTATTCTTTCCTCCTCCTGCACACACACATGGCTATGAGCTTTTCCAAATCCCATTTTTCAGAGTGTATGTTGTAATTAACAACAAATGTGTCAAATTCTTTGGGCAAAGAAGCAAAAATCAAATGAATAAGAAACTCATCCTTGAGTGCTAAATCCATTGGTTTGAGCTTAGATGCTAGATTGCTCATTCTCGGTATGTGCTCTCTAATGCCACCGCCGCCATACAGAGTACTTTTTTACGTGACCGGTGCTTGATCATTTTTGAGTTGCATATGTCTTTGAAGAGCCGATGAACCCGACTCTTTTATTCTGTCTAGGTACTACTGTGACCGTGTCACGATCTGGAATTGAGCCCACTATAGCGAGGCTCAATCGTGTTCTTTATCAACTTTGCCGAGACACTTCTTGTTGGCAAAGTGACCCATTTCTATGCTCAAGGTCATAGGACATCTTTCTGAGGAGCAAAATCCGCTCTCTACATTACGCCATGCGATGTCGGTCTCATCTGTTTCCCTTACAGGGTGCCTCGGGTTCTTTAGGGCACGGTGTGGTGACAACCAGTCCACCTCGGCGAGGATAAAGGCCAGTCTATCTTTTTCTTCCACTCAATATAGTTATCACCTTTTAGAGTGGGGATTTCTTTGATACAACTCATCAAGTTGTATCCTCCTGGCTATAATTCAAATAGGGTGAGAACAGAAATAACAACAATAATTGCATGCCTTAGTTTAACGTTGGTCAAAATTAAAACATACAATTATTTTCTACACTAATTCTACATCACCGTTGGCGAAATAGAATTAATGTATGACAAAAACATTATAATATTGCCATTAATCAACGTTGGTGAATAATAACAACAATATTATAATCAATTTAAAACATATCCATTTTCAAAATTAAATTCTCCCGTTGGTTGAATTTAATAATGAAAATTACATCTTTAAATACGCTGTATTGGAAACTTTAACATTTAATAATCTTTTCCTATTTTCCGAAGCAAATTTACTATTCTTGAACAAAAATATCGTTGGATAAATTTTGTACAGAAAATTATCTTAAAAATTAATTCAAATTGATCAACTTTGTTTTCGGAAAATAAGAAAACAAAAAGCTGTGACAATATCTGTTCATTTGACCATTTCATTGGCCCGACACGCCTTGTGACCCACGGCTGCTCGCTTCACTTGCCTGTGTATCAATGGCTCGGCCAAGCAACATGCTGCCCATCCAGCAGCGCTCAGTATGATCCGCGCCCTTGGCCGTCTGCTCTCTCTCCCCAGCGCCCGAGCCGCAGCTTTGGGCTGGCGGGATTTCGGCCTTGTGCCCTATCCACTTTGAGGCTCATGGGCCCGGCTGGCCCGATTGCCCGTGACCGTCCATCTCCATCCGGCGGTGCCTGCCAGCAGCGTTTCGAACGAAAAAACCGCCCGGCCCAGCCCCTCTCCCTGAACCCTAGGTTCATTTCACTTCCTCTCCTTCTCTCTCACCCCGCAGCGCAGCTCTGAGAGACCCGCAGCCATCCGTCCTCAGTGGCCGAGGGAGAAGAAGGGCGGCACCGTCCAGCACCCTCTCGCCGGCGTGCGTGCTCGCCCGAGGCTGAGCACGCCGCCGTCGAGGGGCCGCAGGGTGGTGCCCTGTTGCCGTGACCGCTTGGCGAGGTGCAGTGCGGATCTCGGCCTGTCCGCGGCGTTCGGTCGGCGGCGCCGCCATCTCTCCTATCCGTGGCGGTGGCGTCTTTGCCGGCGGTGGGTAGAAGCCCAGGTAGGCTTCCTTTTAGGGTTAGGGTTTGGTTTTCCGATTTGAAATCGGTTCCTTTCCTTTTCTTTTCCCCCGCGCGCCGGCGTGCTCGACGGCGAGGTGACCGAGCCACCCTCTTCCCCTTTCTTTGATTCATTTGTTCGGATTTTAGCCCGATTTGACGATTAGGGTTAGGGTTAGGGTTGAGACGGCCACTGTTTTCTTTTCCCTGAATCACCTTCGGGTTTTAGGGTTCGTTCTTTGCATGAAAACCGAGCCCTTCTTCTTTTCTCAGATCCGACGGATCGAGTTAGGGTTCAGCCCGAACATCGGGTGACCCCTTTTACGCTTAGATCCCTTTGGATCTAATCAACTTTCCTTTTCTAATCAGTACCCGTTCTAGATCTACGTGCTAATAGGCTCTGGTACCATTGTAAACTTTCTTTGGATCGACTAGAGTAGATCTAGGCGGATGAACTCATAGATCCATGAAACACATGCACATTTAGACCTAGAACACTACACCGAGAGGAGATAGGGGAGAGAGGGCTGGTGATGAACTGAGCCTCCGGATGATGTCGCGGTTGTGCTAGCCATCGCGGGTTCGGTGATGGAGGCAAGACACGGGCAAATGACGGGTGGAGTAGAGGTTGCACGGACGTCGACAAAGTCTTGGTCGAGGCGTGGCGATGGCGGCACGCGAGGATTAGTGGAGCTTCCGTCATTTGGCTGCGCGCCTCTCTCGAGATCGGTTTAGGGTTTGTCGGTGGGGTTTGCGGCTCACGGCGAACCTCGCATTGAGCCACTGGCCCCACCTCTTTTTATAGCGCTTGATGCGACGACGGGGCCCACCAACCATGTAGGGTTGGGCGCCCCGATCAGCCTTGAGACCAAGGCCCAATAGGCCGTTGGGCTTAATAGTCGGGAGATCAATCTAACATTGTCCCATTCCATTAGATTAAACAGCTATAATGCACCTCTCTATTTTGAAACAGATTCTCAACTAGGCCCTTATTGTCCAGAAATCATAGGCTTTTCCTTAAACCTATGCCGGCTAAATATTCTCTGAACACGCTAAATGGTAAGCCTTTTGTAAGCGGATACGCAAGCATCTTTTCTATTTTTATATCCTAAAGACTAATTATATGATCCCAGATTTTGTCTTTTACAATATAATACTTTATGTCAATGTGTTTAGCAGCACCACTTGACTTATTGTCGTGAGCATAACATATTGCTGGATTATTATCACAGTATAACTTAAGTAGCTTATGTATGTCGTCTATCATTTTCAACCCAGACATGAATTTCTTCAGCGCGCAATCCGGTCTAGTTTGGAAGCTTGTGGTACGGTGATGATTGGCCTTACGTACTACTGGCAACGACTTTGTGGTTCGCAACTTCGCAGTGGAAACTGTCACGTAGTTCGCGGCGTTTTAGTGGCGCATCAGCTCAAGTCTCCATCTTAACATCCTCTCACACGCCCACGGTTTAATTTGATGACATTCTTTTACATAGACAGACATGGCAAAGTCTACCTATTATTTAGCTACGTACGATGATCGGTTTGTTTATTTCTTTCTACACATCTCCAACGACCCCACATATATATATATATATATATATATATATATATATATATATATATATATATATATAGAGAGAGAGAGAGAGAGAGAGAGAGAGAGAGAGAGAGAGAGAGAGAGAGGGAGAGTATATTCAGTAGCTAGCTACAAAATAAGTTATTCTGTAGCCACCTCCATTTACGATAATTTTATATACTAAATTACGATAATGTCAATACGTATTTAGGATAGTTGGGTTCGTATAACACATGTGGATATTTACCATAACGTTATAGTAAACCACTTAGTAAGGAGTTACTGTAATCTCGTAAATTAACATAGTAATTATCGTAACTCAAAGTGGCTATAGAATAAGTAATTTTATAGCCAGCTACAGGGTTGTAGTTATATATATATATGTTATTTTGTGCCCGTTAATTCATCACTTAAGTTACACTTTCTGAAAATACGTACGTGTATTCCATAGGTATATGTAGTATGTCCAAATTTGTCTTTGACGGTCACTTTGTAAAGAGCGCCTAATATTTACTCGATCTGGTAGGAGAAATTAACACAAGTAAGGAAAACAGGTATCCACGTAGACTCCAAACTTCCAAATAGTATAATATTATCCATTGTGAAAATTAAAGGGGAGCGGATCAAGAAACAATAGTAGAGGTTTGTCCTCCTTATTTTCTATATTTAACTTATTCTAAGTTTCAACGAGTACAAACTTAGAGGAGAGGAGAGATTTCATTTCATGTTTCCAACCAAGGAAGAGGGGGCTTGAGTTCTGACCGACACGGTGCTAAATCCACCACTGCCTAGCAACCCCCCCTTCCCTCTCCCTCTCTGTCACTCTCTCGAGCTAACCATCTCTATGTGAGTCCCGTAGGCAAATAAACTATGAGCAATCCGTAAACTCGCCAACTCGGTATCGAGCAGGTGGACCAGATGTTTCTCTCTCTATAAGCCATGATTTACATTATAAAAAAACGCTAGCTTCACGTGACAGTGAACTCATCATCACATAGACGGCTAATCGTCCACCTAGATAAGTATTTGATGTGTACGTACCCACAGATCGAAACAAACGTGAAAGAAAATATACGTACGGACCACTTCTGGCCGTGTACTTTTTCTATTCGCTGCTGCTGCTGGTGGTCTGTAAAGACTTCTATCATTGCTTTTTTATATTCACCGTCACAATGAATCAATGATGATGATATATAACCATGTAGCCTTAGTACTGTACTATGTTTTTTCTTTATTGTCGAATATAGCTACACG
This sequence comes from Miscanthus lutarioriparius, assembly GCA_904845875.1. Taxonomy (NCBI): domain Eukaryota; kingdom Viridiplantae; phylum Streptophyta; class Magnoliopsida; order Poales; family Poaceae; genus Miscanthus; species Miscanthus lutarioriparius. The sequence continues at coordinate 10,759,285 of CAJGYO010000008.1, forward strand.
CACGTACAACGACAAACTGCACACCACCTTAGAGCAACAGCCCTGTGATGTGGTCGTCGTCGTCCCCAAACGTCATTAACTAAACGTTGCAAAAGCCATTGTACTGTAGCTTCTTGAATTAGTGCACCTTTTTAAAGCTATCATCATATTATGCCACTGCTACATAAACGATTAGTAGAGGTGGCTCCAGATGGTTTGTATGAGCGATTTTGTCAGCCGCTCCAACCAAAGAGTGGATACGAATCGTGGATTTGTAGGAGTGGCTGGCCAACCGCCCCTATAAATCGGATTTGTAGGGGTGGCTCACTATTTGTAGGGGCGGCGGCGCCCCTACAAATCATTTTCTAGAAATCACGAATCCGGGCAAAAAAATACGTTTTTTTAACTAGGGAGGCCCTTGACGGTCAGCCACATGTCGCGCGCTATGTGGCTGCCGGGGTTCGAACCTGCGACCTCAGGCTCGCGTGTTCCCTCCTCTAACCACGTCACCCAATATTTACTTGTGTCTATATTGGATTTTGGTTTCCCACGTATTATCATAAATCGAGCATAAATTGATTGTTTAAGGCCCTAAACGAATTGAAATGAAAAAGTTGTCAACTACAAAGTTTCATAACTTTTCGAGATCTACAACTTTCATTTTGGTAGTATCTCCATCCGAGGCCGTTTACAAAATTTGAATTTCAAATTTAAGAAATCCAAACGTAGTTTTCCATGGCAAGATGATTTGAAATCCAAAAGTTGTCAACTACAAAGTTTTATAACTTTTCGAGATCTACAACTTTCACTTTTGCTGTTTGTCCACCGAGGTCGTTTAAAAAACATCAAATTTCAAATTTTGAAAATTTAAATGTAGTTTTCATTGTCAAGATGATTTCAAATCAAAAGGTTGTCAACTACAAAGTTTCATAACTTTTCAAGATCTACAACTTTTCATTTTGTTTGTTTCTGCATCCGAAGTCGTTTGAAAAATCCAAATTTCAAATTTGAGAAATTCAAACGTAGTTTTCCTTTACAAAATGAATTCGAAAGAAAATATTGTCAACTACAAAGTTATATAACTTTCTGAGATCTACAACTTTTATTTTGGTTATTTGATCATTTATTTATCCGACATAGTGGTAGTAACATTATTCACAAAATTTACATATCCCTCCCGTAGTTTATGAAACTATAAGAGAGATATGTATATTTTGTGAATAATGTTACTGCCACGTTGTCATATGAAGAAATGATTAAAATAAAAATTGTAGATCTTGATGAGTTGTACAACTTTATAGTTTATAACTTTGATTCAGGGGCCGCGCGCACCCGCAAGTACGTGCAGTTTTAATTTGTTAACCCAAGTCGCCGTCGTGCCAGTTCCCGGGTGAAGATTCAAGCCTAGGTAGCTCGGACGTCGTCGTCGTCGTCGTCACACGCTTGCGCCACCGCGGCGAGGCAGTCTGGTAGGCCACGCCAATCAACTCACGCTAACGGACGAGGAGGAGGAGGAGGGCGTGTCAGGCTAGTACGCGGCTTCTGGAGCCACACCGTGCATTTGTCGCCGGAAAAACGCTGCTAGGACGCGCGTGGACGAGTTGCTAAGCTAGCCCAGCAGACAATCATTCGAAGTTATCGACCGGACCGGGGTAGTCTAGGTACTGACTGGTGGCGGTATGACGAATGGAGGATGCACATGCATATGCATCAAGAAACCGACACGGCATACAGGTACGTTTTCGTCATGTTGCAGCGATTCTTTTCTTCTCTCTCTGGGCAGGGCAGCCGCAGGACAGCTCTGGCTTTGTAAATTAAAATTGTAGGTGGATCGCATCATGCAAAGCCCTGTGGATCGGAATGTGCTCCGCTGCCGAAGCCGGACGTGACAGATGCAATCGCGACGGGATCCGGTTATTTACGAGTTTACCACTGTCTGTCGGTCTCATCTTGCCTCGGAAAAGAGAGGTGACAATTCGAATTTTTTTTCCCATTGACTCTGGAGCTGTCCGGCGGGTACCATCTCATTCTCACATGCATTATTACGAAGCTTAGCCTGGACGCTTGGTAATGTGTACTGGAAGATGACAGCAGTAAATTGATCGAGCACAGTTAAAAGCAATAGCACAAATATTTATCCCAGGAGGCCCTCTTTGGAACGAAGGATTCATGGAGGCTATTGGTTTTTTCGGCTGATAAGTCGGCTGATGCTGTTTTGTTGTGAGAGAAAAATACCATATCATGGCTGATAAGTTCAAGTGAACAGGGCCGCCCTGGGGAACAAAGGATTAATTATCTTGAACTCCTACAAAATTCCTATGGAATGATCGAATCCAGAGAAAATTTGGAGGAAATCTAACATACGGCTCAAAACTTTCCTCTCTCTTCTAATTCCTGTGTTTCGCCAGCGATGGAGAGATGGCTTCTCCCTCTCTTCCAGAACCGCTGCTTTCAAGCCTTGCCTAAGAAGCGAGCGCTGATCGACGTTTAAACTTTTTCAGCTGAAATCATTTAATGTTTAAAAATGACGTTTAAAGTTTTTTTTTAAATTCAAAATTCAAATAGATAAAACACAGTCACATGAAAAGATGGACAAAATAATAGCTGTAAGAACATAATAAATTCATAGAGTATGATTTTAGAATTTTTTAGAAAAAAAATCATCAAATTTGAAGTTAGTATGAGGGAGAAAGATTATTTACAAGTTTTAGCTTGAGATTAAAAAGAGAAATCGGTGTTCTTCAACAATTTCGAAATTGAATTTCAAATAGTATTTTGAAGCAGTAAATGATTTCAAATGAAAAATATGTGAACAACAAAATTTCATTAGTTTTGGAGATCTACAACTTTTATTTTGGTCATTTCTCTATCCGAGGTCGTTTGAAAAAATTCAAACTTTAGTGCTTAATTTTTACTACTCCTCGTTTATCCAGTGGTAGGTGGACAGTGCCATTTTTTTTAAAAAAATAACTATTTTAATTAAATAATTGAAAATGTAGAAGCTGTTATAAAAAATAGCAAATATAGTATTCTGTCGGTCTCTGGCATTGGCAGCTCTCGCTCTGTAAATACCTGCGGCGTCCGAGCCAGATGAGCATCGCAGCAACACACGGAGATCACATTGCAGAAGCTAGAGCTAGCCTTTTGCATCCTCTCTCTCGCTGCTAAACACACATCATAATCATACACGAAGATCAGAGAGCTGAGCTGAGCTCTAGCTCTGCTGCATGCCCCTTCGGCAACGTCCGACGATGGGCGGTGCAGATAAGATGCCGGCAGGCCGGCTCAGCTGGTTACTGCTAGGCGTGGTGTTAGCCTTTGGAGTTGCAGCTAGCCCGACCCAGGCCTCCAGGAATACTCACTACGACTTCGTTGTAAGTTGATCCATACATCTCATTTCAACTTGTATATACTACTACCAGTTTAATTTCAGAGATCCAGGCAGTTTGTTTCAGTACGTATAGTATTTGAGGGCACGTGCAGAACAACAGTTGTACATATGTTATCGTTTTGAAATATTTAGCTAAGCTATGTCGATGTGATGATTGCATGCCTTCAGATCATTTGCATATGCGAGCTAGATATCTGATCTAGCGACTATGAATTGTTAGATACTCGATCTGCATGATGAAGTAAGTAGACCTAGCTAGCTGTATTCCGACCGGCACAGATTGATTTCTTACTTGCTTGTCGAGAAACACTAGCTATATATCTTGCTAAGCATAGAAATTACGGAAGCCACAATTTTCCCATTTCCCTGATGTGAGCTGCTGAACATCGTCATCACTCGAGAAAAAAAGCTAGCAACGATGTGACACATCTTATTAGCTGCTTGCTAATCTTTTCCATTCCAGCATGCAGCATCGTCTTATCGAAATTAGCCTCTTTGCTAGTTATCCAAGCTCCTTGACGCCCACTGCTTGCTTCGTCCTACACACCATGCAGTAGGCGAACGGCAAAACTGGCCAGAGCAGCAAAGCACGCGATCGATCGATGAGGAGGATGTCGCCTCTCGCTCGTCCCCACCCTCCCTCGCGCCGTCCGGCATTTCGCCGGCGGACACCAGCCCCAGCCTTCCCCATCCACCCAAAGCCGTCGTTCCCCAGTTCATCATCCCCCCCCCCCCCCAAGCTCGTACCTTGACCTCACCGGAGACTGAGGAGGAACTGGAGGAGCTCGACCTCCTCTGTTTTTCTGACACCGACGTCGACAGCCCCTGTCCGAGACGTGCAAGCAACATTTCTCTGGAGTCGAGCAAGACGCAAGGACATGAAGACATTGAAGATGCACACAAAGATTCCAGCGACAGAGACACCAAGGGCAACACGGCAAAGGAAGTACCTCGCCGGATTGCTTCCCTGGTGATTAAGCCGGACAACCACCAGGTATCTTATCGCGACGCGCTTGTCAGGCAAAGGACTTTCAAGCCCCGCTTCCCGCACGACCCATCACGTCGCGGGGATCTGGCCTGGCTCCATGAGGAGCGCAGGAGGCCCCGCTTGAAGCACCATGCGGGCAGCAGCAGGACTTGTCCCCTCAGGAGTGGCCATGTCGCGTCCCTGCCTCGAGCCCCTCCCCCTTGGCGCAGCTCGCTGGCTTTCACTGCTCAAAGCAAAAGCCGGGAACAGATGCTTCAACTGCTTCGCGTCGGACCACCGCATTGGTGAGTGCCGGGACCCCCCTCGCTGCCTTATCTGCTCCCATTCCGGCCACAAAGCACGTTTCTGTCGTGCCACGGCGCGCCAGGAACGCCTCGCCCCTCCAGTCATTCTTGCCTCCAGCTCTGTGCAGGATCACCCTCCCTTTACTTTGCCTCACGGCGCCCCTTCCTTGGCAAATGCTCCACCATCCCTCCCATCCACCGTCGCGGCAGTCCCACCCGTTCCACAACCTTCCAACCCTCCTCCACCACCCAGCAGCAAGCTAGGTGAACAGCGAAGGGCGCTCATCCCCTTTTCATCGCGCTACACGAAGAACTTGAAGAAGACGGCGTTCCTGCCGCCCATGGAGCGCGGCGGCCCGGAGTACGTTCCGGGCGCCGCATACAGGAGGCCGGAGCACGTCACCGTTTGTGTGCCCCGCTCCGCGGCGGTGCGGGAGGATGAGCGATTGCTCTCCTTAACTGCACTCATCGCCGTTCCGGTGAACTGCCGAGTCCAGCTGTCCGTTGATGAAGTGCGAAGGAACGTGCTTCGGCAGCTCGGCATCCAGGACCAAGACATGGGAGTCAAGCGCCTCTCTACGGCCATGTTCTTGCTCCACTTCTCCACGCCTGAGCGCCGGACTGCTACTCTGCGGCTCGGCGGTCTCTACGCCGGCCAAACTGCCCTCCGTCTTCTACCTTGGACCAGGCAAGTTAATGCTTCAGCAGACAAGCTTATGTTTAGAGCAAGGGTCTGTTTAGAGGGAATCCCAGAGCATGCTCAGCAGTTAGAGACTATAGCCAAGTTGTTTAATGCACCATCGTTCATAGAGGCAGTTGACACCGAATATGAAAATGATCAAGAACAGGCGTGCATGTGTGCCGCCAACCCGGACGGTTTAGCAACCACGGCCTCTATGCAAATAGCTGAGCCAATTACTTTCCCTGAAGAATTTTACTGGCAAATGGGGGATGTTGAGTTGCCAACCACTAGGTCTGCTCCTGCAGATATGTTGGAATATCAAGTTATCATTCATCTAGACAGGGTTCATGATTACCCCCCCTTCCCTCAAGCTTTTCACATGAAAGCTTGCATAGTGGAATAAGTGGTCTTCCTGATGATTTAGAAGAGGCAGAATGGCCAGTGAAACATCGGTTTGTTTGGCGGTATGGAGTCCCTGATAATAGAATTCCACCAAGGCGCCATCCCTCGGTGAATGAAAGAATTGGGACTAGAAGGGATAGATCCCCTTCAGGAGGTTCTGGAGGAGGAGGGCGGAGAGCCATGCAATTCCCTCCCCCAAATCTTCATGACCTCAGGCAGGCAGGCTTAGGAGAATCCAGTGGTGCAAACAATGGACAAGAACAAGGCAGGAGAAGTTTTCATGGTAGAAGGAGAAATGTGAGTATGCAGACTGAAGGAACTGAAGTAAGCAAGCAGCAGGACACAAGGGGTACCAAATTGACCAAGTTTAAGTGCTCTGCGAAGGTTTGGAAACCAATTTCAGGAGTTCCAGATCCAATTTGCCGGTCTGATGCAAGAGAGGTGCAGGTTTACAGTCTGGACCCAATGCTTGGGGAAGCTTTGATGGGAACAACCAACTAATACTGTTCACCGTCAGGAAAGAAGCAACAGACAGAGCTAGCAGGTTTGGTGCACTGTTCCAAACCATTGAGGTTCCAGGAGCAACAGGGCAGGAAGTGGGTCCAAGACATGAATTCAAACAAGTTTGAATGCTTGGTAACTGAGCCTTAAAAGCAATCGAGGTATAGGCCGGCCTCTCAGCCTGCCCTGCATCTTGCCGAAAACAAAGTGCAGCAACAGGAATCCCATTTGAAGCCTAAACCAGCAAAAGACAGCTCTGAGAATTTGAAGATACAGGCTTGGGCAATTAGTCTTACTGAAGCAGACCCCCTAATTTTCCCAAACCAAAACAATTTTTTCAGTGGCACTTTGCACGAAGATAACAACCTGAAACCAGGTAATGACCCCATGACAGAGGAGGCTATACTAGTACCTATATAGAGGACTAGAACAACCTATGAAATGGGCAAGTGGACTAGGGAAGACAGATATATGGCAGTAGAGGAGCATGGGCAAGAGATCTCACGGCAACAGAATCTGGAACACTGTTCAAGGCCTGAAACCAGCCGAGAAGCTGGCCATGAGGGAAGGGGTCACGAGGCACCAAACAAAAATGATAAAATAAATGGTATGCTGGAGATGCAGCAAGCCCACATTGCACCTGAGCACTGTGCAAGGGCGACCCCACCCCAAATCAATGCAAAAGGGGAAGACACCAATGGAGAGAAAAAGTCAAACGCTCAACAACACACCCTAACTCCCATCACAATTAAGGCCTTGTTTGGCATGATTCCAACTCTAGGTGGAGCTGCTCCACTCCAGAACTTTAGGTGGAGCCAGCTCTGGGTGGAGTTGGAGCTGTCTGATGAGGGTGTTTGGCTGGGAGGGTGTCTCCAGCTCCAGAAAAGATGAGTTTGAGGGTAGATTGCCATTCTTGCCCCTGGTTCGACTTGAACTACTTCTCACAAATAGAAATGAAAGTACATGTAGTGTAGTCCAAAATAATAATAAATTACATGTCATTTGCCTAGAACCGAAATTAAAAAATAAGTTCATAGTTCCAAAATAAGGTTATTACAATAATCATTGCATTAATTCCAAGCTAGGGCGATGGATGTAGCCATATTATCACGAAAGGTGTCCATAGTCACAAAGCTTGATTCCGAAGTTGATCCATCGGAGGCATGTTGAGACACGGCATACTTGTTGTACCTTTCCGGAATAGTAGGCATGTAGGTAGGATCTCTATCAAAATTAGCAAAGTCCACATCAACACTAGCATGTTCACGTATGAAATTGTGTAGGACCATGGTAGCAGCAACAATCTTCTTTTGTGTGACCATTGAATAACCGGGCATCTTGTAAAGGATATGAGGTTCTCATTATGCTGAGCAAGTTCAACTGGACAGGATATCTAGAACTACAACATGTTCTGAACAGGCTATCTTCTCATGTTATTACTGAACAAGCAGGTTCTGAACAAGCTATTTTCATCAATCTAGAACTACAACAGGTTCTGAACAAGCATCTTCTCATGTTATTACTGAACAAACAGGTTCTGAACAGGCTATATACTGAACAAGCAGGTTCTGAACAGGCTATTTTCAGCAATCTAGAACTACAACAGGTTCTAGAACTACAACAGAGCATGTTAGCTCAAAGCAGTTCCATGTTAAATCAGTTCCATGTCAACTAAGCTATTTCCTTTCCAAGGAACCACAATTATCTTCTCATGTTATTACTAGAAACCAAACACGGAATCAAGCATTGATAAGATCCACCCAATGACAAATTCCACACTACATTCTTATCCAGAATGAAGATTGTACAAAATTTTGAGGACCCACCATGTTAAAGCACAGATCTTACTCCACCTGCTACTTATCAGCAACAGAGAGAGATTCCATGAACATACTCTCCCAGTTCATAAGCCCGAGACAAATTTAAATCGAACGAATTGTGTATGGCACGACCGCACGAACAAAACCACATAGCAACCACCGATTCGACATCACCAACGAGCACAGAGCGAGCCGCCGCCTCGACAGCAAACGCTTATCAGCATCATCGCATCGAATCCGGAGACTCATCGGATCGAGTCGCACTAACCCACCACGAATCTAGACCCTAGTGGATTCAAACCCGCGCGGAAGGTGGCCTAAGCGGCGGGGCCGCAAGAGCGAGGACAAGGCAAAGGTGCGAGCGACTTTGTAGTTACCTCCGCTACCGAGCCACGGAACCCAAAGAAGCCTTGCAGCTGGCTGGTATGGGTGGGAACCAGCATGCCGCCGGTGGCCTCGAGCTCAACGGCGTCGACGCCTCGCGTGCTGTGGTTCCCAAGCGCTGCTCTGGGCCATAGGGTTTCTCCTTGACTGGCGGCGGCGGAAACCCTAACGGGCGGTCTCGTGAGAAGAGAACAGAGGGAGGATCGGTATGGGGAAAATGAGATGCGCTGGGGGGGGGCTCGGAGAATAGAAGATGGCAGGCTTTGAAACGTTTTTTTGTGTAACCAGTGGCATTGGTGGGTAATTACCCACCAACTCTACGAGGAGGTTCAAAAGAGAGGGTTCTGGAGCAGAAAAAGAGGTGCTCCAAAACTCCACCTCTATTTGCACTACAGCTCCATGAAGTTAGCAGCTCCATGAAGTTTTGGAGTTAGGGTGTTTGGCTGGATTTTTTGATAGAGTTACTGGAGTTTAGGAGTGGAGCCATGCCAAATAGGGCCTAAGACTGGTTCGGCTGGTCAGTCTTTCAGTGAAGATGGGCCAAACAAGACCCCACAGTTAGAGATGACAGAGGAGAAAGAAAATAAGGACCTGGAATATGGTGAAGAGCTATTTCACAACCCCAACACTGATGTTAATGTGCAAAACAATGCTGAAGCTAGGCGATGCAGCATGCCAGAAATGCAAACTACAGGGAGGGAATGTCCCATATCGGCTACAGTCTTCGATCCACTAGTGATGACTGTCGGATTGCCTACAGTGAATGAGCTGCAGATCACCCAGTCTGTAACTTCAATTAAAACTCCTATCAAACTGATCACCATTCACAAAGAGGTACCTGCATTGTCTCAAACCGAGGCAGCTACTGCTGAGAAGCACATCCAGGGGAAGAAGGGGAGCACTGAAGAAATGAAAAATACCGGATCTACAACAGTAAATGACATACTGCAGCAAGGCGCTAAAACAAACTTACCAGTACCACCACTGCTACAGATTGATGACCCTCAACAGAGAGCAATACAGAAACTGATCCAAGCAGAAGAGAACACTAAAATTAGGAATCACAAGCGAGAAGAGGCTGACCAAAATACAGAAAAAATAGCCTGACGCTTATCAGATTTGGCACTCACCAAGCAAGTCCCAAGAGCCATTATGGAAACACCTATCACTGAACAAAGCAAACGGATGTAGAAGCCAAAAGATAAGATCAGCAAGGGAGATGCTAAGGAAGTGCTTATCACCCCGGTGAAGGAAAACAAGGGCAACAAAGCAGTAGGGAAAGAGAATGAAAGTGTACACACAAGTAAAAGGAAAAGTGAGAGGATTGCTAGTAGACCAAAGTCTAACCTGATAATGCAGGAGCAAGCTACCAGACTCCTCATGAAAAAATGCGGAATTGTGGACACCAACAAGAATCTGGAACAGGGCCAGCAGGAAAAATTCAGACAGCAGTTTGTTGAGCCTATGAAGGAGATGACTGTGCAAGGCCTTCGTGAGACTTTTTGGCTAAATGGCAATGAAGCTGATCCTCTCGACGCGATAGCATTGGAGGAGGATGAGTGAACCTTGCCTCTCTTCAGCTGGGGGAGGGGGCTTGGGGGAGGAAGTTGTGTTTGTTTCAATTACCATGAACAAACCAGCATCCTGTGTATCTCGTGTACGGTGGGAGCAAGCTCAGAGGAGAAGGGCTACCACTGTGTTATGGTCCATTGTGAACAGTGTAATTTACTTAGTGCATAATAAAGGTGTGCAAGGGAGGAGAAGGAATGGCTATGAGGTTGCTGGTCCAGCAGTTATTTCGGGTCAGAGCTACCATAAAAGTGATCATGAATGAATAGAACTGCAGGATCCTGAATTGGAACGTTAGAGGCCTCAATACAAAAGCAAGAAGACAGGTGGTCAGAGATTTAGTAACTGAGCATAACTGCAACATAGTGTGTTTGCAAGAAACAAAGTGCAAAATCTTGATGCTACCATTGTATCAGAAGCTTTAGGTCCAAAATTTGCCAACAATTTTACTTATTTACCTGCACAAGAAACCAGAGGGGGAGTATTGCTGGCAGTGAATGAGGACTATTATAACCTGTCAGAGACACAAATCAGAGGTCATACAGTGACAGCAAAATTAGAGGCAAAGACATACCCTGTAAGTTGGCGGCTGACAGGAGTATATGGTCCACAATCTGATCAGGATAAAATGCATTTCCTGGCTAAAATAAAAAGTTGTAAGCAACCTGATACAGATAGATGGGTGATCCTGGGGGACTTCAACATGATTTTGAGTGCAGAGGATAAAAACAACAGCAACATCAATAGAAGACTAATGGGTGCCTTTCAGGAGCACGGTTGAGGAACTAGAGTTAAAGGAAATCTCCCTAACAGGCAGAAAGTTCACATGGAGCAACAATGTCACACATACAAGAATTGATAGGTTTTTTTGCACAACAGAATGGGAGCTAATGTTGCCCAATTGTAGATTGTATGCTGATTCATCATTAGTATCAGATCATTGCCCCTTAATACTTGCTACAGAAGGATATATTAGAGCTTATAGAGGGTTCAGGTTTGAAACCTTTTGGATAGAAATCCAGGGATTCAGGGAGGAAGTACAGCAAGTCTGGAGCAGGAATCTAACCATTCAGAACCCTTTCCTGAAGTTATACACTAAATTGCAACGCACAACAAAGAGGTTGAGAGGACGGGCAAGAGGAATTATTGGCAATAACAAGTTACTGATGTTGGCTGCCAAGCAGCTCATTGCAATTCTGGACGTGGTATAGGAGTTTAGATAGCTAAGCCAATAGGAGGTGCTGCTAAAAAGAGATCTAAAGAACATGTATCTTGCCATGGCTGCTATTGAGAAATTAAGGGCAAGGCAAAGATCAAGATTGAAGTACCTTAAGGCAGGAGATGCATCCTCAAAAATTTTCTTCCTGTCAGCTAATGGGAGAAGGAAAAAGAACTACATCCAAGCATTGCAAACACAGCAAGGGTTCCTGCATACATAGGAGGAGAAAGAAGGGGCAATTCTACAATACTTTTCATCTGTACTGGGGAAACAAGCAGTTAGGAATCAAACACTGAATTAGGAATCAATTAATATCACAAGGCAAGACCTGAGTCACCTGGAAGAGGAATTCAATGAAGAGGAAGTTAAGCAGGCAATCTGGGACATGCAACTTGATGCTACACCTGGCCCTGATGGTTTTATTACAAAGTTCTTCAGGTCATGCTGGGACATAATCAAGGAGGATCTTTGTGCAGCATTGCATTACTTCTACAAACTGCACGGGCAACATCTCAAGATGCCACATTGTGCTCATTCCTAAATGAGCTGAAGCTCTGAAAATTGGGGATTACAGACCAATTAGCTTGATTAGTAGCATCGCCAAGATTATATCCAAAGTGCTGGCAACCAGGTTGTCCCAGAGTCTGAGCAGTCTTGTGTCAAGAAATCAAAGTGCTTTCATCAGGAAACAAAGCATCCATGACAACTTCCTCTACACACAGAACACCATCAGGCATTTACACAAAACAAACCAACCAGCATTGTTTCTCAAGCTCGATATTACAAAGGCTTTTGACTCGGTGAGATAGGACTATTTGCTAGAGGCTATGGAAAGTATGGGCTTTGGACAAAGATGAAGAGAATGGATATCATTGCTGCTCTCCACAGCATCTTCCTCAATTCTGGTAAATGGATCAAGAACACCTTTCTTCAGGCACAAAAAAGGTTTAAGGCAGGGGGATCCTTTGTCACCGATGCTGTTCATACTAGCATTAGAGCCATTGCAGAGAATCCTATCAATTGCAGAAGAGCACTCTTTAATCACCCCAGTGCCATCCCAATCGGCTAAATTTAGAGTGAGCCTTTATGCCGACGACGCTGCTATTTTTGTTAATCCAGTCAAACAAGAGGTTCATGCAATCAAAGAGATTTTGGATAATTTTGGGGAGGTGTCTGGCCTCCATATCAACCTCAACAAGTCGGCTCCCTACCCAATTAGGTGTTACAACATCGCTGCAAATGATGTAATGCAAGATATGCCCTGCACAATCAAAACATTTCCATGCAAATATTTAGGTCTCCCACTGTCACTCAAAAAACTCAGAAGGGTGGAGGTTGTAAGGTCGAGATGGCGGACTAGAGAGGGGGTGAATAGTCCTTTCTAAAATTAATCACGTCAGCCAACCGAAATAAGTGCGGAATTAAAACTATCGGTCTAGCCAAGACTACACCCTTCTATTTATGTTCTCTAGCACCTTCCAAAGATACTAATTAAGCAACAAAGGTGCCGGGCTAGCTAGAGCTCACCTAACCAATTATAGAAGCAAGGTCACACAAACCTATGCCACTAGTACTTTAAGCAACAAGGGAGCTCCTACACAAACTTGTAAGCAAACGTACAAAGCTACCTAAGCTCACTAGCGATGCTCAATAACAAGGTAACCAATGTCAAATTAGAGAGCGCAATTACTTAGCTACACAAACTAAGTAATGTGACTAACAAGGTTACACAAACCAAATTAGCCACGCAAGGGAGCTACTTCTATGGTACACAAGCAAGAAGGTAACTAGTAAGCTACACAAGCTAACTAATTACAAGAGCAACTACACAAGCACAATGTATATGAAATGTAAATACAAACTTGTGAAAGGGGATTGCAAACCAACGGGAAGAACAAGGTTGACACGGTGATTTTTCTCCCGAGGTTCACGTACTTGCCAACACGCTAGTCCCCGTTGTGTCGACCGCTCACTTGGTGGTTTGACGGCTAATTGGCATCACCCGCCAAGCCCGCACATTGGGCACCGCAAGAACCTATCCCGAAAGTGAGGATAGCTCAATGACAAGCTCAACTAGAGTTGCTCTTGCGGCTCCCGCGGGGCGAGCACAATGCCCCTCACAAAGCTCTTCTCCGGAGCACCGCACAAGCTTCTTGCGGGCTTCGACGGAGACCACCACCAAACCATCTAGGAGGTGGCAACCTTCAAGAGTAACAAGCACCACCGGCTTGTAACTCGATCACCTAGTGCCACTCAATGCAAACTCATGATGCAATCGCACTAGAATCGCTCTCTCACACAATCGGATGATCACTATCAAGCATATGTGAGATGGAGGGCTCCCAAGCACTCTCAAGCATGGACACAAAGTCCCCCGAGGTGCTCAGCTCCAGCCATGGCCGAGACCACCTTCTATTTTATAGCCCCATGGGCTAAACTAGCCGTTACCCTCCACTAGGCAAAACTCGGGACGACCGGACGCACCGGTCGAAATGACTGGACGCGCCGGTCGAAACGACCGAACGCAGGACCTCCGCGTCCGATCAACGGATGCTTGCCATGTGTTGCCTCCATTCAATCTCAGTCACTTGATCTCAACGGTCAAGTAATGACCGGACGCAGGACCCCAGCGTTCGATCATTTCTAGTAAGGTTCCAGTCGTGACCGGACGCGTCCGGTCGGTCACGATCAGACGCAGCATCGTTGTCGGTCCTTCTCCAACCTTTCTGCGTCGCCTACGTCACCGTATGTCAGCTTGACCGGACGCACCCTGCTAGCATCCGGTCAAAGACCGACGCCTAAACGCTCTCTACTGCCACTGATCGGACGCAGGACCCCAGCGTCCGGTCACCACGTGACCAGCGTCCGATCCACTCTGTGAGACCCTGTCTTTCCTGTATAGGGCGTTGATTGCACCGTCGGACTATCCGCACTCTACGGGCGAACACTCCGCCGGTGGAGTTTCGAACCCTTGCCTCCGTTCCTTCACCGAGTTGATCCACATTAACTCCAACTTCTTCTCCGTTGCAAATGTGCCAACACCACCAAGTGTACACCACCATGTGTATGTGTGTTAGCTTTTCACAAACATTTTCCAAAGGATTAGCCACTCAACTTGCCACGCCACTCAATCCTAGCGACGATGCAAAGTTAGATCACTAAAGTGGCACTAGATGACCGATAGGCAAACAAGTTTGCCCCTCTTGATAGTACGACCATATATCCTAAACCCAGTCATCAACTTCTCTACACACCTATGACCGGTGAAATGAAATGCCCTAGGTTATACCTTTGCCTTGCGCATTCCATTCCATCTCCTCCAATATTGATGCAACACATGCACCAACATGATCAACAATGATATGATTCACTTCATATCATCACGTGATCATATTGGTTCATCGATCTTAACTTTACTTGCTTTTCACCGTTGCCTTCGTCCATCGGCGCTAAGTCTTTCTCAAGCTTCACCGCCATGCGGTCCATCGCTCCAAAGCCTCCGACTTGCCCTTCACCCTTGCAACCGGTCCATCAAGCCAAGTCTTATCTTGATCTTCTCCACCTTGATCACATGACTCAATGTCATGTCTCATGTGCAATAAGCTCCTTCATCATCACATGTGTGAGCTTTGCAACATCTCCGAGCCATTTCCACCTCCATGGCATATGTTGCTCACACATATGTACATGTGGACTAATCACCTGTGTATCTCATATAAACACAATTAGTCCACCTATGTTGTCACTCGATTACCAAAACCATGCAAGGACCTTTCAGAGGTGCATCCACTAATTGACAGGGTGGCATCAAAATTACCAGCATGGAAGGGAAAGTTAATGGACAAGGCAGGAAGATTGACTTTGGTAAAATCAGTGCTATCAGCAATGCCGGTTTACTTCCTCACGGTTTTCTCCTTGCCAAAATGGGCAATCAAGAAAATAGATAAGATTAGAAGAAGTTTCCTCTGGAAAGGTGAAGAGAATGCTAGTGGTGGTCACTGCCTGGTGAATTGGAAGAAATGCAAGCTGCCTAAAGAGTTGGGAGGATTGGGCATTCTAGACCTGCAAATGTGCAGTAGAGCTCTAAGGTTGCGATGGATATGGCTTGAGTTGAAGGACTGGAGAGGCCTTGGGTTAGGTCGCCAACACCCTGTGATAACATAGACAGACAAGTTTTTAGAGTTAGCACTGTTATCACTGTCGGCAATGGTGCGGTGGCCAAGTTTTGGCATTGCAGTTGGCTGCAAGGAAGGGCCCCGATTGACATAGCACCAACCTTGTACAAATTGGCATGGAGGAAGCAGCGAACAGTTCAACAAGAACTCCAGAAGAACAACTGGACTCGCGGTCTGTGGCGAATGACAACAGCACAAGAAATGGCAGAATTCATCATCTTGTGGGAATTGGTACAGGGCGTACAACTTAGTGATGAAACTGATTCAATAACCTGGCGATGGACTGCTGATGGATCGTACACAACCAAATCAGCATACAAGATGCAACTGCAAGGCACCTACTTAGATGACAGCCAGCATAAAGTCTGGAAAGCATTCGCTGAGGGGAAGGTTAAATTCTTTGCCTGGGTTCTGCTACAAAGGAAAATCTTGATGGCCGACCTACTATCGGCTAGGCATTGGCAAGGTCCAGCAACCTGCCCTTTATGTGACCAAGAGCCTGAAACTGCATGCCATTTGTGTCTGCAATGCTACTTTGCAAGGGAGGTGTGGTTCCTGATTGGCAATTGGATGGGGTGGGGTGCCGGCTTTCTCTCAACAGTTGCAACGGATATCCAAGATTGGTGGAATCAAATGTTACAGCCATTGAAGGACAAAGAGAAAAGATCAGCAGCGGCAGTGTTAACGTACGTGACCAGGAACTTATGGAAGGAGAGGAATCGGAGAATATTTGAATCCAAACTTTATGAGCAGATCAAGTCTTCGAGCTCATCAAGCAGGACATCTTGCTTCGGCGTCGGGCGTGTGCCACACCTCTCATTAGAGAAGACTTGCATCCCCCTTAGCGCTGCACCGTTTAGTTGCTTTTATTACTGTGTGTCGAGTTCTTTTCATCAAACTGTAATAGTTCGTAATTTGTAATCGGTAACCAGAACTTCTATTCTCTTCTTAATTGAAGGGCAGCGCTCCTGCCAATAAGTTCAAAAAAGAAAAACCATGCAGTAGGCTCGATTAAGAAGAGACAAGGACTAACGCCGGCGTGTGATGTATATTTTGCAGATCAAGGAGACCAACGTCACCCGACTCTGCCAGGAGAAGACCATCCTGGCCGTGAACGGGCAGTTCCCCGGGCCGACCATCTATGCGCGCAAGGACGACGTGGTTATCGTCAACGTGTACAACCAGGGCAACAAGAACATCACCCTCCACTGGCACGGCGTGGACCAGCCACGGAACCCGTGGTCTGACGGGCCAGAGTACATCACGCAGTGCCCCATCCAGCCCGGCGCCAACTTCACATATAAGATCATCTTCACCGAGGAGGAGGGCACGCTGTGGTGGCACGCGCACAGCGACTTCGACCGCGCGACCGTGCACGGCGCCATTGTCATCCACCCCAAGCGCGGCTCCGTCTACCCCTACACAAAGCCGCACAAGGAGATGCCCATCATCCTCGGCGAGTTGTGGAATGTAGACGTGGAGCAAGTTCTCCTGGAGTCCCAGCGGACCGGCGGCGACGTCCAGATTTCGGACGCCAACACCATCAACGGCCAGCCCGGCGACTTCGCCCCGTGCTCCAAGAACGCCACCTTCAGGATGTTGGTGGAGCACGGCAAGACGTACCTACTCCGAGTCATCAACGCGGGGCTCACCAACGAGATGTTCTTCGCCATCGCCGGGCACCGCCTCACGGTGGTCGGCACCGACGGCCGCTACCTCAAGCCGTTCACCGTCGACTACATCATGATCTCCCCCGGACAGACCATGAACATGCTCCTCGAGGCCAACCACGCCACCAATGGCTCAGGCGACAACAACCGCTACTACATGGCCGCGAGCCCGTTCTTCACCAACATTGGACTCCCGGTCAACGATAAAAACACCACGGCCATTCTGGAATACACGGACGCGCCGCCCTCCGCGGGACCACCAGACTACCCCGTCCTGCCGGCCATCAATGACACCGCCGCGGCAGCGGCGTACACATCACAGCTCCGCTCCCTGGTCACCAAGGAGCACCCGATCGACGTGCCAATGGAGGTCGACGAGCACATGCTCGTGACGATCTCCATCAACACGCTCCCCTGTGGGGCCAACGAGACGTGCATCGGCCCCGGCCCCGGAAACAACACCCGCCTTGCGGCGAGCCTGAACAACGTCAGCTTCATGACGCAGACCGTCGACATCCTCGACGCCTACTATTACTCCATCAGCGGCGTGTACGACCTGGACTTCCCCAATAAGCCGTCCTTCGTCTTCAACTTCACCGCCCCCGACCCGACGGTGGAGTACCAGCTCACGAAGCGGGGCACCAAGGTGAAGGTGGTGGAGTACGGCACCGTGGTGGAGGTGGTGTTCCAGGACACGGCCATCCTCGGTGCCCAGAGCCACCCCATGCACTTGCACGGTTTCAGCTTCTACGTGGTGGGCAGAGGCTTCGGTAACTACGACAAGGATAAGGACCCGGCCACGTACAACCTGGTCGACCCGCCGTACCAGAACACCGTCTCCGTGCCTACGGGCGGCTGGACTACAATGCGCTTCCGCGCGGCAAATCCGGGTGAGTATTTGCTAAATTTGGGCAACAGTGATCGAACTACAGTATATATGTTGTTATACATATATATATGATTTGTTATCTTACTTTGTGCTGTTTATTTCTTTGCTTGTCTGTTAGGTGTGTGGTTTATGCATTGCCACTTCGATCGTCACACGGTGTGGGGCATGGACACCGTGTTCATTGTGAAAAATGGCAAGACCCCAGGCGCTCAAATGATGCCACGTCCTCCTAACATGCCTAAGTGCTAAGGAAACAAAGGCATGAGCCACGGATGATGCGGTGTATGCAAGACAATCGAGCAAAATAACTTTTCTCAGTTGATGATTGAATTAATTATTTGCGGTACAGATTTTAATTAGTGTCCTTTGTATTTTTTTTTGTTTTTCATTTGGTTGGAAGAGAAAAATATATTCGTTGTATTCATTATTTGTGTTGTTTTACTCCGTGTGCAATCTTTAAAAAGTGTAATTAAACAATGTATTCTACGGAGTTACATTCTGTATCCCGTGAAGATTCAGTATAAATACGTACTTCATATATGTATTCATTTATTTTCGCCATGATAAGACCATGATCATTTAGGTCCCTTTTGGATCCTTAGAAATGAAATCTACGCGAAAATCGAAGTCTAGGCACAAATCCAGCAGGTTGCTGATACCCAAGGTATTGCATTTCAGGTTATGGGCTCCTGTTGCATTTGTCTTTGTCAGACCCTGGCATGGATTGAGCAGTGACGAGCCGACGAGCCTACTAGGCATCATATAGCCTTGACGACAAAGGCTTCGATCTGGTATATCTTTCGAGGAAAAAACAAGGAGAAAACACATATAACTATATTCTTCCACATGACAAAGACAACAAATTGCAATGAACATGTTGAAATTCTTCTATGAGGAACACGAACCAACAGATTAATTATATTTTCTCTGTGAGCCTTTCGAGACCCATCAAGAAAAATAAGTGGTACACAGGGAAAATATAGTTTCCAGTGGTGTTATTGTTAGGAGACCACCGCCAATAATGAGAGAATAAAACATTGAGCAGCAGCATGAAGACTACTATCTCGACTCGGGTGTAATGTAACATTTTCCTATATCCCAGGCTCACATAGCTTTGGTTTGATGGTGGCTACAATCACCATATGTGTCTTCTCCACACATTGCTGAACACCAATCAGTACCCCCACCAACAAGACAATCACTGGTGCCAAGGTGTAAGTGATGCATGACACTACTGCGAATCAAATGCAATGCTCGATTACTGGTATCTTAGAATTAGAAATGGTGGTGTATGTCCAACATAGCAAATGCATGGATCATCGTGATTAGCCACACCAACTTGATTAGGTTCAGAGATGATGGACCATCAGTTCTGCTTACTGCAAGCATGAGTGCATGACAATTTGAGTAGGGCATGTCTATGTCTCCGAATACAAGATAGATTTAAATGTTCTTTCCGAGGGAGGAGACGATTTTTTTTGGAAAGCTTCTTTCCACAAGTTACTCATCAGTTTTGATGAAATCTTCATACTAGTATTATGTCAATGCGGAGATCCAATGGACTTATGGACCCTTGCTTGCATTGGGGATGAGGTGGTTGACCTTTTCTTTCTCTTATTTCGTTTGCCTATACCAAACAACCAAACATGAAAGGGATGCTGAAAGCTAGCTAGATTGACATCTGAATATCCTATCCAGGGGTTTACTTTCACAAAGGAGACGACTAGACTGGTAATACACTATAATAACACAAAAGCAAGCTGTGATACAAAGACGTATATGACACTTTCTTATATATCTAAACCTACTAAGGATGAGTCTTGAGAAAAAGCTACGCATATCACTTCCGTATATCCATCTAGCAAGATGCATGGCCCATGCAATTAGCACGTGTAGCTAGCTTTTTCATGGTAACATTTAAATCTTTTTATTTACTCAAAAATTGTTTTGCTAATAGTTTTGCTTATTCATTTGACTTTGGTGTCCTCTCTCCATGCACCCATATATCATTGGCATGAATTATATATAACTACAATTAAAGCTATTTTTATCTCATTTTCCACTTCCATTTTTCCTACTCCTATCCTATCCCATCTTTGTTCAATTTCTAGCAACGCAAAATCAAGATATGCTTTTTTAGCTTTGTTAGCTACTATCCATATTGTTCACTTCTTGAGCCCTTGTCATGGGTTAGATTCCACCGCAGTAATCAGATTGTTCGACGTGGGTTGATGCGTGTGTCCCCGGTGACTTAAGAACTCAAAACACAAGGGGTTTATCCTGGTTGAGACGTCTAAGCCCTACGTCCAGTAGTGGAGTTCTTCGTGTTAGGAATACTCAATTGAGTTCTTACAAGACACACACAAAGAGAGAGAGAGAGAGAGAGAGATGTAGGGGGAGCACTATGATGCTATTCTCCTGGCCAGGATCCGAGCTGGAGGTCCGATCTAGGTTTCGGTGGGTTCCAATGGTTCGTTCCCTTGTATAGGATCCCATGCCCTGCCTTATATATCGAGGGGGCAATGGGAGTACAAGTTTAGGGGGTTTCGTAGGGTTCTGAGTCCTAAGCTTTGATCTCCTAGTTGCGTCGGCGCCATCCTTCGTCTTGTAGCGGGGTGGGATGACAACGCTCCAACTGCCTCTAACATCTTCCGCCACCACTTGGAGTTGACCGTCAGGTGTTGTCTGTTGTCGTTGTCCTGTCCCTGGGTTTGCCTTTGCATGGCGTCCTTCACACGCTAGGATCCCACCCGCACATAGAGGGAGGCTGCCATGCGGGCCTTGCATTCTGTGTAGCGAGTGAGTGGGAGCTCTTTCGTGTTGCGTCACGCTTCGGGCATGACCATTCATTGGGAGTGGCCAACACAGCCATGCAAGAATGGGGAAACATAATCCTAGCAGGGCCCGCGTGTTAGACCCCAAATGCCTGACAGATTTCGCATGTATACTATCGAGGTTTGCCGGGGTTGGAGCCTATCAGGCTAGGCACTTTTCAACCGAGAACCAAAACCGAACCGAACCAAACCAAAATGTTAGTTTTTTGGTTCTCGGTTTTGGTTCTTGTTTCCCGATACTTCGGCTCTCGGCTTCGGTGTTGGTTTTGGAGGCAACAGCAACCGAGAAACCATGGAACCAGACAAATCCTCGTGCAGGTTGTAACAGAACCGACCAATTATACGAGATTAAGTAAGGAAATCTTCCGCCGAAGCAGATAATTTAGCAAACTTAAGCCCGTATAACCCGGTAGTCCGTAAAACCACGAAGGATTTCAAACCAATCGACATACAAACCAAGATCGTACAAGTTTAGCAGTCACCGTCACATGTTACATAAAGTTCGCAATGACGGTGGATACATCAGAGTTTAGAACATAAAGTTATTACAACCCAAGTTCAAACTGAAATAGCGGAAGCAAATAGTTTTAAAGCCACACACACACTTTTAGTTCAGATAGAATGCCAGTAGGTAGTCATTTCCAACAAAAGCATCAGATGAGAGATACGGAGTGACCATTGCCCTTGGTCCTAGTTGTCACCCATCGCCGGATACAGGCAGTTAATGCAATAGCCGTAGTACATTTGACCATCTGCAACAACAATGGGAACAACGCCCTGAGTACGAGAAGGTACTCAGCTAGACTTACCCGTCTTAACCAAAATAAAGTGACACCAAGGATTATGTAAGGCTTTCTTTAGTGGGCTAGCTGACTTGTTTGCGAAAAGCATAAGTTATCATGAAGACATCATTTTAAATACTTTGCATCATATTTATTCCCGACGTCGCTGACTCGATCCGCTGCCTCGCAAAGTCAAAGTCACGATCTGCCCGCGTCGTCCTACTCGCCCTCTCCCATGGCAGAAACTGACGCCGCATGCCAGGCTCGCGAGGAGTGCGCCCGCAGGGCAGAGGCCGATCGTGTTGCGGCCCTCGACGCGTACGAGGCCAAGCACGCCAACGTCCATGCCGTGGCCATCGCCATCCTCAACATTAAGGTCCTCGTGCCCCTGGTCTTGGATCGCGCTGCTGACAACTATAACCGGTGGTGGTCCCTGTTCCTCATTGTCCTCGGCAAGTATGCCCTAACGGACCACGTCCTCTCCGACGTCGTCAATGCCGATCGATCGGCGTGGGTGCAGATGAACTGCACCGTGCTCACTTGGATCTACTGCACCATCCACACCGATCTCCAGCAGTCGACGATGAATCGCAAGCCGAACACGCGCGGCGCATGGACCTACCTCGAGAACGAGTTCATCAGCTAGCGCGAATCGCGCGCCCTACTGCTCTCGGCGGAGTTCCGCACGGCGAAACAAGGGTCGGCCTCCATCACCGACTTCTGCCGCTGTCTGAAACGATGGCGGCAACCCTCAGTGACTTCGGCGATCCAATTGGGGATCGGACCTTGGTCCTCACTCTCCTTCGTGGGCTCAATGGCAAGTTCTGGCCCATGGTCTCCAACCTCAAGATGCGCTAGCCCTTCCCCACTTTCGAGGAGGCTCGCACAATCCTCCTGCTCGAGGAGATCGACATCGACGACGTTGCTGCAAGCGAAGCCGCTGGGGCATCGGAACCGCCGGCATCCTCTGTGACAACAGCGCTCCTTGCCCCACGCCCTCCTACTGGGTGCTCCTACGTAGGCCCGGGCCAGGGCGGCCATGCTGGCCATGGCCAGGGCGGGCACATTGGCTAGGGCGGCTCACAGCGCACTGGCCGTTGCCGCGGTGGCCGCGGCCGCAACCAGCAGCAGCAGGTCTCCAACACTGGAGGCGGCTCTCGCTCCCCGGCACTGTTCTACAACCCATGGACGGGCACCGTGCAGCTCTGGACGTGTTTGCCGATCGGTCCAGGGACGCCGTTTCGCCCTTCGCCGGCTGCCTTCACTGCTGTTCCTCAGCCGCAACAGCAGTACATACAGCAGCCGTATGTGCAGCAGCCGTACACCCTCGTACCTCCTTCAGGGTTTGGCTACGGAGGACCATCGCTGCCACAGCAGCAGCAGCAGTGGACGCCCTTGCAGGGCGCGTCCTGGGATCCGTCCGCCCTCGTCAACAACTTCAACACCATGACGCTGACGCCCCCTTCATCGGCCGAGTGGTACGTTGACTCCGGCACCGGTGCCCATATGGTCAACAACGTTGGTATTCTTTCTACCTTTCACCATCCTTCATCATCAAGTCCTTCATCTATCATTGTTGGTAACGGAGCTTCGCTTCCCGTTACATCTATTGGGTCACACTCATTCTCCACCACACCACGTCCCCTTGTTCTTTCTGATGTTTTAGTGTCACCACACATTATTAAGAATTTGATTTCCGTACGTCGTTTCACCACTAATAATAATTGTTCCATTGAGTTTGACCTGTTTGGCCTCTCTGTGAAGGACCTTCAGACACGGAGCGTGATCGCCAGGTGCAATAGCACGGGTGACCTCTACCCGTTCTTCCCAGCACCATCCAGCACTTCCACTCCCCTCGCTGCCACCGCGTCATCCACCTCACTCTGGCATCGTCGCCTTGGTCATCTCGGACATGCGGCTCTTTCCAAGCTTATTAGTTCCAATGCTATTTCATGTAATAAGCGCCATATTGATCATGTTTGTCATGCCTGTCAGCTAGGTCGCCATGTGCGCCTACCTTTTAGTGTGTCACACTCTCGCGCTGCACATCCTTTCAATTTAATACATTGTGATCTTTGGACTTCTCCAGTTGTTAGTGTGTCGGGCTATAAATATTATTTAGTCATTCTTGATGACTGCGCTCATTACACCTGGACGTTCCCATTACGTCTCAAGTCCGATACTTTCAGTGTCCTTTCTAACTTTTTCTCATATGTGCGCACGCACTTCGACTCCACCATCAAGGCAGTTCAGTGCGACAACGGCCACGAGTTTGACCACTCCTTGGCCCGCACATTTTTCCTCACTCATGGAGTCATCTTCCGAATGTCGTGCCCATACACCTCTCAGCAGAACGGACGTGCCGAGCGCACCCTTCGCACCGTGAACAACATCGTTCGGTCACTTCTGTTTTAGGCTAGCCTTCCTCCGGTTTATTGGGCTGACTCACTCCACATTGCCACCTATCTTCTCAATCGTCACCCCACCAAAACCCTAGACGGTCGCACCCCTTTCTTCGCTCTTTACGGCACATAGCCTTCCTACACTCACCTTTGAGTTTTCGGCTGTGCCTGCTATCCCAACCTCTCGTCCATAGCTCCACATAAATTATCACCTCGCTCCTCCTTGTGTGTTTTCCTCGGGTACTCATCCGATCACAAAGGATATCGATGTCTCGATCTTCATTCCAATCGGATCATTGTCTCCCGTCACGTTGTATTCGACGAGACTTTGTTTTCGTTCTCTGAGATGTCCACCACCCCCTAGGACCCCAAACACACTTGCGTTTTTGGATGAAGCTGATGATTCATCTTCGCCTATGTGGCCAAGAGCTGTCCCTGCAGGTACTCGTCTCCCTGGCGGTATGGATGTCGCACCTGGGACCC
This sequence comes from Miscanthus lutarioriparius, assembly GCA_904845875.1. Taxonomy (NCBI): domain Eukaryota; kingdom Viridiplantae; phylum Streptophyta; class Magnoliopsida; order Poales; family Poaceae; genus Miscanthus; species Miscanthus lutarioriparius. The sequence goes on from CAJGYO010000008.1 coordinate 10,783,739, forward strand.
CTAGCACCTCTCCTGCCAGCGGTACAGTGCCTGACACGATGTCAGGTGCTACCGCGGCCCCCTCAGGTGGTGCTACTCCCATCGGTCTGGCTGGTGCTGCTGCCCCTGCGGACTCAGCGTCCCAGGTTGTTGCCAACGACGCTGGCTGGACCACCGGCCGCACAACCACGATGACTCCAGAGGCGATCGTTCCTATCACTAATGCGCACAGCATGCGCACCCGTGGCGAGGATGGTTTTTGGCAACCCATTGATCGCCTTAATCTCCACACGATGACTGCGGCTCACAGTCCAGTACCTTCGTCCATCCGTGCCGCTCTTTCGGATCCGGCCTGGCGTCTTGCTATGCAGGCCGAGTTCGACGCCTTGCAGGCAAACGACACCTAGACCTTGGTGCCTCGCCCTCCTGGCGTCAACCTCGTCACCGGCAAGTGGGTTTTTCGTCACAAGTTCAAGTCCGATGGCTCTCTTGACCGCTACAAAGCCCGGTGGGTGCTTTGCGGTTTCACACAGCGTCCGAATGGTACTCACTTTGGCACTGTCTCGCTCCTGGCTGATTCATCAGCTTGATGTGAAGAATGCATTTCTTCATGGCACTTTGTCGAAGCCATCACTCGCGCAACCGATTGGGGTTGGTCGACTCCTCCGGGCCCAATTATGTCATCGCTTCCTGAACAAGTCACTCTATGGGTTGTTGAAGCAAGAATCGCTTTGCCTCTCACATTTACCTCTCTCGGGTTTGTTGAGGCCAAGTCCAGACGCGTCATTGTTCATCTCATCGCAAAAATGTCTTTGACATGGCTTTTCTTTTACTCTATGTTGATGACATTGTTCTCACTATGTCGTCTATGAGTCTCCTCCATCGGATTATCGCAGCAGACTTCGCCTCGAATTCTCCATGATTGCGAGACATGGGTAAAGATGGGTTGGGCGTGATGCCACCCAAGCCGCCTATGCAGTTGCCTAAATCTCTTGCTCAGCGCATGCATCGCTTCGCGCGCCCGCACACGGCAACAAACCACGCCCGCGCCCTCCATCCCGGTTGTTTGTTGCATGAAATGCCCAAGCAGGCATGCCGTGTGCCCTTGAGTTGAGCATATACATAAACCATAGTGCATTACAAGAGATATGAAGATACATATTCACAACAAATCGTGTATATATACATATATTTGCTTGTAGGTCCCACATGTTAGACATGTGTGCGGTCTGGCGGATAAGCGGGCGAGGATAGCAAATTTCTTTGCCCGCGAAGAACTATCCCTCGAGTTCGAGGATGGTGCTTGCGCCCGTGCCCGCGGGCAAGAAGTGGTGCCCATATCCTTGCCCATTGGGTTCCATGCCCGCGGGTATGCGGGCATTCTGTGCCCGTTGCCATCTTTAGACATGGGGCCCCTTCACCATTTTCTGGGTGTCAGTGTTCAGCGCAAAGGTGACAATTTATTTCTCTCGAGAGGCGAGTACATCTTTGGACATTCGGACGCTACGGTATGAGTCTCTGCAAGCCAAGCAGCACTCCTATGGCCACTAATTCCAAGCTTTATACTGATGGTGTTTCATCACCGATCCAAGTCATGTCATGATCTTGCTTGCGGGCTCTTTAGTACCTTACCTTTACCAGACCAGACATTGTGTATGCTGTTCAGCAAGTCTGCCTGTACATGCATGACCCCCGGGAACCTCATTTGAGTGCTCTGAAGCGCATTCTCCGGTACCTTCAAGGTACATTGGAGCTCGGTCTACACCTCCACCAGACCTCTCCAGCTGATCTCACTGTCTACACCGATGCAGATTGGGCGGGCTATCCTGACACACGCAAATCCACCTCGGGTTATGCGGTGTTTCTCGGGACAATCTCATCTCCTGGTTGTCCAAGCGTCGACCCTCTGATGTGTCTCGGTCCAAAGTCAGAGAGGCGGAATATCGGCGATCGTGAATGGAGTCGTGAAGCCCTCGCTGGTTGCGCCAACTTCTAATAGAGCTTTCTTTGCCCACTCCGTGCGTTATCGGTGGTGGTCATCGCGATAATGTCGAGCCGTTTACCTCTCTCCACCAACCCGTTCAAAGCATCGGTGAACCAAGCATATTGAGATCGACCGCACGCCGTTAGAGAACGAGTCGCCCTCGGTGAAGTCCGCGTCTGCTGCGTTCCCGCCGTCTCAATCGCCGACATCTTCACCAAAGGTTTGCCGACGTCCGTGTTCATGGAGTTTAGGTCCAGTCTCAATGTTCGTGGTGCTCCCAGTTCAGACTGCGGGGGAGTGTTGGAATGTAATATGGCATGTGGGCCTGCCTGGCCTCACACAATGCCTATATATGTAAACGCTGATCATACACGTTAATCAATGAGTATTCCCTAATCATATTCTTTCATGGATATTTTCGCCAAGAATGAATGGACAAACAATAATATAATTTGTTTTTTATTTTCCCTACAATTTCGTGTTCTCTTATCCGTTCGATTGTAATCAACAAATGAGCTGAAAACTTTGTAAGAATTTGGCTGTGTGGGTTCTAAATTATCATTTAGAGAATCATTTGCATAAAATATCGTTTCTATATAATAACATCTTTTTTCTATCTTGTGCGCACTTTAGAGAACCATTCTCGTTGTCTCTCTTTGGCTAGCAAGAATTACGGAATAGAAGATTGACTATATTTGGATAATCAATTAGAGAAGCTATTGGAGAGTATTTTTTCACAAAAAATCTCTATTCTTAATAATTAGGAAGGATGTAGAGAGTTTTTTGGAGTTGCTCTTAATATTTGGGAGCGGAATTATCCATGACATCCTAATCGAATTCAATGCCAGATTACATGCTCGACCTAATAAACCTTAGCTTGGGTGTTATCGTGATAATCTAGGTTTCAAGGTGTATAATCTTTATTTATTTTTATATATATATATATATTTTCAAACAAATCAGGCATGAGTCCTTAGAGCATCTCCAGTAGTGTTGACTATCTATTTGTCTGTTTGGATAACCACCCATTTTCATACTACCTATATTTTGCTCTAACTCCATCAGTACTATCTAAAACAAGCTACCCAAATTAGTCCTAGTAGAGAATGGCATGTGGGTCCCACATATCATCCTCTTCAGTGTTCTTCTCGCTGGAGGAGAGGTGGCCGGAGCAAGGTTCACTGGGGGAACACCAGAGCAGAGGTGGCCGAGGAACGTCCGCCACCTCCAGCGTCGACCTGGCTACGCCCGTGCTGAGGAAGCCTGATTTTTTGTGCCAACAGAAAGTAGGTAGTGGAGAGGAAAATTATTAGGCCAACAAATTTAAGTAGTCTGATAGGTAGCCTGGAGTGCATTTTTTTTTTGCCTCCACTATCAAATGTAGGATAAGTAATGGGTTTAATTAGCCTGCTGAAGTTGGTCTAACTAAATACGAATAGGAAAGGTGAATTTGTATATACTGTACTTAAACATAATGCTCAAGCAGAAGAAACAAAACGTTGTAATTCCATTTGTACGTGGGAGGGTTCCCAGCGAGAGGAGGGTGCTTTCATTAATAATAAAGTTTTTTTTTTGCGACTCATTAATAATAAAGGTTAGGATTACAATCAGATACGAGTTGGGGGGCATTTGCTCTCCATCGCACAATTTGCACATAAAACGCTTTGATAGTCGAGCTAATTTCGTGAGCTATTCTATAAATTACACTTTCTTCTAATCCATAAAAAAAAAGAGTGCACATATACACACCGGATGTATATATTTATTAAATTAAAAATAAAAAAATCACTCCTCCGTTTTTTAATCTGTCAGTCTATTTCACTATTTTTAGCCTGCTCGTTCGTTGGTTTCAGTCAGAGCTTATTATCCGCCAACCAATAATATTTTTCTTTTATAATAAACCAGCACCAATCGTGCTTATCGGCCAGAAACCGTCCACCTAACGGGCCGGTTGACTCTCCTGTCGTAGCTAGGTTGCTACAGATCTGTTCTTTGGGACCAATGTTCCCAAATCTTTGTACTCTGCTTTATTAATGTTTAATATGTCAGTCCTTATCAAAAAAAAAAAATCTATCTCACTATCTCACTCTACCTGTCTGCATCTCACTCTCGTTGTTCACACGGTTCTAATCTAAATCCAACACAGGAAAACTCGATGGTTTCATCCTGACGCATTTATTCTAACCATGAGTCAAGAAGTTCGAATGCAACTTCAGTTTCGTTCGTTCGCAGCCTGGCACGACCTGAACTGTTCCTAGCCTGTAACTGTTTGATAATTTGTACTGGCTTGGAAATGTTCCTGACCTGAAACGGCCTGGGCCTGGGACGCCTAACCGAACGGCGCCTTACCGTGATCACATTCACATGGATCGCGAAATCTGAATCTGAACCACAGTGTGGTGAGGAGCTTTAAGTTGGTCGTGCCAAAACCCGGCTCCAAATATTACCTGAACATGATACTCACAGTACAGTCCGGACTTAGGATTCTAAATATACAACTTGTTGGATATATTATGGGTTTGGTCCATATAATATTTAATAAATTAAATAAAACTCTATGATACGTAATATTAAGCGTTGTATGGTTTAATATCGTATGAGATTTTGACTGAACGTTTACTCAGCTTATTTGGTTGAAAATTATCTATCTTAATTGAGAAGCTGAGAAAAGGATCAAATGAGTGCACACGCGCGCGCCGCCGCCGTCAGGCGGGGGCGTGGTGTGGGTGTGGGCCGTGGCGAGGCGGCGAGCGAGCGGGCGAGCGGGCGTTGTCAAGTTTTGCCACTTAATCCACATAATCACGGGAGTTTCTCCCCTTTATGGTGGAGGCGAACTGATTGCGCAAGTTTTCGTCTCCTGGGTTCCTCCGCTGTCTTTCTTCCTCCCCGTCGCAGCCATAAATCTGCAGTCCTCCGTCAGACCACATCTCAGCCGCCATTTGGGTTTCCCCGTCCCGTACCTCTGCGCGCACGGAGTAGCGGGAGAGCAGTGCCTCCGGAACCCTCGTTCGTCTGCGAACCTTGCACGGAGTATGTGGCGATTAGGTTTTTGGGGAGCGATTCGCGACCGCTCATCCGACGTCTTCTTCCTGGTGATCGCTCGCGGAACATGTCTTCTTTCTGGTGATCAATCGCGGAACCCGTCTCTTCCTTGTGACCGTTCGTGGGACTACACTGCGAACATCTTCCTGCATCGACTGTGGTCCACAACTTCGAGCAACACACTATGTTGACTAGTGCGAATGGAGCCTCCGATGCCCTCGGCATAGGACCTCCGCTGGGTACACTCTTATTTCTGTAATTACAACACTTTGCGTTTTTATTGTATCAATCTGTATGTCATACTTGCATGCTGTAGTGTTTGTTAATGATTTACACATGCACATATATGTCTTCACAAACCTGCTGATATTTTATTTCTGGATTAAATTGACCATGAAAATGCCTATTTATCTATATCAATCTATATGTCATACTTGCATGTTGTAGTCGTTTGTTAATGATTTACACATGCACATATATGTCGTCACAAATTTGCTGATGTTTTATTTCTGGATTAAATTGACTATGAAAATGTCTATTTATCTAACACAACTGACAAGATGCCAGAGTTAATTAAAGACAGAAACATATGCACAAACCCAGTATCCGATAGCCTGACTTGGTCTTTTTGTCACTGTACGTGCTGCCGATGCAGCACACTATAGAATTAGTCCTGAATATGACGGATTATGACATTCTCATATGCATTCACGCATATCTTCCAGGTTTGGATGATCTTCCGGTCCTGACATGTTCTATGCAAGTTATGAGTTGCATATGGCTGCCGCTGGCTGTCAGAACAGTGTTCTGTGAGAGGAGGCAGCTACAGCAGTAGCCCCCAACAGAGTGGTGGAGGCAGGAATAATTTTTAGATGCGACGGAGTTTATAAGAACCAACACATCGACTTGTATGACGTATTGACGTATGTATTCCATATCTATTTACTAGTACATAATACATATATTAAGTATATTGTACAAACTTTAGGTACGGCAGCCGCCGAAGCTTGTCCAACAGCTGTGAAAACAAGCTACCGAACAGCCCGGGTGCGTGTCCTCCTAAACAGCTGGCGTGTGCGTACTGTGACTGGGATGCACGCTTGTAAATGGAAGCATTTGTCACCGAGATAACAGAGCTGAAAGCTGTTGATGGCAGCCTGGCAGGTTCGTGGGTCCTCATCGGAACTGTCATGCACCAGCTCATTGACCGTTTATTCATTTTTATTTTTATTTATCGGGCGCCCCTGTCAGTGTCTCCATTATAAATACATTTATCGGGCGCCTTTCTCCATCAAATCGCTTCCAAAATTATAAAAAAATTACAAAGATTTATGACATCAAATAGGTATACTATAAAAATATAATTAACAAAGACTTAGTTGGTATCATAAATATTATTATGCGCTTTTGCCAAGATTCGTGAATGACTTTCTAACTGAGATGGAGGAGTACTTAGTACGAATTATGCGTTTGCTGCAGACGTGCTTCACTAGTCACAACGGCACTACCACACTGAACGCTCTTAACGGCACGTTCAAGCTTCCCGTCGAGGACGGCAAGACGTACATGCTCCGCCTCATCAACGCGGTGTTCACCTACGAGTCCTTCAGCGTCGCTGGGCACAGCCTCACCGTGGTCGGCACCGACGGCTCCTATGTGAAGCCGTTCTCCGTGGACTACATCTTCATCGCGCCGGGGCAGACGGTGACCGCTCTGCTCACGGCCGACCGCGCCTCGCGTGGGCTGCGGAACGCCCGGTACTACATGGCCGCGCGGCCGCTGTTGCCGAACAACCCGTTCGTCATCTTCAACAACAGCACCTCCACTGCCGTGCTGGAGTACGCCGACGACGCGGCGGCACTACCCTCCGGTGGGGCGGCACCGGACCCGGAGTTCCCCGTCCTGCCGGCCATCAACGACAGCGCGGCGGCGGACGCGTACACGTCGCGCCTACGGTCGCTCGCCAGCGAGGAGCACCCGGTGAACGTGCCTCGCCACGTCCAGGAGCACATGCTCGTCACCCTCGCGGTGAACGTGATCGCGTGCTCGCCCGACGAGCACTGCCAGGGACCCCGTGGCAACCGCATGGGCGCGAGCCTGAACAACGTCAGCTTCGAGGCGCCGCGGCACGCGAACATCCTCGACGCGTACTACCACAAGGTCCGTGGCGTGCACACGACCGACTTCCCCAGCAACCCGCCGCTGCTGTTCAACTTCACGGGCGACGTCCCTCCGGAGCTCTGGCTCACGAAGCGCGGCACGAAGGTGAAGGTGCTGGAGTACGGCACCACGGTGGAGGTGGTGCTGCAGAACACGGCGATCCTCGGCAGCGATAGCCACCCGATGCACCTGCACGGGTTCAGCTTCTACGTGGTGGGAACGGGTTCCGGCAACTTCGACAGGCACAGGGACCCCGCCGGCTACAACTTGGTCGACCCGCCGTACCAGAACACGGTCGCTGTGCCCAGTTTCGGGTGGTCTGCGATCCGTTTCCGTGCCGAAAACCCTGGTGCGTACGTGTTGCAAGTTTCAGTTATCGGTTCCTCATGATCATGGCTATCGTGGTTTTTGGTATGGTTGTCTAGGTGTGTGGTTCATGCACTGTCACATTGAACGGCACATGGCGTGGGGGATGGACACCGTTTTCATCGTGAAGGATGGGAATGCACCGGAAGCTAAGATGTTGCCACGGCCTCCGGGGATGCCTAGGTGTTGATGACCAAAGGTTGATATGGTACCGATTTCATTAGTAGCTTTTTTTTTAAGGGGAGATTTCATTACTAGCCAGGCGCCCAGGCCTGGGCCAATTCTCGTTGGGCCTTTGAAAGCAGACTGCAACCCCAAACTCGGGCAAATCAAACTTCACTGATATTGTTTTATGGCTAGATCAATTTGTATACTTCTATTGTTTTTCTTCTTTCTTGTTTGTTTATTGATTGTTGTGTGTAGCTAATCGTAACATTTTTTTTATATCTATATACCTATACCTAATATTAAACAACAAGTTCAACTGTCCTTTTTTACTTTCCAAAATACCATGCATCCTTTACGTCCTGTATGTGACCCGGACGATGACCCGTGTTCATACGAGTATGACTCATGTCCAATGATAATATGAAATTCGATTTCAAAACGCATTGGAACCTGAGAAAATGGAAGCATTTGTCACCGAGATAACAGAGCTGCAAGCTGTTGATGGCAGCCTGGCAGGTTCATGGGTCCTCATCGGAACTGTCATGCACCAGCTCATTGACCGTTTATTCATTTTTATTTACGCCAACACCATGTTAGTGGTAGTCAAAATTGGTCTATAGAGGTGGGTTTTCCGATCATCTCTAGTCAAGTGACTATACAACCATTTCTATAAATCAATTTATACAGAGGCAGTTAATGCTTCTAGAAAGCAATTTATAAAGATGGTTGGTAATAACATGGCCTACTTGTAAAAAATAATTTTTCAAAAAAGGCCGTAAAAACCCTACTAGGGAGGCCACCACATCTAAGAACTTAAAACATATTTTTTGTACCCTAAATGATTTTAAATAAAAATGTCTATCAACTATAAAGTTGCATCTCTCTTCAAGCTCTACAACCTTGATATAATGTTCACCTTCATCCAACTACATTTTGAAAAGTTATGTTTTTTGTTGCACTAACACTAACTTTCTTTACAAATGCTTTTTATACAAACGATTCGTAACACTAACCGCTTCTAGAAATATTTCTAGAGATGTGGCACTAACCACCCTTGAAAATAGATGATTTTTTAGGAGCGGCTAGAAACATTGATCGCCTATATAAATTGATTTCAGGATACCGATAATCTCAGAAATCATGTTTAGAAATGGTTTTTAATGAACCCCTTTCGAAGTAAGAGTCATTTGTGTAATAGTATGAGCTTTGAGGATGGCCAAGGACTCCGACATGGAGGTGTACCCCATGCTAGCTCTGTGCTCGTGAATGTTCACGATGATCCTCTACCTGCGGATGGTTGCACGGAGGGATGCGTCTCCATCAAGGATGTCCACGCTAGCATGCATCCATCGCCTAGAGCTGGTGGTGGCGTGCTGCATCCCTCCTGCTACGGGGATTTCTGTTCGGGGTTCCTTGTCCCGTCTCTGAAGGCGGCCACAAATGCTGTTGGCCTGGCCGATGAAGCACCTGCTGGTCACCAGTGGGCCGGCCGCTCAACATAACCATTCATCATCTATACTTCTTCGTTTTCCTAATCCTAAAAAAAGTAGACTAAACTTTTGGGTTAGGTAGGTTTGGTAACTCGCATGCTCTGACGTGGTGGCCCAACGGATGGTTCTGCACCTGGTCAAACACTTAACTAATCTACTCTTACTTGATCTTCTCCACCGAGAAATTCCAGCGCAGGTTGACTCCACATGTCATTATGATACAAGTGTTAAATCTTAAAAAGTTTGCGAATTAAATGTCAATTATCAAAATCTCTCCCGCTAAACATGTCAAGTCAAGTGAAGATGATTACCTAAAGGGAGGATATGGCGATGAGGTCCAATGGAGACCTGTAAAAAAAAACTGTGATCTATTTATATATTCATCTCTTCCTATCTTTTCAGTGAATCACACAATAAACTAATATATTCTTACTCGATCTTTTCTCCCAAGAAGTCCTCGCTACTGAATCAAGTCGATTACTTGAATCCGGATAGATAAGTTCTACTATAAAGAACCTAGCGAGCTGAGCTACGCTAAGTCCATCATCTCTTCCTATCTTAATTCTTATGTAGATATAGTTTCTCGTATCTTGTATAGCAAAGAATTTTCATCTCTCTATTATTTAGTTCCAATATGACCACCATTTTGTTAGATGACACCCTAATTAACAGTCATAGAAATAATTCTAGTTTCTAGTTTAGACTATTCTTGCACCCCTCGCCAAATCCTGACAATGACTGATTAACACATTGTTGATTTGCGTGGTGGAGCCGTGGAGGTGGTGCCAACATTCAAAGAACACACGGCTTTGGAGAAAGAGACTTACACAAGGTATCTTTCAGTCTATTTTCACAGGATTGTACGTTTGAGTGTCATCCTAAATCCTAAATTCCTCGAAATTTACAGCAAACTTGTATGTTAGTTACATATAGGAAATTTGTTGGATAGGCTTCTTTGTTCCAAAGGAACACGCATGGGTGAAATTTTTCCACGGTGGGCCAGGGTTTTTCTCGTATGCATGTTTAGCACGTTTTGTCCAGAGAGTCCACACTCAGTACATGCATGTGCTCGTCGAGGTGCTCATGTCTGTTACGTTTAGTTTTAAATTCTTCGAAACCGGTGGCAGCTTTCTCTGGATTCTAATACTTTATTAAAACCACCGGCATGAATTTTCGGTTCAAACACAACTCCAGCTCTGACGAAATTTTCTTGGATCTATCCTTAAAGAAGTAACTGATCCACGGCTTTGACTCACCAAATGATTAAAGCCTGCAGGAGGTCAGGTCATGGCAGCAATCACGTCTAGAAGAGACCCCCATTCCGGCTGCCCGCGAGGTGGAAACAGGATTTTTTTGATGGAAACAGGAGGGGCTTGCCCCTACGGCCCTACTGTGATTTTATTGGAAACGGGATATTTTAGCAGGATATATTCAGAGACGATGAACCATCTGTTATGCTTCCTGCAGGCTGTGCAAGACATTTTGAGCTGACAACTGAGCATGTCTATCAGTCTATGTCTCCGGATACAGCATGGATTGAAATGTTCTTTCTGAGGGAGGAGATGAAAAAAAACTTTGAAAGCTTCTTCCTATAGGTTACTCATCTGTTTTGATGAAATCTTCAGACTAGTATTTTGTCAATGCGGAGTTGGAATGGACTCATGGACCTTTGCTTGCATTGGGCATGAGGTGGCTGAACTTTTCTTTCTTCCATTTACTTTGCCTATACTCTATACCAAACAACAAAACACGGGAAGGGACGCAGATTGGCATCCGATCCAGGGTTTTCACTTTCACAAAGGAGACGATTGGATTGATAATATAATACACTATAATAACAGAAGAAAAGTAGTATGCAGATGACACTTTCTTATATATCCGAACCTAAGTGATTTTTTTTCGAAAGGCGGCAAAAAGCTTTTGCCAAATTTTTATTAGACGATAGTAAGGAAAAAAAAGGTGTTACAACGTTTTTCCAATCTCAACAACAGATTCAACTCTACTAAGGCGTACAGACCAAACCACTCTACTAAGTAAACCTAAGTGATGACACCTTTCAAAAGAAAAACCTAAGTGATAGAGTTTTGAGACAGCTACGCATATCACTTTCGTCTATATCCAATAGCAATATTTAGCTTTGGAGATAAACCTACGCACTCATGTCCCTTTTGTAAATCTAATAGATCTGTATTAGCTAGGTTTTGATTCAATTGATTGATTGATTGATATCACTTTAGTATATCTAACGACCTACGTATTAGCTAGTGCCTATAATATTACAATGAGATAAATATGATAGCCAAATTAAGTTTTGAAAATCTAAAATGTCGACGTCATTTGTGAAGTGTTCGACTTTTGCGCCGGCCGCCCATATGCACATCACATTGCCAGTTTGATGGTCCGTCCGTCCTACTGCCTATTGGTTCATGGTCATGCATACGTGGTCGCTTTCGTAATCCATGGAGCCAGACATGCCCTGCACTGCAATTAAAGAACCACTTGAAAAGTCTCTGCGCACGAATTGAATTTCTCTAGTTATTGAAGTCAAAACGGCATAATCTCCTAGTAGTAATTTACTTCCAAAAAAAGTCAAGACCGATACCCAGGAAATCGGTCTGCTTTTAGCTTGCAGACGTGCCCGCCGTGCATACACTCCCCCGATCGGACCACATCACACGTCGCAAAGAGAACATCTCTTTTTGAAAGACGCAAGATAACATTTCTGTCTGTTAGTTGGTGTCACATAGCTTGGTGTCTCGATCAGAGGCGTACTAACCGTACGTGCATACAAGCCTAGCCAGCTAGGCACGTACACGACCGTTACGTACGTACAGACATGCATGTATTGGAGTATTGTTTACGTACATACGTGCATGGCTGAGCAACTCGCCGTAAATATCCAGCAAAATCTTCTTATGATTGCATGGTCAGCACAGCATCCAAAAGCAGGGCCACGTTCATATATATTATTGGTAATAGTCAAATTGATCACCTCAACCTTCAATATTAGGTACGGTGTGCCAAATAATCTAAAACAAGCTAGCCCTAACTACTGGTCGGCTGCTACAGCATCCAAAAGCTGGGCCATTCGCTGTAAGCCAGCATCTCTCGGAACCCTCCTTGAATGCAGACGTTCGTTGAAAACTTGCATGCATGCGGCGCGCATTGGGTTCCTTTGACCTTGACTCGTTCCAGGCTTCCAGCCTTCCAGGCGACTGTGCATATATGCATGCATGCTGGCATAAACTAGCTAGCAACCCAAGTCGCCGTCGTGCCAGTTTCCGGGTGAAGATTCAAGCCTAGGTAGCTCGGACGTCGTCATCGTCGACGTCACACGCTAGCACCACCGCGGCGAGGCAGTCTGGTAGGCCACGCCAATCAACTCATGCTAACGGAGGAGGAGGAGGGCGTCTGGAGCCACACCGTGCATTTGTCGCCGGAAAAACGCTGCCAGGACGCGCGTGGACGAGTTGCTAAGCTAGCCAAGCAGACAATCATTCGAAGTTATCGACCGGACCGGGGTAGTTTAGGTACTGACTGGTGGCGGTATGACGAATGGAGGATGCACATGCATATGCATCCCTTCGTCGTTGCATTGGCAGCTCTCGCTCTATAAATATCTGCGGCCTCCGAGCCAGATGAGCATCGCAGCCACACACGGAGATCACATTGCAGAAGCTAGAGCTAGCCTTTTGCATCCTCTCGCTCGCTGCTAAACACACATCATAATCATACACGAAGATCAGAGAGCTGAGCTGAGCTCTAGCTCTGCTGCATGCCCCTTCGGCAACGTCCGACGATGGGCGGTGCAGATAAGATGCCGGCAGGCCGGCTCAGCTGGTTACTGCTAGGCGTGGTGTTAGCCTTTGGAGTTGCAGCTAGCCCGGCCCAGGCCTCCAGGAATACTCACTACGACTTTGTTGTAAGTTGATCCATACATCTCATTTCAACCTGTATATACTACTACCAGTTTAATTTCAGAGATCCAGGCAGTTTGTTTTAGTACGTATAGTATTTGAGGGCACGTGCAGAACAACAGTTGTACATATGTTATCGTTTTGAAATATTTAGCTAAGCTATGTCGATGTGATGATTGCATGCCTTCAGATCATTTGCATATGCGAGCTAGATATCTGATCTAGCGACTATGAATTGTTAGATACTCGATCTGCATGATGAAGTAAGTAGACCTAGCTAGCTGTATTCCGACAGGCACAGATTGACTTCTTACTTGCTTGTCGAGAAACACTAGCTATATATCTTGCTAAGCATAGAAATTACGGAAGCCACAATTTTCCCATTTCCCTGATGTGAGCTGCTGAACATGGTCATCACTCGAGAAAAAAGCTAGCAACGATGTGACACATCTTATTAGCTGCTTGCTAATCTTTTCCATTCCAGCATGCAGCATCGTCTTATCGAAATTAGCCTCTTTGCTAGTTATCCAAGCTCCTTGACGCCCACTGCTTGCTTCGTCCTACACACCATGCAGTAGGCTCGATTAAGAGGAGACAAGGACTAACGCCGGCGTGTGATATATATTTTGCAGATCAAGGAGACCAACGTCACCCGGCTCTGCCAGGAGAAGACCATCCTGGCCGTGAACGGGCAGTTCCCCGGGCCGACCATCTACGCGCGCAAGGACGACGTGGTCATCGTCAACGTGTACAACCAGGGCAACAAGAACATCACCCTCCACTGGCACGGTGTGGACCAGCCGCGGAACCCGTGGTCCGACGGGCCGGAGTACATCACGCAGTGCCCCATCCAGCCCGGCGCCAACTTCACATACAAGATCATCTTCACCGAGGAGGAGGGCACGCTGTGGTGGCACGCGCACAGCGACTTCGACCGCGCCACCGTGCACGGCGCCATCGTCATCCACCCCAAGCGCGGCTCCGTCTACCCCTACAGAAAGCCGCACAAGGAGATGCCCATCATCCTCGGCGAGTGGTGGAATGCAGACGTGGAGCAAGTTCTCCTGGAGTCCCAGCGGACCGGCGGCGACGTCCAGATTTCGGACGCCAACACCATCAACGGGCAGCCCGGCGACTTCGCCCCGTGCTCCAAGAACGACACCTTCAGGATGTTGGTGGAGCACGGCAAGACATACCTACTCCGGGTCATCAACGCGGGGCTCACCAACGAGATGTTCTTCGCCATCGCCGGGCACCGCCTCACGGTGGTCGGCACCGACGGCCGCTACCTCAAGCCGTTCACCGTCGACTACATCATGATCTCCCCCGGACAGACCATGAACATGCTCCTCGAGGCCAACCACGCCACCAATGGCTCAGGCGACAACAACCGCTACTACATGGCCGCGAGCCCGTTCTTCACCAACATCGGACTCCCGGTCAACGATAAAAACACCACGGCCATTCTGGAATACACGGACGCGCCGCCCTCCGCGGGGCCACCAGACTACCCCGTCCTGCCGGTCATCAACGACACCGCCGCGGCAGCGGCGTACACATCGCAGCTCCGCTCCCTGGTCACCAAGGAGCACCCGATCGACGTGCCAATGGAGGTCGACGAGCACATGCTCGTGACGATCTCCGTCAACACGCTCCCCTGTGGGGCCAACGAGACGTGCATGGGCCCCGGCCCCGGAAACAACACCCGCCTTGCGGCGAGCCTGAACAACGTCAGCTTCGTGCCGCCGACCGTCGACATCCTCGACGCCTACTATTACTCCATCAGCGGCGTGTACGAGCCGGACTTCCCCAATAAGCCGCCCTTCTTCTTCAACTTCACCGCCCCCAACCCGACGGTGGAGTTCCAGCTCACGAAGCGGGGCACCAAGGTGAAGGTGGTGGAGTACGGCACCGTGGTGGAGGTGGTGTTCCAGGACACGGCCATCCTCGGTGCCGAGAGCCACCCCATGCACTTGCACGGTTTCAGCTTCTACGTGGTGGGCAGAGGCTTCGGTAACTTCGACAAGGATAAGGACCCGGCCACGTACAACCTGGTCGACCCGCCGTACCAGAACACCGTCTCCGTGCCTACGGGCGGCTGGGCTGCAATGCGCTTCCGCGCGGCAAATCCTGGTGAGTATTTGCTAAATTTGGGCAACAGTGATCGAACTACAGTATATATGTTGTTATATATATATGATTTTTTTATCTTACTTTGTGCTGTTTATTTCTTTGCTTGTCTGTTAGGTGTGTGGTTTATGCATTGCCACTTCGATCGTCACACGGTGTGGGGCATGGACACCGTGTTCATTGTGAAAAATGGCAAGACCCCAGGCGCTCAAATGATGCCACGTCCTCCTAACATGCCTAAGTGCTAAGGAAACAAAGGCATGAGCCACGGATGATGCGGTGTATGCAAGACAATCGAGCAAAATAACTTTTCTCAGTTGATGATTGAATTAATTATTTGCGGTACAGATTTTAAATAGTGTCCTTTGTATTTTTTTTGTTTTTCATTTGGTTGGAAGAGAAAAATATATTTGTTGTATTCATTATTTGTGTTGTTTTACTCCTATTGCAATCTTTAAAAAGTGTAACTAATCAATGTATTCTACGGAGTTACATTCTATATCCCGTGAAGATTCAGTATAAATACGTACTTCATATATGTATTCATTTATTTTCGCCATGCTAAGACCATGATCATGTAGGTCCCTTTTGGATCCTTAGAAATGAAATCTACGCGAAAATCGAAGTCTAGGCACAAATCCAGCAGGTTACTGATACCCAAGGTATTGCATTTCAGGTTATGGGCTCCTGTTGCATCTGTCTTTGTCAGACCTTGGCATGGATTGAAGTGACGAGCCGACGAGCCTACTAGGCATCATATAGCCTTAACGACAAAGGCTTCGATCTGGTATGGTATATTTTCGAGGAAAAAACAAGGAGAAAACACATATAACTATATTCTTCCACATGACAAAGACAACAAATTGCAATGAACATGTTGAAATTCTTCTGTGAGGAACACGAACCAACAGATTAATTACATTTTCTCTGTGAGCCTTTCAAGACCCATCAAGAAAAATAAGTGGTACACAGGAAAAATATAGTTTCCAGTGGTGTGATTGTTAGGAGATCACCGAGCCAACAATGAGAGAATAAAACATTGAGCAGCAGCATGAAGACTACTATCTCAACTCGGGTGTGATGTAACATTTTCCTATATCCCACGCTCACGTAGCTTTGGTTTGATGGTGGCTACAATCACCATATGTGTCTTCTCCACACGTTGCTGAACACCAATCAGTACCCCCACCAACAAGACAATCACCGGTGCCAAGGTGTAAGTGATGCATGACACTACTGCGAATCAAATGCAATGCTCGATTACTGGTATCTTAGAATTAGAAATGGTGGTGTATGTCCAACATAGCAAATGCATGGATCATCGAGATTAGCCACACCAACTTGATTAGGTTTATATATGACGGAGCATCAGTTCTGCTTACTGCAAGCATGAGTGCATGACAATTTGAGTAGGGCATGTCTATGTCTCCGAATACAAGATAGATTTAAATGTTCTTTCTGAGGGAGGAGACGATTTTTTTTTGAAAGCTTCTTTCCACAAGTTACTCATCAGTTTTGATGAAATCTTCATACTAGTATTATGTCAATGCGGAGATCCAATGGACTTATGGACCCTTGCTTACATTGGGGATGAGGTGGTTAACCTTTTATTTCTCTCATTTCGTTTGCCTATACCAAACAACCAAACATGAAAGGGCCGCAGAAAGCTAGCTAGATTGACATCTGAATATCCGATCCAGGGGTTTACTTTCACAAAGGAGACAACTAGACTGGTAATACACTATAATAACACAAAAGCAAGTTGTGATACAAAGACGTTTATGACACTTTCTTATATATCTAAACCTACTAAGGATGAGTCTTGAGAAAAAGCTATGCATATCACTTCCGTATATCCAACTAGCAAGATGCATGTCCCGTGCAATTAGCACGTGTAGCTAGCTTATTCATGGTAACATTTAAATCTTTTTATTTACTCAAAAATTGTTTTGCTAATAGTTTTGCTTATTCATTTGACTTTGGTGTCCTCTCTCCATGCACCCCATATATCATTGGCATGAATTATATATAACTACAATTAAAGCTATTTTTATCTCATTTTCCACTTCCATTTTTCCCACTCCTATCCTATCCCATCTTTGTTCAATTTCTAGCAACGCAAAATCGAGATATGCTTTTTTTAGCTTTGTTAGCTACTATCCATATTGTTCACTTCTTTAGCCCTTGTCGTGGGTTAGATTCCACTGCAGTAATCGGATTGTTCGACGTGGGTCGATGCATGTGTCTCCGATGACTTAAGAACTCAGAACACAAAGGGTTTATCCTGGTTTAGACGTCTAAGCCCTATGTCTAGTAGTGGAGTTCTTCATGTTAGGAATACTCAATTGAGTTCTTACAACAAACACACACACACACACACAGAGAGAGAGAGAGAGAGAGAGAGAGATGTAGGGGGAGCACTATGCTGCTATTCTCCTGGCCAGGGATCCGAGCTGGAGGTCCGATCTAGGTTTCGGTGGGTTCCAATGGTTCGTTCCCTTGGATCCCATGCCCCGCCTTATATATCGAGGGGGCGATGGGAGTACAAGTTCAGGGGGTTTCCTAGGGTTCCGGGTCCTAAGCTTTGATATCCTGGCTGCGTCGGCGCCATCCTTCGTCTTGTAGCAGGGTGGGCTGACAACGCTCCAACTGCCTCTAACATCTTCTGCCACCGCTTGGAGTTGACCGTCAGGTGTTGTCTGCTGTCGTTGTGCTGTCCCTGGGTTTGCCTTCGCGTGGCGTCCTTCGCACGCCAGTATCCGGCCCGCACATAGAGGGAGGCTGCCATGCGGGCCTTGCATTCTGCATAGCGGGTGAGTGGGAGCTCTTTCATGTTGCATGACGCTTTGGGCATCACCATTCATTGGGAGTGGCCAACACAGCCATGCAAGAATGGGGAAACAGAATCCTAGCAGGGCCTATGCTTTACCGCTCTGCCCGCGTGTTAGACCCTAAATGCCTGATAGATTTCGCAGTATACTCTCGAGGTTTGTCGGGGTTGGAGCCTGTCAGGCTAGGCACTTTTCAACCGAGAACCAAAACCAAACAGAACCGAACCAAAATGTCAGTTTTTTTGATTCTCGGTTTTGGTTCTTGTTTCTTGATACTTCGGCTCTCGGCTTCGGCGTTGGTTTTGGAGGTAGCAGCAACCGAGAAACCATGGAACCAGACAAATCCTCGTGCAGGTGGCGAGCGCCATGGCACCCTGCGTCCACCCCACACTCACGATGCACTAGGCCCAATCTGTACAGCCCATTGAGCCCAACATGCCTCCACACCACCCCGTCACCCCCGACCCCATTTCCCCACTCACGGAGTCACGGTCCATCCTCATCCTGGACGGGCAGGGCGGCTGTGGCCCCAAAACCTAACCCTAGCAAGCATGAGCACCGAGCTGGTGTCGAGGCGGTGGGCTGGTGGCAGCGCGAGCAATAGCACATAGGCCTCGCGCGGTGGTGGCACGAGCAGGGGTCGCAAGCCTCGCTGAGCAGGGCACGCGCGGTGGCGGCCTGAACGGGCGTGCGGCGGAGGCACCTACAACGTGCGGGTCTCGCACGGCGATGCATGGATCTTGCGGTGGCGGTGCATGGAGCTGCTGCGTCTCGCCGCGCGGCCCCAGCACGAGCAAGAGCTGAGCGGGGAGCCCTCGTGGATCTCCTAATTCTCCTTCTCCTCTATGTTGAGTTTTAGTTGGCTCGGTTTCCACCAAAAACTGAACTATAAAACCGAAACCGAATCTATGGGTTTCTAGTTTTGAAACAAACCGAACGGTTGTTGATTGTTGAAAACCGAAATTTAACCGAAGAAACTAAACCGAATTTTTGGTTTAAACCGAATGCCCAGCCTAAGGAGCCTGACCCGAGCAAAGGCCAAGGTGTGCATGGCAGTGCTGGCTCGGTTGTTACCCCCGTGGTCGGGAGCCTCTTAGGCCCAGCCAAGCCTTTGAGTGGGCGACCTAGACGTGTATTAATTTAGCCTTTTGGTTTGTTTGCTAGGCACTGAGCTCTTCTCCTGAAATGGGACATCTGAGGCCCACAGAACCAATAGTCAATGGACCAGAGGGTGCACACGAGCGTACCTGATGAGCGCACCTGATGGCGCACCTGATGGGTGTAGCCCCGAGCCCTTGGCTAGTTAGGAGAATCAGTCAGGGGGTTAATCGAACTATCATGGCACTAACCTAGGGATTATATCTACCCCTATGTTTCATACTCAATAGGAGACCCTGAGCCCCTCATAGCCTTCGTGCCATCTCTAGGGTGGCGGTGAGGGGATCTTCTCATCTCGACCTTTCACTCGGTTAAAGAGGAAAGCTTTCACTTCGGGTTCGATTTGTTCGTCTAAGGATGTGAGGAGTGCCTTCATGACTCTTGGTCAAGTAATGCCCTCGGTGAGCTCAAACCGGTTAATCCTAAGTGGGGCGCAGTCAGCCCTTCATGGGACTACCGACTTTGAGCCTCAGTGTTGCGCTCTGTTTACACAGTACGTTGTGGATCCAACAACTTTGGCTCGGGGCCTTCTATGTCGCTTGGCGTCCCACTCCTGCCGACGGCTTTGATAGCATACTTCGTTGGCTTAGTTGCATGTTGCGACGGTCAGGCACTTTGTGCACCCAAGATAAAAGACTTCTAGTGGGTTTGTCACGCAGTGCACATCTGAATGGGAGCTGAATCCAAAGCACTCAAATCGATCCCCAAAACACTCAAAACACCAATACTTCCCATTGGAGTGTATGTAGGACAACTGATGACCAGATACCCTCTAAACATCTCAGAGAACTCAATGGAAAAATGAGAAGTCAAATGGACAAACAGAGCACCAAAACGGGCGAAAACTAGTTGCAGCGAGAACACAATGCAGAAAGTCGGCCTGACCGGTTTACTATTCACCCAAATCGGCTTGGCCAACTTACTATTCACATTGGTCTTGTCAGTTTACTATTCAAACCAGCCTGGCTAGTTTTGGGTACTGTTTAAACCGGCCTGGCCGGTTCTACAGCCCATGTAGCCTGAAAACTTCTGTCCAAAAGGGTTTTTTTTTATCCAAACGAACTCCGATTGACTTCAAATTTGGTAGAGGGGTTCCCAAGGATGCTTAGAAGCTATACCCAAAAGTTCATCACCTAGAAATTAAGGAATCAAAGTGGATTTGAAAAACTCCAAGAAAAAAGGGGTTTCTCAAAATTTCCTCGAAGTGATAGGTCTTCGTGCTTGGGGAATCTGGCCAAGCTATTTGGTAGAGATGTTCCTCAGAGGTCCCAGCACATACCAATCCACTCAAACCAACTCCAAACAAGCAAAATCACAAGATCCAACAAAGCGGTCAAGAGGAGAAAAGAGTGGAGAAAAACCAAATCAAACCAAAACTCAAACTCGATCTTGACATAAGAATTTCAGAGGACATGATTTCTTTATTGCCAAGATCAACAATGTCTGGTCTTACACATAGATAGTGGTTTCAATCACTCATTTGTTAGATCTCTCAATTAGTACAGATCTCAGGCTAGAAAACAACAAACTACACCTAGAGACAAAAAAAAGTAATGGAAGAGATGGGATGGTTTGGGCAGCCTCCCCTCTTATTTATAGAGCTATTACACAATCCTAAACTTGTCTTTAGATATTTTGACTGAACCACTTAACCCTAGGGGCAAAATGGTCCAAGTGAAGATCCGTGCATTCGACGGTCATGAGCCCTTCACGAAGTAGCTTCTCCTCGATATGAACTCTTTGATGATGCCACGTGCCCCCTAAACTCTACTCCCAGGATTTGGGGCCCAAACCAGGCAAACCGTCTGTCCACGGTGTTGACGACGAAACCACCAAACCCAGCTGGAGTAGCGTATCCGCTACGCTCCTCAATGATCTCGATGCGTGTTACCACTTGTCCTCACCCGCCTTATCACCAAGTCCCACGCGCCTCGCTTGACTTGGTCAACTGTCATCTTGACTTGCTCAACACGGTCTACTCCTCCACATGTACAATTGCTTGTTAATGTCCCCAAGTGTCAGCTACCCACAGTCAGTCTTCTAGCCCTTGGTCCCTTAGTCCAAGCCTCCACATCCGTCCTTCACCATTCCTAGTCCATCGGCACAAACTCTCTTGGCCTTTTTCATTGTCATTGACCGTATTAGTGCTCGACATCCATGCACCACAAGGCAAGAGACATGTTGCACAAACACCACACTCACGCAATGGTTAGTCACGAAACTCAACCAAAGCTTTATCATCTCCCAACATCACTCATCATCAACACACACATGGGCATATCTCAACCATGTGTTCTCACCATCGCTCTTGTTCCTTTGGTCCGGAGGTGGTTGTGTGCCATCCGTGTCATCCGTAGACTGGCCTTCAAACCCATGGAATCATGGGCTAGAGGAGCCCTCAGGCCCTTCGTGGGGTCGATTTGTCAGCGAGCGGGCTGATTTTTTCGCACGCGCCCTACCCGTAGCATGGAGTATTTTGATATTTTTTCATTCCTACTCCGGTTGAGGAGTTAATGCATACAACATGCCATGCTCCTTTTCAGGCAAACCAGCCACCACATGGCATCGACCCATGTTGCCTGCAGCCATGGCATTTTGAGCATGTGGATCCGGGCTGCCGAGCCCATCGTGGAGGATTCAAGGGGGCATGGTTCCTTGATCTGCATGAGGGCACACATGGGCGGCGTTAGCAGCCTGACACTATAGATTCGTCACATTGTGGCGCTGGTTATTACGGGGTTAGACGCGATGGTTTAGGGACGCCCATTAGACTTGCCATAATGGTGAGTGATTGGCCTCACACGATCGGGTTGTTCGGGTCATCATTGTGAATAGGGTCTGGCCCTTTGGGGGTTGAGGGGGCCAAATGAATGATCTGCCGCTCACGGTCAATTGGACAGTTGCTGTCGTTTTGGCTATTCATTGCTTCGGCCTATAAATAGCCCCATAGATAGAGGAGGGATTCACAAGAGGAAGGCAAACACCCTTCAAAAGCTTATCGTCTAGTACCAGTTGTGATGGGAGGAAGGCCAGAGTGGGATGGCGCCTCCCACATGAATCTTCATGGTGGTGACGGTGAAAGGCCTTAGTTTAATTTGGTTTTGTTAATTAAGTGACAACTTAGGTGGACTAACATGTGTTTGATGTGAAGTACACAGGTACACTAGTGTGAGCAACACTTAAAGCCATGGTGGAGAGGTGGCTTGGTTTTGTTGCAAGTTCTCAACTGGTGCTTTGGAGAGGCTCATTGCATATGAGACATGACATGGTGTCATGTGGCTAGGTGGAAAAGATCAAGTGACATGGCTTGCCTATGAAGGACTAGGTTGCTAGGGTGAAGGGCAAGTTAGAGGCTCAAGGTGCAACGGACCGTGTGGCGGTGAAGTTAGAGCAAGGACTTGGTGCCGATAGACCAGGTGCAACGGTGAAGAGCAAGCAAAGTTGCGATCGATGAACCAATAAGGCCACATGATGATATAAAGTGGATCATATCATCTACAAGATATCAAGCCATGGATTACTTCTGATGATTACAAGTGGCTTGATGGAGGTTGGATACTCGTGTGGCATCATTGAGGATGGAGATGAAATGGAATGCACAAGG
Organism: Miscanthus lutarioriparius; assembly: GCA_904845875.1. Classification (NCBI taxonomy): domain Eukaryota; kingdom Viridiplantae; phylum Streptophyta; class Magnoliopsida; order Poales; family Poaceae; genus Miscanthus; species Miscanthus lutarioriparius. The sequence continues at coordinate 10,806,568 of CAJGYO010000008.1, forward strand.
CAAAGATATATTTGTATGACAGTTCATTCCACGGTCTAAGGTTGAGGAGAGAAGTGCTTGACTGGGTTTATGATAAATAGTTGTACTATCAAGAGGGGTTTTCTTGTGTGATAAAAGGTTATCTAGTGTCACTAGGTGAGATCTAACTCGCATTGCATTTAGATCGAGTGGCGTGGAAAACAGCAAGTGAAAATCTTTGAGAAATATTTGTGAAAGGCTAACTCACATGTACAAGTTGGTGGAAGACTTGGGGAGTTCGCACATTTGGAAAAGGGTTTGAGATGTGGAGAGAAGTGTTGTTTCTACACTCATCGGAGATGTCCTGTGTGGCACTGAAGTGCACACCGGAGTTCTCGGGCAGTGGCGGCTAGCGGCAGTATTCAGAAGCGCACACAGTGGCTTTCGGTGTGCACCGGACGTGAATCACTGGAGAGGTTCGGTGGTAACAGAGTGCGGGAAGTTCAAATCTAGCCACCGGAGCTACTATTCGATGAGACCACCGGAGGTGCCACTGGATATGAGTTCCAAGGAGGTTGTTGGCACGCGGTTGAAGAAGTTGCACGCATCGTTGTTGTCTGGTGGTCACCAGACTTGTGCACCGGATGGTGAACAGTGCCAACAACTAGTTTGAGACATTGGAAGTCGACCGTTAGGGGCATCCGGTGTGATGTCCGGTGGTGCACCAGACATATCCAGTGGTGCACACGCAGAAAGTGTATCTTTTAGGCAACGACTAGTTTGGCTAGTTTGGTTTGGTGGGCTATATATATGTGGGTTGTCCGGCCATTTGAGGTTGGTGTGGATATTTTCGCCAAGAATGAATGGACAAACAATAATAAAATTTGTTTTTTTATTTTCCCTATAATTTCGTGTTCTCTTGTCCGTTCAACTGTAATCAACAAATGAGCTGAAAACTTTGTAAGAATTTGGCTGTGTGGGTTCGCAGACTGGAACATTTATTTTTTCAAAAAGAATCTAAACCTAAGTGATGAGTCTTGAGAAAGCTACGCATATCACTTTCCTATACGCAATAGGAATATTAGCTTTGGTGATAAACGTACGCATGCATATCCCTTTTGTAAATCTAATAGATCCGTATTAGCTTTCGATTCAATTGATTGATTGATATCACTTAATATATCTAACGACTTAAATACTAGCTATTGCCTATAATATTACAATGAGATAAATATGGTAGCCAAGTTAAGTTTTGAAAATCTAAGCCCTTGTTTAGTTCGCGAAAACTTTTTCCAAAAAATGCTACAGTACCCATTACATCGAATCTTGCGATACGTGCATGGAGCATTAAATATAGACGAAAAAAAACTAATTGCACAGTTTGGTTGGAAATTGCGAGACGAACGTTTTAAGCCTAATTAGTCCATGATTGAACACTAATTGCCAAATAAAACCAAAAATGCTACAGTAACTCAAATTTCTAAATTTCGCGAACTAAACAAGGACTAAAAAGTCCATGTCATTTGTGAAGTTCTAAACGTCGATGTCATCTGTGAAGGGGCTGTCACACTCACATCCAACTTCAAATATCAGCTTCGTGTTCGACTTCTGCGCCGGACCTCGTCGGCCGGCCACTCCTATATATGCACATCACATCACATTGCCAGTCTGTTCGTTACTGGGCTATTGGACATCTGCCGATCGAACGTGGAGCCGTGGAGGTGGTGCCAACATTCAACGAACACACGGCCGGTTTTGGAGAGAGAGTTACACAAGGTATCTTTCTGTCTGTTTTAACAGGATTGTACATTGTGTGTCACTCGAAATTTACTGCAAACTTTGTATGTTAGTTATATATAGGAAATTTATTGGATATAGGCTTCTTTGTTCCAAAGGAACAAGCATGGGTGAATTTTTCCACAGTGGGCCAAGGTTTTTCTCGTATGCATGTTTAGCGCGTTTTGTCGACAGTCCACACTCAGTACATGTACATGCATGTGCTCGTCGAGGTGCTCATGTTTGTTAACGTTTTAAATTCTTCGGAACCGCCGGCAACATTCTCTGGATTCTATCTTTTTCGATCTTTATTAAAAAGTTTTAAACCACCGGCATGCCGTCATGCATTTTCGGTTCAAACTCATCTCCAACTCTGACGAAAATTTCTTCGATCTATCCAAAGAAGTAATTGATCCACGGCTTTGACTCACCAAATGATTGAAGCTTGGAGGTCATGGCGGCACGTCTAGAAGAGACCCCATTCTTGCTGTGTCGGCGAGGTGGAAACGGGATATTTTAGCAAAATAATATATTCAGAGACGACGAACCATCTGTGCTGCTTCCTGCAGGCTGTGCATGACAATTTGAGCATGTCTATGTCTCCGGATACAGCATAGATTGAAATGTTCTTTCTGAAAAAACTTTTTTTCCACATGTTACTCATTTTTCTGAAATCTTCAGACTAGTATTTTGTCAATGCAGAGTTGGAATGGACTTATTATGGACCTTTGCTTGCATCGGGCATGAGAGGTGGCTGACCTTTTCTTTCTTCCATTTACTTTGCCTAAACCAAACAACAAAACACGAAAGGGACGCAGATTGGCATCCGATCAGGGCTTAACGACTTTCAACTATTGGACTGATAATAACAGAAAAGAAAGTAGTTATTATACAAAGATGCGTATGGTACTTTCTTAGAGCATCTCCCAGAGTACCCTATTTCCCTTCTCAATCCTTGGTTTTTAGCAAGTTGAGAAAAAAACCCCTCTTCAACAACTCCTAATCCATACTCCCGTGTAGTTTTGCGCGTAGTCGTGGTCGCGCGGATATTGCTTTCCCGTGCGTATCGGTCGGTCAATCTAAAGGTGGAAGGGTATGAGAAATAATAAGAGTAGGAAAGAGTTCATGATGCAAATGTACAAGAGAGAAAGAATATATAAAAGTGGTTACGATAATTTAGAAATAATATATGATTCCTAATATAAAATTGTATTCTATATTTTAGCCGTGGATTACTAGAAACTCTTGGAGATGGCCTTTTCTTTTCATCCCAATATGTTTTTAGGAGTTACAAAACTACATGTTTTGGAGGAAAAAATAGAATACTCTTGGAGATGCACTTATATATCTATCTAAACGTAAGTGATGAGTTTTGAGAAAGCTAAACATATCACTTTCGTATATCCAACAGGAATATTAGCTTCGGAGATAAACCTACGCACGCATATCCCTTTTGTAAATCTAATAGAGATCCGTATTAGCTTTCGATTCAATTGATTGATATCACTTAGTATATCTAGCGACCTAAATACTAACTAGTGCCTATAATATTACAATGAGATAATTATGGTAGCCAAATTAAGTTTTTTTGAAAATCTAAAAGGACGACGTCATCTGTGAAGGGGGCTGTGACGCCCAACTTAAGTATCAGCTTCGTGTTCGACTTTTGCGCCACATTGCCAGCTTGTTCGTTACAGCTTGTTCAAACAGATGTCTGAGATGTTGGGATGACTGGGACTGACGGACGAACGCCGGCCGGCCGATCAGATCAGGACTCGCAAGCGGACATTCTTGCTGTTGGTGTCACAGTGTCGCAGACGTGCCCGCCGTGCATAGACGCCGGCCCGATCGGATCATCATCACAAGTCGCAAGAGAACATTTTTTTTTTGTGAAAGACGCAAGGGAACATTTCTGGCTGTTAGTTGGTGTCACACAGTGTCTCAGGCGTACTCACCGTGCAGTGCATACAAGTAAGCAAGCCTAGCCAACTAGGTACGTACAAACATGCATGTATTGGAGTATTGTTTACGTATATACGTGCATGACTGAGCAACTCGCCGAAAATATCCAGCCCGATGCCCCGATTGCTTGGTCTGGTTCTTGAACATCTATACAGGACAGCAGAGGTCTCTGTCACTGTGCGTCAATATATATAGCATGCATGCATGCCAGTGGCGGAACCAGCCCCCCCCCCACCCAACCCCCAAGCACAGTACATTTCTTTTAATACCTATATAAATATTCAAATTTATAGCACAAAAGATATCAATTTTTACTCATTTTTTACTAAGATATTATGATTTTGGTTATAAATAGTGTAAAAGTTTTTAAAAAGTCATTGAAACATATAATTATGTATATTTTATCACACTAAAAAATATGATCACATGTGTCTGGCCCCCTTAATCAAAATTACTAGTTTGGCCTCCGATGCATGCTGATATGTCTGAGACATGCCCTCATCCGTTGATTTAAAAAAAAAATACACGAGGCTAACGTCCGTTTGTCTGTTTCGCGTTATGCGACTGCGTCGAGTTTTAAAACCATATGTAAATTTGAAATTTCAAACCTAACTAGAGTACGTCTTTGACACAGCCACACCCACACGCAGCTGTCACACATATGCTAATACATACTGTGGCTGCATCAGACGTCGAAGAAAAAGAGCTGCAACAATTTATTATTAGTCAATGGACACATAACACCAGAAAGCTTAATTTAACTTGGGACGGAAGAAACAGACCAGATCAGCTCAACCTGTTTGGATAGAAGTTTAGTCCATGTTTTGGATGGCAATTAGAAGGCCTAAACATTAAGTAATCATGGTCTAATAAAAACTAATAGAAGCAAATTGATGAGTAGAACACATTAGAAAAAAAAAACTTTTCACTAGTCCATATTTAGCCTATTATCCAATGACGGACTAAACTAGCAACCAGAATGTCGCCGTCGTGCCGGTTCCCGGTGAAGATTCAAGCGTAGCTAGCTCGGACTCGGACGTCGTCGTCGCCGTCACATGCTCGCGCCACCGTGGCGAGGCAGTAGTAGAGATCGAGCTAGGAGGCCACGCCAATCAACTCACGCTAACGGAGGAGAGGGCGTTCCAGGGTAAAACGCGGCTTCTTGAGCCACACTGTGCAGTGCTCACTACCCCTGATCTGGACATCACTGTCGGTTCAAAAACCCCATTCACTGCCGGATTTTGAACCGACAGTGGCATACCGACAGTGATGGGGGGTTGACATCACTACCGGTTCTGAAGAACCGACACTGATCTACAGACAATAGTGTCAGTTCCTGGTTCCATCCAGCAGTGTCGAGTTGAACAACACTGCCGGTTTGTAGTCCCAACAGACAGTGATGGTTGCTTCAAGAGTGTCGGTTCTTGGCTCAAACCAGCAATGTTGAGCAAGCCTACACTATCGGTTCATGACTCAAGCCGGCAGTGTTGAGCAAGCCAACACTGTCGGTTCATGGCTAATGCCACCAGTGTTGAGCAACCCAACACTGTCGGTTTGTTACTAACCGGCGGTGATGGTTACGACAACAATGCAGGTTTGTTGATAACCGGCAGTGATGGTTACGACAACACTGCCGGTTTGTTGCTAACCGGCAGTGATGACCCGTTCGTATTTTATTGTTTTATAATTTATTTTAATTTATATTTTTTTCGTGGAATCGGGTTTGGCTTTATATACGCTACGTAGACGACAGGTCCATCAATATTAAACATTACAAATGTTACGGTTACAGTTTAAATATTTTTATCAAGATCTCGATCCCTCAAAATAAAAAAGAAATTATTCGAAAAGATGAAGCATGCTTCTCGAACTTCTTATAATAATCTAGCGAGCCGCTCTAGGTCATACTGGTCCTTGAACTTCACGGATTGTGCAATGAAAAATACTCCATCTTTTTTCAATACCTCGGCTAAGATGAATTTTACCATCTCCGATTGTAGTGCGACGATCTCCATGTCAAACAACCTTTCGTGGTTATATTTCTTGCGCTGTCGCTCAAAAAAGATGATAGCCAAAAAGGAATCAGTAAATTATTTTGTTGAATTATTAACAGATATAAATGAAATGTGGATTATACACACCAACTTATCTGATTCTTTTGATTTTCCGCTGATGTAGCGAAGCATTGCCCACATTACATAAAATCTGCATTCATTGTTTCCCGCCGGCTGTTTTAGGTACTTCCCATCCATTTTGACAACCTTGAATGGGACCTGCGTCCCACCGATATGTCTTCTTCGGACACCGTGCAACATTAAAAGGAGAAACATTAGAAAGCGATATGTGTGACTAGAAAATAATATGTTATTAGGATCGCTTACTAATTCAGCACTGCCACCAGTGCATCCAGATGAAAAATGATTTTTTCTTTGAGTCCCACACTTTGATCAGATTTTTAGCAAGATTGACATAAATGAAGACAAAATGGTTGCTGCAATCACATAATCCTAATTATCAAATAATCTTAACAAAAAAAGAAGAATAAAATTAAAACCGATAACACATACTCGCAGTTATAGGCTAGAAGTATGTGGGTTTTGTTCTTCATCTTGAATTCATCGAAAATAGCAATCAATCTCTCTTTCAGGTCTTCCACGTCACATCCATGGAGCCCTAAACATGTCTTCTCATTGACTCACAAGGGGTCCAAGAAGCCTATGTTATTCCATTTGCTTTTTAGTATGCAAAATTTTGTTATACACCTACATAAAATCATGGGAATTGCTTAAAAGTTAACAATTTGTGTCTCGAGAGAGTAGTTAATTATAATATCGTGCGTGTAGGGTACTTACATAGTCCATCAGCGTCAACATTTGTGAATCGAGAGAGCGTTTCTGGTATAGCTGGAACAAGCACTCCCACTCGACATCGAACTTCTCTTCTTCAGAATAATGAAAAACATGTGGCGAATGGATAATAACCTCAAAACTAAAGTCCTCCATCTTTGTTGCTTGAGCCATGTAATATTCATGCAACTGGCGCATATATGTTGTCAAATTTTTATACTCGTCATCGGGAACCAAAAGATTGCTCCTTTCATACTTCATTGCCGGTGTTCCCATCCCTTGTACATCATAATAGATGTTCGCGGCCTCTTCCATGGTTAATTTGGGGTTGTCTTCAACGTACTTCTGTATCTTCCTTAAATCTTCATTGTGTATTTCATCAGCTCTTATTGTAGCGTACTGATTCTGTGTTTGTCTTTCGAATTCGGACTTCAACAAACATGGAGGCAGTGAGGCACATAGATTGAAGAAACTAACACAATCTTTCTTCGAGATGTGTGCTATAAATTTTTCTTCAATCAAGTTTGTAACGCTACCACTGAGCGACCTTTTTCTTTTTTGTTGGTCCACTTTGAGAGCATTAGCAATCGAATCCAAGGACCTTTTCTACGACTGCGAGGATGCCTTTGATCTTGTTTTGGGCTGAGGTGGAGGAGGAGGAGGATGACGACGAGAATTCTATTTTCCCAGGGCTGATGAAGATGGAGGAGGAGGAGGAGTCTTCTCTTTTCTCAAGGCTGATGAAGATGGAGTTGGACGAGGAGGAATAGGAGACCTCTGTCTTCTCGGGGGTGACAGCAAGGGATGAGGAGGGGAGTGATCTCTGTTGGGAGATGGTGAGTGATCATCATGGGTGGGCGAAGACTCGTAGTCATCCTCATCATCAAAAGACAATTGGTGGTCAAGCTTAATGAAGCTCTTGCGCTAAGCCACTTGAGAGCCCTTGTTATGACCAAGTTTCGGCCTGTCTTCCGCTGCGGGGTACTCAATGTGTATCTTGTTATACTTCTTATCAAGTATTCTATTAATGGTGATGCAAGCGTACTTATGGAATTGCGCATTAATGGTCATGGCGAGGAGGAGTACCTTATCCTTTCTCCATTTTGGATGTACAACTTTACATTGACGGGTTCCTTGATGCCATCCACGGATGAGGCAAATCTTTTAGTAGACAATCATGGTGTTGCTTGGGCTAAAGGCAGTAGGAGTAGGGTTTTGTGTTACTCCTGACCCCTTGGATAGCAAAATTTGCTAGACTCGTGCTTCAATAGTCGCCTCAATTTGTGCGTTCATTCTGTTTTCCATCTCTTTTAGTCACCTCAAACACTCTGTCTCCTGATCCGCTCTACCCCTCGAGCGGCTCCGATAAGTGTGAGATTCTTCGGGGAATACTAGTTTCCAAGGAACAACACTGGTTCCTCTAGTGCGACCATGGTGCTCCTTGGTTCCGAGTGCTTGGGTGAGCACATCTTTCTCCCTATTAGATGTGTGAGTCCCTTGCCTCACCTCCTCAGTTACCTAGGAGATCCTCTGGATGAGTTCGCTCATGGGTGGATTTGTGGAGCTAAAGCTCCCATCCTCGGCGTGGCGTATGTTCCTCCCCATACAGTACAATACCGATCTTGGCTTCCAATGTGCGGTCTCAACCTAAACACCTTCCTTAGCAAGGCGATCCATCTTTTCAAGTTCTGCTTCAAATTCTGGCATCTTTTTGGCGTAGCCACGAGAGCCGAGATGATGAGGATTCGTGGCTTTCTGTGAGTTCTCCTTATTCTTCCTGCTCAGTTCTAAGTACTCCTCAGATAACCTGTATTCCTTGAAATCCTACCAGAAGTCCTTCTGCTTGCTAAACTGTCCACCATCAAAATCTGGCTCTTTATTTTGGAGGACAAAATTCTTGTACAATGTCCCCTTGAAATTCTTGAAGCATGTCCCCATGATTTCTTTTGCTTTTTTCTTGACTACCTCCTTGTCATACTCCTTTGGAAAGTGAAATACTCTAGGATCTTGATGTCCCATATGTAATCCTTCTCACTTTCAGGAACCCTCCACGGGTCATTATCTTTCCCATTCCACTTTCTGTACCCAATTGGGATGAAGTCCCTTACAAGAAACCCAAGGATAGTCTTGTATTTGGTCAAAGCTATAGGCGGTGAGAGTGGATCCCCGAATTCATCGAACTTAGTAATGTGCCAGTGTGCATTCCTACCAACAAGAATCTTTGACATGCCTCACTTGGATCTGGCCTTCCTACTACTCGAACCCTCTGTCTCCTCGGCCGGCGGAGGCTCCTGCTAGAGACACCAAGTAAGCTATGACCCTCTCAATTGATTAGCGTGTGTGGCTATATAGTCACATGATACCAAAGTTACCTGGCCATCTTGATCATTTTGACCTAGCTCGAGCAGGCCGGACGGGGTCCATGGCTGCTCGTTCGTACCGTCCTGATTGACACTATCACCATTTGTCGGATCATGCGGCTCTCTCGTCCCAGCGATATCAGCTGCTTCTTGTTGCCGATCTGTTCTTTGGCGATGGGGTAACAGGTGACAATGAGTCATGGCTGTGACACGATCGTGGTTAGTTTTGGCTGCGGACAACTACTAATAGCATATGTATATATATATATAATATGTTTAATGCAAAGTCTAATAATAAGTCCACATACAACAAAGTCAAATAATAGCATATGTTCACCTAGAACAAATTCATTGTTTGATTGACCACATACAACAAAGTCCACCTACTGTTCTACGAAACTAAGCCTACATCAACTTCCAAATAAGAAAAGCAATGACCATAGCCATAAATAAAAGCATGACATCTTTCCAAGACCAAGGAGCAATTCTCCTAATCTTCACATCTCCGACGGGTGGCTTCTCTTCAATCTCCAGTGCCAGCGGAAGGCCATGGTTTGCATTCATTAGACCATAGTAGGCCGGTTGCCTAGGATTTGCAAGGTAGGCTGGATGACTATAGTAGGCCCTCAAAGCTTCAGCTTCGGTGTTGTATTTTTTATACAAATTACCAGGGTAGCGATGGACTTGAGCATAGCAATCTTCTCAGGTTCGATAAAACCCAGGCATGTGACCAACATGCACTACATACCATGCCATGATTGCCTATACATTTAAGTAAATTAGGTTGTCATTCAAACATGTTGTATCAGAATATTAAGTTCATATACATCTAATGAACAAATATTATCTAGATAAAGAGGCATAGAGCAAGCTATATTGTGAGAGGGGGTACTTGCAGCATTTAATAAATTAAATTGTTCTTCATGATTTTTGCATGAAAAAGCTTGTCCAACATCGGTTGAGATGGTTTGGACATGTCCAACAAAGACCTCCAGAGGCACCGGTGCATAGTGGAATCCTAGGCCAGGATAGTAACATGAAGAGAGACAGAGGAAGACCGAAGTTGACTTGGATAGAGGCAATAAAAGAAGACTTGAAAGGATGGAATATACCCAAAGACTTAGCCTTAGATATGAGTTCTTGGAAAATAGCTTTGTTGTTGTTGTTGTAACAAAGACTTTCTCATCTAAAAAGTTAAAACAGTTGTTTAAAATACCAACATTCAACACAGAACCAAAATTATATAGGAACCATGGAGTGGACCAACATCTGGTTAAGCTCATTCTAATTGCAAACCTTTATAGGCTGTATACTGATGCACAATACCAAAATTATATAGGAACCATGGAGTGGACCATGCTACCATAGTTCCAGCAAATATCACACTAAAAGTGGAGTTATCAAATACCAAGCACATACCACTCAACATAGCCAATTTAAACAGTTGCTTCCTAAAGGCTAGATCATGCCATAAAGTTAAGTTGCCAAGCAAAAGCTGCCACTCTTAAACATTGTAATACCACAATAGGAACGATATTTATGTGCAGAGTAATTGTGCCATCTTATTGAACCCTCATATCTGAATGATAAATTATACAACATGATTATAAGTATATGATAGTGAGTGTATAGAGTTTAACCACATTAGGTACTTTTGCTAGTACTCCTACAATAGATTGGCCTAATGTTTTTCCCCGCTAAGTAACTATAGTTCTTCTCATAAGTTGCCTCTCAAAAAAATTAATACTAGCAAAGTAGGCGTAAAGGTATTGATCAAGCTTTCAGATAATTTTATACTATGCAGTTCTTCTCATAGGTCAGCGGTATAGATAAACAGATCACACCGGCACTCACTGTGGGGTATTTCATCAAACACATAGTGGGCAATGAGCCATGCACTCACCATGGGGGTGGGAAAGCAGCTGTCCGCGCGCTCCTGAAGGCCTTGGCAGTGGGAGTGCAGGCGTGGAGGAGGAGGGGCACGGCCGGCGTCATGGACGAGGAACAAGGGCATCGGATGGCGCGGTGCTCCGGTGTGGGGCGGTGGACGGCGTCGCGGGCGCTGGCGTGGGACTAACGAGGATGCATCGAGGGGACGCACGAGCAGTGTTTTCCTAAACGCTAAACGGTAAACAGTCGGTCACCTACTGTTTAGCCATTATTCGGGCAAAACGTCCCATTAAACGGGCTAAACGGCCAATTAAACGGGGTAAACAGGTGATTAAATGGAAACGGCGCACCACCATGTAGCGTTTACATGGTGTTTAAATGGGCTAAACGGCCGTTTAGGTGAACAGTGCGCACGAGCGTTGGTGTCGAAGAAGAGCGCGGGGCTAGGAACGGCGGCACGGGGGGCGGTGGACGGGTGCGCGGGGAACGATGGTGCCCATCGGCGTGGGGTGGTGCTCCGACGGAGCGAGGGGAGGGGTTGGCGCGGGGTTGAAATGACTTTGGAAAATTTGAACCCACGCCTTGCTTTTATACCAATGATTCATCACTGCCGGTTGTAAGTTCTAAACCGACAGTGATGAGGAAACATCACTGCCGGGCCATACCTCGAACCGGCAGTGATTGGGGTGTAGCAGTTCTGGGTTAAGTAGGATATCTTTTTCCTTTCTTTCGAATTCCTCCGACTGGCTCAAAGGTTAAGACCCCGTAATTTAGCCCCTGAGACCCGTGTTTGTGTCCCAGGCGGCCCAATTTTTTTGGTTTAATTTTATAATTTATTAAGCGCTCTAAAAGGTGAAAAAATTAGCCTTAACACACCTCCTATACTAGCGCAGCGGTTAAGACTCAGAACTCTACTCCCGAAACCTGAGCACGAACCCGAGGGCTGGCTCAATTTTTTTTAATTTTTTATAAATCACTGCCGGTTTTCAAAATAAACCGAGAGTGATAACCAGCATCACTGTCGGTTTTGTCTCATCACTGCTGATTTTTTGAAACAGACAGTAATGTTTATATATATTAAAAAATTTCTTTTATATACTGAATAAATAGAAGCATGTGTATTTCTATGTTGAAATGGCTTAAAATTTTTTTGGCAAGCATGTACACCCATATTAAGGCTCCAAACGGGATCTTAGGTTATTCTGATTATTTTTTATTTATTATATTTTTCTGTGTGCTGAATGAGACAAAAGAGGGTGAATTTTATCTTGGACCCAATAGATTTTTTCATCGACCTCTATAAAATTTTTATCACTGGAGCACATTAGAGCATGTGTAAAAGTTTGGCACCATTCCGGATCTTTTTGTGGATAGACTCAGTTCAACCTATAATTAATCGATGTCGTCGCGTGGAAATTCAATTAAACCTCAGAAAGTGGCAAACCATCTTTGAAAAATCCCAAACTAGGTGTTTCCTTCACACGTGGCACGTGCAAGTCTAAGAAAAAGTTTGGGACCAATACGACACCAGAATGCCTATGAACCACAGAAACCTTGATAACCTATGTGTATAGTCATGGTTCGATGAAAGGGCTCATGTACCTCTGTGAAGTATGTATACTCCGCCTATGTCAAAATGGCTTGAATTTTTTTTTGGTAAGCATGTATACTTAAATTAAGACCCCAAACAAGATCTGAGGTTTTGCTGATCATTTTTTTATTAATATATTTTTCTCTGTACTGAATGAGACAAAAGAGGGTGAATTACATCTTGGACCCAATAGATTTTTTCATCAATCTCCACAAAATTTTTATCCCTAGGGCACATTAGAGCCTGTGTAAAAGTTTGGCACCATTTCGGATCTTTTCGTGGGTAGACTCAGTTCAACCTATAACTAATCGGTGTCGTCGCGCGGAAATTTAATTAAACCTTAGAAAGAAGCAAACCATCTCCGAAAAATCCCAAACTTGGTGTTTCCTTCACCTGTGTCACGTGGAAGCCTGAGAATAATTTTTAGATGAATACGACACCAAAATGTATATTTCTAGTTATGCCTAACAAATGTTACACGAATTACGTGCATGACAATAATTAAACACACAAGCCGTACAAATTAAAATTAGAATCTAATTAAACTACGACCTTGCAAACCTAGCTAAATAAACATTAATTACTATCAGAATCACTGCCGGGATCGATCGGGCCACGCGCACTAACATGCCTTTGTAGCTATATATGGTAATTGATGTCACGGATTTTGTATCTGCTTGTATCGATGAAGGTCAATGCCCGTATGAATGCACTCTCTCGTGCCTCACAATACCGAAAGAATGATCGGCCATAGATATAACCTACTAAATGACCACTGCCCCTGTTAGTAATCATTATGCAGTACTGGCGTCCTTCTATAGTGAGCTGGCCAAGGTTTTCGTTGAAGAAGTCCCAATTGTACATGAGTTGCTCCGTAGGTTGGTCTAGAACGGCCCACAAGCCACATGCAGCATAGGTAAGGTCCTAGAGCGCAATCTACATGCGGAGAAAAAGAAAAAATAGAGAATGTTATTACAATAATAAACAATAAATAACCATGACTTAGGTATAAGTGACCATTTTACCACATCCGCACGGTTGTAGCTCGCAAACCATTCGCTTGCTTACGGGACGGGGATATCACCAGCATTCAAAACAAGTGCCTTGAAGTGCAAGAAATAAGGCACATCATAGCAAACACGTCGAAGTGCCTCTAAACAGAAGCGCACGACACTAAATTGGGTGCTTATCATGTTCGGGCTCTGTCTTCCCCTCTCATGGATATGGTTCCGATGATTTGCACCCCTGAAAGGGATGGAAAAACTGAGTTCACACGTCCATAGCCGACCACTTGCATTAGATGTCGTGTTCTCGACGATGTCCGCGATAAAGAACCAGCTAAGTGCTGTTCACAGCCAATCTATTGGGGATATAGTCTGCGACATATATATATGCAACAATGATATTAAACTAATTACACTTATTTGTTAGCATCAAAAAACAAAAAATGTTGGAAAATATTTCATACAATAGCTGGAACAGGGAATCATGGAATGGCCACATTAGGAGCGAATGACTCATCGCCAGGGTGGAAACCTGGTTCTTGTGGTGAGGAGATCCGTTGTTCATATCACCTGATCGATAAAATACAAAAAAAATATGAACATAAAATATATGCACAAAAAATTCTTCCAAGTAAAATGTGGCAACATAATTAAATATAGATCGAATGCAAGGAATAAGAATATATATAAATGTAGAATGCAAAGAAACATGAATATAAATATAGATCAAATGAATATAGATAGAATATTGGAGAAGACAGCATATCAATACCATTGAAAAATGTAGGAGCCATGACCAAATCACGTAGAGAGAGTGGATTTCTTGAGAAGTGAGAGTGAAACGTGAGAAATGAGACTGTGAGAGTTCGTGGGTGGGTGGGATCGATGTATATGGTCGACGGTTTGTTTTATATAGGGGGCATGGACATCACTGCCGGTTTTTAAATAGAACCGATAGTGAAAGTTAATATCACTGTCGGTTTTTAAATAAAACCGACAGTGAAAGTGAATATCACTGTCGGTTTGTAATTAGAACCGACAGTGAAGGTGCATATATGTAAATGATATATTTATTTAGATAGTACAGTGGGAAAGTTTTAACAACAACGATATATTTATTTAGATAGTACAGTGGAAAAGTTTTAACAACAACGATATATTTATTTAGATAGAACAGTGGGAAAGTTTTAACAACAACGATATATTTATTTAGATAGTATAGAAATACATCAAAAAATAACAAAAATATTAGAAATAAATTACATATACGATAACAAAGAACTTACACTAAAATTCCATATACAATAAAACAGACCTATTTGTGTACAGGTCAATGTTACAATCAATATGTATCAACACATTATAATTTAACCATCTCAGTAGCATTCTTCTAGCACCAACTAGGGTCAAACAGCAGCATCGAGGTGGTCTACGAGCTATACCGATTGGAGATGACAAGGTGGCTTTGTGAACCTTGCAGTCCAGATGCGCACCGCAGCAGATGGCTCTATGAACCTTGCAGCATCTCCAATCTTCGGCGTTGCTCTATCTTCAGTAGCATTCTTCTAGTACCTCTTGTGTGCACCATTTTAGTGGACTACGATGCATAACGATATCTATGGTTTGTTGTGAGAGGAAAACACTATATCATGACTGATAAGCCCTGGCTAAAATCAACATGCATGGAGAGGCTCCATAGCAGGGTGACATTTTATAGGCTAGTTGTCGTGGTAGGTGGGAGCAGTGCTCCTGCTGTGGTGATCAGTGGGAGCACTGCTGGCCCGTGAGGGAATATTTATATCACTGTTGGTTTTGATAAAAAACCGGCAGTGATAGGGGTCATTAGTGCCAGTTTTTAGAACCGACAGTGATTCCGTGTATCACTATCGGTTTTTAAGAAAAAACCCGACAGTTTTAGGCCTAATAAACAGTGCCGCTGCCGCATGCGCTTAGCTTTTATTTTTTTGAAATCAGAGCCACTACCGTGGGCTCTGGATAATTTTTTTTGTCTCACCTGGGTTTCGATCCGAGGGAGCGAGAAAGAGGGACTAGTGGCTTAACCGCTGCGTTAAGGAGGATTTATGTTAGGAAATGTTTTGTTATCATTTTTATAGTTTAAGTTGAGGTTCATTTAATTCTGTAAAAATATAAAAAAAGTTTGCCGCACCTGGATTCAAACCAAGGGTGCGGGCTTCACAGTAGCTGGCTTTTACCGCTGTGCTATGATAGGGAGTACGTCAAGGTACATTTTCTTTTTTGTTTTATCCTCTGAATGGGAGTTAATTAATTTGATGTCTAGATTATAGGGCCTTAACCACTGCTCTAGCATTAAGGATTACGTTAGTTTAGGTTATGTTTTTTCTTTTATCCGTTTGGTGCATGTAAATACATATAATTTATTGTAAAATAATAAAAATATTTGTGTCTTGATTATTTAATTCCATGATAATTAATTAATGGTCTATAATTATCAAATAATAGTGTTTCTGAACATCATCTCAATATTTGAGTACATAGTCAATTATTTAATGTTAGAGATGCGTACAAAATATAAATTAGATTACATAGTTGGTGAACAACGTCCGAATAATGATTACATAGTTAACAATAATCTAACTATCTTTTGGTGCATCAACAATGAGGGCCTCATTGTGATTAAGCCATACGTAAGCAGGTTCATCACCCTCTTGAAGGATAGGTAGGGGTACGTTCACCCCGAATAGAGGCATTTTCTGATAGCCCCTGTAGTCTTCTCCGTCCGTCACTCCCTCGACACCGACAATCTTCATTTTCCCTTCTAGGACTATTTTTAGCCTTCCTTTTGTCTTGTTGTCCCTTGCATAGAAGACTTGCATAACATCTCTTGCAAGGACGAAGGGGTCATCTCTATATACGGTCTTAGTGAGATCAACGGTAGTGAACCCTTCGCTATCAGTGTTGATTTCCTCGAGCTGGACCCACTGACAGCGAAAAAGAGCTGCCTTCAGTGGACCATAGGCTAGCTCCCATATCTTCTCTATGAAACCATAGTATGTCGCCTGCACGTTGCCATTTTCATCGTGAGCATCAAAACGAACACCACAATTTTGGTATGTGCTCTTTCTATCTTGCTTTTTTGTGTAAAATGTGAATCCATTGATCTCATACCCTTGGTACTTAAGATATGTACTCGAATGTCCCTTGGCTAAGGCATCCAGTTGATTACCCAACTTTATTCCAAGCAAGCGGCGTCGCAACCAGTTGACAAATTTCTCCTTATATTTTTTATCCAGTCAAGCCTGTGACCTGCTCGGATACAGAGTTTGCAGCGATTGCCTGTGCTCATCAATGTATGGCATCACACCCTCAGCTTGCTGGAGAACAACAAACTATGCCTGTCTAAAAGAAATAGGGTCGTCTACTGTAACAGATTTCTCCCCGATCGTTCCTTTGCCATGTAGTCTTCCCTCGTGACGAGATTCTAGAACTCCGACCCTTTTGATGTCCAGATAATATGTGCAGAACTTAATGGCCTCCTCCGTTGACCATCCTTCAACCATGCCCCCTTCTGGCCTGAATCTGTTCCTAACATACCTCCTAAAAACTTTCATCAATCTTTCGAAAGGGAACATCTGATGTAGGTACATTGGGCCAAGGGCTCTAATTTGGTCAACAAGATGAATGAGTAGATGCAATGAGATGTCAAAATAAGTCGGCGGGAAATGCATCTCAAGCCTAACGAGAGTTTTGGGTATGCCCCGCTGCAGCTGCTCTTGCGTGGACACATCAATGACCTTTTTTGAGATCGTGTTGAAGAACGAGCACAACTTTATGATTGGGGCACGAACCTTTGGGGGAGGATACCACATAGGGCAACAGGGAGCAGCTGAGTCATAATGACATGATAGTCATGGGCCTTCATAGGGCCATAGTTGAACTTGAGTTCTCTCGTGTTCACTAGCCTCTTCGGGTTTGCACAATAGCCCATCGGGACTTTGAGTTCATTGAAGAAACAAATAAGCGCACACTTTTCTTCCTTCTTCAATGTCCATGACGCAACTAGAAGTTCAAACTGGCCATTCTCTAGCTCCACAGGATGCAACTCCTTCCTGATTCCCAAGTGTTGCATGTCTAGACGTGTGGCTTGTGAATCCTTCGGTGTCCCTCTGGTGTCCATCATGGTGTTAACAGTGTTAGCGCACACGTTTTTAGTGATGTGCATGGGATCAAGACAGTGACGTACACTCAAAAATGGCTAGCAAGGTAGCTTCCAGAAAACCATTTTTTTTTCTTCCAAACGCTCTGATCAGGCGCTGCTACTGCATTGTCCCCCTTCCCAAGGACAACCTCCAGTATGTTGAGTTCTCGAAGTATTGCAGGTCCATCTCGATATTTTGGAGCTAAGAGTTTCTCAATAGTACCATTGAAATCTTTTCTATTCCTGTGGTAAGGGTGATCCTTAAGTAGGAACGTACGGTGTCCCATATAAACTATCTTTGAGTTATTTGGCAGATTTACCGCATCAGTGTTGTCCAAGCACTCGACACATCCAGTATACACTTTTGTCTTCTCTCCGAACAACGAACCTCGACCTGGCAGGTCGGTGATTGTAGCGATAAGTACTCCCTTGATTGTGACATGTTCCTTTTTGTACTCGTCCCAAACATCCGACACACCCTTTTCAAACATCTCCACTAGTTTGTCGATCACTGGTTCCAGAAACACATCGATGTCATTCACAGGTTGTCTTGGCCCTTGGATCAGTAGTGGCATCTGGATGTACGACCGCTTCATACAGACATAAGGTGGAAGGTTGTATATACAGAGCGTCACTGGCCAGGTGCTATGATTGCTTCTAACTTGGTCGAAAGGATTCATCCCATCTGTGCTCAAAGCAAACCAAAGGTGCCTTACCTCTCCACTGATGTCCTTATAGAACATAGTTTTGATAGTCCTCTAGTCATGCCCATCGGTGGGGTGCCTCATCATTGTATCTTTCTTACGCTCTTGGCCATGCTAGCTGTTTACACCAAAATTTGGGAAGAAGAATGTGGGAACTCAGAGCTTCCAAGATTGTGTAAATCAAGGAATTGATTACATAAGGATCGATATCAACTGATTCAGATGTAGCACTAGAATCGGCTCTCTTTGAATGACGTCAGCAGATAACGACAATGAGCTACGGTTGGCGTCGGGAAATATATGTCGGACTCTACAAAAAGGGAAAGATTAGGGTCCAAGTTATCTTAAGTTAGGAATGTTTTCTTTTATACCAAAGATTGTAATGAGTCGTACTTGAGTAGGATTCATGCTTAGGCTCTGGGTATAAATATTGGACCCCGGCTATTGTAAAAAAGACAACCAATCAATCCATACAAGTTACTTTTTTTGTTTTACGCCAACCCTTAGGAGTAGGAGTAGTGTAGATCTCGGCGAGTTCTTCAACAAGCTGGGCTGCATCGGTCTGGCTGACTCTAGCTTGTCTGTAAGTACCATCATGGTTTATACTTTTGTTTGTACGGCTGCATCGGTTAAGTTTGACCTCCACTGTGAACTCTAGTATAAGCTAGTTATCGACTCTTATCTAGTTCAAGTGCGGCTACATCGGTTAAGTTCGACCTCCACTGCTCAAATTAGATTAAGGTCAAGTTATCAGCTCTGCCTAAGGGTGGCATCCTTCGGGTAGATTCATTAAGTTACCAATCTTGTTGATGTTCTTATTGTTATTAGTTTTCAACAACATCAACCTGCCCGGTCAAGATCGATCTAGATCGGCCTCATATCCTTTTAGTCCGTCGTTTGCTTTGTTACAACACGATGTTTCTTACTTTGAGCAACAGGTTATGTTTCATCGGCCGTTCTACTTCGATCTCGATCATGCATTGTACATGGTTAAGGCATGTCTGATCTTGAGGAGGTTTGTTGGCTAGTTAAATCTGGTCTATAGTTCGCTATTATGGCTGTAACGATCCGGTCGATCCCCACTGATGGCACTTTAGATCGGAGGATGTTAGTTGGTAGATTTATTTTCGATCAGGTGTGACCTTGGATGTTTACTATGCCTGCATCGGCTAAATAGCCAATCGCCTATGCTTTAATGCCCACAGTGTGTCTCCAAGATTTTGTTAAATGTGAATAGATCTGTTTACTTTAAAGGTTTGATTTGTTGTCTTTATCATGGCTGCCATCGATCTGGTCGAACCCCACTGTTAGATATAACAGGTTAAGTCTCATGAGTTCATAGGTTTGTCCATGTTAAATAGTCGATTGTTCTCACGCTGTAGTCCCTTTTCCACCTGAATCGGCTATTTTAGCCGATTTGTTTGAGCTTTCAAACATATAGCGTGTCTTTCGGAAAGCCTGTTAATGTGTAGATAGTTTTACGGATTCTTCGGTTTTAGTTTGTTATTATCATCATAGCTGCCATCGATCCGGTCGAACCTCACTGTTGATGGTAACATATTAGATTCATAGCATTTGTAGATTCATTTATATTAAACAGTCGATTTGTTCGCATGCTATATCCTTTCTCGATAGATTCATCGGCTCAATGCTTTATATTGGTAATACTCACCTAGCTGATGATTTTACTTACATCTGCATGCATTATACTTGTCAACATAAAATCAATCGCGGTCCACGAGCTTTACAGTCCGTAACAGCCGATTTGTATGCGTATCGTCCGTTTAGTCGATTTTCCCGTCTAGCTGCTCCCGAAGCGGCACACTTGGAACTGTCTGGGCAAAGCCAGCATGTTCCACCTTAATTTACTGATAAACTTTCTCTCCTTGTCAATTGTAGGTCAAATTGACTGGCACGCCTCGGGAGGAATTCGTAGGATCGGCTAGCCCTACATTGAAGCCAAGCGGATCTCCAGCCTTGCTCCATCAAGCAGATCCTTCCAGCTTGCTATGTACCAGGCGCATCGACACGTTTTTGTGCCAACACACGTGTTAGCATGCATGGTGGGACCACCACAATCATCATGGAGACTTACAACAATAGTGACATTCTTATGGTGCCTTATGAAGACCTACCTGATGAGGATAAAGATGTCATCAGCAAAGCTATAGAAAAATTTCAGAACAAGTGTTTGTTGTCCTACACCAAGACACGTGATAATAAAGTTGTTCAGAAATATCCACTACCAAGAGTTTTATTGCATAGGCAGTTAGATACAGACGAAGCTGAAGACAGACGTTTCTTCGTAGAGGCAATAAACAAATCTGCTCATGATGCCATATTGAACCATAATACAGTTTTCTTGAACACATTCTACAACACTATGAAAGAGGTGTTTCATGGATATTCAATAGATCAGGTTGGACCGGTTTACTACAATATTCTACATCCGTCGACTCAGGGGACTAATCAAGCCGGTACTAGCCATCAAGTAGCACCAGCTAGTAATGATGATGTCCAGGCAGTTTAGAGCTCATCTAAGCAAGTTTAAGGTGCTACTACTAATCAAATGCAGTACAATCCTAGATTGTTAGTGCAGCATGTGCAACAGCCGATGGGGCAAGTTCATAATCAAATGGTCAATTTTGGCACATCGGGCCAGATACCATCGTTGGCTCAAAAAATAGCTCCATCAGTGTCGGTGCGGGACCCACAGGATACCCCGCAATAAAGAGAGAAGATCTAGTCTAACTAGGATTCTCCCCATGTAATCTTAGTAGTAGTATTTTGTAATCCTACTAGGAACTTTCATTGTAAACCGACTAGGAATCTGACCTCCTGACTATATAAAGGAGGGCAGGGTTCCTAGAGAGAGAAGGAGACTAGACAATCAATCCAACGTAAAGGCTAACGCCGACTGGACGTAGGGCTATTACTCGACCATAGTCGAGGGCCTAAACAGGATAAATCGACTGTCTCTTGCGTTCACCGTCGAGTTCCGTGACTCTTTGAAGTTCGAACAATCTGCCCGGGACCCCGTGGCGGTGCTATCGGTGGTAAAACATCGACAGCTGGCGCGCCAGGTAGGTGCTTTCGGCGAATTTGCATCCGAGAGCTCGATGGACCTCAACAACATGAGCTTCTCAACGGGATCAACTTTCATCTTCGGCTCATGGATCTGTGAGGCAGACAACAATGGCAATCTCCAAAGTCGTCTCCTCGAAGATTCGAAACACCATGAAGACTATTCTATTCCGACGACTACGACAGACCAAATCTCTGGAGGATTCGCATAGCTCATAATGTCCGATTCAACTCAGGTTCCGCGGCTTTGCGCATCCGACTCGAATTCGAGCTCCGCATCCGAGTTGGAGTCTTATTCGAGTCCTTTCGGGAAACCGAGTTCTTTTCTGATGGGACTTAAAAATGCAGCCTTGACCTATCAAGAATACAACTCAGAGTACGCGCAGAATCTTTTCAAGAAGTCGGATCTTCCTCCACTCGGACTCCTCAACATGGCAACATCTTATTAGGCATGGCTCAGAGAAGTCCTCAATCCAGTACTAAGAATGCCACTGAAGGGAGCTCAGGAAGGTCTCGTCCTGACTATAACATCTCAAGACTGCATCGTTCACTGGCCAGACTTTGTTCCTGAGGATAACAGTACCCGACTAGACAACGCGACGACGATGGCCATTCTACCTTACCAAGAAGGAGACTCGATCTGCGACCTTGAGGCATCTACTAAAGTCATCAGCAACCCCGACAGTATGGAAACTAACGCCAATAATAGAACGATTCACGCACAGGAAGTACTCATGGTTCGACGTCCTCGGTCACTGTTAAATCCCCCAGAAGCACCCGATGTCAGGTCATCAGATGAATCAGAATCAAACATATCACCCTTTGCCTAGGGCTACGATGGAGAAACCGAGAGTCAGAGACAAGCTAGAGAAAGAAAAAACAAGTTGAAGCAAGGGCGCCAACACCGTGCTAGGCAGCGCAGGGAAGCCTAGATCAGATACGAGTCAGAGTTGGCCAAATACAATAGAAGAAAATCACAACGAGAAGTCAAAGGAAGACGCACGGCAAATACGCCTTATGATAAGATTCGAGAGGCATTAGAAGAACTCAGAGCAACCTCACATCCCGGTGAGAAGTATGAACAACTCCAGGACTTGCTCCGGTCAATGATCCCGAGAACGCATGAAGAGAGAGCACTCGACAGATCAACAACCCACAGGCAAGAAGATCAAAATCAAAGGAAGTCCGCTTTTGAAAGACTTGGGCCAAGTGGAAGTCATAATGGAGAAAGTAGGAAGGATCAAAGTCAAGGCCACCGAATTGAACAACCAAGAAAGACTAGGAGTAGGGCGCCTGCCCAGACAGCCTCGCAAAATTATTCCCATCAAAATAATGGTTGGCCAGAAGGAGGTGCCGAATCAGAATTCAGAGAAGCCGGAACGCGCGACAGATTCCCCTGTTTTGCGAACAGGCTTGCATCAATACGATTACCTCACAAGTTCAAACCGTCCAACCACTCTAAGTATGATGGCAAAACTAAACCAAGGCAATGGCTCAGAATATATTCACAATCAATTGAACTAGCCGCAGAGGAGACGACGATATCAAGACCCTTTTCTTTCCCATGGCCCTGGAAGCCATGCCCCTCCAATGGTTCGACAAATTAAATCCAGGATCAATCAGAAATTGGGAGGACTTGCAAAGAGCTTTTTGTGAAAATTTTGCAGGAATCATTACACATCCAATCACTCATGCAGAACTGAAAGGACTCAAGCAGAAGGGAGGCGAAAGTATAGGGATTACTATTGATGATTCGGCGAACTACGGGCTCAAGTGCATGACATCACCGAACGAGAAGTAATTGAAGCTTTCTCTCACGGAATCATGGCTAGGTGGCAATTTCAAGACTTATGTAAAGAAAATCCGAGAAACAATGAAGAATTTAGACGAACAGTAGAAAAGATGATTACTGCAGAAGAAAAAACACGAGAGAGGTTCCCGGATAGAAGCAACCAGGACAACCCGGACAAGCAAAATCATCGAAATAGCAGACATCAAGAAAGAAAACATAGACCAGACAATACTGTGGCAATGGCTGACAAATCAAAGAAGTTTTCCAAACCCAGAAGATATAATGACATTGAAAAAATGCGTTGCCCTAATGGGAGGCACACCATCGGAAATTGCTACACCTTCAATGATCGATACACAAGAAAAGATAGCAAGGAGAACACCAAAGAGGACAATCAAAAAAAAGATGAAGACAACCACGAAGACAAAGGATTCCAAAAACCCAGGAGAACGAGTAGCAGTAATCTTCTCCGGGGCTGCAGATTGCAGAAGCAAACATCAAGAAAAACTAGCACTACGGACTATCATGACGGCAGAACCGGCTACTCCAAGATATCTCAATTGGTCACAATATCCAATCCAATTTACCAGAGAAGACCAATGGACTAGCGTGGGAAACGCAGGCCATTATCCACTGGTTCTAGATCCAACTATTGTTGGTATGACTGTCACCAAAGTACTAATCGACGGGGGAGCCGGGCCCAACATCATCTTTTCAGAAACGCTAAGGAAGATGGGACTACAACTCGCCAGAATGATTACACCAACAAGTACACCTTTTTACGGCATAGTACCCGGCAAGGTAGCCATGCCACTTGGACAAATTACTTTACCCATTACTTTTGGAACTCCTTCGAACTACCGAACAGAGTTCATCAAATTTGAGGTTGCAGACTTCGATTCGTCGTATCATGCAATCCTCGGACGCCCAGCACTAGCAAAATTCATGGCAATACCACATTATCCATACTTACTGCTTAAGATGCCAGGACCCAACGGTGTCCTTTCTCTTCGAAGTGATTTGAAGCGTGCTTTTGACTACGACGTTCAGGCAATCCAAATCGCAGCCAAAGCACAAGCCGAAGATGGAAGAAAAGAAATAGCCACAATTGCTGCAGAGATAAGCCAAGAAGAACTAGAAATACCGGCTAAAAAGCCCAGTATCATTGCACCACCAAAAGAAGCCGACGTCAAGCAAATCGACCTAGGCACTGGCGATACCTCCAAGACAGCAACCATCAGTGCTCACCTCTCGGCAAAATAGGAACTCACGCTCACCAACTTTCTTCGGGACAACAAAGATATCTTCGCTTGGAAGCCGGCCGATATGCCAGGTGTCCCAAGAGAGTTGGCTGAGCATAGAATTGATATTAATGAAAGCTCCAAGCCTGTAAAGCAACGGCTACGACGATTCTCACCTGACAAGAAGGCAGCAATTAAAAAAGAAATCACAAAGCTAATGGCGGCCGGATTCATTAGAGAAATCCTTCATCCAGATTGGCTAGCAAACCCAGTTCTAGTACAGAAAAAGAACACGGACGAATGGCGCATGTGTGTTGACTACACAGATCTCAACAAGCACTGCCCAAAAGACCTGTTCGGGCTGCCACGCATTGATCAGATAGTTGATTCAACAGCAGGATCCGCCCTATTATCCTTTCTTGATTGCTATTCAGGGTATCACCAGATAGCATTAAAAGAGCAAGACCAGAGCAAGACATCTTTCATCACCCCGTTTGGTGCCTATTGCTACAAGACCATGTCATTTGGACTCAAAAACGCTGGAGTCACCTACCAAAGTGCTATCCAAACATGCCTTAGCAATCAAATTGGTGAAAACGTAGAAGCATACGTGGACGACGTAGTTGTAAAAACAAAGAACCCAGATACACTGATTGAAGACATAAGACAAACCTTCGAGAACCTGAAAAAGTGGAGATGGAAATTGAACCCAAACAAATGTGTGTTTGGGGTTCCTTTAGGACAACTACTCGGTTTCTTGGTCAGTCATCGCAGAATCGAAGCAAGCGCCAAGCAAATTAGAGCCATAATGGAGATGGGCCCACCCAGAAACATCAAAGATGTGCAAAAGCTAACGGGCTGCATTGCGGCACTCAATCATTTCATTTCAAGGCTCGGTGAAAAAGGGTTACCTTTCTTTAAACTACTAAAGAAGACAGATAAGTTCGAATGGACAGAAGAAGCCAATGAAGCTTTCAAGAAACTTAAGGCATACCTCACATCCTCACCAATTCTCACACCCCAAGGAAAGATGAAGATATGATGCTAGACATTTCGGCGACCAACCGCTGTGGTCAAGACGGCAGCGATCGAAAGAAAAGAAGAAGAAGGACGCGTGTATAAAGTACAACGACCCATATACTATATTAGCAAAGTACTATCTGAATAAAAAATCTGGTACCCGCATGTGCAAAAGCTACTCTACGTCCTATTGATCACTTCACGCAAGCTTCGCCACTATTTTGAAAGCCACCAGATCACCGTGGTGACAGACTTCCCGCTCGGAGACATCTTACACAACAGAGATGCGATGGGACACATATCAAAGTGGGCAGTGGAACTCAGAGCTCTTAACATCGATTTCACCCCACGGAAAGCAATCAAATCTAAAGACCTTGCTGATTTTGTCGCCGAGTGGACAGAGATTCAACAGCCTTTATCAGATACAATCCTTGACCACTGGAAGATGTACTTTAATGGGTCACTCAAGCTAGCAGGAGCCGGCGCAGGCATTCTCCTAATCTCTTTGGACGGAAAACAACTTAAGGATGTCCTTCAGATATTATGGCAAGCTACAAACAACGAAGCAGAATACGAAGCTCTCATTCACGGGCTACGAGTGGCAATTACTCTCGGAATCAAGCGATTACTCAAATACGGCGATTCAGCAGTAGTCATCAACCAAGTCAACAAAGATTGGGACTGCACCAAAGAAAACATGGGCGCTTACTGCGCTGAAATCCAAAAACTCGAAAAACATTTCCAGGGGTTAGAAATTCTGCATGTCTTGCGCGATAACAACATTGCAGCAGATGTCCTCGCCAAACTCGGATCAGACAGGGCAAAGGTACCACCCGGCGTATTCATAGAGGAGTTATCAACTCCTATCAAACAAACTAGAGAGAAAACCCCAGAACCCCCAACCAAAGGCAGTCAGATTCTGGTAATCAACACTTCATGGACACAAGCTTTTATTGATTATATCAAAGAGAATAAGTTACCAGCTGATAAGGAGGAAGCCACCCGAGTTGTTTGCAGAAGCAAAAACTACGTCCTAGTGGGGGACAAACTCTATAGAAGAGCTGCATCATCAGGAGTACTCCTAAAATGTGTCTCGTTTCAAGAAGGCAGAGAAATCCTAGACAAAATACATTCAGGTTGCTGCGGAAATCACGCTGCTTCAAGAACACTAGTCGGCAAAGCCTTCCGCACCGGTTTCTACTGGCCAACAGCTCTAAAAGACGCAGAAGAACTCATCAGAAAATTTAAAGGTTGTCAAATGTTCGCAAGACAAGCTCATGTGCCGGCTCACAATCTCATCTGCATCCCACCCGCTTGGCCTTTTTCCTGCTGGGGGCTGGATCAAGTAGGACCACTCAAGAAAGCAAAGGGTGGTTTTGAGTACATCTTCGTGGTGATTGACAAGTTCACCAAGTGGATCGAATACAAACCTCTCGCAAAATACAGCGCGGCCAAAGCAGTCGAGTTCATCCAAGACATTATGCACCACTTTAGCATGCCCAATCGAATCATAACAGATTTAGGCTCCCCCTTTACAGCCACAGAGTTCAAAAGTTGGGCGCAAGATTGTGGCTTCAGCATAGATTACGCATCAGTCGCACACCCAGAAGCCAACGGACAGGTAGAAAGAGCCAATGGACTCATACTAGACGGGTTGAAACCAAGACTATATGAAGAACTAGCAGACTATGGATCAAAGTGGAATGAAGAATTACCCAAAGTAGTATGGGGACTACGGACCCAAATAAGCAGAGCTACCGGATACTCGCCTTTCTTCTTAGTTTACGGATCAGAAGCTGTACTACCTGCTGACTTGATTTGGACGTCACCAAGGATAGAACAGTATGACGAAGGAGAAGCAGAACACACTAGAAGATTAGAACTTAACACTACAGAAGAAGTCAGGGTAGATGCTACCCTTCAATCAGCAAGATATCTCCAAGGATTAAGACGCCACTACAACAAGAGTACACAGCCTCAATCACTACAAGTCGGAGACCTAGTGCTAAGAAGAATACAAAAAACTGACGGACGCCATAAACTACTCAGCCCATGGGAAGGTCCTTTTATTGTCTCAAAAGTCACTGGACCAGGCACATACAAGTTAATGACTGAAGATGAGAAAGAAGTCAGTAATACATGGCACATCAGCCAACTAAGAAGATTCTACGCATGAAAACAACTCAAGAGAGAATACTTGTACAAACCACAAGAAATCAACGTTCATGGCCAATAAAGATGTTGTCCCTCGACAAAATGTGTATTATGGCTTATCAAACGATCATGATCAATAAAGATGATTTTTCTAGCAACATATGTCTTATGATGGCTAAACCCCGAGTTGTTTCCAAAAAAGAAAAATGGCTGAAACATGCCTGAGCCTACCGACCGAGAGCAAAATAGCTGAAAAGATGCTTGAGCCCGCCGATGAGGGTAGCCAATAAGCTAACACCCGAACTAAAGAGCAAAATGGCTGAAACATGCCTGAGACTACCGGCCGAGAGCAAAATAGCTGAAAAGATGCTTGAGCCCACCGATGAGGGTAGCCAATAAGCTAACACCCGAACTAAAGAGCAAAATGGCTAAAACATGCCTGAGCCTACCGGTCGAGAGCAAAATAGCTGAAAAGATGCTTGAGCCCGCCGATGAGGGTAGCCAATAAGCTAACACCCGAACTAAAGAGCAAAATGGCTGAAACATGCCTGAGCCTACCGGCCGAGAGCAAAATAGCTAAAAAGATGCTTGAGCCCGCCGATAAGGGTAGCTAATAAGCTAACACCCGAACTAAAGAGCAAAATGGCTGAAACATGCCTAAGCCTACCGGCCGAGAGCAAAATAGCTGAAAAGATGCTTGAGCCCACCGATGAGGGTAACTAATAAGCTAACACCCAAACTAAAGAGCAAAATGGCTGAAACACGCCTGAGCCTACCAGCCGAGAGCAAAATAGCTGATAAGATGCTTGAGCATGCCGATGAGGGTAGCTAACAAGCTAACACCCAAAAAACAAAACAACCAAGCCTGAGCATGGATCAGGAAAAATTCAAGACAAGACCCTCCAGCTCCTTGTTCCAAATAGCAAGAGGCTCGGGGGCTATACTGAGGATACTTGAGATCACAAAGTCTGTCAAGACAACGGTCTACACCGAGTTGTTTACATGGCAAAGGCGAAAGCCAGACAAGGACTCAACAGATCAAGAAAAGTTGGACACTTGAGATCACAAATTCTGTCAAGACAATGGCCTACACCGAGTTGTTTACATGGCAAAGGCGAAAGCCAGACAAGAACTCAACAGATCAAGAAAAGTTGTCAACACAAAAATAACATGCAGAGTTGTTTACATGGTAAAGACGAAAGCAAGACCGAGTACTCGGCGAGTCGAACAACTCTGACCACTTGGATGACTCATCCAAAGAATAAACAAGGCATACAAGCAGAGAAGGCATCAACAAAGAATCTTCATTCAAAAAAGAATATAACTATTCTGTTATAAAAATCCAAAGTACTGAGGTCGATTACATTCAAGCATCATCATCAGGAGAGGAGATAACAACATTAAGATTATCTACAACTCTACTGGCTAAGTCTTCGACCTCAGGCTCCATCCGCTCAACGGCATCAATGTACTCTTGACTATCTGTTCCCTCTGCTATCTTGGACAAAGGCACCTCTGGAGCAAGAACCCGGACCTGAGCCAGGACATTCTTGGTACACAGTTGGGCGCACCTCTTCACGAACTCTTGAAAATGAGTCGGAATTCAAGGAATCAACTGAGACCAAGATTGCCCATCATCTGCTGGAGTCCGAAGAGCATCGGCTACTGAACGAAAGGATTTCCGTAAAGCTTTCTAGTTCTCGGTAGCCGTCGCCAACTTGCCAGATAAGTCTTCAATAGTTCTTTGAGCCTGCACAAGATCTCTGTCAGCTCCACGCCTAATCAGCTTAGCAAGGGCGAGTTCTTCCTCAACATGAGTAATTACCTCCTCAGCCTTGTTATGACTAGAACGGACAAGAGCCTTCATTTCATCGATACTCTCCGAGAGCTTCGCTTTTCAACTCGGAGAGCTAGACAAGGCACCAAAAAACAAGTCAGTGAAAAAAAAGTCAAAATACAAGAAGAAACAAGCAGAACCCGCGACACCTTTGCACTCGTTCTTCACGGACTCCACCACGGCATCCCTCTATTTCTCCGTCTCTACCACCCGGGCACGAAGGGCCTTCTCCTCCTTTTGGTGCATTTGACGCTCAGTCTCCAACTCAGCTCGGAGGAGGTCAAGATTGGCTCTTAGAGCACTCACCTCGGAAGACAACTTTTTCTCATTTTCAGATGACAAAAAGAAGCCAGAATGATCATGAGAGAAAGACTGAGCAAAAAGAGACAAAGAAAAACAAGGCATAAGGACAGAAGAAAAACGAGCATCCAAAGGAGGAGTGGCAGAAAAACTTACCTAGAGTTTTTCACCAAAAGAAGTCGCGAGGGTCGATAAGCTCCCCCAGGCGGCGGTTAACTCCGATAGTCGATGGGTGGCATCAAACTGTTGCACCACCTCATCGGCAAAAGGCAGACCACCGGAAGTAAGAGAAGGAGAAGGAGAAGCCGGTCGAGGCGAAGAAGGCACGACCGAAGCGATCTCACGGGAAGTCAAGGCCAATCCCTCAGATGAACCCGCCACCATGGCCGTGGTCACTTGAGTAGCCAAGCCAACGGCGCGCCTTCACAGAAACCTTGTCTCCTTAGCAACCGCTTCACGTCGACCGAGCGCTTGAGCCCGAGGCTCGGTATTCGGTAGCACACTAGAAAATTGGCAAGAAGTTGGCAGAGGGTCAAGAGAAAACGAAGGCCTAAAAAGTTGACAGATAAACTTGCCGATAAGAACAAAGGAAAAGGGAAATGGATGCAAAAACGAAAGCGAAGTTACTCGCCCGACTATCTTCTTCTTTGTAAAACACAAAGAAGGCCTTGTAGGGGGGGAACAACGGCGAAAACGTTCCCACCTCTTGGCGGCACAGGAGCGGTGTAGCTGATACCGGAGCTCAGAAGAAGCCGGAGCTGGGCCACGGAAGAGCTAGGCATCGGAAGTGCGGAGGAGCTCGGTACCAAGGAACTCAACACGAGCTTCGAAGAAGCCGGCGCTAGAGACCTGCAGAAGAACTCGTACCGACGCCCGGTTACTTCAAAAAGGTCAAGACTAAAAATCAAGACAAAGAGGAGGAATGCAATGGAAGGGGAATATGAAAACAACTCACCGCCGCACGATGAGGGGTACTTCATCATCTTCTTCCTCGGTTTCAACCAAGGCCACCAGACCACCCGCTGAAAGAAGAATAAAAGTAGTCGGTTCAAGATAAAGAGAAAGGAGAAAACAAAGAGACAAAGAGTATTAAATATGCTCACCTAAGAGCATGCTAGCTACAACTGGAGTACCTGGAAGAGTACTTGGCTTGTGAGACTTCTTGGAAACAGGCAGGCTAGATGAAGACCCATCCGTTCGCCCCCTCTTCGGGACACTACGAGGACCACGAGGGACTAGACGAGGAACATATTCTTCATATACATCAACAAATCTAGAAGAAACTCTAGGAAGCGCTGTGGAGAACGGGAACTTACTGGTTGCAGAAGCTCCAGCAAGTTTCTCCCCAGCTTTCGCCAAAACAGGGAGAACATCAAGAGGGATCGGGTCAACAAAGTTGCGCCCAAACTCCTATAGATAGAGAAAAGTTAAACAAAAATGGATACAACAAGAGTACACAAAGTACCCGGACAAAGGGATAAACAACTTATAGCTGGAGGCGAGTTGTTAGCGGAGAACTCGGAGACAGTAAGCGGGACGACGCTTGCTCCTTTCAGCATCTTCTGGAGACGCTCAAGTACCTCCTCATCGATCAGCTCAAGAGCTGGGACCATACGTGAAGGATCCTTAGCCCCAGAGTACTCGAAGCCAAGGTGCTCACGCTCCTTCAAAGGCTGAACTCGGCGATGAAGGAAACTCGAAACAATCCCAAAACCGGTTAAACCCTGCTGTTTTAGCATACTAATCTTATTAAGGAGTGGCTAGATTGCCTGGACCTCAGCGGGCGACACGGGGTTCTTATCCCACCGGTCATTGACCAAGGGACCGGACCCAGAATGTATGGAAGGAGAAGGAATCAAATTGGCGGCATAAAACCAATCAGCACGCCAATCCCTCACAGAATCAACCAGGTCATAGTCAAAGAACTTGCTTTTAAGACCCTGGCGAAACTGGATCCCACAGCCACCGAGAACATTGGTCTCTTTACGGCGGGGTTGAGGCTTCAGACGAAAGAAGTAGCGGAAAAGAGATAGAGAAGGAGGGATTCCAAGGAAAGCTTCACAGAGATGAACAAAAATGGAAAGATGGAGAACGGCATTAGGGGTTAGATGGTTCAGACTAACCCTGAAATAACCAAGAAACTGGTGAAAGAAGGCGGAAGCAGGAAGGCAAAGTCCAGCGCGGACAAAGGAAATGAAAAGGACAATCTCACCAGGACCCGGAGCAGGAACTCAATGCTCGCCCGGAACTCTCCATTCAGCGATGTCTTTGCTTTGGATCAAGCCATCGCTGACGAGCTTGCGCAGCTGATCTTCAGTTGTTGTTGGAGCCGACCAAACCTTCTGAGCAGCCCTCATGGCCACGAACTCTTGGTTCTCGATCAAAGAAAGGGATGACTCCTCGTCCATGAAGGCTGCCTGGGATTTGCTCACGGTTTTCTTCTTACCCATGAACTAGCGGAAGCAAAAAGGCACTGAGGAAGACGGAGCTAGAATGGTGGTGCTCGGGTGACGGCGACGATGACGGCAGCGGATTTCTGAAAGCTAGGGTTTTCAAGGCAAGAGCTGGGCAGCAAAGAAAAGGAAGATAAAAGGTCTTTAAATAGATTTTTCAGTGATGAAAACGGCCCACGAGGCCCGTTAAAACATGGTGTGGGAACGCAACGGTCCATTTACTGACACAGCTAAAATGACGGACGACACAAATCCACACAACGGTACAATTTAACGGACAAATTTCAGACTTAACCGTCCAGCACCACGGCAGGGTTATCAGATCACTACAAGAACAACCTGTCAACCATGAAGAAACAAAGGGGCACCTCGCAAGGAACAAAAGAACCCGGTTATTAAAGAGAGAACTCGGGAATCTCATGAATAACTAGGATTACAGCAGAAAAATGAATGACAACTCTGAAGAGAAGATTCTTTCCATTACAAATGGCTTCAAAGATAGAAGATTACACATCTTACAAGACCCAATGAACTCGGCACTACGACAAGCAAGGTAGCAAAGAGGAGCCCGGACGCAACTAGGCTCTAGAACGACTACGTGCTCTAAATTGCTACTCGGTAGAACAAACCGCGATCGGCTACACTGATTTCTTCAAAGGACGGACGAGGTGCATCCAAGGCGGAAATCAGCAGCACGGCGGGACAACATAGACCAGGGGAAGTCGGTAGGCATCTGTCTACCCAAGCTCGACGTGATGCAGGATCAGGTGTTGATCTGCACCGGACAGTCTCAAGACAGACGGCAAGGATCAACCTAGAACTGCCGGATGAAGGAACGAAGCCCACATCACAAGACTTCCTCCAGCTACGACAAGACGCACAGGAACTACAAAAGATGCGGGGGCTGCTCTACTTCGCAAACTACCATATTCATGACTACGAAGATTCAAGATGTTCAATGGAAGAAAACAAGCACTCCGGGAGGGTATTTATAGATCGAGGGAGCGGTGCACATGGACTAGGACTACCAACGAAACAGGCCTTATAAAGGACACAGTGAAAAGACAGGACTCAATAATAGAAGACTCAGGCACAGTACTCAAAGACGAGCATATTCCGAAGAATATGCCAACACTATACAGCCTGTGAACAGGCAACATTTATACCCAACCGCCACCATACAACTACACCTGGCAAATGGCAGACTACCACAACAAGAGAAAAACTCAGTTAAAATTTCAATTCCTCGAACAAATCAGACTCAAGACCCTCCAACTCTTTGTTCCAAACAGCAAGAGGCTCGGGGGCTACACTCAGTGAGTGCACCTTTTTCTTTCAAAAATCACACATCACCAAGAAGACTTTTTCAAGACAAAACTACTTCAAGGACTCACGACAAAAAGAAGCCAGACTGAGCTATACCCGAGTTCTTTTTGATAAAGAACCCGAGAACATGCACAAAAACCTTTCAATGAAGTTCAAAGACAAGACCCTCCAGCTCCTTGTATCAAAAAGCAAGAGGCTCGGGGGCTACACCCAAATGGGAGTACTTTTTTCTTTAAAAAAAGCACATACCACTCGAAGATCCCAAGAAGTGCTACATGGTTTCACTCAAGAAAGCACTCGGGTGACGCTTGTTCCTGCTCGGCAAGACCTGGAGGAACAAGACAAGGCTTCCGAAGTTCAACCATAAAGTGCTCGGGGGCTTGTCGGTGCGGGACCCACAGGATACCCCGCAAGGAAGAGAGAAGATCTAGTCTAACTAGGATTCTCCCCATGTAATCTTAGTAGTAGTATTTTGTAATCCTACTAGGAACTCTCATTGTAAACTGACTAGAAATCTAACCTCCTGACTATATAAAGGAGGGCAGGGTTCCTAGAGAGAGAAGGAGACTAGACAATCAATCCAACGCAAAGGCTAATGCCGACTGGACGTAGGGCTATTACTCGACCATAGTCGAGGGCCTGAACCAGGATAAATCGACTGTCTCTTGCGTTCACCGTCAAGTTCCACATACGTTGAAGCCCAAACAATACTGCCCCAGGGACCCCCATGGCAGGCTATCGGTGGTAAAACATCGACAATCAGTCTAAAGGATTCGTAGAGATATAGATCCCAGCATCTACAACCAAAGACTTCAAGCAACAAACCAGCAAAGGACCCAGCAGATAGAGATTTCATAAGGATATCATTATGGCACAGATTACAACACTCTTCACATGATTCAAAATCTGGGATATCAAGGTACCCAACATTTTAATCCATAGACGGGTCAGCAATTGCAGAGAAATCCAAATTTAAATGCTGATGAGTTGTTGCTTAGAGTGACCGAGATGATGAAGAATCATTTTAGTTTGAAGCTAAAAGGGCAGGCCTTCTCGTACAAATGCCCATATCCATAGTGGTATGATTTGGTTGCTCTTCCTATAAATTACAGACTCCCAGAGTTTGCTAAGTTCACTGACCAAGATAGCACAAGCACAATAGAACATGTGTTGACAAAAGATGCTTGGCAGTCCACCAAGGGGTATCCCACGATGGTAGATTTGTCAGTGGGGGTGCGTGTAATCAGGAACCGGATGGTGACACAAGGCGCAGAGACAGCGATTTAGACAAGTTTGGGCCGTCTGATCGACGTAATACCCTACGTCTTGTGTCTCTGTTGTATTTTTTATTGAATATGGCATGTATGTAGATCTTGACTAGGGGACCCCTACCTCTCCTTATATACTCTGGAGGGGTAGGGTTACAAGGAAAGTATCTTATTTGGTACTATACAATATCTTGCGGTGCATGTCGACCAGTGCCGTGCACGCCTTGATCTTGTGGGCTGTGCCACCTCTGATGGTGCGGCCCATGTCTTGTCTTATGGATACCAGGGGTCATATCCCCCACAGCTAGTCCCCAAGCGCCTTGTATCCTTTAAGCAATGCTGTCTTGAACAAATCCGAGCACTTTGACATGAAGCCGATCAGTTTAACTGGTGATCTGAGCAGTGGAAGTCGAAACCGACTAGTTTAACTGGTGACCTGGGCGGTGAAAGTCAATGCCGACCAGTTTAACTGGTTAGGAGACCTCGGACTTAGCTAAGTAAGGCTTGCTAGAAGGATGTAAGGGGCTCAACATAAAATTTGAAAATTCTTCCACTTAGGAGAAGTGTAGCCACTTAGACTCCATCAATAAGGAGGGTAAATCAAGAAATAAGCACTACATTCACCTCCAGGTGAAGTGTAGCCACTTAGTCCCCGAGCCTGCTGGAAGATAAATAATGAATCTTGTAGCAGGGTCAAAGAAAAGAAGTCTAAAAACTTGCCGACGTCATCTGACATGCGCGTATCAAGACCCCAGACATGCTGCCCAAGATCAGCACCCTGATCCAAACAGCATGGAGCAGCTTGATAGCACACCGATGAGACGTAGCAAGATCCGATCACCAAGGGAGTCCTCAGCTTAGCAGGCGATACTTGCATGAAGAATCCAAACACTAAGGACTCTCCAGCTGCTTACACCAAAATTTGGAAAAAGAGTCACAGGGACTCGAAAGCTCCTAAGATCATGTCATCAAGGAATCAATTGCGTGCAGATCGGAACAAGCTGATTTGGATGCAAAAACTGGAATCAGCTTTCTTCAGATAGCGCCAGCAGATAACGACAAAGGCTACGTTCGGCGCCAGGACAAAACATGTTGGACTCTACAAAAAGGGAAAGATTAGAGTCCAAGTTATCTTAAATTAGGAACGTTTTCTTTAGGGTCAAAAATTGTGATGAGTCGTGCTTAGACAGGAGTCATGCACAGGTCCCAGGTATAAATATCAAGCCTCGGCTATTGTAAAATACAACAATCAATCTAATATACAAGTCATTTACTTTTTTTGCTCTGGCCACCCCTTAGGAGTAGGAGTAGAGTAGATCTTGGTGAGTTCTTCAGCAAGTACGGCTGCATCGATCCGGTCGACCTCCACTGCTTGTTATAAGTACCATCATGGCTTATACCTTTGTTCGTACGGCTGCATCGATCCGGTCGACCTTCACTGCGACTCTGGTATAAGTTAGTTATTGATTCTTGCCTAGTTCAAGTATGGCTGCATCGATTTGGTCGACCCCCACTGCATGAACTAGATCAAGGTCAAGTTATCGGCTCTACCTTAGAATGACAGTCTTTGATAGATTCATTAAGTTACCGATATTGCTTATTGCCTTCATTATTTATCTAATTACAACAATATCAATCTGCCCGATTGGGATTGATCTAGATCGGCCTTATATCTTGTTTAGCCCATCGTTTGCTAAATCTAAATTGATCTAATCTACACTTTAAACGATGAGTTATGTTTTATCGGCTGTTTTATGTCAATCCTGATCGTGCATGGCATGCGGTTAAGGCGTGTTGCGTCTTGAGTAGATTTATTGGCTAGCGAGAACCGTTCCATGGCCCGTTATCACGGCCTATGTGATTTTGCCTCACACCTCATTGTTAGCACCGTGGAGTAGGGATCGTTATTTGATAGATCTATTCCTGATAAGGCATGACTTTAGCTATGCGTTATGCCTAAATTGGCTGTTTTAGCCGATATCGAGTGCTTTCACGAACAGTTCGCATCACGAGACCGTTGAAGTAAAGATAGGTTGAAAGATATGTTAGCCCCATGATCTTATTATTGTATTACGGCTTGCATGATTCTGCCTCATGCCCCACTGATATTAGTAATGAGTTAGGGTCATCGAGTCTATCATTATTTCTATGGCCTGCATGATTCTGCCTTATGCCCCACTGGTCATAGCGATAGATGAGATCTAACATGTTCATTAGATTTACCTTTATCAAATGGCTAAGTGGTGTTGAATTGTTTCTTTATATAAAAAGGGGTTCTGTTACTTGTAATCATTGGCTCAGCCTAAACCGATCATTGTCGACATCTTATTGCCATTGATTAATATTTGTTTAAATAACGACATTTACCCTGAATGATAACTGATTCTTCTTATACAACCCAATGAGCTTTAACCGATTTATTCTCATAAATATGCTAGAATTGACTATTTAGTCGATCTCCTTTCATATTGGCTCTTAGAGCCGCACATTCGGGACTGTCTGGTAACACCGGCATGTTCTGCCCTTAATTACTGATGAACTTTCTCTCCTTATCAATTACAGGGTCAAATTGACTGGCACATCTCAGGAGGAGTGCGCAGGACTGATCACCCTTGTGCTGAAGCTAGGTGGATCTACAGCTAGATCGAGCAGACCTATCCGGCTTGCTACGTGTATCTTCGGCATGGGACAAAAATTCTATGTCGACACATGTTTCTGGCACGCCCGGTGGGACCCCACAATCGTCATGGCGGTTCACAACAATGACGACATCCTTATGCTGCATTATGAAGATCTACCTGATGGGGATAAGGGTATCATCAGCAAAGCTACAGAAGAGTTTCAGAACAAATGTTTGTTGTCCTACACCAAAACACGTGACAACACAATTGTTTAGAAATTTCCACTACCAAGAGTTCTGTTACACGGGCAGACAGACACAACTGAAGCTGAAGATAGGCGTTTCTTTAAGGAAGTTGTAGACAAATCTATTCGTGATGCCATATCAAGCCATAACGAAGCTTTCGTGGACATATTCCACAATGCCATGAAAAAGGTGATTCATGGGTTTTCAGTTGGTCAAGGTGGGCCGGCTTATTACAATATTCTAGATCCGTCGACCCAAGGGACCAATCAAGTCAGTACCAGCCATCAAGAAGCAGCACTAGCTAGTAGTGGTGATGTCTAGACAGTTTAGGGTTCATCTGAACAAACTCAAGGGACTACTGCAAATTAGACACAGTACAATCCTGGACCATCAGTACAGCATGTGCAACAGCCGGTGGGGCAAAGTTAGAACCAGGTGATTAATTTTTGCACATCAAGCCACATACCTTCGTCGGCTCAGAAAATAGCACCATCAACTCAAAGGATCCGTAGAGATATAGATCCTTATGTCTATAATCAGAGACTTCAAGCAGCAAGCCAGCAAAGGACACAGCAGATTGTGATTCTACAAGGGTATCACTATGGCACGGATTATAACACCCTTCACATGATGCCAAATCCAGGATATCAAGGCACATGAGATTTCAATCCACAGATGAGTCGGCAGGTACAAAGAAATCAAAATCCGCAAGCTGATGAATTATTGCTGAGGGTGACCAAGATGATAAAAAATCAGTTCGGTCTGAAGCCAAAAGGACTGACCTTTTCATACAAATGCCCATATCCAAAATTATATGACTTGGTTGCTCTTCCCATAAATTACAGGCTCCCAGAATTCGCTAAATTCACTAGCTAAGGCAGTACAAGCACGATCGAACATATCAGTTGGTATCTTACTCAATTGGGTGAAGTGTCAATTGAGGATGCCCATCGAGTTTGTTTCTTCTCTCTGTCCTTATCAGGGCCAGCCTTCACTTGGTTTTCATCATTGCCAGTCAATTCCATTGTCAATTGGGCTGACCTAGAGAAGAAGTTTCATATATATTTTTACACTAGGACTGGAGAAAAGAATATTACTGATCTGACAACTATAAGACAAAAGACTAATGAATCGGGCACTGAATTTCTTCAGAGGTTCCGAGAAACCAGAAACTTGTGCTTCTCCTTAAACTTGGCCGATGATCAATTAGCTGCTTTAGCCGTTCAAGGAATGTTGCCGATGTGGAAAGAAAAGCTGCTAGGACAAGAATTTGACAACTTGGGTCAATTGGCTCAACGAGTAGCAGCGCTCAATAGCCAATTCTAGAGTATGCGCAGAGATACCCGGTTCTAGAAGAGTTACACAGTAGCCGAAGCTTATGATCCATACTCAGTCGATGACGGCTATGAAGATGAAGAAGAAGAGGTTGCTGTGGTTGAATGGAATTGGGGTAAGAAGACAGTGATGGTGCCCAATCCTTGGGGAAGAGGAGTCGAGGAAAGCTATGACTTTGATGTCACCAAATCAGATAAGCTCTTTGATTTCTTACTTGAGAAAGGATAGATCAAGTTGCCCGATGGTCATGTCATGTTGCCCCTTATTAGTTGAAGAATAAGAAGTTTTGCAAGTTCCATAATGCTACTTCTCATTCCACTAATGAATGCAGAATTTTCCGACAGTATATACAGAGGGCCATTCAGCAGGGGAGGCTCAAATTTGATACACCTTGGAAAATGAAAGTTGATGATAATCCTTTCCTAGGAGATCAAAACATGGTTGATGCTAGGCTATTCAAAGGAAAAACTAAGACCCTAACATCAACCAAATCAAAAGAAGCTGGAGCAGTTGATCCCAAGTTGCAAATATCGGTTGACGAGTACAGAGGGATTAGAAAACGTCGTGCCAAGCAAAAGAGCTGATACGAGCAGGGGAAGACATCAAAAGTAGAGACGACAAAGCCACGGGTCACATCTCGAATTTTGTTGAATAAATGGCAGTAGCAGAAGGAAAAGGATTATCAGCGTTGGTTGAAAGATCAAGCGTACCAGCATCAACTAAAACAAGAGAGGTATGAAAGGGAACAAGCCGAATTACATTGGAATTGTCCTTTCTTCAGACATTGTTGGAATGAAGGTTTGAAGTTGCCTACTAGACATAACTATCCAGAATGCAGCAATTAGTATCGGGAGTATAGGCAGTCTCAAACCAACCACCAATCTATTTATGCTCAAGATGCATATCATCATAATAACAAGGATCGGCGCTTAAAAAATAAAAGTGTTCATGATCGGCTTGGAAAAAGAGTCATTGATCAGGACTGGGCTGATCATGAAGAGGAAGGCACTGAAAGAAGATATGTGTGGCAGGAAGGCCAGCGGTGCCCAGGAGGTTTAACAAGAAGCCAGAAGAGAAGGGTGCCACGCCTAAGGAATAAAGAGATGGAACAGGCTCAGGCATCCGGTAAAACTCAAGTGTGGCGTGCCAAGCAAATAGCCGATAGAAAGCAACCATCGGCTAATATCCAAATGGTTTTTCTGTTGCCATCAGAATTCAGAGTCAATGGTGAAAGCCAACAGCCAATCCAAGCAGTCGGCTTTAAAAATTTGTATTAATGGATAATCCAATAGATGGTACAGATGGCAAACTAGAGCGTGACTTCACGTCGGCCGATGAATTAGAAGAAGTAGATATTGGTCCTAGAGATAGACCTAGGCCGACGTACGTAAGTGCTAAGTTGGATCCAGAGTATAAGCAGGAATTAATTGACTTATTAAAGGAATTTAAAGACTGCTTTGTTTGGGAATATTATGAGATGCCTGGTTTAGACCGGTCAATTGTTGAACATCGACTGTCAATCAAACCTGGATATCGGCCGTTAAAACAAGCTTTGAGGAGATTCAACCCAAACATGCTTGATGATATCAAAAAGGAGACTGAAAGGTTACTAGAAGCAAAATTTATCCGACCATGCCGATATGCAGAGTGGATATCGAATGTTGTCCCTGTATATAAGAAGAATGGAAAATTGAGAGTTTGCATTGATTTTAGGGATCTGAACAAAGCCACACCTATGGACGGTTATCCGATGCCGATGGCTGATATATTAGTAGATGCAGTAGCCGGGCACAAGGTTATTAGCTTCATGGACGATAATGTAGGATACAACCAAATTTTCATGGCTGAAGAAGATATAGCAAAGACCGCTTTCAGGTGCCCCGGCTCAATCGGTCTATTCGAGTGGGTTGTGATGACCTTTGCTCTGAAGAATGCCGGTTCAACTTATCAAAGGGCGATGAATTACATTTTCCATAAGTTGATCGGCAGGATTGTTGAGATCTACATCGATGATGTGATGATAAAATCCAAAGGGTACAAAGAACACCTCGCTGACTTGCGTGAGACTCTAGAATGCACGAGGAAGCATGGTTTGAAGATGAATCCTAATAAGTGTGCTTTTGGAGTATCAGCCAGACAATTTTTAGGATTCATGGTCCACGAGAGGAATTGAAGTTGGTCAGAAAAGCGTGAAGGCAATTGATGAATCAGTTCCCCCGACTACCAAAACAGAGTTGCAATCTCTGCTTGGTAAGATTAATTTCATCAGAAGATTCATTTCAAATTTGTCGGAAAGGATCCTGTCGTTTTCTCCCTTATTGAAGTTGAAAAATGATCAAGAATTCAAGTGGGGTGACATACAACAAAGGGCGTTCAAAGAAATAAAAGAATATATGAAGTGTCCACCTGTGCTGGTCCCTCCTCAGCAAGGTAAGCCATTTAAGTTGTACATATCGGTTGATGACAAGACAATTGGATCGGCCCTAATGTAAGAATTTGAAGGAAAAGAGAGAGTTGTTTTTTATCTGAGTACAAGACTACTGGATTCAGAAACGAGATATTCTCCCACCGAGAAATTATGTTTGTGTTTATATTTCTCCTGCACTAAATTGCGACACTACTTATTATCGGCCGAGTGTACAGTTGTTTCCAAGGCTGATGTGGTTAAGCACATGTTGTCAATGCCAATACTGAATGGAAGAGTGGAAAAGTGGATTCTTGCATTATCGGAATTTGATTTGAAGTACGAATCGGCTAAAGCAGTCAAAGGACAAGTAATGGCCGATTTTATCACCCAGCATCACAAACCAAGCATTAGTTATGTAGAGCCGATGCCTTGGACGCTGTTCTTTGATGGGTCATCATGCAAGCAGGATGGTGGCATCGGTATTGTTATTATTTTGCCTCGGGGGGCAAGTTTTGAGTTTGCTCTTCCAACTGAGCCAATGGTTACTAATAATCAAGCGGAGTATGAAGCTATTCTCAAGGGACTTCAACTTCTTCATGAAGTAAAGGCTGAAGCAATTGAAGTATTTGGAGATTTACAGTTAATTATTAATTAGTTGATCGGCCTATATGAGTGCAAAGAAGAGACTTTGAAAGGATACTATGATGAGTGCCAAAAGTTGCTCAAGGAGTTTCTTCATATCTCTTTCCAACATATTCCAAGAGCGCAAAACCAAGAGGCTAATCGACTAGCTCAAAGTGCATCAGGGTATCGAATGTTTTAAGAAGTCTTGAGTAGTGAAACCTCAAGTGATGATTGGAGGGTTGAAATAGGCGATTACCTTAGAGATCCGTCTCGAAAAGTTACTAGGAGGCTAAGATATAAATCGGCTAAGTATGTTTTGTTAGATGATCAATTATATTATAAAATAGTCGATCCGGTACTGCTTGTCGGTGCGGGACCCACGGGATACCCTGCAAGGAAGGGAGAAGATCTAGTCTAACTAGGATTCTTCCTCTGTAATCCTAGTAGTAGTATTATTCTATAATCCTACTAAGAGCCCTCATTGTAAACCGACTAGGATTCTGACCTCCTGACTATATAAAGGAGGATAGAGTTCCTAGAGAAGGGACTTGAATGACACAACACAACACAATCAATCCAACGCAAGGCAAACACCGACTGGACGTAGGACTATTACTCGATCAACGATCGAGGGTCCGAACCAGGATAAATCGACTGTCTCTTGCGTTCACCGTCGAGTTCCGCATACACTGAAGCCCGAACATACTGCCCCGGGTACCCCCGTGGCAGGCTATCAGTGGTCAAACATCAACAGCTGGCGCGCCAGGTAGGGGCTTTTGGCGAATTTACATCCGAGAGCTCGATGGACCTCGACAACATGATCTTCTCGACGGGATCAACCTTCATCTTCGGCTCATGGATCTGCGAGGCAGACGACAATGGCAAGCTCCAAAGCCATCTCCTTGAAGATTCGAATCACCATGAAGACCATTCTATTTCGATGACTACGACAGGTCAACTCACTGGAAGATTCGCGTAGCTCGCGATGTCTGATTCGACTCAGGTTTCGTGACTTTGCGCATCCGACTCAAACTCAGGTTCCGCATCCGAAATAGAGTCTTACCCAAGTTCTTCTGGGAAACCGAGTTCTTTTCCGATGGGGCTTAAGAACGCGGCCTTGGTCTATCAAGAATACAACTCAGAGTATAATCAGAGTCTTTTCAAGAAGCCGGGTCCTTTTCCGTTCGGACTCCACAACATGGCAACATCTTATCAGACACGACCTGAAGGATTCCTCGATCCGGTGCTTAGAATGCCACTAAAAGGAGCTCAGGAAGGTTTGGTACTAACTATAACATCTCAAGACTGCATCGTCCACTGGCCGGGTTCTATTCCTGAGGATAGCGGTACCCGACTAGTTGACACAACGATGACAACAATTCTACCCTACCAAGAAGGAGACTCGATCTGCGACCTCGAAGCCTCTACTAAAGTTATCAGCAACTCCGACAGTGTGAAGACCAATGTTGATAGTAGGACAATTCACGCACGTGAAGTATTCATGGTTCGCCGCCCTCGATCACCATTGGT
The DNA here is from genome assembly GCA_904845875.1 of Miscanthus lutarioriparius. Lineage (NCBI taxonomy): Eukaryota > Viridiplantae > Streptophyta > Magnoliopsida > Poales > Poaceae > Miscanthus > Miscanthus lutarioriparius. The sequence goes on from CAJGYO010000008.1 coordinate 10,850,073, forward strand.
CCCCTCAAGCGCCCGACGTCAGGTCATCGGATGAATCTGAGTCCAACATATCACCCTTTATCCAGGGGCACGATGGTGAGACCGAGAATCAAAAGCAAGCCAGAGAAAGAAAAAACAAGTTGAAACAAGGACGCCAACACCGTGCTAGGTAGCGCAAGGAAGCTTGGATCAGATATGAGTCAGATCTAGCCGAGTACAAAAGAAGAAAATCAGAACAAGAAGTCGAAGAAAGACACACGGTGAATACACCCTATGATAAGATCCGATAAGCACTAGAAGAACTCAGAGCGACCTCACATCCCAGTGAAAGACAAGAACAGCTCCGAGACTTTCTCTGGTCAACAGTCCTAAGGACGCACGACGGAAGGACCCGCTCAAGACTACCTGCCAGATCAACATCTCGTGAGCAGGGAGATCAAAATTAAAGGAAGTCCGCTTTTGAGAGACTTGGACTAAGTGGAAGTCAAAACAGAGAAAGTATAAGGAATCATAGTCAAAATGACCGAGTCGAACAACCAAGAAAGGTCAGAAGCAGAGCACCTATTCAGACAGCCACACGAGAACTACTCCCACTAGAACAACAGTTGGCAAGAAGAGGGTGCAGAATCATAATACACAGAAGCCAGAACGCATGATAGATTCCCCTGTTTTGCAAACAGACTTGCTTCAATACGACTACCTCACAAGTTCAAGCCGTCCAACCACTCTAAGTATAATGGCAAGACCGAACCAAGGCTGTGGCTCAGGATTTACTCGCAATCAATTGAACTAGCTGGAGGAGACGATGATATCAAGACCTTGTTCTTTCCCATGGCCCTAGAAACCATGCCCCTCCAATGGTTTGACAAATTGAATCCAGGACTTGCAAAAAGCTTTCTGCGAAAAATTCACGGGTATCATTACACACCCAATCACCCACGCAGAGTTAAAAGGACTCAAGCAGAAAGGAGGTGAAAGTCTCAGAAATTACTATCGATGATTTGGTGAACTACGAGCTCAAGTACATGACATCACCGAGCGAGAAGTAATCGAAGCTTTCTCTCACGGAATCATGGCAAGGTGGCAATTTCAAGATTTCTGCAAAGAAAACCTGAGAAACAATGAAGAATTCAGACGAATAGTAGAAAAGATGATTACTGCAGAGAAGACACGAGAAAGGTTCCCGGATAGAAACAACCGAGATAATCCGGACAAGCAAAATCATCGAAACAACAGACATCAAGAAAGAAAACGTAGACTAGACAACACAGTAGTGGTGGCTGACAAATCAAAGAAGTTTTCAAAACCTAGAAGGGATGACGACATTGAAAGCATGCATTGCATCTTACACCCCAATGGAAAGCACACCATCGGAAATTGCTACACCTTCAACGAATGATACACAAGGAAAGATAGTAAGGGAACACTAAAGAAGATAGTCAGAAAAAAGAAGAAAACAACCACGAAGACAAAAGATTCCAAAAATCCAGGGGGACAGTAGCAGTGATCTTCGCCAGGGCCCTAGATTCTAAAAGCAAACATCAAGAAAAGCTAGCCCTACGAACCATCATGGCAGCAGAACCTACTACTCCAAGATATCTCAATTGGTCACAGTATCTAATCCAATTCTCAAGAGAAGACCAATGGACTAGCGTAGAAAACATAGGCCATTACCCACAGGTTCTAGATCCAACTATTGCCGGTATGACTGTCACCAAAGTACTAATCGATGGGGAGCTGGACTCAACATCATCTTTTCAGAAACGCTAAGGAAGATGGGACTACAACTCACGGGATGATTACACCAACGAGTACCCCTTTTTATGGCATAGTACCCGGCAAGGCAGCCATGCCACTTGGACAAATTACTCTACCGGCTACTTTTGGAACTCCCTCAAACTACCGTACAGGGTTCATCAAGTTTGAAGTTGCAGACTTCGATTCATCATATCATGCAATCCTCGGGCGCCCAGCACTAGCAAAATTCATGGCAATACCGCATTATCCATACCTGTTGCTTAAGATGCCAGGGCCTAACGGTGTCCTTTCCCTTCGAAGAGATTTGAAGTGCGCTTTTGACTGCGACATTCAGGCAATCCAAATTGCAACAAAAGCACAAGCTGCCAATGGTAGAAAAGAAATAGCCACTATTGTAGCAGAAATGAACCCAGAAGAGCTAGAGATACCGGCTAAAAAACCCAGCATCCTAGCACCACCAAAAGAAGCCGACATCAAGCAAATCGACCTAGGCACTGGTGATCCCTCCAAAACGGCAACCATCAGCGCCCACCTCTCGGCAAAATAGGAACTCGCGCTCACCAACTTTCTTCGGGACAACAAACATATCTTTGCTTGGAAGCCGGCCGACATGCCAGGTGTCCCGAGAGAGTTGGCTGAGCATAGAATTGATATCAATGAAGGCTCCAAGCCTGTGAAGTAACGGCTACGACGATTCTCACCCGACAAGAAGGTAGCAATTAAAAAAGAAATCACAAAGCTAATGGCAGCCGGATTCATCAGAGAAATCCATCACCTAGATTGGCTAGGAAACCCAGTTCTAGTACAGAAAAAGAATACAGACGAGTGGCGCATGTGTGTCGACTACACAGATCTCAACAAACACTGCCCGAAAGATCCATTCAAGCTACCACGCATTGATCAGATAGTTGATTCAATAGCAAGATCTGCCCTATTATCCTTTCTTGACTGCTGTTCAGGATATCACCAGATCGCATTAAAGGAACAAGACCAGAGCAAGACATCTTTTATCACTCCATTTGGTGCCTACTGCTACAAGACCATGTCATTTGGACTCAAGAATGCTGGTGCCACTTATCAAAGAGCTATCCAAACATGCCTCGGTGATCAAATTGGAGAGAACGTAGAGGCATACGTGGATGATGTGGTAGTAAAAACAAAGAACCCGGACACACTAGTTGAAGACTTAAAGCAAACCTTCGAGAACCTGAAAAGGTCGAGGTGGAAATTGAACCCAAATAAGTGTGTATTCGGAGTTCCTTTAGGACAACTACTCGGATTCTTGGTCAGTCATCGTGGAATCGAAGCCAGCGCCAAGCAAATTCGAGCCATAACAGAGATGGGCCCTCCTCGAAGTGTCAAAGATGTGCAGAAACTAAATGACTGCATGGGGGCCCTCAATCATTTCATATCAAGACTTGGTGAAAAAGGGTTACCTTTCTTTAAACTACTAAAGAAGAAAGATAAGTTTGAGTGGACAGAAGAAGCCAACGAAGCTTTCAAAATGCTCAAGGCATACCTCACCTCTTCGCCCGTTCTCACACCTCCAAAGAAATATGAAGACATGATGCTATACATTGCGGCAACTTCTACTGTGATCAGTACGGCGATAGTCGTAGAAAGAGAAAAAGAAGGGCGCGTGTACAAAGCACAACGTCCCGTATACTACATCAGCGAAGTACTGTCAGAATCAAAAATCCGATACCTGCATGTGCAAAAACTACTCTACGCCCTCTTGATCACTTCACGCAAGCTTCGCCACTATTTTGAAAGCCACAAGATTACCGTGGTGACGGATTTCCCACTCGGAGACATCTTGCACAACAGAGACGCAACAGGGCGCATATTTAAGTGGGCAGTTGAACTTGGTGCTCTCAATATCGATTTCACCCCACGGAAGGCAATGAAATCTCAAGCCATTGTCGATTTTGTTGCCGAGTGGACAAAGATTCAACAACCTATGTCAAATACCATCCTTGACCACTGGAAGATGTACTTTGATGGATCACTCAAGCTAGGGGGAGCCGGTGCAGGCATTCTCCTCATTTCTCCAGACAAAAAACAACTCAAGTACGTCCTTCAGATATTATGGCAAGCTACCAACAATGAAGCAGAATACGAAGCCCTCATCCACGGGCTTCGAGTGGCAATTACCCTCGAAATCAAACGATTACTCGTATACGGCGATTCAGCAGTAGTCATCAACCAAGTTAACAAAGATTGGGACTGCACCAAAGAAAACATGGGTGCTTACTGTGCTGAAATACAAAAGCTCGAAAAACATTTTCAAGGGTTAGAAATTCTACATGTCCTACGTGATTCTAATATTGCGGCAGACGTCCTCGCCAGGCTCGGATCGGACAGGGCGAAGGTCCCACCCGGTGTATTCATAGAGGAGTTATCAGCTCCCTCTATCAAACAACCCGGTGAGATAAACCCAGAACTCCCTAGCCAAAGGCAACCAGATTCTGGTAATCAACACCTCATGGACACATGCTTTTATTGATTATATCAAAGAGAATAAATTGCTAGCAGATAAAGAGGAAGCTACCCGAGTTGTTCGCAGAAGCAAGAACTACGTCCTAGTGGGGTACAAGCTCTACAGAAGAGCCGCATCGGTAGGAGTACTCCTAAAATGTGTCTCATTTGAAGAAGGCAAAGAGATCTTAGATGAAATACACTCAGGCTGCTGTGGAAATCATGTCGCTTCAAGAACACTAGTAGGCAAGGCGTTCCGCATCGGATTCTACTGGCCAACTGCTTTGAAAAACACAAGAACTTGTCAGAAAATGCAAAGGTTGTCAAATGTTCGCAAGACAAGCTCATGTGCTAGCTCACAATCTCATCTGCATCCCACCCGCTTGGCCTTTCTCCTGCTGGGGGCTGGATCAAGTAGGACCTCTCAAGAAAGCAAAAGGCGGTTTTGAGTACATGTTTGTAGCAATTGACAAGTTCACCAAGTGGATTGGAATACAAACCACTCGCAAAATACAGCGCAACCAAGGCAGTCGAGTTCATCCAAGACATTATGCACCGCTTCAGCATGCCCAATCGAATCATCATAGATTTGGGTTCTCCCTTCATAGCCACAGAATTCTAAAGTTGGGCACAGGACTGCGGCTTTAGCATAGATTACGCATCAGTTGCACATCCAGAAGCCAACAGACAGGTAGAAAGGGCTAATGGACTCATACTAGCAGGATTAAAACTAAGATTGTATGAAGAACTAGTGGACTATGGATCAAAATGGATTGAAGAATTACCCAAGGTCGTATGGGGGCTACGAACTCAAATAAGCAGAGCCACCGGATACTCGCCTTTCTTCCTAGTTTACGGGTCAGAAGCCGTACTACCCACCGACTTGATCTAGACGTCACCAAGGATAGAACAATATGACGAAGGAGAAGCAGAACACACCTAAAGATTAGAGCTCGACAGTACAGAAGAAGTCAGAGTAAACGCTACCCTTCAATCAGCAAGATACCTCTAAGGATTAAGACGACACTACAACAAGAATACCTAGCCTCGGTCACTACAAGTCGGAGACCTGGTACTAAGAAGAATACAAAAAACTAACAAATGCTATAAACTACTCAGTCCATGGGAAGGTCCTTTTATTATCGCAAAAGTCACCAAACCAGGCACGTACAAGTTGATAACTGAAGATGGAAAAGAAGTCAACAATACATGGCACATCAGCCAGCTAAGAAGATTCTACGCATGAAAACAACTCAAGGAAGAATATATATACAAGCCACAAGAGATCAATGTTCATGATCAATAAAGATGGTGTTCCTCGACAACATGTGTGTTATTATGGCTTATCAATGCTCATGATCAATAAAGATGGTTTTTCGACAACACATGTCCTATCATGGCTATCCCCGAGTTGTTTCCAATGAACATACCGGCCGAGAGCAAAAGACCTGAAAAGATACTTGAGCCCACCGATGAGGGTAGCTAATAAGCTAACACCCGAACCAAAAAGCAAAATGGCTGAAAATATGCCTGAGCATACCGGCCGAGAGCAAAAGAGCTGAAAAGATGCTTGAGCCCGCCGATGAGGGTAGCTAATAAGCTAACGCCCGAACCAAAAAGCAAAATGGCTGAAAATACGCCTGAGCATACCGGCCGAGAGCAAAAGAGCTGAAAAGATGCTTGAGCCCACCGATGAGGGTAGCTAACAAGCTAACACCTGAATCAAAAAGCAAAATGGTTGAAAATACACCTGAGCATACCGGCCGAGAGCAAAAGAGCTGAAAAGATGCTTGAGCCCGCCGATGAGGGTAGCTAATAAGCTAACACCAGACAAAAATCAAAATGGTGAAAATACGCTTTGAGCATACCGGCCGAGAGCAAAAAGAGCTGAAAAGATGCTTGAGCCCGCCAATGAGGGTAGCTAATAAGCTAACACCGAATCAAAAAGTAAAATGGCTAAAAATACGCCTGAGCATACCGACCAAGAGCAAAAGAGCTAAAAAGATGCTTGAGCCCGCCGATGAGGGTAGCTAACAAGCTAACACCCAAATTAAAAAGCAAAATGGCTAAAAATACGCCTGAGCATACCGGCCGAGAGCAAAAGAGCTAAAAAGATGCTTGAGCCCGCCGATGAGGGTAGCTAATAAGCTAACACCCGAACCAAAAAGCAAAACGACTGAAACTAAGCCTGAGCATAAATCAGAGCAATTTCAAGACAAGACCCTCTAGCTCTTTGTTCCAAATAGCAAGAGGCTCGGGGGCTACACTTAGATGGATGTACTTTTTCTTCAAAAAGCACAAACCACTCGAAGATCCTGAGAAGCGCGACACGGTTTCACTCAGGAAAGCACTCAAACGACGCTTGTACCTACTAGGCAGGACCTGAAGGAAAAAGATGAGGCTTCTAGAACTCAACCATGAAGTGCTCGGGGGCTTATCAATCCTAAGATGTTTTTGCAACTAGGGAAAGAACCAGATGCTGACCACATCTCGAGTTAAGCGAAAAAGCTGAAAAGAAGAAGCTGAAGATACTTGAGATCGCCGGTCCTAAGTCTTCTCAGTACTGACAAGAACACAAAGTTTGACAAGACAACGATCATATACCAAGTTGTTTACACGGCACAAACGAAAGACATGAAAAGCACTCGATAGATCAAGAAAGTTTGTCAAGTCAACGATCTACCTAAACCGGGTTGTTTACAAGACGAAGAAATACAGGCAAAGAAGACATCAATAAAAAATAAAGAATCTTCATTCAATCTTCATTCAAAAAGAAGTATAGTGTTCTATTACAGAAGCTGGAGTACAAAGGTCAATTACATCAAGCATTGTCATTAGGAGAAGAAATATCAATGTTAAGATTATCAACAATCCTCCTGGCTAAGTCTTCAACCTCAGGCTCCACCTTCTCAACAGCATCCAGATATTCTTGGCTCTCGGCCTCATCAGCAACCTTGGACAAAGGAAACTCCGAAGAAAGAACCTGGACCTGTGCAAGAACATTCCTGGCACACAGTTGGGTGCACCTCTTCACAAACTCCTGGAAACGGGTCGGCACTTGGGGAATAAACTGATCCCAAGATTGACCATCTTCCGCTGAAGTCCGGAGGAGACCGGCTACCGACCGAAATGACTTCCACAAAGCATTCCAATTCTCAGTAGTCGTCGCCAACTTGCCAGTCAAGACTTCGATACTTTTTTGGGCCTGCACAAGATCCCTATCAGCTCCACGCCTAATTAACCTAGCAAGCGTGAGTTCTTCTTCAGCTCAAGTAATTACCTCCTTAGTCCTGTTGTGGTTAGTGCGAACAAGTGTCTTCATCTCCTCGATACCCTCTGAGAGCTTCTGCTTTTCAACTCCTAGACCAGGCAACAAAAACAAGTCAGCAGAAAGGGAAATTTGAATACGAAAGGAAACAAAAAAGAACCTGCAATACCATTGCACTCTTTCTTCATGGCCTCCACGTTCTTCAAGGCCTCCTGGGTAGCTGCATCCCTCTGCTTTTCTGCCTCAACCACCCGGGCACGGAGAGCCTTCTCCTCCTTCTGATGCGTCTAACGCTCGGTCTCCAACTCAGCCCGACAGAGGTCAAGCTCTGCCTTTAGGGAACTCACCTCAGAAGACAACTTTTTCTCGGTTTCAGACGAGAAAAAGAAGCCGGTATGATCCCAAGAAAAAGACTGAGCAAAGGGAGAGAGAGAGAGAAAGAAAAATGACATAAGAACAAGACAAAGATGAACACCCAAAGAAAGAACTTCAGAAAAACTTACCTAGAGCTTTTCCCCAAAAGAAGTCAAAAGGGTCCCCCAGGCGGCAATCAGCTCTGACAAACGATGAGTGGCATCGAACTGCTGCAACACATCATCGTCCAAACGCTGATCACCGGTACCAAGGGGAGCAGAGGGAGAAGCCGCCCAAAGCGAAGAAGGCAAGGCCAGGGCCATTTCCTGGGAAGCCCCGACTACCACCTCAGAAGAACCCACCGCCGTGGCCACGGTCACTTTCGGAGCCACCGAGTCAGCAGCAGCTTGATCATCAGAGAACCCTGTCTCCCTCACAGCCACCTCGCCGACCGTACATGCCAAGTCCCCAGACTCAGCGCACAGAGGCGCATTAGAGGACTGACAAGAAGTCGGTGGAGGGTTAAGGGAAGGCGAGGGTCTGCAAGATGATAAGAAAACTCAACGATAAGAATATGAGTCAGGAAAAAGAAAATAGAAGCAAAGAAGCATAACAAGGAATCACTCACTCATCTATCCTCTTCTTCAGAAAACCAACAGAGGACCTAAGAGGGGGAACTATAGCGGCAAAAACATCACCGCCACCTTGCGATAGGAGCGACGCGGCCGGTACTGGAGCCCTAGAAGAACTCGAACCCGATGACCGCTTACTACAAGAGAACAAGACCAAAGTCAAAACAAAGAGAGGGGTTCAAACAACAAGAAAACAAGAAAACAACTCACCGACGAGTAACAAGGGTGGCATCATCATCCTCTTCTTCCTCACTCTCGACCAAGGCCACCATAGCACCAGCTGAAAAAGGACAAAAGTACTCGGTCAAAGACAAAAACAAACAACAAAAGGATAGAGCGTATTAATATGCTCACCTAAGAGCATGCTAGCTACAACTGGAGTACCTGGACGAGTACTCGACTGGCGAGACTTCTTGGCAGCAGATAAAGCAGAAGAAGAACCCTCAGCTCGCCCCCTCTTTCCGACAGTACAAGGAGCTCGAGGAACTGGACGAGGAACATACTCTACATATACATCAAGGTTTGCGGAAGAAATGCCAGGAAATATCGTGGTGGTTTGAAACTTACTGGTCAAGGATGCCCTAGCAAGACTATCCCCAGCCTCCACATTTATAGGGCAATCATCAAGGGGAATCGGATCAGCGAAGTTACGCCCCAATTCCTAGAAAAGAGTAAAACAACAAGACAAGGAAGATTAAGCAAAAAATGGATACAACAAAAGACACACAAAAGTACCCGCATAAGAAAAGAACAACTCACAATAGGGGGTGGGTTGTTAGCACTGTACTCAAGGACAGGAAGCGGGACGACGCTCACTTCTTTCAGAATCATCTGAAGATGCTTGAGCACCTCCTCATCAGTCAACTCAAGGGCAGGAACCATACAAGAAGGGTCATCCGCCCTAGAGTACTCAAAACTATAATTTTCTCGCTCCTTCAGAGGTTGAACTCGACGGCGAAGAAAACTAGAAATAATCCCAAAGCCGGTCAAACCTTGCTGCTTCAGAGTACAAATCCTTTCAAGAAATGGCTTGATCGCCTGGACCTCAGCTGTCGTCACAGGATTCTTATCCCATCGGTCATTAACCAAGGGACCAGATCCAGAATGAACAGCAAGAGGAGGAATCAAATTGGTGGCATAAAATCAGTCGGCATGCCAATCCCTCACAGAATCAACCAGGTCATAGTCAAAGAATTTGCTCTTGAGACCCTGGCGAAACAGAATCCCGCAGCCACCAAGAACGCTGGTGTCATCACGGCAGGGTTGTGGCTTCAGATGAAAGAAATAACGAAAGAGAGAAAGAGAAGGAGGAATTCCAAGGAAAGTTTCACAAAGATGAACAAAGACAAAAAGATGAAGGACAACATTGGGAGCAAGATGATTCAGGCAAATCCCAAAATAGCTGAGAAATCGATGGAGAAAAGCAGAAGTCGGAAGGCAGAGTCCGGCACGGATAAAGGAGACGAAAAGAATAATCTCATCAGGACCTAGAGCAGGGACCCGATGCTCGCCTGGAGCTCTCCAATCAGCAATATCCTTACTCTGGATCAGACCAACACTGACAAGCTCGCTCAGCTGATCCTCAATTGTAGTCGGAGCCGGCCAGATCTTCTGAGCGGCCCTCATGGCCATGAACTCTTGATTCTCGATCATAGAAAGTGAGGCCTCCTCGTCCACAAAGGCTGCCTAGGACTTGCTCACTGACTTCTTCCTACCCATATACTAGCGAAAGCAATAAAAGCACTAAGGAAAGGTGATGCTCAGGCGATGGCACTCAGATGACGGTGACAATGGCGGTGGTGGAGTGTTGAAGACTAGGGTTTCAAGGCAAAAGCAGGCCAGTAAAGAAAAAGAAGAACAAAGGCCTTTAAATAGATTTTACAGCAGTAAAATGCGGCCCACCGGGCCCATTTCAACACGGCATGAGAACACAAGGGTCCATTTACTAACACAGCTAAAATGACGGACGGCACAAATCCACACAACGGTGCAGTTCAACGGCAGATTTTAGACTTATCCATCTAGCACCACAACAGAGTTATCATATTGCTACAAAAAGAACCCATCAACCATGAAGCAACGAAGGGCTACCTCACAAGGAACATAAGAACTCAGTTCTTACAGAAAGAACTCGGGAATCTCATAAACAACCAGGACTTCAGCAGAAAAAAGAATGACAACTCAGAAGACAAGATTCTTTCCATTACAAATGACTTCAAAAATACAAGATTACACATCTTAAAAGACCCAATGAACTCGGTACTACAACAGGCAAGGTAGCAAAGAGGAACCCGGACATAGCTAGGCTCTGGAAAGACTACGTGTTCCAAATTGCTACTCGGTAGAACAAACCGCACTCGGCGACACTATTTTCTTCGAAGGACGGACGCGGTGCATCTAAGGCGGAAATCAGCAGCACGACGAGACAACATAGACCAGGGGAAGCCGGCAGGCATTTGTCTACCCAAGTCTGATGTGATGCTAGATATGGTGTTGATCTGCACCGGACAGTCTCAGGGCAGACGAAGAGGATCAACCCAGAACTGCTGGATGAAGGAACGTATCCCACATCACAAGACTTCCTCCAACTACCGCCACATACTTCCAAGTGCAATGCCGCTACGGGATTAGTCTACCTCTAATCCCTATCACAAGACTCCCTCCAGCTACGACAAGATACACAAGAACTACAAAATACGCCCGGGGGCTGCTCTACTTCACAAACTATAATATTCATGACTACGGAGATTTCAGACCACGCAACAAAATGCTCGATTAATCAAAACATCACACCAGGAGGGTATTTATAGACCAAAGAAGCGGTGCACATGGACCGAGAGCATCAATGGAACAAACCTAACAAAGAACATAGTGAAAAGATAGAATTCAATGAAAGAAGACTCAGGCATGAAGGAGCAGTACTCAAGATCGAGCATATTCGGAAGAATATACCAACATTGTACAACTCGTGGCCAAACAGCATTTACTCTCAACTACCACCATACAACTACATCTGACAATAGCAGACTACTAGAGAACATGTCAAGATCCTATATCCGAGTTCTTTTCGAATAAAAGAACCCATGTATAAGCTCGGGGGCTACAACAGGAGAGGTTTTCAGTTCTTTGAACAACTCAGATTCAGGACCCTCCAATTTTTTGTTCCAAATAGCAAGAGGCTCGGGGGCTACACTCAATGAGTGCACTTTTTTCTTCTTCAAAAAAGCACACGTCACTAGAAAGACTTCTTCAAGATAGACCACTTCAAGACTTCATGACAAAAGAACCCGGACCTAGCTATATCCGAGCTCTTTTTGATAAAGAACCCGGATATATGCTCAGGAGCCCTTCGATGAAGCATCAGAACGATTTCAAGAAGACCCTTCGGCTCCTTGTGCCAAATAGCAAGAGGCTCGAGGGCTACACCCAAATGGGAGTACTTTTTTCTTCAAAAAGGTGCACACCATGCGAAGATCTCACAAAGCGCTACACGGTTTTGCTCAAGAAAGCACTCGGACGACGCTTGTTCCTGCTCGGCAAGACCTGAAGGAACAAGACAAGGCTTTCAGAGCTCAACCATAAAGTGCTCGGGGGCTTGTCGGTGCGGGACCCACGGGATACCCCGCAAGGAAGGGAGAAGATCTAGTCTAACTAGGATTCTTCCTCTGTAATCCTAGTAGTAGTATTATTCTATAATCCTACTAGGAGCCCTCATTGTAAACCGACTAGTATTCTGACTTCCTGACTATATAAAGGAGGGCAGAGTTCCTAGAGAAGGGACTTGAACGACGCAACACAACACAATCAATCCAACGCAAGGCAAACGCCGACTGGACGTAGGACTATTACTCGATCAATGATCGAGGGTCCGAACCAGGATAAATAGACTGTCTCTTGCGTTCACCATCGAGTTCCACATACGCTAAAGCCCGAACATACTGCCCTGGGTACCCCATGGCAGGCTATCGGTGGTCAAACATCGACAGTGCTCAAGTACTTGAACCAAGAAGAGGCTAAGGTGTTGATGGGTGAATTGCATGAAGGGATATGTAGAGCTCATCAATCGGTTTATAAGATGAAATGGATTATTCGCAGAACTAGATATTTCTAGCCAACGATACTAGAAGATTGTTTTAAATATTACAAGGGGTGTCAGAACTGTCAACGTTTTGGTAATGTCCAGAGATTGCCTGCATCGGCCATGAATCAAATAATCAAACCATGGCCGTTTTGGGGTTGGGGAATTGATTTAATTGGCTAGATTTTTCCGCCTTCAAGCAAAGGACATAAGTTCATATTGGTGGCAACAGATTACTTCACTAAATGGGTTGAGGCAATTCCTTTGAAAACGGTAACCTCAAAGAACATGATTGATTTTGTCAGGGAACACATTGTGTATCGTTTTGGGATTCCTCAAACTATAACTACCGATCAAGGGACGATGTTCACATCAGAAGAGTTCAGGGATTTTGCCGCCAGTATGGGAATCAAGCTATTGAATTCCTCTCCTTACTATGCCTAGGCTAATGGCCAGGCAGAGGCGTCCAACCAGATTATGATTAAACTGATCAAGAAAAAGATTGAAGAATAGCCAAGGAAGTGGCATTCGACGCTAAATGAGGCGCTATGGGCGTATAGGATGGCCTGCCATGGATCAATTAAAATGTCACCTTATGAACTTGTGTATGGCCATAATGCAGTTCTTCCTTGGGAAGTTCAGACTGGATCGAGGCGTGTTACGCTGCAGAATGATTTGTCAACTGAGGTCTACAAGAATCTTGTGATAGACAATTTGGAAGACTTGAGTTGCCTTCGGCTGCGTGCTCTTGAAAATATCGAAGCCAATAAACTGAGGGTTGTGAAATATTACAATAAAAAGGTCAAGATTAAGCAATTCTCTGAAGGAGACTTGGTCTGGAAAGTGAAATTGCCGATCGGATCAAAGGACAGTAAATTTGACAAATGGTCACCTAACTGGGAAGGACCCTATCGGGTCAAACGTTGTGCGCCTAGTAATGCTTATATTTTGGAAACATTAAAAGGAGAGGAAGAATTTGGCCGAGCAATCAATGGGAAATATTTAAAGAAATATTATCCTAGCATTTGGATCAATACTTAATAAACGATATGTTCGGTCGATATTGGAAAGGTATCGTCTCCGGTGCAAAAATGAATCCAAAAGAGTAAAAGCCGATACGATGTGTATCGCCTATAGAAGCAAAGCAAACACGAACAAAGTGATGAGTATGAAGCACGAAACAACGAGAAATCATTAAAGGCATGGAAGTTGTTTACTAAACGTCACCTATTACAAGCTACAGGCCGGAAAACACTTTGCCTACTATATCATCGGCCAGGGTATTGAAAGCTACAGAGTTGGCAGCGCTCATGAAATCCTCAACCAAGCGCTCAAGCTCCCCAGGGTACGCTGCGTTCGAAAAACCATGGGGAAGAAGTCAAAGATTATGGCCCAAACAGGCTTGTGCAGTAGCCAACGCCATGGCAGCGCTATGATGAACACCATGAAGGGCAACCTCCCTGACACTATTCGGGATGTCATGCAAGCAAACCACCAGAATGGCGCCCCTAGCATTAACAAACCCCGCCGCATGATCCGCGGCTAATCGAAGACTCTCCAACTGAGCAGTTAGATCTAAAATATTGAAGGAAAGAGTGATCAGAAATCTTGAGGGCAAAATCAAGGAAGAACAGAGAAATAATGGCAGACATCTCACCCATGATTCTAGCTTTAGCCCTGGCCAACCTTTCCCTCACCAGGCCGACCTCAGGGGGTGATCGGTCTTCAATCATGGCCAAAGCCGATTCCGCTAGGGAGAGGTAGTTGGCTAGATGCTGGTCGGTCCGATCGATGGAGGCCAGCAGATCATCATTACCGATCTGTCACCTCGAGTGATGAGGAAGTTGGCGGTGAATTGGTGCCAAAGATAACCTCGAAGGCTAGGCAGAGTCAGCCCTTTGATCCAAAGCGATGGGAGTACCCCAAGGTACGTCCTCTTGACGACAAAGGCATTGGCGCGATGGTGTAGATCCGTTGAGGGCTTCTTCAGCATACCTCTTGTTGTTCTCCATGACCTCGAACCTACGGAAATGCAGGAAATATACTGAAGACGAAGAAGGATTGAGACGAAGGGGGTTGTTTTTTTTATCCACAGCCGTAGCCCGTATATATAGCCCGAGAAAGCGAGAAGAAAGATTTCGGTGGAGGTGTGAAGTTGAAATCAGAAATGGAAATGGATCAACACTCCGGAAATTTAGGGGACGGATAACGAAGAGATAACGGACTCGAATTTATTGCGTCCCCAGATTACAAAATAGCGTGGGATGGACATATTGACCAGAGATTAACCCACCAAAACTTCTTTGGATTGAAGAGAGTCCAGATCTCCACAAGGCCAAAACTCATTGTGGACCGAGTCACATCGGCCCATCGATAAAATTATACCAGAGAAGAAGAAAGGTCGCCCACCTAATACATGCACAGGAGATTTCTCGATAAATAAAGGAACTATGGGAAAGAAGTCTGAGGCTTTCCCAGTGGGCGTTTGGAGGAGCAACAAGGGGAAGGTGTCCACACATTCTAGCCCTCGCAAACACTAGAACAGCGTTGTGAGCATGGAGAGAAGACTCTAGTGATATCACAAGAATTCTTCTAACTGCAATGGCTAGTCTTCTTGCTCAACGAGGCGCTAGAATGAGTGACACAGTCACCCTATGCATAAGAATTCTTCTAGCCACTTGAAATCTTCATAAGATAGACCATGGAGGGTCCAGTGGAGCCGGGAGCACTCGAGGAAGCAGATAGAAGAGAAACATGGCTGAATTATAGAGTTGCTCTCACCAGGGTCAGATAGACATTTTATAGCCGGCCTGGAAGGACGAATCCAAATGCCCATGAAGCAGTGATGCCCTTGTAAAAAGTTTTGAGACATAGGCTCATGAGTGAACGCAAAGCGGCGACAAACAGTGGACCCCATATCAAGGTTCTCCACCCGTGACTGTGGACCAATCAGGGATACAGACATGATAATTTTGGAATAAAATTAATTTTATCCCAAAATTAGGGGGCATGTGTTTACACTAAAATTTGGAAAAAGAGTCATAGGGACTTGAATGCTCTTAAGATCATGTCATCAAAGAATCAATTGCGTGCAGATCGGAACCAGCTGATTCGGATGCAAAAACTGGAATCGGCTTTCTTTAGATAGCGCCAACGGATAATGACAAAGGCTACATTCGACGCCAGGACAAAACATGTTGGACTCTACAAAAAGGGAAAGATTAGAGTCCAAGTTATCTTAAATTAGGAACATTTTCTTTAGGGTCAAAAATTGTGATGAGTCGTGCTTAGACAGGAGTCATGCGCAGGTCCTGGGTATAAATATCAAGCCCGGGCTATTGTAAAAGACAACAATCAATCCAATATACAAGTCATTTACTTTTTTGGCTCCGGCCACCCCTTAGGAGTAGGAGTAGAGTAGATCTTGGCGAGTTCTTCAGCAAGTACGACTGCATCGATCCGGTCGACCTCAACTGCTTGTTGTAAGTACCGTCTTGGCTTATACCTCTGTTCGTACGGCTACATCGATCTGGTCGACCTCCACTGCGACTCTGGTATAAGTTAGTTATCGATTCTTGCCTAGTTCAAGTATGGCTGCACCGATCCGGTCGACCCCCACTGCATGAACTAGATCAAGGTCAAGTTATCGGCTCTACCTTAGAATGGCAGTCTTTGGTAGATTCATTAAGTTACCGATATTGCTTATTGCCTTCATTATTTATCTAATTACAGCAATATCAATCTACCCGATTGGGATTAATCTAGATCGGCCTTATATCTTGTTTAGCCCATCGTTTGCTAAATCTAAATTGATCTCATCTACACTTTAAATGATGAGTTATGTTTTATTGACAGTTTTATGTCAATCCTGATCGTACATAGCGTGCGGTTAAGGCATCTTGCGTCTTGAGTAGATTTATCGGCTAGCGAGAACCGTTCCATGGCCCATTATCATGGCCTGTGTGATTCTGCCTTACACCCCACTGTTAGCACCATGGAGTGGGGATCGTTATTTGATAGATCTATTCCTGATAAGGCATGACTTTAGCTGTGCGTTATGTCTGAATCGGCTGTTTTAGCCGATATCGAGTGCTTTCACGAATAGTTCGCATCATGAGACCATTGAAGTAAAGATAGGTTGAAAGATATGTTAGCCCCATGATCTTATTATTGTATTATGGCCAGCATGATTCTGCCTCATGCCCCACTGATATTAGTAATGAGTTAGGGTCGTCGAGTCTATCATTATTTCTACGACCTGCATGATTCTGCCTCATGCCCCACTAGTCATAGCGATAAATGAGATCTAACATGTTCATTAGATTTACCTTTATCAAATGGCTAAGTGGTGTTGAATTGTTTCTTTATATAAAAAGGGGTTCTGTTACTTGTAATCATTGGCTCAGCATAAACCGATCATTCTCGACATCTTATTGCCATTGATTAATATTTGTTTAAATAACGACATTTACCCTAAATGATAACCGATTTTTCTTATACAACCCAATGAGCTTTAACCGATTTATTCTCATGAATATGCTGGAATCGACTATTTAGTCGATCTCCTTTCATATCAGCTCTCAGAGCCGCACATTCGGGACTGTCTGGCAACACCGGCAAGTTCCGCCCTTAATTACTGATGAACTTTTTGTCCTTGTCAATTACAGGGTCAAATTGACTGGCACGTCTTAGGAGGAGTGCGCAGGACTGACCACGCCTGCGCTGAAGCTAGGTGGATCTACAGCTCCATCAAGCAGACCCTTCCGGCTTGCTACGTGTGTCCTCGGCACGGGACAAAAACTTTGTGTCGACACCAACGTAGCTGGCGATGTTCGAGCATCGAGGAGTCCCCGGCGTAGCTAGCGATGTTCGAGCACCTTGGAGTCCCCGACGTAGCTGGCGATGTCCGACCACCGAGGAGTCCCCGGCATAGCTAGTGATGTCCGAGCACCGAGGAGTCCCTGGCATAGCTGGCGATGTTTGAGCACTGAGGAGGCCCCGGCGTAGCTGATGATGAAGCACGAGCGACGAACAGTCCGGTCAACTGGTCGACGGCAAAGTGAGCATTGAGTAGAAATGACCGGTGAATGGTTTGATCAACTGGTCAGCGACGAAGTCCATGAACCTAGCGGTCCGACCAGTTGATCGGTGGAGAAGTCCAAGCACCAGGTGGTCCGACCACCTGGACGATGATCCTGCAATACAAATATGTAGAACGGGTAGTACATGATGTAAAATATATGAACTCCAGAGAAAAATCAGCAATGGTGATGAACAAAGCGTCGCTAAGGAGCCGTTGCCGACCACCCATAACACAGAGGGCAAACACTCGTGCACATGTAGGGAGGAGCCAGAGACAAGGCCATCTCTGGGGACATCCGAGCGTCAACATGGCTGTTCAGGGGTTCGCCTTAGACTTAGTTGTATGTCATCTTTAAGATGGTATACATGAAAGAAAATCATTTGGAGAGCAAACATGGAGAAAATAGCTTGGAGAAACATTATGGTGATATACGAAGATTGGAGAACATTTAGAAAAATATTAAAGCATGACTTAGCTTGATTGACATCGAGTGGAGTAGAGGAGTCGGTGAGTCATGATGTCCGAGTAGATAGATGCGGTGCGAATGGCTCGCTTGATGACTCGGATGGTTCGCTTGCTACTCGATGAAGGCTTGATCGGCTCGTGCTTGTATGTAGCCGGATCTCCCAAAAGCACCGAGTATAGCCAAAGAAATAATTTGGCGTACACACACGGGCACGAGTATGCCCATACTAATTTGATTAGCTTGCATGGTGTATAGATTCCTTCATTGTCTGCTTGTCGCTGCTCGTTCGCTGGATCTGGCACCTTCTTGTACTCGTCCGATGCCTTCACCAAGTTAAAGGAAAACTGCTAGCCCCACCTTAATCGGAGTAGACGTCGGGTTCGATTGTTGCATGACCACATGAATCTTTGACCTAAGCTATTGGTCTTCGCACGGTGACTTGAGTTCGGTGGCAAATCTCCGTGTTGACGTCGCAGGCAAGATGAAAGTCAATCTCGCTAGGACGTAAGTCTCGAGATCCCATTCGGTTCGCCATGGAATCAGCACGCACACCCCTACCTGGCGTGCCAACTGTCGACAAAAGATGCTCGGTAGTCCACCGAGGACTATCCCGTGATGGTAGATTTGTCGGTGGGGGTGCGCGTAATCAGGAACCGAATGGTGACACAAGGCGCAGAGACAGTGATTTAGACAGGTTCGGGCCATCTGGTCGACGTAATACCCTATGTCCTGTGTCTTTGTTGTATTGTATTGAATATGGAATGTATGTAGATGTCGACTAGGGGACCCCTACCTCTCCTTATATACTCTAGAGGGGTAGGGTTACAAGGAAAGTATCCTATTTGGTACTGCGGTGCACGTCGACCAGTGACGTGTACACATTGATCTTGTGGGTTGGGCCACCTCTGATGGTGCGGCCCATGTCTTGTCTTATGGATACCGGGGGTCATATCCCCCACAACATGTCAGTCGGTATCTTACATAGTTGGGCAAAACATCCATTGAAGAGGCCCATCGAGTTCGTTTCTTCTCCTTGTCCCTGTCAGGATCAGCCTTCACTTGATTTTCATCGTTGCTAGTTAATTCCATTGCCAATTGGGCTGACCTAGAGAAGAAGTTTCATACATATTTTTGCACTGGGACAGGAGAAAAGAAAATTACCGATTTGACGACTATAAGACAGAGAACTAATGAATCGGGCACCGAGTTTCTTCAGAGATTCCGAAAGACTAGAAATTTGTGCTTCTCATTGAATCTAACTGATGATCAGCTAGCTGCTTTGGCCATTCAAGGAATGTTGCCAATGTGGAGAGAGAAGCTGCTCAGACAAGAGTTTGACAATTTAGGTTAGTTGGGTCAATGAGTGGCAGCGCTCAATAGCCAATTCCAGAACATGCGTAGAGATACCCGATTCTAGAAGAGTGCCGCAATTGTCAAAACATATAATTCATATTCAGTTGATGACGGCTGCGAAGACGATGAAGAAGAAGAGGTTGCCGTTGCTGAATAGAATTGGGGTAAGAAGACAGTAATGGTGCCAAATTCATAGGGAAGAGGAGTCGAGGAGAGCTATGATTTTGACGTCACAAAATTGGACAAGCTCTTTGATTTCTTGCTTGAGAAGGGACAGATCAAGTTGCCCAACAATCATGTTATGTTGCCTCCTGATCAGTTGAAGAATAAGAAGTTTTGCAAATTTCACAATGCCACCTCTCATTCTACTAATGAGTGTAGAGTTTTCTGGCAACATATACAGAGGGCTATTCAGCAAGGAAGGCTCAAATTTGATACACCTCGAAAGATGAAAGTTGATGATAATCCTTTCCCAAGAGATCAAAACATGGTTGATGCTAGATTGCTCAAAGGGAATACTAAAGTCCTAACATCAACTAGGGCCAAAGAAGCTGGAACCATCGACCCGAAGATGCAAATATCGGCTGATGAATATAGAGAGATTAAAAGGCATCATGACCAACAGAAGAGCCAATATAAGCAGAGAGAGACGTCAAGGGATGGGGCGATAAGGCCGTGTGTCACATCTCGAATTTTGTTGAATAAATGGTAGCAGCAGAAGGAAAAGGATTATCGGCATTTGTTAGAAGAGCAAGAATACCAGCGTCAACAAGAGAAAAAGAGGTATGAAAGAAAGCAAGCTGAATCATATTAGAATTGTCCTTTCTTTAGATATTGTTGGAATAAAGGTTTGAAATTGTCTACTAGAAATAATTGCCTAGAGTGCAGCGAGCAATATTTGGAGTTTAGGCAATCTCAAGCCAACCGCCGGTCTACCCATGCTTGAGATGAGTATCATCATATTAATATGGATTGGCGCTTAAAAAATAGAAGTGTTCATGATCGGCTTGGAAGCGAGTTGTTGATCAAAACTGGGCTGATCATGAAGAAGAAGATAATGAAGAGGAGTATGTTTGGCAGGAAGACCAATGGTGTCCAGGAGGTTTGACAAGGAGCTAGAAAAAAAAAGGGTGCAACGCCTAAACAAAGAGCTAGAACAGGCTCAGGTATCTGGTAGACCTCAAGTGTGGCGTGCTAAACAAACAGCCGATAGGGGTCAACCATCGGCTAATATTCAAATGGCTTTTCTATTGCTGTTAGAATTTAGAGCTCTAGCAGATTAAGAAGTCTTTTCAGATTTTGATGAATTGGAGTATGAGAAGATAGTTGCCAAGTTGACAGTGATACAACAGGCTATATTCGATAAGCCAGTCAAGCATCGGCACTTAAAGGCTTTATATGTTAACAGTTTCGTTGATGGGAAGCCGATGAGCAAGATGTTGGTGGATGGAGGTGCTTCTGTCATTCTTATGCCTTATGCTACTTTTCGCAAACTTGGCAAGGGACCAGGAGATTTGATTGAGACCGACATGATTCTTAAGGATTTTAGGGGTAATGCATCCAAGACCAGGGGGGCAATGAACGTCGAAATAACAATCTAAAGTAAAACTTTGCTCACCACATTCTTCATCATTGATGGAAAAGAGTCATACAGTTTACTCCTTGGTCATTATTGGATTCATGCAAATTGTTGTGTACCATCAACCATGCATCAATGTTTGATTTAGTGGCATGGAGATGACGTTGAGCTGGTTCGCGCTGATGAATCTGTGAGTATCGCAACAGCCGATCCAGTATATTGGGAGCTAGAAGACTTCAAGTGTTTTTCTAGCAAGCTATGGGAAGGAGGCTTCATTAGAATCAGTGATGAAAGCCAACAACCGATCCAAGCAATCGGCTCTAAGAGTTTGTTTTAATAGATAATCCAATGGATGGCACAAGTAGTAAACTAGGACATGGCTTCGCGTCGACAGGTGGATTAAAGGAGATAGACATTGGTCCTAGAGATAGGCCTAGGGAGACGTATGTGAGCGCTAAATCGAATCATGAGTACAAGCCAGAGTCGATAGATTTATTAAAGGAAATTTAAAGATTGTTCTGCTTAATGAGATGTCTGGCCTAGATTGGTCGATTGTCTAATCTTTGGTCTAAGGAGTTATGGTGCAACCTGTCAAGAAGCGATCGATGGAAAATGTTTGAAGGAATATTATCCTAGCGTTTGGATCAACACTTGACAGCTAATTTGTTCAGTCATCAGCTCTAATAGCCGGTACCAGAAGGGTATCGCCTCTAGTTCAAAATTAACCCAAAAGGGGGAAAAGCCGATACAGGATGTATCGCCTATAGAGCAAAAAACAAACACAGAAGCAATCATGATATATACAAAGACATGGCAGAAGTGCGCTGAGATATGATCATGGAAAAAATAGAGACTTTATTGATTAGTTTGCCCTAAATACAAACTAATCAAAAATGTTGTTTATCACATCATGAGTGGATGTGATGTCCACGATGGCCTCCGCTGCGTCGACGAATTCCTCGATCAACTCCTCGTGCTCCTTGGGGCCATCGCCCATCAGGAAGCCGGTCTTCATGGTGTGGAGCTCGTACCCGGTCTAGACCTGCGCCACGGCCAGCGCTAATGACGCGCCATGATGGACACCATGAAGGGCGATCTCCTAGACACGGGCCAGGACATCATGGAGGCGGGCGTTGATGAGGGGGCCCTAGGCGTTGACGGCCACTGTAGCCACATTCGTCGCTAGTTGGAGGTACTCCAACTGCACCATCAGGGCTGGCGATCACAGAAACAAAAGAGCTATCAAGATAAAGATAGTGGAAATCAAAGTAAAGGTGTTCTTGGAATCCATCTTACCCGTCAGCATGGCATCGGACTTGGCCAGCCGCGCCCGAGCAGCGCTGGCCTCTTCCTTGGTGGCGTGAAGGGTGGTTTAAGAAACCCCGAGGTGGATCTCAAGCTGGCTGTTTTCCTAAGTTGCCTCGAAATAACAGTCCTAGGCTGCCCTCCACTCCTAGAGGAAATGTCGGGCGTCATCGCCGTTGTAAGAATTGGAGGAGTCCGACGATGAGTTCGGCGCAGAGGCAACGTCAGATACAGCATTAGAGGGCTCACCGGCCCTGGGAAGAGGACAAAGGCTATCATTCAAGACGAACCTATAAACAAGTTAGAAAAGTTCATCGCTATGAGCAGAAGATATCGATCTCACCTCATGCGTCGAAGGCGCTGGCTCACCGGCATGTCCTCCTCCGGAACCTCCTCCGTCGCAAGTTTGCCTCGGTTGTCCTCACCGGCCATAGGGTCGATTGGATCTACGAGAAGGGGGGAGAAAACCGCTACAGAGTTTGCAAGGGCAGAGAAGTGCAAAGGAACAGGAATGGTTATGAGTTTAGATGTGTTCGAGGCCAGAACCCTCGGCTAGTATTTGTAGCCACGAAGCAAGGTGGTGGACATCTCGGGACGTGTAAAAGGCAACCACAATTAATAGGAGGTGAAGCGCCACCTCACTAATGCCGAAGAGAATGCGGCGTTGATGACTGAGGACAGAAGATTGAGGGGTTTTCTTAATAAAGGCCGTGTTTCCAGACTTAATCGGATGAAGGTTAGATGGCTGAAATCGACTATTTTCAAATCGGCTCTTTAGCCGAAACAGGAAATACAATGAGGCAACAAAAAATATGGTTATCACTGGTTCTACACAAAATACATGTTGATATGCAGATTACAAGTTTAGAATATCCTGGATTGCTTTCAATGCTTCTAGCCGAATAGCATCAACTTTTGCGATTTGGTGCTTGTCTTCTTCGGCTGATCCAGGAATATCCTCAAGACTACTACAGATGGCCCTACCTTCTCTAACCTTGGCCAGCAGTTCTTGTTTCTTCTGCTTAATGGCATCAGGTATTTGAGCCAGATTGGACTTGTGGTGATCAATGGCAGCCTTCACATTCTCCAGTTCCTTCTCAAGTTTTAAACGCCTGGCTTCCAATTGGGTCAGCTCTGGATCGATCCTGAGAGAGGAGTTCTTCAAATCATCGATCAGTTATGTCAGCTCTTTGGCCCCTTGCCTTGGAGTTCTTCTTGGCCAGTAAAGATTCACGGTTAGACAGTCTCCTCTAAGCCTTTTTCACCGTTGGAGCTTGATCTTCAATGACGGACAAAGATGACAAGACCTTGGTAAGAACCGGGGATGAATTATCCTTAAAGGCCAAGGAGACTCTTTGCATTAAATCCACATCTTGGACAAATCGGCTATATTCTTCTCAAGCATTGGCAATATATCCCTTAGCCGATTTTTGGTCTCTTTTGATAGAGCTTCTTTAGAAGAGGCCGATGATGAGTTGATTTCATCTTCATCTAGATACTCTTCAAGATTGAAAGAGTAGCTCAGAGCTGGAAGATTAAGTACCTATATATAAGAAAATCTTATTAAAAAGATTGAATCAGATGATAATAAGATAAATGATGAAGTAAGTACGATACCTTCTCTGAGGTAGCTTCCATCTGAGAAGAAGGAACGGGTGATGATGCACTAATAGTATCTGGTTAAATCGGCTCTAAACTCTCAATATTGGTATCTGCAAACATCACGGAAGATTTTTAGTTCATGATTGTTGCAAAAGGATAAAATAGATATATGATTTTCTTACCATCAGTTGTGTGCTGAACTGGGGAATCAACAGTCTGGGTGTCGACAACAGCAGGATCATTTTCAATGCTAATAGGATCATTTTCAATAGGAAGACTGTCAGACTCCTGCTCTTGCGTGAATGTATCCTCAGGGAGTGTCTGGCATGGTAAATGGTCAGAGAAAGGTGAAAATTGAATAAAATTAAGAATTTTGAAGAGATACTTTGGCAACATCAAGGACTAAAATGGAAAGGTTCTCATCTTCTATAGTCTTAGAAGCATCAGTTGGCTCAACCGAAATCGACTCCTCCTAAGGAACAGCCGATGAAGGTTCAGTTGATGCCGAATTAAACGCCTAATACAACAGTTCAGCACCTAGAGCCGATTGGGATGCAATGATTGATAACTGTGAAAAAATGATTTAAAAGTTGAATATCATTTTGAGGAAAAGATGAATTGTTTACCTGGGCAGTTGATGGTCTCGTTCTACAAAGTCTTTTCCCAGTAACAGTTTTCTGGGTTGTCCCTTGGGCTGCCTTGCGTTTTGAGGATTGATATGTCACAATGGTAGAGGCAGCTTGAGTTTTCATTAGTTTCTTCAGTGTAGGTGCAGTTGATCCCATTCTTGAGGCTGGACATGGTGGATGATACTCTATAAGACACACCTTCCTGTCCAAGCTTGGGGGATCGAATTCGGTGCCCTAAAAAGGTCTGTTAGAACAGCTGGCAGGGAAATTCAATCGAATAATTTTTTTCTAAAAAAGTATGGTAAATGACCTCACTGTCAGAAGCAAACTCTCCATCTAGAGCTATGCACCTAGGATGGACTGACCCATAGAAGAGATGGGAGTGCCATTCTTGCCACCAGAAGTCAAAAAGGTTGGAAGAGAAGTTGACTCTTACCCAATCGTGCAAGCAAAAAGAAGGAAGATCTAATCCTAGTTGAAAGACTCTGGAGGCTTCCATTACTTCACTGATACCCTCTCTTGGCTTTAGTATATTCTTGAAGAATAGTTGAGGAGGCAGTTGACCAAGACAAAACTAATGAGCTACAAAAGAAGGGTTGTAAAACTCATAGGTTGGAAGGTTGTCTGGAAGGAAGGAGCCTGTAGACATCTTGCCACGGCCATGATGAAATTCGGCTAGAAGAACACAAGGTTTGATGAAGGAATTTAAGATTGCAGCCGCTGTTTTGTCTGAGCAGCCTGATTCAAATCAAAATTTGAATGGAAAGGCCAACTCATTGTTCTCATCCTCATCATAGGGTAACCAAGTTAGGATATCTGCATCAAACCCTCTATAAAATTTCTTAAAGCAATGGCCAACATCGATGGCAATTGTTATGGCCGATGCAGTTTCACCGTAGTTCATGCACTGATGGGTTCTTCCTTCTTTGTCTCTGTATTCCTCATCAAAGTTGGAGGAAGGAAAGCTCAAATTCTAGAGATTTGGCTTTATAATCTTATGCATATACAAGTTTAACCACATTTGTATTAGCCACCAAGGGCCGCTGATGGTGTGCACTGCTTCATTCTTCAGCAGCTGGGCGGCCACCTGATGCATCAAATGGTAAGCTAATCCCAACAGATATTTGCCAAGAGGAATTTTAGCGCCTACTGCCAGATGCTCTGCCATGAGTTTATGATTGTAAGTCAGACCACAAGATGACCCATAGAAGATGAATCTTTCTAACCACATGTTCAGGAAGTTGATCCATCTCCAATATGGTTCAGAATGTAGCTTGCCCATCCTGTGCAGTCTAATATTTTGGCTAATTTCTTAGATCTGGCACTTAAAAAGTCATAAAGTTGCATTGATCCTGTTATTCTAAGACCGGTCAACATATAAATATCGCCCAAAGTGATGGTCATTGGGTCGTGACCAAAAATAAAATCATTTAGGGTATTAGACCAGAAATAAGATGCAGAAATCAGGGGTGAATCATTCCGCTCCATCTTAGACAACGAGAGTGTCAAGCATTGATTCAAGTCATAAACCTCCTAATCTCCAACCTTTTTCTCGGATACCCTACAAAACCAGTCTCTCCATCCCCTAGGCATTTTGGGCCAGTTTCTGAAAGGAGTTTTGGTGTTCCAGGAGGACAAATCCACTACAGATTGTTTGAAGGGGATTTGGTTGGTTTCTTGATAGATAAAATCAAATGGATCAGGGTCACCCATAGGCCCAAGAAAATAGACATTGGAAGCAACAGCTGATGGAATCAAGATTTCGTTCCTCATTTCCTAGAAATCAGATAAAATAAATTTAAGAAGAAAGAAAATGCAGGGTACCAGCCGGTACTTGGAGAATAGGAACTTGAAAGCATACCTCAAGGATGTGGTCCCTGGTCGCCATTACAGCCGAAGCATATTTGAATCTAAGGAAGATCGCTTGAATAAAAGCTTTATAGGGCAGAGGATTTGCTAGGGTTGAGACTTTGGCGATGACGGCGTCGGCTGTTAAGATTTGTTCGAAAAAGAAGGGGAAAGCAAATGGGCCGAGTGAGTTGGAAAAGATACTGTTGGGATATTATATAAGACTCGGACCGAGAAATCAGGAGTCACGCGTATATCTCGGAATAAAATGGTTGCGACGCGGTAAACAGGTAAATAGGAATTTTGGAATAAAATCATTTTTATCCCAAAATTGTGGGGCATGTGTTTACACCAAAAATTGGAAACAAGAACGCGGGAACTTGGAGCTTCCAAGATTGTGTCAATCAAGGAATCGATTGCATAAGGATCGATATCAGCTAATTCAGATGCAGCACTGGAATTGGCTCTCTTCGAATGATGTCAGCAGATAACGACAATGAGCTACGGTTGGCGTCGGGAAATATATGTCGGACTCTACAAAAAGGGAAAGATTAGGGTCCAAATTATCTTAAGTTAGAAATGTTTTCTTTTATACCAAAGATTGTAATGAGTCATACTTGAGTAGGATTCATGCTTAGGCTCCGGGTATAAATATTGGACCCCGGCTATTGTAAAAAAGAGAACCAATCAATCAATACAAGTTACTTTTTCAGCTTTACGCCAACCCTTAGGAGTAGGAGTAGTGTAGATCTCGGTGAGTTCTTCAACAAGCAGAGCTGCATCAGTCCGGCTGACCTTCGACTTGTCTGTAAGTACCGTCATG
This sequence comes from Miscanthus lutarioriparius, assembly GCA_904845875.1. NCBI lineage: Eukaryota > Viridiplantae > Streptophyta > Magnoliopsida > Poales > Poaceae > Miscanthus > Miscanthus lutarioriparius. The sequence continues at coordinate 10,877,308 of CAJGYO010000008.1, forward strand.
TCTTATACTTTTGTTTGTACGGCTGCATCGGTTAAGTTCGACCTCCACTGCGAACTCTAGTATAAGCTAGTTATCGACTCTTATCTAGTTCAAGTACGGCTACATCGGTTAAGTTCGACCTCCACTGCTCGAATTAAATTAAGGTCAAGTTATCGGTTCTGCCTAAGGATGGCATCCTTCGAGTAGATTCATTAAGTTACCGATCTTGTTGATGTTCTTATTGTTATTAGTTTTCAGTAACATCAACCTGCCTGGTCAAGATCGATCTAGATCGGCCTCATATCCTTTTAGTCCATCATTTGCTTTGTTACAACATGATGTTTCTTACTTTGAGCGACGGGTTATGTTTCATCGGCTGTTCTACTTCGATCTCGATCGTGCAAAGTACGCGGTTAAGGCATGTCTGATCTTGAGGAGGTTTGTTGGCTAGTTAAATCTGGTCTATAGTTCACTATTATGGCTGTAACGATCCGGTCGATCCCCACTGATGGCACTTTAGATCGGAGGATGTTAGTTGGTAGATTTGTTTTCGATCAGGTGTGACCTTGGCTGTTTGCTATGCCTACATTGGCTAAATAGTCGATCGCCTATGCTTTAACGCCTACAGTGTGTCTCCAAGATTCTGTTAAATGTGAATAGATCTATTTACTTTAAAGGTTTGATTTATTGTCTTTATCACGGCTGCCATCGATCCGGTCGAACCCCACTGTTAGAGATAACAGGTTAAGTCTCATGAGTTCAAAGGTTTGTCCATGTTAAATAGTCGATTGTTCTCACGTTGTAGTCCCCTTTCCACCTGAATCGGCTATTTCAGCCAATTTGTTTGAGCTTTCATACATATAGCGTGTCTTTCGGAAAGCCTGTCAATGTGTAGATGGTTTTACGGATTCTTCGGTTTTAGTTTATTATTATCATCATAGCTGCCATCGATCCGGTCAAACCTCACTGTTGACGGTAATATATTAAATTCATAGCGTTTATAGGTCCATTTATACTAAACTATTAGATTTGTTCGCATGCTATATCCTTTCTCGATAGATTCATCGGCTCAATGCTTTATATTGGTAATACTCACCTAGCTGATCATTTTACTTACATCTACATGCATTGTACTTGTCAACATAAAATCAATCGCGATCCACGAGCTTTACAGTCCGTAACAGCCGATTTCTACGCGTATCGGCCGTTTAGTCGATTTTCCTGTCTGGCTGCTCCCGAAGCGGCACACTTGGAACTGTCTGGGCAAAGCCAGCATGTTCCACCTTAATTTACTGATAAACTTTCTCTCCTTGTCAATTGCAGGTCAAATTGACTGGCATACCTTAGGAGAAATTCGCAGGATCGGCTAGCCCTGTGTTATAGCCAAGCGGATCTCTAGCCTTGCTCCATCAAGTAGATCCTTCCAGCTTGCTGTGTGCCAGGCGCATCGACACATTTTTGGGCCGACACCAGCACAACAGCTTGGCTGACTTTGCACATGCAAACAGCCTATGCACCCGGGGAGCTATAGAGAAATACCAAACGATCCTTATGGGACCTCCTCTGATCTTGGTACCCTCATTTAATGGCCCTTTCTTGTACCGTGGAGCTTCACACTTGGGGCACTTGTCTAAGTCTTTGTATTTTTTCCACGGTATAATATGCAATCATTGGAACACGCGTGGATTTTTTCAACCTCGAGGCCGATGGGGCAGATCATTTGCTTGGCCAAGTATGTCTTTTCTGGCAACTCATTTTTTCTGGGAGCATTTTCCTTATTATACCTAATAACTGATCGAAACCTTTATCGCTCAATCCGTTTGTTGATTTGAACTCTAACAGCATGATATCGGCTTCCAGTTTGCTCATTGGACAATTCCTATACAATAGTGTTTTGTCATCTTGTCTCATTTTCTCTAGCTTTCTCAGTTGTCTTTCACTAAGACATCCAGTTTCTACATTACGTAGCAGCTGAGAAATGCCATCGTTGTCCTCGGTGTCGTCAGCTAGCGTGTTCCTAAACACATTATTAACTGTGGCCATATGTTCCGTGTTGACACCGGGTTCCTCGTCAGCATCGTGGATGGCTACGTCAGGCATGTCCACATCATCATTGTTTTCCTACAGAACATTCACACCAACTCGCCATGCATAGTCCATATAGTATAGTTTGGCATGAACCCCCTGATAATCAAGTGCGATCATATAGACTCAATTTGACGAAAGTTCTTTTGATTCTTGTAATCTTTGCATGGGCAGAAGACATGGTTCCCATTCCCAGCATGGGCTTTGGCATCGGTGATAAACTAGCTGACGCCATGCATATACCGCTTGTCTGTTCGGGACAGATGCATCCACTCTCGATCCATCTCTGCATAAAAAATACTGAGACAGTAATTACAAAGAATTAATAAGAAATCGAGTTTCATGAACAACAATTGTAGCTCGAAAGTACCATTTTTGGAAAACATTATTGTACACTAATTATTGGAAAATTGAAATTGGTAGCCCCGGCCCTGTAAATTAAAAATCATAGTAAAAAACAATTATTGCATAATAATGAACAACAACTATTCTATTCTACTTCTAAGAACTAATTATAGCATCACATACTAACAATGATGATCTTGACCACTATGGAATAATTAGTTAGGAATTTAAATATGTTCATAAACACCAACCTTTTAGATGATGGATTCACCATAATTTGAGCCTTGCACAAATGTCCATTTGGAAAAGTGCTCTCTAGAATGGAGAAAGAACTAGAATAAGAATCACGCAATGTAGCCATCAAAACAAAGCTAATTAAGCAACAAAATCAAAGGAATGGATGTTTGTTACTAACTTTAAAGCAAAACGATCAAGCCATTCTTCAAAATCCAAGCGCTAGCTTCATTGTGAAGAGCAACCGTAACAATGGAGGGAAGGGCCCAAACGCGCGCCTCTGTTCTCGGGATGGAAGAGAGGAGGAAGAAGAGGACGGCTGCAGCTTTTTTGTGCTGTAGGCTTATCACCGTCGGTTCTTGGCTAGAACCGACAGTGATAGATACCAATCACTGTCGGCTCTTTGCTTGAACCGACTGTGATAAGTGGCCGCCAAAACACTGCCGGATCAAGCCACAAACCGACAGTGATGTGGTCCTTCACTGTCGGTTTTAGCCCAGCCCCAATCATTTTCTCATTTTTAAGTTTATAACCGGCAGTGAAGGTACATCACTGCCGGTTCTCACAAATCCGGCAGCAATGAGACCGGCAGTGATGTCCAAATCAATAGTAGTGTAGGGAGGCCACCACATCTAAGAACTTAAAACATATTTTTTGTACCCTAAATGATTTTAAATAAAAATGTCTATCAACTATAAAGTTGCTGATCTCTTCAAGCTCTACAACTTTCATATAATGTTCACCTTCATCCAACTACATTTTGAAAAGTTATGTTTTTTGTTGCACTAACACTAACCTTCTTTACAAATGCTTTTTATACAAACAATTCATAACACTAACCGCTTCTAGAAATATTTCTAGAGATGTGGTACTAACCACCCTTGAAAATAGATGAATTTTTTTGGAGCGGCTAGAAACATTGATCGCCTATATAAATTGATTTCTGGATACCGATAATCTCATAAATCATGTTTAGAAATGGTTTTTAATGAACCCCTTTCGAAGTAAGAGACATTTGTGTAATAGTATGAGCTTTGAGGATGGCCAAGGACTCCGACATGGAGGTGTACCCCGTGCTAGCTCTGTGCTCGTGAATATTCACGATGATCCTCTACCTGGGGATGGTTGCACCGAGGGATGCGTCTCCATCAAGGATGTCCATGCTAGCATGCATCCATCGCCTAGAGCTGGTGGTGGCGTGCTGCATCCCCCCGGCTACGGGGATTTCTGTTCGGGGTTCCTTGTCCCGTCTCTGAAGGTGGCCACAAATGCTGTTGGCCTGGCCGATGAAGCACCTGCTGGTCACCAGTGGGCCGGCCGCTCAACATAATCATTCATCATCTATACTTCTTCGTTTTCCTAATCTAAAAAAAGTAGACTAAACTTTTGGGTTAGGTAGGTTTGGTAACTCGCGTGCTCTGACGTGGTGGCCCAACGGATGGTTCTGCACCTGGTCAAACACTTAACTAATCTACTCTTACTTGATCTTCTCCACCGAGAAATTCCAGCGCAGGTTGACTCCACATGTCATTATGATACAAGTGTTAAATCTTAAAAAGTTCACGAATTAAATGTCAATTATCAAAATCTCTCCCGCTAAACATGTCAAGTCAAGTGAAGATGATTACTAAAGGGAGGATATGGCGATGAGGTCCAATGGAGACCTGTAAAAAAACTGTGATCTATTTATATATTCATCTCTTCCTATCTTTTCAGTGAATCACACAATAAACTAATATATTCTTACTCGATCTTTTCTCCTAAGAAGTCCTCGCTACTGAATCAAGTCGATTACTTGAATCCGGATAGATAAGTTCTACTATAAAGAACCTAGCGAGCTGAGCTACGCTAAGTCCATCATCTCTTCCTATCTTAATTCTTATGTAGGCATAGTTTCTCGTATCTTGTATAGCAAAGAATTTTCATCTCTCTATTATTTAGTTCCAATATGACCACCATTTTGTTAGATGACACCCTAATTAACAGTCATAGAAATAATTCTAGTTTCTAGTTTAGACTATTCTTGCACCCCTCGCCAAATCCTGACAATGACTGATTAACACATTGTTGATTTGCGTGGTGGAGCCGTGGAGGTGGTGCCAACATTCAAAGAACACACGGCTTTGGAGAAAGAGACTTACACAAGGTATCTTTCAGTCTATTTTCTCGTACTCCCTCCGTCCCTTTTTATCTGTCGTTTGCGCTTCCAAAAAAACAACTTTGATTAAATATATATTAAAAAATATTAATATTTATAGTACATAATTAGTATCATTGGAAAGATATTTGAATCTAGTTTTTTAATAAATTTATTTTGAGATACAAATGTTACACGTATTTTTTACAAATCGAGTCAAACTTGTGGCACGAAAACCGGAAACGACAAACAATAAGGGACAGAGGGAGTATGCATGTTTAGCACGTTTTGTCCAGAGAGTCCACACTCAGTACATGCATGTGCTCGTCGAGGTGCTCATGTCTGTTACGTTTAGTTTTAAATTCTTCGAAACCGGTGGCAGCTTTCTCTGGATTCTAATACTTTATTAAAACCACCGGCATGAATTTTCGGTTCAAACACAACTCCATCTCTGACGAAATTTTCTTGGATCTATCCTTAAAGAAGTAATTGATCCACGGCTTTGACTCACCAAATGATTAAAGCCTGCAGGAGGTCAGGTCATGGCGGCAATCACGTCTAGAAGAGACCCCCATTCCGGCTGCCCGCGAGGTGGAAACAGGATTTTTTTTTTTTTTGATGGAAACAGGAGGGGCTTGCCCCTACGGCCCTACTGTGATTTTAATGGAAACGGGATATTTTAGCAGGATATATTCAGAGACGATGAACCATCTGTTATGCTTCCTGCAGGCTGTGCAAGACATTTTGAGCTGACAACTGAGCATGTCTATCAGTCTATGTCTCCGGATACAGCATGGATTGAAATGTTCTTTCTGAGGGAGGAGATGAAAAAAAACTTTGAAAGCTTCTTCCTATAGGTTACTCATCTGTTTTGATGAAATCTTCAGACTAGTATTTTGTCAATGCGGAGTTGGAATGGACTTATGGACCTTTGCTTGCATTGGGCATGAGGTGGCTGACCTTTTCTTTCTTCCATTTACTTTGCCTATACTCTATACCAAACAACAAAACACGGAAGGGACGCAGATTGGCATCCGATCCAGGGTTTTCACTTTCACAAAGGAGACGATTGGATTGATAATATAATACACTATAATAACAGAAGAAAAGTAGTGATACAAAGATGCAGATGACACTTTCTTATATATCCGAACCTAAGTGATTTTTTTTCGAAAGGCGGCAAAAAGCTTTTGCCAAATTTTTATTAGACGATAGTAAGGAAAAAAAAAGGTGTTACAACGTTTTTCCAATCTCAACAACAGACTCAACTCTACTAAGGCGTACAGACCAAACCACTCTACTGAGTAAACCTAAGTGATGACACCTTTCAAAAGAAAAACCGAAGTGATAGAGTTTTGAGACAGCTACGCATATCACTTTCGTCTATATCCAATAGCAATATTTAGCTTTGGAGATAAACCTACGCACTCATGTCCCTTTTGTAAATCTAATAGATCTGTATTAGCTAGGTTTTGATTCAATTGATTGATTGATTGATATCACTTTAGTATATCTAACGACCTACGTATTAGCTAGGGCCTATAATATTACAATGAGATAAATATGATAGCCAAATTAAGTTTTGAAAATCTAAAATGTCGACGTCATTTGTGAAGTGTTCGACTTTTGCGCCGGCCGCCCATATGCACATCACATTGCCAGTTTGATGGTCCGTCCGTCCTACTGCCTATTGGTTCATGGTCATGCATACGTGGTCGCTTTCGTAATCCATGCCAGACATGCCCTGCACTGCAATTAAGAACCACTTGAAAAGTCTCTGCGCACGAATTTCTCTAGTTATTGAAGTCAAAACGGCATAATCTAGTAATTTACTTCCAAAAAAAGTCAAGACCGATACCCTGGAAATCGGTCTGCTTTTAGCTTGCAGACGTGCCCGCCGTGTATACACTCCCCCGATCGGACCACATATCACACGTCGCAAAGAGAACATCTCTTTTTGAAAGACGCAAGATAACATTTCTGGCTGTTAGTTGGTGTCACATAGCTTGGTGTCTCGATCAGGCGTACTAACCGTACGTGCATACAAGCCTAGCCAGCTAGGCACGTACACGACCGTTACGTACGTACAGACATGCATGTATTGGAGTATTGTTTACGTACATACGTGCATGGCTGAGCAACTCGCCGTAAATATCCAGCAAAATCTTCTTCGTGATTGCATGGTCAGCACAGCATCCAAAAGCAGGGCCACGTTCATATATATTATTGGTAGTAGTCAAATTGATCACCTCAACCTTCAATATTAGGTACGGTGTGCCAAATAATCTAAAACAAGCTAGCCCTAACGACTGGTCTGCTGCTACAGCATCCAAAAGCAGGGCCATTCGCTGTAAGCCAGCATCTCTCGGAACCCTCCTTGCATGCTGACGTTCGTTGAAAACTTGCATGCATGCGGCGCGCATTGGGTTCCTTTGACCTTGACTCGTTCCAGGCTTCCAGCCTTCCAGGCGACTGTGCATATATGCATGCATGCTGGCATAAACTAGCTAGCAACCCAAGTCGCCGTCGTGCCAGTTCCCGGGTGAAGATTCAAGCCTAGGTAGCTCGGACGTCGTCATCGTCGACGTCACACGCTCGCACCACCGCGGCGAGGCAGTCTGGTAGGCCACGCCAATCAACTCACGCTAACGGAGGAGGAGGAGGGCGTTTCAGGCTAGTACGCGGCTTCTGGAGCCACACCGTGCATTTGTCGCCGGAAAAACGCTGCCAGGACGCGCGTGGACGAGTTGCTAAGCTAGCCAAGCAGACAATCATTCGAAGTTATCGACCGGACCGGGGTAGTTTAGGTACTGACTGGTGGCGGTATGACGAATGGAGGATGCACATGCATATGCATCCCTTCGTCGTTGCATTGGCAGCTCTCGCTCTATAAATATCTGCGGCCTCCGAGCCAGATGAGCATCGCAGCCACACACGGAGATCACATTGCAGAAGCTAGAGCTAGCCTTTTGCATCCTCTCGCTCGCTGCTAAACACACATCATAATCATACACGAAGATCAGAGAGCTGAGCTGAGCTCTAGCTCTGCTGCATGCCCCTTCGGCAACGTCCGACGATGGGCGGTGCAGATAAGATGCCGGCAGGCCGGCTCAGCTGGTTACTGCTAGGCGTGGTGTTAGCCTTTGGAGTTGCAGCTAGCCCGGCCCAGGCCTCCAGGAATACTCACTACGACTTCGTTGTAAGTTGATCCATACATCTCATTTCAACCTGTATATACTACTACCAGTTTAATTTCAGAGATCCAGGCAGTTTGTTTTAGTACGTATAGTATTTGAGGGCACGTGCAGAACAACAGTTGTACATATGTTATCGTTTTGAAATATTTAGCTAAGCTATGTCGATGTGATGATTGCATGCCTTCAGATCATTTGCATATGCGAGCTAGATATCTGATCTAGCGACTATGAATTGTTAGATACTCGATCTGCATGATGAAGTAAGTAGACCTAGCTAGCTGTATTCCGACCGGCACAGATTGACTTCTTACTTGCTTGTCGAGAAACACTAGCTATATATCTTGCTAAGCATAGAAATTACGGAAGCCACAATTTTCCCATTTCCCTGATGTGAGCTGCTGAACATCGTCATCACTCGAGAAAAAAGCTAGCAACGATGTGACACATCTTATTAGCTGCTTGCTAATCTTTTCCATTCCAGCATGCAGCATCGTCTTATCGAAATTAGCCTCTTTGCTAGTTATCCAAGCTCCTTGACGCCCACTGCTTGCTTCGTCCTACACACCATGCAGTAGGCTCGCGATTAAGAGGAGACAAGGACTAACGCCGGCGTGTGATATATATTTTGCAGATCAAGGAGACCAACGTCACCCGGCTCTGCCAGGAGAAGACCATCCTGGCCGTGAACGGGCAGTTCCCCGGGCCGACCATCTACGCGCGCAAGGACGACGTGGTCATCGTCAACGTGTACAACCAGGGCAACAAGAACATCACCCTCCACTGGCACGGTGTGGACCAGCCGCGGAACCCGTGGTCCGACGGGCCGGAGTACATCACGCAGTGCCCCATCCAGCCCGGCGCCAACTTCACATACAAGATCATCTTCACCGAGGAGGAGGGCACGCTGTGGTGGCACGCGCACAGCGACTTCGACCGCGCCACCGTGCACGGCGCCATCGTCATCCACCCCAAGCGCGGCTCCGTCTACCCCTACACAAAGCCGCACAAGGAGATGCCCATCATCCTCGGCGAGTGGTGGAATGCAGACGTGGAGCAAGTTCTCCTGGAGTCCCAGCGGACCGGCGGCGACGTCCAGATTTCGGACGCCAACACCATCAACGGGCAGCCCGGCGACTTCGCCCCGTGCTCCAAGAACGACACCTTCAGGATGTTGGTGGAGCACGGCAAGACATACCTACTCCGGGTCATCAACGCGGGGCTCACCAACGAGATGTTCTTCGCCATCGCCGGGCACCGCCTCACGGTGGTCGGCACCGACGGCCGCTACCTCAAGCCGTTCACCGTCGACTACATCATGATCTCCCCCGGACAGACCATGAACATGCTCCTCGAGGCCAACCACGCCACCAATGGCTCAGGCGACAACAACCGCTACTACATGGCCGCGAGCCCGTTCTTCACCAACATCGGACTCCCGGTCAACGATAAAAACACCACGGCCATTCTGGAATACACGGACGCGCCGCCCTCCGCGGGGCCACCAGACTACCCCGTCCTGCCGGTCATCAACGACACCGCCGCGGCAGCGGCGTACACATCGCAGCTCCGCTCCCTGGTCACCAAGGAGCACCCGATCGACGTGCCAATGGAGGTCGACGAGCACATGCTCGTGACGATCTCCGTCAACACGCTCCCCTGTGGGGCCAACGAGACGTGCATGGGCCCCGGCCCCGGAAACAACACCCGCCTTGCGGCGAGCCTGAACAACGTCAGCTTCGTGCCGCCGACCGTCGACATCCTCGACGCCTACTATTACTCCATCAGCGGCGTGTACGAGCCGGACTTCCCCAATAAGCCGCCCTTCTTCTTCAACTTCACCGCCCCCAACCCGACGGTGGAGTTCCAGCTCTGAAGCGGGGCACCAAGGTGAAGGTGGTGGAGTACGGCACCGTGGTGGAGGTGGTGTTCCAGGACACGGCCATCCTCGGTGCCGAGAGCCACCCCATGCACTTGCACGGCACGGTTTCAGCTTCTACGTGGTGGGCAGAGGCTTCGGTAACTTCGACAAGGATAAGGACCCGGCCACGTACAACCTGGTCGACCCGCCGTACCAGAACACCGTCTCCGTGCCTACGGGCGGCTGGGCTGCAATGCGCTTCCGCGCGGCAAATCCTGGTGAGTATTTGCTAAATTTGGGCAACAGTGATCGAACTACAGTATATATGTTGTTATATATATATGCTTTTTTTATCTTACTTTGTGCTGTTTATTTCTTTGCTTGTCTGTTAGGTGTGTGGTTTATGCATTGCCACTTCGATCGTCACACGGTGTGGGGCATGGACACCGTGTTCATTGTGAAAAATGGCAAGACCCCAGGCGCTCAAATGATGCCACGTCCTCCTAACATGCCTAAGTGCTAAGGAAACAAAGGCATGAGCCACGGATGATGCGGTGTATGCAAGACAATCGAGCAAAATAACTTTTCTCAGTTGATGATTGAATTAATTATTTGCGGTACAGATTTTAAATAGTGTCCTTTGTATTTTTTTTGTTTTTCATTTGGTTGGAAGAGAAAAATATATTTGTTGTATTCATTATTTGTGTTGTTTTACTCCTATTGCAATCTTTAAAAAGTGTAACTAATCAATGTATTCTACGGAGTTACATTCTATATCCCGTGAAGATTCAGTATAAATACGTACTTCATATATGTATTCATTTATTTTCGCCATGCTAAGACCATGATCATGTAGGTCCCTTTTGGATCCTTAGAAATGAAATCTACGCGAAAATCGAAGTCTAGGCACAAATCCAGCAGGTTGCTGATACCCAAGGTATTGCATTTCAGGTTATGGGCTCCTGTTGCATCTGTCTTTGTCAGACCTTGGCATGGATTGAAGTGACGAGCCCACGAGCCTACTAGGCATCATATAGCCTTAACGACAAAGGCTTCGATCTAGCCTTAACGACAAAGGCTTCGATCTGGTATGGTATATCTTTCGAGGAAAAAACAAGGAGAAAACACATATAACTATATTCTTCCACATGACAAAGACAACAAATTGCAATGAACATGTTGAAATTCTTCTGTGAGGAACACGAACCAACAGATTAATTACATTTTCTCTGTGAGCCTTTCGAGACCCATCAAGAAAAATAAGTGGTACACAGGGAAAATATAGTTTCCAGTGGTGTGATTGTTAGGAGATCACTGAGCCAACAATGAGAGAATAAAACATTGAGCAGCAGCATGAAGACTACTATCTCAACTTGGGTGTAATGTAACATTTTCCTATATCCCACGCTCACGTAGCTTTGGTTTGATGGTGGCTACAATCACCATATGTGTCTTCTCCACACGTTGCTGAACACCAATCAGTACCCCCACCAACAAGACAATCACCGGTGCCAAGGTGTAAGTGATGCATGACACTACTGCGAATCAAATGCAATGCTCGATTACTGGTATCTTAGAATTAGAAATGGTGGTGTATGTCCAACATAGCAAATGCATGGATCATCGTGATTAGCCACACCAACTTGATTAGGTTCAGAGATGACGGAGCATCAGTTCTGCTTACTGCAAGCATGAGTGCATGACAATTTGAGTAGGGCATGTCTATGTCTCCGAATACAAGATAGATTTAAATGTTCTTTCTGAGGGAGGAGACGATTTTTTTAAAGCTTCTTTCCACAGGTTACTCATCAGTTTTATTGAAATCTTCATACTAGTATTATGTCAATGCGGAGATCCAATGGACTTATGGACCCTTGCTTGCATTGGGGATGAGGTGGTTGACCTTTTCTTTCTCTCATTTCGTTTGCCTATACCAAACAACCAAACATGAAAGGGACGCAGAAAGCTAGCTAGATTGACATCTGAATATCCAATCCAAGGTTTACTTTCACAAAGGAGATGACTCGACTGGTAATACACTATAATAACACAAAAGCAAGTTGTGATACAAAGACGTATATGACACTTTCTTATATATCTAAACCTACTAAGGATGAGTCTTGAGAAAAAGCTACGCATATCACTTCCGTATATCCAACTAGCAAGATGCATGGCCCGTGCAATTAGCACGTGTAGCTAGCTTTTTCATGGTAACATTTAAATCTTTTTATTTACTCAAAAATTGTTTTGCTAATAGTTTTGCTTATTCATTTGACTTTGGTGTCCTCTCTCCATGCACCCCATATATCATTGGCATGAATTATATATAACTACAATTAAAGCTATTTTTATCTCATTTTCCACTTCCATTTTTCCCACTCCTATCCTATCCCATCTTTGTTCAATTTCTAGCAACGCAAAATCAAGATATGCTTTTTTTAGCTTTGTTAGCTACTATCCATATTGTTCACTTCTTTAGCCCTTGTCGTGGGTTAGATTCCATGGTAGTAATCGGATTGTTCGACGTGGGTCAATACGTGTGTCTCCGGTGACTTAAGAACTCAAAACACAAGGGGTTTATCCTGGTTCAGATGTCTAAGCCCTACGTCCAGTAGTGGAGTTCTTCGTGTTAGGAATACTCAATTGAGTTCTTACAAGACACACACACAAAGAGAGAGAGAGATGTAGGGGGAGCACTATGCTGCAATTCTCCTGGCCAGGGATCCGAGCTGGAGGTCCGATCTAGGTTTCGGTGGGTTCCAATGGTTTGTTCCCTTATACAGGATCCCATGCCCCGCCTTATATATCGAGGGGACGTTGGGAGTACAAGTTAAGGGGTTTCCTAGGGTTCTGAGTCCGAAGCTTTGATCTCCTGGCTGTGTCGGTGCCATCCTTCATCTTGTAGCGAGGTGGGCTGACCACGCTCCAACTGCCTCCAACATCTTCCGCCACCACTTGGAGTTTTGACCGTTAGGTGTTGTCTGCTATCGTTGTGTTGTCCTTGGGTTTGCCTTCGCGTGGCGTCCTTCGCACGCCAGGATCCCGCCCGCACATAGAGGGAGGCTGCCATGTGGGCCTTGCATTCTGCATAGCGGGTGAGTGGGAGCTCTTTTGTGTTGCATCACGCTTTGGGCATGACCATTCATTGGGAGTGGCCAACACAGCCATGCAAGAATGGGGAAACAGAATCCTAGCAGGGCCTGCGCTCTACCGCTCTGCCCGCGTGTTAGACCCCGAATGCCTGACAGATTTCGCAGTATACTCTCGAGGTTTGTCGGGATTGAAGCCTGTTAGGCTAAGCACTTTTCAACCGAGAACCAAAACCCAACCGAACCGAACCAAAATGTCAGTTTTTTCGGTTATCGGTTTTGGTTCTTGTTTCCCGATACTTCGGCTCTCGGCTTTGGCGTTGGTTTTGGAGGTGGCGAGCGCCATGGCACCCTACGTCCACCCCACACGCACGATGCACTAGGCCTAATCTGCACAGCCAGCGAGCCCAACATTCCTCCATACCACCCCATCACCCCCGACCCCATTTCCCCACTCACAGAGTCACGGTCCATCCTCATCCTAGACGGGCAGGGCGGCTGTGGCCCTAAAACCTAACCCTAGCAAGCACGAGCACCGAGCGGGGGTCGAGGCAGTGGGCTGGTGGCAGTGCGAGCAAGAGCACATAGGCCTCGCGTGGTGGTGGCACAAGCTGGGGTCGCCAACCTCACTGAGCAGGGCACGCACGGTGGCGGCCTAAACGGGCGTGCGGCGGAGGCACCTACAACGTGCGGGTCTCGCACGGCGGTGCGTGGATCTTGCGGTGGCGGCGCATGGAGCTGCTGCGTCTCACCGCGCAGCGCCGGCACAAGCAAGAGCTGAGCGTGGAGCTTTCGTGAATCTCTTAATTCTCCTTCTCCTCTGTGTTGAGCTTCAGTTGGCTCGGTTTCCACCAAAAAACCGAACTATAAAACCGAAACCGAATCTATGGGTTTCTAGTTTTGAAACAAACCGAACGGTTGTTGATTGTTGAAAACCAAAATTTAACCAAAGAAACCGAACCGAATTTTTGGTTTAAACCGAATGCCCATCCCGAGGAGCATGGCAGTGCTGGCTCAGTTTTTACCCCCGTGGTCGGGAGCCCTGAGGCCCAGCCAAGCCCTTGAGTGGGCGACCTAGACGTGTATTAATTTAGCCTTTCGGTTTGTTTGCTAGGCACTGAGCTCTTCTCCTGAAATGGGCCTTCTGAGGCCCACAGAACCAATAGTCAATGGACCAGAGGGTGCACACGAGTGCACCTCATGGGTGTAGCCTTGAGCCCTTGGCTAGTTAGGAGAATCAGTCTGGGGGTTAATCGAACTGTCATGGCACTAACCTAGGGATTATATCTACCCCTGTGGTTCATACTCAATAGGAGCACCTGAGCCCCTCATAGCCTCCATGCCATCTCTAGGGTGGCAGTGATGGGATCTTCTCATCTCGACCTTTCACTCGATTAAAGAGGAAAGCTTTCACTTCGGGTTTGATTTGTCCGTCTAAGGATGTGAGGAGCGCCTTCATGACTCTTGGTCGAGTAACGCCCTCGGTGAGCTCAAACCGGTTAATCCTAAGTGGGGCGTAGCCAGCCCTTCATGGGACTATCGACTTTGAGCCTCAATGATGTGCCCCGTTTACACAGTATGCTGTGGATCCAACAACTTTGGCTCGTGGCCTTCTATGTCGCTTGGCATCCCACTCCTGTTGACGGCTTTGATAGCATACTTCATTGGCTTAGTTGCATGTTGCGATGGTCAGGCGCTCCGTGCACCCAAGATAAAAGACCGCTAGTGGGTCTATCACTTAGTGCACGTATGAATGGGAGCCGAATCCAATTCTCTTTTGATTTTGACCGACGTCCCAAATCGATCCCCAAAGCACTCGAAACACCAATACTTCCCATTGGAGTGTACATAGGACAACTGGTGACTAGATACCCTCTAAACACCTCAGAGAACTCAATGGAAAAAATGTGAAATCAAACGGACAAACAGAGCACCAAAACGGGCGAAAACTAGTTGCTGCGAGAACACAATGCAGAAAGTCGGCCTGGCCGGTTTACTATTTGCCAAAATCGTCTTGGCCAACTTACTATTCACATTGGCCTTGCTTGTTTACTGTTCAAACCAGCCTGGCTAGTTTTGGGTACTATTTAAACCGGCCTGGCCGGTTCTACAGTCCTTGTAGCCTGAAAACTTCTGTCCAAAAGGGTTTTTTTATCCAAACGAACTCCGATTGACTTCTAATTTGGCAGAGGGGTTCCCAAGGATGCTTAGAAGCTATACCCAAAAGTTCATCACCTAGAAATTAAGGAATCAAAGTGGATTTGAAAAACTCCAAGAAAAAGGGTTTTCTCAAATTTTCCTCGAAGTATCACTTTCTTTTATAATTGATCGGACGTTGCTCTCCAGAGTCCAGTCACACATGACCGGACTCGCTCAGAGTTTGGTCAGTCTCTGCTGACTAACCGATGCCTAGGTTTAGCCACCGAACGCGTCTGGTCCCACGAGGACAGCGTCCGGTGCACTCTGTGAAACCCTGTCTTTTTTGTATAGGGCGCTGGTGGCACCGTCGGACTGTCCGCACTCTATAGGCGGACACTCCACCAGTGAAGTTTCGAACCCTCGCTCCCAAGTGCTAAACACAATGTGTATCACCTTTGTGCATGTATGTTTGCATATTTTCACAAACATTTTCAAGGGTGTTAGCACTCCACTAGATCCTAAATGCATATGCAATGAGTTAGAGCATCTAGTGGCACTTTGATAACCGTATTTCGATACAGGTTTCACCCCTCTTAATAGTATGGCTATCAAACCTAAATGTGATCACACTCGCTAAGTGTCTTGATCACCGAAATGAAATGGCTCCTACCACTTATACCTTTGCCTTGAGCCTTTTATTTTTCTCTTTCTTCTTTTCAAGTCCAAGCACTTGATCATCACCATGGCATCACCATCATTATGTCATGATCTTCATTTCCTTCATCACTTGGAATGTGCTACCTATCTCATGATCACTTTGATAAACTAGGTTAGCACTTAGGGTTTCATCAATTCACCAAAACCAAACTAGAGCTTTCAAAGGTTCCAGAGGACACCAGAGGACACCACACCAAAGTGGAGGGCGAGAGGCCGCCAGGTAGGGCCGGCCGGTCCCACGCTTAGGCCGGCCAGTCTGGGGCCCCACCTGTCAGCCTCCGCCTCGCTACGTCGGTTCTCCACCGCCTTAAGGATTGCATCTACGCTGTTTATTCAAGTCGGTTTGATCCAAGGGATTAGGATTGACGCTCCGGCCTATATATATACCAACCCCTGCCACCTCCCTAAGAAAGAAGTCAATTGAGAAGACAGAAACCCTAATCATACTCAAAGCTCCATCTTTGTACCCCTCTCTTTTGTATCTCTCGTTACTTTTATATGTTTACTATAATTGTTATGATATTATTATTCATATTGTTTATGTTCTAGTTATCATGCTCATTGTATACTTTGATTATATGCTTAGTATACTTGGATTATCAACATATCCATGCTTAAGTTCGTATAGCGCTCGCTCTGGTGTACACGGGGTGAGTGGTCGACATTATGTAAATGTGGTGCTTATACTTTGTTTACCTACGGATACACCCTATATTTCAGGTCATGTGGTAGATCATGGATGTGACACTTCCATTGAGTCCTTTGTAGTCCACCCCCCAAATATAGGACAAGTAGGATCTAGTTATGAAGAAAAACAAGCTCTGTTCTTGATCTTCCTTAGTAATATCCCTTATGTGTAGATATGAAGTTGATCTTAGCCATGATTATTAAGTGTAATTGCACTAATCAATGTATACTTTGACTTGTAATTAAGAATGACTTAGGAATTATTCCTCTAATATTCTACTTAACCATGCTAATGCCATAGAAAGGAGTACTCTAAGTGATCAATGATTAGTTATTATGCACCATTCATATATACATTTACCTCTTGACTTACCCCTGTTGTGAGTAGAATATTGGTTATGGTTTACTTCTCCATCAATAGCATAAATTATCAATACATGTCACACCGTTCCTTTGTACACGTGGCATACATATGAGCCATGGGTAGCCGTCGCCCCCTATGGGGCAGCTATCCCCACCGTAGAAATTCCACGCTACATTATAAATCGTCGATATAACTTTTATAAAGATATAAATATAATTATTAATAAAGGTTTAGGGGTTTAAACTAATAAATTCTATGAGTTTTGGTGAATCTATATTTTCTATAAGGTTTATCTAGAAAACCGTCAAGGTGGAGCTAGATGTCAGACTTAATCATGATTATCCGCGGGATAAATAACTATAGAAGGTTCCAAAAGACACTAGAGGACACCACACCGAAGTGGAAGGCGAGAGGCCACCAGGTGGGGCTAGTGAAAGCTCTAATTTAATTTTGGTGAATTGATAAAACCTTAAGTGCTAACCTAGTTTATCGAAGTGATCATGAGACAGGTAGCACATTTCAAGTGGTGAAGCAAATGAAGATCATGATATGATGATGGTGATGCTATGGTGATGATCAAGTGCTTAGACTTGAAAAGATGAAAGAGAAAAATAAAAGGCTCAAGACAAAGGTATAAGTGATAGGAGCCATTTTGTTTTGGTGATCAAGACACTTAGCGAGTGTGATCATATTTAGATTCGATAGCCTTACTATTAAGAGAGGTGAAACTCGTATCGAAATGCGGTTATCAAAGTGTCACTAGATGCTTTAACTCATTGCATATGCATTAAGGATCTAGTGAAGTGCTAATACCCGTGAAAATATTTGTGAAAATATGCTAACACATGTGCACAAGGTGATACACTTGGTGGTTGGCACATTTGAGCAAGGGTTAGAAACATCACCGACGGAGTGTCGGCCCGTAGAGTGCAGACAGTCCGACATGCCACCGCCGTTCTGTACAGAAAAGACAGGGTTTCACAGAGTGCACCGAACGATGGTCTCAACTGGACCGGAGCATCCGGTCAGTGGAAGCAGTGAAGACGCTGGCACCGGTCTTCGACCGGACGCTGGCTGGCTGCGCCCAGTCCCGCTGACGTGGCAGCGCACAGAGAAGACTGTGAGTGACCGGACGCTGGGCGAGTCCGGTCAGGCATGACCGGACACGTCTGGTCACGAGTGGAACCTTGCTGGAAATGACTGGACGCTGGTGTTGGTGCGTCCAGTCACTTCGAGCTAGCGCGTCCGGTCACAACTTAAGTGCTCTGATGATCGTGGAGATCAGGTGAACAGCATTTGAAGCAGGGTCCACGTGGCGTGCATTGCGCGACCGGACGCTTGGGTCCTACGTCCGTCGATCTGACCTGCGCGTCTGGGCGCCCCATTTTTTAGTGGACTGAGGAGCCAACGACTCTATTTCGTGGGGGCTTCTATTTAAGCCCCATGGCCGGTTCAAGCTCACTCTCTTGACTATTTGCATTGACATAGCAACCTTGTGAGCTTAGCCAAAGCCCTCCTACTCATCTTCATCATTGATTCATCATCTTTGTAAGATTGGGAGTGAATCCAAGTGCATTGCTTGAGTGTTTGCATCTAGAGGCACTTGGTGTTCGTGTTTCGCTGCGGGATTCACTTGTTACTCTTGGTGGTTGCCGTCACCTAGACGGCTTGGAGCACCGAGGATTGTGAGCGAAGGTTGGTGATTGTCTCTGGGTCCGATCGTGATGATTGTGAGGGGTTCTTAACCTTTCCCTGGTGAAGAGCCAAAATGTACTCTAGTAAATTGCTCATGGCTTGTGTGATCCTCATCTTGTGTTGGTTGTGCGACACCCTATTGAGGGTTTGGCGTGTGATGCCAATTAGCGCGTGAACCTCTAAGTGAGTGAATCGCCACAACGAGGACTAGCTTGTTCGACAAGGAAGTGAACCTCGATAAAAAATCATTGTGTCATCATTTGATTCTGAGGTGATTAGCCTTCATTGGTATTCATTCTTGTGATTGATTGGTTTATTCCTCGACACGGCGGTATAAATACCTTGGTCTCTCTCTTTACATTACTACAAACTAATTGTCAAGCTCTTTAGTGTAGCTAGTTGTGAGAGCTTGTTAGTTTGGTTAGTGTAGCTCTTTAGTTAACCATTGAGAGCACACTAACTTAGTGTAGCGACATAGCTTTTGTGTGGATAGAGACTATAGAAACTAGAATTGTGGTAGGTGGCTTATAATTTTAGTAGGCTAGCGCAACACTTGCTTCGCCTCATAATTGTCTAACCGGTTTGTTAAGTGTTGTTGTAGAAATTTTTAATAGCCTATTCACCCCCCTATAGCCATTAGGACTTTTCAGCCAGTCGGCCCCACCCTCAGGTCGGCCGGTCTGAGCCCCCACCTATCAGCCTCTGTCTCGCTACGTTAGTTCTCCACCGCCTTAAGGATTGCATCTATGCCATTTATTCAAGTCGGTTTGATCTGAAGGCTCATGATTGACGCTCCGGCCTATATATACCAGCCCCTGCCCCTCCTAAAAAAGAAGTCATTTGAGAAGACAGAAATCCTAATCATCCCCAAAGCTCCATCATATTATAGGGCATAGCTAGTTAGGCTAGGTCTAGAGGGAGGCAAGCAAGTTTCGCTTGGATTCCCGATCTTGTCAACAGCGTGGTTTGGTATAATCTTTATACCCCTCTCTCTTTTGTATCTCTCATTACTTTTATATGTTTGCTATAATTGTTATGACATTATTATTCATATCGTTTATGTTTCTAGTTATCATGTTCATTATCTACTTTGATTATATGCTTAGTATAGTTGGATTATCAATATATTCATGCATAAGTTCGTATAGTGCTCGCTCTAGTATACACGGGGTGAGTGGTCGACATTGTGTAAGCATGGTGCTTATACGTTGTTTACCTGTGGATACACCCTATATTCCAGATCATGTGGTAGGTCGCGGATGTGACACTCCCGTTGAGTCCTTTGTAGTCCACTCCCCAAATATAGTACAAGTAGGATCTAGTTACGAAGAAAGACAAGCTCTGTTCTTGATTTTTCTTAGTAATATTCCTTATGTGTAGATATGAAGTTGATCTTAGCCATGATTATTAAGTGTAATTGCTCTAATCAATGTATACTTTGACTTGTAATTAAGAATAACTTATGAATTATTCCTCTAATATTATACTTAACCATGCTAATGCCATAGAAAGGAGTACTATGAGTGATCAATAATTAGATATTATGAACCATTCATATATACATTTAGCTCTTGACCTACTCCTGTTGTGAGTAGAATATTGGTTATGGTTTACTTCTCCATCAATAGCATAAGTTATCAATACATGTCCTTGCCAGACCTTCCCTGTGGTATAAATATAAATAACGATACCTAGAATACTTCCGGTTAAAGTGCTACAATGGTATATTATCTATGCGCTTGCAGATCCCTTTCATATATATATAGTCTTCCTAGTCACATAAAATAATAAAGAGCTATTTAGTATTATTCTAGTAGTAGTGCTAAGTAGTACTAACAAGCATCTCTGGCATCATCACTTGGGATAACAACCTAGTAAAGTAATGTTAAGAGATGTAGGCATTCATTAGGTGGCTGCTAAAACAAGTGATAAGTTAATAAATACCAACAGACGGTCGATAACCATGGAGAAGGTCAAGTAAAGATGTGTCGTGCTGATGGACTGAAGCGGTGAAGGATAGACGCAAGGCTTGGACCGAGGGACCTAGATTGCCAGAAGACTAATCCGGGGTGGCTGACACTTGGGTACATCGACAAGCAAGTTTACATGTGGAGAGTAGACCGTGTTGACCAAGTCAAGAGATAATGGTTGACCAAGTCAAGCAGAGGTGCCAGAAAACTTGGTGATTGGGCGGTCGAGGACGACGGTGACACGTGTTGAGATCATGGAAGAGGCGTAGCAGATATGCTTCTCTAGGTAGTTCGGTGGTTTGGGCCTATCGGGTTCATAAACCCGGGGTCCCTCGCGGACCGGCTTCCCAACAAAAGCTCGGCCCAAACAGACAACGTGCAACTCATGGGCCGGCCCAAGTACCTAAATGACAGGCTAGAGGGACGATCCAATCTTTGATCGGAAGGCCTGACCGAGAAGGAATGACACCCGCTTCCGACTCCAGCCCGCCTCTCTGACCGGAAGGCCTAACCAAAGCACTACTTTCGACTCTGACCTATGTCTCCGATTGAGGATGTACCAAACCCCTGCACACTGCTCTTCTCCAACTGGCACATTCAGAGTCAACTGGGACCAACCGACCGGGGATGCCCGCTCGGTAAGGATGAGGAAACGGACGGAGAAAGTAAGGCAGGGCGCACAAGTCAAACCGCAATACCGAGGATCGTACCCAGTACACCTACAGAAACAGTACTCTGCGACCTCCCTAGCATGACAGAACTCAAGCAATACTGCAGGCGCCGATATTTTCCCCTATAGTATTGTGGGCGCTATTAACTCCCATATGGTAAGGCTCCCCCACATGCCTCTAGGCATCGACAGTGTTGTGGGCGCCGGCATTTACCGTACCAGGCGAACATGGTAAAACCCCTTGCACGCCTCCGGGTACCAACAGTGTGGCAGGCACCGACGTCTGCCATACCCGAAGAAGACAACATGACCTCCCACGTGCATCTGACATTCAACAGTATTATGGGCGCCTACCATCATCATGTACCCGCCGGCATGGGCAACAAGGCTTAGTAGCATACGTACTCTCTCCCTCTCACTTGTAAGGCCATCCCCTTCATCTATAAAAGGGGATGTGCTCTCTCCCAACAGAGATAGATTCATTCAATCGATCAGTTTACTAGTCCACAACAACATAACCTCCAGGTTCAAACCATGAGCACACGCTCAAACACTTAGCGCATAGCGGGGCTCTCGTCACTCTCGGCTCCTCTGACTAGAGCCTGACCGGACCTCCTATACCTCCCATCTTTCTCCTTCTCATTTATAACCCCATTGCAAACTTCGAGCACCTGGGCTCAGGAATAAAGTTACCGACCGACTCAAACTAGACATAGGGCATATTGCCTGAACCAGTAAAAACCATGTGTCATTGAGTGCTAGGCCACCTCCGATCACAACGTACGGCAAAACTACAAATATTTATGTGTTGGTCACTTTCTGCACCGACAGTTGGCGCCGTCTGTGGGGAAGACGCTATACGTTCAACACTTTTTGGTCATCGGATGGCCCACTTTTCCGCCACCTTCACCATGGCGGGCTCAAGCGATACGACTCGCTTCGGCTCACTGGAGTTTCTCGCACTCCCACCTATTGGGATGTGGGTTCCACCCGCCTTCGAGTCGTCCTAGGCCTTCCTCTTCAGAAGCCTGGACTTCGTCGCCGACCGGCTCTGCGTACTACACCTCCGTGAGGAGGCACTCGTTCCGGCGCTCGTCGAAGGGGCACCCTCCATCAGCTTCAGAACGCACGATGACTTCAATGATGAGGCACCTGCGCTTCATTCCGAGCAAACTCTCTGCTCAAACCCCGCTGTGAGTAATGTACATACTGTTATTTATTCTCTATTTACTATCTCCAGCCGATTATCTGGGGGGACCATATTATCTGCACCGCAAACACCGCACGACTGGTTCCCCTACGGCCTCACGTCCCCCGCGGACGCGTGCGCTCGAGGGCTCCGAGGGATGCTGGCGCCACCCCCTCTCACATCTGAATTTGTGGGAATGGCGAGCTATGCTCCCACCACCTTCCACGAACTCCTGGATGACGAGGTCGAGAGCGATGGCTCCAGCATCAGCGACGTGGCACTTAGCCACCATCCATCCTAGGAGTGCGCTATGGCGGACGCTTCAGGACAGCCACTGGTGGTTGTGGAGTCTGCACAAACTCACACCCCTCTAGACCCGCGTGCGGGGGCCCTTGTGCTCGCACAAGGGCACACCGAGGAGCTACGACAATGGTGGCAGAACCAGCTGCCATCTACGTCGGCGAGCTCAGTGTAGCACATTGCGCCCCATGCGCATGACCCGGCCGGCGGCGCCCGGGGTCACGCCCGCCCGGTCCAGCGTGACATCATGAACGAGGGAAATGACCCCCCATAGTTCGCTCGGGCGAGCCAGAACATCGCCGCTGCGGCAATGCTTCTATGCGGCATTCCCGAGCCCGTTGACCCTCAGGAGCGGGCGGTCTACCGAAACCTCCGGGCACTGGTAGAAGCCACCGCCATTCAACAGGCGAAAAGCTCCGCATCGCGACTCTGACACGTGCCCTCTCTCCCTACTGGGGGATGGGGACGCACCAGATGAATCGCTCCATCCGCTCACCGCTACAGCCGCCAAGAGCGGCTCAGGAGGCAGCGGCTGCGCCGCGGTCCGACCTGGCGCCAGCTCCGCACCAACCAACGGTACGCGAACGCCCGGTCCGCACCGAGAGGCTCGCAGCATCATCAGCAACTGGCATCAGGGCCGACATGATGATGATGTCCACCGGGCGGCGATGGGGGTAGGCGACATGGATCCCGGATGAACCATCGAGGGGAGCGGTGAAACGCGCCCTAGGCATGGTCGCCGGCTAGACGACCGGAGTCCCAGCCCTGAGGGCCTAGGACCACGGGCCTTTGGCCGACGTATCCGGAGAGCGCCGTTCCCACAATGCTTCCGACCGCCCACCAACATCGCCAAGTACACCGAGGAGATGAACCCTAGTATTTGGCTCGAAGATTTCCGGCTCGCCTGTCGAGCCAGAGGGGTGGATGATGACCTTTTCATCATTCAATATCTTCCCCATCTGCGTGGGGGAACATGTTCAGGGCATGGCTCAAATTCCTCCCGCACGACAGCATCCATGACTGGGCGGACCTCAAGAGGGTCTTCATCGGAAATTTCTAGGGGACGTATGTCCGCCCTGGTAACTCCTAGGACCTCAAGAGCTGCCAGCAAGAGCCCAGCGAGTCCCTGTGGGATTACATCCGCATGTTCTCCCAACGATGCAACTCCCTTCCTAATATCATCGACATGGACGTCATCAGGGCATTCCTCTCCAGGATGACCTACGAGTCCTTGATCCACAAGCTTGGCTGCCTGAAGCGCCGTACCACCCGCAACCTGCTCGATGTCACCACTAACCACGCCTCGACGAGGAGGCAGTCGGAGCGGTCTTCAACGAGAGGCTAGGACAAAGGCAAGGCCAACCGCGTGGACCAAGACGAGGGCCCCTCCACGCAGAGGGGCAAGAAGAACAAAAAGGACCGGCGCCGACCGGACAACACCGCGTTTGTCGCCACAACTGACCGCATGGGCAAGCAGGCCCAATAGGGCCTACCTAACCACTTCAACAAACTCATGGATAGCCCATGCACCAACCACGCCTACCCTGTCAAACACCTCTACAAGGACTATGAGCACCTCAAACGTTTCCTCTGACAGGCCGAAAGAAGGGGACGACAAAGAGGTGGCAGCCAAGAAAGGAGACGTGACGGGCAAGGATGGAGACGGCTTCCCTGACCCTAAGGAATGCATCATGATCTTCAGCAGATCTAATGCCATCTGGACCAAACGCCAGCACAATGTGTGCTATAGGGAGGCATACGCCGCCGAGACGGCCATCCCCTCCTTCCTCAGCTGGTCAGAATCTCTGATCACCTTCAATCAGAGGGACCATCCCTCCCATGTTGTGAGACTAGGATGCTACCCGCTCATCATCGACCCCATCATCCGCAAGAAGTGCCTCACCAAGGTGCTGATAGACGGAGGCAGCGGCCTCAACATCCTCTACATCGACACCCTCGACGCCATGTGCATCCCCCGGTCAGAACTCCGCCTAGCGGGTTCTCCCTTCCATGGGGTGATCCCAGGAGCGTAGGCATACCCACTCGGGCAGTCGATCTGCCCATCATGTTTGGCAGCCGAGCCAACTTCCGCTCAAAGGTCCTCACCTTCGAAATGGTGGACTTCCCAGGGTCCTACCATGCCATCTTGGGGCGGCCATGCTACGCCAAATTCATGGCGATCCCTAACTACACCAACCTCAAGCTGAAGATGCTGGGACCAAACGACGTCATCACCGTGAGCAGCGCCTTCTCACACGCCTTCATGTGCGACCACGAGCATTTTGAGCTTGCCACCGCGGTCATCAACTCGTCCGAGCTCCCGTGGCTCGGGGAATCGTTGACCCCGGTAGTCCCATACTGCAACAAACCAACCTCCTCAACGGCCTTCCGCCTGCTCAAGGAAACCAAGGCCATGGGAATCGACCCCACTGACCCAACCAAGATGGTGCGGATCGGGACCTAGCTCCTGGCCAAATAGAAATGCGAGCTCGTCGACTTCCTGTGCGCCAATCGTGATGTCTTCGCATGGCAGCCTTCTGACATGCCAGACATACCACGGGAGGTCGCTGAGCAAGCACTGCGCCTCATCCCAGGCTCAAAGCCCGCTAAGCAGCGCCTGCGTGGCTTCAACGACGAGAGGCACAGGGCCATAGGCGAAGAGATCACCAAACTCCTGGCAGCCGGATTCATTAGAGAGGTATTCCACTTCGACTAGCTCGCCAATCCTGTTCTTGTTAAAAAGAAGACCGGGAAATGGAGAATGTGCATTGATTATACTTGCATCAACAAAGCGTGTCCAAAGGATCACTTTCCTTTGCTGTGCATAGATCAGATAGTCGACTCCACCTCGGGTTGCGAGACCCTCTCTTTTCTAGATGCCTACTTGGGCTATCACCAGATCATGATGAAAGAGTCCGATCAGCTCATGACCTCATTCATTACCCCGTATGGTTCGTACTGCTATGTAACCATGCCTTTCGGCCTAAAGAACACTGGCGCCACCTACCAAAGGTGCATGCAGCAATGCTTCGCCGACCAAATCGACCCGCTTGATTAGCTCAATCAAGACGAGCGGCCAAAACCAACAATCACCGTCTATGTTGATGATATAGTGGTCAAAACGGCTCATGCTTGCAACCTGATCCCAAACTTGGCCGCGACATTCGCGAACCTCCGAAGGTTCAACATCAAGTTGAATACCAAAAAATGTGTTTTCGGGGTTTCGAAGGGGAAGCTGCTAGGATACATTATGTCCGAGCACGTCATCAAGGCCAACCCCAAAAAAATCATGACCATCTCCAGCATGGGCCTCATACGCAACGTCAAGGGCGTGCAAAGGCTCACCGGTTGTCTGGCTGCCCTAAGCCAATTCATCTCCCGGCTCGATGAACTAGGGATGCCACTCTACAAGCTCCTCAAAAAGACGGACACCTTCGTTTAGACTGAGGAAGCTCAGCAGGCTCTGGAGAGCCTCAAAGCGTCCCAAACATCAGCCCCAATCCTCGCCACTCCTGAATGGGGAGAACCCCTTCTCTACGTCATAGCCAGCAACCATGTGGTAAGCGCCGCTGGTCATCGAAAGGGAAGAGCTAGGACACCACCTTAAAGTCCAGCAGCTCATATACTTCGTTGGGGAAGTACTCACCGACCCCAAGGTCCGGTACCCCTAGGTGTAGAAACTCCTATATGCTGTGCTGATGGCGACCCGAAAGCTCCTGCACTACTTCACCGACCACGAAGTCGCGGTCGTCACTTCATACCCGCTCGGGGACATCATCCGCAACCGTGACGTCGCGGGATGGATCTCCAAGTGGGCACTCGAACTCATGGGCCACGACATGAGGTACATCCCTTGTACCACTATTAAATCTCAGGCTCTCATGGATTTTGTCGCCGAATGGACAGAGGTGCAGCTACCGACCCCGGACGTCACCCACGAGTACTGGACAATGTACTTCGATGGGTCCGTAATGGCGCCCGGTTCGGGGGCTAGAGTAGTTCTAATCTCCCCGAACGAGAGTAGGCTCCGCTACACCATTCGTCTCCACTTTTTAGCCTCAAACGATGTCGCGGAGTATGAGGCCCTCATCAATGGACTACGCATCGCCATCGAGCTTGGTGCTACGTGACTCTACGTTCACGGCGACTCGGAGCTGGTCGTTGATCAGGTCATAAAGGAGTCCTACAAAAGCCCCCTCATGGCAGCATACTGCCAAGAGGTGCGCAAGCTCGAGGACAAATTCCAGGGGATCGAGCTGCATCACATCCCCTGAAAGGACAATGACGCCGCTGATTTTCTTGCAAAATTGGCCTCCAGGTGGGATCCATCCCCAAGCGGGGTCTTCATCAACGACGTCCATGAGCCGTCCGCCCACATCCTGGAAGGTCTGATCTAGACACACCCCGACGCCTAGCCGGCGCCCACTGGCTCTGACCCTGACGCCAAGCCAACGCTCGGGGGCTC
Organism: Miscanthus lutarioriparius; assembly: GCA_904845875.1. Lineage (NCBI taxonomy): Eukaryota > Viridiplantae > Streptophyta > Magnoliopsida > Poales > Poaceae > Miscanthus > Miscanthus lutarioriparius. The sequence goes on from CAJGYO010000008.1 coordinate 10,904,428, forward strand.
TGACCCCAGTACCTCCATGACGACGTCACCCACCAACGTCGCCATGTTGGCACTCGATCAAACCAACTGGCGAGCGTTGCTACTTGCCTACCTCCTAGAGGAGGTTCTCCCACCCAAAAGAACTGAAGCCTGATGGATCGCTCGATGCACCAACACCTTCGTCGCACTCGGTGACGAACTCTACAAACGAGTCCATCGGGGGTGCTCATGAAGTGCATCCCCAACAGCCAGGGGATGCAGCTCCTCCTCGAGGTCTATGCCGGGATTTGTGGACATCACACGGCCCCAAGGTTGCTGGTCAGAAAAGCCTTTCGCCAAGGTTTTTACTGGCCCACCGTGCTACGAGATGCAGAGGAGGTTGTCCGCAGGTGTGAAGGATGCCAATTCTATGCTCGGCAAACCCATTTGCTGGCATAGGAGCTCCAAACCATCCCCATCACCTGGCCGTTAGCGGTCTGGGGCCTCGACATGGTGGGACCCCTCAAAAAGGGCCCAGGCGGTTTCACTCACCTACTCGTAGCAGTCGACAAGTTCACCAAGTGGATAGAGGCCAAGCCCATCACCAACATCCACTCGGAAGAGGCGGTCAAATTCTTTCTCGACATCATCTACCGGTTTGGCGTTCCTAACTGCATCATCACTGACCACAGGACTAACTTCACCGGGAAGAAGTTCCTGGACTTCAGTGATGGATACGGCATCAGAATCAATTGGGCCTCGGTCGGACACCCACGTACTAACGGTCAGGTCGAGCATGCTAATGGCATGGTCCTCCAAGGACTCAAGTCACGCATCTTCGACCGACTCAACATGTATGCCGGACAATGGGTTGCAAAGGTCCCAGCGATCCTCTAGAGCCTGAGAACGACCCTGAACCGATCCACAGGGTTCACACCATTCTTCCTGGCCTACGGAGTAGAAGCAGTGCTGCCCTCCGACCTCGAGCACGGCGCCCCAAGAGTGAAGGCTTTTGACCGTGACCAAGCCGCGAAGGCTCAGCAAGACATAGTCGACCTGCTCGAGGAAGCAAGCGAGATGACCGTCATCCGCTCTGCTCGCTACCAACAAACTCTCCGTAGGTACCACGGAAGGAAGATCAAGGGGAGGACCCTCAAAGTCGGTGATCTCGTGCTCCAGAGGACCCAATCAACCAAAGAAAAACATAAACTCTCTCCATGGGAAGGACCCTATACCGTAACCGAAGTAATCCAACCGGGCGCCTACCGACTGGAGGAAAATAACGGCAACATTCTCACCAACACTTAGAACATTGAACAACTATGTCGTTTTTCCCCTAAATTTGGTCTTACCGCTTTTTTAGTCAACACTTGCTCCTGTAAAGCACCCCAGCCTGAACATTTTTAGCCCGAGTCGCTCGAGGGCTCCATGAGGGTACAATACTAAATACTACCTCTCTTTTTTACTATCACATGGTAAAAACTTTTTGCCCGAACAAAAGGGCATTCCGTCCCTTTAATTACTCTATGTGACTTTGTTCTTACTCCCAACCAAACGCACCCCGCCATGACCTACGGTGATGAGCAGCCATGCCCCGCGGGCCATGCCTAGGTTCTTAAAAGCTATAGCCTACGGAACGAACGGGCGGGTGTGAAAAAGAAAGGATAAAAACAAAGCTATGCTAGGATAAAAAAACAAGGAACGGATAGTGATTCTATCACAAAAATAGGCTGATGTATTCATTGATAAAAAAATGTTCACACGGGGGCTCCCCCAAACTTAACGATTACATTTGCTGACTACTTCTACTCCAAATACTGCTATGGCTGCCCGGCGGCATCAACTGACGCCAAAGGGAGGGCCACGACACATGCCACCGAACATAACCACCACCGCAAGGACACCCCTCAGTTCCGCTCCCTCGACTTCGGCGAGCGCAATGGGTACCTCAAGGACCCTGCCCGGTTCTGCTCCCTCGACTTTGGCGAACGCAACGGGTACCTCAAGGGCGTCGCACCCATAGATGCTCAGCAAGCAGAAGAGCATGGAGCTCCTAACCTTCTCATGCAGTCGAGGCAGCTCCTAGGCAGGGACGCTGCCCACCAAGGCGTGAAACCCTCCACCAGCACGGTGTTGGGCAACTTCCCCTCCGACAAGGCTCGCCCGGTGAAGATCCACCGAAAAGAATCCACGCACAGCTCCATCCCGAAAAAGGCCTCGCAGATGAATCCAGCGCGCCACCTCCTTCGGTGGAAGCTGCCCCTCCTTAGGCAAAGACAGCCAGCACCACCTCGGACAGCCTCCAGCTCGACATTGCGCTTCGGATTCATGAAGGGATCTGTGAGTTCTCCCCCTCGCTTACTCTATCTCACTTAGGAACCGCCACGCCATACATGCACTCTTGATGAGAAGGAAGAAGGAGGAAAGGCAATGGTTGGAGAATAGGCAAAGGACTACGATGAGAAGCCCTCTCCCTTCCCCTATTTAAGGAGGAAATGCGACAGTTGAAGAAGGGCAAAAGATCGGAGCGAAAAACTCTCTCCCTTCCCCCATTCAATGCAGATGGGAAAAGGTGGGATGCGCCCTGACCGATGGGATGCATACTGACCGATGGAACAACGCTTGGTCAGACGGGACGTGGCCTAGGTATGGCCCACCACTACCGCATGCCAGGCGCAGGCACCAAAGCGCCACCACTCATAGGTAGCCCTCTGCCTTCCCAGGCTGTACTTCAAAAAACCCAAACAACAGGATCTCCACCAGGAGAGACCATCGGACTTCCTAAGTTGATCGAACGGCTCAAGAAAACACTGAGAGACAGGTAAGGAGCAAAGGGACGCCCCATGTAGGTCATGCTGGCTCCGTCACGAACGACGAGCATGGGTCCTAATTAGACATCTCTGATTGGAGCTCTTCAAACCCTGTCACTCAAGTCATCAAGGTAACCTTACCAACCCCCACTATTTCTTTATAACCATTCATACATCCATACATGCATTCATTCCAAACGCCCGTGCCCCCCCAGACGATTCGAGCCCTGAGTCGGCCAGGGGCTCGGGAACTAAGGCATAGCACATGTGGCTAAATGCATCACAACGCTCCGTGTTTTGTCACGAAGCGGCAGTTGCCTAATTCAACATGAGCAACGACCAACCGGGGTTCGAAGGCCCACCCACAAAGGGCTCGAGGCCACCTTGGGTCAAATAGAGCCAGGGAAGAAAACGCAGATGAGCCCCATGCAGCCCTCGCCCAGTCTGCCCTGAAGTGGATAGGGTCATCTCAACCTTCTCATTCGATCCTAAGCCTCTGCCAAACCCATAGAATCTCCATCGAAGGGGAGGCCAGCGGGCCACCCGGGTCGATCTCTGGAACGACCCACGCATCTACCGAGCTATAGGTATAGGAGTAGTGGAATGTCATAAGAGGACTTTGCCGACCCTGTCATGAACGACAGACACAGATTCCACTCGATCATACCCGTTAGCGAGCTCACCGAGCGCGTCACTCGAGCCCAAGCGATCGAGGCAAGCGACAAAGCTTAGCCCCTCCAATTATGAGAAACCGAGGACGAGGTAACGCACACAACTCAAACCGACCCCTACCCAAGCCCAATGGGGCTCGGGGGCTCCAGACACTCAAAACACCTGGGTTGCGACCCCGAACTTGCCCCATCCCTTGGCTATGCCTCGACTGCACACCAAACGCTTAGGTCTATGACTCTAAACTCGCCCCATCCCTTGGCTACGCCTCGACTTCACACCAAACGCCTGGGTCTGCGACCTCGAACTCGCCCCATCCCTCGGCTACGCTTCGACTGCACACCAAATGCCTGGGTCTACGACCCTAAACTCGCCCCATCCCTTGGCTACGCCTCGACTACACACCAAAATGCCTGGGTCTGCGACCCCGAACTCGCCCCATCAGGATCGCGAGCTCCATCTCGCTCGATCCCTAAAACTAACCACCTCGATCCCACGGCACGCACCGACGCCAGGATAAATGACTCCAACTCGTCCGATCACACGGCGTGCGCCGATGCCTTGGTTGATGACTCCATCATGACTAAAAAACACGCACACACGCCTGCTGACAAAAACCCCCCAGACGATTCTGCTTGAATCGCCCGGGGGCTCGGGGGCTACACCTGCGGGTGCGCTAGCGCGCACCCATCGTCAAGACAAAAATCCCTAGACGATTCTACACGAATCGCCCGAGGGCTAGGGGGCTCCTGTCGGGTTCATAAAATCGGGGTCCCTCGTGGACTGGCTTCCCATCAAAAGCTCGGCCCAAACAGACAATGTGCAACTCATGGGCCGGCCCAAGTACCTAAACGACAGGCTAGAGGGACGATCCAATCTCTAACCGGAAGGCCTGGCCGAGGAGGAATGGCACCTGCTTCCGACTCTGGCCCACCTCTCTGACCAGAGCGCTCGCTTCGGTCTCCAGCCCTCCTCTGGACGGCCTCTCCGACCGGAAGGCCTAGCCAAAGCACTACTTCTGACTCTGACCCGTGTCTCTGACTGGGGATGCATCAAACCCCTACACACTGCTCTTCTCCAACTAGCGCATTCAGAGCCGACTAGGACCAACCGACCGGAGATGCCCGCTTGGTAAGGACCAGGAAACGGACGAAGAAAGTAAGGCAGGGCAAACAAGTCAAACCGCAATACCGAGGACTGTACCCTATACATCTATAGAAACAGTACTCTGTGACCTCCATGGCACGATAGAACCCAAGAAGTATTGCAGGCACCGACATTTTCCCCTATAGTATTGTGGGCGCCATTAACTCTCATACGGTAAGGCTCTCCCCACATGCCTCTGGGCATCGATAGTGTTGTGGGCGCTGGCATTTACTGTACCAGGCGAACATGGTAAAACCCCTTGCACGCCTCCGGGTACCAACAGTGTGGCAGGCACCGATGTCTGCCATACCCGAAGAAGACAACACGACCTCCCACGTGCATCGACATTCAACAGTATTGTGGGCGCCTACCATCATCCTGTTCCCGCCGGCATGGGCAACAAGGCTTAGTAGCATACATACTCTCTCCCTCTCACTTGTAAGGCCATCCCCTTTATCAATAAAAGGGGATGTGCTCTCTCCCAACAGAGATAGATTCATTCAATTGATCAGTTCACTAGTCCACAACAACAGAACCTGCAGGTTCAAACCACGAGCACATGCTCAAACACTTAGCGCATAGCGGGGCTCCCATCACTCTCGGCTCCTCTGACCAGAATCCGATCGGACCTCCTGTACCCCCCATCTTTCTCCTTCTCATTTGTAACCCCACTGCAAACTTTGCTCAGGAATAAAGTCACCGACCAACTCAAACTAGACGTAGGGCACGTTGCCTAAACCAGTATAAACCCTGTGCCATTGAGTGCTAGGCCACCTCCGATCATAACATACGGCAAAACTACAAATATGTACGTGTTGGTCACTTTCTGCACCGACAGGGCCTCGAAACCATCGTTAGACTATTTTTGAATTTGAGCCTCAAAACCTAGTTGGAGTTTCGGTCGAAACGGGAGACGACACGTGGCGTCATCACAAAGTTTGCATCGAGGCAAAGCAAAGTCGTGAAGAGCTCATGGCCGTCAGATGCACCAATCAAGAGATCAAGAGATGGACCATTTTGTCCTTTGGGTTAAGTGGTTCAGCCTAAATATCTAAGGGCAAGTTAGGGATTATGTAATAGCTCTGTAATTAAGAGGATAACTGCTCCTAACCAGCCTATCTCTCTAGTTGTCATTTCCTAGGCTTCCTAGTCCCTAGTTTCTTAGTTTTCTACTATTGAGATCTGTAGTGTAGAGGGTCATTACTCTGGTGTTTGGTTCTTCCTCTTCCCTTCCCTTTCTCTTGTGAGTTTTTACTGCCTCTTGTGTTCTAGCGAGTTTTGTGATGTTTTGAGGTTCTGGATATTGACAGACTAGGGTCCTAGGGGTTCCCCATGGGGGTACTACCTAGATGGGCCCTGGGATGGGCCACGATCTGTTGAAGGACGCGAGACAAGGTGGAGTGGACTTCAAGCTATTCTAGATCGACTTAGTTGGCTTACTATGAAAGCTAGATTCTGTAATAGGACTAGGACTCTTCTCTTGGAACCGACTAGGACTAGATACATGCCCTTACCCTCTCTCCTATATAAAAAGAGGTACGACGCACCCCCTTGTAACACTAACAATCATACAATCAATCCAATGCAAAAGGCTACACGCCGACTAGACATAAAGGCTATTACTCGATAAGAGGGCCTGAACCAGTATAAATCGTTCATCTCTTTGCATTTACTATCGAGTTCTGCGTACGCCAAAACCCTTCGAATACCATCCTAGGTACCCCTGTGATGGGTTGTCGGTCATCAAACACCGACAGCTGACGCGCCAGGTAGGGGCTTTCGGTGACTTCACAATCGAGGGCTCGGCGGACCTCGATGATATGATTTTCTAGGCGAGTATCACCTTCATCTTTGGCTCCTAGATCTGCAAGGCAGACGACAACGACAAGCTCCAAAGTTGTCTCATGGAGATCCCAATGCCTTAAGCTTCACCAGACGTCTCGACGACCGCACTGTATCAACTCGCCGAGAAGTTTTTGCACCTCTCAATCTCTGATCCAACTCGAACTTAGGAGGTCACCATCAACCATGACTCCCGCTTGGACACGTCACCTTTGTCCAGGCTAGAGATCTCATCTGAAGTCCAACACGAAGACCCAATTCATTTTCCACTCGGACTCAAGAACTCAACTTCAATCTATCAAGATACGATCAGCTACCTCGTGTAGTCTGAGCAAGAGATCCCTCTTACAGGTGCCTAGAGAGGTTTGGTTCTATCCATCACACCCAAAGGAGGCATCATCCATTGGCCTGGTGCTCGACCTGACACTTCTTTAACAGATCCATCTCATCTAGTCGGCATGGTGGAACTCTTGCCTTATCAGGACAGCAGAACTCTTCCAATGGACAATAACGATCATGGTTCTACAGAGATCTTGGACATCACGACAACTATAGAATCTAAAACTCACTCGGCCACAAGACACTCCAGAGAAGTCTTTATGGCTGGGCAACCACCTCAGATCCCTATGCCTAACCCACCATATATTCAAGATGGAGAGGAAGCCTTGTCCAATGTGGCAGAACCACCTAATCTAATGCCTCCTAAGAGTGTTCGTCTTCTATTAGACACTAAGCACCCAAGGGAGAACACTAAATTACTCAGTTTCGTCGGGCACACCCCAGGGGAGAACCCAAAAATCCATATTTTTGCCATTAGGATCACAAATGAGAGAATAAAGCATACATCATTCTTAACCATTTCTTACATCACTTTTAATATAGCATCATAGTATAATATTTATTATTACATCAGCGGAATATAATCATATTATCAGAGTTATAAACAATTTACTGAACAACGGAATATAAACATGTGATCAGAATTACAGCGGAAATAATATCTAAACATGACATGATGAAGTATTGATATATAAACTACGACAACATATTGTAAAACTTTCATTTATAAAAGCATTTGGTGAGAGTTATAAATAACAACTATGATCATAACGTAAAGGAATCCTCGCTGAGCCTACCAGGAGATATTCACACACAAGGGTCAGCTCTAGCATCCACCTATTACCTGCAACAGGAGGAATAAAACCCTGAGTACTCAATTGTACTCAGCAAGACTTACCCGACAAGAGGAAAGAGAAGACTCCAAAGGTATGCAAGGCTATATGGCTTGTGGGCTATTATATTTGCAGGAAGCGTTACTAAAAGTGCGTCCTTATATTCGATTTTTATTAACAGCCGCATTGGTTCATTAACTAACCATTCTATGTAAGCACATGTGCTACCTTCAAGCAGGTGGTAAGCAATCAAATTTCCTTTTTCCATTTCCATCTTTTATCTTTCAGTTCTTATTATGGTGCTAGGCATAAGACAAGCCCTACCGACTTGGCGGCGATTCGCGAATCAGTGTCCCTAGTTGGGTATCAAAAACACACGCCCCGCTTGTACCCAATGCACAAGCAGGACCAATCCATCACCCTCCTATCTTGGGGGTCCTAGGTCCCCGTCTAAACTGGGACTCCAAGCCCCCACCCCTGAGTCTCGGACTCAATGTGATGCAAGGACCTCCTCTACCAAAAACAAACCCTGACAGTCGGTCAAAAAAGAGTCGGAACCCACGACAAGAGAGCAACAAGTCTTCCAAGCACCCATACCCAAGTATGTGCTCGGGATAATAAGTCTGTGACTTACCTCGATGGCTTATGCAGACCGGTCCTTAACCAACACAGATAGGGAAAGTAGTGTAACCAAGCTATGCCCCGCGTCCACAGCGACACAACCTCTTACACCCACCAATACTTAAACTATATCACTGCCCGGTCACCATTTTTCCTTTCCACCATTTATATTTTCCAAGTGATAATAATCCAATAATATATTTCATATCTCTCGCGAGTGACAGCTATCACTCGACTTCTACCGGAGTCCTGTAGCATAGCAATCTACACGATCCTGTCATACTAGTAAGACTCATAGGATATATATATATATATATATATATATATATGCAAGTGGGCTTCATTCAACTCCTTAAAACTTAATGCACAAATATAATTTAAACTGCAGAAAAGTAGGGGTTATACACCGGGGCTTGTCTGGGTAAGATATATATGAAAAAATTAGTATATGCATCTTCAGATCATCCACCATCATCTGAATAGAAAGCCCATTGCATCATCTCCTGGAGAGAATACCCTTACACCATCTTCGGATTCCCAATCATCCTTCAATCGATCAATTGATTCATCATCGTACCTATATGATATGCATGCGATGCAATGCAAAGATGTAATTAATCAACTGCAATCGTGACTCGTAAAATACGACGTACGCCTCTCGAATTAATGGGCTAGTTCGAACGATGACCATACTTAGGCTACATATCCATGTTGTCGAATAATACGTTATTTTTCAACAATTATTTTAGTTATATAAACCCAAGATGTTTCTTTATTGCATTCTATCGATTTAACCTTTTATTTAGAATAGGGTATCATTATCTATTTAGCAAACTAATTATTTTGGAGCTACCAAAATTACAGTGAGTACCTAATATTGCTAGGAGCCTACTGTAAAAATTTCAGATTCAACAATATTACCAATTTATCACAACAATTCCTACAAGTTCATATTTTTACAATATTAAGTACCTTAAATTAATTATATAGCTTCCAAGAATATTATCACACTATATGAACAAAATATACTAAGAGATAGATCATGATTTTAGAAGACTAACAAAATTGGTTTCACCATTTTTAGACTCCTATGCTATTTTATATTGATTTTACAACTTTACCTTTTAAACTAACTTAGAAATTGCTCTACAAGTCGAAACAGGCCGGCGTCAATCAAACTCGCCCCAGCACAGAACAGCGTACGCGGTCCAGTGGCATGGCCAGGCGCGTAGCAGGCCAGACCAGCGAGCGGCCTAGGCAGTGCGGCACCAGGCTGGCCCAAGCGGTGCGCGGCCGACGGCCCAGCGCGGATGCGCGGCGGAAACTGACGCGGTCGGCCCAAGTGCGCAGACCGTGGCCCAGCAAACCGGAAGCGGTCGGCCCACGTGGGCGAGCCCAGTGGTGGCGTCACCATATTGCGAATAGATCCATGTACTTTTACTTAATTCCCCCACCGGACATCAACACTATTCATTTAAGTCATGTATTTCACAACGAGACTCCCGGAAAGGCTTCTATTAACACATTCTCACCTTTTCTCCTTCCTCAAAACAGAGCGCACAGAGAGGAGGCACGGGACGGACGCGGCCGGCCAAATCCCGGCCACCTGCGCACCCGCCGGTGGTGGGGAGACAGCGCGGAGCAGTGGCAAACCCGGCCGCACGCGGTCGCCGACGACAAGGCCCGAGGCGCGGCCCACGGCACGGCGGTTGGCACGGGAGCCCGCGCGACCACGGCGGGGCTTGATGGCCCGGCATGGAGGTGAAACGGCGCAGGTCGGGGCGGATGAGCAACGAAGGCGGATCGACGTCGTCCGGGGCAAGGGAGCGGACACAACAGAGACATGGTGCGGGGAGGAAGAGGAGGGGACGCCGGCGACCACGGGCACAGGCGACGACGGTGTGCCACAGCGGAGCTAAGAGAGAGGGCGAGGCTAAGCTGCGCGTGGCCAAGACGCTTGCTACGGGGCAGTGGACTAGCGCGGGCCGGGAGCTCGCTCGCGGGGAAGGAAGAAGGAGGGGCGCCACTGTGATGGCCGGCATCGGCGCGGATGGGGCGCGGGAGGCAGGCCAATGCGACGCGGCGCTGCCACGGCGGTTCCTAGCGTAGACGGGAAGGCAGCGTAGGGAGCGAGGTGGAGATGCGCGCGGGCATAGTGGAGCAGCGGCGTGCGGAGGAGGTGGCATGAGGCTACGGCCAGCGTGGGGAGGGAAGGGGCGGCGCATGCTCTCGTGCGGTGAGGGACGGCACCGGGCAGACTTGGCGCTGCGGGGTAGCAAGCAGTGTGGTACGGCCGACGCGGGAGTGAGGCATGGTTGCGCCAGTGCGCAGAGTGCGCGTACGCGAGGGCAGGAGGCAAGGCCAACGATGGAAGCGCTGCGGCTGCTGCGGGGATAAGCACCGTGAACTCATCGCCTAGCGGATGGGCGGCCTCGATTCGACAAGAACGTGCCATGGAAGACCAAGATGGGACGGCACGTCCAAAGTGCAACACGGCAGTGTAGAGGAAACAGCGGCATGGCGTCAATGCGAAAGGACAGCAGAGGCAGACAAGCTCAAGAGGAACAAGCAAGGAGACGCGCACGGATCGGTTACTTCCTAAACACAATGGTAGGATGGCCTGGCCCAACGTGGCCGGCAGAGTGTGCCGGTTGGCATGGACAAGACCGCAGCCGTAGAGATAGGCAAGGCAGACAACGGCATTCATGGCAGCAGAGATGACGCGATGAAACAGGCAGTCGAACGGTGGCGCTTAGTGGGGCATGGGCATGACAAGGCCAGTGATGCAGGCAAAACGACACGCCGGGGATACAGAGCCACGACGGGAACGAGACGGTGAATAATTACCCTACAACAAGTACGTTGTACGCTAGAAAAAATAAACAAAACTGATGCGCTCTTTCTCTCGTCAGTTCGTGCTTATCAAAATAAACCCATGAGTACATATATATATATCATTCTATTTATTAATAGATTTTATTTTATTTATAACAGTCGCTTTTCATGCTTAATCTAACAGAACAAACCGTTCGCTAGAATCATAGTTCGACATTCCTAAATATCTTTACGCACTGAGTAATTTAACTTGGACGTTTATTTGAATCTATAAAGCTAAGTCACACCGATTCGCTTATCGCACCAAGTATATTTTAAATAAAAAAATTCCAAGAACTCGTTTCTAAAATTTTTCTTAGGCCTCAATCGCGGTGCTAAACAAGCTCGTAACACTAGGAGTGTTACATCCGACATCTCCCCGGACACTACGCCACTCAACGAAGAGACGGATGAGCAGAAGACGGCTAGGGAAAAGAAGAACAGAGCTCGACAGGCTCGACGCGACCACGTCCAACACCACAAGGAAGAGTGGTAGCAGTATCAGTCGGCTTATCGAGACGTTGAATGCTTGCGCTTGGCTGCAGAGGCAGCATATGAACAACGTCTACGGGATGAAGAAGCAGAATGACAGCACAAAGACCATGATGCCGCCAGAGCCTCTGCATCACGCAACCTTGAGCCTGAGTTCATGGAAGTAGCTGGCCACAGGGTCTTCACTACACCCTACGCCAACGTCTATGCCCTGGTAGAAGAGATGGCGGCCATAGAAAACCCTACTCCAAATCAGCAACGACTCAAAGTCATTCTACAATACACAACCCTTCAGATGCAGGCTGCAAAAGTGACATCCCAAGCTAACCCTTCCTGAGGACCAAAGGCGCGGGCACCAGCCCACTCTCGTTTGGAACCACAGGGTAACCAAAGAGGAGGATAACAGGTACCAGTCCACTCCCGTCTAGGGTCATAGGGTAACCAGAGCAGGAATTAGGGTGCTGCACAATCGGCCTATCATGGGCACCGGTACAACAACAGGAAAGGCAGAGGCAAGTCTAAATACAAAGAGGCTGGCATCTCACCGGACATGTTCCCATGTTTCTCTAATAGACTACTCTCTGTCTGGCTTCCCTACAAGTTCAAGTCGTCTAACCATACCAAGTACGACGGGAAGACAGAACTCAACCAATAGTTGCGCATCTACTCTCAGTCCATTGAGTTGGCAGGCGGCGACAACGACATCAAAGTGTTATATTTTCCCATGGCACTTGACACTGTGCCCCTCGCCTGGTTTGATAAGCTACGAGCCAACTCCATCGATACTTGGGGACAGCTTCAGCGCAAATTTTGTGAAAAATTTTATGACGTCCTTATCCACCCAAGTACTCGGAACGAGCTTAGAACTTGCAAGCAGAAACCAGATAAAACCTTCTAGCAATATTATCACCGCTTTGCTGAGTTACGAGCCCAAGTCTATGATATCACAGACAGGGAGGTGATAGATCACTTCGCCTATGGGATCAAATACAAGTGGCAGTTTGGAAAATTCTGCGACGATAATCTAGAGACTGCCGAGAAATTTAAGCGTATAGTATAGAACATGATTGCATCTGAAGAGCGTACTCGCGAATGATTCCCACGCGGCCAACAAGATAAGGGTGGACAGTCCAGCAGAAAGAGAGGACCCAACAACACCCTTGCTTCCATGGATAGGTCTAAAAAGTCTAACAAAAATAACAAGAAGTTCGAAGACCTCAAGAATTTACCCTGTCCTTTCCGCAAGAACGCCAAGCACACAGCGCCCAAATGCAGACAACTCCAAGAACTGGATTTCTACGGCAAAAGCAACAAGGGCAAGGGTAAAACTGATAACAACAAAGATGGAGACGACAACGCTGACCCTGACATTCAACAGTTTGAGGGCCAAATTACAGTAATCTTTGTGGGGCTACCGACTTTATCAAACAAGCGCTCAGGGAAGTTGGCTCTTCGGGACATCATGGCAGGAGAGCCCTCAACACCAAAATATCTTAATTGGTCTGAATACCCGATCCAGTTTTCCAGAAAAGATCAATGGACTAGAGTGACTAACGTCGGCCACTATCCACTCGTCTTGGGTCCAACAATAGTCGGCATGACAGTCCCCAAGGTCCTGATCGATGGCAGCGCAGGATTGAATATAATATTTATAGATACGTTGAAGAAGATAGGCCTGGATTTTACCAGCCTACTCACCACCACTGACGTCCCTTTCTATGAGATAGTACCCGGCAAAGTTGCCATGCCACTCGGACAGATCACGCTCCGGTAACGTTTGGCAACCCAAACAATTTTCGAACGGAGTTCATCAAGTTCGAGGTGGCTGACTTTGAATCATCATACCATGCTATCTTCGGTCGACCTGCTTTGGCCAAGTTCATGGCCATACCACATTACCCAAGTGATCTTTTGCAGATTCATCACCAGCATGAAAATCCATCATTGGGAGGAAATTTGAGAAAACCCCGGCCTCTTTGATGGATTTTGAAATTATGGTATTTCGGGTGAGGTCTGGGTGTTGCTGAGGATATCCTCTCAACACCCTCCGAAACCCCTGCAAAGTTTCAAATTGATCAGAGTTGATTTGAATCCTCAATGATTTTTTCTTGAAAAATTCAGCAGCAGCTCGACCATACTGGACATGTCCGGTGTGAATACTGGATAAGTTCGGTATTAAAACTTTTTAGTTTGTAGCTGAAATTTGGTGGGTTGCTTCCTTAAGGTGTCAGGAGGTTGTGGTTAAATTTTCATAACTTTGGACACTGTCTGATAGTGTTTCACTTTTTCTCCCAAAGTGACTCAGTGTTGTCCCATTCATACCAGACAAGTCCGGTATACACACCGGACATGTGCGGTATGAACTGAGTTTTCAAGCTTTTTTTGCTGTTTCGTGCTCGGTTAGCTTCCCCTCTTCTCCGATGTGTTCTCTAGGGTTTGTTGAGTGCATCTGGTCACTGGTTGTCATGTGTGATCTTTTCCTCATTTCGGAGAGTTTGAGTTTGCGAGTGCTTTGGGGTTGAAAGGACAAAATCGAAAGAAAATTGGATTAGGCTCCCATTCACCCCCTTTGTTCGCTTGCACGTGCTTCAATTGGTATGAAAACGGGTTAAGGATCAATCTACCTTAACCAATTCCTGATTTGCGAAGGCAACCTGGTGCAAGGCACTAAGGCTCCCTTCTTTGATGGGACCAAGTACCCCTACTGGAAGGTTCAAATGTCTTGTTACTTGCAGAGCATCAATTCGAAAGTTTGAGAGATTTGGTTGGCTCAGGACTACGTGGTTTTAGCGGCTTGGGTTGATCAGACCCAAATTGATCAACACGAGACTAACAGTAAGGCCCAGAATGCTCTTTATGTGAGTCTCTCTTTGCCTGAGTCAATTTGTGAACAAGATGTGTGCTAACAAGTCGCAGCTAACATATGACGATCATGAGAAGGCCTTGAAACTGCTACATGCCCTAGATCGGAGGGTTTGAGAGATCAAAGTTGCCGTAATGATTAGGTCCCCAAACTACGAGACTCTCATAGTCGATAAGTTGTTCAGTAAGCTTAAGTCCACGGAGATAGACCAACAATTCGGAGCCAAAATTAAGAGCTCAACAAACCCATCAAGGCTCGAATGTTTGGTCCAGGAGGATCTTCTGCTAACCTTTCACCGTTTTTTTTGTTTTATATTCTTTGATGTTCATTAGAGAGGAGCAGGTTGAGGTGCTTGATGACGACAGCCTGTTCGGTTGACTGGTTCGTGAAGAAGTACTACTAGCTGGTTTATGTGAGAGAAAAAGACTGTTCTGGCTGAAAATTTACGATCGTTTATGACCAGCTACAGCCAAACGAACATGCTTAAGCTTGTGCCGGTGATCAACAGGTTCAAGCAGTTCTACGAGGGCATGGTGGACAAAAGGAATTACTAAAGGTGAAAAAAGGTGGAAATAACCAACAAATCTAGGGGCTTCTTTAATAATATATATATATTTCTCCAAAGAAAAAAATATCAGTTGACTATTGGAAAATAGAAACATGTCCATTCTATTACTCTACAAGCTTGTTCAAAACACATATTAGCATTTCCTTTTGTGGTTGGTACGTCACGGATTTTATGTAAAGCAACATTATAAATTATATACAAATTGCAAGTAACATTTCGGCAATACAAATAATTTGTCTTCTAGAATTATCACGAAAACTATTTCTTTTTGAAACATAATGAAAAGATTGTACTATTTTCTTCATATCAAAATAAGTGTATATCTCGTCGAGCAGTCTTCTTGCGAAACGGAATATGTACTGCTTATATATTTTGGAAAGGTGAGGAGTAGGTAGCAATTTCTCCGTGTTGAGTTTTTCTGAGTTGGACTGAGGAAAGGTGAGGAGCACGTAGCAATTTCTCCGTGTTGATTTTTTTCTCAGTTTATTTAGACTGAGTTTACCCCCTGTTCGAGTTCCTCAAAGAGATGTGAGATCTGGCACCTTACCTGTTCGGTTATTCTCCCCACGCTGGTCACCTTCAACCACCAGGACCGAAGCCACGCCACACCACACCAGCCGTCCTCGCGATCTCTCCGTCTCCCATCCCCCACCGCGTCCTTCTCCCCGCCGGATTCGGAGGCGACTCGCGGGGCCGGTGCGCAGGCTGCTGGCGGCTGCATCCGCGGTGGGCGGCTACCATGGAGGATCTGGGCATCGAGGCCAAGGAGGCCGCAGTGCGCGAGGTGGCGAAGCTGCTCCCGCTCCCGGAGCTCCTCTCCTCTATCGCCTCCATCAAATCCGACTACCTCGCGCGGCAGCAGGTGATGTGATCCACCCCGAAACCTCAAAATTCTACTCGCGGTGGTGCCGCCAGTTGCAGCGGAATCTCATGTAGTAGGCGAATGTGTTGGGTAAACCCGGATTGTCATTCTCAACCTGGTCGCACGGGACCTCTCCATGTAGTTTTTCTCCTCCGTTCTGACTTCTGAGCCCAAATACGCTGCTCTGTTCTGGTTGAAATTTAGTCGTGGCGTGGATCATAGTCTTATTCCCAGCTTATTGTAATCACATTCGCGAAATTACGACTAATGACTAAGTTATTATGTGCCACTGAGCTTCTTATAGTGCCACATCCAGAGGTGGGTGACTGTGTTCAATTCTTTCTGCAGTCAGTATAGGCAATATGTTCATGTGAAATGGTGATGATTTTTTTTTTTTTTGAAAAAATAGCAGGAGCACTGCCATGTCATTTAAGTAGAGGAGAGAAATGCAAGGTTACAAGGTGTTATTACATAGGAAACTTAAAGCACATAAGCGTAAAAAATGTGAAAACACCGAGAGAAAAAACTATCATTACAGAACAGTAGGCGAATCACATGCTTGAAATCGTAGCGACAAATGTGCCACAATATTCTGGGCTAGCTCAATTATTTAGCTGAATCAGAGATCTCTTCGATTATGGTGAAGTCTTGCACAAAATTTTCAAGTAATTTATCTTCTATGCAAAGCTGGAACTGCTAAGTTTAAAAGCATGGACACTTGGTTCAAACCTTGATGAGCTATGAGCTATCTGCAACTTTGATATAGACGGTTGTTTGTGTTCCGCAGTGTCGGATGAAGGTGCTAGCAAGCTGTTACAGTGTTATGTTAATATAGTTTGATACTCACACTTTCAGTTATTGAACTGGAACTCACATTTCTTCCATACAAGTTATATCTAAAGTTTGATTAACAAATAAGGCTAGTGGAGAGATAAACCTGAACAAAATTTTGAGATGACACGGTTGGGGCCTTTCGTTCCTTTTGTTTGCTTGCCTTTTTTGTCAGTCTACCTGCTTTTGTATTTCACTTTAGGACAATGTTTGAACTGTAAAACAGACAAAATTCAACGTGCTATTTGAAATATTTTCAATTTCCACACAAACTGAAAATCAAATGCACATTGATCATTGAAGTATCTCCTGTCTTCTATTGACAAACAACAAACAAGAATGCCTTTTATTAGTCCTAAGCTGGTTGGGGTGGGATTTTGTTTATTCAGTCACCCCGTTCTTATGCTTGTTTTATTTCTTTGTATTTTGTTATCTTGATTATAAGCTAGCTACATGTTTTTTCTGTTTCATTGCTGTTATTGTGCAAGTTCATTTTGGGGTTAGCTCAGGCTCTTGTTGAAAAGATTTAGAGAGTGTTTGAATGTAGATATTGGAGGTGCTGGAATTGAATCGTTTACAGTACCAATCAGCCTTGTTTTGGAAATGGCTTACAATACCAAATCTATCGTTTGGATGTACATAGAATCGATCCATCTTCTTCTCTGCCTCTCCACTGTACACATGACCCAACTCCTCACATCACCGGAGCTGGGGAAAGAGTCTGCCGGGGCTGGGGAAGGAGCGGTCAGAGAGGCGCCAGGGCTCGAGGGTGCGGAGAGGGTCCGGGTGGCTGTAGTGGCCGGGCATCGGGTCTGGAGCGGTGTAGAGAGGGTGGACCAGCAAGGGAGGCGTCGGGGTCGGGGGCGCATGCGCGGAGAGTGTGGGGGCGGCAAGGGACTAAGGGAGGCGTTGGGGTCAGTGCTCGGGGCTTGGGGCGCACATGCGGAGAAGGTTGGGGCGGCGAGGAAGGCGTCAGGGTTGGGGCTCAGGGCGCACGCGTGGAGAGGGTTGGGGCAGCGAGGAAAGCGTTGGGGTTGGGGCTTGGGGGAGAGGGTCAGGGCGGTGGATCAGAACGCCCAATTTCACCCAATATGGAGCCACACGCAATCTCTGGCGGCGGGATTCTCCGTATTGGGAGAGGCCACTTCTAGTTGTAGTCCAATGCCAAGGAATTGGGGTTGTAATTCCAAATCTCAATTCCACGGCATCCAAACAACAGAATTAGGGAAACCTGATTCCAATTCCAAATTCCAAATTCCAAGCTCCAATATCTACATCCAAATGG
Source organism: Miscanthus lutarioriparius (assembly GCA_904845875.1). Classification (NCBI taxonomy): domain Eukaryota; kingdom Viridiplantae; phylum Streptophyta; class Magnoliopsida; order Poales; family Poaceae; genus Miscanthus; species Miscanthus lutarioriparius. Next base: position 10,922,421 of record CAJGYO010000008.1, read on the forward strand.
GGCGTTAGAGAATACTTACAGAAGCTGTTTAAATTAGATTGGTCATCTCGTAAAATGGCTTGAGCCACAAAAGAAAGCATGCTAAAATATAATATGTTATATAGAAAATGATTTGGACATATGCAAGTGCAATATCTTCTTGAGATTTTATCATCACATTCACTGTTTCAACCACTTTGTGTACCTTTTTGTTGTCTGACTATTTTTTACAAATTTTTCAGACAAATGATGCACAACTCAGTACAATGGTGGCAGAACAGGTATTCCTTAATATCTGCTATGAGCAGGCAAACTTATTAACTGAACTATGTTCGGTTATATTACGTTACTATTGCCACTTCCATCATCTATATCCCTTCATGTGTGTCAGCTGGATGATGAGTTATTTCTGGATATGCTTGAAAACTGACAGGTTGAGCAAGCCCATGCTGGCATCAATGCTCTAGCATTATCTCAGGAAACAATAAACAAACTACGTGAGAATTTCATTGATATAGACAAGTAAGCTATGTATCTTGATTTCTACATTTTCACATTCTCTTGCTTGACTGATATGCTAGACTAGCATACTTCCAAAGTTTATATGTTTTTTCCTTCATTTCTCGCTCCTATTATCATTAATTCATTGATTGCTTGCAGGCTGTGTCAGGAGTGTCAAACTTTAATTGAGAACCATGACAAGATCAAGCTTCTTAGCAATGCAAGAAACAATTTGAACACAACTCTAAAGGTTTGCTAACCAAATTTATTGTCACCATTGCATTCCCACTCTCTTGCATCATGCTTTTTGCGTTTTCTTATACTCCCTCCGTTCCAAATTATAAGATGTTTTGGCTTTTCTAGATTCATAGCTTTTGCTCACACCTAGATATTTGTTATGTCTAGGTACATAGTAAAAGCTACGAATCTAGAAATGCCAAAACGTCTTATAATTTGGGACAGAGGAAGTAGTTATGAAAAGATTGAGCTAACCACGTTACAGGAAACAGGGCCATGGAAACCTAATTAAGTATACTTGTTTGTATGCTGGTAGGATATGGGAGGCATGATGTCCATTTCTGTTGAGGCTGCTGCTGCACGTGACTCATTAAGCAATGACAAGGAGTTAATTCACACTTACGAGGTTGATTTTTCTTCTTCTTTGACTTATCAGTCAACACCATTATCGGATGCGCTAATGGTAATTTTCTATTTATCTGACTCTTCCTTGTCATCTTGCTTGTGTTGAAATTAGAGACTAACAGCTCTTGATGGTAAGAGGCGTTTTGCTCTAGCTGCTGCTGCATCTCATAAGGAAGAAGTTGGAAGATTAAGGTTCTCCTTTTGAACTTCAAAGGCTATCTAATATTAATTTTTCATGAGACACAGCATCCTTATTTAATTTTCCTTTCAACTCCCTTGTTAGTTGTTAGAATAAGATAGGCATTTCCAATAGAGGTTTGCTTCATTCTAAGGTCACTTGTCACCTAAATCAGCATTTAATTAATTGCCAGTAGCATGTATTTTTTCTAAATATGAAGTTTCTACTGCTCTGCATATGCAACTGTACTCAACCAACCACTTTCTACTTTTCAAATTTAGTCCATCTGTGAATCATTTAGGCTTTTTTTAATTACTCCAATGGACAGGTAATAGAAGTATTGCTGATGGCATAATAAAAAACAGTTGAAGAAAATAAAATTTACCCTCATTGATCCTTCTAAGGATGATGCGTTACCAAGCTGAGCTGAACCGTTTATTTTCATAGCTAACCTCTTTTACGATATCAATGGATGCAAAAAAATAATTGAGTTCTGTATTGCAATGAAGTACACAAATGTAATTCACTTGATGGATTCTTCACTCCACAGAGAATACTTTGAGGATGTTGATCGAACATGGGAAACATTTGAGAAAACATTATGGTGCCATATCACTAACTTTTTCAAACTTTCAAAAGAGAGGTAACTTTTTTGGCCACATGCATTGTTTATTCTATACGATTATGACATATGGCTATAAATCGAGGCACTGTTTTAGATTCCTAGATTCTGGTCACTTTTTTTCTTCTTATATGCACCTGCTGCAAAGTACTAAATATTAAGTCTTGCAACAAACAGGTTTCTTTAGCATTTAAACACCAAATGGAATAATTGCCTTTCAAAATTGAAATATAATGTTTTTACATTTGAGCAGGATAAATTCACATTCTTGTTGGAGACGACATGAACCAAACAACCCCTAGAGACAAATATAGGCTATCTTATATTTAAAGCAACCTGCTGCCTTTTCTGTAGCCTTACCCTCTTCGACATGTAGCTTTTTCTGGAGGATATATCCAAATATGATATGACTCTATTGTTCCAGACATTTTTCCACATTATATTTCATTGACAATAAAGATGCATGCAATAAACATGTTACTGCTTGTTACGTCCTTGTGCTAAACTGCCAATTTTTGGTTAAGTCTTGGCTGTTGTCGGGTTTTATTTTGTAACATAGGCGAGTTTTCTGATCTGGGTGTGTGTGTGTTTGTAAGGTCTCTTCCCCTTTATTTTCCTTCTTAATGTAATGGTACGCAGCTCTCCTGCTTGTTCAAGAAAAAATATTACTGCTTGTTATGATCTAAATGGCACATGTCTTTGTTATTTATTCTTTCTATTTGTTTATCCAAAAACTTGGTTTATCAATATTGCAACAGTAAACTCAGAATACATGCTTTAATTATATTTAAAGGTACCTCATGCACTATGTATGCTACTATTTATACTTCCACCTTTAATTTTGCAGCCCTCAGACATTGGTTCGAGCTTTGAGGTACAGCTCATTCTTCAATTTTTGCTTTAATACAAATTTGTCAATGAATATATTTTTCAAATACAATAATTTTCTGTTTATTTTCTATTAGGTATATATCATGGCACTCACAAATTTACATTCTTGCATCAATTTTATTTTGGACCACATCAGGGTTGTTGAAATGCAAGAGATCTTAGATCAACAAGTTGCAGAAGAAGCAGCTGAGGCTGAGGGTGCTGGTGCTATGGCGACAATAACAAACCAACGTAGAACTGCAAAGTACACTTCTCCTTTTCTTCGCCAGATAAATTTCTGTTCTTCCAGTATGATACCTTTCATGCTTTAGAGGAGTGCAGTCATAAGTCCTTCAGGATATAGCATTTTCTGTTAACCTTCACTTTTATGCTATTATGATATGTGTAACACAGAAATATGTCTTGCATTTTGTGTTTCTTTTTTATAAGTCTTGCATTTTGTGTTTATTTATACCAGCATTTGCACATCTGTGCACCTTACAGTTGTGCCTGAGTTCAGTAAATGAATTCACAAGCAACAAAGATGGCAGGAAACCTTTCATCCGCTTATGCATATTCATATTATTCTGATGGTCATGTCAATCATAGAATGCCATCTTTCACGTATTGTAACTGCAAAACTTGATGACTTGTTTCTACTATTGATTGTATTGCTTTTCTAGTGTCACACAACTTGATCCTTTACAACTCCATTTTTGTCCTTCTTAAGGTATCTATATCAGTCATAACATATGTGAGAAAGCAATGAATAATAATATAAGTTACCAGGTTCTCTATAATCGGCTTACTAATGATTTTTTGCTGCCCTTCCCAATGCTAGCAGAAAAGGTGCAGGGGCAACCCCAAGAAAGGGCACTCAAGAAAAATCGAAGGTTCAGGGAAAGGGCTACAAGGACAAATGCTATGAGTCTATCAGGATGGCTGTTAAGGCCCGCTTCAATAAGTTGCTTACTGAGGTAGTACTTGAGTCAATCCTGGATTTTAGGATCTAGTATTGCAATTCATGCACAACAGTAGTTAATGTTTTCATCATGCAGCTTGTTTTTGTGGAGGACTTAATGGAAGCTTTGGAGGAGGCCAAAGCAGTAAGAACTCTATTTCTTAGCTTTGGTTTATTGATTGATTGAATGCACTTCTGTGAGTTCTAGACTCATGAGTTACATGATTCATGATGGTGAAGCTGTCATGGTCAAAACATGTTTGCTAATTAGTATTACTAACCTGGTACACAAAAATTCACAGTTCAGTCCGGACCATACAATATTATCAGCTAATTAAAACCTATTTGTCATGCATGAGGGGAAATGTTGTTTGTCTTCTCTACAAATATTCCTCGTCACAGAAAAGAGTACTGTTTTGAACATAGACATGGTCCCCAAAACAACTTCGATCATTTATTTGTATCAAAATATATGTTGAAAAACAAATTAATTGTGATATTAGGTGCATTCTCAAGACAATTTATGCATACTATTTCCATATGACAAATCTAAATATATATAGACATACTATGTGGCAAGCGAGCTTAGAAGTGGTTGGGTGTAATATCCAAAATGCCACCTTTCTTTTGTGACTAACGCGCGCGCGTGCGCGAGCAGGAGGGGAGGGGGGGATCTCACCATCCTACTGGCTCTGTAATTTGGGGTGTAAAAAGAAGTACCTGATGTTTCTTTGTAAAATGTACTTGCCTTGGTTTACCTTATCAATCTTTTTGACTCATAGCTTGCTACTTTGCTTCTATTGCAACACAGATTGGAGATGAGCTTGGCGATATATATGATTATGTTGCACCATGCTTTCCTCCTAGGTATGTTGATAATTAGTATAAAGTATAAACTACACTTATCTAGTTGCTAGATTTGGAATATCTGTTCTGTATACACAGGAAGTTGGCAATTTTTTTTTAGAGTTTTAGGGCATAGCCTGTCTTTCAACTAAAGTCAAAAGACGGTTCAACCGTTTACAGCATAGCGAGCGGCATCCCACTCGGGAAATATAAGCTTCCAGTTTAACCCAGCCAAACAGACACTGACACACACCATACCAGCTACCGAAAGAAAGACAGCACCTTACAAGACAAAAAGCAGGAAGTTGGCAATCAGTTTACTATAATAAAGACAAGTCTGCGCACATCAAAATAATGTAATAGCCAACTCTTGCTGTAACTTTAAAAAAAAAAAACTATAACAAGACAAAGGCATGTTAAGAGCTCACACAATGGGCCACAATTTGTGTCTCATAAAATTACCTTTTGTGAACGCTTCCAAATTCATGTTCTTATAATTTCTCGATAAGTCAGTTGATAGAGAACAGAAGTAATGTTATTGCTGAAAACTAGTACGCAGGAGTAAAGGGAAGAAGTCTTTGCTTTTATTACTATAGAATATTGATGACCTGATTGGTTATTTTGACATGCCATCTAAAGCTAATATCCTGAAAGGAAGCAGGGCTATCCTTAGAACTAGTGATTTGCAGAACATTTCCTGATGGTTTCCTTATCTTTGCCAACACATTAAATTGTCGCATTCCTTATTTCTGCACAGATATGAAATTTTCCAGCTCATGGTAAACCTGTATACTGAGAGATTCATTCAGATGCTTCGACTTCTCAGTGATAGAGCAAACGATATCCAAAATATAAATATCCTGAAGGTACCTTATCTCAAATATCATAATATAGTTCTCACCACACCTTTTCAGATTGTGCTCCTTCGATTCATGAGTAATGAGTAAACATTTTTTTTACTTCTGTTCTTAGCAAGCTCATTAATAGACTAATCACTGTAGGTGACTGGTTGGGTTGTGCAATATCAAGAAAATTTGATTGGTCTTGGTGTGGATGAATCACTTGCCCAAGTTTGTTCTGAAAGTGGTGCACTGGATCCCCTCATGAACATGTATGTTGAGCGTATGCAGGCAACAACCAAGGTACTTCTTTCTAGATCTGTTGAATGTAGATGAACTTAAACATGAGAATCATGTATTATTTCTTGTTTTCTTCTGTAGAAATGGTACAGTAACATTTTGGAGGCTGACAAAACACAACCACCAAAGAGCACAGAGGATGGAAAACTATATACACCTGCAGCAGTGGATCTATTCAGAATATTGACAGAGCAAGTTCAGATAGTTAGAGACAACAGCACAGACGTCATGCTATATCGCATTGCTCTTGCGGTTATTCAGGTATTTATATAGTTACTCTATGAGATTATGTAGTCTACCGGGTTTGTTGTGTTGTGCTTCACGCTTTTGTAATCAGTTAATACGTTATTTAGATCTTCTATTTTTGTCATTTGCAGGTCATGCTTGATTTTCAAGCAGCTGAGAGGCAAAGACTTGAGGAGCCGGCTTCTGATGTTGGTCTGGAATCTCTATGTGCATTGGTATGTTCCTTTCTGCTTTTGGACCTCAATGAGATGTGAATTTCCTGTCTTCCTTTATTGCTTATTATTTGATCCTTATGTTGTATGTGGGTGCAGATTAACAATAACCTGCGTTGCTACGAACTTTCATCAGAGCTAAGTAGCAGTACATTGGAGGCACTTCCACAAAACTATGCTGAACAGGTGCAAATCTGTGACAAAGCTTTTGCTCTTTATTAGATGTCATTCTTTCAACCATGTTTTAACTTGTCAAGAGATGATTTCATGTTTTTTGAATTACATAGCTCAGTCATTCTTAAGTTTCTTATGAACTTGAAATATTACACATAGTATCAGGGCCAGGGTTCTATTTCCCACCAGGGTCAGATTTTTACTTGTCTCTGAAGGGGAAAAAAAAGTCTCTTGGCATGGTTCCGGAGAGAGAAACTTGTCTAGGCATACTTTTTTTAAGGGTACAGAGAGCAACCAGACTGTATGCATTAGCTATATCGGTTCTCTTTCTCTGTAGGAACCAAATTTCTTACTTTTGTCTGGCATGCAGAATAAAGTTTCCTGGCAAATATCAGTAGATGGAAGCTGTCTGGATTTTGATATTCATAAATCAAAATTTGGATGTAAATATGTATTAGTCCTATGGGTGTAATTTTCAACTTTGACCTGACCAACATGGAGGCATTCTTGTGGAGTTGTGGTTGGTCTAAAGAATACATTCTTGTTGTCAAAAAAAAAAAAGAATACATTCTTAAATATCACCATACTTGTACTCCCCTACCTAGCTAGAAAGCATCAGATGTATGTTTCTTGGATCATAGCTTGCAAAACTGAGAATTGTCCTAAATCTAAGCATCGCATGCTTTGCAAATACTGTACTATTTATATGCAAATGTTGTTTGTGCTAGTGAAATTCCACTGGGAACCAATCTCACTTCCAAAACTGGGATGTTTGAAATTTGAATCGGGAGAACAAACTGGCTGGGAGAAATCCGGTCCCTGTCGACTACTGGTCTGGGTGCTTGGCTGTATTCTTGCATTCTCTGTAAAACTGAAAATATTAACCCTATTTGTAGCTTGATGTTAATTGTTCTTTACTGTACAATGTTTCTATCTCTTCACTCACCTTATGTTTTTTGAAGTATAAGCAAAATATTCTGTTACAGGTTAATTTTGAGGACACTTGCAAAGGATTTCTCGAGGTTGCCAAGGTTTGTGCTGCATGCATACGATATAGCTATACATCTATTTACCTCGTCCATGAAACAGTCATTTCAAGCATTATTATTTGTTCTTTCAACAGGAGGCTGTCCTCCAAACTGTTAGTGTTATTTTTGAAGACCCAGGTGTGCAGGATCTACTCGTAAAGCTTTACCAGAAAGGTACTTCAATAGCAGCATTGTCCGTGTTCTCTTTTTCTTTTGGGTGTTTAGTTTCCGAAGTTAATCAATCCTAGATGGAATGGCCCATCATGAGATAATCCCATGAAATTTGGTAGGATGGCCTCATTCCTCATGTTTACACTAGATGTGTGTTTATGAGGGATGAGTTGATGGGTCAGGTGAACCCATTCCATTTCTCGAAGCAAACAAGAAAATTAGGTTTGAAGCTAGTATAAAATGAACCATCAGCCTCCCACTCAAACCAAACACTTCATATATGTCAGTTCTTGGTCAGTTTTTGAATTTTAACGCCTGCAGGTCCTTTCATTCTGTAAGAGATTGATAGATTTTCTGTAAATATTGCCTACTATTTTCAACAGCTACTTGTCATATTTGGTGCTAACAGTTGGTTACACTTGTTTGGTAGTAGTTAACATTCAAGGCCTTTTTGGATAAGAAGCATTAGGACCTGGATGCTTAGGATTTAGCTTAAACTAAACCCTAAAATCATAGAGCGATCCCATTCTTTTGAACACACCCTCAAATTCTTTGAGAATTTACTTTTGCCATTTTGGCTGTATAACTATGTGCTGAATCCCAAGTGGGCATATCTGACGTGTGCTTCAGTAGTGAGTCCAGCATGATTCTGTTAATACCCTCCCAGTAAGCAAGCTAAGTTGATGTACTGCTTGGCACAAAGGTGCCAACAGTCATGAACTGTTCTAGTGTGCTTTGCCTAATTTTTGTGACATACTTCATGTAGTGTCTTCTCTTGTCTATGGAATGTCTGGTTGCAATTTGTTCTCACACGATTCTTTCTGCCCAGACTGGCTGGAGGGAATGGTCACAGAATATCTTGTCGCGACATTTGCTGATTACTTTGGTGATGTTAAAATGTAAGCTTTATTTTCCTATTAAAACTGACATGTGGTATGGAACTATCTAGGAATGTACATTTGTTAGTCGCTGAATTCTTACTCTTGGTAGTAGCAGAATTCTTACTCTCGTCGAGAGAGGATGACACTAGAAGTTGGGGCAATTTTCTGGTTTATTTCTCACACAATGCCATGCCAACCTGAGGGGTTGGGGATACATATTTATAGGCTGCTAGCCAGCCAAGCATATGCCAAGATGCTAGTCCTAGATGCTAAGATGCTGTCTTAGCCAGTCAAGGATGTTGTCCTTGATGGGCAGCAAGACCACCATGCTGCCACAAGGACCATATGCTGCAGCCCCACAAAGACCAGCCAACACAGAGACTTATCCATCAACATTCCCTGGAAAATCCTGTGGCCTATACATATTTTGTTCATTATGAAACGATTTGTGGCATAGTTTTGAGAACTGCACCACACCATATTCTATGCCATCAAGCCACGCCTGAAGTTTACTGAAAGATCCCAAAATATCAAACGTAAACAATGTGTTTGCCAAATATGGAAACTCATGTGCATGCTAATAAATTTAAAATACTTGAATGGATTTGTGAATGTTAAAAGTTGCAGGTAGATCCAGTGCAATTAATTTTGTCTGCACTATTTAATGTTTTCAACATATCAGTAGTGTTTCTCATAAACTAAGGAGTGTTATTTGAATGTACACTTCAAATTTCTGCTCCGGTCAATTTAGTTTCTCGAAGTTAAATGTTAACAGTCTAGAGTTTTGCTTATAATAGTTGTCTTTATGTGCTTTAGTTTAATACCTTTGTGTGTGTGTGTGTGTGTGTGTGTGTGTTTGTAGGTATATTGAAGAAAGATCATTTCGAAGATTTGTGGAGGCTTGCATAGAGGAAACAATTGTGGTCTATGTTGATCATCTCCTTTCTCAGGTTTGCAGAACTACCCTTAGTGTTCAAGTTAGTTAAATCGTATCATACTGTACCCTAAATCTCCATATCTGATGTAGTGTTCAAGTTAATTAAATTGTGTCATACTGTACCCTAAATGTCCATATCTGGAGGGACTTTAAGGATCATATAATATATATTAACACTCTAAAAGGAAGACTTGCAGTGTTTCCTAGAAACGATTCTGTACAGAATAGTCACTGCTGTACACTGGGTTCATACCAATTTGACAACATTCACCTCCAAAAAAGAAATTCACATGACATGTAATATTATGTCTGAGAAGAACTTTCAAAAGCTAATCTCACAACTGCTGTCTGACATGTCCTTTCAATAATTACTATGTGTTTCCTTTGCGTCTGTAGAAAAACTACATAAAAGAAGACACAATAGAGAGGATGAGGTTAGATGAAGAGGTGCTTATGGATTTCTTCAGGGAACACATCAACGTGACAGTAAGTATAATTTCTGCTAGGATTTTGTTCAGTTACTACTACAGATTTTTCTTCATTCAAAGCTGAAAACTAGCCAGAGTCTCATGTGACAGTTCGAATGCTGAAAATCGTCTGCAGTTTTGTGCATGCATTTTATTGAAATGTGGATACTGTGGGGTTTTTTTTGTCATTGAACACCCATTGTCCTAGAAAGGCATATGATGTTTCTGTATTACTAACTTGGAACTGAAAAGTTGTCTTTACACTGATCCAGAAAGTTGAAAGCAGAGTGCGGATTCTGGCAGATATGAGGGAGCTAGCTTCAGCTGAGAGTTTGGATAGCTTTACTCTCATTTACACAAATATACTGGAACATCAACCTGATTGCCCGGTAATTTGTCTGCCTAACAAATATATTCAGCTTTGCTAATGCTTGATTATTAAAAATATGAAACAGCGTGTTAATTTCTCATTATGCCCTACAACTTGACATCTGCGATTTTTAGCCTGAGGTTGTCGAGAAGCTTGTGGCAATGCGGGAAGGCATTCCAAGAAAGGAAGCTAAGGAGGTAACGTCACAACGCCTCTCACATCGTATGCGTCATTGGTGCTGCTCTGTTTTCATGAACCTATGAACGGTCAACTGTGGTCCAACAGAAGGCCACTTTGTGCTTATTGACAGATTAGGTTTTTTTCGTATGCTTACTAGTAATTTGGTCGTAGATTCTTACTCCGTAGTCGTTTCTTAGGTCGTACAAGAATGCAAAGAGATATACGAGAACTCGCTTGTGGATGGCAGCCCTCAGAAGTCCGGTTTTGTGTTTGGCAAATTGAAGTGCTTGACAGCAAAGAAAGGCATATGGAGGAAGCTTGGGCAGTAAGTGAGGACTTGCAGCAGAGTGGACAAACTTACCACCAAGACAAAGACTGTACATTTCATTTCTAAATGATCATTCTTTTGTTCTTTTGTCGATGCTACTGTTGGGTTTCACGTTTATACTATCAGTGTGTACGCAGCTTCAGGAGCAAAAATGTATATTCCACTTTGCTTAGCTACAGAGAATTTTGGTGTAAAAACATGTAATTTATTCAATAAAATGATTGTTATTTGCAAGAAGTTTGCGCTAAGTCATCGTACGCGCTTGACAGCTGCGGATTCAGGCGCACCGCGCACGTCATGTATGCTACTCTGTAATCTCTGTGAAATCAGGACGAGGCGGCTATAGCATATAGACGGTGTCAAGTGCAGATAAGCCTCATTCGCTCGTGGGTCCGTCGAGCCATTCGAAACATGTGTTCGAGGTGACGAGGTATAGGCCGAACCCGCCCAGCAGAAGGCGACTTCCCAACCGTCGACACTGAAGCATCGCGAATGAATTTGTTTCTATTTCCGGCGCTGCTACGAGCAGTGCCTATAAGCCATGAGCCGACGAACAGTATTTTTCTCTCACACCAAACCAGTGAACAGTACTTTCAGCCATGGTTTATAAGCCAAACCAGTCCAAACGAACAGGGCGAAAGTCGACGATGTTTAGACGAGGGGAATCGCCGGCGTCTAGACGTCCGATGGGATACGATTTTGTAGAAACGCCATCACGTGACCCTGGCTTTGGTCGGCAACTCGTGTATGCCGTTGCGTTGTATCGCTGCTTCACGTGCACATCCATCTCGTCCCACCTCGCACGCATACCCCGCCCCCATCCGCCACTCCTTACCCTTGACCCCCTCCTCTCTCTCCGCGCGGGTGGGACCCAGGAGCCGCGATGAGGACGAGCACGCCCTGTTCGCCCATTCGCTGGCCCCCAGCTCGTCGCGCCCCTTCCCCCGGCGCCCGGGGCATGTCCCCATGACTCTCTGAACATACCTCTGAAACACGAAACACTTGCAACATAAAACACTTGAATGCAACATACGTCTGAAGCAAATGAAATATCTAGAACATACACTTGCAACATGTGTGTGAAGCATATGCAACATCCAGATAAAATACTTGCAACTCACAACATGAAAACACTTATTGCAATATAAGACCGAAACATTTGCAATATTTTAAACATACTCTTGCAACATATGTGTGAAATATAAGCAACATCCAGATAAAAAACGCTTGCAACATAGTCTGAAACAGATGAAACATTTTGAACAAACGCTTGCAACATGTCTCTGAAATACTTGCAACATGCCTCTAAAATATTTGTAACATATGTAACATCCCGATCTACTTTTGCAACATCCATATGAACCACTTGCAACATAGCTCTACTGAAACATTTGAATTGTAGCACTTGCAACATGCATCGTATCCCCGTGTGGCCTCCTCCGCCGTCTGCATCGGGGCGCGACGCGTCACAGCCATAGCAGGAGGCGATGCCGGAGGGCTTCCGCACCGGGGCCCGACGCTTCTCCTTGCGCTAGCGACGCCTGTTGGCGTCGTCGGGCGGGGCAGGCAGCGGAGCAGGAGAAGCAACAGTCGAGCGGACGCGCGGAACAAGAGCAGGAGCAGCGTTAGGAGCGGTGGGGCGGGCGCGTGGAAGAGGAGCAAGAGCAGTGGGGCGGCATGACAAAGCAAGAGCGGGAGCGGGGGGGCGTGGTGCGGGGGTGGGAAACGCTGTGACGGATGTGGCCGATGCGAATGAGGAAAACATCGCTCATTTTTTTTTACAAACCGTGTATGTCGTGGTGAGGGGAGCAGGCCTGTGGGCGGGTTCACAGGCCCAGCTTAGCGTCCAGACAGACGGACGCGGAACGGAGACCCGCCGGTGGAGCATTACCGTCAGATGAGATGTCCACCACCACGGATAAAGTCGATGATGTTCATGTTTGCTGAGATGAGATGTCCACCAGATTTTCATCTACGCATGTTTGTTTCGAGTCTATCCGTGATTCATTACGGCGTAATCGGATACCGGCCTATTCAGATACGGCCCCGCCTCCTTGGCCGTAATCGCATCCAACTTCCCTCAACTCGTGTCTCCCAGCTAAAAGGCCACAAGCAGTAAGCCATCAGTCCTCAGCGATGCATGTTCGCTCGGTCGTATTTGGCTTATAAGCCATGGCTTCTCAGCCAACGAATAATATTTTTCTCTCTACACCAAACCAGCCACCAGTACTTCGCCATCTGTTCATGACACTGACGGCCCATCTGTTCGTTGCCGCCGCCGTCATGCCAGTTCATGACTCGATTCATCTCCTGCATTCGTTCGACAAACAAAAGCAGACCCAGGAGCGAAGAAAGTGATGTTTGAGCCAACGGTACACTTCGGATTATCTCCCTTATTCCATTCCTTTACAGCTTACAACAAGAAATGCTTCAGTTTTTTCCTCCCTCGTGACAATGCAACGAACAAATAACTCAACAATGCCCTAGGTGGTACGCTACGGTACAAGGAAAAGGATTAACATTCTACAAAGTCTGTATCCTTTGGATCTGCGACTCAGCTTGCGAGTCGCTAGCTGGATTATCTGGAGTGTGCTCGCTGACAAAGCTCTCGATCTTATGAAATGACTGCGAAGATGTTAAGAGTGTTATCTTATAAAAAGCTGTCTGATGATATGTGGAAACTGGAAAGAGAAATGGTATTCGAGGTAAGCTTACCTCAATTGCGATATCAGTGGGTGTCAGCTTAGAGACATCATGGTGACCTTGTTTAGATGCAATCTCTGCAAATGCCAGGCACAGCCCACAGGTGTGTTAATCCAACTGGAACTTGGAACAAAACTATAATCAAGTCTTATGAAGGACCATCTGATCATATAGTTTGCCAGATTATCCAGATGGGAATCTTACCTTCCAGAGAAACCCTGACATCTGCATTTGCATAAGCATCACCCCTTTGCTCTGCAAGCATGCTGAGCTTAGAAAAGGCCTAATTAACATAGAAGGAACCCAGTGAGTGATCCGTATTAGAACTAGCATAAAAAGTGTGATCATGCCTACAGATACCACAAGTAAAGGCCTGGAATCCAGGATAGGGCTTCAAGGCTTAAGTGGATCTATGAGCAGTTCTTTGTCCAAATAGAATGGAAGAAACAGTTCCGTTTCACCAGCATGAAAGAAATTGAAGGAACAAGTAGCTACCATTGTGTATGGATCACCAGATGGTTGATCCAGAAGAGGACGAGAGGCAGTTCCCACTTTAGCAATACGCCTAGCAAGAGCATCCAAGGGCACATCTAACCAAACAGATAGTCCCTTCTTCATATATTTCCTGATAATGCAACGACATGTCACAATACTGATTTAAAGAAAACAAAGCGACCCATTTAAAAGAAAGAAATAAAGTGAGCTCTACATACCAGTTAACTGGTCGGATAACAGCACCACCTCCGGTGGCAACAACTAATCGTTGCATGGAGGACAAATCTCTCAAGACACTACTCTGCAAGGCATGAAACACAAAGAAAGGTAACATCACAAGCCAAAGCTTCCAACTCTGGGCATTAAGGAATAAAAAACAAACATTATAAATCAGAGAGAGTACTTGAGGATGTCAGTAAAGAATCGGTAACCATTACCTCATTATCCCGAAAGAAGGCTTCGCTATGAACCTTGAATATTTGGGCAACTGAAGGCATTCCAACAGCTTGCTCCACTAATTTGTCACTGTAAAACATAATTCAGAGCAACAAATCTCATCATCAGTACCTGTGCATCACAACATCCATAGAAACCTTCAACAAATTGCTAATTTACTTTCACAAAAAGACACAGACCTATCGAAGAACGAATAACCCAAGACTTCAGACATAATCTTCCCCACGGTACTTTTTCCAGAACCCATCATTCCTGCACACAAACACTCATCAATCATAAATTCAAATATGGCAGTTTCATCTAAAAGTGGGCATTCTTTATAGCAATCGCAATATAGGAGGATGAGGACTAACCTACTAAGTAAATACACCTCCCGTTCAAGTAGAACAGGACTTCTTCTGATTTTCTCTGAAATCGTAGTACAATAACATTAGACCGGTACAAAAACACATGCATTCTCCATAGTAATTGTTGATCTGATCTTTTAGGAATCCAAGATCTTGGTCAATACCTTCAATAGGAGAGCTTCGTCAACGGAGTTATGCAAGTTTTCATGACCTGCACAGGGATAAGATCATAAAAAAAATGTCAACCATAGGGATACAAGCATGGGGCTCCATCTTCCTATTTTCCATTTTCCTATAATCCGAAACCCGATTGATTTATCAATTTCTGACAAATCAAACCACTCAAAAGGCATAGATCCTCCCCGCAACCCTAATAAGAAGAAAACAAAACTCCGGAAATCACTCGGAACCCATGGAACCAAACTACTTCATAAAATCCTACAGCCAAATCACACGTCAATTCCATGAAAGTCAACAAATATGACGAATCCAAACATGGCCCAATAGCATTGATTCGATTAGAGCGAACCGAATTCGCAACAAACGGAGTAAAAAAAAACGACAAGGAAGACAAAAAATGCCGAATCACGCCAATCTGACCACAATATGTGTATGTAATGTAAAAAACAGAGAGGCGAAGAAGGGGCTGTACCACCGAACGATTTCTTCGCACGGAGCGGTGCGACAGGCTTGGACCCGCGAGCCCGCACAGCGACCGCTGCTCCCGACGGGTCAGCGACTCTCAGGCTGCCGCTGGGCGACTGTAGGCAGCCCCGGCGCCGGCCGGAGCCGAAGCCCGCCGCCCGCGTCTGCAGCGCCAGGCCCACGCCCCCCGCCTCCATTGCTCGCTCGCCGGACGCCGGGTGGTGCTCTGCTGCTGCGGCGCGGGGAGAGGGGACGCGGCAACTAGTCAGCTACGGCTCAATCTCAGCGCGATCCGGGCGTGTAAAGAAGCAGAGGGAGGGCAGGGCGCAGGCGGCAGGTGGTGGTAGCCCGTGGCGGTGGCGGAAATGTGGCCATGTGGGGACAGTAAAATAGTGACGGGCGTGCATCGGGCAGGACGCACCAGACGCTGCCGAGTAGTTGCGTATTTCGACCTCGAGTTTCCCTTTTTGCCCTTGGGCATTTGCTTTTGTTTGCTTGTTTTGTTCATTTGTTGTGATGGCTTAGGTAGTTGGTGCCCTGCCCTGGCTGCGCCTAGAGCCACTGGCATTGCGCTTCATTTATATTTATTGATTGATGTTCTTGTGTAGTTACATGTCACGTTTATTTTTATATATATAAAAAATCATTCATCGTCTTACCAAAGGCCAAGGACATAAGGGTTGGCATAAAAAGATGGGTGTTGCCACAATGTCACCTACCATTTCAAGGATCCTCGTCTTCCAAAACGCAGCGTTGAAATGAATTTGGATCGGGGCGTGTTACTAGTATTGGTGAAAAATATTTATACAATTGCATATGAAGGTTGGAATTCCTCAGCTTATCCGGTTCAGCTGGGTATTTTAGTCAAGGACGCACGGTGGGTTAGTTGGGGGATCTAGCTGAGTCAGAGTCACCTAACACTGGGTCGGGGTCGGGTGCCACGTCAGACAGATGTGGCTGGTGGGAAGGGGGTATCTCGGCAGAATCGTGCGGTGGACTGATGCGGAATCGATGCAACATGTGGGAGAAGATCATGGGCCGGCCCGTGCTTTTTGATATATCCGCTTGTTTTTTGTACGTATAGTTTTTAATAAAAACAAATTTTCAGGGAAAAAAAGATAGTAAAATTCACGTCTTCCTCAGTTCTATTTTGGAAGTAAGCCCCTCAAAATATATTACTGGGAAATCAAGCATCTGCCTTTTTTCTTTCGAGATAAAGATTGGGAAATTCTATTGTTTTGAGACAGGGCAGTAGATTGATGACCGTCAATAGAACTTAGATAGACTTGCCAGTCTTAGCAAGGACTGCGGCATCATTAAATATTCTGGTTAAATATCACGAGGAGCATAGGAGAAACGGAAAACACTAACAACATGTATTCCATGTGGTTGTTGCGCTGTGTGGAGAAATGTCTAAACAAAATGCAACGCGATAGTAGCTCGTAAATGCTTTGTTTCCTGCTAATTTAAACGACCAGCCAAAACATGGTCTTAAGCCACCAACCACACAACTCCAGCTAATAAATTATTTTCTCGCATCAACAAACTTATTAATCAAACTTTTTCAACGTAAACAAATATTATTTTTCTGACAGTGATCTTAAGCCACCAACCACACAACTCCTGCTAATTTAGACGACCGGCCGAAACATGATCCTAAGCCACCGCCCACCAACCGCACAAGCACAACTAAATAGTCGCAATTGGGAGCGTGCTTGCTTTTGGCCTGGTCAGAACCAACTCTTCAGAGTGAGTGACAATGCCATCCCATCACGGCATCACGCCGGTCGCCACCAACCAAACAAATGCGTTGAACACTGTAAGAACTAGCTAGGGATAAAAGGGACGGAGATAATCACCCTGTTCGCTAAAATTTGGTTTACGCTGATATTTATATTTAAATATTATGATTGGAAAATACTATTCTATAACTAAAAAGTAGTTCTAAATAAGCTCAAGCGAATAGTGCATATATGATGATAACTCAACCAGCCATTCAGGCAGAGAAATCAGTCAAATGGTAAAAAAAAATGCCAACAGACTTTGATTTGATTACGAGCATGACGCGAGTGGTTTCAGCGAATCTCCTTTATCTTTGATCCTTGCAGTTGCAGGGAAGTTACTGCAGCCCGTTGCTGTCAAATGGATAAAAAATTGCCCTAGGATAGTTACTGCAGCCAGACTGTTGATAAAATTGATTACGAGCACCAAACAAACCATGATGGTTTGACTAGCATAGACTAGTCTGGGCCTTTAGCTTCTCTCGAGTCGTGCGGTTGCAGGTAAAGTTACTGCAGCCCGTTGCTGTCGGACAGAGAAAACCCTAGGATACGGGTTACTGAATATTTGAGCCCGTTGAAGCGGTAACACACAAAATGGGAACCTCTTAAAACAATGAGCTCGATGCAAAATGGAATGACAAGTAACAGGCAGTTCATCTGCAGGCAACAGACAGTGCATGTGGAGGCAGCCACAAGAACAGTTTCCAAGACTCCAGCCAGCAGTGACAAGCCCACAACACACGGTCAAGTCCAAATACGGATGGGCCGGCCGCCAGCGGACGGGAGTGGGCTGGGCCAATCAGTGATTCAGACATTCAATGGGCTGGCGCGGGAAAAGACGAAGCTGTGAATACGGCTGAGACCTGCAAAAGCGGTATGCAGTCTGACGGTGTGTCGGTCGGTGCGAAAATTTCCGGTCCCGGATCCATCGAGAAATGGGCGGACAGTGTTCTGTTGCCGCCCAATAAGTGAATAGGACAGCGGTCTTACATCAGCCGAACGATCCGACTTGCATGCGTTGGTAAGGGGTGGAAAAGACGAAGCTGAGACCTGAGAGGACAGTCAAGGGATCCGTCGAGAAATGGGCAGTTTCGTGCCGCCCAATAAGTGAATAGGACAGCGGTCTTTTACACTTTGGTGGGTAATAAAGAAAGAGAAGTTAAGCAAATAAATACAACTACTCCCTCGCCTGCAAAGTTGTACTGTAATGAGATACACTATATTATTATTGAGCTCCAGCTATGCAAACAGCGTGGAAGACTGTTGCATACTTGCATAGATCGTAGATCTCGTAGATCGACCCTAGCATATCAGGTGGTACCGTGGAATGGGCGCACGCGCATGGCACCCAACTGCCCAGCATAATTGTCAGGGACGCGAAAACGTGATGAATGAAAGAGACTCCGCAAATGCACTGTGTGCATCACCGATTAAAAGGATGGCTCGCCGCCGCGCCCAATGCTGTGGCCACGGAATTGTGAAATCGGACGCATGTGGTGCTAAGTCCAGGGACGATGCGATTTCTAGAGCGCACGTTCATTTGTTCCAACTGCTCTCTTTGCGTGGACACAATCTTTTCTGACAATAATTTTGAGAAGATCGTGTTCCCTAACCTCTATCATGGACGAGTCAGATGATAGTTCAGTACGCCAGTTTGATTGCTACACAGGGTTCGCAGGTGTGAAGGAGAACTAACAAACACATTTACAACATGTAAGGGCCAAAAATACAATACTGCTAACAAACTATTCCCTTCCATTGTTTTGATACTACAACGTTTCTTGGCAATGGGAGAATGCGAATGCTTAGGCATCGTGGTGATTGCAGCCATCGACTAGCTACCTTAATAGTAAAGTTGTTCTGCTGAATTCCATGCTGAGAACTAGTATGAATTAACTGAAAATTCGTAAGCCGTTTACATCTTGTTAAGCCTAATGCTTACCCAAAGTAGCTCAGATACATCATTCTGTAGTGTATAGCCGATTTCTTCTGATTCTACACCAACATTACCAACCCTTGTATAGTAGGCAAAACTGGTGTTTACCTAGATTTTTTTGTTTGTACAGGGTGATTACAAGGTTATTCAAATAGGCTCATGGTAAAAAAAAAATGAGACTGATTCCCTAATCTACAACAGGCAGCCTAGATGTTACAGAGATGCAGTATGGGTAAATCTCTACTATAATGTCAGTTGCCAAACCCAAATGGTGATTTAGTCCTGCTGCCGCCTTCCCCATATTGTTCGTTCCATTTTCTCAATTCATTCATACTCGTTGCATCATAAGAAACAGACGAGCTAACCTGCGTTAGGAAATAGCCAGATGTTACGAAAAGTGAGATTAGGCAGAGAAGGGAAATCAGGATTACAATCAATACCTTAGCTTTTGCTTGGATAAAATCATCCAATTTAAGGGGTCTCAGATAACTGTTTTCGTTACTCACACGTCCCTAGAAAAGATAGGAATCATGTAAGGAAACTTTGTAGAAGTGCAGTCTTTATGGTAGAAAGGTCGACACAAGTGAACAGTTGAACGAGCATAAGCACCTTTTTTTCTTCTTCTAGCAGTTCATGAACTGGCCTATATGCTGCAGCAACACATAGGTTCTGCAGAAACAAACAGTGAATGGGTTGCACATAGACATGAAATAACAGTTTCGTTCTTCTGAACAGGGAAACAAGAATACCACGATTGTTCTAGTTTGGTACCTTTAGGTCGCTCCCTGAATAGCCTTCTGTGGCATTTGCAAGCTCATCGAACTTGAAATCAGATTCTAGCTTTTCTTTAGCAAGTAAAATCTTTAGAATCTTCATTCGGTTCTGTGCATCTGGAAGGTCAACATATATCCTGTGGACCATGGAACCAATGAACATCTTGCTAGATGACCATTGCTTAAATTTGTGTGCGAAGCAAGAACATGGAATCTTAGATGTTACCGTCTGGGTAAACGCCGTATCACAGCATCATCCAGATCAAATGGACGATTTGTCGCACCAAGAATAAGGATCTGTTGGCTCTCTTTGGACCTGAGACCATCCCAAGCTGCCATAAATTCATTGCGCATCCTTCTTGTTGCTTCATGCTCAAATGCACCTCCTCTTGCGCCAAGTAAGCTGTCAACCTACAACAACCAAACCGTATCATGCCAGGAGATCATAAAAAAACCACCGTACGTTGAATCATGCTCAAATTTCAGCCAAAGTAATGACAAGAAATGGTTAAGAGTACTCTTGTTTTTCTTCTTCCATTTTACTAGTAAACATACAAAAAATCATCTTTCATGTTGAGATTCAAAAAACACAAGTGTCACTGTCAGCACATGATGAACAGTGCCAGGTTGACTGCTTGTCTCTTTTGTTTCTTGACATCTAGGATGAATTTCAAACTGAATTGCTGCAACTATACTTAACTTTATGTGTACTAAATACATGTTTTTTTCATGATTTTTTGAAGCATTGCAACATGATATTTTAGCTAATGAGGGCCCAAATCTGCATTGATTAAACATACCTCGTCAACAAATATGATAACAGGAGCTAGTCGACTCGCAAAGGAGAAAAGGGCCTTTGTGAGCTTCTCTGCATCTCCAAACCACTGTTTAAAGAAAATATAATTTGAAGTCAGTGGTTGGTTGGAAAATGACTAGCATATATGCATGAGACTGCTGGTCAATGATCATCTTGTTCACAATCATTCAAGATCTTTGGTTGCTTGTACAAGGAATAAGAATATAGTTGATTGCTAATATATTTTGATGCAAGATTAACTACAGATGGTCTTTTGGCTGCTTGAGTTAGACATGTCACCCTTGTATCAAATTGAGAAAAATGGTGCTTTCGTGCTCAATTACAGCCATGACCATATGGAATTTGACTTTTAGAAAACCAAAATTTATGTTAGATCATTACTATCTAATAACTATCACCAGCCATCACTGATTGGTACAAAACACAAGAATTGTTAGCTAAGCCACTAATAGTCACTAGTCACAAATAAGGTGTGCATGTTTGAGAAAAACAAATAAGGCGTGTGACTAGGACATCCTAAAGCAATCTGGTGCAGCATGAACCAAAATTTCACAGTTGCCACATGTGGGAAACATTATCATAATTTGAATCCACTTATCCTGCGTTTATTTGAATATTATATATTAGTAAATCCTGCATCATCCCAAACAGGAACATTCAAACCCTTAACCAGACAAGACCTAGAACAGAACTTTTCCCCAGTAACAAATAACAGATATTGTTACGATCCAACTTCACACACAAGAAATTTCATGTATGTCATGAGCCAATATTGGTACCTTTCATCAAGCAAAGAACCTAACTGCCAAAGTCAATGGACAACCCCAAGAAC
The DNA here is from genome assembly GCA_904845875.1 of Miscanthus lutarioriparius. Lineage (NCBI taxonomy): Eukaryota > Viridiplantae > Streptophyta > Magnoliopsida > Poales > Poaceae > Miscanthus > Miscanthus lutarioriparius. Next base: position 10,943,938 of record CAJGYO010000008.1, read on the forward strand.
ATATGCCTACATAGAATAAAACTGCCAACTTGCCAAGATTGAATGGGGTTCTATTGAAACATCATTTAAGGTGTTCATAGTTTACCCAGGTGTGCAGCCCTCTAATTTTTTGCAGCAAGAATCTTCAGCAACATTTATCAAGCGTCTTGATTTTCTTATATAATTCATTTTACATATTATTAATGAACAAATAACTGAAAAAATCGATATAAAGAATTAAAGATACAGGTCAAATGAAATTACCTTTGATGTGAGTGTAGAACCAGTTATACTGATAAAATTTGCTCCAGCTTCTGTTGCAAGGGCTTTTGCCAAGAGTGTTTTTCCTGTTCCAGGAGGCCCAAAAAGCAAAACACCTTTACAGGGCTGACAAGGTGCACACAATCAAATCTTTGTTAGAAATTCAGTCAAGCACTTAGACCAATTCGAATATGCATAACTTCTGATAAGACGAATATCACAATGTTCGAGTGATTAAAAAACTAGAACTCAACATTTAGAGAATGAAGCTAAAGCAACAAGCTGTCTAAGAAATAGTGATTTCACTTGCAGAATCTCCACATTTTTCTGTTTATCTGTAACAAGTGTATCTTTAATTGCACAATCTCATTTTGTAATATAAGAAAGAGTTTATCTAAGAACCACAGATCAATTTAATTGAAGAACCTCTGCTTTTGGTTATCTGCTTCACATAAAAGCTAAAACTTATTTTTGCATCCATATGAAATTTGCATGCCTCAATCACATTACACATTGAAAAGCAACCATCATAAAACTAGACTTAAATACAATTAGGTGAATAAATGAGCAGTCATGTATGATAAATTGGTAACAATCAGAACCAAGCAGTAGCTTGGATGGTTAGTGCCGCCAGTTAAGAGGATAGCCACCCATGCTCGAACACGGGACTCATCAATTTGTGGGTGCCGGCACTGTAGGCGCTTTTTTCTGACACACAGACAGCACAGTGGCGTGTGCAGTAGCGTACAGTAGCGGGGGCAGGAAACGCGCAGGGGCACATGGCTAGCGAGCGCGCAGGAAACGGACGCAATAAATGGGCAGCAGATGGAGACAGTAACACACAGGATGTGAACAGTAATAGACCGCACTAAACGAACAGACGTGAACAGTGCCAACGGTGGCCGAAGCGCTGAGGAGCCAGGGATTCCTGGGCGCTTAAAGAGAGTAGTTAAGTTATAGTTATAATTATAGTTATTTACACAGCAATATCTGTATCAATTTACAGAGTGCAAAATAGATGCTGCAAAAGTGTAGTGTAAATGGGAATAGGATCATTCCAAATGACGCGAGCAGCTTTGAATGTTGCATCTTTCTCTACTACAGCAACCACATACATCGAAAGAACTCAAGTAATATCTGTTGGAGGTAACAGAGAAATAATCAGCCAGGGCTTCCAAACCCAGGCGACTGCTCTTTCATATATAGGAGATAAGTAGCACATTGATTACATTGATGGCTCATTAGAGCATTAACTAAACAGCTAACTGAATTCAATAGCAGAAACATAAAACATAACTTCTGGAAGACTTGACTACAATATCTACAGCGAAAGAACTCAAGTGACATCTACAGCATAACCTTGAATTCAGCCTGAAACATACTTCTGGAAGCTTGACTACAATGCTAAAGCAACAGCATCTTATAGCTATTTATTGCAGAAAATGTTTTTTTTTCCTGCAATAACTAATTCTACCACCTAGCATTTTGAGTTCATGCTAATATGAGGTGACTTATGTGTCTATCAATAATAAGGAGTCACTTAAATGCAATATTCAAGGCTCTGTGATATTTCTAGCAAAATATACATTGTGATTTTTTCATCATTGTTTCATACAGTTTTGTATCTCTATTGTTAATTTACTATTATATGTCTTACACTATCAAAACAATGCTAAAATATTTATGATATTTTTTAACATAAATTATGATGTCCGCTATCACCTCACAAAATTTGAAATTGAAACTCAACTTGTAAGTGGAGAAACAAAAAACAAATCTGTTAAGAGGTAAATTAGAACAACTGAAATAGTTGGAGAGAGTAAATCGAACCAAACATTAGTTTGAGGGTTATCTGGACGGTAGCGCAAACTGTGGTGGGGGTACTTTTGTCTTTTTCCCAAAAAAATCAATATATCTAGCAGAAAGTATGAAGTAAAAAAATATATCTACCAGAAAAGCAAGCCATACCCTTAATAAATTTCCATGTGAAAAAAGTTCAGGTCTCCTCATTGGAAGAGTAACAAGCTCATCCAATGTTCTCTTCACGTCCTCAAGTGCACCGATATCGTCAAATTTCACTCCAATTTCATTTGGAGGTACGACAGCAGAAATGAAATTGCGTTCATACTCATCTTTAGCCAAAACCTGAAGTTAGGAAGCTTATGAGTTTGTGTAGGCATATAGAACAATGACATAACAGAAAAGGCAGAGGAAAATCTAACTTTATGAGATAGACAATCAGTTGAATACCTTCAGATTTTGAGATGATTTCTTAATTGTTATACCCTGTTCCTTCAGCCTCTCGATTGCTATATCCAGACTTCATATAAATAAAAAACATTAGTAGCAAGGGACTGGCTAAGGTAAAAACAAATAAAACAATATTCAATGTTTCCCTAAAAACTATATGATGTGAAGTAGATATACCTCTCACGGGGAATGATTAATCTGTCACCCTTGATAGAAGGAAGATCTGTTGATGACAGATAGTGGTTTCTAGCCCATCCAACGACCTTCTCCGCTTCTGCAATAAACAACAAACTCATTGAACTTACTGATTCACATCAGTGCTACCAACTAGCAACGGAAACCTGTGACTGTTATGCAAAAATGGAGGAACAAAAGGAAATATATTTCAAATTTAGCACTTCACCCCGCTTCACTATTTCAAAATGTGCACCTTTTGCAGCGTAGCATTAGGATAGTGAATATTTTTTATACTTTTCCATCTGCAACCAACCAACTATAGGGTTTATTCAATGGAGCAGACCAGTTCACAATTAATTGTCAATAACTTTCAATGATTCATCATGTACCAGAAGTCCAGAATTTTTACACTATCTCTACATATAGAAACATCATGCTACCACTACAAAACCTTCACTCCAACAAGATTAATCTGGCACCAGGATTTTAGTACTGGTAACCACCCCCAAGCTGGCCACTGCCAATCTGCCACGGTGCCACCTAGGTGAAACCAGGATGTAGGTACATTTTTTTTTTTTTGACAAAGGGATGTAGGTACAGTTGGTTGCAGTAGAGGGTTAGTTGCACTTCAAGTTAGTAATAGCAGTGGTTCACTCGAACAAGCATAAAAGCACTAAACCCGAAAAAGAAATTCAGGATATCATAAAAAGAGTTGGTGTCAAATTCCACTATACTTATAAAAAAAATTATATTTCTGTTCCATTTTTGTTGCATTGAACCAGCACAAGACAAACCAGTTAAAAAAAATCAACTCATGTGATGTGCATGAAATTCCAGCAGAAGCATGGGCTAAAAATTTGAGTAGACATACTTTGTTTTGTTAAAACAATACCATCCGACTTCACATGCAAAATGTCCACACAAGAAAGATCATGCTCCTCAAGCACCTGCATTAACCAATCATCGCTTAGAACTCAGGAACCATGATAGTGAAGTGGCAATCTGAACGAAAATGGAGATGGATGGGAAGCGCAAGATCTGCATCCAAACCTTGTGCAATTTAACAAGGTTATGCCGCGAAATCATAATTTTTCTATCCTCTTCAATCTGATTATTAAAAACTCGTAGTTGTTCATCTTCCTGTATGTAAAGTAAAAAAGAAAGAAAGAAAGTTAGGAGCTATCATCAAGCTACAGGGCACTTGTAATTGAAATGTGGACTAGGCACTGTAATTCATTGATTTAATAATAAGAGGCGCCGTTATAGCTTCATCATGTGCTGGTACAGTGCATGTCAATAGTTTGTTTTGTGTAGTGCAGAAGATTGGTGAAAGATGCTAACCTCTGGAAGAGGAACAGTTAGACTATTGGTGAAGAGCTTTGATATGTCACCGGACCTTGAATATCTTTCTCCCTTCAGGCCCCCTACCAACTGCTTCAGTGGTGATGGCTGCATAGAAACATTTCAAATGAGTCGTATTGATTGTGAAATACTATAATTGAGAAGACAAACTTAAAACTTTTCATAGGCAATGACAAAAGAAGTCAAAGCTAATATTATAGGTTTCACAATTTGTGCAAATAACATTTTGTAAAGAGCTAAGCACTTCTTCAAGTAGCACAATTTCAATTCGTGCTAAAACAGTAGGTTTACATATGTCCTAGTAATGATAATGACCCACATTCTCTACCCACTCTAAGTCAAGGAATGAAAACATATGTAATCAGTCATCATTCGCAAACAAGGTACTGATAACTGAGAATGGACCTGAACGAGCTTGCTAGACAGTCATGCTTCACAATGTAAACCAACTAGTGCTGTTTTATGAATGTTTAGAGCAACTCCAAGAGACTCTCTATATCCTTCCTAATTGCTAGGAATAGAGATTTTGGTGAAAAAGTACCATTCAATAGCTACTTTAAATGGTTATCCAGAAATAGCCATCTTCTATCCGGATTTCTCTCTAGCCAAAGATAGAAAACGAGAATGGCTCTCTAGAGTGCAAACAAGATATAGAAAAATTGTTGGAGAATGGAAAGATATAAAAAGCGATTTTTATGCAAATGACTCTCCAAATGATGATTTAAAGAGTGAGCTTTAGAAAGACTCTTGGAGATGCTCTAAGGCAAAATAGGAACAGCAATATAATGGTGCAAAACTCATCCATTAGTTACCAAAAAAGAATGGAAATAATCAACCAAGACCCTTGATACAATAACAATAAAACCTATCTCAAGCATGTTTTAACATAAAAACAGTCAATAAAGGCTTTTGATACAAGTACTGAAGAAATAAATCATGATTATAATAGAAAGTAAACAGACAATAAACATATATTCATTTGAACAACATAGGATAATTACCAGTGAAGACAGGCGAGAGAGATTGTGGAACATCAGTGCAGGCTGTACATGTCCATAACATGCATAAGACCTAACAAATTGCTTATGTAAGTTGAATTTGAATTTTAGCAAGAATTATTAGATCTTACATGTTCCTTATCCTTGGGTGCTGCTGCCAGTATGTTCTGCCCACATATCAATACTACTGGTCCGGTAAGTCGGTCAAACATTTTCTCAACCCTTTGCACAAACTCTCTGCGATCTGATTTTGAAACTGCTCTAGATAACCATTGAGAACTGTCTGGAAAGTAGACAATTATTGGCTGTAGAGATGGCAGAACCTATACAGAAAAAGGTTCATTAAGCAAGTCCATATAGAGATTAACTTCTTCAATGAGCCCAACAACACTGGCAATATTTGAGGATTAAAACCAGCAGTAAGGAATGATTGCAGTATACATATGTAAAGCACCATATTTTCAAAACTTATGTAAAAATGAATGTCAAGATATATTTTGAGAAATCACCTCACAAAGTGCTTCAAGTGCGATATGCCAATCGTCTGATTCGGTATCATGATCATGTGCAATATCCTGAGCTAAGGCACAAAGAAATCAGATGGAATCAAAGTGATGGAATTGTCAAATTAAATCAAACAGCCGTTAGGGCTAGAGAGTAGAGACATACAATCAACCCAGTAAACAGTTGCTGTTCCATTTTCCTCCTTGCTAGTTACATCTTCATGGGCATCATGTGATTTCTCTATAGAAGGATCAAATATGACAGCAACCTGATCCCCATTGACCTCATATACCTCCCCACGCTGTCCATTTGATAGACCCCTGTGATTATTAGAGTTAGAAATGTTCCTCTTCATAATCTATAAGAACAATTTTCTAGACACAATTACAAGAGCAAATTTTTACATATCTTGTAAGTTTCTGCATGCATGGTAGAAATATCAATAGCAAAGAACTTTCCTCATAAAAAGGACAGTGATAGACAGAGAATCAATTGTCTAAGGAGCCGCAAATCAGGTATTTGCCAATTGCCAATACATTTCACTGGAACAAATTTTCAAAATCCCAAAGTACTCAAATAAAGAATACAAAGTTGTCTGAATTGCTCCTATTAGAGAAACTACATCCTAAACTATCATACTTTTCAAATTGGAAGATAAGCTCATGAGATATTCAGCGTGTTTCAAATAATAACTGGTGGCCAATAATGATTTGCCATGTTTCACATGCTACTAACAATGCATGTTTCAGCTTATAAACATCACCCAATTCTATATTGTAACATTGACAATTATATTGATAAAGGGAAGATCACAATTAAATTTTAATATTGACATGGAGAAAATAATATACAGAACTACAACGGGGAGGCCAGAACTGGCATAGCACAGAATCGGGTGTACTACAAAACCATTTTGTCCTGTTCCATGATATATACCCACCTTCCACTAATAAAAGTATAGGCACTCCTTGAGCCATCTTGAGTAGGTATTTTCCCCAAAATGATCCTGTGTAAGGTATATATGGTACATATCAATGTTAACATCAAGAAATTGAACTTTTAACATGGAGCCCATTATTGTGATATAAAGCACTTGTGAAACCAGAACAAAAAAAAATATTTTCTATTTTTCACCACATCATTATGCATCTATGCGAGCGCATGCATGCATGCCCACTTGCTTATTCCAAAGCCAAATGATCCACACCTATAAGACCAAACCCAAACAAACCAATGTTGTTTGATATTTGAGTAAACATAACAAAGATAAGTCATGGTACCAAGCTAAGAACCACAAAAGTTAACTCGGATCGGCATCTATACTGTATCAAACTCATCAGTTGGTTTGTCCTTCGCATCCACACACATTAGCCTACAAAGGTCAATCTTATCCATCTATTTGACCTCATCCAATGGTTCATCTTGATTTTGTGCTTCACCTTCCTTTATAACAATAAATAACATTAATGCTGCTAATAATGCTCCTAATCACCCTTCACCACACCCAACTGATAACCATAATATCAACTAATGTGCATTGCATGCAGAAAAAAAAAAGGTAAGAAAGTCAATATCCAACAATTACCTCTGATCTGCTTCAACAACTGCAGAGGCCCCAACATACTTGACCCTATCTCCTGAAAAGGTACATAACAAAATTAGAAGAAAAAAAAACAGATTTAAACTCCAACGTTGAAAGACCCAATTTGTATGTATGATTTAAAGAATTTTTAGATGAAGCAGATTTAACTTCTGAGTTGGTGTAGCTACATACAAGGTATCAATAAAGAGGGGCTAAGCCTCAATTATGCTCAGGCAGTCATGGACTCATGGGTTAAGTTCAAACAATAAAAGCTTATTTTTCAACGCAATGTAGTCGATAGTTCACATAGTAACTGAAGGGAAAAATAATGGGAAATTACCCCTTTTGAAAGGCCTTTTCTCTTCTTCTGATGACTCAGGAGTTTCAGAAGATTCTGACGCTGTACTTTCTTCAGCACCAACAATTCTCTAAAATAACAAGGCGGGAAAGGATAATTATAAGCCACAAATTTGTGAATGAAGAAAAAATCATTAAAGAGGGCAGATAATATGAATTGTTGGTTCTCCTTGCCTTTCCTCTAGTAAGGGAAGAACGCTAAAGAAGAGAAGTTATTTCAAACGATGTTTCTATCAACTGTATTTTCTTTTCATTTAAAACCCACTTAACATAAGATTGTCTAAACTTTGGATGTCCCCTTCGTTTTAGAGAGACGCAAAAGTGGCACAATATCATTTTTTCTGTAAATGAAACAGGTGAACTTTTCAGAAGCACAGTCAAATATGTGTCTTTTCTGTGAAAAGCATCGGAAGACACTTCTGATGCAACTAGACAGGGAGATAAGATAAATCACCTTGGCAAATTCCTCAATAGTACAAGGGGCCAACTTTTTTAGGTCATCCACAGACTTTTTCAGGTCTTCCACAGATTTGAGAGCATCCTCATCGTCACTTTCACCAGATTTTCCATTGTTGCTTGTCCAATCTTCATCACCATCGTCTTCCATTTCAGATTCTGAGCCTTCATCCTCTGACTCAGCATGCTCATCCTCCTCCTCCTCACTTTCTGAGTAATCCTCCCCATAATCCTACGGATCAGGTGAAATGTGAGGTTTGTGAAGTTGCATCATGTCTTTATGCTTTGTGAAAATGCAGTATCTTACATATGGTGCAAGGACGCTGCTGTCCAGAACCAATAGCGGCACTTGCAACTCATGTGCAAGAGCTCTAACAAATCTCTCCCTGTAAAGCTCAGTTCCTGCATTAAACAAATTTCACAATCCAAGCATTTGTAGCAACACTAGTATCTTCATCCTAGCTGCTTTATACCTGGAGAACTTTGGAGCAATATCCGCCCTCCTGAGGATTCCAAACGTGAGCCATACTCTGACGTGACACCCTTGTGCCGCAGGTGGGACGCCACACACTCACTCAGCAGCTGCCTCGCATTCTCACTTGTGCATTCAAAAGGGAACAAATACACACTCTCTAGTCGTCAGCACACTAATGTTAGCTTGGTTAAAACAAAACGTCGAACAGATGATGAGGCGTCTCACTTGACATAGTAGGGGAAATTCTGCCACGAGAGCGAACCCTTCTCCCACGGCACGACGCGGCGCAGGAACTCGCTGCGGAACCTCTCCCGCCTGGTGAGGAACGTCGACTCCCGCCGCTTACAGCCGGTGAGAAACCTCTCGCCGCTCAGCCACTCCTGCTGGTCCTTCTCCCCGAGCCGCGCGTGCTCCTGCTCGAAGCACCTGCCGCTGCTCCCCGCCGCCGACGAGGACTCAGCGGCGCCCCTCGCCTCAGCGCTCCCGACGCCGCCCTTGGAGCCGTAAAACCGGCACAGCCGTCGGGCAGGGCCGGGCGGCCGCGGCGCGCCGAGCGCGCTGAACCTCCTGACGAAGGAACCTCCACTGACGCCGGTTGCGGAGATGCAGAGGGAGCTTGAATTGCTACACATCGGAGGGCGCAGGAGGAGGCAGCGCAGCCGCATCGCGTGGTACATCTCGGGCGGCTCTAGGACCAAATGGTGAGGAATCGTCAGCCTAGATCGTTTGCTTGAGCATGTGAAGCGAAGCTAGGAGCGACTGGTGGTGTGGGAGCCTGGGAGGATTGGAACGAAACCGGACCAGGATGGCCGATGGTGGGTGGCGCGGCGGAGACGGTGGCGCCCGGCTGCGGGGCGACGGAGAGGAGGGAGACGGAGACGCCACGGCACGGCACCCGCTCCACGCCTCCACTCCAGGTTTCGGCTAATCCGCTTCTCACACCGTGCCGCTCGGCCCGCTCCTGCGCTGGGTTGGGGCGTTGGGCCGCAGTTGGACACCAACACCGACAAGCGACAAGCCATGGATCCAAGTCCTTTGTGAGAACCTAGTGGGCTGTCGGCCTTGATAGAATCTGCAGTCATTATAACGGGCCGCTTTGTTGGCATCACCAGTGGACGTATGAGGGCCCTAACGAGAAAAATTGTTTACGGGCCCCAGCCCATAGTTGTCGCTTCGTTTCCTAGCCCGTGACTTGGATCCTGGATTTGCATAGCAGCCCACGTCCATTTCAAACGTCTGGATGGTCAGGCCCAGGTATCTCTTTAGTCTTTATTATATTATGATGATGACTTGACTTGTGAGAAAAATCTCCGGGAGAAAAACAGATCTGACTCCATATGAGGAACTGCGGGTTGCGATATCACGAGGTCACGAGCAGGAAGATCTAGCTAGAGCATCGGAATCGATACCAAGAGTGCAGTCCTAACTCACGAGCCATCGAGTTTGGCCGATAAAGGCCAGAAAGAATTGAAGAAATGAGCTGTCTTGGTGAGTGGTCGCCCACAGGGTCGAGTGGGAGTGGTACTCTCACAGAACTTTAGGCATCATCTTTTTGCAGCATCATTTCCCTTTCTAGATTCAGCAACAGCAGGCTACTACAGCTCACCAAAAAGCGGTGTACTCGTCTTCGCAGTTACTCTAGGTGAGCTGAGATGACAGATGAGTCTTCAGTTCAGTGTGGTGGCTCGGAATTGTTGAACGGTATGCAAACCCGATAACCCATGCTATCAGAAAGGTTTTGTTTCAGTAATGCTGCTTCATGGAGACTGCTACACATGTCAGCACTTTGCGAGCTACGACCGATCACTTTCACGGATCCTATTTATTTACGAATATTTTCGCCGTGACCGATAGTACCATTTAACCCGCCGTACCGTGGTCCTCCACGCGCGTGAAGAAGAAGAAGAACAATCCCGATCTCCCATCCCAATCAGGTAATCACAGACAGAGCCAATTCGATGGATCACGCATACCTGTCTGTCATGCAACCAAACCAATCCTGCAAATCCCAGATCCAACCTGTTCCGAATTAGGGAGTAAAAAAAATAGCCCTCCTCGCCATCAGAAACAGACCGTCATCACTCATCAGCACAAAAATTAAGCAAAACCCCCAAAGAAGTGCGGTGCACTACTAACCGGGAACCATCAGAATTCAGAACCCGACGACAAACCACCGACTAGTGCTGATTGCTGAAGCCGGCTGGGCAGGTGAGTTGACATGCCATGCCACCCACGCCGCCACTCCTGGCTGGAAGTGGAAGCAGCCGACGGGCACGGGCACTCGCCCTCACCTGCTCGGCACGGTCAGAACTCAGAAGTCGCCGATCGGCGGTCGGCACTCGGCGCCACCAACCAACAAGCGAAATACTGCCCAGGTTTCGTGCCGGAAAGGGTCGGAAACTTCGAATCGCCCTCGCGTTGGTCCAACTCCCGCGACGGGCGTCGGTGAGATCGCGGCAGCGCCGTTCAAAGCTTGAACTGTTCTGCGAGCGCGGTCACCTGACCTGACGGAAGAGAAGTGCTGTACATGGCGGTGCGCGTTGGACTGTGTAAAACCTTTGGCCAGTTCCCAGTTCAGACTCTGAGCTTTCAGTTTCAATAGGCCGTTGATATATCCGCGTCGGCGGATTGACATGTATGTACGTTACCGGGTGTGGGGTGACAGACAGTGACACCGACGACGCCTCGCTGTTTCAGCTGTGCAATTGCGGAGTTTTCTTAAGCGACAAAGAGAAAAGGGCGAAGCTGCTGCGTTGCAGCGACGGGGACAGGTCCCTGAGCCAGTGTGGCTGCTACTACTCCGTCGCTCGCATCGTTCGTTGCAAGCTTTCAGCTTGCCTTGCCCACGGCGTCAAAGTCAAGTTCAGAATTCACTATCCTCGAACGCCCGGCTTGCTAGGTTCAAAAATAGAAGGCATAGTAGGCGACATGAGTGGTCCACGAACCGTATTTGCAGCAAGGTTAAATAGCAAGCTACTCGAAATGTTCCCACAAATTCTAAGCGAACTCGCGCGCGCACATTCCCACTAGTTCGCAACAACTTGCAACACGATTTAACCATCAAGGGCACCTGGAAAATGGAAATCCAATCACCATTGGTGCCCAGCCACTGCATCGCAGATGGTGCCGAATTGACAGGTCTGGCATTTTAGCAGCGTACGGACGTTGCGCGCAGAGGCTGGTCCTAACTCCTGTGCTCGGAGGATCGTGGCCCGAAGTTCTGATACAGCCGCTCGACTGCTCGATCCGACGCTGTAGTCTCTCCCGCCGATGCGGATAATCATAGCCACCAGGGCAGAGCCGCTTCCCGGCGGGCACTGACCAGCGGGCAATGATTCCGCCCACGTGTTCCGCGCGGCCGGGGACTCCACGAAGACACGGGCACGGGCACGGACACGAGTCCAAGCGTCCCAACCGAAACGCGCGAGTTATTACGCTTTACGCGGACACGGCGGCCACCCGCCCGTGCCGTGAGGTCGTGACCCGAAACGCTCCGTTACTCGCGCGGCTTAAAGCGTTTCCTCCCTTTCCTTCCTTTCCCCCTCGCATCGCAGCCAACCTCGCCCCGCCTCAGATCTCGCCCACCTGCTAGGCTCGCCACTCCGTCTACCTCCCCGCCTCGATCGCCGTCGAGCTCCCCCACGCTTGACTGACCCCATTCGCGCTTGGACCGGTTCCTTCCTCTGAATTGGCCGTTCGACCTCGCTGTTCTTGGCCCAGCTGCTCTGCTCTTGTCGAGGGATGGTCCAGTGCTCCTCCAACAAGGCTCCCCACCGACATTGAGCTACTGTGCCTTACCGCTGCCGATTCGATCGGGGCTGCTCTCTGGATCGTACCGTGGCGGCTGTCCGATGGGCTGCACGGGGTCCAGGCACGCGCTGCGCGGCGGCGTCCGGGGTGGCGGCCGGTCGCCGCACGCGCGGAGCCGCTCCGGCGGCGTTCACCACACCGTCGCGCTCAAGTCCTCCACGCTGGGGTCGCTCAGCCTCGACCGGGACGAGGAGGAGATGATGAAGTGGCGCGACGATGGCGGAGTTGTCGGAGCGGCGAAGACGCCGCCGCTGCCGCTGAAGCCGCAGCTGATGCGGCGGCAGAAACAGGTGCCAGGCTCGCCGGCCAAGACGCAGGTCCGCGAGCCCGAGGTGATCAACGTGTGGGAGCTCATGGACGGCCTCGATGACAAGGACGAGGAGGGCGACGCCGACGGCGAGGAGCGGCGGGAGAAGTCGGCCCCAGGATCGCCCGAGTTCGATCCGGACGTCATCGCCGCGTTCCGGAAGGCGCTGGATGAGATACCCCCGCCGCCGGACGACCCCGGCATCGAGGAGTGTATCAAGAAGCCTGACGGCCTGGGCGGTGGCGGGGGCGGCGACGAGGTGGGCGTCAAGAAGCGCGAGATACAGAGGTTCCCGGGCATCGTGCGCGCGCGGGTCAGCGCGTTCCAGCAGAGGATCGACGCGAAGCTCGCCAAGCTGGCGCCGCCGCAGCCGCAGCCGCCGGCTCTGCCGCCCCGCCGGACAGCGCCCGGAAGGTGGTGCTGTACCTGACCAGCCTCCGCGGCATCCGCAAGACGTACGAGGACTGCTGGTCCACCAAGTCCATTCTCCAGAGCTACGGCGTGCGCGTCGACGAGCGCGACCTGTCGATGCACTCGGGGTTCAAGGACGAGCTCCACGCCGCGCTGGGCTCCACCGCGGGCAGCAGGCTCCCGCAGGTGTTCGCGGACGGCAGGCACCTGGGCGGCGCCGAGGAGGTCCGCCGGATGCACGAGGCCGGCGAGCTGTCGAAGGCGCTCGAGGCCTGCGAGATGGCGCCCCCGCCGAGCTCCGGCGGCAAGGGCATTGCCCTGGAGGCGTGCTCCAGCTGCGGCGGCGTGCGGTTCGTGCCCTGCGAGGAATGCTCCGGCAGCTGCAAGGTGTTCCTCGAGGAGGTGGGCACCTTCAGGCGGTGCCCCGAGTGCAACGAGAACGGGCTAGTGCGGTGTCCCCTCTGCTCCTTGTGAAAAATCTCAGAGCTGCTATGGGTTATGGGATTTTTATTAGTGTGGGTTTGTAAGATTTTGTTTGTCGTTCTAGCTGAGGGTTTGTACAGAAGTTACACGCATGTGTAACTTTATTAGGACTGATGGAACCAGCAGATGACCAGTATTTATGTTTTGTTGATGATGACCGGATTTGAATGTGTACAAGCACAAGACGACAACAGTCGGATGAGCAGATATCGTGCATTATTTACTGCTGGCTGATTTGGTGTGAGAGAAAAACACTGTTCCCGGCTAAAAATTTACGATCGTTTACGAGCAAGCGAACAGTCTGGATTGCAATTGCATTTCTCACCTCTTGTCGTTTGCAGGTTTGCTTCTGGAGCACATCGTGTGATAAGAGTTTTGCCAATGGAACAATGCGAGCGGTGAGTCCTCGATTTCCTTATTCGTTTGGATGATAAGTTATAGTTAAAAATATTATTAATTGATTTATTATAAGAAAAAATATTATTTATTGACTGGAAAAAAAACTGTTTATAAGCCAAATACACGGGGCGGATAACAAGACGAGATTTCCACGGGCCGGTGATGCCACTACTGTTTTTGTGCCGCAGGACTCGGTCAGGCACGAATTGGTGCGGAAGTAGAAGTAGCTGCCTTTTTCGGTTGCTGCTGCCTTCCGTGAAACTCTAAAGGAGGCCTGATCGGCCCTTTTCTGAGCGATGTGCCATCTGAACCAGGGGATGCGTGAACCGGATGAAGATGCGATGAAGCAGGTGGCCGATGTTTATCCCGCGGATACAAACTTACGGAAGAGGACTTGCTGATATAATCTCATCAAAAGGTAGTCGTGGCGGTGACGCCGCCGATAAGGTGGTCACGATGCGTCGGTGATAAGGTCGGCGACAGGGTAGCGCTTCAGTGGCGTCTTGGCGGCGGTGTGGACATCCGGCGCTGTGCAGAGGCGACGGTGAAGGCGGTGGTACTTCCCGTCGCTTACAGCGCGCTCTTCTAAATCGGACTAGGGCTAGCAACCTCGGTGGGGCGCTGGTGGCTGCGGTGAAACTCGTACTTCGAGCCTCAGCCTTCACCTCCTATTTATTACGTTGTGCGATGAGAGCCATCAGCCAGAAGAACGGCTGGACGCTCTGATCAGGGCGTGGATCGAGGGCCCAATTGACCGTTTGGCCAACTTGGTGGAGATCAACCTAACATTCTTATTCTTATCTCACCTTATAACTTAAACTTAACTTACTTTATCATTTTCTCATTCCATCACAGATCAGTGCATAGAACGTGCCTCATCGTCATGGTCAGTTGCCATTAGATTTAACAGCTACAATGCACCTCTCTGTTTTGAAACAGATACTCAACTATGCCCTTAATATCCAATAATCATAGGCTTTCCCGTAAACCCATGTCGACTATGTGTGCTCTGAACGCACTGGGTGGTAAGTCTTTGATAAACGGATCCGCAAGTACTTACTCGGTACTTATGTGCTCAATGCTTTCAAAATAATTCTAGATTTTTTTCTTTACACCATATAACTTAGTGTCAATGTGTTTGGCAGCACACTTGATCTGTTGTCTTAGGAGTTAACATACTTTAAATGGTTATTACAGTTGACTACTATTGTTAAATCCGGGTACAAATTTTCTTAACCTCTTTTTGCATGTTCCTTAAGCCTCATGTCAAGCTATACTATGGTATGCATCACTGATGACACCACGACTGTTTTTTTAGAGCTTTTCCACAATAATACTCCAACTACGAGTGTTAGCAACTACTATGGATTTCACTACACATCTCGTCAAAACTTAATATTTGTACCATCAACTATTTGAGAGTACTTGTTCTTTCTTACTTAGCATGAGGCATGTGATACTTTGTAAAATTGCAAAACATTCTTAACTCCAATCCAGTGATCTATATTTGGACTGGACTTCTACCAAAATATCCCGGATACGTAAACTATGTCAGGATAAGTTCTTACTTGTACTTGTACACTCATCAAGCTTTCAACAGCTGAAGCATACGGAACCATGTTTGTTTAATCGATCTCATATCAGTTCCTAGAACACTTAAAGTTCCTAAATCTATTACTCATGACTATAGGAGCAGGCGTAGGTTTACTCGCATGCATACTTTATTTCTTTAGAATCTTTTCTAAGTATGTCTTTGTGATAGTCCTAATACCCTATTTTCTTCTATCTCGGTGAATTTCGATTCCTAGAACCAATGATACTTCACCAAGATTATTCACATTGAAACTTGAGTACAAAACTTCTTCTCCAAAGACAGATTAACATCACTACTAGTGAGTAGAATGTCATCTATTCAAATGATGTGAAAAATAAATTTTCCATTCTTGTGTGTAAGGAAAATGGACCCTAGACCCATTTACTTTGGATTTTGGTGTTTGATGACCAACACAACTAAATTGGCTTAATGAATTTGCAAGTAATTGTTTTATAGTTCAATATGGTGCAAGACGTGACTTGAACGAAGGCGACGTGATGATTCGATGATCAACGCCTCAAGAAAGACATGTGATGATGCATAGAAGACATACAAGGTCAAGCAAAGTCCATGCACGAAGATTAGAACCAAGCCGAACGTAAGATCGAAGAAACGAGCCCGACAAAGGTGATTGGACACGGTCTCATGAGTGACCGGACGCTCCGATCAAGTGGCGCCCTGATGGCGTCGGTAGGCGAAGTAGTGATGCTTCAGCTGCGGCGGTGTGGCGTGCGGTTCGGTGCCCGAAGTAAGTGACCCGGACGCACCGGTAAATGCTCCGGCAGCATGGCGGACGGTGATTGGACGACCGAACTCGAGGAGGTCCGGTCGACCAGAGGTTCGAGCGCGGTGCGTGACCGTGCAATCCGGTCGTTGAACGGACTCTAAGCTGAGTCCGATGCGGTGACCCGTCCGGTCGGGGCGTGATCGGCTTTGTAAAAAGTTTCATCTCACGGCTACTTTCTCAGTGAGGCTTATAAATAGACCCCCAACCGACCATTTGAGGTGTATGGAGCTGAGGAAACATATCAAGGGTGTTAATATATCATTTTAGTAATCTCCACTTGCATAGTGCTTAGTAATTCATTAGGTGATTAGCGTAGGTGCTTTGCGAAGTGCTTAGGTTGATTATACCGCTGCTTATGCGTTTGCTCTAGGTTTAGGCCTAGCGTTTAGTGAGGTTTGCATATCTCTTACCACTCGGTGCTTGCGCGCACTATTGTTGTATATCGGAGGGGCTTGTAATCTTGCGAGATCACACCAACCGTGTTTGTGGTGTGGCCACCATCGTGTACTGAAGGGAACAAGGCCCACGACGATTCGGCCAGAAGCTTAATAGTGAATAAGGCGGGGAGCGATCCGAGAGAGGCTTGTCGGAAGTGAAAGGTCCGAATATGGCTAGATGAGAGGTGAATAGCTTATTTAAAAATCTACAAACCAACTAAAGCAATTTGATTAGTATAATAAATAGCGAAATGCAAACTTGCTCTAGCTCTACAAGGGTTGCAAGCCACCTATTCAATAATTCTAGTTACTATGATCACTATACATATAATTTTGCTAAGTCACTACTTACTAAGAGCTCTCACACTTCCTACACTAAAAAGCTCCACTATATGAACTTAAACTACAAAGCAAGCTCTCAATTCTAGCTACACTAAAGAGCTTGCTACAACTAGTTTGCAAGAATATAAATGAGTGAGTACGGTGATTATACCGCCGCATAGAGGAGTAAACCAATCACAAGAAGAATACCAATTCAATTATCGAGAGAATACCAAAGGGCAAGAGACAATCAATTTTTCTCCCAAGGTTCACATGCTTGCTGGCACGCTAGTCCCCATTGTGTCGACCAACACTTGGTGGTTCGGCGGCTAAGAGGAGTTGCACGAACCTCGTCCACACAATTGGATACCGCAAAAACCTACCCACAAGTAAGGTAAGTCAATGACACAAGCAATCCACTAGAGTTATCTTTTGGTGCTTCACCGGGGAAGGCACAAGACCCCTCACAATCATCGCGATCCAAGCCGAAGACAATCACCAACCTCCACTCGACGATCCTCACTACTCCAAACCGTCTAGGTGGCGACAACCACCAAGAGTAACAAGTGAATCCCACAGCGAAACACGAACACCAAGTGCCTCTAGATGCAATCACTCAAGCAATACACTTGGATTCTCTCCCAATCTCCCAAAGATGATAAATCAATAATGGAGATGAGTGGGAGGGCTTTGGCTAAACTCACAAGGTTGTTATGTCAATGCAAATAGCTAAGCGAGCAAGCTAGAGCCGGCCAAACGATATTTATAGACACCCCCAAACAATAGAGCCGTTGGCTCAATTATTGGGTTAACTCGGGACGACCGAACACGTCCAGTGTGGTGACCGGACGTGTCCGATCGCTGCGTTCGGTCGTAGCCTGACCGCCATGTGTCCTATTCAAATTGTTTGGCCATTCGCGCTCAACAGCTATCTTTATGCACAGTAATACTGGTGACCGGACGCGCTGTTAGAAAATGAATGGACGTGGGAGATGTAGTGTCCGGTCGAGTCCAAAGAGCTCCCAAAGCCGCTCTGGGACGACCGGACGTGTCCGGTCACACCGGACCGAACGCTCCCAGCGTCCGATCAATTATAGCGCTGAAAACCTGAGTCTAGCAGGTTCATACCGGATGCGTCCGGTGTGACAACTGGACATGTTCGGTCGAGTCCAGAGAGCACCTAGAGCCGCTCAACTATAATCGGACAAGTCCGGTGTGGCCGACCGGACGCACCCCTACGTCCGGTCCTCTCTGGACCAACACCCACGCCCCACATCACCTCGATCGGATGCTAAACAGTGATTGCTCAGTATCCGGTCACTGCTACGGCCCAGAGTACGGTCACTTCATCAACTCTGTCGTGCCTGGCTAGAATACCGGATGAGTCCGGTATGGATATCGAACGCGTTCGGTCACCCCGTGACCAGCACAATCAACTCCTTTTCAACTCTATCTTCTTTACCCTTGCTCAAATGTGCCAACCACCAAGTGTATCATCTTATGCACATGTGTTAGTATATTTTTACAAATATTTTCAAGGGTGTTAGCACTCCACTAGATCCTAAATGCATATGCAAAGAGTTAGAGCATCTAGTGGCACTTTGATAACCGTATTTCGATACGAGTTTCACCCATCTTAATTGTACGGCTATCGATCCTAAATGTGATCACACTCACTAAGTGTCTCAATCACCAAAACGAAAAAGCTCCTATCAAGTTTCACCTTTGCCTTGAGCTTTTTATTTTTCTTTCTTCTTTTCCAAGTCCAAGCATTTGATCATCACCATGCCATCACCATCATCATATCATGATCTTCATTTGTTTCATAACTTGGAGTAGTGCTACCTATCTCATAATTACTTTGATAAACTAGGTTAGCACTTAGGGTTTCATCAATTCACCAAAACTAAACTAGAGCTTTCAATCTCTCTCTTTTTGGTAATTGATGGCAACCCTTTCTCAAAGATATAAATTGAAATTCATTTGAATCCATGTTGCTTGACCAAGCATATTTACCATGTATAAAAGGATATGGACAAGTTTCATGAATCTGCAATGATGGTAATTGCTCCTCCTACATATGTGCTAAGAGTTTGGATTATAGCTTGCATATATGCTTAGGTACAAAATATAGGAGACAATGTCTACCAAATAATGCTAAGGTATAAGAGATGGACATTTAAAGCGTTATACCAATCAGAGTGCACCAATATACCATCCTTAGCACCATTAGTAACTAGACATACACAAAAACTAGAATACCCCATGAGATCAACATTAGAAGCAAGGGTCTAGTTTCCATAAAATGAACATAAGTCTAGTTACTTAACCTATGCATGCTAGTTTTTTATTTCATCATTCTAACCTTCAACTAGCATACACCACACAAGCATGGATATTAAAATTTAAAACTTGAGCCATGAAAGCAAATATATGAAATGCATATTCAAATACAATATATAAGTTTATGAGCTTGCTCCTCCTACTTATGTACAATTTTGATTGATCCCCTTATAATATTATTTTATTTGTTTGCTCCCCCTATCTTACTATCTTTGTGAATTTCTCTCCCCCTTTGTCAACAATTAGCACAAAAAGCGAGCTCAAATTTTAGATAGGTTAGGGTGAAACCATGTAAAGTGAGAATCATTTTCCCAATTTGGTTCAATCTAAATCACTTGTAAAAGATATTTAACTCAGTTTGATCCAAGGGCAAGCTTCTTCACACCTCAAAAAGAGGGTTATCATGCACCATGTTGAGTTAAACATTTATAGCTCATTTTCTAGATTAAGCACTAGCTTTACAAGACCACAAACATGTCATATGCTACCACTAGATCATTTCAAGCATACAAGCAATAGTGGTACTATACAAGCATCAAATTCATTTGATTTTCATGAATGAGTCTAAGACATGATAGGAATGACTAGATGCACTAAACAAGTCCTTAGCAATGGATGAATGACATGTCAATCAACTTTACCTTGCTTTGCTCGAAGGAGAGACATGCCACATAATGGGGGTGTATCAAGACATATTTGAGAAGTCAAATATGTTCAATTCATTACTTAGCTTGCAAAATCTCTTCTCATCAAGTGGCTTGGTGAAGATATCGGCAAGTTGAACATCGGTGCCAATACTCTTAATACAAATATCCCCTTTTTGTTGGTGACATCTTATGAAATGATGGTGTACATCTATATGCTTTATTCTTGAATGTTGAACTGGGTTGTTGGTGAGTTTTTCGGCACTCTCATTATCACATAGCAATGGCACTTGCTTGAATTTGATTTCAAAGTCACTCAAAGTAACATTCATCCAAAGTAATTGAGCACAACAACTACCGGCCGAAATGTACTCCACTTCGGTGGTTGAAAGTGCTATACTATTTTGCTTCTTTGATGACTAAGATACAAGTGATCTTCTCAATAGTTGACATGTGCCCGATGTGCTCTTTCTCTCAACTTTGCATCCCTCATAATCGGAGTCCGAGTATCCAATCAACTCAAATATTGCTCCTTTGGGATACCACAATCCAACATTTTGTGTATGCTTCAAGTACCTCAATATTATCTTTGTTGCATTTAAATGACTTTCTCTTGGTAAGGCTTGAAATTTAGCACACATGTATACAATAAACATCACATCCGGCCTTGATACGGTCACATAGAGTAGGCTTCCAATCATAGACCGATACATCTTTTGATCTACCATGTTGCCACTAGCATCCCTATCCAAGCTTCCATTTGTCCATATTGGTGTACTGATAGTTTTAAAACATCCATTCCAAACTTCTTGAGCATGTCTTTGATGTACTTGCCTTGACTCACAAATGTGCCATTCTTTATTTGCTTGATTTGAAGACCAAGGAAGTAACTAAGCTCTCCAATCATGGATATTTCAAACTCACTTGCCATCATCTTGCCAAACTCTTCACAAAAATCTTGATTGGTTGACCTAAATATGATATCATCAACATAGATTTGCAATACAAATAAGTCATTTCCAAGCTTCTTGGTGAAGAGAGTGGTGTCAACTTTTCCTATCTTGAATCCCTTAGAGAGTAGAAAATTCATCAATCTCTCATACCATGCTCTTGGTGCTTGTTTTAATCCATATAAAGCATTTCTCAACTTGTAAACATGGTTAGGTTTCTTTTCATCTTCAAAGCCGAGAGGTTGCTCAACATACACAAGCTCATTGATATACCCATTGAGAAATGCACTCTTCATATCCATTTGATACAACTTAATGTTGTGGGCATAAGCATAGGCTAGCAAGATCCTAATTGCTTCTAATCTTGCAACTGGGGCATATGTTTCTCCAAAGTTAAGACGTTCAACTTGAGTGTAACCTTGAGTCACTAATTCTTGCTTTGTTCCTTATTACTATCCCATCTTGATCTTGCTTATTCCGAAAGACCCACTTGGTTTTAATTACATTATGATCCATAGGCCTCTCAACTAACTTCCATACTTGATTTCTCTTGAAGTTGTTTAGCTCTTCATGCATAGAATTGACCCAATCAACATCTTTCAAAGCTTCATCTATCTTCTTAGGTTCAATGGATGACACAAATGAAAAATGTTCATAAAATGATGCCAATCTAGATCTTGTTTGTACACCTCTAGAAATATCACCAATTATAGAGTCCAAAGGATGATCTCTTGTGACATTGGTTGGTTGGAGCGCTTGTACTTGATTGCTTGCATTTGATCGATCATTTGGTTGAGATGATGAACTAGCCACTTGTTGTTGATCTTGCACTTTGTCAACACTAGCACTTGCTTGACTTTGATCTTGAGAACCACTAGCTTGTACATTTGAGTTATAGAGCACTTGATTCTTGTCATCTTCAACATCAATCACCTCTCTAGGTCTTATATCACCAATATCCATATTCTTCATTGCGTTGACTAATTGAGTGCCTCTCACATCATCTAGATTCTCATCTTACTCTTGGGAACCATTTGTTTCATCAAATTCTATATCATGAACCTCCTCAAGAGTACCACTAGCCAAATTTCAAACTCTATATGCCTTGCTAGTAGTGGAGTAACCAAGCAAGAAACCTTCATCACATTTTTTTCAAACTTGCTCAATCTAGTGCATTTCTTCAATATGTAGCATTTACAACCAAAAACCCGAAAGTATGCTATATTGGGCTTTCTTCTATTCAATAGCTCATAAGGTGTCTTCTCTATCATAGGGTGACAACAGAGTCGGTTGCTATAGTAGCAAGCCATGTTGATTGCTTCGGCCCAAAATGAATGGCTCACATTGTACTCACTCAACATTGATCTTGACATGTCAATCAAAGTTCTATTCTTTCTTTCAACTAGGTCATTTGATTGTGGAGTGTACTTGGCCGAAAATTGATGCCTAATTCCAAACTCATCACACAAATCATCCACTCTTGTGTTCTTGAACTAACTTCTATTGTCACTTCTCACTTTCTTGATGGTTGTTTCAAACTCATTATGAATTCTCTTGATGAATATCTTGAAGATTGCAAACACATCACTCTTGTCAACAAGAAAGAACACCCATGTGTATTTAGTGAAATCATCTACAATCACAAATCTATATTTGTTTTCACCAATACTAGTGTATGTGGTTGGTCCAAACAAGTCTATGTGCACCAACTCAAATGCCTTAGATGTGTTCATCATGCTCTTCTTATGATGTGTGTTACCAACTTGCTTTCTGGCTTGACATGCACTACATAGCTTATCCTTCTCAATTGTGACATCTTTCAAACCTCTAACTAAGTCATGCTTGATTAACCTGTTTAATTGTTTCATTCCAATGTGACCAAGCCTTCTATGCCATAACCAACCCATGCTAGACTTAGTGAGCAAATATGTTGACAATTGAGCTTCTCTAGTATTGAAATAAATCAAATATACATTCTCATATCTAAATTCTTTGAATATCAAGTTTGAGCCATCTACACTTATGATCTCTACATCATCCACACCAAATATGCACTTGAAACCAAAATCATATAATTGAGCTACCGATAATAGGTTGAAGTTCAAGCTCTCTACTAGTAGCACATTGGAAATGCTCAAGTCTTTAGATATTGTAATCTTACCAAGACCTTTGACCATGCCTTTGCCATTGTCACCAAATGTGATACTATCAATCCCATTGCTTTTATTCTCATTGATTGAATTGAACATTTTTGAATCACCGGTCATGTGTTGTGTGCACCCACTATCAAGCACCCAATGCGTTTCTCCGGCTTTATAATTAACCTATAAAAGAAGATCAATTCTTTTTAGGTACCCAAACTTACTTGGGTCCTTGAAGGTTAGTTATCAAGGTCTTTGGGACCCAAATGACCTTCTTCTTTGGACCCACAATTAGTGTACCAATAAATTTAGCCTTCATACCATTGACACCCTTAACAAGCATGTAACAAGAATCAAAACTAATTGAGGATACATTAGGTTGCTTGTTCTTGTTAGTCTTGCAATATTGCTCTATATGCCTAACTTGCTTGCATCTATTACAAAACCGACCATTGCCCTTAACAAAGCTAGCTTTGGGAGTGACATAGATTGCCTTGCCTTTCTTGGGGTATATCCTAGTCCCTCTTTGTTGAGAGAAAATCTTTAGCTATCCAAACACTTTAATAAGCGGGCATCTCCACCATAGGCATTGCCTAAGACACGAGTGAGCTCATTCACCTTCTTTTTTATGTCTCATTTTTCACTATTAGTGAGACATCACAAGTGAAACCATCATTCAAAGGTGAAGTAGAAGTAGTAGTGCTACAAGAAGGGTTAGTGGGAGCAACAACAATGGGCTTATAAAAAGATTCATCCATAATATTACATGTTAGTCCCACATCACATGACACGATCACTTGCTCCTTCTTGGCTTCCTCCATCTTGACTTGCTTGATGAGAGAGGAGTGATCCTTTTAAGCTTAGAGTAAGTTTTGCCAAGATTCTCATGGGCTTCTATTAGCCTCTCATGAGTGGTATTTAGCTCATCAAAAGATTGCTCAAGAAATTTGACTTTCTTGCACAATTTTTTGCACTCCTTTCTCTTTATCTCAAAGCAAGTGTGCATTTGCTCACACATGTCCATAAGCTCCTCCTTGGTGTACTCCTCCTCCTTCTCATCATCACTCCTACAAGCATCACTTTCACATTTATCATCATCACTCGCATCATATTTTACCTTGATAGGTTTTGCCATGAGGCATGTTGATGGAGTGTCGAAGATGGAGGGCTTGTTGTTGATGGCGAAGCTTGCTAGTGCTTTCTTGATTGATTTCTTGCCATCGTCACTAGAGCCATCACTATCCGAAAACCATCTCTATCCCAAGTGACCACATAGCCTCCATCCTTCTTCTTTTAGAAGGTCATCTTCTTCTCCTTCTTATCCTCATCATTGTCACTATTGTAGGGATAATCCGCTACAACATGATCGGGGCTCTTGCAATTGTAACATCTTCTCACATAATCTTTGCTATTGGTGTGATCTCTTCTCTTTCTTACACCATAGCCCTTCTTCTTCATGAATTTGCCCATCTTACACACAAATAGAGCCATGGCCTCATCATCAATGTCACTAAGATCCTCATTATCACTTGATTCTTTCTTGAACTTGCCCTTGTTCTTGGATGATGAGCTAGCCTTGAATGCTACACACTTTTTCTTCTTGTCTTTGTCTTCCTTCTTGTCATCCTTATCAACCCTCTCCCTTCCCATATGGTATGTCTCTTGTGTCATGACATCACCAAGTATTTGGTTAGGGGTAATATCCTTCAATCCTCCTCTTATGATAAGCAATCTCAATATCTCAAATCTTGGAGGTAAGCACATCAAGAACCGATGAGAGATATCATCATCATTGATCTTTTCTCCCAAAGCCTTCAAGTCATTGACAATCACTTACAACTGATGAAACATCTCTAGAATGCTCTCATCATCCTTCATCTTAAAGCTTGTCAACTTGTCCTTAAGGATATACAACTTGGCACTCTTCACCGCTGGTGTGCCCTCATATGTTTCCTCCAATCTCTTCCACACCTCATTAACTCTATCACAATCCTTTATTTGCTCAAACATATTGAAATCAATGGCATTGTATATGGTGTTGAGAGCTATTGTATTGCATTGCTTGTTGGTCTTGTCTTGCTTGGTGAGATTATCGGGATCAATGATAGCATAGTCACTCTCGGTCACATCCCACACTTGATCATTGATTGAACCAAGATACATCTTCATCTTTCTCTTACAATAATCATAACATGTGCCATCAAATAACGGTGGTTTGCCCCCCACATGGTTGAACACAACTTGAGCCATAATTTGACACCGAGGTTGTTAAGCCTTCAATCAAACGGTGACCATGGCTCTGATACCACTTGAAAGGTCCTAATATGGCTAGAGGTGGTGAATAGCCTATTTAAAAATCTATAAACCAACTAAAGTAATTTGATTAGTATGACAAATAGCAAAATGCAAACTTGCTCTAGTTCTACAAGGTTGCAAGCCACCTATCCAATAATTTTAGTTACTATGATCGCTATACACACAATTTTCTAAGTCACTACTCACTAAGAGCTCTCACACTTGCTACACTAAAAAGCTCCACTATATGAACTTAAACTACAAAGCAAGCTCTCAATTCTAGCTACACTAAAGAGCTTGCTACAACTAGTTTGTAAGAATATAAATCAGTGAGTACGGTGATTATACCACCACATAGAGGAGTGAACCAATCGTAAGAAGAATATCAATTCAATCACGGGAGAATATCAAAGGGCAAGAGACAATCAATTTTTCTCCCAAGGTTCACGTGTTTGTCGACACGCTAGTCCCCATTGTGTCGACCAACACTTGGTGGTTCGGTGGCTAAGAGGTGTTGCACGAACCCCGTCCATACAATTGGACACCGCAAGAACCTACCCCAATACCCACAAGTGAGGTAACTCAATGACACGAGCAATCCACTAGAGTTATCTTTCGGCGCTTCGCCAGGAAGGCACAAGACCCCTCACAATCACCACGATCAAAGCTGGAGACAATCACCAACCTCCGCTCGATGATTCTCGCTGCTCCAAGCAATCTAGGTGGTGGCAACCACCAAGAGTAACAAGTGAATCTCATAGCTAAACACGAACACCAAGTGCCTCTAGATGCAATCACTCAAGCAATGCACTTGGATTCTCTCCCAATCTCACAAAGATGATGAACCAATGATGGAGATGAGTAGAAGGGCTTTAGCTAAGCTCACAAGGTTGTTATGTTAATGCAAATGGCCAAGAGAGCGAGGTAGAGCTAGCCAAACGATATTTATAGACACCCCTAAACAATAGAGCCGTTGGCTCAATTATTGGGCTGACTGTGGGACGTTTGAACGTGTCTGGTGCGGTGACCGAACATGTTCGGTCAGCTGCATCCGGTCGTAGCTTGACCGCCACGTGTCATATTCAAATTGTTTGGCCATTCACGCCCAATGGCTATCTCTACACATAGTAATACTGGTGACCGGATGCGCTGTTAGAAAACGACCGGACATAGGAGACGCAGCGTCCGGTCGAGTCTAGAGAGTTCCTAGAGCTACTCTGGGCCGATCGGAAGCGTTCGGTGTGATGAATGGACGCGTCTGGTCGATGCGTCCGGTCGAGTCTAGAGAGCACCTAAAGCCACTCGACTGCGATCGGACGTGTCCGGTGTGGCCGATCGAATGCACCCCTATGTTCGGTCCTCTCTGGACCAACACCCGCGCCCCACGTCACCTCGATCGGATGTTAAATAGTGATTGCTCAGCGTCCGGTCACTGCTACGACCGAAAGTCCGGCCGCTTTGTCCACTCTGCCATGTCTGGCTAGAATACCAGACGCGTCCGGTATGGATATCGGACGCATCCGGTCACCCCGTGACCAGCGCGATCAACTCCTTTTTAACTCCATCTTCTTTACCCTTGCTCAAAACCATCAAGTGTATCACCTTGTGCATATGTGTTAGCATATTTTCACAAATATTTTCAAGGGTGGTAGCACTCCACTAGACCCTAAATGCATA
Organism: Miscanthus lutarioriparius; assembly: GCA_904845875.1. NCBI lineage: Eukaryota > Viridiplantae > Streptophyta > Magnoliopsida > Poales > Poaceae > Miscanthus > Miscanthus lutarioriparius. Next base: position 10,970,938 of record CAJGYO010000008.1, read on the forward strand.
TGCAATGAGTTAGAGCATCTAGTGGCACTTTGATAACCGCATTTCTATACGAATTTCACCTCTCTTAATAGTACGGCTATCGATCCTAAATGTGATCACACTCACTAAGTGTCTCGATCACTAAAACAAAAAGCTCCTATCAAGTTTCACCTTTGCCTTGAGCTTTTTTTTCTTTCTTATTTTCAAGTCCAAGCATTTGATCATCACCATGCCATCACCATCATCTTGTCATGATCTTCATTTACTTCATAACTTGGAGTAGTGCTACCTATCTCATAATTACTTTGATAAACTAGGTTAGTATTTAGGGTTTCATCAATTCACCAAAACCAAACTAGAGCTTTTAGGAAGGTACACCGAAGACCCACTTGCATGTGGGAAGGCCCGGGGCTATCCACGGAGTTACCTGACCGAGAGCTTGGCCCTGGTGAGGAATTCATTGACGAGGGCTTCCAACGAGGACTAGGGGGAAGCTTGCGCGCATCTCAATACCTCGTTAAAAATACTAGAGTCATCGACGGGAGTTTGCATATCTCTACCTTACTCTTTAGCTTTACATCTACATTATTTGCATAACTCCTTTTACGGTAGAGACAACAACACACTAGTAAAACCGTAGTTGCACATTAAGATAGTTTATCTTTTGCATAGATTTTGCTAAGGTTAGAAAAAGAGGCCATAGTTTAGAATTATACTTTTAAGTTGCCTAATTCACCCTCCTCTTAGTCATCACGGTCCCCTTTTAATTGATATCAAAGATGGTTGGCTCAATTTGGACCTTTGGCTTTCACCGCCGTTGAGCCGACGCTATTTAGAGTGGTTGGGATGAATACCTCTAGGCCTCCATACTTTGATGGCACTAACTTCCCCTACTATAAAGCTAGAATGGCTTATCACCTTGAGGCGATAGATTTGGGTGTTTGGAGAGTCACTCATGACGGGATGAAACCCATTAAGAATCCCGATAAAACAACAAAGAGTGAAGAAAAAGAAATTCATTTCAATGCTAGAGCTAAAAAATACTTATTTGAATCTTTTAGCATGGATGTGTTTAACCAAGTGTTCACTTTAAATACGGCACATGAAATTTGGTTAAAACTCCAAGAGCTCCATGACGGCACAACTAATGTCCGTGAGCAAAAACAATGTCTACCTAAACAAAATTATGATACCTTTAAAATGAATGATGATGAGCTTGTTCATGATATGTATTTTTGTTTGAATCTAATTATCAATGAGCTCCATTCAATAGGATTAACAAAGCTAGATGATGCGGACATCATGAGGAAGATCATCTCCGTGCTACCATAAAAGAAAAATGCAAGCATCATCACCATCCTTCACAATATAGAGGACTTGGGTATCATGACCCCGACCATAGTCATTGGCAAGATAGTGGCATTTAAAATGTCACGCAAGATGGGTCAAGAAGAAACCTTTTCATCAAGCAAAGGCAAAGCTCTCGCATGTAGTGAGAAAAAAAAGATGAAGGGTAAGCAAGTTGAGACAACCTCAAGCTCAAACTTCTCAAGTGAAGATGAAGAAGAAGATAAGGATGATGATGATCAATCTTCCTCCTCCACCTCTGACCTTGATGAAGAATCAATCAAACTTATCAATAAGATGGAGAAGATGATCCAAAGGCTCAATGTCAAGGGTGTGCCCATCTAAATTCAAGATTGCATCTTCACCAACCAAAGAAATAAGCAAATAAAGAAAAGATGCTATGGATGCGACGAGTTGAGGGACTTTGTGGAAGTTTGTCCAAACAAGCCCACACCTAAGACAAAGAAAATGGTGTGCAAGGACAAAGCCCTCACATCAATAAGGACATAGGACGATTCTTCAAGTGAAGAAGAAGATCACCACAAGAGGCAAGGGCACAAGCACTCATCATCAAGCACTTCACGTGTGTGCCTTATGGCACGAGGTAACAAAAAGTCTATCCCTAGCGATAGTGACAATAATAGTGATAGTGATGATGAGCTACCTTCTTATGATGAAATTGTGTAAGAAAATCTTAACTTTGCTAAAGTTTACACTAGTCAACAAAAGAAGCTTGAAAAATTAAAAGAAAAACTAGATAGCTCACAACAAACTTATGCTACTTTGTTTGAACAATATGAAACTTTTGCCAATCTTAATATGGAGCTATCTACTAAAATTGGGCAACTTGAGACTAGTGCAAACACAAATAATTGCACAATCAATGATGAGCAACTTATAAAGAAAAATAAAAAATTAAAGGAAAAGTTAGCTAGCTCACAAGATGATAATAAAAGTTTGCTCGCTAAAATGGAAACCATGTGCAAACATTACGATGAACTAACAAATAAAGTTACTAATCTTGAAGCCATCGATACAACCCCCACCGTGACACCTAAAAAGAAAAGGTTAAATTTTGACATGCCTAAAAAGAATGCATCTACTTCTTCCAATAATTTATGTCTAGACTCACCATTGTGCAACCAAGTTTGTGTTGAGAAAGTTGTTGTAGATACATACACACAAGAGGTTGCAATGGAGAATGAGCAACTCAAGCAAGAAGTGGCTCACCTCACAAAGGACTTGACTCAAGTGAAAGGCAAAATGGAGCAAGTCCAACTTCATCAAGATAACACCGTCAAGGGAGTGAAGAAGCTTGATGAAGGACAAACCGTGGTTTGTTACGTGTGCCACAAGGAAGGCCACAAGTTCTATGAGTGCAAGGTGAAGAATAGGGGAGGAGCAAAGAAGAAAGAGAAAAAGCAAACAAGCAAGTTCTCCAACACCTACACTAACAAGGTGGACAAGAAGGCCTCCACACCTTACTTGTTAAAGAAGAAAAATGAGAAGGTGGTGGCCATCAAGGTGAACAAGCAAGCCAACAATGGGACCAAACGTATTTGGGTGCCAAAGGAGATCATTTTCAATATGAAGAGCACAAAAAAAGTTTAGATCCCGAAAGGGAAGTGAGAAATACAATGGACGTCGGGGAATTTGGAATCTTGGCAAAGTAGGAGTGCATTTCATGGGGTGCATCACATTGGATCATATCAATTGCTAAGTGGTTTAGTGAACACTATGGACCCAAATTTCCCTTCTCATGTTAGGTAACTAGATTTAAATTCTTGTAATTTCAATTAGCATCTTGTTCCTTTTAATGCCTAGGTTTGCATTTGCATGCTTAAATCCTTTGTCATGCATGCACTAGGTATATCTTATGGTAGGCTTGCTCGGTTTCATTATTAACCCTTGGAGCAAACCTACATGGTTTAAATTGTTTAGAAGAACGGCACATAGCTTGTTTTATAATTGTTCATCTAATATGTGCCAAAGTACAAATTGTAGATAATTTCTACCGAATATTACTTTCAAAAATGATTCTCACATTCATGTGATATCATTTTTCAAGTGGTATTCTTGATTCTAAAATTAATGTGCATGTCTCCTACAAGTATTTCATACTTGTGTGCATAAATTTAGGAGGATGTTACTCTACAAGTTGGATGCTTTGAGACTAACACCTTTTCAAGCTTATCATGTGTGTAGTAGTCTCATTGCAAGAAAAATGGAGTCCTCAGAGTTAAGCATCATACTTCAAATATCCACCACCTATTGCAAGTGGTATAAATCAAATTGGTTTCCACATATGGTATTTCTAAACCGATATCATCATGTTGATTTTACTTTGGTATTTATATGCTTTCTCCATACATTATATAGATTAAACTCTCTTGAGCATTAATTTGCCAATTATGCATAAACTACACTCTCCATCATATGTATGCATATATTTAGGGGGAGCTTAGTCTATGTAATATGAGAGTCAAATTTGGTGACCTATTCCACATAGAAAGGACCACCAAATTTGACCCTCCCTTGTGCTACTAATGTCTTCTTTTTTAGTGTTTGATTTCAAAAGAGGAGAATTTGTAGGACCAACAGCAAGCTCGATCATAATAATTTACAAGTAGTAATAGTCCGAGAAAGGAAGGATAGTGAATTATGGAGTTAGGGAAAGGTTTAAATCCATAATGCCACATGTGGTCATTTGCAAGGGCAAGAAAAGTTTTCAAAAATGTTTACATATGGTATCTTTTAGCATCATATAACATTGCCCTTTGCATTGCATCCTAGCAAGTAAATAGATTTTAAATTCAAAAAAAATTATTATTTGCTTGTTTTGGTCATGTTGTCATCAATCAACAAAAAGGGGAGATTGTAAGGAAATGGACTCTAGGCCCATTACTTTGGATTTTGGTGTTTGATGACCAACACAACCAAATTGGACTAATGAATTTGCAAGTAATTGTTTTGTAGTTCAATAGGGTGCAAGACATGACTTGGACGAAGGCGACATGATGATCCGATGATCAACAGCTCAAGAAAAACATGTGAAGATGTATAGAAGACATACAAGGTCAAGCAAAGTCCAAGCACAAAGATTATAACCAAGTCAGAGGCAAGATCATGAAGAAACGAGACCGGTTGAAGTGACCAGACGCGGTCCCATGAGTGATCGGACGCTCCGATCAAGTGCTAGGCAACAGCAGATGTTGGCAGCTATGACCGGATGCTGACCGAAGCAGTGTCCGGACGCATCAGTAACACTGTTCATCATAACGGCAGTGTGTTCAGCGTGACCGGACGCTGAGCAAAGCAAGTGACCGGACGCACCGGTAACACTATTCATTGTCATGGCAATACTTTCAACGTGATCGGATGCAGCAGACTGGACGACTGGACGCATGAAGTGCAGCGTCCTGTAGAGTCCAGAGAGGTTCTAGAGCGGCGCCAGCGCGACCGAACACGTCCGGTCGTTGATGGCCGGACTTTGAGTTGAGTCCAATCAATGCGTGCGCTCCAACGGTTGGGACGACCGGACGCGTTTGGTCAGGACGTGATCAGCGTCCGGTCAGTAGCAGAAAGCTGGGTTTCATTCCCAACGGCTACTTTCTCAGTGAGGCTTATAAATAGACCCCCTAACCGACCATTTGAGATGTGTGTAGCTGAGGAAACATACCAAGGGTGTTAATACATCATTTTAGTGATCTCAACTTGTATAGTGCTTGGTGAGTCATTAGGTGATTAGTGTAGGTGCTTTGCGAAGTGCTTAGGTTGATTAGACCACCGCTTATGCATTTGCACTAGGTTTAGGCCTAGCGTTTAGTGAGGTTTGCATATCTCTTACCACTCGGTGCTTGCGCGCACCATTATTGTACATCGGAGGGGCTTGTAATCTTGTGAGATTACACCAACTTCGTTTGTGGTGTGGCCGCCACCGTATATCGGAGGGAATAAGGCCCGCAGCGGTTTGGCCGGAAGCTTGATAGTGAAGACGGTGGGGAGCGGTCTAGAGAGAGGCTTGACCGGCAGACACATCGGAGACCCACTTGCATGTGGGAAAGGCTTGAGGATATCCACGGAGTTACCCAATCGGGAGCTTGGCCCTTACAAGGGGCTCCAACAAGAACTAGGGGAAGCTTACACGCTTCTCGATATCTCGGTAAAAATACCAGAGTCGTCGACGGGGGTTTGCATATCTCTACCTTACTCTTTAGCTTCTGCATCTACATTATTTGCATAACTCCTTTTGTGGTAGAGAGAGCAACACACTAGCAAAACCATAGTTACACATTAAGATAGTTTATCTTTTGCATAGGTTTTCCTAAGGTTAGAAAAAGATGCCATAGTTTAGAGTTGTACTTTTAAGTTGCCTAATTCACCTTCCTCTTAGGCGTCATGGTCTCCTTTCACTTCGCATAAATGCTATTGTCCTTCTTATTTTCTTTAAAATCTAAATTTTCTTATTGTTTTTATCAACTTCAAATACTACTGTCTAGAGACTTACTTTTAACCCATAAATAGATTTCTATAGGCGGCATTCCATACATTCTTTTTCTTCCATGACAAAATCTTTGGGTTGTGCCATGTTAATATTTCCATACAAATCTCCGTTGAGGAATGCCGTATTTATATCCATCTGATGTAACTCTAAATCGTAATACCAATAACACCATTATAATTCTAAAATAATCCTTGCATGAGACTGGAGAGAAAACTTTCATCGTAATCTATTTACTCTCTTTGCGTAAAATATTTTGTTAAAAGTGGAGCTTTATATCTTTCTATATTCTCTTTGAAGTCACGTTTTGTGTTGTAGACCCTTTTACAGCCTACTATTTTTGCTTCATTAGAAATTTCTTCTAAGTCCCAAACATTGTTGGTATTCATCGAATTTATTTCAACTTTCATAGCTTCTTACCATTTAAACGAGTAAACGCTTCACATGGCTTTTTCAAATGAGGTGGGATCACCATGCATTTGAATTTCTTCACTAACATAGACTTCATAGTTATAAAAAAACTGGTTTACTAATTCTTTGAGACCTTCTTGGGCCTTAGCTAATGGCACTTTCATATGGGGCTATTGTTGCTTTTCATTGTCAAGAGGCAATTGATTCTACAGGCTCCTATGTTACAAGATCATTGTTTATATTATTCATCTTCTTTAAAGAGCTAACCACATGTGTTGTATTAGTCATACAACATCAACAGGTATTAAGAAACTTGTTTTTTTTAAATCACTGAAGTGGGCATGCAGTCCCGCTTCTCTTCAAGTCATAGATTTCCACATACCATGCTCTCCCTGATCATCCCATCTTCTAAAAAAGATAGTGTACCATCAAATTTCTTGTTTTGGTTTAATCTGTTAAAATCTCATGTGGCGCTTTAAGCACCGCCTTAACATCTTTAAGGCTGACTACACTATCTTTCTGTCGAAACTTTAAAAAGGTCCAAGGATTTAGCTATTTCTCTGCTTAGGGGTATCATTGTTGTGACCGTTGTACTCCTCCAACAGTCGCATTCATCTTAATTAAACTTTATCTCACTCTTAATGAAGAGTATTTTTCTTAATTGATCTTAATATTCTCCCCCTCAAAATATGGCATAAACTTTACTGCCATAATTTCTAGAACTATTTAGAAAATCTATGAACAAGAATACACTTATAACTTACTTCATTCACATGATTATGTCATGTAAACAAAGTTATTTCTTTATCCATTTAGGAGTATACTTTTCTTATTTTACTTCAAGAACTCAACGAGATCTTTCATTAGCAGTTCTTTTGCAAGTCACGCTTGCATCTTTTCTTATCTTTTGGTTAGTATTGACCATGACGATGCATTTCTATTGTGCCACGGTCAATACTAGGATAGCATACAAAAACATATGAGGCGTCACAAAACTTCCCTCGCCATGCAGGATTGACTAGCATAAGTACTATGCTAAATTTCTCCCCATGCAAGATATATCTATATACAAATTACCGTAATAAAAAATTTAGTCATGATGACTAAAACATTCATTTATACTTTATTTTGTAATTAAATCTTCCTGTTGATTATAATTTAATCAGAAAATTAGTAAACTAACAAAAAATTATCCTGAACTGGCTTGACTCAAGTCTTTTCATTCATATACCCCAGCATTGCAGCCCGTTGGCATACAACCAAGTGATCTCATTGGTTTAAAACATACAAGGTGCTTCTGCATTAATTCTACATCACCGTTGGATAGAAAATAGAATTAATGCATAAAACTCATAAGTTCACTTGAAAGACATATAACTACTCTTTAAAATTAAATTCTTCCGTTGGTTCAAATTTAATTAGAAGATAATCAACATCATTACAGCGAAACACGATAATAAAATACATTCTATTAGTTCAGGGGTATTTCTTGGTCTTTACCTACTATCTGAACAATTGACCACATCTGTGTAAAATTTATTAGAGATTTAAACCTCAAACTTGAACTTATATAATATTGTCATCATCAACATTGGTCATAAAATGACAATACCATAATCTGACTTAAACAAAACGGATTACTCCTCTAATTTAAATTTTTTCGTTGGGTCCAATTTAATTAGAGGATAAACATAATCATAATTTACTAAATATAACTGCTCTTTAAATTAAATTCTACCATTGGTTCAAATTTAATTAGAAGATAATCAATATTAAACTTTACAGCTAAAATATAAAAAATAATTTATCTACTTTTCAAAAGTATTTTACTGTACTCATCTACTCTCTAAAAAAATTATCCCGTTGGTTCAAATTTTGACACAGATTTAAACCGACAAAAAAGATCAAAAAATTGCTTCTGAAAATAATAAAACAAAACCTCAGTATTTAATGTTCATTTGGGGCGGCGTGAAAATTCGATGCTGCCCGGCTGGCCAACCTTGCTTGCAATGCCAGCCAATGACTAGCTTATCTCGTCGCTTCGCCAAGGCATCCGCTAACTTGCTCCTGCACAAGATTGTTGTGGTGGTGCTGGCATTGTTGCTCTCCCGTCCCGAGCCGCAACCAAGGCCTGGGCCGGGATTTCATCAACCCGCCTGGGCTGAAAGAAGCTCGAGCGCCCGGAGCCGTTGATCCTGATCCGATGGACGTCCGTCGTTCTCGCGAGATCAAAACCATCCGCCGCGGCGTGTCACCGAAACCCTAATTCAGTTTTTTCATTTGCTCTCCCATCTGCTCCCCTCAGCCGCGGCACCTAGCTTTCTCTCCACTTCTCCTCAAAACCACGGCGGTCGGAGATGGCGCCGCCGCTATCGGTCCCCTCGCCGGTGCGCGCGCCCACCGTAGGGTGAGCGACGCCACCGTCGAGCGATCTAGCGACGGTGTCCTAAGCGCTTGTGTGTGGCTCCCCGACACCCTAGAGCTCATTCTTTCCTCTACATCTCTCTCTTCGCTTTGCGCGCACACCACTACGCCCGTAGTAGAGACTACTACCTAAGAGACGGGCGCGCGACGAAGGAGATGGCGCCGCCATGGCACCCTCGCCCAAGACCTGCAGCGTCTGCGGTGAGGAGCTGCTGACGCGACGTCGTCGAGCGGCACCGCGGTGGTGCCCTTTGGGCCCCCGCACAATGGGGAATCTCTTCTCGCGCGACGGCGGTGGTGATGGCGGTAAAGAGACCAAGTAGGTTCTTCCTCCCCTTCTCCATCCGTTTCCCTGCTCTAGGGTTAGGGTTAGGGTTAGGTGGATTCTTCTTGCGTCCGTGGTGGCTCGGGGTGCGCTTCCCGCGCGGCGTCGAGGCGACGGCCGGCGGTGGTGATCTAAGGTTAGGGTTTCTAATCCGACTTGGTTCAGTTCTTTCTTGATTTCTTTTTCGTTTCTACCCCAAATTGGATCTACCCACTAGCAACCATGGCTCTGATATCATTGATAGGTTTCTAGGACCATCTAGGCGTAGATCAGTGGATAAAAACATAACTTAGATAAGAGGACTTACTGATATACCTCACCAAAAGACAGTCGCGGAGGTGGCGCCGCTAACAAGGTGGTCGCGATGTGTCGGTGATAAGGTCGGCGACGGGGTAGCGCTCCAGCGGCGACCCGGCGGCGGTGTGGACGTCCGGCGCTGTGCAGAGGCGGCGGTGAAGGCAGTGGTGCTTCCCGTCGCTCACAGCGCGCCCTTCTAGATTAGACTAGGGCTAGGAACCTCGATAGGGCGCTGGCGGCTGCGATGAACCTCATAGCTCGAGCCGCAGCCCCACCTCCTATTTATTGCTCTGCGCGACGGAGGCCCATAAGCTAGAAGAATGGTTGAGCATCCTCAATCAGGATACGGATCCAGGAACCAATTGGCCGTTGGGGGCATCCACCTAAACAATACGAACTACGGACCAGCGAACTGCTACGGGATCGCCCGCCCAGGATCTGGCCAAGAGCAGGCGGAGCAGCCGATCTCCGAACTTGTCGTCCGTGCTACCAGCACACGTCAATTGCCAATGGTTTGATTAGAACATTGGAGCGGTACTGTACGCATCGCAAATTGTAAGAGTTTCAGTCTTTTCTATATATATTGTTTTTATTATGTTTTTATATTACATATATTATGTATATATATATTTTAAAAGAAAATATATGTAGAAATGTCAAACATCTTATGATTTAAAACGGAGAGAGTACTTCAGTGTGTCACAAAGTCATGTAGATGGGGCAGTAGCGGCCTAGAAACTAGAGTTTTTATACTTGTTAATTATTAGTTTGTCAATTTAGCAAAGTGATAATGTGGCATGATAATTAAGAGACGGAGGAGGATATGATTTTTCAGGCAAATCATGTCTATATGGAAACTAAGATATAAAAAAAATATGATAGGTAGATGATAGAAGACATGATACTAATTAGACAAAATTTATTTTGAAGAAATCATGCAACGAGAATATGACTTATATGCGTAATACCTGCGTGACTTAACAAGTATGTCACGTCACAAGTTAGGCATAGCATAGTTTATTAGGCGTGTATTTGATTCATTGCCGCAAATATGGCGTGTCTTTTTTACCACCTTTTTCCCACACACCATCGGCCTGTTCGGCTGGAGGAAAACGATCGTAAATTTTCAGTCGAAACATTATTTTTCTCTCACACAAACCAGCCAGCAGTACTTCTTCACGAACCAGCAATGATATGAACCAGCCAACCGAATAGGCTGCATGGACTGATTTTCGGGTCTGTTTGACTTATGACCGCAGGTTGCCATAACTGAACTCTAGCCCCGTGAAAAAAGTCTAGTGTCCATTTTGCTCGTCCAACGGGCGTCAAAAGTTGTCATTGAGCACAAGAAACGAGCATATAGAAGTGTGGCATGCTAGAGATGCATCAAGAAACAAACAGTCGCCGAAGTGAGTGTGGCACACAGGAATTCTAGTTTTGAATGTTTGGGACATAAACCAGCAGGGCCTTCTTACCAAACTTTCCCACAAGTATGGTTGCCACATTTTATGTGGCATTTGTAGTTTGTCTAAAGTTTGGTGCGGTAAACTTCGGGACGAACCAAAATGCCCAATATAGGTATTAGGAAAAAAAAGAAAATATATGAGATACAACATATGACCCATTTGAAACATAAGAACTTTATAGAAATCATTTTAATTTCATAGGAGAACATATAGGATTAAGAAATTCCGACATTTCAAACGGGACCTAAATCATCGGTGAAGTAATGGTATGTCGGCCCATAAATCCCAAGAACGCTGCTACAGCGGTACGGCAGGACATGTTAGGGCCAGGTCCAGGGTGTAGCAGGCCTAAATCGGGTCGACATAGGCCGGTACAGAATACAGAAGAGTCCTATACTCCTATTGGGAGGACCGAGCTGGTCGCCGCTCGCCGGACCGAGCCTTTTGTCCCAGCCAACGGACAGCCACGTCTCAACAGCCTACTCCGTCCATTTCAAGGACAGCCTGTGATGAGTCGAGTTCATTGGAGACAGCCAGGCCTAAAGGGCTAAACCGCTAAAGCCTGAGGCTAATCAGGTCCAACATGCTAGACAGCCCATCAAGTTGGTTCTCCTCCACGCTGCTATGATTTTCCCCTCTGATCATTTCAAATCCATGCCTGCTAATGATCAAACCGAGAAAAGACCACAGTGTCTTCAGACACCTGACCATGAGATAATTTCAGACAAAACCTGCTGCGCCCCGTTCACTCATAGGATGGCTACGGTTCCTACCTGTAGCCTGTCAAACTCGACCCAATCGGATTTCTTAACGTACACCATCTTTCTCCCGGGCCATCTGATTGTTCTCTCTGCACACGTTACGGCTGTAGCCTCTACCTTGTACCACTAGGTTGTAGCCATGAATGGGAAAGATAGCTGCCTACGGTTACATGTCCTCCATCAGATTAGAAACTACTACTGCTATAGATCAGTGCAGCGGCGACACCGCAATTATTTGGGACAAGGAGAACGTAACACCAACCGATCTAATGGCCCCGGATCCCCTTTTCGTCGTCTGGGAGCAACTTTTTTTGTCATGCAGTGCACTGTGGCTCCGGCTGTACGTGACAGGGATGTTTTTTTTTGGGGGGGGGTGCAATCATGCAATCGTGTGTCGCCATGGCAAAACTTCTGCCTCTGTAATCATGCCCCCATGCATGCACGACCGGGACAGACAAACTTTCACTACCGAACGCCTTTTCAGATGGCGATCTCAAGTGGTAGCAGGAGCAGCAGCTAGCGCTGATCAAACAACGGGCGCAGGGCAGGCGATAGATCGCGGGAAAGGACAGAGCACAAAACACACCTAGTAGCTCACGTGCCGTAACACGGAGTAATAAGACTAGAGAGAGGGGCTAAACGGAAGAAATTAAAAACACACGGATGACGGGATGAGTGCGAGGGCGGTTGTGCCATCTAGAACCGCCGACCATATATTGGTTGGCTCGTCAGTTGTGATCTGCTGTTCACTTCAAACCCCCTCCTTTAATCTGTGGTTTCCATTATGCAACCCGCAAAAACTAAGAGCCTGTTCGCTAGTTGGTTTCTAGGCTGATAAGCCCGACTGATGCTGATTTGTTGTGGGAGGAAAACACTGTTGACTGGCTGATAAGCCCTGGCTGAAACCAATAAGCGAAACCTCCGCGCGGGGCCCTCATCACGGGGAAGCTATGCGTGTAAAGCACCCGGCTTTGTCTAGTTATGGTTTGTCACCTCAGTGGCTCGGGGTTCGTGGAACGCTAACTGCCCATGGTCCCTTTCTTATCCTTTTCCTTTCGAAGCAGAGAGAGGGAGAGATCAGCTCGAGTGAGATGGGACGTTAACCTCCATCGATCATGGCAACTGCGATAGTGGCGTGGCGGCCGTGCACTGGGCCGGGCTGTATGCATGGCCACGCGATCGATCTCTCGGTAATTACGCGAGAAAGTAAGCTAAACCTCCAGAGCAGACAAAGACAACCGAGAGAGTTAGAAAGAGCTTAGTCGGAGTCCATATCCAATCTCCGACGCGAGCGCAGTGATGAAAAGCAAAGGCGAGGCGGCCGGACGGTGTTGGAGCTGTGTGCTGTCAATAAAAGGATTTGGACGACTCCGCGCAACAACGCGAGTAGCGAAGAGACGTAGCCTTTCTTTTACTTACTTTAAGAGCAAACCAACCACAAGTGCTTGTTATCAAACCAGAAAGAAAGAAAAAAAACCAAGTGCTGGAGCTTTCCATTCAGTTTTCACGATGCCTCAGTATCTCTGGCCTCGTTCAGCTTACCTTATAATCCGCATTATTCAGCTTATTTTTTTAACGGAAACAGTATTTTTCTTTTACAATAATTTAGCCAGAATAGTATTTTTCAGCCAAGTTTCAGAAGCCGACGACGCCCGCTGGTCTGGTTGATCGCTGCCGCTGCTGGCCGACGACGCAAGTGCGCTCGCCATTTCCGCGAGGAAAACGCGCTGCCGCCACGGTGATTTTCCTCGGGCGCCACCCAACCCGGGCGGGCGGCCGAGTCCGATTGGCCAGCTTAGGCCCGCGACGCGTGGTCCAGCGAGAGAAAGGGACGTTCGCGTTGCGCCCGCTCGATGCCGTTGAACGGGCCCGGTTGCCGTATCGGGAAAGAAGTGCTACAGGGCAGCCTTTCATTTTACCACCGCGGTGGAACCTGGTGCGCGCGTGCATGGCCACCGGATCGGCTGGCTGGCTGGCTCGCAATTCGCAGCTTCCCCCAGGAGCAGAGTGCGTTGCGTGTTCTCTCTCTCATCTCTATCGTGCTGGCCACACCCGTCGCGGTTGAACCGGTCGTACTTCAACTCCAACAACTGCCCGCCCGGTCTGCATGACGCGCGCCGCAGTGTTGAATTCAAACTTGGAACAATCGATCGCGTCCGTATGGCACAAGCGCAGATTGGTATGTTTCGATCAAGACGACGCTCAGGCTCAGCGGGATATCGCAGTCGTGTGGTTGGAGCCGGCGCATGTAGAGGGATAATTTACGTTCCCGCCGTAAACGAGCGTGTGGAAATGGACGGAAAACGACGTCGATCGGAGGCGGGAGGAGGTAGGGGGCCAGTAGGAACAGCCCGGGGCGTCAAAGCAGCCACGTCGCGGATCATGGCCTACTTGCGGCTTGCGCTCGCCTGAATTTCCTGTTCGGACTCTTATCATTACGAGAGCGACGTTGTCACATTCAGACGGCAAGAACACAGGAGGAAATTTGAGGCGGGAGGAAGAATCCAAGCTCCTCTTTGCTGTGCCCGTTTGTAACAAGCAATCGATTTGACAAGCTGGTGTTAGAGGTCTTCTGCTGTTTCAACTGCACGTGTTTACTGAAACACAAAAGGTAGGGCGTATGTACTTGTGGTTTTTTGAGCCTACGAAAGGGTCAAGTTTCAACAGTTGAAGTATAGATATTAAAGTCATCATTGATTATTATTTTACAACAGAATTTTCAACTACCAAATCTAATTATCAGTTTGTGGACTATCAACAATGTATACATGCTCGGAATGAAAGCGTTCTTCCCTTTGACGTTTAACCCGGACTATTTCAGTTGGACCAATCCTGGACAGTCTGCCGTGCACATCTTTAATTATACGAATGAAATAAGTCAAAATTGACAATTAGTGGCAAACTCAACTTAAAGAACTGGTATAGACCTATTTGTCAGCTCACCCCAATTATGGTATGCTGGTCAACGAAAAAACAAAGGCGCATAAAATTGGTTCCTCTTACTCCTAAAGCATAAGGCATTTTTCTTTGTGTCCGACTGCCTGTCCATGTGATTGTCAACTTGTTTCAGAATGAGCACAGCCCAGCTGCCATGTTGACAATAAAGAATGAATAGGCTCTTTGGTATTTTTGCATACAGTTCTTTTATATGATAACATATCTAAAGAAATCCGTACACTAATCATTTATGATCATCCGATCCAAGAAGTCTTTGCTGACAAATCATCAAATCATACACATTTTTTTGTCTTAAAAGATCAGTGTCCGTGCGTTGCAACGGGTGCAACATAAATTGAATGAGATGTTTGTTAGCCAAGTCAAAATCAAGATTATATCAATTCAATTTTTCACGTGTATTATACCATGATAATATCTAGAAACACATTCATTATCGTAATGAATCTGAAATAAAAGCTAGGCTTGGAGCTTGTTGTCTGAAAGTTACGACAAACATCAGTTGCCTCAAATACTGAAAATTTATTGCTAGACATCGAATTGAATTTATCCATGCTCTGCCTTACCAAAGCATGTATACTCGGACTTACAATATCCTAGCCCGCATAAGGTATGGCAATAATTCATTTTTTGGGAAAAAAAATATTTGTTGTCAACACGCAACGCGAAGGACAACGAACGAGATTTGGATCCCGACCATGATCATTGTGTGGTGATATTCCAATAAATTTCTTTTCCTTTCCATAATTCTCTTTTCGTTTTATTCCATTTTATTTACTTGCCTTCCTTAGTCTCCATGCGGTGATTATTTGTCTGCCGGTGTGACGAGGACATCACTACTTCGTCGCATACAAGCGAATGAGAGGAGGAGGTCCAGCATGGGCGTCCAATTCATCTTTCTCATGTGGAGGTCCAGTCCAACTGAAGTTGGAGCCCATCTCAGGTTCCAGGACCAGTCTGCCTTAAACTGGTCACCCAGGACGCATCCGAACTCCATTTTCGACGATCCACATATGGTTGGAAAGCTAATTTGATAAGGAAACCAATGCAAGTGGACCCACGTCAAAAGCCCTTCGGAATCAACGAGAATCGTCGAAACAAGTCAGCGTCCAGAATCTGCCAGGATGTCACGACACCGTCTTTTGGTCTGTTGGACCGTGTATCGTGTTTGGACCCATTAGGGGGCGCGTCCAGGGGGGTGACGCCCAAGACTCTATAAATAGCAGCCGTCGCTCTCCTTAGGGTTTGAGTTTTGTTTAGTTCTTGATTTTCTTGTGAAACAGACGTCGTTTTGCTGCAACTGTGCCGTCAAGGCTGCTTGCTGTGAACCAGGGCCCTAGTTCTTGATCTTGTTCGTCTGTGGCGATTAGTCCTTTCGAATAAAGACTTGAACTCCTTCTTGTTTTCATAAGCCTCATATCTATTTGTAATTTCAGATTGTGTTTATTCCGTTCTTACTTGTGTTCTCGATTCGTTTGCAGGAAAGCCTTCTCGGCGAGGTCAATCACGTTCGTGTGGTTGATAATCAACGGAGCAGTGGTGTAACAGTTGCGGGGGGTCCGAATCAGTCTTGGTTCAAAACCTAGATCGTGAATGTCGAGTCTCCACCAATCGACGCTATCATACCTTTCGGAAGATCGGGCCTACTCTACATCAAGTGGTATCAGAGCCCTTGTTGTCCGTTAGATATAACTTTGTTTTTCCCTTTAGATTGTTACTGTTTTTGTATTACCTATAGTCCACAAAAAACCAAAAAAAATATATACACCGCCACACATTCCCTGTCCTATAGCCTCGTTGTGCCGTGTAATTTTGTCTCTGTTTCGCGTTGTTGAGTTTGCGCCCTAGGTCAAGTTCCGGTTGCTGGTTTTAGATCGTTTTTTAGTCCAGTTTGTGTTTTTTCCTTTGTTTTTCATCATAATCTGTGAACACCTTCAAGTCTTGTTGTGTTTCCTTTGTATCCATCAAACTCTAGTCCACGCCTATCTAATTTGTTACACTTGTCTTCACTGTTTCCATCAAATTTTTGCTGTTGTGACCAATTTTGCGCGCAATGTTCCTATTTTGTTCTCTAATTCGGAGTCCATTCATAAAACAGGTCTAGTTTTCGCATACGAACTCGGATTTTGACGTTCCATATATCAAAATCGATCAGAATTTTTTTTTGGATCTGTCCATCTCCTGTCTTGCTGCTGGGGTCGGAAATTTTTATTTTGATCAAAAACTGGTCACAAGATCCTCTTTTCGTGGTCACAAGCTTCTTATCGATTTTGAGCACATCTTCTGAAATTTCCACAGGCCACGTCTTTCACTTGTTTAAGCTTATATTTTCTGTGGTTATTTCTTTTGTGCTCCTAAGTGAAGGAAAAATATCAAAAAAAGAAAAAGAAAAAGTCAAAAATTCCAAAAAAAAAACAACGACAGCCCAAAAAATTAAAAAAAAGAGAGGGGCAAAAGAGGAACAATATCTAGAGGAGCACATAGATAGCATCATTTGAGCTGTGTTTGCGTGTGTTGATTTCTGCCTTATTCCTAATTATATTCCTCATGTTCACATCACTTGATACATCTGGTACTTGGAACGTGAGTAGGCCAGTAACTAAGACAAGTACTTAGGATACTTATTCAGCTTTGCTATTTAGTTGTGAATTTTGCTATTCCTTGCTACTATATTGTGCCTGTCCAAGCTCCACTTTCTTCTAACCAAGTATATGTTCGCTTTACAACTGTTACACTCAAGCTACAACGGTATCACAGTCACCGATCGATTGCACCGCCTGTTGCTTTGGTAAGAACACTTGTAAGACTGTGGTAAGACGCTTGAGAATTGAGTGCCTTGTTTTTTCTTGTCCACAACCTAAGTAGTTGGTACGGATAATACTATTTGTGTTGTCATCTTTTTTCTACTAACCATGTTAGGAAAAGCCAGAGGCAGCGGCAAAGGAAATAGGGACACACCTACAGATTTCAATGAATGTGTCTCTAAGAATGAGCTTCGTGCTGTTCTTGATGACAAGTTCAATGAGATCCTTCAACAAATCACCAACTTGGCCAGGATGATTGAAGATGTTGAACAACGACATCCTGAACCACGTCCTGAAGATGATTATGATGATTTCTCTGAGGAGGAAGATGGCGACGCGGAGGCTAAAGCCGAAGCTCAACGACGTGCTGATGATGCACGTAACCGTAATCGGTTGAACTTTAACCGACGCGGTATGAGAGGTAATAACCAAGGTAATAATGATCCTTTCTCTAAGACCAAGTTTAAGATACCTCCTTTTTCTGGCTCTGCTGATCCTAAAGTATATTTAGATTGGGAGATGGCTTTATATAAAAAATTTAGCTCCCATCAAGTACCTAAAGAATATAGAGTTAGACTTGCTACTAGTGAGTTTACTAGTTTTGCTCTTTTCTGGTGGAATGATATTTGCAATAATGCTAATGCTCAAATACCTCAAACCTGAACTGTACTTAAACGACGAATGAAATCAAGATTTGTTTCTCCATACTATCAGCGTGATCTGCGATTAAAACTTTAACGTTTAAATCAAGGTGCTAAGACTGTTGAGGAATATTATCAGAAGCTTTTAATTGGTCTAGCACGTAGTAATATACAAGAGGATGAAATGGATAAGTGTTCTAGATTTTTTGGAGGTTTACATCGTGAAATACAGGATGTTCTTGACTATAAAGAATGGACTAGATTTTTCCAATTATATCATTATGCTCTTAAAGCTGAAAGGGAAGTATAGGGATGACAGTCTAGGTGTTCCACGACTCCATCCACTCCTTCACGTCCAACCGAGGTGAGTAAATTTTCTAATATGCAGACACCACCAGCGCCTGTAAAGAAGAGTTCGTCTATCACACCTTCTTCTAGTGGATCCGCTACACCTTCATCTAGCAGCTCTTCTAAAGTTGTTTGCCACCACTGCAAGGGCATGGGATATATTGTTAAAGAATGCCCCAGCAAACGCGCATATATTGCTACTGATGATGGTGAGTATGCTAGTGCTAGTGATGAAGAGAATGAATTTGCACTTGCAACTGATCTTTATGCAGATAAATTTGTGGATAGTTGAAAGGTCCTTGTTGGTTTTGGTAATTGAGTGACAACCTAGGTGGACTAATTGTGTTTATGTGAGATACACAGGTAATTAGTCCATAGGTACATGTGTGTGAGCAACATATGTTATGAAGGTGAAAATGGCTTAGAGATGTTGCAAAGCTCACACATGTGATAATGAAGAAGCTTAACGCACATGAGACATGACATTGAGTCATGTGATCAAGGTGAAGAAGATCAAGACAAGACTTGGCTTGATGGACCGGTTGCAAGCGTGAAGGGCAAGTCGAAGGCTTTGGAGTGATGGACCGCGTGGCGGTGAAGCTTGAGCAAGACTTGGCGCCGATGGACGATGGCAACGGTGAAGGGCAAGTGAAGTCAAGATCGATGAACCAATATGATTATGTGATGATATGAAGTGGATCATATCATTGTTGATCGTGTTGGTGCATGTGTTGCATCGACATTGAAGGAGATGGAATGGAATGCGCAAGGCAAAGGTATAACCTAGGGCATTTCATTTCACCGGTCATAGGTGTGTAGAGAAGTTTATGTTCGGGTTTAGGATAGATGGCCGTACTATCAAGAGGGGCAAACTTGTTTGTATATCGGTCATCTAGTGCCACTCGAGTGATCTAACTTTGCATTGTCGCTAGGATCGAGTGGCGTGGCAAGTTGAGTGGCTAACATCCTTTGGGAAATGATTATGAAAATGCTAACACACATACACATGGTGGTGTACACTTGGTGGTGTTGGCACATTTACAAAGGAGGTGGTGTTTGCAGGGGTGAGATGGGTTTGGGTCCCTCGGGATTCGGCGCTTTCGGGAAAATAGAATGCCTATTTTCTATTGCGCCGGATGCAAGTTCTTGTGGTTAGCACATTGGAGCAAGGGTGATGAAGTTAGAAGTGAAAACGAGTTAGTCGCGAAGATGCTGGCGTTGGTCAACTGACCGAACACTGGATCTGAATGCACCGGACGCTGGCAGGCTGCGTCCGGTCAGGCTGATGTACGATGACGCAGAAGCTAGAGTGTGATCGGACGCTGGCTGCGTCCGATCAAGTGTGACCGGACGCATCCGGTCGAGGTCGGTACCTTACTGGAAACGACCGGACGCTGGGGGTTCAGCGTCCGGTCAGTTGAAAGCTGCTGCGTCCGGTCAAGTCAAGTGACCGTTGGAATCAGGACACGTGGCCGTCTGTGGGCGACCGGACGCTGAGGTCCAGCGTCCGGTCAACTCGACCGGAGCGTCCGGTCGGCCCGACCGTTGCCCAGTGAAGGGGTAACGGCTAGTTTAGCCCTTGGGGCTATAAATAAAAGTGGCCCTCGGCCATGGCTGGTGCTGAGCACCTCAAGGGACTTAGTGTCCATGCTTGTGAGTGCTTGGGAGTCCTTCATCACACATATACTTGATAGTGATCATTCGATTGTGTGAGTGAGCGATTCTAGTGCGATTGCATCGTGAGGTTGCATCGAGTGGCACTAGGTGATCTTGTTGCAAGCCGGTGGTGCTTGTTACTCTTGGAGGTTGCCACTCCTAGATGGCTTGGTGGTGGTCTCCGTCGAAGCCCGCAAGAAGCTTGTGCGGCGCTCCGGAGAAGTGCTTGTGAGGGGTACTTGTGCTCGCCCCGCGGGAGTCACGAAGAGCAACTTTAGTAAAGCGTGTCATTGAGCTACCCTCACTCAAGGGGTAGGTTCTTGCGGTGCCCGACGTGCGGGCTTAGCGGGTGATGCTAATTAGCCGCCGAACCACCAAGTGAGCGGTCGACACAACGGGGACTAGCGTGTTGGCAAACACATGAACCTCGGGAGAAAAATCATCGTGTCAACCTTGTTCTTCTCGTTGGTTTGCATCCCCATTACACAAGCTTGCAATTACTTTTATATATCTTAAGCTTGTGTAGTTGCTCTTGTAATTAGTTAGCTTGTGTAGCTTACTAGTTATCTTCTTGCTTGTGTAGTATAGAAGTAGCTCCCTTGCGTGGCTAATTTGGTTTTAGTAACCTTGTTAGTCACATTGCTTAGTTTGTGTAACTAAGTATTTGCGCTCTATAATTAGGCATTGATTGCCTTGTTATTGAGCTTTGTTAGTGAGCTTAGTTGGCTTTGTGCTTTTGCTTACTAGCATGTGTAGGAGCTCCCTTGTTACTTAAAGTACTAGCGGTATAGGTTTGTGTGACCTGCTTCTAGAATTGTTTAGGAGAGCTCTAGCTAGCCCGGCACCTTAGTTGCTTTATTAGTATCTTTGCAAGGTGCTAGTGAACATATATAGAGGGGTGTAGTCTTGGCTAGACCGATTGTTTTAATTCCGCATTTATATCGGTTAGCCGACGCGATTAATTTTAGAAAAGACTATTCACCCCCCCTCTAGTCCGCCATCTCGACCCTACAATAGTGTTGAAGATCCTGATGTTGCTGAAGATCCTGATGAGGTAATTGATAGTGTGGCATGCATTGTAAACTACAAATCAATTCGTGTTCAGCGTGTTTTGAGTACACAAGTTGAGCCAGTAGACAAGCTACAACGCCACAATTTGTTTCAAATGTTCCTCATTGTTAATAATTTCCGTGTTCGTGCTATATTTGATGGAGGGAGCAGCAATAACTTGGTAAGTTCTGAGCTTGTCAAGACCCTTGGTTTATCTACACGTGCTCTTCCACATTCATACCATGTTCAGTGGTTCAACAATAGTGGTAAGGCAAAGGTAACACAATCTGCTCGTGTGCATTTTTCTATCGGATCATATCATGATTATGCTGATTTTGATGTTGTGCCTATGCAAGCTTGTTCACTTTTGTTAGGCCGCCCTTGGCAATATGATAATAATGTTTTACATCATGATAGGCAAAATAGATATACTTTTATGTTTAAAGGAAAGACTATTGCTTTACTTCCTTTAACTACTGCTGAAATTATGCAATATGAAAAGGAACTTGCTGAAAAGAAAAAGAAAGGACATGATAAAGACTTTAGCAAACCAGCAAATAAATCATCAAGTAACATGAAAGAAGTTTTATTTGCTCTTAAATCTGTTCTTGCTGATCATGATGAACCATGTTATGCTTTAACTTTACATCGCTTATATGTCCACTTGGTCCTGCTTCTAGTGCTATGCCTCTTGTTGGTACTAACCTTTTGCAGGAGAAGGAGAATAAATTTCCAGCAGGGAGGCCACCATGGCAGCCGCCTTTACGAAGGATTGGGCGCCAAGATGAACGTCTTCTTCCGGAACCATCGTTGCTGTCATCCAATGGAGGAGATGATCTACTTCAGTCGAGGACGACTTCAATTCAAGAAAGAGAGGATGATGAGGATATCACTACTTCGTCGCATACAAGCCAAGGAGAGGAGGAGGTCTAGCATGGGCGTCCAATTCATTTTTCTCATGGTGGAGGCTCAGTCCAACTGAAGTTGGAGCACATCTCGGGTTTCAGGACCAGTCTACCTTAAACTGGTCACCCAGGACGCATCCGGACTTCGTTTTCGACGATCTATATATGGTTGGAAAGCTAATTTGATAAGGAAGCCAATGCAAGTGGTCCCACATCAAAAGCCCTTCGGAATCAACGAGAATCGTCGAAACAAGTCAGCGTCCAGAATCTACCAGGGTGCTGCGACACCGTCTTTTGGTCCATTGGACCGTGTATCGTGTTTGGGCCCATTAGGGGGCGCGTCCAGGGGGGTGACGCCCAAGACTCTATAAATAGCAGTCGTCGCTCTCTTAGGATTTGGATTTTGTTTAGTTCTTAATTTCCTTGTGAAACAGACGTTGTTTTGCTGCAACTGTGCCGCCAAGGCTGCTTGCTGTAAACCAGGGCCCTAGTTTTTTATCTTGTTTGCCTGTGGCAATTAGTCCTTTCGAATAAAGACTTGAACTCCTTCTTGTTTTCATAAGCCTCATATCTATTTGTAATTTCAGATTGCGTTTATTCCATTCTTGCTTGTGTTCTCGATTCATAGGAAAGCCTTCTCGGCGAGGTCAATCGCGTTCGCGTGGTTGATAACCAACGGAGCAGTGGTGTAACGGTTGCGGGGGGTTCGAATCAGTCTTGGTTCGAAGTCTAGATCGTGAACGTCGAGTCTCCACCAATCGACGCTATCATATTTTTCGGAAGATCGGGCCTAGTCTACGTCACGGTGATTCCATGAGTTTTATTCAATTTTATTTACTTGCCTTCCAGTGTCTCCATGCGGTGATTATTTGCCTGCCGGATATAGATCGCATGAGTGTTTTGGTCCTACGGGGTAGATGTTGATAATCCGTATATTTTAGTTGTAGAAGAGATATAATTAACTATACTTTTGACACAAACACGAGAAACGATGGAGACAACGGCTTTCAAAAATGAAATTTGATTTTTTGGAGGTTGGTAACCTTTTGTTTAGTATAAATGTCCACGTCACAAACTGGACGTTTCCTTTTAAAAAAAACTGGACGTTGAATTATTCGTTTGGCTTAGCAAATTTATAACCTGGTTTCCAATCCATCACAATCTTGAGCCGCCTTTTATTATTCAAAACTTGTAGTCACTTTTATAAACTTGAGCTGCCTTTCGAAATTTTAGAAGCTACTCCGAAAGATTAGACAGACGACATAACTTGTGATTACAAAGTGTATAGCTCCGATGAGCACTTCGTCCGTCACTAAAGAATACTTGTATTAGCCGTACATATGAGGACATGTGCTAAGCCGGAAGCTTGAACCCGACCTCGAGGTTATTTTTTTTTATTTCGATTAACTTGTGAGTCATGGTGCAAATAACATGGCTACCAAAAGCGAATAGTGACAATTCACGTACACTGGTTTACTAACTCGTGCACGATTACATTTCTCTCATTATGTCATTTTAGCTCATTTATTATCTCGGATTGTACTATGGATGGATGCTTTTGTTCTCACTTTTCTCTTTAGAAAGAAAGAACACAACGGCCCTTTATTTGAATTGCAAAACAATTGGCTTCCCCGTTGCCTAGCGGTGTTGCTTGTTGGTTCTGGCTTAGTTAGAGGCAATTTGCTTACCCAATTGCCCAATCATATGTCCCGTTGCATTCAAACTATAGGGTTCGCCTAACCTTTAGCCTAGGATAGAAGTTCGGTCGACACATCGCACGAGGAAAAACAGAAACAGGCACGTAAGTATGCCACCAGGAAAGAGAGAGAAAAGAATTCGCCAATCATGATGAAATACTTTGGTCTTGTTAATAAGCAACAACCAGCTAGAAAGAGCTTGTAAATCTAAATATAGACGGAACCAAACGCCCTGTTCGCTTGTCTTATAAGCCATATTTTTTCAGCCAACGAACAATATTTTTTTCTCACACCAAATCAGCCAACAGTACTTTCAGCCATGACTTATCAGCCAAGCAAACGGGACAAAAAGCCGTGCTGATCGTCGACGAAAATACCAAGATCTTTGCCGAACCCCACGGCGCGCCAACCCTTCTTTCCCCGTTGCCTAACCGTGCCTCACCCTTCTAGGTAGGAGAACGATGCTGCCGTTTACCAGAAGAGAACCCAACTATTCTCGCGGAGAGCAGAGAAGAAGCGGTCACAGCCCGGATGGATGGGTTTGTGGTGCGCTCGCGAGAGGAGGAGACGTGCTTGGACCCGCAATCGAGCCGTGCACCGCCGGGGATCGAAGGCGCGTGCGGACACGGCGCTCCTCCGATCGTCCACACGACCACGCTGGCCGTTACCAGGGTCCCCGGGCATGGTCGCCGACTTGGCTTGGCTATGCGTGCCGCCAGCTCGTACGTGGTGGAGTAGTTTTGAGTTTTGACTCGGGTGGACGGCCGAATGCGGTCTAACCGTTCGTTTATTTTTTCCAGCGGTGAAACAGCTGACCAAGGCGGATGTCGCAGGCGGTAGGTGACCAAGCGGTGAAACCAGCGGTCTAACCGTTCGTTTATTTTTGTTGGGTCAGGGACTCATCAAGGTAAAAGAAAACGAGTTGGAGAGAGAGGTGAAGTACGACACGCCGTACCAAAGCGAGTACAGCCCGGGGGCATGCGTGCAGAAAACGAACTGTGGAATCTGGAATGCGACCGCCGCCGCAAAAAAAAGATTAGAAAAATAAGGAGGGATCTGAGCAATCAAGGCGTTGCGGCTTTTCCAAGGAGAAAAGTAGAAGAAAAAAGAGACGAAGAAGATGCGATGGAAAGATGGATGACACGTCACCTATACGTACTTCTATATCTATTAATTTTTATAGACACTATATTTAAAATTATGGTCCTAATAAATAGTTGTACACAACAATTTTTTATCTAATCATATATGTTCTCTCTTTATTCTCTACCAATCACATCCATTCGTGTTTTGGTTCTCGTGTATACGTGGTTTCTAACTTAGACCTAATTTTTATGATTTTTGTTCTATCTCTTCAATAACTATCTTGCCACATCAGCAAAACACTTAGATGACGGTACAATTAATGTCCATAGAAACCATGAACATTTCTACATTAGGAGTGCCTTTATACTACGTAACTGCTTAATACTACTACAGTGCCGGTCCAACAACCGTTCAAGCTCGGCTTTGATCGAGAACTCCCGTTGCCAAATGCTAAGCCAAGTGGTATGGTATCTTCAGAGAAGCACGTGTGTCCTGACCGCGCTGGATTTCACTTGAAGCAAGACTCTTCTTATTGATGATAAATTACGAAACTCCGGCGTCGCAAAGACGAGACGTGAGCTTAGTATTCACCGAATATTTGGAGGTGCAAACCATGCTAAGCGTCATGGCGGTCAGGCAGTCATGCTCTTGTATAGTCCTATTGGCTAAGCGTGGCTACCTAGAACACGTACGGCGACACAAACAGGTACGCGTCAGATTAATGATACCAATACCATCAAGGGATAACAGCAGTCAGTCACCGGCCATCGCATAAACTATCAATTTCAAAAACAAAAAAAAAGGTTGGATCCTGGACGAGGCAAAGCTACAGCGCATCGCAAGCTAGTTTACAGCACGAGAAAAAACAAAGGTCAAGTCAAATCCGAAATGGAGACTCTCGATCGAACCGGAGCATAACAAACTGCACAATGATCCGAAGGGCAACGTCAAACCGAAATTGAATAGATCAACGCCAGCCTGGCCCCTGTGATTATCCGCGTCCACATGATGGCGACCCGAACAAACAGCATTTTAAATTCCAACAAATAAATTTCGGCTGCGAGTTTCTTTCAATTCCATCTACTATTATGAATTAATTAAAAGGAACTGCATTAATCAGTTTTTAGTTGGCAGAAGATTGATGGAAATCAGACACGCACCTGGATAGATGTGGTTAATTGGGTTGCCATCATCATGCGATATTGACATGCCAGCGGGCAGCGGCAGCGGAGAAAAGTTCATGTAAAACGTGCGTGGCTGACCGTCCAAGCCAAGCGGTGGAAACAACGCGAGGCGCCGCGTCAAAACGCAACGGCAGCGCCCGCCCTTCCGCCGAGACCCCGTTCCCGTTCATGTGGGCTTTGGCTTGCCGTTCCCCCATAAACTCCACCTCCCCCGCATTACTGCGCTCCCTCCCATCTGGCCATCTCCGCCTCCGCTGCTGCTGCTGCTGCTGCCCCTGCTCCAGCTCGGACGAGCCTCTCCCCTCCCTCCTCGTCGCGTCCCACATAGCCGTGCCTCCTCCTCGCCGCCGCGCCCCACCGCTCCGCAGCCCACACTGCCCCGATCCCGCCGGAGTGCCCGCGGCGCCCGCACACGCGCCCTTGCCTGCGCCGACCGACCGCCGGCGAGGGGTCTGGGCGCTTGGTCTCCGTGACCTCCGCAGGCGCGCTTGGTGTCTTCGTCGTCCGGCTGGTTTCCGCCAGCCTCGCTGCCCGCGAGTGGCGTCGTGCCGGCGGCGGTGCGGGAACAAGGCGAGGGCGGCGCGCCTTGTCGCCGTGCGGGCTGACATGACTTGATCCTTGAGGTGCGTGCGGTTGCTGGCTAACCTGCTGGAAATAACATGGGTGATAAAAGGGAATGGGAATGGGGGCAAATTCAGGAGATGATACTCGTACTACCAGAATTTTATCAACCAAATCAAGAAGCTGAGGTCCCTGTTCTAATTTTGTGAAAAACTGGCATGTGTCAAATCTGGCTCCGTAACTGTTCAACTCATCGCCCTCTTCGTCGCCGGTGTACGCGGTGCCGAATCGGCGTCCGGTATCCGTCCCACCGAAGCACGCCAACCACCCCGAGCGCTCTACTCCCTCGTTGTGGTTGCTGCTGCAACCGGCGCTCCCTTCCCTTAATTGGTATGTCATGGCGTGGAATGGGAGATTCATCCAGACTTGGATAGGTTTCTTTCCTTGTTAAGGATCCCTACTTGCTTGGAGGAATTTTCCTGGAGTGGGGTTTTGTTCTAGGAGATCTTCTGTGCGATGTGAGCAACCGGATCCATATCGTCCTTATTCTTCATTAGTACTATTAGATTGCTTGCTTCACAGTGGAGTATCCATCCATCCATCCACGGTTCTGGTTTAGTTCTGTTTTAGTTTCTCTTCTGCCGTGCGTGTAAGATCGTCTCAGTTGATGTTGACGCCATTTATATTCCTAAACATAGGATAATTCGCAGTTTTTACTGAATCCTCATGCTCCATGCCAAGGCCGCCCCAGGTTTTCCTTTGTCGGCTTTGAAGATTATCCTTCACAAGGAGATACTTTTGGTATTATGCTTTAGTCGTACCGAAATGGAATATAACTACTTAATTGCCAATAAGCCAAATTAGGCTGATAAAGTAACGGGGTGGAAAAGGAAAAGGTCCAGAATTGGGCGGTGAAGATATTATTGACACCCTTCTTTTGTTAATATAAACTATTAGATGCACATTCTGAGACTATGTAATACCATTCTTGTTTAAATCAGGTAACTTCATTAGCTTGGGTTACAGAATAGTAACTAGCACAATATATAATGAACATGTAGTGACACAGATCATACTCTCAGACCTAGTATGCAATGAGGAGGGTGATGGGATAAGGACCAACCTGGAACAATGAGAAGGGGGATGGGATAAGGACCAACCTGGAACAGCTTTTTTTTTTAGCTAACACCAGACTCAACCCCACATAGATATGTTATCTGTTACCCAAACTTATAAATTTATTTGTTTCTAATAGGTATCCTTTTTTGACGTTTCTAGAGAAATCTTATTGTAGTTTCTGTCTCTACGTTTCTTTGGAGGCTTTGGGAGAGGAAGGTAGTTGAGAGTTCTCTATGAATCACAATATATTTCCTAGCCCATCCCCCTTTGTCAGCTATTGGTTGAGAGTTTTGCTTTTGGTTCAAAGACATCTTTCCAGAGTTGATAATTGTGTATCAATTACTGATATAGTGTTGTTTGATCAGGCTTTCCCCTCAACTGTAATCATGAGAATTGAGAATTGATTAAGCTGATTGATACTTAATATCTTACAAATTTCAGTGATTTGTTTAGGTAAACACATTGCTTCATTGCAATTCCTTGTGACATGTTTGTCTTTTTTTTATGTGTTGCAGGTTTAGGATGTGTACAGAGGGGCTGTATTCTTGTGTATAGGTTCTCTTTCTATTGATCAACTGTTGCTGATTCTGACGGAATGTTGGAGGATCAATCTTGCCTGATATCAAGGTCGCTGCCGAGTTCCTGTGAGCAGGAATCCAGACTAGCTTACATGACTTACCACCTACTTGAGATCACGAGGAGTAAGCGCCCGCCTGGGACCCTGTCTATTGAGCACGACATTGCTGCAGTGGCAGCATTGACTAAACGGACCAAGTCCGCTGAGGACCAAAATGGTGAGGCACTGGATTGTCAAGGAAGTAATGATCAGGGCGACTCAGATTCAAGCACCCTGATAAGTTCCATTGGCCGGGACAACTCAATCAACTGCCTTGCTCGTTGTTCTCGTTCTGATTATGGATCTATCGCATCACTGAACAAGAGTTTTCGATCACTTGTCTGCAGTGGTGAACTGTACAAGGAACGTCGACAGCTGGGGATTTCAGAACACTGGGTCTACTTCTCTTGCAATGTGCAGGAGTGGGAGGCGTATGACCCCTACCGTTCACGGTGGATGACGCTTCCAAGGATGCCCCATAATGAATGTTTCATGTGCTCTGACAAGGAGTCACTTGCTGTGGGCACTGAACTTCTGGTGTTTGGAAAGGAGATTCTTTCACATATTATTCTGAGCTATAGCATTCTGACAAATTCATGGTCACAGGGTGTTGAAATGAATGCCCCTAGATGTTTGTTTGGATCAGCTAGTTTTGGAGAGAAAGCAATTATAGCTGGAGGCATGGATGCTGATGGAAGGGTGCTTCGTTCTGTTGAGCTGTATAACTCGGAAACTAAGAGATGGATAACACTTCCAAGCATGAATAAAGCTAGGCGAATGTGTTCTGGTGTCTTTATGGATGGCAAGTTTTATGTAATTGGTGGAATGGCCAGTAACACAGAAGTGCTGACTTGTGGAGAAGAGTATGATTTAGATAGAGGTACCTGGCGGGTGATAGAGAACATGTCTGAGGGGCTCAATGGTGCAAGTGGTGCTCCTCCACTTGTCGCTGTTGTTGAAAATGAGTTATATGCAGCGCAATACGCCGGAAAGTTGGTAAGAAAGTATAATAAAATGGATAACTCATGGACAACATTGGGGGAGTTACCAGAGCGGCCAGAAGCTGTGAATGGCTGGGGTATTGCATTCCGGGGCTGTGGAGAGCGGCTTTTGGTTATCGGTGGACCAAGAGTGCTGGGTGGTGGGATGATTGAGCTCCATTCTTGGATTCCAAGTGAGGGGCCATTGCAATGGAACATGATCGGAAGCAAATCTTCAGGTAACTTTGTTTATAACTGTGCTGTCATGGGGTGTTGATATGTGCACCCTCAAACATACTGTCGACACGAAAGATTGTGATATTGGTTTTATCAAATGGCATAAAGCACTGATTCCACCTGATGGGTAATCTCTGCATTCTTTTTGACATTTCAGATTTTACTCAAGGTTCAATAGAGTAGTCAGTTCCATGTACTCGTTAATAGTTACCCATTGGTTTCTGTTTTCAGCACATTTTATTTGCAGTTGATGATTTGTACCATGCTCCATATACTCTGGTGAAATGAGTTCTCTGAGATGGATGCATATAGGTGATAAATTGTAATTGAGGTAGCCGTGCATCTATATGATTGTATCACTGTGTCAACGCTGTAGTTCCATTGTGCAAATGTGTCTTTCCAAGAATTGCATGAAAAAATTGTTTATCTGTACATTTCCCAGCATAATTTTGAGCACCGACCTCTCCATGTTTGTAGTCTGCCTTTAAATCCTTTGAAACAGTTGGTGCTAAAGCCCTTCCACTTTCCTTTCAGTAGTAGGGATCCTACGCTAACTTTCTTAGCCTATGAGATATTATCAAGTGTTAGGCAGGTGCCCACTTTATTATATCCAAGATGGCGACAACTGCGGAGCTAATCAGTATATCATTGTCTGGTTCGTGCTTTGTATCGTGGAGATTGAGAGGCCATGTTTTCTTTGTCGAGTTGTGCCTATGATTAGCTTGATGGGTTTGTTTGGACCCCATCTGTCTGCAGCATATCTATGAAAATCTGCTGGCTGTGCCGTGCCTTTTAAATTTTTTTGTGCTCTTTCAGTTGTGACTGGGTGCTTTTCGGGTTGTCTTTTGTGCATCCGTTGGTAATAGGATTATTGGCTAGGATTTCTAAGGCATCATCCTAGAAGATAAGGAAAAAAGATAATTCAAACCTAAAATGCGCACTCTGTCCACGCACAATCCAAGTGAATCTACTTCTACCACTAAAAGAATACACCTCATTTGGCCTGTTCTAATTATTGTGGTGTCTCTAGCCAATCATCATTTCTGCTCATCGAGCACTTTTCTGCTTTAGCAGTAGCACTACGAATTATTGTCCTCGCATTCGATTTCTTGGTATTCCGGTGTTGTTGCTGTTGCATTATGACCTCTGTATGATCATTGGGCAACAACCCCTGGCGTCCTACTTTCGTTGACGAGAGCCCAAATCATCATCCCCAGGCCGCAGGCCTGTCGCTGTGCAGCTTCCGTTTCTATCGATCCACTCAGTCAGATTCACGAAAATGGAAGCCAGTGAGATTGATGACATGAATCACGGAGAGAGTGGTGTTTTTTCCCCTCACTTTTTGTTTACAGTCCTTGCCGAGTCGTGCGGTACAGTGCTGCAGCGCCCGTGGGCTGGGAGGCTGTTTCTGCCTCGTCGTCCTCTGCAGGCTGCACTGGCAGTCTGGCGGCACTGGGCACTGCCCTGCCCACTTCTTCCGGCTTGGTCCCGTTGCGAGCACGAGTGGAGCCTGGAGCCTGGAGCCTGGAGCCGTGGAGGTGGAGCGCACCACAATGGTACGATGGCAGGCAGCGACGTCGGAAAGATACTCCCGTCATCTCCATGCCTGCACCTGCACCTGCACTGTAGAGATGCGACGGGAAAGATACGGGTCTTGTTTAGATTACAAGTTTTTTCACTCTCTCTCACGTCAAATCTTTTGACACATGCATGGAGTATTAAATATAGATAAAAAAATAACTAATTACACAGTTTGATTGTAAATTACGAGACGAATCTTTTAAGCCTAATTAGGCCATAATTAAACAATAATTGTTAAATATAAACAAAAATGCTACCGTGCCAAATACTAATTTATAACCCCAATCTAAACAAGGCCACTGTTATCCGCGGGCGTACGCTTCGCAGGAGGCTACAGGCGTGCACTACTGTCCAACTCTTCTGATTTCTGGCAGTGGCTGCGCCTGCGCACCTGGGACCGCACGGCTGAGCGTGACCTCGAGGCTCGAGGGGCGGAGCCGTCGACGAGTTCATGCACTCGAGTGAGTGCTTCGTGCTGTCGTGCGGTAGTCGACTACTAGACGCGGTGACGTACTCCTAGGCAGGTACTAGGCACTGGCATGTGGCGACCGGCGAGTCAACAGCAGCAGTGTTTCCGCGAAATGTGAGCGAGAGGCATGGAGGACGTGGCGCACGGTGACCCGCGCCATTTCTCGTGCCGTCGTGCGCCCTGCCGTGCCCGAGCTAGCTCTGCGTTCGTACCGGGGCTTTTTGCCCTGCTGCCCCTCTCTGGCACTGGTGCCTGGTCCTCCGGCTGTCTCTTGCCACGGTCGTTTGCTTTGTAAGTCATAACTAAAAGTAATGTTGGTTGAAAGTAATGTTGGTTGATTTATGGTGAGAAAAAATATTATTCGTTGGTTGAAAAAATATAGCTTATAAAACGAGCGTACCCCTGCCGCGCCCTGCGCGCGTACGCCCTAATGCCGGCCCCCCATGCGGCCTCCTCGTCGGATGCATCCGCCTCCTTCCTCCGGCTGCCGCGCCGATGGATGCAAAGCGACCGCAAACCAGCCTAACGCGGTCCCTGACTGCGCGGCCGGTCCCCAGCGGGCGTCGAACGGCTCCGAGTGGACTCGGCTCTTTTCGGGGGGCTCCGCGCCCTCGTCTCGGCTGATCTGGAGCAGGACCACGGCCCGCGCGGTTGCGTTTGCCATTTGGGCATACTCCTAGCATGTGTCAATGTGTGCGTGACTGATGCGCGCCAGCACGGCCGCGGGCCGCGGCAGCGTACGCTCGCTACACGGCTACAGCTACGAGCCTTTTCGGGATGCGTGGAGCGGCGCGGCAGGCGGAGGCGGCAGCGGCAGCCTGGCAGCACGTGGGCACGTGCAGAGGTCGCAGGCTCCCATCCTCATTTGCCCCCTGCCGCAACCGCAAAACCAGCGGTCTGGTTTAGATTAAGGCCCCGTTTGGCAGGGCTTCACTTCACTAGTGAAACCATATATTTTTTTTCGAACAATTCTTTTCATCGGCTTATTAAATCTGTAGGAGGCGGGAGAATACTATATATATGAGAGCACGTTTTTTAAATATATTAAAGACGGCTCCAAGCGGCTCTGAAGTTCATTTGGAGAAAAAGCAGGGCCTTAAAGTTTTTTCACTATTTCTTCATCACATTAAATCTTTAGACATATATATAGAGTATTAAATATAGATAAAAAAATAATTAATTACATAGTTTGATTGTAAATTATGAGACGAATCTTTTGAGCCTAGTTAGGCCATGATTGGATAATAATTACTACCATTATTTGGTTGGTTTACGGGTTGGTTTTACTTTTTGGTCTTTGGTTTATTGTGAGAGAGGAAAACTCATTTACTTCATGGCGGGTTTGGACTCATTTAAAACCAACAAATTTACGAAGTGATTGATTGTTAAATACAAACAAAAGTCTTCTGAAGATTAAACATCGATTCCTAACCCCAATCTAAACAAATCCGAAGTGGTTTTCGGGGTTGTTCCTTTTCCCATGCTGCTCCTGCCTCCTGTAGTCATGCTCCTCTCCTCCTATCCTTGGTGATCCTTGGTTTGTCCTTTCCTGCGTTCGTCATTCGGTATATTTCTACTGCAAGTTCCAATGATTCATGCGACCGTAATTCTGTTTCCACAGAGTATATTTTAAGTTCTTTCTGTTTTAGGGGCAGTTTGTTAACAGCTCAAATTAACAATTATTGCAGTCGGGTATCTCTAGATCCAACAACTCATGGGCGTATTGAAGCTTTTTTTTGGTGAATCATCTTGTTTACATTTAGACTAAAAATAGAGAATCTATCCGCTTTATTTTAGCCAACACTGTCTAGATTTGATGAAGCAATTGGACTTAGATCTCAGTCACACAGGGTAATTCTGAATTAGTATTGCTAATATGCACTGAAGCTCATCAGTTCTACCGTATCCTTTTTCTTTTCTTTTATTATTTTTTTCTTCGACTCAGATGAATTCTAAAACAGCATACACTGGTATGCTCTAGGGCCACGGGCCATGGGTCTCACTCTCTCCGACACTAGCAACTTAGCATATAATTTCATGGGCCTACTGTAAACCACTTCTCTTGTCAAGCAACATTCAGCCCATCGTTTGCAAGAAAAGGCATTATTGCTTTTCTTAGAGGAGCCCATATATTGCATCGGGTCCAAAACCTCAAAAATATATGGAAAAAAGTCCCTTTTGCCTCCAAAACTGTCGCTACAGTCCATGTTTCCTCTTGAAACTCTTAAACAAGATAAAGTATCTCCATTAACTCTCAAAATCATTTAAATCTTCTCCTTGTCCGGTTAGAAGTGGGTTACAAGGTAGTTTCCTCCTTTCTATTAAAAAATTGATACACACCTGATAAGGTTTTTAATCCATGAAAAAATTGTCTAACCTCCTAAAAATTATGAGAAAATCCTAAAGATATATCCATGTAGGATAAACCCCAAAAAATACTTAGAGTTCATGGAACATATAACTCAAAGCCTCTATAAATGTATTCAACATGAATGCATCCATCGTTAATGTATGTTGCATTCATGCTCGTTGCATATCAAATTTTTGTCGTGGAAAGTATTTAGAAGGGTGTAAATGTTCAATATAATGTTTTGGGAAATTTTCAAAAATTTGGATATTTTTCTCAGGTTTTGAGAGAAATCTATTTTTAAAGCTTCTAGATATATTTCATGATATCTAAATATTTTAATTGGGTTCCTTGTATCCCAATCTATCTTTAGGGGCCCGCATCTTTTCACGCCGCTGCCGCCAGGGTCGAACCGCAGCCTGCGCTCCTCGGTCCACCGCCGCCGCCGCCGTGCATAGGGCCCCTCTCCTTCTTCTTCCCCGGTGCTTTTGCCGGAGACAAGGAGGGGAGGGGACCCATCCTTTTCCCGTAGTTTTCTAGTGTCTTAGAGTTGAGTCAAAATAAATTTTCTACAAAATCAGATGATTTTTGGTCGGGATCGTGTTTCATGCGATGACTTCAGTGATTGCCACGACAATGTTGTCGTTGCAGACGTCGATTTCATCAGCATGTGGGCAATTTGTGGCCTTTATCTGCAAGAGGAGGGGTGCTTCTGGGAGCCTCCTACGAGGACAGCGACTTCGAGTCATTGATCTCATTATTAATGGTCGCGGAGAGGATTCAAGGTCTTGAAGTGATGAATCTGCCCTATGTGGTATCCGACGATGCAACTGTCGATATTTTTTAGCGATTTAGATACGTTTTGAACTGGTTCTGAAATATTGGATCTTGCGGCATGTCTAATATTTTAGGGTTGGTCGTTAGATTCGGCATAAGAACTGTACTTTGGCACCTATGTTCGTGGGAAGCCATTGGGGAAGAAGACGATGGAAGAATCTGAATAGAATATTATATATTTTTTATTTTAGTTTTTTTCATGTATAATTTGGGGATGTACTGTCCCAAGATTTAATATAAGTCCTCTTCCCTTCGCAAAAAAGTTATCTTTAAGTTTTTTTCTATTAATTTTTAGAGCCTTTAGAGAGTGGTTTAAAAATATTATTAGTTGGTTAACATTTCTAACTGGGGCAGGAGATAATTTAAACGGTTTTGATAATTAAGAGAAAACAATTTATCCAGCTTTGAAGTTTGAGGATAAAAACTAGACTCCGGCAATAGTTCAAGTTTTTTTTTTAGAATTACATAGTACAACGTAGACTCCCACAACATGTACGCATACTCACCTCTATGAACACACGTATGGAAATCCTACCTCTATGAGCACCTCCGAAGAACTGAGCCAGTAGATCTTGAAATTCACAAAGTCACCACAGATGCCTCGGTGTCGACGGAGACGTCGCCTACCACTAAAAAACATAGCGCCGATAAATACTGGAATAAATCCAGAAACATACGAGCACCCGTCCAAGTCTAGGGAACTCATGTGGGTAAGGCTGGATAACGAGCTGGCTCGGCTCGTTTGGGCTCAGCTCGTTCTGGCTCGATAAGATAACGAGCTAGCTCGGCTCGGCTCGTTATCCTAACGAGCTAGAAAGCCAGCTCGGCTCGGCTCGTTAAAAGCTCGAGCTGACTCGTTAAGCTTGCGAGCCAGGTATAAAAAATACACAAAATATAATATTTGCATTTATCTAAAGTTTGAGAATAATAATAATACAAAAGAAATGCATCTAGACCAGTTACCAGTCAATTTATAGGGTCTAGACCAGTTACCAGTCAATTGTAAAGTGCAAGACATGAAGTAATACAAAAACTAATACAAGTTTTGATACTTTTTTCAAAGCTTGGCTCGTTTAGCTTCATGAGCGGCTCGTAGCTCGAGTTGGCTCGTTATAGTTAACTCATGTGGGTAGGCACTCGCAAGAACCATCCAAACTGTCAAAAATGAACCATCGTCTTCCTTACACAATCAAGAACCCATCCAAGTGTCAAACTCTAAATGAACCATCGTCTTCTTCCCACAATCCGGCCCATACGGAACTTCAGGCCCTGAGGCAACGGCCCAACCTGTCAAGTGTCAAACTCTCATGAACCGTTACCCGCTAAAAATGAACGTCCGCGATTAGAGCTTGCACAAAGTGAAAAATTGCAGGTCGTCTTCTTCCCCGGCTCAGCTGTTTCCCCATCTACCCTCCTCCCCCGGATCCAAACCCTAAGCCGTGGTGTGATCCGTTCCGCTATGGAAGCAGCAGCTCAATCCCATCCGCTCCCGCTCCTCCAAGATATCGACCCCGGGGTCCGCCGTTTCCTCGACGGCCGATTCCGCTCGGCGGCCGACCTCGCGACGGTCTCCGACGTCGAGGCCGAGATCCGCGGGCACTGTGCGGAGCTAGAGGCCTCCATTTCCAACCTGTACGTACGCTTTCAGGAAGCTGCCGCTGCGTACTCGTCTTGCCGCGAGGTCGCTGGTTCGGCCCTCCGTGGCGTCCGCGGCGGGCTTGGTGCCCTCAAAGCATCCGAGTCAACAGGTATGCCGAACACGGAACACACACGAAGTTCTCAAATTAAGAGCTTACTAAGCATATTGCTTCAGCAATTTCATGATTCCTGCCTTGTTTTTAGGGGTTGGAGAAGAGGTGGAAGCGAGAACGGAGCAGATGCAGTTCGAGCAACTCCCTGCTCTGGCCTCCGAGGTGGCGAGAGTGGAGATGGTCAGAGAATATGCCGGTGAGTATAGAATTTCTGGAAATCACATTCCTTCTATGCTTGAGATTTTGAATGGCTATCTCAGCACTGCCAATTTTTCAAGTTTGTATTGATTTAGGCATAAGAATTCGTGCTATGAACTTGTGGTGCATAAAGCCTATGTGTCCCATCCAATGTCTGTTTGGTTAAGGTTCAACTACAGATTG
Source organism: Miscanthus lutarioriparius (assembly GCA_904845875.1). NCBI lineage: Eukaryota > Viridiplantae > Streptophyta > Magnoliopsida > Poales > Poaceae > Miscanthus > Miscanthus lutarioriparius. Next base: position 11,007,654 of record CAJGYO010000008.1, read on the forward strand.
AACCATTATGTTAGGCACGTAGGAGGAAACTGTTGTGCATGATATTGAAACTGACGGATGTTTAATTATGAAATTCTGATATGATGTGCCAGTGTGGAGCTGGAATTACTTTTAGCAGTGCACCACCCTATGATTCTGATGGGATGTGAAACGGGGGTTGCTTGTGGGAGCATGCCGGCTTTGGTGATCGAAGCTGCTGTTTGGATTGGTTAATAATTAGGTTTGGTTTGTGTAGATCTAGCCCGATACAGCTGGGATGGATGATGGTATCTCTCCTGGTACTACTCAATTAATTGGCATGGGATCTGGTTGCTCTCAAATTGGTGCTTCATTTTCATCACATGGATGTATGTGTTTGCCTTTGTTCGTTTAATTAATTGGAAGTGATGGGGGACATTGTATTATGGTGTCCACTGAGAAACAGATTTCATGATTCACAAGTCAGCAGCTAGCTACTAGTCCTTAGCTAGTTCTTCTGTACACAACTGTAGTAGTTGATGAGCTTTCAGTAATAGTAACAATATTGAATTGATGAGTCTTCTGCGATAATAATTCTGAAAGAAGAATATTTATTCTGTTATTATCGCAACCTCTCACATATTCAACCTTACCCTTATTATGTATCTGGTTATTTCTTATTTTTACTATGGTAGACTGAATCACCCTGACTGCCCGAGCCCGTGCGTGCCGCGACTCTGTGGGTTTGGGCATGTGGCTCGTCTTCCACTTTTCTTAACCTCACAACAGATGTAGACAAGAGCCACCTATTTAAGGTGACTTAATCTGCAGTCAAATTTCCATACTGGATTAATCCTTTATTGCATCTAGCACTTATTATGGGCCTTGGAATTTATTTGATTTGATTGAAATAAGGTTAGGCCAAGGCTCCAAGCCCAATTAAATCCAACAAAGATATAGCTAGGCCATTATAATTGGCACGGGCAGGTCCAGATGACCGTGCCACAAGTTGTACGCCCTGTTGCAGCGCACGGGCATGTGTGCTAGTTGGCATTTAAATTGAAAACTTTAAAAGAGTTATAGATATTGAAAAAACATATCAAGACGAGCACTCTACTGGCATTTCCCAAAGTGAAGAGGGCAAAATTGAATAGGTGGGATTAGGAATAACCTAAACTAGCTTAAATGTGGCAATGGAGGGTGCAGACAAAAACCTTATCCATAACGGTCCAATTTTAATTCATTAAAAGTTCTAATGCATTAAAATTGGATAGTCATATACTCTGCCTTAGTGTAAACTTTCTGTCAAGGCAGGCATTTTTATAAGATAGATATGGCAACCAAACCAGTGCTAGGAAATAAAAGGGTTATCACAATTCATTACTCAATTTTTTTGTTATCTAGAGTTTAGTATATTGTTTTGACCATTCTCAGATGTGTGTTCTAGTCCACTTGCGTGCTGAGATAATGCACAACATACTTGCCACTTGCCAGTCCAATGATATTGCAGACTTGTAGTACCTACTGTGCATTTTTTTTCTTATAATGGATTTTTCCACATTGTGGCAAACTGGCAGTTCATACTTCATACTTCATACTTCATAGTCATGTCCAGGGTTTATCAGTATTATATTTTTGCTGAAAATATGTCGTGTTTTGATAACTGATATTGAAATAGTCAAATAATAAACAAATTGGATTCCATCTCTGTAATAGTGGCTAGGTAAAAATGTTGGCTTGCCAAGCCTATCACAACCCTCGCCCTTTATCTGCGCTTTGTACTGGTTTATCGCAACCCTCGGCCTTTAGGTGGAGTTTGTGTTGCAATAAATCTTATATCATTTTGTGTTGCCATGCAATAAATATAAGATTTGTAAGTTGTTTGGCCATGTTTTATCATCTTATTTACGTCATGTTAATTCTAAACAAACAACCCGAAGTTGCTGATGGTCTCTTTTTCTTATATTCATTATTTTATGCTAGCTCGAATCAAGTGTTCTCTACTTTTGTTGGAGACCTGAAAGAAGATGCACATTATTGGTTACATCATTGGATGAAAATGATGATTGGTCTAAGATCAACAACAACAACAACAACAAAGCCTTTAAGTCCCAAACAAGTTGGGGTAGGCTAGAGTTGAAACCCAACAGAAACAATCAAGGTTCAGGCACGTGAATAGCTGTCTTCCAAGCATTCCTATCTAAGGCTAAGTCTTTGGGTATATTCCATCCTTTCAAGTCTCCTTTTATTGCCTCTACCCAAGTCAACCGGTCTTCCTCCGCCTCTCTTCACGTTATTATCTCGACTTAGGATTCCACTATGCACCGGTGCATCCGAAGGTCTCCGTTGCACATGTCCAAACCATCTCAACCGGTGTTGGACAAGCTTTTCTTCAATTGGCGCTACCCCTAATCTCTCACGTATATCATCGTTCGAACTCGATCCCTTCTTGTATGCCCGCAAATCCAACATAACATATCGCATTTCGCGACACTTACTTAGTCGTTGAATATGTCGTCTTTTCAGAGGCCAACATTACGCACCATACAACATAGCGTGTCTAATCGCCGTCCTATAAAACTTGCCTTTTAGCTTCGTGGTACCCTTTTGTCACATAGGACACAGACGCTTGCCGCCACTTCATCCACCTGCTTTGATTCTATGGCTAACATCTTCATCAATATCTCCATCCTCTCGTAGCATTGATCCTAAATATCGAAAAGGTATCCATCCTAGGCACTACTTGACCTTCCAAACTAACATCTTCCTCCTCCCGAGTAGTAGTAGTGCCAAGTCACATCTCATATACTCGGTTTTAGTTCTACTAAGTCTAAAACCTTTGAACTCCAAAGTCTCCGCCATAACTCCAGTTTTCGATTCACTCATGTCGGCTTTCATCAACTAGCACTACATCGTCTCATGAAAAGCATACACCAAAGGATGTCCCCTTGTATGTCCCTTGTGACCTCATCCATCACTAAAGCAAACAAATAAGGGCTCAAAGTGACCCTTGATGTAGTCCTATCCTAATCGGGAAGTCATCCGTGTCTCCATCACTTGTTCGAACTCTAGTCACAACATTGTTGTACATGTCCTTAATGAGCCCGGACGTACCCGTTGGGACTTTATGTTTGTCCAAAGCCCACCACATAACATTCCTTGGTATTTTATCATAAGCCTTCTCCAAGTCAATAAAAACCATGTGTAGGTCCTTCTTCTTCTTCTCCCTATACCGCTCCATAACTTGTCTTATTAAGAAAATGGCTTCCATGGTTGACATTTCGGGCATGAAACCAAATTGGTTCATAGAGACCCGCGTTATTGCTCTCAAGCGATGCTCGATAACTCTCTCCCATAGCTTCATAGTATGGCTCATCAACTTAATTCCCCGGTAATTTGTACAACTTTGAATATCCCCTTTATTCTTGTAGATCGGTACCAATATACTTCTCCTCCACTCATCAGGCATCTTGTTTGATCGAAAAATATGGTTGAACAACTTGGTCAACCATACTACAGCTATGTCCCCGAGGCATCTCCACACCTCGATTGGGATACCATCCGGTCCCATCGCCTTACCTCCTTTCATCCTTTTCAACGCCTCTCGACCTCAGATTCTTGGATTCTCCGCACAAAGCGCCTATTGGTGTCATCAAAAAGAGTCACCAAACTGAAAGGTTGTGTCCATATTCTCACCATTGAACAATTTATCAAAATACTCTTGCCATCGATGTCGGATCTCATCCTCCTTTACCAAGAGATGCTTCCTTTCATCCTTAATGCACTTAACTTGGTTGAAGTCCCGTGTCTTTCTCTCACGAACCCTAGCCATCCTATAAATGTCCTTCTCTCCTTCATTCGTACTCAAATGTTGATAAAGATCCTCGTCGCTCTACCCTTTGCCACACTTACGGCGCGCTTGGTCTTCTTTGCCACCTTGTACTTCTCTATGTTGTCCACACTCCTGTCATGGTACAAGCGTCTATAGCATTCTTTCTTCTCCTTAATAGCCCTTTGGACTTCCTCGTTCCACCACCAAGTGTCTTTAGCCTCGCGTCCCCTTCCTTTGGTTACTCCACACACCTCTGAGGCTACCTTCCGAATGTTGGTTGCCATCTTGTCCCACATATTGTTTATGTCGTCTTCTTCCTTCCAAGAGCCCTCTTTGATAACCCTTTCTCTAAATACCTCGGCGTCTCCCCTTTCGGGTTTCCACCACTTTGTTCTTTCAATCTTAGCTTGTTTATCCCTACGGGCATGCACTGAAAAGCGAAAATCGCCACCAAAAGCTTATGTTGAGAAACAACACACTCCCCGGTATCACCTTGCAATCCAAGCATGCTCGTTTGTCCTTTCTTCTTTGCGAGGACAAAGTCAATCAGCTCTGATGTTGTCCGCCATGAAGGTCACTAGATGAGATTCTCTCTTTCTAAAGAAAGTGTTGGCTATCATCGGTCAAAAGCTACATGAAGTCCGAACTTCCTCCCCCTCCCGATTCCTACTACCATACCCAAAACCTCCATGAAGCGCGCCTCGAAACACCTGCGCTTGTAGTACCTACATGCCCATTAAGATCTCCTATAAAAAGCTTCTCACTACTAGGTATAGTTCTAACTGGGCCATCTAAGTCTTCCCAGTAACTGTCTCTTAGCACTCTCGTCGAGACCTACTTGGGGGCATACGCACTAATTACGTTCAAGACCATATCACCCAATGACAAGCTTGACTAAGATAATCCTATCTCCTTGTCTTCTCACTCCCACCACATCATTCTTGAGGCTCTTATCAATCAAAACTCCTACACCATTTCTATTCGCATGTTGTCTCTGTGTACCAAAGCTTGAAACTCAGATTGTCCACCTCCTTCGCCTTCCTCCGACCCTTCCATTTAGTCTCTTGAACGCATAATATATTTACACGCCTCCTAGTCGCGGTATCAACTAATTCTCTTAACTTACCTGTAAGTGACCCTACATTCCAACTACCTAAACGGATCCTAGTTGGTTCGACTAGCTTCCTTACCCTTCGCACCCGTCGACTCTGATGCGAAGACCCTTGCTCATTTTTTCACTACACCCGGGCGCCGATGTAGCGCGCCACTAAGGAAGCGACGACCCGATCCTTGGTTACTTGACACCATGCCCAGATCACGACACGGCGCGTCACGGGGGTGACGACCCGGCCCTTGCCCATTTAACACCATACCCGGGTTCCGATATGGCGCGTCGCTAAGAGGGTTACGCCCCAACGATTTTCTTTCGGGTTTCATCTCCATTTAAGTGGCTAAGTTTTTACATTGGTTCGCCACGCCTAACACAACCCTCCTCCTTTACCAGGGCTTGGGACCTGCTATGCTGGGACACCAAAGGCGCCCCACCATAGGCGGAGTTATGATTGGTCTAAGATATTGTAGGTATACTAATTCAACTATACAATGACATGAAATTTACAGGGAAGGGTAATTGTGGACTTTTATCAAGATAATGAATTTAATAATCAAAACTAATTTAAACAAACTCCCTAGAAATTCTAATTGTTCCACTTGGTATTAGATGATTATCAGTTACCGCAATTCCATTATCTGTATTTACATGCCCTTCTCTTGTCTTAGTATTTGTTTTTTAGTTAAGTTGCTGTAGTACTTTATTTTTAACTTTGTAATTGGTGTGTTCTTAACGGTAGGTTGTCCTATACAGAAATGGCTCTCAAACTTGACAGTTTGGTGGGTAATATAGAAGATGCCGTTTCTTCTTCTGTTACTGGAAAACTTAAATCTCGTGTAGACAATTCAGAGGTATGGATCTTGTCATATTGTGATTCTTGGGAGAGTCAACTTGACAGCTGCTAATTTTGGCATTCTCTTTTCTTTTTCAGAAAACACATCATGTTGCTATTGGATATCTTAAAAACATAGGAGATCTTTTAGCTTCTGTAACTACGACTAGACCACAATGGACTCGCCTTCTATCTTCCGTGGATCACAGAGTGGACCGATCTTTAGCTATACTAAGACCACAAGCCATTGTTGATCATCGATCTCTTCTTTCTTCCCTTGGCTGGCCTCCTTCACTTGCTGGCTCAAAATTTTCAAGTATTGATTCAGGGAAACAAGCAGAGATTGTGAACCCATTGTTTTCGATGCGGGGTGACCTGAAAAGCAAGTATTCTGAGAGCTTTCTTGCACTATGCAATTTGCAGGAATTGCAGAAACGTAGAAAAGCTAGACAACTGAAAGGGCATGATGTGGGAAATCAACTATGTCAACCATTATGGGTAATTGAAGAGCTAGTAAATCCAATATCTACAGCTGCACAACACTTTTTCTCAAAATGGGCTGAAAAGCCTGAATTTGTTTTTGCTCTTGCTTATAAGATAATTAGAGATTTTGTTGATTCCATGGATGAGATTCTACAACCCCTTGTGGATAAGGCCAACCTTATTGGGTATAGTTGTAGGGAGGAGTGGATTTCAGGAATGGTCATTGCATTGTCAACATACTTGACGAAAGAGATATTTCCTAAGCAGATTGAACTTCTTCAGGAAAGTAGTAGCTCAAGTGATGCAGGCAGCACGGCGTATCAGGCTAGAGTCTCGTGGCTCAGCCTTGTTGATCTAATGATATCTTTTGACAAGCGGATTCAAGATTTAATCTTGAGTACTGGACTGCTACTTACTGCAAAGGATGGTGACAGTTGGCAGAGGATCTCAGTCCTCTGTGTCTTCTGTGATCGCCCAGACTGGCTTCAACTATGGGCAGAGATTGAGAGAGAGGAGAGTCTTAATAAGCTGCCACCAGCAATGGATTTAGAGAAAAATTGGAGCACAAGAATTCAAGGAACGATGCTTGAGTATGACTCAGATGATTACAAGTCTCCAGTAATCACCAGTGCCGTTCATCAGACCTTGTCTTTGCTAATTGATCGTGCTCGTCCTATCCCTAGCATCACGCTTAGGGCAGAATTCATTAGGATGTCTGCTGCACCCATCATATCGGAATTTCTTGGTTACATGCTTCGGAGGTGTCAAGAAGCAGAGGGGCTAACTGCTCTGGCTGATGATAATGCTGTGCTCAAGGTGTCACAATCTATCAATGCAGCTCGATATTTCGAGTCCACATTGACAGAATGGTGTGAGGATGTTTTCTTTCTTGAGATGGAAAATTTACCTGTAAATGGTGAGGGTGGGTGTATCTTTCAGCAAGAGATAAATCATCTGAAAGAGTTCAGAGTGGAATGGGCTGATAAGATTTCCACTGTCATTTTGCGTGGATTTGATGCTCGTTCTCGGGATTATCTAAAAACTAAGAGGCAGTGGCTGGAGAAATCAGAGGGACCTGCTGTATCCAGAACCTTCATAGAATCTTTAGACTACATGCAAGGGCAACTATCTAAACTGCAAGGTGGCCTAAATACCGTTGATTTTGTGACGGTATGGAGAAGTGTGGCAAGCGGGGTAGACCAGCTGCTTTTCGCCGGCATTTGCACAAGCGGCATAAAGATCAGCAGCAATGGAGTGGAAAGGCTACAGGGCGACCTGAGCGTTTTGTTTGCTATTTTTTCATCGTGGTGTCTGAGACCTGAAGGCTTCTTCCCTCGACTGTCTGAGGGATTGAGGTTACTGAAGATTGATGAGCAGCAGCTCAGAGATGGGGCGTTTACAGATAAGAATTGGTTGAGGGAATATGGCATTAGGCATCTGACAGCTGCTGACACTGAGAAGATAATAAAAAATCGGGTATATGATGCATGATGAATTGTACTTAACTAACATCAGTCTGAAGTTGGAAAAAGAATTATCAAATATGAAAGAGTTTACACTGTTTTACTTCATACAGATTTTGTATCTTATATACAGCTACACTGGTTGGTGTAATAAGGTACATTATATTTTATCAAAATATATGAAGAGAGACTAGTTATGAGATTGCATATATTTTGTCTTGTTTTCACTTTTTTTGATGCAAGCGGTAGAGTTTTACCGTCTGTGACCGGAAGGTCCCGGGTTCGAGTCGCGGTCTTCTCGCATTGCATATGCGAAGATAAGGCTTTCCACTAACACCCTTTCTCAGACCTCGCACAGAGCAGGAGCTCTTTGCACTGGTACGCCCTTTATATACAGAAAAGGCTGTCTATTCTCTTCCTGAAAGGACCAAGAAAGCAGCTTTTTCCCTAAAGCTGTTCGGTTCGGAACTGAAGCACAGCGAAGGCCGGTGAATCAGTGTGTTTTGACGGTCTGCCTCCTTCAGGGAACCATGCATTTCCCTTTTCTTGGTCCGTTACTGTCGTCGAGTACATTGGTACCGGTACCGCTACCGCACCAAACAATCATAGAAATGCTGCGATTCAGTTTGAGCTTGATCGCAAGCTCAAGCTCCTCTCGCTTCTCTGGTTGCCAAGCCAACGTGCGTCTCACACGTCGATGGATGGCGACCGTGTCAGCCCCGACCCAACCGGAGCGTTAATGCTAATGCGGCAGAGGGCGCAACAACTTTTCGCTGCAAATCTTGGGCCCGAAAGATTCCGCCTTAATCACGCGTGCCTCCCGGCCCCCGAACCACCGCCGGATAATGCTGTCTGTCACTCACCTAACCCTGGGCCTCGTCGCGAGGGATTAACGATCGGGAAAAGAGGGACGGAGGCGGAGCCGTCTCGGTCGCTGATACGAGCGATCCATCGGTGGCCTGGCCTGCAGGCCGCGGCGGGCGCGCACGGCACCAGTAGGTGCGTGCCTGCCCGCGCGCAGGGGCAGAGGCAGGCAGGCAGGCCACCTTGCCGTGCTGGCAGCCGTGCAGCCCGGCCACCACCACCGCCCGGTCCCCGCGGCCCCCCGACGGCATTCGCTTGGGTTGGTCCCCGAACGCGTGACACCGACGCCGCCCGTCGTCGTCCTACGTACGTACGCCGGTACGCTCTGCTAGCTCGTCTCTCCCGCCGTCCCGCGCTCGGCCTAACAGGCACAGCGTTTCCGCCCGCTGGCAGCCGAGCAGTGCAAACCTGGTCTCCGCGTGCGCCGACCCAAACGCAGCGAAGAGAGTGTTACGTATGCGCGCCGCCGCACGTACATACTGCATGAACCATGCTCATGCATGTGACGCGACGACGACCGACCACTCTGGCGGTGCGGCACGCGCGCCTAGGTAGGACCGTCGTAGGAGCCTAGGGGATAAAGGCTACTCGAGTGCGCGCAGGCGCAGCCGCGCTCCTGATTGGCCCTCAGTAGTTGACGCCGCCGCGCTCGGTACTGACCAGTGACCAGCTGCTGATGGATCGAACGTGACGAGCACGAGATGTTCTGCGCCACGGGCGCGATCGAGCGGTGCATGTGAGGTGGACGGTGGACCTCTGCGAGTGTCTACGAGTGCATACATAGACCAAGATTTAGATAGTATAAGTGCATACTTAAACCACACGACCGGAGTATATGTGCATACATTAACGTATGGTGATATACAAAACAACGGAGAGTATGTGTTCATACTATTTTTTGAGAATAAAATATATGTATATGATGATCGGAGAATGGAGTATGCATACATACGCTAAGATTTAGATAGTATAAGTGCATACTTAAACCACACCATTTGTAGTAAATGTGCATACATTCACGTATGGAGATATACAAAACAACGAGAGTATGTATTCAGACTATTTTTGACAATAATTCAAGTATGGAGATATACAAAACAACGAGAGTATGTATTCAGACTATTTTTGACAATAAAATATATGTACATGATGATAGGAGCAGCTTCACGTGGACGGAAACTCCAATTAATGACATTTGACATGATGATCTGTAGTCTCATGTTGAAGTCCGATCTAAAACTGGTGGTGAAAAAAAAAATCAGTGCTTAAAAATCCTAATGGAATCTGAATCCATCATATCCACCACATAAAAGCTTAAGATGTGAGGACTCAATGATCTGTATTACAGAAAATGAGGCATCCGTAGGCATAGAGAGAGAAGAAAAGGATCACCGCAGGTCCTGATGGATCGCCGTTCCGATGGGGGTGATCGAGGACGATTGGGACGTACGCCCGACTGCAGGAGAAGGAAGAAAGGCGCAGTTCGCAATGGCGGAAGCATGGTCTGGATGCCAGGATCTGGATCGCGGCGTCGCTTGGTGGAGAGAAGAGAGACGCATCCAGTACAGCCTGCGGTCACCTTGCTTCCGCTCCATGCAGCGCCGTTGGCCGGCGGCGGCGCACTGCCTCCCTGCCGTGCGGTGGAGACGACGAACTAGATGAGAACGAAGGCATGTTGATGGGCATTTTGAAGGAAACTAGCGTGTAGATTGTGAAAGGATCAAGATGCCCAAGAGGGGGTTGAATTGGGCTAATTTTAAATTTCTTTGCAATAATTAAACTCTACGGTTAGCCCAATTAACCCCTTGTGCCTAGAAAATGTTTCTATTGATTTAACGCACAAAAGTTTAGCAACCTAAGTTCCAATCCTACTCTAGCATGACAATTCTAGGAATGTAAATGACAAGAATTGAATTACTCAAAGTAAATGTTCAAAGTAAAGAGAGAAGGAGGAACGCGGCGATGTTTTACCGAGATATCGGAGAGTCGTCACTCCCCACTAGTCCTCATTGGAGCACCTGCACAAGGGTGTAGCTCTCCTTGATCTGCGCAAGGATCAAGTGCTCTCTACGAGTTGATTCTTCGACACTCCGTCGTGGTGAATCATCCACGATCGCTCACAACTTGAGTTGGGTCATCCACAAGCTCTCCGGATGATCACCAAGCTCCAAATCACCACCAAGCCGTCTAGGTGATGGCAATCACCAAGAGTAACAAGCACGAACTCTCACTTGACCACGACAAGCCTAATGAGAAGGGTAGATGCACACTTTGCTACTCTTGATCTCACTAATGAGGGCTCTCTTTGGGATTCTTAAATCTCAATCACCTCACTAGGATCTTGCTTTTCTTGGCACTCTCAAAGGTGTTTCTCAGCTGTTAGAATGAGCAAAAGTATCCCCACACACGAGTGGAGGTGGTATTTATAACACCGGCTGAAAAATGAACCGTTATGTGCCTCTGCGGGGTGACCGGATGCTCCGATCAGTTCACCCCGAACTCCAATGTTTAAAGTGTGACCGGACGCTGGACGCGTCTAGTCGTGATTTTCCCTCTATGGAACCTTATTGGAGTCGACCGGACGCTGGCCCTCAGCGTCCGGTCACTTCACCTCTCAGCGTCCGGTCGCACCAGACAAAATCACCTTGGTCAAATGAACTGACCGGACACTGAGCCAGCGTCTGGTCACACCGGAGCCAGCGTCCGGTCAGTATTTGACCCTCCATTCACTTCCAACTCTCAATCATATGTGAATGAAGTTTGCTCCATTGGATCTAAGGGCTATTTTGGAGCTACCTAGTGCTAGATTTAGTAAGTGTGCACCACACCTAACTCACTAGATTCACCTAGGTCAAGCTACCCGTCCATACCCCCTTAATAGTATGGCCAAAGGAAAAACAAAGTTCTAAACTACTCTAAGTGCCTCTTCAACTCCAAATGACACTTAGAACTAGTCCATCCTTAACCTTGTCGTCCATCCTTTGAAAACCGAAACGATTTCCATCGTAGGTGCATGACCACCATGATTGCCCAATCGATCTCCATTACCGTGACCTAACTTAATTGCCTCTGCAAAACACACGTTAGTCATAGTAATCACGTATTATCATTAATCACCGAAACCCAACTAGGGGCCTAGATGCTTTCAATCTCCCCTTTTTTGGTGATTGATGATAATACCACCTCGAGTATGTGAAAGAGATGAGGTTTTTAACACGCTTGGTTCATATGAGCTTTTGACAATAAGAACAAAAGTGTTAGGCAAGCTTATATGACCCAAGCCAACATGATGTACTCAAAAGATATGAAATAAGAATGAGTACAAGTAATAAAGCTCATTTGCATCAGAGTAAAACGCGGAAGCAAAAGCAAATGAGCATAACACAAGTGATATGACATATAAATGATTCAAAATAGAGAACACACATGTCATATATCATGATCACGTAGATATCACTATCACATAAATATAGTTTGATGCATAAAAAATAAACACACGACGAATGCATAACAGTGTATCACACATAAAAACTCCAAATGTAATAGATAAGCTAAGCTCCCCCTAGATATGTCGCTCCCCCTAAGTCTACCATACTCGAACCCTCTCCCCCTTTGGCGTCAAACACCAAAACCTAAGGGTCGGTCGGCGGGGCTGCAGCAAACGAGTCGGGCGCTGAGGTACGAGGAGCGAGCTGGAACTGAGTGCCATCATCATCTGACCCTAAGCTCTGAGCAGTCTGACTCTCTATAGCTGGAAGCGATGCTGAAGCGGTCTGGGTCGTATCAAGGACTGGAGCTGCTGTAGGCTGTGCTGGTATGACTGTAGCAGCTGGCTCTGATGATGCAACTGACGAAGGGAGCGTCTCTGTAGTCCCGGTAATAGGTGCAACTATAGAAGGACTTGGGACATGTAGATATGGAGGAGTAGGCTGCCCTATCAACTCACTGAAGGAAGCTCCAAGGCTCCTGGACACTGTAGTCTCTAGCACTAGCAGCGAGGAAGTCTGAGCCGATGTGAAGCCCGTCTGAAGAGGTGTGAACTGCGGGGCTAGCACTGGCGAAGCAAACCAATGGGACACTTGCTCTGTAGGTGAAGCAAACTGTGCTAGTGGCTGTCCCTGACTCTGAAGCCCACTAGGCTGTATAGCTAGAGTCATAGAAGTGGTGGCAGTCTGACCTAGTTGGGGTGAAGGCTGTGGTGGTGGAGCCCCAATAGCTGTCACAACATGTTGCATAAACCCAAGTAGCTGCTGTTGCATGAGGAGCTGCTGCTGATGCATGGCCTACTGCTGCTGCTATAGAGCCTATGTTTGCTGCTGCATAGCCAGCTGCTGTCGCTGGAACTCGTCCTGCCAAGTCTGGAACTGTGCAAAAGTGGCAGCGATCTCCTGAGCCTGGCGAACCTGATCCTGCCTCATCCGCTCAAGTATGGCAAGTAGAGCGGGGTCTGTCTGCGGTGCAGTTGGAGCTGAACTAGAGCTACCGGCCTCATGGTCATGTAGACGTGCAGGCATTTGAGGGATATCGCGGTAGTCCTCATCTGAGCTGTCACTAGGGTCGCTCTCGACCATCCCCTCCTGCTGAGCATCTAACTGCTCCTCCTTAGTAGCTGCTATGCCCCTGATAGTATCATCCTACTGGGCTGCAGTCTCTGGCACCTTTGGACGACGGCGCGGCTAGCTAGGTGCACTCGGTTTACTATGGCGGATCATCTGAGTCAGGTTGTATGCAGGGAACTCTGTAGTAGCATCACTGTACTCAGCTAGCATCTCAGGCGGCCTCACTGTAACTGCCCTGTGAATAAGAAATGTGATCCAATGGGCATAAGGCAACTGTCGATGACCTCTGAACCCCTCAGCAATAGTATCATCCATCTCTGATAGAAGGAGATCCCAAATATCAAATATCGTCTGCTGCATCAGAGAGTTGAGAAGCCATAACTGAATGCAAGTCAAGCCCTCGCGATACCCCATCCTCGGAATCAAGGTCCTCCTCATAATAGCACTCTAGCTATAGGAGTGAGATCACTGGGAGTCCTACTCGACCCCTCGCCAAAAGGTTCCTTAAAGTAGTGGTGTACTAGATCTGTAGGAGGTACCATACCGCCATGAGGACATCTGGGAGGCGCTACCTATCCATAGCAAATCTCATATAGCCTGACAGGCTGCTCCTAAAGCCTGAGAATCTCCCTAACCCTAGTGCTCGTTAGCCTGTAATCTCTGCCTCTGAATGCAAAGTGAATATATCTGTGCTGCGGGTCAATCTAGAGTGTAGTATAGAACTGATGGACCCAAGATAGAACATATAAGCATGTCCATCCAAGTAAATCTGTCAGCCCTGGTAGATATGCAAGGAAGGGGGGAATATGCTCTCCGGCTGCTGCAACTATGGACTCAATGTTGCACACTCTCTGTGACCTAAATAGTGCCCCACTGTTAAGATATGCGTTATAGAAATCCTCCTGCAGTGGTGTGTAGAAGCCCTCTGAAGCTCTGTCATCCCTCCTCGGCGGGAACCACTGCTCAAAATCCACAAATTTGAGCTGCTAAACCTGCTTGGTCGTGGCGGCCCTCAGATCTAGATGAGTCACTGGAGGCAGACCCTATGGTCTAGAAGGTGGACGAGAACCCCTCAGCTGTGTATCTGCTCTCGGTGTGACTAGAGCACGAGTACGACCAGAGCGGCGTAACTGAGGCTGAGGTGCCTACTCTATCTCCCCGGCCTGCTCTCCCTCCTGAGTCTGCTCTGCTGGCTGTGGCTCCTGCTGTGACTCCCCCTGAGGCTGACTCTCATCCAAGACAACTCGCCGTCTCGCAACCATGATAGTCCCAGCTGGACCACCATGACGGCGCTCAACCTGCTCAAGTGCATCTCTTGTCGCTAATGGAAGCTGATCTGCAATAACAACACCACTGCGAGCACCTCCGCTCTCGGCACGCTCTGCAGCCTCTGCAATTGCGGCTGCTCTAGCTGTATCTGCATCTGGATACTTACGCTTCCTTGTTGCTAGCTTCTTTGTCGCCTTGCCTTTTGGATCTGCAGGCAAGCGAGGCGAACGCCTTGGATCCTCATCACCTGCACCACCTCTGGCATTCTTCACACGAGCCATCTGATGAATCTGAAAAGAACAACTGCCGCTGACAAAGATCAACTGCCAACTGTCACTTCCGAGGCTTGGCCTCGATCCGTACTCGCGAGCTTGGCCCCGAGTTGACTGACAACTGCAAATAAGACCACAACGGCACCGACTCGCTGCATGATAGAATAGATGAGATATACAAATAATTTTAATTAATCATCTAGAGATACGAAACCCTAAGAAAGCAAGCAATTAGGTACGAAATTGAATCGAGGGCTTGCTACCTAACGAACCGAGCAAAACGACAAGAATAGGAATAGATCGGGGAACCATCAGGTCGGCTAGGGTTCAGGTAGGTAGGGCTCTGGTGGGGGCGCTGGTGAAGAGGCTCGGCGGCGCTACGGCATGATCTTGGCGGCGATTAGGCATTGGCGGCGACGGATTGGCCGATTGCTGGTGGTGCGCTGCAGTGCAGCATGTATGTAGCTGGAGTGGAGCATGGCAGCGTGGGTTTGGCGTGAGCAGGGCTCGGCGACACGGGTAGTGGAGGCATGGGGAGAGGCAAGCACGAGGCGCGACTCGGCGGCGCTGACGCGGGCACGAAGCACGGCGGCGGAGCAGGGGCACGGCGATGTTGCGGCGGCTAGGGTTAGGAACACGGCGAGCTCGAGCAGGTGCGGTGGTGATGACGACGGATGTGGCTAGGTCAGAACACCGGCGCTGAGATTAAATATGGTGCCCCCGAGTCAGATAAGGAAACAGAGAAAAGAGATTGAATCCCGCACGTTCCCTATTGACCGGACGCTCTGGTGTCAGCGACCGGACGCTGCCACCCAGCATCCGGTCGATTATAGAGAGGTCCAAATCCCCTGGAATCACGATCGGACGCGTCCGATCCCAACTGATCGGACGCAGGCAGAGTCTGGTCGATCCTGACTTCGTCTTCTTCGCTTGACCAGACGCTGGATTGCCTTCTGACTGGATGCTGGGAGAACACTGTTTCAGCATCCGGTCACTCCTTCTCAGCAGCAGTTCACCTCCTATGAACTGACCGGACGCTGGACTTCCGAGTCCGGTACATCGTTCGATCACTCTTTTTCTAGCAAATCTTCAAAGTCCTTCGTGCTGTCTGTTCCCAATCAAGTCCCAACTTCAATAAGATCCAAATAAACACTAATTGGGACTGATGTGAGTGACATCTCTCAAACCCTCAAATTTTTCAAAAATATTTTGCCTAGGCTATAATTATTTTTAAGAAAATAGGCAATAAGAGGGCAATTGAAGATAAACGACAAAACAACATTCATGCATATGCAATGCAATACTTGAAAGTAAATCTAATTGCTTGTCAAGTTTGATCCAAGGTTAAGCTTCTTCACTCGCTTTTCGGCGGTTATCATAACCATGTTAGACAAGCCCTATATGCATTACCAAACATTAAACATGTTGTATATTACAATGCAATGCAAGGGACAACACAAGCTCATCTTTTAGTGAAGTTACTAAAATCAAGAACATTTAGCTCATTCCGCAATCTACAAAATGTTGCCTCATCTAGCGGTTTAGTGAAGATATCCGCTAATTGATCCTCGGTCCTTACACCTTCTAATGATATATCATTCTTTGCAACATGATCTCTAAGAAAGTGATGGCGGATATCTATGTGCTTGGTGTGAGAGTGTTGAACCGGATTATTTACAAGTTTTACCGCACTTTTATTGTCGCACAAAAGAGGTACTTTTTCTAGAACTACACCATAGTCTAGCAAAATTTGTTTCATGTAAAGTATTTGTGCACAACAAGCACCCGTGACAATGTATTCTGCTTTGGCGGTGGACAAGGCCACACTATTTTGTTTCTCGGAGGACCAAGACACAAGTGATCTACCAAGCAAATGGCACCCTCCGGATGTGCTTTTTCTATCAACTTTGCACCCGGCATAATCCGAATCGGAATAGCCAATTAATTCAAATCTAACTCCTTTGGGATACCAAAGATCAATGCTTGGTGTGAGGTTAAGATACCTAAGGATTCTTTTAACAACAATTAAATGAGTTTCCTTAGGATTAGCTTGAAATCTAGCACACATACACACACTAAACATGGTGTCGGGCCTAGATGCGGTTAAATACAACAAGCTACCAATCATAGAGCGGTAGAGAGTTTGATCAACCATGTTACCTCCCTCATCTAGGTCGAGATGTCCATTAGTTGGCATTGGTGTCTTGATTGGCTTACATTCATCCATCTTCAATCTCTTGAGAAGATCATTTGTATATTTCTCTTGAGAGATGAAAATCCCTTCTCTCATTTGCTTGACTTGAAAACCAAGAAAGAATGTAAGCTCACCAATCATTGACATCTCAAACTCTTTCGACATCAATTCACCAAACTCTTTGTAAGAATCTTCATTTGATGATCCAAAGATGATATCATCAACATACACTTGACAAATAAAGATATGCCCATCAAGCTTCTTGGTGAATAGTGTGGTGTTGACCTTCCCAATCGTGAAGCCCTTCTCAATGAGGAAGTCCCGAAGACGCTCATACCAAGCTCTTGGGGCTTGCTTAAGCCCATATAATGCCTTGGACAACCTATAAACATGATTAGAATATCTAGGGTCTTCAAACCCGGGAAGTTGATCAACATAGACTAGTTCATTAATAAAGCCATTTAAAAATACACTTTTCACATCTATTTGATATAATTTCATTTTATGATGTGATGTATATGCAAGGAGGATACGAATGGCTTCTAGTCTTGCTACCGGTGCAAAGGTCTCTCCAAAATCCAAACCTTCAACTTGAGAGAACCCCTTTGCAACTGGTCCTGCCTTGTTCCTCACAACTATGCCTTGATCATCTTGCTTGTTTCAGAACACCCACTTTGTTCCAATGACTCTTGCACCTTTTGGCCGCTCTTCAAGAGTCCAAACTTCATTGCGGGTGAAGTTGTTCAACTCTTCATGCATTGCATTTATCCAATCCGGATCTTGAAGAGCTTCTTCTACCTTAGTAGGCTCAAAACAAAAGACAAAAGAGTGATGAGCAAAAAATGAAGCAAGTTTTTGTGAGCGAGTCATTACACCCTTTGATGGACTCCCTATAATGAGATCTTATGGATGATCTTGTAGTAGAGGTGTATTTCTTCTATTGACCACTTGAGGAGGAGGTTGTGGAGCATCAACATCTTGTGCTTGTACCACTATTTGATCATAGGAGACATGAGTATCTTTATTTTCTACTCTTTCATCTTTATCACCATCTTGTGGCATACTTGATGAAGAAGGTGGATTAATCACTTGTACATCATTTTCATCATCTTTAGGTTTGATGTCTCCAACCGGAATGTTCTTCATAACCTCCCTCAATGGTTCGTCACCTACATCATTAAGATTCTCATGTGCTCCTTGGGAGCCGTTAGATTCATCAAATTCCACATCATATGTTTCTTCAACCAAGCCGGTGGCATGATTAAATACTCTATATGCTTTGGACTTTGATGAGTAACCAACAAGAAAACCAATATCACAACGTCTTTAAAACTTTCCTAGGTGTTGTCGCTTCTTGTAGATGTAGCATTTGCAACCAAACACCCTAAAGAAGAAGTCGTCCGGCTTCTTCCTATTGAGCAACTCATAAGATATCTTACCAAGGAACTTTTGAAGGAATAGGCGGTTGGATGCATAGCATGCGGTGTTGATAGCTTTCACCCATAGAGCTTCTGAGGTGTTGTACTCATCAAGCATGGTTCTTGCAGGAGTGATCAATGCCTGGTTCTTTCTCTCAACTACACCATTTTGTTGAGGAGTATATGTTGCGGAGACCTCATGTTTGATTCCAACTTCACCACAATAGGCTTATATGTTTGTGTTGTCAAATTACTTCCCATTGTCACTTCTAATCTTCTTGAGCTTCACTTCAAATTTATTTTGTGCTCTCTTGGCAAACTTCTTGAAGCAAGATGCAACTTCGGATTTGTCATGATGGAAGAATACCGATGTATACCTTGAATAGTCATCAACAATCACAAGATAATAAAGATTTCCTCCCAAACTCTTGTATGTGGTTGGTCCAAATAAATCCATATGAAGGAGTTCTTGCACTCTTATGGTTGACATGAAAGCTTTGGTTGGATGAGTATTTGCAACTTGCTTGCCGGCTTGACATGCACTACAAAGCTTGTCCTTTTCAAACTTCACATCCTTCAACCCTCTCACCAAATCATTCTTCATCAGCTTCTTGAGTGAGCTCATCCCAACATGAGCAAGTCTTCTATGCCATAGCCACCCAAGTGTTGTTTTGGTAAATAGGCAAGTCTTCAAATTTGCATCTTCGGAGGTGAAATCCACTAGATACAGGTTGTTGTATCTAAATCCTTTGAATATCACTTGATCATCTTCCTTCTTAGATACAACAACTTTCTTCTCGGTAAACAAGCATTGGAAGCCAAGATCACATAATTGTCCAACGGATAGCAAGTTGAAGCTCAATGAAGAAACATATAGCACATTTGAGATAGAATGGTCATTTGATATTGCCACTTTGCCCAATCCTTTAACTTTGCCCTTTGAGTTATCTCCAAATGTGATTCTTTCTTGTCCATCTACTTCTTCATCTAGTAAGGTGAACATACGAGGATCACCGGTCATATGTTGTGTGCAACCACTATCAATAACCCAATGACTTCCACCGGTCTTGTAGTTCACCTACACATAAGAGATCAAGATTTAGGAACCCAAACTTGTTGAGGGCCATTCACCTTCTCAACGAGTGACTTTGTAACCCAAATTTTCTTAGGCCTATTCTTGTTGGGAGGTCCTAAGAACATGACTTTCATTTTTCCACTAGAATCCTTTCTAAGCATGTAGTGAGAATTGAAGGCAAAAGGTCTAGCATGCTTGGGCAAGGGTTGTGGTGGTGGAGTTTGGCACTCATGGGTAAAGTGACCTTCTTGTCCACACTCAAAGCATCTCTTTGGCTTCGGCTTTGATTTGTGTTGTTGTTGAGCTTGAGCCTTCTTCTCTTGGTTTGCCAAGTACCCAATGCCACTTCTATCCATCTTTATGACGGTGTTCATTTGTAGCTCACTTTGAAGATTCTTGCCTCTAGTGAACTTGCTCAATCCAATCTTGAGACGCTCTTTCTCCAACTTGAGCTTCTTGTTCTCTTCCTTAAGAGCATCATTGTTTTTCTCTTCCTTGAGCTTTTTGTTTTCTTCTTTGAGCTTCTCATTCTTAAGCATCAACTCACCATCATGATCAAGAGTTTCTAGCACAATAGTGTTGTGGCTTTTGATCTCTTCAAGATCTTTCTTGAGCTTTTCATTGTCATTCTTGAGCTTGACAAACTCATCATAATCATCGGCCTCAACCACTTGCTTGCCCTTGCTACTAGAACTTTGCTCAATGCTCTCAATGATCAAATCATCACATGATATAGCTATATCAATCTTAACAACATTGTTAGTAGCATCATGTGGCTTATTGGATAAATATTCTTGAGCAATAACAAGATTATCATGATTAATCTTAAGAATAGTATATTCATCTTTTAGCATATTATGGCTAGTGATGAGCTCTTTATGCATCCTCTCAAGTTTATCATGTTTATCTTTAAGCTCTTTCTTCGAAGATTTAAACTCCTTGAGTTTGGATGACATAACTTCATTTGCTTCTCTAAGCTCAACACTAGCCTTTTTGGCTATATCACATTTAGCTAAAAGAGAATCATTTTTAGCTTCTAGCTTGTCATTCTTAGCTCTAGTCTTTATAATGATCTTGGAGTATTTATTTAACAATTTAACAAGATCATCATAAGAAGGTGATTCATATTCATCATTATCATTATCGCTATCATCATTACTAGCATGTTCATCACCACTACTCTCATCATCATTTGATACCTTGCATTCACCCTTGGCCATAAGGCATAGGTGTGTAGAGGATGATGGCGATGGTGGCGGTGAAGATGATGATGAGTCAATAACAATGGCAGCCACCTTCTCATTGTCACTATCATCATCGGATGAGCCACTAGATGAATCAATGTCCATGAGCCAATCACCGAAGATGTATGCCTTTCCACTCTTCTTCTTCTTGCCATCTCTCTTCTTGTATGGCTTGTCTTTCTTCTTCTCATCTTCATCACTTGAGTCATCTTTCTTGCTCTTGTTCTTGTTCTTGAACTTGTCTTTCTTGGGCTTTGTGCATTGGTGAGCTAGATGACCAAGTTCTCCACAATTGTAGCATTCCATCTCGGAGATTGGCTTCCTTCTAGATCTAGTGAAGAACTTCTTCTTCTTGCCATCAAACTTGATGCCACTCTTGTTGAGCTTCTTTAGCATTTTGGTGGTTTTTCTCACCATAAGAGCAAGACTTGCATCATCAACTTCATCATCACTTGAGCTCTCATACCCAAGTCTTGCTTTGCCCTTCTCTTGACTAGCTTTGAATGCTAAGTCCTTGTCTTTCTTCTTGATAGAAGATGAGCCATCTTGTGGTGTGATGTGCATATACATCTCATGAGCATTGATCTTTCCCAAGATTTGTGTCGGTATAGCGGTGGAAAGATCATCTTGATGAAGAACGGTCACAATATGCCCATATTTGTCAATGGGGAGGGCACTCAAGATCTTTCTTACAACATCGGATGGTTGCATTTGAGTACGTCCAAGCCCATTGACTTCCTCTACAAGAACATTCAAATGTGAATATATTTCATTAGCACATTCTTTAGGAAGCATCTCAAAAGAGTTAATCTTTTTCATGACAAGATGATAGCGTTCCTCACGCTCACTCTTCGTTCCCTCATGGAGCGCACAAACATTCGACCATAGTGCATGGGTGTCTTTGTGGTTCCTCACCCGGTTGAACACATCTTTGCAAAGGCCTCTAAAGATGGTGTTTCTAGCCTTTGAATTCCATTTTTCGTAATTCAACTCATCGCCTTGTGGGTGTGTGGCATCCTGAGGTTTTGGGAAACCTTGTGAGGCGGCTCTAAGTATTCCAACATCTAGAGCTTCTAGATACGTCTCCATGCGGATTTTCCAATATGGAAAATCATGCCCCTCAAAGATAGGAGGAGGTCCATCCCCATGAGACATCTTTCATTAGGCGGTTAAGCCTAAATACGTGAGCACGAGGCTCCGATATCAATTGAAAGGATCAAGATGCCCAAGACGGGGGGTGAATTGGGCTAATTCTAAATTTCTTTGCAATAATTAAACTCTACGGTTAGCCCAATTAACCCCTTGTGCCTAGAAAGTGTTTCTATTGATCTAACACACAAAAGTTTAGGAACCTAAGTTCCAATCCTACTCTAGCATGGCAATTCTAGGAATATAAATGACAAGAATTGAATTGCTCAAAGTAAAGAGAGAAGGAGGAACGCGGTGATGTTTTGCCGAGGTATCGGAGAGTCGCCACTCCCCACTAGTCCTCGTTGGAGCACCCGCGCATGGGTGTAGCTCTCCCTTGATCCGCGCAAGGATCAAGTGCTCTCTACGGGTTGATTCTTCGACACTCCATCGTGGTGAATCACCCACAACCGCTCACAACTTGAGTTGGGTCATCCACAAGCTCTCCGGATGATCACCAAGCTCCCAATCACCACTAGGCCGTTTAGGTGATGGCGATCACCAAGAGTAACAAGCACGAACTCTCACTTGACCACGACAAGCCTAATGAGAAGGGTGGATGCACACTTTGCTACTCTTGATATCACTAATGAGGGCTCTCTTTGGGATTCTCAAATCTCAATCACCTCACTAGGGCCTTGCTCTTTTTGGCACTCTCAAAGGTGTTTCTCAGTTGTTGGAATGAGCAAAAGTATCCCCACACACGAGTGGAGGTGGTATTTATAACACCGGCTGAAAAATGAACCATTATGTGCCTCTGCGGGGTGACCGGACGCTCCGGTCATGTTGACCGGATGCTCCGGTCAGTTCACCCCGAACTCCAGTGTTTAAAGTGTGACCGGACGCGTTCGGTCGTGATTTTCCCTCTCTGGAACCTTACTGGAGTCGACCGAACGTTGGCCCTCAGCGTCTGGTCACTTCACCTCTCAGTGTCCGGTCGCACCAGACGAAATCACCTTGGTCAAATGAACTGACCGGACACTGAGCCAGCGTCCGGTCACACCGGAGCCAGCGTCCGATCAATATTTGACCCTCCATTCACTTCCAACTCTCGATCATATGTGAATGAAGTTTGCTCTATTGGATCTAAGGGCTATTTTGGAGCTACCTAGTGCTAGATTTAGCAAGTGTGCACCACACCTAACTCACTAGACTCACCTAGGTCAAGCTACCTGTCCATACCCCCCTTAATAGTACGGCTAAAGGAAAAACAAAGTCCTAAACTACTCTAAGTGCCTCTTCAACTCCAAACGACACTTAGAACTAGTCCATCCTTAACCTTGTCGTCCATCCTTTGAAAACCGAAACGATTTCCATCGTAGGGGCATGACCACCATGATTGCCCAATCGATCTCCATTACCGTGACCTAACTTAATTGCATCTGCAAAACACACGTTAGTCACAGTAATCACGTATTGTCATTAATCACCGAAACCCAACTAGGGGCCTAGATGCTTTCAGATTGGAACCAACAAATCAAGATTGAGAAAAAAGATAGTGCGTACCGACGAACGCATGCAGCTATCGCACCACCGACGGAGATCAGAGCGGTGTCAGACTCCTCCCTTTTTAGGCACGTTGGTGGCCAGTCACAATCATGTGGCGGCGACCGTCCCGATGAGGCCCCTGCTGCAAATGGTGGCACTGAAAAAGGAAATGGAAAGCCGCCCAATGAAACTAGCGAATTGAAAGCCGCCACCGCAGCCGAATACCCTAAACACCGTAACGCTAAACTTTCTTATATAGGTTGGATTAACGGGTCCGCCATTTTGAACCCGCTAGGCAACCTACCCACCACGGTCAGCCGTGAGATGGTTCCGACGGTGTATCCATGTGAGATTAAGAGAGGGAGTAGCTACTCACTGGG
This sequence comes from Miscanthus lutarioriparius, assembly GCA_904845875.1. Classification (NCBI taxonomy): domain Eukaryota; kingdom Viridiplantae; phylum Streptophyta; class Magnoliopsida; order Poales; family Poaceae; genus Miscanthus; species Miscanthus lutarioriparius. Next base: position 11,031,284 of record CAJGYO010000008.1, read on the forward strand.
AGTAGGATAAATTATATAATTATATATATATGGTGCATTTTATATACTCCCTCGAGTAGTTACTCACATAATCAATAAATCACATTGCGTATATGTACATACTCCAGATCTTTACTATGTGAATTTTTTTTCAAAAGAGCAGATATTTTTAATATATTATATAATACTATGATAGTAGCATATAAAATAAGTATAACCATACACTCTAAGTATACATACATACTTGTCATACATAGTACCCTAGATGGTCTAGTATGATGATATACTCCATCTACATACATTTCGTCGGGCTATATACTCCCTAAATCTAGAGATATACACATGGTTGTAACTAGGAGTAGGAAATAATTTATATATATATATATCCTACAACTAAAAAGAACAAAGTGTGGACATCGTTTTGGTGCGACAATTGCCTTGGTTCATCCGTCTGCCACCCCATGCGATCGATCCCACCTTCGTGTGCGACAATCACGACAGTTGTTGATTTTTCTTGCATGAGACCCGCGTGCGGTGGCAATCTTGGCAGTTTCCTTCCATGCAAAAGGAAGTGCTCCCTCGCACGACCATCATGCCTGTTGTGATATAACTTTCTTGCATGCAAAAGGAAACTACTATCAATCAATCAATCAAATCAAATAAGAAATTATTCTCATCAAGAGGTTATGATTTTCCTTCATGCAAAACAACCGAACATGATTATCTACCACGTTGCGGTGGCGGTCGATTCCTGCGGTGGCGGTCGCGCCGCCGGCTGACGGGAGGTGGCCGTTCACTGGCCTCAACTAGCAAGAGGCAATCTTGCCCTCGCCCACGTTGTCCAGGAGCTAGCAAGAGGCCAATCTCGCGGGGTCGATTGCGCCCAGGCCGGGCACTTCGCTGATCGTTGCTGATTCCTCTTGCTTTTTGCAGGAACGGGCATACATGATGCTGCCGGTGGCGAGTACGTGATCTCGAGGCCTTCGCGTGCCCCCTATAGGACACCGAGGAGCTCGACGTTGACGACAAGCTGATGGCGCTCATTGAAATCGGTGATTGTGAGTGTACAGACCAGTGTCAAAATTCAGTCAACCTTGATAATCTTTTTTCCTATTTTTGTATGGTGCTTAATCTGCCGCTGTACCATGGTAAGCCATTGAGCAGGGTGATGCTGGGGACGATGATGAGGAAGAAGATGATGGGGTTCATACACCGTTGATATTTTCTATCTAATCTTTGCATGACTCGATTGTCACGTGTAATTTTATACCTTCGGATAGTTTCATAAAAAAATACTAAGATTATTGCTGGTAATAATACAAACAGGGACTGTTTAAGGTAGTGAAATATCTTACCACATCATTTCTCTGAGCTCTAGAATTGATAAGGTGGTAGTATGTACTGCTAAATCATAATCTTGAGCTGGTAGCCATAATTGGCTTCTTGCTAGAAAGAGATAGAATGCTAATCGAATTTACATAATCTTGTGATGATGTTCCCACCTCTATGAACAAGCAGGCATGACAGTTTGGAAGAAACTAGCAGTGACTTGATATTTATCTTCTGTTGGTGAAGTGAAAGCAGCAACAACTGTTGGATTGTTCAGATAAGCAAGGGAAATGGTTGTTTTTGTCTCCCTGTTTTCTTTAGCTCAACAGCCTTAATTTATGACTTGGCGTTGGTTATTTATGCATTCCATTAGACATCAATGATTCATTCGTGATTTGTTGCCTGTAGATGTAAAATAACAATCATACTAATATCCATTGCTTTAATATTTATCTGGTCTTTTCATGTTTAAATGGTGTAAGTTTTGTTTCTTTTTTCTTTGAGATGGATTTTTTCTTTTTTTACTAATAACCCATAGATGATAAAGCAGTTGAGGCAGAATCAAGGATGATAGCACTGTTGAAGGCAGAACCACTAATGACAAAGCTGTTGAGACAGAGCAAAGAATGATGAGGACATTGAGAACGGAATAAAGGATGATAAGGCCGTTGAATGCCAAGTCACTAATGATAAACCTATTCAGAGCAAAGTAACTAATGATAATGCCATTGAGGACAGAGAGATTGAAGGTAAAGCCACTGAAGAGGCAAAGGAGATCGATATTTGGATGAAACTCTGAAATGTGATCAGATTTGGGGCACTGACTATGGAATTGCTAATACTGAAGAAAACCTAGCTGATAATGACAACTAAGTTTTGTATGAAAATAGTGAGGCTGCTCTTGAGGTTTCTCTCTACTCTGTGGTGCTAGAGCATGGTTGTTCATCACATAAGTTTCATACGCTAGCTCCCCATTTATCTAGGATTTACATTCATGCATCAAAATTTTGGTCCTCAGATAGGAAAGCTTCATTTGCAAAAAAATCAGTTTCTAGGCTTCTGCTTGTTTCAAAATCTCGTGGCAATGATGTTTCAAGGTAAATTATGACTATGCTCTATCGCTTGTTTCCCTTATTGTTGTTAGCATCAATTCTTTCAGAACCTAATTTTGATGTAGGCTAACATTTTGGCTATCAAACACATTTGTCCTGAGAGATCATTGCACAAACATTTGGTACTTCACGGCACTCAAGTCCATTTAAGGTTTTCAGCACAAATGGTGCAAAGAAGCCTGAGAGGAGTTTCGCTACAACACGATGGAAAAGTAACTACAATGGCAAGTATACCCAATATCATGAAGCTGCTAGATGATTGGCGCGAAACTAGCACATTGTAGATGCATTGGAGAAGATGTGGTGGCATATAAAGGTTAACCCTATTACTGTCTTGGCACTTTCCAAAAAGCTAAGTATGGCTCCTGTAAAACAGTGATGAGTAAAACCTACTGCAAACTAATTCATTTTTTAGTTTTCTAAAGGATTTTCATTTCACATGCAATGACACCCCACATGCAAACCCCTGTAGAAGATTTGTCAACTCCAAAGATTGGGAGGTTGTTAGGGCTTTCTGGGTGATCAACAACATAGGAGTTTTTCTATTGATCTCTGGAAAACTGCATTTGATGGTGCATTCCGCAGAAGTTGTCCTGTTCGTGCTGGTGGACATGAGTGTGGATGTTTACCAGTGTTGGCAAAATTGGTATGCTTTCAGATGCTGATTTTTGTTTCTTTGGTAACGGTATCTTTTATGTGAAGTCATGAAATTTTTTATGTTTCTATCAGGTGATGGAGCATTGTGTAGCTTATTTAGATATTGCTATGTTTAATGCCATCCTTCGTGAATTAGAGAATGAGATACCCACGGATACTATATCTGACCCAATTGTGGACTCAAGAGTTCTGCCGATTCTAGCTGGCGACTTAAGCTTTGGATCAGGCACACAGCTTAAGAACTCTGTATGTGCTTAAATTATGAAATGCTTGCAATTGCATGATGAACAAACAAACAACCTAGAATAGGGACTATGCATGACACCTCCCTTGCACTATTGATTGTTAACAAATGATATATACTTCTATAGGTTGGGAATTGGTCCAGATGGTTGTCTGATACGTTTATAGTTACATGTCCAAATCTAATTATCTTGTTTTGAAAGATATTACCTTTGTCTTTTTTCATGCATGCTAGGGCCCTTAAACTGATGGTTTATAGTCAAGTTAGAAGATAAAATACTAATGATTTCTTGAACTTTATAATGGTCTATACAACATAAAGACTTATGTAATATTGGTGTTCCGTACATCATACTTATAGGTAATAGTACAACACATGTTCATACATATGTTATCGTAACATTATTTTTTCCCGTTGCAATGCATGAGCATTTACCTATATTTACATATATACTCGAACCTATGTATAGGATGGTATGAAGATGCGGCGGAACTTATTCGTGGATTTATTGGCGCACGAAAGAAATGAATATCGGAGATTTCTTCTTGCCGATATAAAATATTATCTTAGCCGCATCACGGAAAGATATATACAGTAGAGCCTGTGAGCCTGCGACGTCGCGCTCTCCGTGACTGTGTTAAATTCATAAATTTTACTTTTTGGATTAAATGTCACTTTAACGTTGGTATTTAATTTTTACAGTATTGTTATCTTATCGTGCGATCCGTGTGTTTTTAGTATAAAATGTTAGTTATCCCGTAGCAACGCACGGACACGCTACCTAGTATATATATATATTTCTAAAAACTTGCTAAAAGTTAGACGAATTTAGCTTAGAACAAAACTAAAAATGAGCTCTAATTTAAAATGGAGGAAGTATTGTTGCTAGCCTTCAATAATAAAATACATGCACTACTTTAGAAACATTAACGTTCTGGCCATTGGTGCTGGTGGACAACCAAACACGAATAAGAACCGTATGCCCATATCATCAGCCATGTAGCAACTAGCAAACATGCAGTCGCTAATAGGCATAGACCTAAGTGCAAGCATGAATGCTCACTCATTAGTCATTACTACATGATACATTTTTGCAACACCATTTCCACTGCCGGTTGTGATTGTTTTCATCGTCGGTTTGTGATAGTTTAGGAATCCGGCCAAGCCAGTTTTCACTGACAGGTTCGTAACAGCTAGTTTTTTTGGGAAAGTTATATATAGTCTATCCCAGGGCCATTGGTGGGTTGTTAATGCTTTGGATAGTCTTCTAACTTCATAATAGCCTTGTGGGAGCTCTCAATTCACCCTTTGTGGGATTTGAGTGATATTTGCCATATCCATTGAAATGGAGAGATAGATTTGAGCCTTGTGAGCTAGTGTGAGCCTTAGTGAGCTGAGCAAATTAAGCCTTGAGCAGTTTTGTGGCAACATCAAGTTTCATGGTGAAGCATTTTTTACTCTAAGACCTTGGCTCTAGATAGCTAGGTGTCGCCGGCGAGCACCCAAGTTTGTGGAGTGCCGCGGGAAGTTTGTGTGGGCTGCAGCCTTCACTACCGGAAACGTCAAATTTGCCGAGTGTTTTTATGTTTGCCGAGTGTATTCCCTCGGGCACTCGGCGAACAAGTTTTTTGCCGACTGCTGCGCTAAAAACACTCGGCAAAAAAAACACTTGGCAAACAGGAGGTTTGCCGAGTGTCAAAAAAAACACTCGGCAAAGAGGAGGTTGCTGAGTGTTTTCTTTTTTGCACTCGGCAAAGAAATAAAATCTTTTTTTCTGAGAAAGAAGGAGAAGAAAAAAAAATGAAAAAAAACTTTGCCGAGTGCCCAGATCTAAGACACTCGGCAAAGAAATAAAATCTTTTTTTCTGGGAAAGAAGGAGAAGAAAAAAATGAAAAAAAAACTTTGCCGAGTGCCCAGATCTAGGACACTCGGCAAAGGACAAAATCTTATTTAATTCCCCGGCGCGCGCCCCTTCCCTCCCCCTTCTTCTTCTCCCATGGCCGCCTCCTCCTCCTCCTCCTCCCACCTCCCGCTTGGCGCCCCCTCCATCCTCCCCTCCTCCCCCTCCCTCTCTGCTGGTGCCCCCTCCCTCCCTCTCCCCTCCCTCTCCGGCCCCCCCCTCCCTCCCTCCCCTCCTCCCTCCTCCCTCACCGGCGCCGCCTCCTCTCGGCCCTCCCTCTCCCGGATCCGGCGGCGACGGGCGTGGTGGTGGTGGCAGGCGTGGCTGTTGCGGCGGCCTGGGCGTGGTGGCATCACGGCATGGTGGTGGTGCGGCGTGGTGGGGCGTGGTGGTGGTGCGGCGTGGTGGCGGCGCGGCGAGAGGGAGGAGAAGACAACGGCTTGGTTTTTTTTTATTTTTTCTGAAAAATTGTTTGCTGAGTGCCCGACAAAAAACACTCGGCAAAGTTAGTTTGCCGATAGAATTTTTGCCATGTGAGTGTTTTAGTGGCTTTGCAAGCTCCTGTTCCCCGTAGTGCTTGCCCCCAGAAGGGAAAAGATCATCTAGTGGAGTGTGGAAACTGGTTGAAAGAAACCCGCTAGAGTGCACCCCGAAGTGGTCACTCGCGGCATCCACAACAGACATAGGATTCAAGTGGGGATCCAAACTCTGGGAAATACATTGTTGTGTCTCCTTGTTTGGTTTGCCTCACAATTGCATTTAATTGTTATTTATATTTATATTGCATATTTGTGCTTCTGCTTGTATCTACTTGGTTTGTGTGTGTTTATGACTACAAGGACTATGTGAATAAATTCAGGAATTCATCAAGAAGTCACACGCTAAGTTTGAATTGATTTGGAAAGTAGGGAAATGGTGTTAACTAATTCACTGCGGGTTTGAAGGGAAAATCGGCTTGGCTGGTTTTGGAAACTGGCTAGTCCGGGTTTTGTACTCCATGTGGCTTTGATCTGTATTTCTGCAAGAAATTTTTATAGAGCCTATTCACCTCCCTCCTCTAGACATCGACTTGGTCATTTCATGCCTGCTTGACCTTTTTCACCTCTCTATGTCTAAATTTGACTTAAATGATTTTTTTTGGTTTTTAGACCCAGCGGGTTTGTCGGCGTGGGTCTGGGGTGTTGTACCCAAACCCACAAACCCACAATACTCCAAACGGTTTACTGTTACATAGTTGGTGAAATGTGATTTCTCATTTATGTTATTTTTTATTGTACTAGATATATGCCCGTGCGTTTCACCAAGGGCCATGATTTTTACATTAAACATCAGTACCGGACACAGATGCGTGAGCTTTGAGGACTTCGTATCGGACATGTACATGTGGATTCGATCTTCGTATGAGAACCGGGTAGGACGCGGGCACATGAGCTCCAAGGACTTCGTATCAGATACGGACACGATTTGGTCTTCATATTGGAACTAGGTAGGATGCGAACGCGTGAGCTCCAATTGGAGTATGATTCATATCGGACATGGACGCGTGAGCAGGGGTCGAGATTTGGTATCACCGAATAGAAGATAACGTTATAGTCTTTTTAGATACATATACTAGATATATGCTCGTTCATTGCACCGGGGTCATGATTATTTGAACTGAACCTCAGTAATCGCCTAATCGGACGTAGACGCGTTAGATCCGAGGACTTTGTATCAGACACGGATACTTGGATCCAGTCTTTGTATCGGAACTGGGTAGGACTTGGATGTGTTGAGCTTTAAGTGGAGGAGGATTCATATCGGAAGTGGACACGTGAGAAGGGACGATCCAGATTTTGTATCACCGAGTAGATGATGATGTTAGAGTCTTTCTAGGTATGGATGGAGATATCTATAGAGATTATGCATACACATAAATATATGGCAATTTTGAATATGTACTATACTACTGTCTTGTAACACCTCTGGTGTTACGAGTTGCTTAGAACCTAGATTAAGGCCTAAAAGCAATTAACAAAAAAAGGAGTTTCTCGGATTTCAAATTGAGAACACTTGAAATTATGTTTAAAAGTATCATTTTTGGCGAGTTATATTGAACAAACTAGTTAAATAGTTCTGAGATGTTTTGTTTCTACGAGTTAGTATGACCTATGGACTAGTGTATGAAATGCCTAGTGGTTGAAATTAATTAGGTTTAGGCATATTAAAAATTTTAGCAAAAGCGCTAGTAGATGTTAGTTCAAACTGAAACCTTTAATTTTTTAAGTATGAAAAGGTAGTAGACAATGCTGTTTTGGTAATTAAATTCTAGCTAAAATACCTAAATACTAGCTTTAGGTAATTGTACAGTTGATTGCATCAAGGTGAGTACCTGAGTATGGTATAGGTTGTAGTCACGATGGGAGTCACGTTGTGCTCATAAAAATTGCCCAAATTCCTTAGAACGCGTGGTGAATCACATTTCGGTGCTTTGTTCGCGAACGGGCGTTCGACGTGGCAAGCCCATGTTGGCATGCATCTAACTCCTCCTCGAGTTACTCCCTAGCCTTAGCGATTGCTTCGCTAGATAGTTGGCACTACGGGCTTGAGATTAGGGAAATTAGTTGAACTTTATCCAGGGTCATTAGCAGTTTTCGCGTCGCTTTAAAAATTGTGCGTGTTGCCGTTTTGGCGTTGGGCTCCCATGACCGCGGTCACCATGCAAGCCTGGTGCCACGTCTGCTCGGCCGCTCCTGGCCGTGGTCGCTGCTCTGCTGGCCGCACATCGGGCAGGGGTGGGCAACGCTCGTCTCCGCGGGACTGGGTTGGGGTCGCCGCCGGCGAGGCCGTAGGCGGGCCGAGCCAACGCCGTGGCGGCCACCGTCGAGTCGACGTGGCGAGTGCCCCGCCCCTCATTCCACCTACCGCAATGATGATTCGGTCGCCCTAGAGACGAGACACTTCCCTGCCCTGCCTGTGCCACTGTCGCCGCACCGTGGCCATCCGGTCCCTGTCGCAGTGCCGAGGTGACGCACCTCTACCTGCCTTGTCCCGCTAGCTGCCATGGAGAACTCTGCTCGGGTTCGGACAACTCAATTCATGCACGTCGTGCCAAAGCTTGCTCCATCTCGTCACTTGTGCGCACGGGTTCGAGTGGTAGCAAATGGCCAGAGCCGTCGTCTTAATCCACTTGAGCTCGTTCACATATTCCTCCACAAAACAACCACGGCCTAAGCTCCGTGCCGCCGCCCATCGGTTTAGCTAGCTCACGGCTCCACGGTCCGATTACTCACGCCAGTAAGCAGCTTAGGGAGCCAACTAGACACTCTATCTTTCCCATCTCCGTCCGATCTCTACCGACCTCCAATTTGGTATTTTTGCTCGGGATCGGCTCGGAGCGCCGCCACGACCTCGAACTTGGGGGTAAGGCCCGTAGGGCTGGTAGAAGTTCAATTACTAGTAGCCAGGAACTCGTCTTGACCTTCTCTAGCTGGTGCTCGCGTCCTTCTAGCCAGGGACCTCGCCGGAGATGCGGTGACACGCCAGTGTCCGGTCGGAGTGCCGCTGCCCCGTCAGCTCGTACGTGGCCAGCGCTGCGGGGGCCATCTATGACTTCACCACCACCTGGACCTTGTTCGTTGTAAGCTGTTGATGCTCAAGCGCCCCCTTTTAGTCCATTACTTGCGTTAGCTCGCCAGACCGCTCTCGCCGCCGTGGCGGTTGGGCTGCCGCCGTGGGCAGCGCTGTAGAAGTCACCGTTTAACTCCTGATCGTCGTCCAGGGTTTCGTATTGGCTCCACGGCGCTCGTCGGCTCGATTGTGGGGCTGGTGTTTTGTTCCAGTGGTCGGTGTTCGCGCGCTGCGTCGGCCGGAGTCGCGCCGTCGTGCGTAGGCCACCGGGGACCATCCCGTGGTAAAGGCAAGCTAGTTCAGGGGTCTATCTACAAAACGTCTATGTTGCAATAGTACGCATAGTGCCACGTAATAAATGGATATATTGGGGACTCTTCTGTAAAATCGTTGGTGCGCATGCGAAGTCCCCGCCTTGGGCTGTGACTGGGCTGGCCTGCTGCGCGCGCTGTGTTCTGCGTGGGCCGTTATGGGCTGCCAGGCCAGATTCGGTTACCGCCGGCCCTTTCCAATTTCTAAAGTCTTTTCTAATTTAGCTCTTAAGGTAAACTTGTAAATTCAATGAAAAATTGTGTAGATGTTCAAAAATTGTGAAACCAATTTTGTTAGGTTCCTAAAATCATGACCTACCTGCTAATGTATTTTGTTCACATAGTTTCATAGAATTTTCAAGAGTAGACTAATTAGTTTGAAGCACTTAAAATGGGTAAAACGTGAACTGGTAGGAATTTTTGTGAGAAAATGGTGATAGTGTTGACTCTAAAAATTTTATAGTAAATTCTTAATATTATTATCTCCTCACCGTAATTTTTGTAGCTCCAGAGTGCTTAGTTTGTTAGGAAGATATTGATGCCCTATTTCGAATAGATAGTGAATCGATAGAATGGAATAAAAAAATAACTTGGGTTGTATAGCTAAAACACTCATTGGGAAATGACGTTTGGTTCGGCAACATGGATACATAGCCTCAGTACGGTCATCGTTAGAACTGGCTCATTAGCTTGAGAGGCGTAAATCGTACTTTACGAGTCTCGGTTGTAGTTGGTTAATCACGTCTCTGCATTTCATCCACGTATACCCTAATAGGAACAATGAGGGATCATGGAGTCATCTGGGGTATCGAAAGGAGGGTCCTGAGGATCATGCCACCACGATGGAATGCTAACTTTTGGTTATATCTTACCCAAGCAAGCCCCGGTGCATAACCCCTATTATTCTGCACTTTATTTTATGCTTGTGCATTAAGTTTAAGGAGTTGAATGAAACCCACTTGCATATATATATATATATATCCTTATCCTATGAGTCTTACTAGTATGATAGGGTCATGTAGATTAATATGCTAAAAAAACTCCGATAGAAGTCGAGTGATTGTCTGTCACTCGCGAGAGATAGGAAATATATTATTGTGACTATTATCAGGTTACTATCACATGGAATATATGTGGATAATAATTGGAGACAGGGTGGAATGGTACTTTGGATCTGGACTTGGTTTGGCATTCGAGGAAGGCTCGGATTGCATTTGTTCCACCTGTGTCGGTTAAGGACCGGCCATTACATTGGATTCTAGTCAGGTCACAGATTTATTATCCTGAGCACATACTTGTTTATGGGAGCAGGGAAGGCTCGTTGCTCTCTTGTCGTGGGTTCCGGCACTTTCCAGACCGACCGATTGGAGGCAGGGATGATGGAGGTCTAAGCACCACACTGAGTCCGGGACTCAGGTATGGGGGCTTGGAGTTCAAGTTTGGATGGGACCTAGACCCCTTGATAGGAGAGGGATGGGTTGGTCCTGCTTGTGCCTGAGGTACAAGCGGGGCGTGTGTTTTGGGGTATCCAGCTGGGCACATTGATTCGTGAATCGTCAGGTAATCCGGTACGACTTGTCTACAATCTGGCACCATAGTAAGAACTGGAAGATAAAAAGTGGTAAAATGGTCCTGATTGCTTACCACCCGCTTGAAAGTAGCACATGTGCTTATATAGAATGGTTAGTTAATGAACTAATGATGACTTCTAATAAAATTGAATATAAGGACGTACGTTTAGTAATGCTTTCTGCAGATGCAATAACCCATGAGCCAGATAGCCTTGCATATCCTTGGAGTCTTTTATTTCCTCCTGACGGGTAAGCCTTGCAGAGTACAATTGATTACTCAGGGTTTGTTCTACTCTGTTGTAGGTGATAGGAACATGTATAGCTGGCACTTGTGTGTGGAAACCTCCTGGTGGGCTCAGCGATGATTTCCTTAGCGTTGCAGACATAGAGTTTATTTGAAACTTTCACCCAAAATGTTTTACAATGGAAAAACTTATAACCTGCTATAATGTATATAACGGATCATCATGCTAATGATTAACTTGTCATTAAATGATTTTATTTCCGCTGAGACTCTGATAACATGATTATATTCCGCTGTTATATACAATAATATTATACTCTGATGTTGCATGAAAAGTGATGTAAGAAATGGCTAAAATGTTGTAAGCTTTATTCTCTCATTTGTGATCCTGATGAAAAAAATGTGGATTTTTGGGTTCTCCCATGGGGTGTGCTCGACGGAATCCGCCCGATGTAGCTTGCTTTCGAGGTGCTTAGTGTCTGGTGGAAGACGAGCGCCTCCGAAGGTGTGTTATTTCGGACGGTTCTGCCACATGTCTGCTTAATAATGGTGATGTGTTAGATACCGATGACCTGAATGGGCATGGATGTAGGCACAAAATTAAACCTATGATAGGTCATGGGTATTTTAATAGGTTTATTTTATTTTCATAGACGATATAGATTTGGGTTGGCAAAACCCAGCGAATTTTGTAACCGTTGCCATCTCTACTCCTTTGCAAAGACCATATCGGAGCTCCCGTGCTGGCTCCGTAGCGGCAGTTTGACAACGTGCGCTTTCGGAGCCGGTGCGAGTGATGTTTTTTTTTTTAGCAAGTGCGAGTGATGTGTTGTGTGGGAGTGTGTGGACGGCCACAGTATGATAACTGGTCGCCGACCGAGCACATGCAAGTACAAGGTCTGACAGACGCTGGAAGTACTTGTGGCCGGGTTCGGGTACCGCGGTGTGTGTCTCTAGCTAAGTTTAAGTCTCGATAGACGGCGGCATGCGCAATTAAGTCACTGCAGGACGAAAAATGCGCGGTCGGCTAATCATGTGACACGATGAAACTTAAGAATTCAGAGGTTCATGCATCAAGCTCACCGAGAGTAAGACCCAGAGCTTGAGACCCGCAGCGCGGGGGAGCCGTGCGTTTATCTGGTCGGATTCACACTCTCTTTTACCCCGACCGTGCGACGATTCAATACCATATATCGTCTTTGCAGCGCTCCATGGTCCATGCTGTACCAAGAACACCGCTCCCGAAGTCATTTACCTGGACCATCTCATGCTAGTGTATACTAGCCATATCTATCTTGGCGAATAAACAAAAGTAAAATTTTAGCCTCGGTCACAGCAGGATTCCACATGATAATTAACAGAAACATCAACTGCAGAGCGCGCCTGGCCGAGAGAAGAGCAAAGCTAATAACCTTTCTGCTAGTTGTATACCCATTTATTAGGCCATGTTTGATCCCTCTAGCTAGTTTTTGCCTGTTTTTAAGAATATGGCTTTTGGAAACTAGGTGAGATCCTAAAAGGCAGATTAGGGCTTTTTTTAGTTTGTGGAGCGATCCCAAACACCCCCTAAGAATATGGCTTTTGGAAACTAGGTGAGATCCAAACAGATTAGTTTTTGCTGCCAGTTTTTGCCACATTCTTAAAAACCAGAAAGCTGTTGGTACCTAGCTTTTGCTAGTTTCTCGTGACCCATAGAGCGATAAATGAAGTCAGACTCTTAAAAACTGATGGATCCAAACACCCCCACCAGTTTTTGCTCAAAATCCAGATTTTAGAAAACTAGAGGAAAAAAATGGTTTTTAAGAATACGAAACTGATCCAAACAGGACCTTAGTCGACTTACTCCCTCCGTCCCCGAATAAATCAATTCATAGAATCCGTGCCACTCAAACTTTTTAAGTTTAACCAACTTTATAAAAAAAGTAACAACATTTATATGACATAAAATGAGCACCTTATGAAAATATATTCTATGGTGAATCTAAGGGCAGTCCAAATGCTAAAAACTATATACCTATTAATTTTCATAAACACTACATATAGAAACCATAGCCCAATGGATAGTTTCTACTGAACAATTTTTTATCCCATCACATACATTCTCTCTCCATTCTCCACCGATCACATCCGTTCGTGTCTTGGTTCTCGTGTAGACATGGTTTCTAACTTAGACCCGGTTTCTTTGATTTTTGTTCTCTCTCTTCAATAACTACATTGTCACATCAGTAAAACACTTAGGTGGCAGTACAATTAATGCACATATAAACTATGGTGATTTCTGCATTGGGAGTGCCCTAATGATACTAATTTGATGCCATAAATCTTAACGTTTTTGCTAGAAATTCGGCCAAATTTTAAAAAGTTTTATTTAAGACAGGTCTAGGAATCTATTTGTTCAAGTATATGGTAATTGACTGACCTACGTCAAAGTTATCTATTGTCTGACTAACAACAAAAAAAATCATCCACCTGAAGTATAGGAGAGCCGGAGCAGTTATTAAGCACGAGACCGTCTTCAGAGAGATGTTTTCAGTTTTCACCGCACTCCCGCGCTGGACGTTGCTGGTGCAAACGCAACCAGATGAGAGCTACCGGCAACCCCCACGAAACACATAACCACCGGGCTCGTACTCGTACCGTCGTCGGTGCGATGGAGCATGCAACGCGTGCGTGTCCTGTGCGTGCCGGCCGTGACTTCTTGCAGCAGTTGCTTGCACTGGGGTTAGCTCGTGGTACAAACTAGCGTACACGTACATGTACCTGAGGTAAGAGAGAGTACCTGCGCCGCAACTGCCGTCTGCCGAACGATGGGGGGACAGAGGAGGTGGTTGCTTGTGACGTCGGGCACAGGCACGTGTGGGAGCCCACGGCTGGGGAGCAGCGCATGCAATCGGGTCCGCCCCGCCCCCATGCATGCAATAAACACCGCGACGGCGACGTGCAACTTGGCCCGATCTCCCTTGCAACTCGTTTCCGTCCTAAATTAACTGTCTTTTTTTCACGTCGTAAATTTAACTCGATTTATAAAAATATATATAATATTTATATCTTTAAATAAATTTATTAAAAAACTATATTTAAAGATCTTTTTAAAGATATTAATTATATACTATAAATATTAATATTTTTAATATATATTTAGTCAAAATTATTTTAAAAAACGAAAACGACGGTTATTTTGGGACAGTCCTACCACACCGTTACTACTGCTGCTACGAGCAACCAGTAGCTGGCCTCTGCTTCGCTTCTCTCTTCCTAGAAATTGCAGGACTGTCAGGACGGACACGTACCTGCTGCAGCTTTAACGACCATACAGTAGGTCCACAAATGTCCTAGCTGGTGCTGCTGAGGCACTGGCACAGGCCTAATATCGAACCCCAGTTCTAGCTCCAGGGGTAGTAGTCCGTAGTATAGCTAGGCCTTATTTAGATACCCTTAAAATTTAAAATTTTTTCACTCTCTCTTCCATCACATCAATTTTTAGCCATTTGCATGGAGCATTAAATGTAGGTAAAAAAAATAACTAATTGCACAGTTTAATTGGAAATCATGAGATGAATCTTTTGAGCTTAGTTGGTCCACGATTGAACAATATTTATCAAATAAGACGAAAATGCTATTATTCATCGGGTTGAAATTTTTTGCAATCTAAACATGGCCCTAGTAGTAGTTGAAAAATGGGCAGATGTTTCTGCTGCAGCATTGCCTTTTCAGAACGGAGGCTTTTTGACTTTGCAGAGGGACCGGCCGGGCACACGCAACTGTTCCTAACTGCCTTTGCCGTACTACCATCTTTAGGCTAGGCCCGGCGAGCAAGCTAACCAATCTTTAGGCTAGACTAGTAGATAGACGAGGATGGATCATACATGCGAGAATGCCATCATGGATGCATGGATATGCACGTAACGTGTCGATTGTTGATGGCTTTCATCTACAGTACGTTACACAGCCACCCCGCGCATACCGGAAAAAACCGGTTTTGGAAACGGCAGAGGGATAGGGTCCAGAAAGCAGAGGTGCCGGCATGCACCCCTTACGCGCACACGCATTATCCGTGAGAGCTAGCCTGTGATGTGAGCATCTCTTGCTTGCGGCAATGGCATGGTGTAGGCGGCAGAGCAGCTGCGTGCATCGACCCGGCCAGGGGTTTGTCAAAAACAGGGCCTGGCCTCTGATCACTAGTAGCACCGTAGCACGCACCACGGTCCACGGGCGGTGTATGTCTACGTACATGGAGTGGCCGACTCGTTGTTTCCTGCATTTATACATCAGCTGGCATCAGGATCGGAGTTACTCCTCCCCCCCTGATCGGCCGTTTTTTGCTCGGCTAGCTGGTCCGGTCGATCCTTTCACAAGCCTACCACACGTTGCGCATAGCAGAGTCGTAGTAGATGAAAGAGATAGGGCCGTACCGGTAAGAAACATCCATGACCGCGCTAGCTGCGCATATGAGGGTGTCGATCGATCGATCTGGGAGGGACGACGTGCATGTTAGCACGACCCAGCCAGCCAGCCAGCCGGGGCGACAGGCGTACGTGCCGTGTAACGCGATCCCACGCCAAGGCCGCGTGAGCGACCCATGAGAGCATCGACCAGCCGGCCGGTGGGTAGGCGCCCGACCTCGGTCGCCATCAGCGAAGGCGAGCCCACCGGCGCGCGCTGCATGCATGCACGCCCCTCACATGGGCCTCCCTCCCCGCCACAAGTGGCAGCTGTCTCGCGCCCCTCCCCATCACGCTTAAGCAAGGCCAGCAGCAACCAACTGCGCGCGGCCTCCACCCTCCACCCGACCGCGGCAACGTACGTAGCCCTCAGCGGCCGCGCGCCCTGCTAGTGCTAGGCCAGCACACACATGCCTGTTTCGCTCTCGACGCGACGGACGGATGACGGCGGGGCCAGCAGCCAGAGCACCAAAGGGCCGGGCCGATCGACCCCGTGATGACACGCAATTCCTTCTCTCTTTCTTCATTCACGTCGATCGCATGAACGCCAGCCCTGCAGGCCCCCCGGGCCGGGCGCGCGCGGCGTCAATCGTAGTCACGTGGTGGCGGCCGGCCGGCGGGCCGGATCGGAAGCGAGCGCCCGCCTCGGCGCAGGGGCAGGGGCAGGCAACATCGCATGCATGCGCCACGCGACTGTCACGTGTGAAAGGGTTGGCGCACGCTGTCCGGTCGGGGCCTGATGCGTCCGACATGGCAGCGGCGCGGGGGTTCCACGTCGGCCCCTCCGAGATTTGCGTGCGTTCAGTATACTAGTAGACGCGCGCGTGGCCAACAAGCGCATGCAGCCCGCCCGGGCATGGCATACAGGTAGTCCGGTACAGATATACATAGATAGATAGATAGCAGATCATGCATGCATGGTGGCGCGACGACCGCCCGGGCGTGGACACTGGACGACATGGACAAACTCTAGCGTTCGTGTGCTACGCCGATCATGCTCCTTGATTATCGTGTTGTGGCATCTAGCTGGCATTAGCATACCTCGCCCGTGTGTGTTAGTTGCGTTTAATTATACGCATTTCCTCTCCTCGCTGAATTAGATACTAAAATAGTGATCATTGGTGACACCGCAGTCTGCAGACATCAGACATCAGACACGGCCACACGGGGATGGAGAAGATTGCGAACAGATTCAGGGCACCGGGGACAGGGGGCATCTTTTGAGTCTGCTGCAGTGGTGTTCGACTCTGTTTTCTTTAATTTAGCAGACAAATGTAAACTTGACAGTGTTTTATTAAGACTCCCGATGATTAGAGTCGCTGTCGTGCACGTATGTGTGCAGTACAAAATCAGTATTGCTATATGTCAACCGGGTGATTTAGGCTCTTCTGTCAACCGATTTCTAGGCCGGCGTACGTGCTGTGTTGGGTGCTCACACTGCTGACGTGTACATACGTGCCTGTTGCCGTCTTCCGAATCCATCTGCCGTGCTGCTTTGGAGCACGTACGATCGAGACTCGAGAATTAACACAAGGCCAAGCAACGCCTGACGTGTCGTACCTCCTGTACCATGCACAATACAACCCCGTAGCTGCGAGTTTTTTTTAATTTGTGAATAATTTATGAATAATTTGATAATATTTATGAATAATTTGACATATATTTCTCTGATATATATTTGGAATACATAGAAATAATTTGTAATTTTTTTGAAATTTTTGACATATATTTGTATTATCCTCAAATTACACATCTGCGTATAATAAATTACACTGAAGAAATCAATATAAATATAGTAATAAGTCAGTGTAAATATAGTTAGAAAATAGTATAAATGTATGAGAAAAATTTAGTTGGCAAGAGAAGCCAAAACAACTGAATGTCACACGTCACCTAGACATGTCCTACACTAGACATGTCCTACAGAATACGTGCTCCATCAGCCTGTTCGTTTGGCTGTGGCTTGTCGTAAACGATCGTAAATTTTAGCCGGAACAATATTTTTCTCTCACACAAACCAGCCAAGCAGTACTTCTTCACGAACCAACAACGATACGAACCAGCCAACCGAACAGGCTGCGTGTCCCTTCGTGTCTGTGTGCTGTCCTACACATCTAACCTACTAGTAGCATGCTGGCAGTAGATTCCTTTTTGTTATAACGTGGATTAGTACGTGTTTCACTGAGGCCTCAGTTCGGTTAGTCTGCAATGGGTCGTTCCGTGCTAGGAACTATTCCGGCCAAAATAAGAAACTCAAGGTAACCTGCTGGGAAATCAAACTAGCTAAGTTGGTTTTTGGGACTTTCTCATACCACAAATTGGACTTCACCATTGGATTCCTCCTGTTGATGTGAACAAACTTCATATAGAAAGCCCAGTTTGGAGTACAGGAAAACTAGCTTAGGCCAATTTCCAAATTGGCTAAGTCAGATTTCGGGACTTCCTCATAATACAAATCACACTTCGCCATTGAATTCCTCCTGTTGATGCGAAAAAACTTCATATAGAAAGCCAAATTTGGAGTACAGACCTGAGTTATGCTTTCTGGAAGATGCATCCTAGAAAACCAACCTAGGTTGATTTTCAAAATCGCCTAAATTGGTTTCGGCAACTTCTTCAAATTGCAAAATGGACTTCGCCATTACGTCCCTCGCGTCGATGTGATCAAAAAGCATATGTAGAACGTCTAATTTGGCATCCAGATTAGGAAATTACGGCTTTGCAAAGATTCAACCCACACAAACCGACCTAGATTGATTTCCAAACCGGACCAAGTTGGAGTTGTTTTTGCACATATTAGCAAGAGATTTGAAAATCCCCTCAAAATGGGATAAGACCACCCTCCTCTCCATATATATGAGAGGATCACAACTAATTGTGTCATCCTATCGATTAAAAAAAACATTCTACTATTTTAGCTTTTCTAAACCATAGCTGTTGTAGCCCCTGTATTTGTTGTTCTATGTATCTCTTGACGAGATTCGTCGACATCCTAAGTGGCCTTTGAGCCTAGGGACCCTAGATTTCCATGGGTTTTTGCGTGAAGAACACAGAGAAACCACCCTATGCTGGTTCTAGAGTCAGCCTGGACTATTTTTCTTGCCTCCGTATATTTTGGAGGTTTAAAGCATGTGCAATCTAGCCCTCATGGTGTTTGACGAGTGCTATGCCAAGAAGACGTAGTCTTTATAGTTCATCACCAATGGGTAACATCTATCGAATTACAGCATCAATACCAAGGTAATAAATAGCGGTGGTAGCGGTCGCAATTGAGGTAGCAGCCCATTGCCGCAACCGCTACGAGGTAGCGCTCTGAACTTTGTAGCCTGAAACTTTACGGCCGCTATTCTGGATAGCGGGGCGATATTACGGCTACAATTGGACGTAGCAAGCTGCAATAGCGTGGAAGCAAAAAACCCTTATGCTGACGGAGATGGTTCAAGTGACCATGAGGCCGATGATGTTGTTGCTTGTTGTTGCTTCTCACAATGACAACGAGTGATAGTCCTATGTACTATTTTATGACTCATAAGTCATAATACGTTTCTTTGCAAACTCTTAATGTGATGATTTAGTGAGTGGAAAAAACATGTTTGTTTTCTTAATTTAAGTATATGAGACATAAGTTCTTTGAGTGCGATTAAATGTCTATTTATACTCATTTTTCATGATATATGTATTTAAAATTATGTGAGATTATTAGGTGCTGCTATTGAAACTTATCGTCCGCAATATCGCCCGTTATCCATAATCCGCTACCTCGACACCAATCCACTGTCAACCCGCTATACGCTATTTATTAGCTTGATCAATACCCAGGGGGGGCATGAGGAGTAAACGACTTGTTTGCTCAGCCATGCTTTGCTATTACTTTATTTGTGGATCGGTCAACACTCAACATGGCTGCTGGTGGAGTGGTGGTCGCTAGCTGATCAAGCGAGGGCAGAGGGCTACCTCTTCTCTTTTCCGTTTGTGTAATGTAAAATTACGAATACAGCACCGCAACCCAGCTTGGGCACGTGGCAAGTGGCGGGTTGTCATAGCATATTAAGGTCTCATTTGGCAGGGCTTCTTTAACGGCTTTAGGAGCCGCTTGGAGCCGTTTTCTGCTAAACGGGATAAAATAAAATGGCTCCACCGATAAAGCCCCTAAAAACGTGCTCTCACAGAGCTTTGGGGTGGGAAGGAGCCAAAAATAGTAGCTTCTTTCGGGTTCACCTCATTCTACGTGACGTTCTCTGAGAGCATATTTTAAGAAAAACTATATGTGAAGCTGTTTTACCAAACGATTTATCAAAACGGCTATAGCTTTACCCATAGAGGTGTTCATGGAGCTGAAGCCCAAAAAAGAACTTCATGGGTGAAGTGGAGCCGTGCCAAACGGGACCTAATAGCTACCTGGGGCCCACGGGCTGCCTACCGGTGGGCCATGCATGAGAGAGGAGCTGCCGCGGTGATTAGACAGAGAGAGACACGCGGGGTCCCAACTCGCCCTCTCCCCCCTCTCTCGTTGCAGTCGAGCGAATCGACTACTCTACCTTGCTACACACCACACCACCCTTGCTTGCTTCGTCTCCCTCCGCTACACACAACACAAAGAAGTTCCGCTTCCGCTCCAGCCCAATCTGGATCGATCCACCCCGGAGCCAGCTCTAGCTCGCTATAAAGGCACCCTCTCCCTTTCTGTCTCCCTCACAACTCAGTTACTCCCTCCGGCATCCTCCAGCTTTAATTTGCAGAGCGACCCCCAGTCCAGCGCGCGCGGGTAGCCCACACACCTTCGTTCCCAGTTCCCACGCAAGACACAGCGAGCCAGCGATCCGAGCCGCGCGCCGGTGGACGCACATACACGCGGTAGCTTAGCTTCGTCCTCGAGCTTAGCCCGGTCCTGCGCGGAGTGTTCGTAGTTCGTCCCGGCGTCAGGCGGCGGCAGCGGCGAAGCACGACGACGACGAGCTAGAGATTGAGGATGTCGAGCCGAAGGTCGTCGTCGCGTGGCAACATCTCCGAGGACGAGATCAACGAGCTCATCTCCAAGCTCCAGGCCCTGCTCCCCAGCTCCCGCCGGCGCGGCTCCGGCCAGGTGCGTCGTTGCTTGCCAACTCATGACCGCTCAACTCGCGTTCGCGTCATTATTCATTCGCTCAACTCGTTTACCATGCAGCTAGTAGAGCTAGCTAGCTTCTTAGTCCATAAACAGTGATGTAGTTAGGTTGAGTGGCCAAGCTAATAGTTAAGTAGGTGGTTCCGGGGCTGTGCCTGCTCTGTTTAACCGTTTTCTGTTTAAAACGTCTAATGCGCGCGGCGCGGATGTAATGCAGGCGTCGACGACGAAGCTACTGAAGGAGACCTGCAGCTACATCAAGAGCCTCCACCGGGAGGTGGACGACCTGAGCGACCGGCTGTCGGACCTCATGTCCACCATGGACCACAACAGCCCCGGCGCGGAGATCATCCGCAGCATCCTCCGCTCCTGATCACGTACCACCTCCTACTGCGGCGCCGGCGCCGGGGCTGCGCGTGAGAGCTAGTAAGGTCAACGTACGCCGGCCTCGCCGACGACGACGACCGCATCCGTTCTCCGGCCGATCCGGCTGGCCACGTGCGGGAGCTGAGCTCAATTAGCTAGCTACGGTATATATATATATATATATCTCTCTCTCTCTACAAGTATGTGTATCTTTCTCTTCCTTTTACCTGTCTCCTCCCTAGATCTGAGATCATGTGGCTAGCTCCATTATCAAAATGTAGTAGCTACACGCACACGTATATGATGGTCTCTGCTAAGCTTCACTGGGTAGGGTACTACTAGCTAGCACTAGGGCCTAAGCAAAGCTGTCCTCCTCAGCTCCTCACTTTAGCTCCTCGCACTGTCTCGATTCTCGTCGATCTTCTCGTCGTCGTCCTCCGATCCATATGATGGATGGCTAGCTCCATGTGATCTCTCTGCTGTGTATGTCCTCCTCCTAGTCCTAGCTCGCACGTACCGCCTCAGCTTCTTCTTTTCATGTTCGTCTTGTATTGTTTCCCTTGTAAATTTAGTCGGTGGCTTGGATCGAGTTGGCTAGCTCTCTCTACAGGCAAGAGACAACCGACCGACCACTACTACCCTAGAGCAAATTGATTACCATCATGATGATGTACTGTTCAAGCTTTTTATTAACGACTTTAATTACTTGCTACGTACAGTACGTACGTCCTACGAGAATTAAGTGCTTTATTTTTCACTCCCCATGCCATGGTTAAATAAGAAATGCAACCACTGTGTACTACATGTCTTTTATATGTAGCTGAACGGTGCCCTGCCTTTCATGGCTGCTTCCTTCCTGGCGCTCGGTCCAGCTTAGTCCGTACGCTGGGACGTGAAACGCCGCGTTTACTAGGAGAGATCTGCGGCAAAATGCCTCTACTTGGCAAGCGGTATATGTAAGCATGGCGCCCGCGTGGCCCCCGCTCGGCACGCCGTGCACTGTGACACTCATATACCTGCTGCGTACGTCCCCGGCCGCCAGGCGTCGATCCACTGTTGCGATATGCTACTGATGCGTACTAGCTAGTAGCGACTAGCCGATCGACGACTGTGCGTGGCTAGCGAGCTACGTCGACGACGGGCATACGACCGATCGGTGCATGGACGCCGACGCCGACGGCACGCACGGCGTCGTGACAAAGCTCTGCGCGCGTCGACCTCTCCCCCCACTTGGACTTGTCCCTTCTTTTAATTCTCCACAAGCCTGAAAGGATTCGGTGAGCGGATCAGGAAAAAGGCTCGCGACCTCGCGTCAACGACTGAGTAGCTAGCTAGCTAGAGCGCAGTATATAGCGCTGTCGATCTTGAAATCGATCATCACATCCTTAGCCGATCGACCGATCGATCACCCGTTGCCCTCCGCGACACGCTCCCCCACATGCCGCGGTCGTCGATCGATCGGCGACCGAGAGCCCCGGCCGGGGCGAGAAGTCACGCACGCTAGCTAGCTCCAGTACGTGCCACCAAAAGGCGCCCGGCTTCCTTGCCGTCTCAGTGCTGTAGCGCCGTCCATCGTCTCTGCGACTGCGCGGCCCCCCTGTGTTTACTGTGTGAAATCTCTCGAGTTTGGCTGCACACCAGACAAGCTAGCCATATCCATCGTAGCAAAGGAACGTGCAATTGGCCAGCCCAGAATGCACACGACTCTTTCGTATGTGTGTGAACAGTGCCTCTTCTTCTGCAAAGTGTTATTTATGGACGCATGTGAGCTATCCCGAAAGCAATTATGTCCGTTTACTTGCTCAGATGATGGCCGTTCACGCACTCGGCCGGCCGGCACCATGGCTAAGGTCTGCAAGGAACCCAACCCCCCATGCCACCAACAGTGTAGTACGTATGATCTATGCGCGCCGGGGAGGCTAGGGACATGACGAGAAGCGAAAAGAAGTAACACCTCTCTGTTTTGAAATATAAGAGATTGTTAATTTGTCTAGAGAGTGTTTGGTTCGTAACCAGATCGAACATGCCACATGTTTCTATAGCTCACGACGCCCAATAAGCTAAGCTTGTGTTTATTTCATAACAGGACTTGTGGCGCGCCGAACCTTTTCTAGCGTTGCTCGGTTTATTTTCAATGCCACATCTCGCCAAATGTTTGGTGCGAAATTCATCAGCTGCACTTGCAGCATGGTCAGAATGAAGCTTGCCGTGGACTAATTATGGTATTATCAACCACATCATAAGTTTATATACAGAACATTATTAACATCTATCACATCAAATAGATAAATTATGAAAACATATTTCATAACGTATCTAATGATACTAATTTGTATCATAAATAGTATTCATTTGAAATATTAGAAAACATTCTTTTTTGTCCTAAGTCTAAAACTATTTTTGGTCTGACCCGTTTATGTAACTAACATCCTCCATATTGAATAGATAAATTATGAGAAATATATTTCATAATGTATACATTGATGCTAATTTGATATCATAACATTGTTCTTTTCTACTAACTTGATTAAACTTAAGCTAATTTGACTTAGGTCAAACTCATGGTAGATCTCGGGGCTTAGTGAGTACCGTCATTTCTTTCTTCGAGGGGCCATCGACTGATGGATGATCCCTCGATCTATCGGGAGTTACTACTAGTTTGTTGCGGTGTTAGTTGAACCTAGGTACGGTGTAGCTAGCTAAACCTAGTGTGGTAGCGGCAGTACTTTGCGTTTGGTCGATCTATGTAGAGGCTAGCAGCGAGCTAGGGAGCGGTGCAGTAACTACCACTGCAAAGTCAGAAGAGGTCCATCCTCGATTCATCAGTGATCGTTTCTGATCGACCAGCTAGGCGCAGCAGCATATGCATATGTGTAGTAGCTGCACCAGCCAAAGTTGTGAGGCTTTGTTTAGATTGGGGTTAGAATTAGTATTTGGACATTGTAGCACTTTTCGTTTGTATTTGACAATTATTATCCAATCATGGCTTAACTAGGCTCAAAAGATTCGTCTCGTAATTTACAATCAAACAATGTAATTAGTTATTTTTTTATCTACATTTAATACTCTATACATGTGTCCAAAGATTTAATGTAATGAAGAGAGAGTGAAAAAACTCACAATCTAAAACAAGGCCTGAACAAGGCCTGAATATAAACTATCGGGCGCGCGGTCAAAAAAATGCGAGGACCATCTGCACTGCTCTGCGCCTAGTCAAGATCTGACCACTCAAAGCTAACGACTGCCAGAGGCATCTTTTCACATGAGAAAGTAGCATAGTAATCTCTGTCCAGCACTTTAGGTCTGGACCATCCTACTCCACTCCTCCATAGGTTGCCATCGGGCGCATCAACAGTGCCCTCCGTGAAAATCTCAGGCGGCAGAGGTCTTTTCCCCTTTCCTTTCTTCGTGCACCAGTCCTCCTCGTCCTGCTCACATCACAGGCTCACCACAGCTTTATGTGAAGCGAAGAACGAACACGGATCGATGGGGACTCCCGTTGCATATTTGCATGTTGCGTGTGTGTCATCTGCTGGCCTGCTGGGAGTATACCGAATCCGCTTGCATCTGCGAACGATATTCCTGACACATGCACCTCTGCAAAAAGTCTCGGCGCCAGCTATCCCTGCAGCTTTCCAACGAAAAATGATTGCCCCGTTCTTTGACCCAACACGGCACTAGCGCACGTCCACGACCACGATCGACGACGCGAGTACTTGCATTGGGCCTTCTGTAGTATGCAATGACAAAACTGCGACGACCTGTGTATCACTAGTAGAGAACCGAATTTTCATCCGAGATTAAAATGGACTCTCTCGGTATTTTTTGCATTTCGGATCCGATATTTTCTCTTGCCGGGACTAAAGTCCCGGGATTAGAGAGACTTTAGTCCCGGTTGGAGGGACACCAACTGCAGTTGGAGACACCAAGGATTAAGGTGGACCTTTACTCCCGATTGAAGTTTAAAGATCCCCAGATGCATCCCATCCAAAAGGAAGCATCCCATTGTTGTTAGATGTGTTGTGTAGGTGGGGTGGAAGTAGCTACGCACGTGAAAGAATGCATGAGGTCTTGGGTTTGAATCTCACGGGGACGCGGTGGTGGGAGGCATATTTTTTTAAAGGTGGGAGGGCCGCTGATTCCGGTTGGTATTACCCAACGGACTAAAAATCTCCCTGACCCGGACTAAAGGACCCGGATGCTTGCTCCCGGGTGGGGAACCGAGACTAGAGGGGTTCTCCACCGAAGTAAAGCTCGTCTCTGTATTAGTGTGCAGTACCTGGTAATCATGTACGGAGATACGTTCTAACGCAGACGTGCAGTGCTGCATCTGCATGGCAGCATGGGCGTGTCGTGTCCGTGTTCGCCTGTGGAAAATGTGCGGGGCGCACCCGGTCGCTCGCTCGTCCACCGCGCTGCCGCCCCGCGCGTACTCCATCGGAGGCAAGGACAGCGGTGGTTGTACGCGGGCGAAGGCGTCCGGGGTGCGGCGTCCCCTGCCCCGGCCTGCGTCTGCGGTTCGTGGAAGTGGCCGGGCCGGCGCGTCCCTGCGCAGGCGCAGCGTCGTGGGGGCGAGCAGCCAAGCAAGCCAGCGGGTGGAAGTGGGGGAGAAGGACCGGGCGCTTTCGGCGGCCCCACGCCGGCGGAGGGGTCTCGTCTAACGGCCGGCAGCCCCTGCGGCCAACCAGAAACCACCGCCGGGCCCCCGCGGCGAGTACGGGCGCGGTCACAGTCACAGCGAGCGGTTGCGGTTGGGTGCCGCCGAGGCGACGGTTAAAAAAGGCAGAGGCGCAGAGCGAGGCTCGAGGCTCGCGCAGGTTTAAGCTAGACGATCTTAAAGTTTGACGGGGTCGCCCCTACCCGATGCGGCAACAGGATCGGTAAATTACGCGGCCGCAAATGCGCTCCGTAGGGATTGGGGCGGATCTGCGCAAGCGGGGTCTGAAACGACCAGTGAAAAAACTAGCGCGCGATGCGCTGACGCGATCGGCAAGCGGGTACGCCTGGTTCCGCACTTTTTTTTTGAATAGATGGATAGGGGCGGATTTCTGTAAATAGCGGGGCCTGAAACGACCAGTGAAAAAATTTTCGCGCGGCAGTTAATTAGTTATTTTTTTACTTATATTTAAGCGGGTCCGGTAGAAAGTGGGAATTGTAGGAATTGGAAAGGCTACCTGATAAAATTTCTGCTGCAGCTGCAGTAGTAGTAGAACAACCCAACGCGTACAGATTTGCACGTACGTACGGACCGATACTGCTGCTAAAAACTAGCCAGATGGCCTGCATAAATAGTCTGAGTGGGTACTCTCACTATGATAATTATTTTTTCTTACTTGAAAAATATTTTAGAAATAATTCTGTTTCTTTGTTTGATTGATCAATCCATCGACACGAACAACTATCGTTGATGATTTTTTTTGTTTAGAGCTAATTTTGTCTCTCTTTCCCTCTCATTCTTTCATCTTTTTTTATCCCACTACTATCTTGTGGTTGTGTAATTTCTATTGGTGCCGAATTAAGGTGGGCTTTAGGTCCATTCTAAATAAAATTATTGTTCAAGTGTCTTACAAATTGTTTAGTTACTCAAGCCCTCTTCTAAATTTAATTTTTGTATCATCTTGCACCACTGATGATGTGTGGCCTACTACCTCTTGTATGATGAGTCAAATCCTACTTGGAATAAGACTCAAGAGAGGTGTGCTATAACAACTTCTAGTTTTGTTAGGTCTTGAGTGTAGAATCCTACTAGGAATAGGACTCCTATTTGCTTGTATGAGGGCCTTGAAGAGGACTATATAAACAAGGGGTAGAGGCCATAGACATCAACCAAGCCAACACAAAGGTCTCATCTAAGGCTTGTACGGAGCAACTAGGAGTGCTCAAGAGGATTAGATTATACAGTTCTATTGCACTAGATTCTTGTATAGGGCAAGAAATCAGTGGGTCATAGAGGGTAAAGTAGGGTTGTGAGAGAGCGACAATCACTTGTACTCTTTTGGAGTTGTGTTAATAGAATTTGCGGTCGGCTTAGCCAAATCCTAATCTCTTGTCGTGGTTGCTTCATCGTCATCTAGGGCTTTCTACACGATTCGACTACATCGTTCTTGATACGGTGCAAGCTTGTGTCATACTCGCAACATCCTTTCAAAGATCCGAGGGCTGCTGCGCATAATTAGGGGTATCATATTCTAACCCATGCCACTTTACTACATTGTTTGTCAATCTTGATGTGATCACTTCATTTCTACTTGTGATAAGCTTCTCGCGAAAAAAAAAAACTTAATAATATATGTTGCTTTGTTACAAGCTTCTCATGATGGAACAATTGCACGTAGGGTATTACAAGCCAAAAGTGTTTTTTTAACTTGGTTACAAACATTCTTTTTGCTTGGCCCATCCATCCATGTTAGTGTGGCTGCAAAACTTTTCCGCCACAAACACAAGAAAAAATGACTTGTTGAGCTTAGAGCCGTATCAAGAGGGCATGGCAAAAGTGGAATAAATGCATCGAGGATGGTGAACTAGAGGGGGTGAATAGTTCTTTCTAAAACTTAAATGCATCGGCTAACCGAGACAAAAGCGGAATTAAACTAAATGGTCTAGCCAAGACTACACCATTCTATTTATCACAATGCACCTTACAAAAGATCCTAATTGAGCAACTAAGGTGCCGGGCTAGGTAGACTCACCTAAACAATTTTAGTTGGGAAGGTTACACAGACCTATGTAATTAGTATTTCAAGCAAAAGGGAAGCACTTATACATACTAGTTAACAAAGCGCACAAAGCCTAAGCACACTAGCACTACTCAACTAGTAAAGCTACACAAGCTAAACAACTTAGCTACACAAGCTAAGCAAAGCTACTAAGCTAAACAAGTTTACTAGCACAAGAGAGCAACTAGTGAACTACACGATTCAACTAGTTACAAGAACAACTCTAGTCACTAGCACAAGTAAGAGTATGTAAATACAAGCTAGTGAAGGGAATTGCAAATCAATGGGATGATAGAATTCAGTTCAAGTTGCTGTGAGATTTTAATAAATAATAAACAACACCGCTAGGTCTCTTATTTTCCATGTTCTAGAAACATTTCTATTTTCCTTCATTTTTTGGACATTGTTCCTTATGCTATTGGACAAAGAGATAGAATGAAAGTTAAAGAATGCGGATAACTATTGGTTGTTCACGATCCTTTTGTTGAAATTTGCTTAATGGCACGGAAAAATAATGTAGATCGCCAAGTAACATCCCGTGTGAAAATAAAGACATCGACTTATTATTGTTATGCAACTAGCACAATCTTTTTATACTCTTCTAGTGTTTCCTCTGTTTCTGCCATGAACCTTAATGGTTCAGCTGCTCATCATATTGATTGTGAGTAGTGGCTTAAATATCACATCATCCATTAGCAATGAGAATTCTGTGAATCAAGTTCTCTGACTGATCATGTTGAAACATGAATGCTCTTGGGTTTCACGACACTTAATTTTTATTGATCAAGGTTCTTTTTTTTGGCGACCATGCTTGGCATGTATACCATTAAGTAGGAAAATGAGTTGTTACAAAGGTAAACGCCGTTGGCCTAGGATGCGAGTGGCACACTATGGCCAAACAAAGTTAACCATGCAACTAGCAGCGGCACAACTAGACTGATATTACATAAAAGAAAATTTTTGCAACGAAAGGGCAGGCGAAGCTCAACCGCTATCTATGGCCACCCAAAGCGCGGCGAGGTGGCCGAACCCCGCTTGAGACCAGCGATCCGCTTCCTCCACAACAGAGATAGCAACCAGGACGGACGTCGGATAGACACTGTCAAAAACTCACTGATTCGCTCCTTCTAGAGGCACCACACCCTAAGGATTATGAGGGAGTCGAAGCTTTTGCGACGCGCCAACCCGAGCTGGAGTCGGCTCTGCAACCACCAATCAAGAAACGATGTCCCAGGCTGTGGCACTAGATGATCCATGCCGATGGGTGCAAGCACCCTGTACCACACTTCTCTAGCGAAAACACAACCTCCCGCCAGGTGCTGCGCCGTTTCCTACTCCTGGTCAGAGAAAGCGCAAATATCATCATCCTGCAATCCGCGACGCTTCCTTCTCGCCGCTGTCCAAAATCGATCGTGCAACATTAAGCAAAAGAAGAACTTGCACTTGGGCGGAGCCCGAGCCTTCCATATCTCCTTTGCGCCTGTAAGGGATGTCATTCCAATGAAGAAGGCTCCGTATGCAGAGGAGGCAAAGTAACGTCCCGTCTGCAGTCCAGCGCCAGATGAACCTATCGCTTGTAAGGTCATCAAGGACCACCCCGGCAACCTTCTCCCAAACGACGACGTAGTCACAGAGGACCTCGACGGTAGGTGCCCCTCGGATGTCACGAACCCAGCTTCTGTTGGTGATAGCCTCTCGCACCGATTTCTAACGGCAACGTCTGCCAATGGCGTCGAACAAGTGAGGAGCAAAGAGACAGATCGGCCCGTCCGGAAGACATTAGTCGGTCTAGAACCGAGCTGACTTCCCGTCTCCAATGGCGACCGTGACGGATGACTGGAACATGCATGACGGATGACTGGAACATGCATTGGACCTCATGTTCCTTCCTCCCAGGAAGGCCGCACCACCCCAGATCAGGCCGAACATGGCGCAGCCACTCCCAACGCAGACGTAGAGTGAAGCCCGTGAGTTTTAGGTCCAGGACACCTAACCCCCCATAGCACGTGGGAGCGTTCACAGTCCGCCAGGCGACCCTGCACTTTCCCCCGGCTACGGCTTCTGTTCCAGCCCAAAGAAACGTGCGGCGCCGCTTGTCCAGCTACCTCAGCGCCCAGGCGGAGAGACCAGAGGCGATGGAGGCATGAACAGGAATGGCTGAAAGGGTGACCTTGGTCAGTGTTGCATGTCCCGCGTCATTGAGAAGTCCCGCCTTCCAGGTGGGGATCTTCCAGGTGGGGATCTTGCTGCCACTTTGTCAATCAATGGTTGTTCATCAGCTCGACGAGGCTTCATTAGAGTAAGCGGAATTCCCAGTTACTTGCACGTAAAGGGGCAAGCTGTCCCAGGAATGCCTCTAGGACGGCGATCATGTCATCGTCGGTGCAGCGGATAGGCGAGATCGAGCACTTTGTCCATATTCGTGACAAGCCCCGAGGCGTCAGCGAAAAGGTCGAGGATGGCCCGTATGCACCTCAAGCCCGCCGCCGTGGGCGAGAGAAAGACGACTAGATCATCCGCATACAGAGAGGCACGGTTCCTAATTGTTGCCGATGGCAGGGGCAGAAGCACCCCATGTCTGTCCGCGGCCGAGATCATGTTGTTGAGCACCTCCATGACGACGATGAACAACATGGGGGAGAGAGGGTCGCCCTACCATAGACCGCACGCGTGGCAGATTCTCATGCCCTACCTCCGGTTCACCACAACTCTCGTTGTGGCCATGGAGAGAAGTATGGCGATCCATTCGGTCCACCTTGCCGGAAAGCCGATGAACGTAAGGAGTTGGATGAGAAATTCCCAAGAGACTGAATCGAAAGCCTTGGCGATGTCGATCTTCATCAGGACAGCAGGGCAGCGATAGGCGAGCTGAACTGCCATGAAGTTGTCATGAATTGACCTTCCCTGGATGAAGGCGCTTTGGTTGTGCTTGATGAGCGTAAGTTAAAAGTTGGATCATAGATCTAATAAAAACGGTAGATCCTAGGACATGTAGACGGTCTAATCAGGAGAGAAAGGGAAGCCGAACTTGAGCGGTGTCGATCTAGCCTCATCAGGACAGCAGGGCAGCGGCGGCGACAGTATAGCCTTAATGGAGCGGTGATGAGTCTGCGATGGCGGCCGGGAGTTGCGGTGATGAATGCGCGCCCTCTTCGAGATCGGAATTAGGGTTTGTCGGTGGGAGTCACGGCTCACGGTGAACCTCGTACCTCGAGCCGCCGGCCCCCCACCTCTTTATATAGCGCAGTACGACGGGGGCCCACCAACTATGTAGGGTTGGGCGCCCCCGATCAGGGCGCGTGACCAAGGCCCAATAGGCCGTTGGGCTTATTGGTTGAGAGATCAATCTAACACAGACAAGTGCGGTGCCAGGCCAGTGGCCAGCGCCTTGGCAACAAGCTTTCCGATGCTGTGCATCAAGCTGATGGGTCGGTAGTCCTTCAGGCCAGACGGCGCGGCAGTTTTTCGGAGCAGTACCATGTTGGCCGTGTTGAGCAAATGAAAGTTTCTTCGGTCGAGCGCCCATAAGGAGTTAAACACCGCAACAAAATCATCCTTTATGATGCCCCAAGTTGCCTTGTAGAACCTACCGGTAAAACCATCAGGCCCCGGAGCTCGGTCGTTCGGGATCTCTCTGATGACGGGCTAGACCTCATCTTCAGTAAACTCGGAGGCGAGGTCACTGAAGTCAAGCTGCGCCATGCCAATCTGCGTCAAATTGACGTTTCTTGCGCGCGAGAAATAGGTGCCCAGGATGTTGTTGTAGTACTCATAAATCACGTCGGCCTTGGTCTCCAGATCCGAGAACAAATGGCCATCATGCTCAAAAGTTGGGATGTAGCTTTTTTTCCGATGGCACGCTTGCAGGTGAACGAATTTGGTGTTTGTGTCCCCTTCGTGCAGGAAGCGGATGCAGGACCTCTGCCGTGCAATCGTCCTGGACAGCGACGCGAGGGCAAGGATGGTGTGCTTGAGCTCCCTTCGCAGTGCAATCTCATCGTCCGAGAGAGTTCTGGCTTCTTGAGCGATGTCCAATTCGCCAACAATTAGCCTAGCCATGATGAGCTGCGATCGCACGCTTCCGATGGACTTGGCGTTCCAGGCACGCAGTGCCTTGGCCGTGTTTCGCAGTTTGAAGTCAAGCAGCCTGCATGCATCGGCGTTGTGCAAGCCGACCGACCATGCCGAGGTGACAACCTCAATGAAGCCTTCCATAGACGGCCAGAACGACTCAAACCGGAATTGTGGTTTGGCCGAGGGCATGGCGTTTAACCTCAGCGACAGAGGCGTGTGATCAGAGCAGTCAGTGGAGAGAAAGAAAGTATCTGGAGGATGGGATCCAACATACACAAAGAGAAGTTTTTTCCCGTTCTGGAGATCAGTATTAGGGGCTCGGTGTAACACGAGGGTGTATCCATCCTATGCAGCAGCAGATGATAAGATGGTGCTTGATCTTGAACTGCTTCGTAAGAGAATGAGCAATGGGCTTTCTCCAATTCCTAATCATGTTGGGTTCATCGGAAAAATTCAGCAACTGACAAGTACTCGTCAATCAAGAAGGTGCAGTACAGCCGCATTCCAAGCACTTGCGAAAGTGCTAGAGAATGCCTGAGTAGAAAGGTATGTCATGAGTTTTCATTTTCTTCTTGAAATATCTGAATATGCCAACAAAAAATGCATGCTAGGAAAGAATTAGTTTGACACGCATAATAACTGAAAGGAGAATTAGTTTTCCTGCCCAGCAGTTTGTTCGAGCTAGGGATTTGTTCATATAATTGTTTACATTTTCCTGCACATAATTTTTCCCTTGTTCAAATTCGATTTTGCTTAATAAATATGTGTAAATACTAAGATTAACTCCAGTAATTTTTTTAAAAAAATTACACAGTACA
Source organism: Miscanthus lutarioriparius (assembly GCA_904845875.1). Lineage (NCBI taxonomy): Eukaryota > Viridiplantae > Streptophyta > Magnoliopsida > Poales > Poaceae > Miscanthus > Miscanthus lutarioriparius. The sequence goes on from CAJGYO010000008.1 coordinate 11,063,761, forward strand.
ACGCAGAGCCCACAATACGCACGCATATCCACCCCTATGAACACACGTACGTAAATCCTACCTCTATGAGCACCTCTAAAGGACTAAGCCTGCGGATCTTGAGATTCACTAAGTCACCACATGCGCCTCGCTGTCGACGGGGACGTCACCTACCACTGAAAGCATCAGCGCCGTTAAATCCTGAAATAAAACCAAGAAAATACGAGCACCCGTATCAAATTGAGGACTTAAACTCGGATGGACAGGTTCCATCACAAGGAACCTAATCAACTAATCTATGATTAGTTCGCAACTCTACAGCCCGTTCGATTGGTTGTATTTGGCTTATAAGTCATGGCTTATCGGCCAACGAATAATATTTTTCTCTTATACCAAATTAGTCAACAGTACTTTCAGTCATGGCTTATAAGCCAAATAAGCCCAAACAAATAGGGCGCTAGTCATCTCGATGTCTTGTGTTGTGCAGGTGCCTCGTGGCATGCCATGCTATCGATCGTATTTCTGCAACCTGCTATGGAGTCCGTGTTTCTCCCAGATCGGACTGGTTGGTGATAAGTTCATGTATTTTGAGTTCACACTTTATAAGGAGGCCGCCGACCATATATATGATGTGGCCAAACCATAATTATGTGTCATGCTAAGTTGCTATGGCCTGCTGATGTGCCTTGGTTCGAGGTGGCTGTTCTGTAACATGTAACATGTGATCTGCATATTGTACTTTGCTATTATAGGCGACATAACCGTACTAATCTGCCTCGATGCTCACTTAACATTGAACATGGGCCTGGTTTAGTTGGATTTTTTTAAATAGTACTGTAGCACTTTCGTTGTTATTTGATAATTAGTGTTCAATCATAGTCTAATTAGGTTTAAAAGATTCGTCTCGTGAATTTTTATCTAAACCGTGTAATTAGTTTTATTTTTTATTTATATTTAATGCTTCATGCATGCGTCCAAAGATTCGATGTGACGGGAATCTTGAAAAGTTTTACAAAATTTTGGAAAGCACATGGTATACACGTGTTGCGAAATATGTGTCTTACCGCACCTATTTATTTTGCTTCCCTGCTCAACGCCAGGGAGCCCGATCTTGACTCTTCGGTGTGGTATTCATTCTTGTTCGGCTCTTGAGTCACGTCCAGCAGTGGTTGGAATAGCTCGCAAAATCCAACCACTTCACCTACTTTCAACATGTGTGTTTGTTGGTTTCAGTCAGTCTAAATCAGTTAGTCAATAATAGTTTTTCTCTTGCAACAAACCAGCATCAGACAGTCCAAACCAACCTAAAAACTTACCAGTGAACAGACCGTTTATTGCCTCCAACTGTTTGTTGTACCTCTATAGAAATAGAAGGGTTTCATGTTCTTTCTTCGATTGGGTATCCCTCTCCTTTTGTATCACTTTATCCAATTACGGTCTCGATAAGATTGAATGGCCAAGACATGGAAAAGCCATTATTCAATTGTTTTAAAAGAATGTTGAGCCGGGCCCGGGCATGTAAGTTCAGCGTCTCAGCTATGCGATCATTGGGTGCTAAATTACCTGTGTTCTAATTGTTTTAGGCAATCTGTGTTATTTTAAGGATTTAATCAGTGACTTGGTTTTTAGTATCCCGCTGCCTATCTTTACCCCTATTTTCACCGAAAGTGTCGTCCCCGAAATCGATTCATGCACGCCATGTTTGCTGGGCTTATAAGCCGTATTTTTTCAGCCAACGAACAATATTTTTCTCTCATAATAAATCAGTCAATAGTACTTTCAGCCATGGCTTATCAGCCAAGCGAACAGGGCGGTAATCTGCAGCGTTACGTTTCTTTAATCGCATTTATTTTGAATGCACATGTATTGTACTTTCTTGATCGATGAGTGCTTGTCAGTTGCTTAATTCATCCAATTAATCCAATATGATCAAGCATCGTCCTAACGTTTGTTGCTGCAACCTTCATGTTACACGGAGGCACGGAGCCCTTAATACTGATCTGCAGTTCGGGGAAATTCAATACTCTAGTTTCTTTCTCGGAACCTAGATCAATAAAGTGTTGTCGTGCTGTGAGGCCCCAAGAGATTCATGTTTCAGTATAATCGGAGAGCTTTGATTCACAGTATTTTCATTGCGCATGGAGGCATGAATGATGTGACATTTTGACCACTACTCACAATCAACATGATAATCGCCCATCGGGGAAATGAAAGACCTCTCCCCTCTCCTCGCACCACCGTGTTCCCCTCATCTGCTCATCCGCCACGTCACTGCTCGCGAGCGCCTGCAGCGTGCGAGCGCAGCAATCAGAGTCTCCGTGCGTCCGTCCACCAGTCTTCGCTTCACCGGGCTCTCACTGGCCACCACTCTGCAGACCAAAATTCAGAATGAGGCCAACACATCATGAACTTTCCGTGGTGAAAGAATACACTCGGCGCTGGTCGTTCCTGCACCTTTCCAGCTTGCCGCGCGACTTGTTCTTCCTGGATTACCGCCGTCCCTCGCTCGTGCACGGGCGGACAGCGAAGAACTCCCTAGGGACCCGCCGTCGCCGAGGCCGTCACCGCCATCTCGGGCATCCCAAACAGACCGGCGCCGGGAGCGTGTCCAAGAGAAACCAAGCACCGTGGCAGCGAGGTTCGTCAGCAATTCAGCACGCTCACGTGGAAATGGTGTGGGGTCGGGCCGCCACGTCCGTCGTGCAGCTCGGCGCGGTGGATCACCAGCCGGCGGGTGTGAGGATAAAACGGGACAAGGAAGGACGCGGCACGACCCGTAGCCGCAGGTAGGCAGGAGAGGCACTGGGTTTTGCCCCGTTAACGTTTAGAGAACGACGTTTCTTGTTCTTTACAAATAGCATCATCAAAGACCCATCGTAGTACTAGTGATACTTAATCCAAGCTTTTCCCTATCCACAAATTCGAGATCAAAGTCATAGAGGGGTAAAGTGCCTTGATTGATACCAGATTCAATGGCAAGATAAACTAATGAGCAACCAATGCGCAGGCAAAGACGGGATTTTTTTGTTTCTGATTATCCTAAATACGTAAGACAGATGCAAAATTGTGCGCAGGCCAAAACTTGTGAGAATTAGATAGCTACAGGCAAATGGGTAAGCCCACCTCACTGTTAGGCACTACAGGACCACCGAAGTTGAGTGCGACTGTTCACGATGTTTGCAGAGGCATTGCCAAAAAAACAATAGCAGGTGACAGTCTCCAGAACGCACATCATTTCCAAGTCACATTTCCCATTGTTCAGTTCAACCCTTCACCTCCAGCTTTTCCCTTCACTTCGTCATCTTCTTGTACTCAGCTACACAGCACATTGAACAAAAAATGAGAAATAAGCCACACATCCAATGCTCACATAATTAGGGTGAGGCATGATCATTTAAACTAATGATACACTCACCGCGATGGAAAAGTAGGAATGTCTCAACATTTATCTCATTAATTTCGCTATTCTGTATCTCCTTAACTTCGTCGTCATCTGCAAAGATGATGATGCAAGAGTCTCGGTGATAGTAATGAACCCTGGGAATGGAAGCATTCGAAACAACAACTAGGTTCCTCTTTTTTGGGTCCATAGTCACCAAATCTTGGAAGGTTGTCGTCCTGCCAGCAGTATTCATCTCAGGAAACATATCCTCCAACCGCTTCTTGAGAAGTGGTGATTTCTCTTTAAAACCATCGATAACCAGATGCATGCAGTTAGGCAAAAGAAACCGCCTCAACTTCTGCAACTCCTCAAACTTGCGTTCCCTTTCAACTTTCAAGAAGAAAGTAGCTATGGGCGAATACCTAAACCCTTTTTTATCTTCCATGTATGTCCATGTTTTCTGTGAAAAACAAGCACACGGTGAGTTTAAAAGGCACTAAAACAAAGGCCCCGTTCGCTGGGAGGAATCTGGAGGAATTTGTGAGAGAAAAATACTGTTCCGGATGAAAAAAGAAGCATGGATTAAGCCGGGTTTAAGGGCACACGAACGGGGCCAAAAAGAGAGTGTGGGAAATAAAGAGGCAGGTGAGTTCAAAAGGCACCAGAAACAAAAGGAGATAGAAGGAAACAAAGAGGCAGGGAGGCGGGTCGATGAAAATAGTACGTACCAAAAGTGTTGATAATATCAGATGTCCTTTTGTTATTGGTTATTCTAAACTGAGGGGATCCTTTTAGACTAGATGACCAAATCTGAATGGCCTTCTTGATAGCACAGCCCGAATAACCGTCCATTCTAAGGAGTTAATTAGCTAGAAACATGATTTCCCTTGGCTTATGAACTGTGACAAGTTTGGTGAACTATGTATGCGATGACCTTAGAAGTTAGAAGCAGGAAAGCATCACGATCAGGATCAGACATCTTAATGGTCTGTGTACCTATCATAACACCGCATGCTCTGGCACTATCGCTCCATAGCTCTACCAAGGAAAATTATTTCTGCTCACACTTCATTAGAAGTGCTAATGCGAAAAGTACCTCGGCGAAATCACTGTCATTACATGGCACATCCTCAAATATCTCCACCCAGATCAATTGTTTCTCCTTCCAAATGTTAAAGGCTAGCTTGACTATTCCCTTCTTAGTAAGCCTACCAAGTGCTTGTCCACCACTCTGGATCTACTTCAGTTCATCAAATGACGCGTCACATTCTTCTGGAACAAAGCTTGTGTTGCTTTCACGAAAATCATATTTCAATAGCTCGATGTTGCCATAAGTGTTCAACCAATCATCTGAAACAAGCACTCGTCGATGGATGATATGATCAATAAGGGCCCCCTCTCTGATTTCTTCAAACCTTTCATTCTCAGTATAACATACAGGGAGCTTTTTTGAAACAAATCATCCAGAGCTTAAGTACAGTACATTAACCTTATTCCATAAACCACCCCATGAAAGAAGGTTGTCATATCATGATCCACAGTAGAGGGAAGTATCAAGCAATGAAAAGTAAGCAAGGGACGGATCTCTCTTTCAAACTCAGCTCTGAGTAACCCAATGTCAAGCTCCATACTGAGCCGGCAATATCCACATGCTAAATAAAGCCACTGCTGTCATCAGGTCCAAGGTTATGGAAATTCTTGGTATAGTCAAGCTCACTGTCTAAATTATTGGTACCAAGATCCTATCTATCGTCTAGATCTGGCTTTGTGCCGAAGTGCCTCATATTTTGGAGAAAGCCACAACTATCATCAGGACAAGCTTATGGAAACTATTGGCCAAATTCTTGGCACCAAATTCCCAATCATCTTCTGATCTGGCTTGGTGCTCAAGGGCCTCCGGGGAAAAACAAACTGTAAGGGCTTCTGATAAGAAAGGACTCTTCCATGATTCATCAGACAACTCTGCTCCACATGCATAGTTTTAAATACCCCGCTATAGCTACGCTATAGTTTCACTATAGCTTTACTAAGGGTCTACTGATACGCTATTAATAATTATTCCACTATTGCCGCTAAGACATTTTAACTCCACTAAACATTGCTATTTAGTTTAACCACGATATATTTTTAGCATTCTAATCCTGACCAAGGTAGATATTTATTTTTTAGTTTATAGAACTATAACCTATGTCTTTTGCTTTAGGTTCTTTACTTAATAAATGATGTAACAAACCATTAAATAATTATTGAACAATTGATTATTGAGTGTTGATCATAATAGTATGTTGATCTATATGATAAATGTTAAATGATGTGTTGCAACTGATGGTTCCGAACAGGAGAGAGAGGAGAGAGCTCAACGGTGGAAAGGGATGCTCTAGGGTTTTGAACAAGTGAAAATGAGTCGGATATGAGGTCCCTTGCCCTCATGTCCTTGCGCACTTTATATAGGCAGTGGCTACTTACAAGTGGCCTCTTGGTGGAGTTGGATTTCACATGACAACCACTTCTAGGGGAGATGTGGCACATATACGTCATGGGCTCCCACAACAATAGCCCCTCAACTCTTGGTTATGGATGGTACAACATGAGCTAAGTACGATCACGAAATAAATACTCAATTCAAGTGATTCTATTCATTTTGGTGTTTGGTTCGAAGTTATCTTCACCCAACACTATGTTGGGTAGCTGTTGTGCATGCTCCTAATAACTCTCATAGACGTTCATGTGGTATAGTTTTACTTTATATTAGTTGAATTAGGCATGGACTTTTGGTTAATCTAAGTCGTTAAATCATCACAAAATCTAACGGTGTATTTGTCTAGGAAATTGACATGCTCAATGCTTCATGCATATGCGCGTACATGGTTTGTATAGTGACACACATTATGCATATGTATCTTGAGTTAGTTTTTTTTCTATGTTGACAATGATAGAAGTAAATAGCATAGGATAATATGGAAATATTTTATTTTTTTATACGACATATGTAGGCCGTTTTAGAGATTATTACTTTAGGTTATTTTCAATTAATAGTATATACAAGTAATTTACATAGAAATGTACTTGCTACTTTATATTAGGTTTCATAATAGTATACGTGGACAATTTAGATGAAGATTAGAGGTTCACTTTAGGTTATTTTATATAACAGCAGTGGTGCGTGCTTTAGATCAAGATTTAGGGTATAACTTCATATGATTTTTATTAGCACAGGTAGGTAGTTTTTTTAGAAAACATGATAGTTTTATTATAATGGTAGACAACTTGGTGCTTCTAAATTTGTTAGTTTCTATGACTCTTGTTTTCCTAATACATCTTGTGATAATTAACACAGAGATTTTATTAGGAATATTTATTTTGTAATAGCAAGGTTTTGTGATATTTTAAATGGAAACCTACATAATAGCTAGATTTTAACATGGAGTTTCTATGACTCTCTAGCCGCCGCTTTGAGACTAGCGAGTCGCTCGCCCTAGCGCCGCCGCCGCCACCGTCGCCTCCGCATCCACCACCATTGGTCCCCCTCCCTTCCCCCTCCGGTATCTCGCTGGAGGCGGAGGGAGTGGGGATCCATTATTTTTTATAAGTTTTCTAGTAGATCGAGTCATCTAGGGTTACAGTCTCTCCATGCCAAGTTTCTTGGTACTGGGGTTTCATCGCCTCCTCCTCCCCGACGATGGCGAGGGGGCAGGATGGATTCGTTTTCTCCATGGCGACTCTGTCGAAGATGAGGGCGACATCAGCGTCAACAACTTCATCGGCTTGACGACATGGAGACTTGGCTTTCTGGATGACGACATCAAGGCGGAGATGATGTCGTCGTTATGGAATAATTTTCTCCGGTCTATTCTCCGTTTTGTCGTGGTTAGATCTGACCACAATTAAGGACTAGGGAGAATAAGTTTCAGATCAGTCTCCATTATTTTTCGGTGACAGAAAGAAGAATGAAGACACAGGAAAGAAGAAGCTTCTCCACTTCGCCTGCAGGAATGTTGGCCGTCGTTCGTTGGGCATATGTTCTCAGGCCTTTTGCCGAGTGTTTGCCTGAGCGGTCATCTATACGAATCGTCGTATAGGTTTGGAGTTGAGATTTTGGGCTATATAAAGCGTGGATACAATTTAGATGATCATGTTCTGGATATACGTAGTGTATTCCAGTGTACTTGTAACGTGACGATGTACTAAGCTATGATCTAATATAATTAATCTTTCATCTAAAAAATAATTTACATGTTTCTAAACTAAATAACTCACTAATAGTTATTGATGTTTATATCTTTTAAGGTTTATTAACTATAAATCTTATTCTAAGAAAATATTATTGTGATGGGACTATGGGAGGGAGTATGTATAGCAAGAAAGCATCAGGATTTTAAGCCCGATCAAGTAGTGCAGTTCCCTCCCAAAACGCTAAATTTTTCAAGATTTTCCGTCACATCGAATCTTTGACGCATGCATGAAGCATTAAATATAAATAAAAAATAAAACTAATTACACAGTTTAGACGAAATCCACGAGACGAATTTTTTAAGCCTAATTAGACTATGATTGGACACTAATTGCCAAATAACAACAAAAACGCTACAGTACTCATTTTGTCAAAATTTTCGGATGTAAACCGGCCCTAAGCAAGCGCACCTTCCTTCCTGCGCCTGCAGTCTCCGATGTCTTCTCCGATAGGCTACGGCCGTCGAGCAGTCAAGCGCTAGTCGTGCTTGTCGTCGACACCAGTACACTGACGCGTACTAGGTGTCACGTTCTCTTGTGGCTTGTCAATTGTCACAGCACCACTGCAGCCGCAGCCCAGCAAGCTTTACCTTAACCCATGCCCTGCAACGGCAACGGCCTGGAAGTTCCATGCCCTGCTGCCCGCCCAACCACAACCTGAACGTGACCGCTTCTCGGGAGATCTGGGTGTCAGGTCCGCCACCAGGGGATAGGCCTGGGGAGATCTTTGACCGTGCCCGCCGATCGGAAAACACACTAGACAGAGGAAGAGGACTCGTTCTGGAAGCGAACAGGCGCCACAGGTTCTCTGGTCGCTGCCCCCCTTTTCTGTGCCTCGCTCTGGGCCGCTTCCGTGCAGCGCGGCGCGGGGGCGAGCAGCCGGTCATGGGCGGGCTGCTGCGGTGCTTCCGCACGATCCCTTTTGACTTCTGGTTTCCTCGCCCGTTTCGATCCGTAGCGTCGTAAACGCACGCAGCAGGGACATGTGGCCTGGACGAACCAAACTGTCCTGCAGCCTCTCTGCGTGTTTGTTTGTTGGCCGACCGGAACAGAGGGAGTGACCACCAGGGCACCAAACGAAATTATACCGAGAGCAGCGAAAAAAAGAGAGCGAGAGTGGGTTTTCAAAAGCACAGAAAATTAAAAAAAAATGATTAAAAACACGATAGCAACCACTTGGGTTTCAGTTGCAAAACTCACAGCTGCATCCTCTCATCCTCTGACCCTGCGCTTCCTCCGCAAGCCAAAAACAGGAAAAACTTTTGTGGGAGCCGCCTATTTTCATAGACCTGTTTGTCTCATAACCATTAACGACGATAGAATACGATAACAGAAATGTATAACATGTCTGCATTGAGTCCAAATCTTACATCCACACCCAGGCCTGAGTGATCATCCAAAGCTCGTACCCAAGCCTCGGGAGCTGACCATCGTCGCCGCTTAGGTCGGGGCCTAGGGATAGGGAGAGGAAGGGAAGGGATAGGGATAGGGACGACCCTGGTTCGGAGAGAGAGAGAGAGAGCGAGGAGGAAGAATGGAGGGGCACTAGCCCTAGTGGCAAGCCTGATGGAGAGGAATGAGAGGGATAGAGAGGGCATGGAGAGAGAGAGGAATCACCAAACAAAACAAGAGAGAGAAAGAGTCGGCGAGGGGCTTGGTTGTGCGAAGGATGAGTCCTTTTGCTAGTGCGACAGAGGAATTCGAGTCTGAGCGATAGATGAAAGAGATAGGAGAATTGCTCAAGTATTTTATTAGTAGGAGAAAAGTAAATTTCAAATATGACTATTATGGGTGATATGAAGTCATTGGTTTTGCCTTCATCGAGTTAGCCTACGTGAGCGCATTTTATCTTTACAAAATCATCAAAACTCCTACTTAAACATTGCTACTAACCTTGGGTATGGCACTAGAAATTAGGTGCCTGTTTAGTTCCCAAAATTTTACAAAATTTTTCAAGATTTCCCGTCACATCGAATCTTTGTACGCATGCATGAAGCATTAAATATAAATAAAAAATAAAACTAATTACACAGTTTAGAAAAAATTCACGAGACGAATCTTTTAAGTCTAATTAGACTATGATTGGACACTAATTGCTAAATAACAACGAAAGTGCTACAGTACCATTTCTCAAAAAATTTCGTCAACTAAACAAGGCCTAGGTCATGTTTGGATCTCATGGTCTAAAGTTTAACCATTGAACTTTACTACTTTAGCACTTGAGGCTCCAAATAGATAGTCCAAGGTGTTTGGTCAATCTCAAAAAAACCATTAGTTCATTATTAGACTACACAAGTGTGCAAAAGTAGAAAAGTTTAGTAGCCAGCTAAACTCCAGACTATGAGATCCAAATAGGGTCTTGGTCTGATATAAGTCTTAGATATTGGCGTATATATCATTACCCTCATAACTAATCTTGTCATTAGGCAAACTGATATACCTCCGTATATGATATCTATTCGGTTGAAAAAAGAACTTAAGAGAATGATGAATACAACTATGCAAGGATTTCTATCTAAATCATTCTCAGCTTTACGTTTTATAGCAATTACATGCATTTAATAATTTATAATGCTGCTTTTAAAAACATTATTTGTTTTCTTCCAAAAAACACTACACACAGTGTTATTTTAAGGATCTGTCTACGTGGCATTCAGTTGTTTTGGCCCCTGCTATCAACTAAAATTTTCCCATATACTTACACTGTCTTCTACCTATATTTACACTAACTTATTACTATATGTACAATGACTTGTTCAGTGTAATTTATTGGACATAGTGGTGTAATTTGAGGATAACACAAATATATGCCAAATTTTTCAGAAAAATTTACAAAATATTTCTATGGATTCCAGATATCAGAGAAATATATATCAAATTGTTCACAAATATCATCAAATTGTTCACAAATTATTCACTAATTTCAGAAAAAATACAAATATACATGTGGGCTGGGCGTACACGTACATACTACGTGTATTTCGCTGGAGCTGTACACGGGCATAGACGCGGCGCGTACACGGACCAACCATTGACGTGCGTGTATTCTGGACGACCGGGACCTGGAACGCTGGAGCACGAGCACGTGGTGGGGACCGGTAGCCCGTCTCGGGCGACCAACTGACGGAGCACCGCGACCGTGCGATTCCTGATCTGGCGGCCACAAAATCGCATGTCGCAGGGGGCTAAATAAACCGACTGACGTATATCAATTCAGTATTTTAAACGTTAAATGGTAAGCAATCGGTCATTTGTCGTTTAGCCATTATTCATGCAAAATGACCATTTAAACGGGTAAAAATGACCATTTAAACGAGAGAAAATGGATGATTATACGAAAAAACATACTACTATGTAGCGTTAAACGACGTGTAAACAGGTTAAATGACTAGTTCGGAGAATATGGACTATAGAGCGTCTTACCCATAAGTTATACTAATGAAAACAAGAACCAGTGACATGAAAGTTTATTCAAACAAGCAAGAAAGTTACAATCAAATTTGACGAAGGCTTTACCTCTGTCGTGTTTATCGTAACCATGGCAACACTATGTTTTCCTTCATCAGCGTCGACCATGTCGCTGTCGCGTTTCGTTATCGTAATGGCAATTGTATGTTTTCCTCCATCGTGTCGCTGGTACAAATGAGTACAAACAATTAGCCAAGTAAGATCTAAACAAACTCCGCTGGTTTTTGGAATTTGCAACAGTCGTTCTCGGGATCGTAACCATATAACCGCGCTACATGTCCAAACTTGATCTGTTCATGTGCCGCCATCCGTTGAGACAACCACAAATCACACACTAGTGCCAAGTGGACCACCCTACTGGCGAGATGAAGGCATGAAGCGAGCTAGAGGATTTGTTACTCCAAAGAAACTTCGCTAACAACTCCTTGCAGATAACAACACAATCAGGAGCGAAGTCGAGGAGTTCGACAAAACAAAACGGCTGCTGGCGGCGTTGGCTAGCGGTGGCAGCCGAAGGATCACGAGTCACGCACGACCCCTAGAAGCGTCCGCCGCTCTGAGCCGTTAAAGGTTAAACGTTCCCACGCGCCCGCGAGGGCCTCGACACACGACACGCCTCGAGATAAAGCTTTCCGTTCCTCCCGCGGTCTCGCCCCTGCAGAACGTTCCAGTCCGTCCGCCGTCAGGCCCGTCATGACACCCAACGGCGCAGAAACCGGAAGCCGCATCCGCACCGTGCGCGCCCTCACGAGCCACTCCGTCGTGTGGGGCCTCCGGGGCAGCCCCATGGCACGGGCCGCCTGCCGCTCGTCCCTCCCCCACAGGCTGGCACGCATCACGAGGGGCGTCGTGCACGAAGCAAACGCCCCCCCTCAATTAGCTCACGCTTAATCATCCGGTTAACGCCAGGAAACAAATTATAAACACCCCTTAGTTACCTATTGCCTTACGTCCTCACCAATAGCCCCAGTGCTGCAGTTGCGCTCAGCTGTCCCAGATTGTGCTCTGCTGCGGCGATTAGATAAATCCGGCGGAGCAAGAGCGGAAAATTACCCTGCGATTTTTTCGTTTTGCCCGAGAAAATTTTCGTTGTTTCCCACATCACTCTCCACTAAGCCGCCGCCTCCCCGCTGGTGCTCGTCGCTTCCTGCCCAATTCGGCGCCATTCGCGCAGCCCCCTATTAATTCCCTGCCTCGGTAGTCGCTGGCCGATTGCCTCGTGAAATTTCCTGTTTCGTTGCCTCTCGGGGTGTTAAATACCCACGCTGCTAGGGTTCAATCGTCGTCAGGAGGCTTTACCTCTCAATCACTGCGGGCTGCGGCTGCTGCGGCGGCGGCGGTTCGAGGTACTGGTTTTCCACTGCTTCCTTGGTTTCTCCGATTCTGGATGGGTTATAGGCGACTTTGTGGTTTGTTGTTCCTTCTTCGGATGGATCTAACTATGTGGTTTTTTATTGTAATAATGTTTTCCATCCCCTTTCTTGCAGAGTTTGTGGATAGTTTGCGAAGAGATAGTTAGGGTTCTGGGAATTATTATTTTTTTGTCTCCCCTGTCAGATGGAGGAATCGGACGTAGGAGTTAATCCTGGGAAGCAAATGGAAGAGGATAAGGCTGCGGGAGAATCGGGAGACGAGGGTAAGATTGAGAGGAGCCACTCTATCAATCTGAATAGGGTGCCAGCAGTTGCTGTGGAGGCGAGGAGCACCCAGGGGAATGGTGAGACGCACGGTGCAGCGGTGTCAGGAACCAAGGATGCAGGCACCGGAAAGGCAGAGCAATCCAGTGGTGATGGTCAGGAGAAGTTACCCAAGTGTGAGCAAGTCGACTATGAAAGTGAAATTGAAGGCTGTGCAGATGATGAGAACCCTGTCAAGAAGGCTGCTCTAGTTACTTTGGTTGGAAATGAATATTGTGGTGATGATGATGATGATGAGAGAGTTCAAGTGCTCACCATTGTCAAGAAGGATGAGCCTGCAGATGACATTGGCGACTGTATTAATCCTGGGACGGTTGCAGGGTACAGTGAAGTGAAGGGTGGTGTAGGTGCTTCTGCCGCCACTTCTGCGGTGCGACCTGCTGGCTCCCGATCATCAAGTTTCCATGGTGTGACCAGGTGAGTGTGGTGTGTGTCCTTGTAATTTGTAATAGTTGCTAAGGGGAGACAAACAATGCAATTGATTTATCACTTTGGTATCTTATCTTAATTAAATACGCCTTGCCTGCTTAGCATACTGGGACAATTTGCCAAAGTATCATCAATTTGTGCAGGCATAGATGGAGTGGGAAATATGAAGCTCATTTATGGGACAGTTCTTGCAGAGTAGAGGGACGTAGAAGGAAAGGGAAACAAGGTATCCATTTATTTTTAACCATCTAACCAGCAGTATGAGACCTTTAATCTAAAGGAGATTTACTGTTTATATACCGAACCATTACCATTTTGTTAGTAAATATTGATTACATGGCATTACCAGATATAGAAATATGGCCATGTAAAGAAATTAGGTTTCCATGGGAGCTAATATTGTGCATTTATTTCTCTGTCCTCTTCTCATTTATCTACCATTGAGTGAGAATCTTGGGCAATACTTTCTGTAGCAGTGAGAGAACAGAACTAGATTCTTGTCCAATTATAGAAGAGCTACAAATTTGATAGCTTTGTCCAGGCCACCTATCATTTAGTACAAACTATGCCTTTCTGAACCAATATTAAAAATTGTATGTAATTATGTGTGCCATATCATTCTTCAGTCGGTGTCATGTTTCTTTTGTTGTCAGTCAGTATTGATTTTTTTTTTTTGCATTTATATAACTTTATCATCTGTCCTAGTTCCACACATGCGTGTTAAGATATTTATGTGCCCTATATTGGTTGGTCCACTTACTATTTCTGGCACTGCACACTTGAGCTGCGATTATTGGATTAGCAAGCTCCTGCAAAAGTAGGTCAGCTTACATTTAGATGCAATGTGCGAAAAGTATGTGATGTGTCTCATTATTCTCACATTGTCACCTTCTAAACATCAATTACCTTGTACTCTTAATAGACATTGTCTTGTAGTGGAAGCAGCCAAGTATAGCTACAAAAATGGTTGCATTCTTTATTAAATTCCTGTAAACATTAATTAATTTGTACTCTTAATAGACATTTTTCTGTAGTGGAAGCAGCTAAGTATAGCTGCAAGCCTACATAAATAGTCGCATCCTTTAGTAAGTTCCTATGTTCATATGGGATGAGGGGAAACCATTATGCACTGTCTTGTGAGAGTGCTTTTCGCTTAACATATAATTATGTATCATGACCTCTTATAGATCATAGGAGGGGAGTTTTCAAACACGTACTGTCAGACGCCTGTTGGGGGGCATGACTTCCCCTTGATTAGAGGGAGGATAGGGGGAGTTGAGGGAGGATTAGAAGGAAGGAGCGGCAGCCCTAGGGCTGGCCGCGCCTAGGTAAGGAGGGGGAGCGGCAGCAGCGAGGGGCTGCGGCCGTCCATGCGAGCGGTGAGCGGCTTGGCCGCTGCGGTGATGGCTGGAGGCGATGCTGCGGGCTGCATGGGCGCGGTGGGGAACAGTGGCGGCTGCTGCAGCGGCTGCTAGGGCAGGGAGGATTAGAAGGAAGGAGCGGCAGCCCTAGGGTTGGCCGCGCCTAGGTAAGGAGGGGGAGAGGCAGCAGCGAGCGGCTGCGGCCGTCCACGCGAGCAGTGAGCGGCTTGGCCACTGCGGTGATGGCTGGAGGCGATGCTGCGGTCTGCATGGGCGCGGTGGGGAACAGCAGCGGCTGCTAGTGCAGGGAGGCGCAGGGAGAGGAGAGGGGCGGCGGCAGGAGAAGAGAGGGAGAGGGGTAGAGGGGTTTTACCCCGAACTGTTCTTGCTTAAGATTGAAAGGATACATCTCCCTTTATATATATATGGAGGACTCGACTCGACTCGACTCTCGGTTACTGTTCGCTGGGCCCTATTGGCCGGACTTGGGCCCCATACTTCCGTAGCCCATCATGGTTATATCGGCCTGTGACATCACTTCCCCCTTCTCCGCACAGCGCGTCCTCGCGCTGTATCGTTGCCCACTCGTCGATGTCGTTGGTTGAAGAAGCTCCTCCTGGCGGTGGCACCTGATGTTGCTGAAACAGCTCCATGACGATGGGTGTCGGAGTTGGATCCGTGACACTTCTCCCGCCTTCCCGAGACAGCACGTCCTCGTGCTAAGCTCTGTTGCATGCTCGTTGTAGCGTCGCGGTTGAGGTTGATGTTGCAGTGGCCGCCTTTTGTTTTTGAAGTGTTGGAGCCTGCTTGATGTTGCCAGTTGCGTAGTCGTGGTGGTGGCCATGGTTGTCTCCCGAGGTAGCCCCATAGCAACGATTGAGCTTGAGCTAGGTGCGTTACCTCATTGTGGCAGTACAGTTGTGATAGTAACCTCGTAGTAGATGGTACTGCTTATGTCGAGGCCATTGAAGATGTGGGCGCGGCTGTACTTTAGTTGTGGTTGGGCCTTGTTGATGGTCTTTCTGATGGTGGTGCTGACGTCGAGAGCAGTGTGGTGTCGTGGGGGCTTTGTCACTCCTGATGATGATGATGTTGTAGCCCATATGCCCCGAAGTGTATTTAGACGCCTTATTTGTTGGAGTTGTTGCTGCCGGAGCGTCTTGGACATCGGTCTCAGGTGGTGCTATATTATAGTTGGCCTGGTTAGTTTTAGGAACATTTTGAAGATGTACCTGGCCTTTTGGTATATCGGCAGTAGTGTTGATGATTGGTGCTAGCTGTAGACGTTGTTGCTAAGCTGTTGAGATTGATGTGATAGTCACTTTTGGTGGTGTTGCACGCCACCCGTTGTAATGATCGGAATCGGTGTACGATCCACTATCTGTGGCGCCTGTAGAGGGACGTCGAACAAGCCGATGCGGATGATGCCCGTTGGGAGCGGTGGTGTTGCGTCGTGTCGTGGCATCCATTGTTGACGTGGATTTGTATTAGCACGCCAGGGAGGATGCAATCGTGGTCTCTTCTCTCGCCATTGAAGTTGTCAAGGAGTAGTAGGCGGAGAATTTTTTGAGCTCAAATTTATATGTTGGCAAACCTGAGGATGTTCAGCTGTCGAAGGGGGTCGCCGGCTGGTGTAGGTTAGAGGTTGGGAGCGTCGGGAAGGCACCGAGAATTGATCCCACTTGTTGAGGTGGAGGGGAACGATTCGGTCGGTAACCTTGCATTGTTGAGAATGAGTTGGCAGCACCTGGTTCATGTTGTGGAGCATAGTCGCCGCGGGGGGTGGGAAGGATTGGTGATGTTGAGGTAGAGCCAGTTTTTGGGTCTCTTTTGCTCCCTGAGTTGGCTGCACTTGTTGACTTGGGGCTCTGTGTAGTCGTCTTTGATGCGCTAACTGCGCTAATTGATGGTGAAGCACCGTCTGGAGGGGAGGTAATCTTGTGTTCATCCTGAACACTATGAGTTGCGGTGGTTCCCTTTTTTGAACTGTCGGTGGACGACGATGTTGATGATGGTTGCATTGTTGTAATATTGTTGACGTCGTCCTGTAGCAGCATGTTGAGGGTCAGCTTTGGTGTATTCACAGAGTTGGCGCCTAGGGCATCTGTAGCTGATGTCGCGGGTGTTGCGCAGATCGGCGATGTAGATGAAATCTTATTTGTGATAATGATAGCTGATGGAGAAGATGCGAGTCCCGTTGTGTTAGGGTCGGCCCTGGCTGCTCTTGAATCCTTGGTAGCCCTCCATGTGGCAGTTGTTGGCGAAGATGATTCTGATCGTGTGGAAGTGATTGTCGCCGTTGGAGGTGATGCCTTCGAAGAAGTTGTAGGTGGTGTCAGCCTTACGATGATGTCGCAGGCTTGTGATGCAGGTATGGATGTTGCCAGCTTTGTTGTAGTAGTTGTCGCTGTTATAGATTTCGCCGGAGGTAGTGATGGTGCTGATGTAGATATCTCCGACGTGCAAATAGTGTAGGCGATGTTGGTGACATCGTTGACGGCATAGATGTGGGCGCTGAGGAGATTGCATCTGAAGGCACCTTATAGGGATCTGTAGCTGATGTCGCGGGTGTTGCGCAGATCGGCGATGTAGATGAAATCTTATTTGTGATAATGATAGCTGATGGAGAAGATGCGAGTCCCGTTGTGTTAGGGTCGGCCCTGGCTGCTCTTGAATCCTTGGTAGCCCTCCATGTGGCAGTTGTTGGCGAAGATGATTCTGATCGTGTGGAAGTGATTGTCGCCGTTGGAGGTGATGCCTTCGAAGAAGTTGTAGGTGGTGTCAGCCTTACGATGATGTCGCAGGCTTGTGATGCAGGTATGGATGTTGCCAGCTTTGTTGTAGTAGTTGTCGCTGTTATAGATTTCGCCGGAGGTAGTGATGGTGCTGATGTAGATATCTCCGACGTGCAAATAGTGTAGGCGATGTTGGTGACATCGTTGACGGCATAGATGTGGGCGCTGAGGAGATTGCATCTGAAGGCACCTTATAGGGATCTGCAAAGAAAATTTTGGGGGTAATTTGACTATCAGATGCGGAGGATGTCGTCGTCGGTGCTCCTCTTCTGAGTGGGATTGGCGCCTCTGGGACGTTACTTTCCAGCTGATTTGGATCTGCCGTTGATGGAGAGGTTTGGTGCCTTGCAAAAATTCCGTTCAGCTCCTTTTTCCTATGATCAGATGTTGGCGTAGATGGCAATGGTGGTGGAGCTGCTGCTGGTTTGTATGTTGTCAACGCCGGTGTTGGTTTGTTGAACGATGCGTAGCCGTTGTTGACGGAGTGGTAGACGTTGTTCCCATCTTTAGATGCAACCAGAGAAAAAATAGTGGCGGAGTTTGCGGTGTAGAATCCACCGGTTGTTGGAGCAGTCGGCATGGGAACGAAGGTAGATGCCTGTGTCCATTGGTAGAAGCCGCTGCGGTAGTCTCCCATGGTAGTAGATCGGAACGTGGCTCCGGATACCAGTTGTCAGACGCCTGTTGGGGGGCATGACTTCCCCTTGATTAGAGGGAGGATAGGGGGAGTTGAGGGAGGATTAGAAGGAAGGAGCGGCAGCCCTAGGGCTGGCCGCGCCTAGGTAAGGAGGGGGAGCGGCAGCAGCGAGGAGCTGCGACCGTCCACGCGAGCGGTGAGCGGCTTGGCCGCTGCGGTGATGGCTGGAGGCGATGCTGCGGGCTGCATGGGCGCGGTGTGGAACAGTGGCGGCTGCTGCGGCGGCTGCTAGGGCTGGGAGGCGCAGGGAGAGGAGAGGGGCGGCGGCAGGAGAAGAGAGGGAGAGGGGTAGAGGGGTTTTACCCCGAACTGTTCTTGCTTAAGATTGAAAGGATACATCTCCCTTTATATATATAGGGAGGACTCGACTCGACTTGACCTACAAGCAAACCTAGCTCCTAGACCCTATTGGCCCGACTTGGGCCCCATACTTCCGTAGCCCATCATGGCTATATCGGCCTGTGACACGTACTAAATAATTGTTTTGCCAATGATCAGAATCATTTTGTTGTTAGTTATTTAAGCTGTTTTAACCTAGTATGTCATATCAACTGTTTCTGTTTCTGGTTTTCTGGATTGTATATATATCTTAAGAAACATCAGTGACGTTCCCTACTGTTTTTTCCCTATATAGTGGCTACCATGCACGTGCTGTATATCGATTCAGTAACAATAGAAAAAACCATATAATGGAGCAATTTATCAATAACTGTGAAATAAACATAAACAAGTAAAGCCTTAGATTTAAAAAAATAGCTCGAAAATTGTCAAATCCAAATCCTATGTGAAATTAAACGGAGCAATCCACATATCTAAACTGATAAGATACATATTCTAATTTGTTTCCATCCATTCATTGTACGTTTTATCATGAGAAAATAAAGTATTGAGAAATTACTCAGCCCTGTTCTAGGAGCGCACTCTTCCATGAAATAGCCCTATGAACTAGTAAAGCTAGTACTTCCCCGAAAGACCTTTTCCATCGCTGAAGGTTAAGTACCACCATCAAAGATGATACTGTTTCTATGACAAATTTTTTTTTGTGATGCTGTTTCTATGACAATTTATTATCTTATTTCTTTCTGTATGATGTGTATTTAGTTATCTGTCACTTAGTACTAACGGTTTCTTGCAATGTTCTGATGTGGCGGTGCTTCAGTTTATCTAGGTAACTAATGTTAATTCATTTATCTTTGTCTTGGTTCTTGTGTTTAAAGTTCGATTATTTCCCCCTAAATTCTGTACCTTGCAGGAAGTTATGATACCGAGGAAAAAGCTGCCAGGGCTTATGATGTTGCTGCTATTAAATACTGGGGCCAAAATACCAGACTAAACTTTCTGGCAAGTTCTTTTCCTTTGGCTTCAGTGATATTTTTTCAGTTACATGGTCTTATACATGACAGAATTATTCCAGATTGAACAATATGGAAAGGAATTGGAGGACATAAGGGATTTGTCTCGAGAGGAATGTGTGACATACTTGAGAAGGTATGTTATCAATCTTCCCCATTTATATCACTGTAGAGAAACGGCTACCACAGTAATTTGCCTCATCCTGCAGGAGGAGCAGCTGCTTTTCAAGAGGAGCTTCTATTTACAGAGGAGTGACAAGGTTACCTGTCTTTTATTTGTTTTGTTGAGCTTGCTGAGACTTCAAAGCATTACCTTTTTGTTCTGTATGTTATACTGAAACTAAACTAAAATCTTGTCCAATGCCAGAAGGCAGAAAGATGGGAGATGGCAAGCACGCATAGGACTGGTTGCTGGAACTAGAGACATTTACCTGGGAACATTCAGTATGCAGCACATGAACTGTGGTTTACACATGCTTTTGAAAAGTAACTGATTTGAGTTTACTGATGATTTTAATTTTGTTTCAGAAACTGAGGAAGAAGCCGCAGAGGCTTATGATATTGCTGCCATTGAGATACGTGGCAAAAATGCTGTGACAAATTTTGACAGAAGCAACTATGTCGACAAGGGTATGCACTGTATAGAAGGAGAAGGCTTGAGGTTGCTCGCATCCAAGCCAGAAGAATGACTTCAAGTTCAATGCAGTGAGTGTTGATCGGGCAGATTTGGCCAGACATATATGGAGCTTAGTTGGTACATACAGATAGAAGAACTGGTTGCAGTTTGTCAATATTCCTGCTTTACAAGGCTTAAGATTACAGTTAAATCGACCCACTAGCAAAAATTGTTCCAGGAAGATTTTGAGCTTGTGTATCATAAGGTTTTGTAGGATAGATCTGTCTGCAAATGTTAGCAAGTCGATGTTTACTGTTTGATAGCTTCGTGTTATCAGATTGAATGTTCCTCAAATCTTTCTGAAGAACGTCCTTGTGTATTATCTTGAGAGAATGCGTTTTACCTAGGCTATTGCCACCATTTTTTTTAACCTTTGGTATACATGCCTTCTGCTTGCACTTTCCTCACAATAAATGCCCCACAAGCCGCATTTAAGTTCCTCTTGTATTCGTAATTTTTACTTTTCCTTGCGGTTGTTTGTAAGGTGCTCATAGGATAGGGTTTGCATACGTGTTTTTTTCATAGGGGTGAGTGTGCGTGCGTGTTGAGCGTCTGCGTCTGTACTAATGTAATTCATAAAAAAAACTACTTGGTGTCTAGTGGCCGCTTGTCGTATTTTGCTGGCGCGGGGTTGGTTGGGTCGGAACGTGATTGTTTTTGTGAATGGAGCGTCCGATGTACCGCACAAATGTCACCTCCAGCCAGATCCATGGAGGTGGCGCGGTGGTGTTGCAGGGAAGTAGGCGTCTCTTCCCACACCGGCGCGGCGCCCTCCCCACCCCCTGACGGCACCCTCTCTCACCCCAGAGATCGAGCTCCCCTCACCCCGGTGGCTCAAGATGGCAACGGGTACCCGAAACCCGAGTACCCGATGGGTTTTACCCGATAAGGAAGCGGGTATGGAAGACATTTTGCACCCGCGGGTACGTTATTGGACGAATTTTTGTACCCATCGGATATGCGGAGTGCGGGTGTGGTGTATACTACCCATACCAGATACCGGCCGAAAAAACCCGCATAAATAATATCCAACCTCTGCAATTTTCCCCTATGTTGCATAAAATATATTTGCCCATATAAGCATTGAGTATATATATTCTAGAACTCCCTCAAACCCTAATCCTCATCCTCACTCCACTCCACCAATATTTATTTTTTTCGTCTATTGTTGATTTGTTTTGTTGGAAGCTATTATATTTTAGTGCGTGAACTCCGGGTATATTGTCGGGTAAGAATTACCCATCAAAAGTGGTATCGGAATGAATTTTCTACCCGCATGCGGTACGGGTAACCCGACGGGTAAGATTTTGATCTGGCGGGTGCGAGTGGGTATTGGTACCCAGCAGTTGCCGTTGTTTATCTTGACCGGTACAATGGCGCCTCGTAAGGAATGAGAAGGTGGTGGTGGTGCTGTCAGATGCAACGCCGTCTCGGAACCGAGTGGAAGATCGTGATGGATGTTGCAAATATATGTTTCAATTTTGGAGCGCGAAATGTGCTCGACAAGTAAATATATTTATAGTTTTGTCGTGCGTTGTTGTGATCGGAGGTGGTAGCGCGATGATGACACGAGATTTATATTGGTCAAACAACGTGCCCTACATCCGTTTCAATCGATCGGTGACTTTTATTACGAGCGTGTGTGCTCAAGTTTGTTGCGGGGTTACAAATAGTAAGGAATGAAGAAGGGTGTTAGATGCCTTCGACTCGGAAACGAAAGAGTGGAAGATAGTGACGGATGCTCAAACGTGTGCTAAGTATTGAAGCGTATGCTCTGTGTGTTCGAGCTTATCAGCTGTTGAGAGCGTGTAGACTGTGTAGTTGTCGAGTTCTAGAGCTGTGTAGCTGTCGAGTTCTAGAACTGTTGAGGCGTCGTGTCTTAGGAGAGAGCGCATCCTCTTTTATAGTTGAAGGGGATGGCCTTACAAGTCAGAGAGAAAGAGAGAGAGTGTGTGTATACAGGCGCTGCCTAGTCTTGTTGCCCACGCCATCGGGTACGGAATGGCCGCCGTCGTCCACCATACTGTTTACACCGCCATCGTCCACCTTATTGTTCATACTCTGTTGTATGTGGTAGGTTGTGCACAATGTTACTTTGGTACGGTAAACAACGGCGCCTACAATATCTGTTTCATGCTCGGCGCAGCGTCGGTAGGTGTCTGATGTCCGTCTGACATGGCCCGACGGCACCTTCCTGCAGGTGCGCAGGGCATGGTAGGTTACGGTCCTCGGTACTGCGGTTGACTTGAGCGTCTTACCTTATCTGCTCCGCTTGCTCTCGGGCCCACACCGAGCTGGCGTCCCCGGTCGGTCGTTCCCAGTTGGCCCCGACCATGTCGGTCGGGAAAGAGCAGCGAGCGGAGGTCCGGCGTATCCTCGGTCGGAGAAAGGGGGTCGGAGTCGGACTGCGGTCCCACCACGGCCAGGCCTTCCGGTCGGCGTTTCGACCAGATCTCCTGGCCGAAGGTGCCGGTCAGGGACCAGATCGTGGTCTTGGCCTGTCATTGTGTATTTGGGCCGGCCCAGGCGCGTGCTGTCGCTGCGCCGCCTACTGGGCCGAGTTTTGTAGGGAAGTGGGTCCATTGGGGACCCCGGGTTTATAAACCCGACACAATTGTTTCAGGGGTTTAGAGGTATGTTGCAATTATTTAATATGGATGTTGAATATGTTGCAAGTGTTTCAGAGGCATGTTGCAAGCATTTGTTCAAAATGTTTCATTTGTATTATATTGCAATTGTTTTGATCTAGATGTTGCATATGTTTTCACACATATGTTGCAATAATATGTTGCAAAATGTTTCATCCGTTTCAGTTTTCTATTGCAACAAGTGTTTTCATGTTGCAAGTTGTTAGTATTCTATCTGAATGTTGCATATGTTCACACACATATGTTGCAAGTGTATGTTCCATATGTTTCATCTGTTTCAGACATACGTTGCATTCAAGTATTTTATGTTGCACGTGTTTCATGCTGTTCGGGGAGTCAGGAGGCGTGGCGAGCCGGTGGCCGGCGAACATGGCGCCACGGGCGGATCCAATGGGCTGTCCGGGTATGGCAAGGCATACCCTAAGCCTAGCCCAACAATGGACCTAACCCTCTATAAAAAATGAAAAAAGTCTACATAACTCCCTCACCTTTGGCATTGCGGCTACTTCACCCTCTAAACTTCGAAACCGCCTATCGAGCACCTTATAGTTTTCCAAATCGTTTAATTAACCCCCTAGAGTGTTTTTGACAGCCGGTTTGCCTACATGGCACTCCAACATGGGAAGACAGGACATGGTGGTGGTGGGCCCTGATGTCAGTCTCTTGGCTCCCCTAGCACAGCAGAGACGCCTCTACGGATCGGAGCGCGTGCTGTTCGCGACGGCCGGAGAGGACGCCGTCGCCTTCACCCTCTCCGTCCTCGATGACCCATGCGCCGTCATCGATGGGATGGTTCGGGAGGATCCTTCCTTCGGCACGGCTAGCTGCTACGCTAGTCTCTCCGCCTTCTCGTGCCGCGACCCGCCCCCTCCTCCTCCTCTTCCCTCGCTCCAAAGCCGCAGGCCGCCGCGCGGACCTGGCCGCCCGTGGGCAAGAGCAGGGCATCATGGCGTCCGCTGCGACCACCTCGGGTAGCGCTGCAGCGATGTCGCGTCGCGGGCGCCCGGCTCCGCATGCCCCTGTGTGTTCTGCGCCGCCGCCGCCGCCAGCGGCGAGGGAGGCGTGACACGGAGCTCCACTTCCTCGAGGCCTCCTTCTGCCGTCGTCCCTATCCGCCGTCACTGCCGGCTGTGGCGCCTGCCGGAGTGGGGACACCTGCCGCTGCAAGGCACGCGACGCCGGGCGCGGCCGCGACAACCTCCAGTGCCGCTACCGCGTCACAGGCGAGCACGGGGTCCAGTGCAAGCTGCTGAGTCCTCGTGCTGCTCTCCAATCTCATACATACATGAATTACGATAGATAGCAGAACATCTCCAATTGCAGTGGCAAACAGTATCCGTATTATACTCCATGGTCAATCACGCTGGGCATGTCCTTCTTCAGCTTCGACATCATCGTGGCCGCCGCCAACTTCCTCTACAGCCTGGGCATGCTCCTCGAGTTCGCCGCCTTCGTCTGGCTCTGCGTCAAGCAACCCGGCCTGACACGCCCGTACCGCGTCCCGGCCCGCCTGCCGGCCGCCGTCGTGCTCTGCCTCGTCCCCTCCGCGTTCCTCGTCTTCGTCATGGCCATCGCCGGGTGGAAGGTGTACGCCATCAGGGCTGCGTTCACGGCGGCCTGTGCAGGTAGCTGTTCGTTGTTGTTTTTTCTGTTTCTAAGTGTTTCCCGTTGGCATAGTTTGTGTGTTAGGCTTTCGGCCTTTTCAGTTTTCAGTCTTTCTTTTCTTCTCTTGTTGATCAGATAGTTGTGTTGGCCTGTGCAGGTAGCTGTTCATTGCTGTTTTCTCTGTTTCTCAGTGTTTGTAATTGGTTGTAAATTACCATCAGCCCATAGCCAGAGCCAGAGGAGATGGTCTCCTGAGTGTTTGAGAAAAGAAAAAAAGAAGAGCCAAAACCTAGAAAAGATAGCTTATAGGATGCTGTACCTCAAACAAATGTACTCTCTGTCCCTAAATGTTTGTTGTTGCGATTTGCATGACAATAAATTTAACTCGATTTATAGAAAATATGTATAATATTTCTATTTCCAAATATATTTATTAAAAAATAGATTTAAATATATATCCAATGATATTAATTATGTATCATAAATATTAATATTTTTTAATATATATTTAGTTAAAGTTGTTTCAAAACGACAGACATTTAGCACATATGTTATACAGCAATCGAACATGCACTAGCCATGCATCAGGCAATAAACTAACCCGAGCTTGTCAAGGCCAAGCTGCAGCTTCTGAGACTGCGCGTAAGGAGTGGACGAGGCGAAGGGCTTTCCCTGCAGCGGCAGATTTAACTTTTTACCATTATAATAATCGATCCTGAGATCTTACTTTAACGACTGGCAATACGAATTTAGCATGCAACGAAGAGAGAGATATAAAATTACCACTTTTGCACTCGTGGCACGCCAGCGCGTCAGTCTAGGTGGGATGACAAATGACCGTGGCTGCCCCTGCCCTCTGCTGCGTCATGGCCGGGGCAAGCTCCCCATGGCCACCGACGCCGAGCTCGCCATGGCAGCTGGGCCCGAGCTCACCGGGCAGTCTGCGTCGCTCCCCATGGCCGCCAGGGCCGAGCTTGCCACAGCAGTCTCTGCGCGCCGCCATGGCCGCGCCAGGATCGAGCTTCGCCGTGCCTTGCAAACTAGGGCTGACCTCATTTGGGGCGATGCGTGTGTCGGGACGAGCTTCGCCAGGCAGCTGCGTCGGGGGACGAGCTCGCCATGACTAGGGCCGAGCTCCCCATGGCCACCGGCGTCGAGCTCGCCATGGCCGCCAGGGCCGAGCTCGCCGGGGCAGCCTGCGTCGAGGGACGAGCTCGACATGACCGGGGCCGAGCTCCCCATGGCCACCGGCGTCGAGCTCGCCATGGCCGCCGGGGCCGAGCTCGCCCGCGGCCGTGCTGCGCTCGCCATGGCCGCCAGGTCCAAGCTCGCCCTCCCCCATGGCTGGAGCTCGAGTAGAGGTCGTGCTCGCCTCTGCCAAGGCATTGCGTGCGCGTACAACGCGAGTAGAGCTCGCCCTCGCCGTCAGTGCCGAGCACGCCCGCGCCGGCAAGCTCCCGTCCGGGTCCCGAGCGGCCACTATGTCCACCATCGTCTTTTTTTTTGAGAATGCAGGGGATTTAAAGGAAGAAGACGCAGCAGAGGGCAAGGGCAACCGCGGTCATTTGCCACCCTCATGCTGCCTCGGATCCCATCTGGACTGACGCGCTGGCATGCCACGAGTGCAAAAGTGGTAATTCTGTATCTCTTCTTTTCGTTGCGTGCCAAATTCATATTGCCAGCCATTAAAGTGAGATATCAAGAGGTGTCGATTGTTATAATGGTAAAAAGTTAAATCTTCCCCCTGTAGCGGAGGAGGACGAACGAACGGGATGGCATGAGTGGCGTCCGGAACGACGGCGGTAGACGAGCGCGACCGTGAGCACTACCTACGCGACGTAGGAGAGGAGCCACATCCGGACTGGTGCCGCTGCTGGAGCCAGCGGAGGACCTGGCAGCGGAGCCGGAGCAGTTGTGGCCGGCGGCATCTCTGTCGGCCTCTTGTCGCCGCCGCTCATGAATCTAGGTGAGCGCCCCGTCCTTCCCCGGCCCTTTGTTACCCGTGCCTCGCCGCCGTCACCGCGGCATAGGCTCGCATGCCCGCTGCTCTTTCACCGGCACAGTCTCGCGCTGCCGCCGCTCTTGCGCCACGAGCACTCGCGCGAGCCAGGAGGCCGCCGCTAGGCCAAGGCATCCGTATTTGGGGGGAAGGGGACTGACATCAGGGGCCCGCCGCCACGAGTTCGCTCGTCGCGACCGCCGACCAGGAGAGGAGCGATCGAGCATAGCTGCGCAGGCCGCGCAGGCGCAGCCCCCGTCGCCGCCGGCCTACCTCCCTGGCCGCCAGCCGCTAGCACCCGCCGTGGCTGGCTACGGCAGACACACGACACCCTGCGCCCGCGCTTGGCCGGAGGTGCCTGGTGCGGTGGTGCCCTGTCCGGCGCCGGCTGTCCCCTCCCTGTCCCTGCGTCGCATATCCTGGCGTCCGGCGACTAGCGTCCCCTCCCTCTCCCTGCTGTCTGCTGAAGCAAAGGTACTGCCACTGAACCAATTTTCCCCCAAATCTCTAACCCTAACCGTTGGTTGTTGTTCAATTTCTCCTCAGATTAGTTCAATTGATGTAGCTGTATGTCCTTCGTAGGATTTGTGAACTATGAAGAGAAATGGAGACATTGCTTCTATGTTTTAGAAACATGCTACAAAGAAACGTGCTTCTTCAACTCCTGTTGTGGAAGAGCAAAATCAAGTGGAAGAGGAAGATACAATAACAGAAGAAATTGTTGATCCTTCTGTAGAACCAACTGAAGATGTGACTGCTGCTGAAGAACCAACTCCTGCTCCTGCTATCACATATGTGTTGCCACCAACACCCCCACAGCCACCTTCAGGCTATGATGTTGATCGCCTTCCACATGATCCAGGTGAAAGGTTGCCCATTGCAAGTTATCATGCTAATGATCAAGATGCAGTTAGGAGAGCATACATTCTTCGAGGGCCATTCCAACCTTGTTTTGCAATAAACATGGTGTCGGAGTTCCTGATATGGAGGCTAATTATGTGCCTTATGGAAGATCAAGAAGGTTTGTCCTAGATCAAACAAGTGATGATCACTTTAGAAAAGAGGTATACATTGGGGTTATTGATAAAATCAGTCAAGAGCTTGATAATCGGTTTGGTGAGGTTAATTTGGAGTTACTTTCTTGTATGTCTGCCCTCAACCCTTCCAATTCATTTGCATCATTTGATGCACAGAAGGTACGCCGACTTGCTGAATTCTATCCTAAAGACATATTTGGCTCTGAATTGCTAAAGCTTGAATTACAACTTGATACCTATATTGATATCATGAGACAAGATGATAGATTCAGTGGTCTAGAAAACCTTGTTGACCTCTCAGTTAAGCTAGTGGAAACAAATAGGCACAAAGTTTATGATTTGGTTTATTTGCTTATCAAATTGGTATTGCTTCTATCGGTGGCGACGACAAGTGTTGAGAGGGCATTTTCTAGAATGGATCTTGTCAAAACCAAGCGGAGAAATAAGATGACCGATAATCTCTTGGATGATTGCCTTGTCACGTTCATTGAGAGAGGCATTTTGAATGAAATAGATGAAGACGACGTAATCAAGACTTTCATGTCCATTAGAAAACGTAGGCCCAAAAAGTAGTGTTGTAATCTTATTTGGTCAAGTTTATGTCATGCATATTCTAAACTATCAGTGTGCTATTTGAACTATTTCTACCTTCATTTAAGACTTATTATGCTATTTAGTAGTTGTGTACCGAATTGCGAGGCAATTTTTATGATATTGTACCGAATTGCTAAATGGATTTTACCGGTTTGCATATATAAATTTTTGTTCGGCATATCCTACTAAAAAATCCTAGCTCCACCACTGCGTGGCGCGTGGCGAGCCGGGGGCCGGCGGTCGGGGGCACGACGGGACAGGGGTGCGACTACGGGGGCAGGGCGAACGGATGAGGATGGGGACAGGATGAGTGGATGGGGACAAGTCAGGTGTCAGAGCGGGTGTGTCAGGCATGTGTGGGCAAACGTCCGACGGAATTCATCCGTTGGACGTCCGTGCGCTAACATTACCCTTTTTCGAAAACAGCCGAAGCAAACAGCCGGCAGGATGGGATCTGGAGGAGCGCGGTCCGCGTGAGGAGCCAGGGCCCAGGAGCGCTTGTGGTGCTGGGCGGATTTTTTTTAATTTTAATTATTTTTAAACTAATTCTAAATCTAACACTGTCTCTTTTTTTATTTTCAAATCTAACACTTTTGGCCACGCCTATTGCCATGGCGCGGCGAAATACCTGTGTCGCGTTATGCATGGTAGCGCGACGAGAGGGCTGACATAGCGACGACTGAGGCGCTGATCGGTGACGTGGCAGGGTCTGCCGCGCCACCGATCTTGGCGCGGCAGTGACGCGCCATGGAGAATGGCGCGGCGAGGCAAAGCTCAGTAGTCACATCCTTGCTAGAGCACTGTAGCCACATCCTCCGCGCGGGGCTTTTTTCTTAAAAGACTCAGTAGTCACATCCCTTGACAGAGCACTGTAGCCATATCCCTCCGCGCGAGTGAGTCTTTTTTCTTACAAGACTCAGTAGTTACATCCCTTGCCCGAGCACTGTAGCCACAGTGGGTAGCTCTGTGCTACACCCTAGCAATCCTATGCTGCATGATGTACCTATAATTTGTTTCTCTTTCGTCTGTTCCCATGTCGATAGCTCTACTGGTTGAAACTGTTTTTTTGTCCTAATCTAGTTAATTTTCATGTAACAAATTATTACATCGCATTATAGCGGTGACGCTGACAGAGCATGCGATGCCTTCCAGCTGCCGTGTGAGAGGGATGATGGAGAGAATTAATTAAAGAAGCATTCGGCCATTGCTCTTAAGACTCAGCAGGCACATCTCTTGCTAGAGCACTGTAGCCACAGTAGGTGAGCTGGTAGCCACAATAGGTGCCTTCGACAAGAAACGTGTTTTTATATATATATTTTATGAAACATTGACAGTGATGGATTGTTCGTCTGTATATTTATATGTGACTAGATACAGCAAGAAAGATACATACTGCAACTCAGGATAGAACCGGTCCACCACAGCGCCGTGGGACTAAGAGAACTGCAAACAGGATGCCATTAGGTACTACTAAATCCGTTCTAAATTATAGTTCGTTTGATTTTTTTTGACTTCAAATTTGACTACTCGTCTTATTCAAAAATTTATGTTAAATATCACTTCTTTTGTTGTGGCTTGCTTTATTAATAAAAGTTTTTTTAAAAATGACTTAAATTTGACCGTATTTGCTCAAAATTTTTGAATAAAACGAGCGGTCAAATTTAGAGTCAAAAAAGTCAAACGAATTATAATTTGGAACGAATGGACTACAAAACAAGGGAATTTTATGAGTTCACATTTCTCGACACCAAACAAAAATAGCTAATGGTAATTCTGAAATTGCAGCTATAAGAAGGGCATGGCTGGCAAGTGACACTGGTGAAGAAGCATATGACGAACAGTGGTGGAATGCAAGTTGGAAGCAGGATTGTCCCAACTGCAGTCATATGAAAACTAGTACAGGTAAAAAAAATATAAAAAAAGAAATATACATTAATTGAGTTCAATTCAAATATAAAAGGGAAAATTGTTGATTTCTTTCTTGTTAAAGTACAAAGTGAAAAGAAGGGAGCGAGAATTGTGGAAATTTGTGAACAAAGAAAGGGTGGCAGAACAAAGAAAAAAAAAGATATGATTTTTCTAAGATATATTAATCATATCAAATCATATTTATTTTAAAAGTTAGGTGATGCTTGTAGCATACACTTTTAAATGTTTGCAGCTGAGGCCAGAGTTGCTGTATGTGGGTAACGAAATCTATTAGCTAACAAAAAAGTACTGCGATGTCAAAACGACAAAGGAAAAGTAGTACAATTAGGAATAAAAAGGGAAAAACTAATGATACCTATTAAAATAACACAATGCGATGTAATAATTTGTTACATGGAAATTAGCTAGATTAGGAATAAAAAACAGTTTCAACCAGTAGAGCTATCGACATGAGAACGGATGAGAAACAAATTATAGATCCATCACATAGCATAGGATTGCTAGGGTGTAGCATAGAGCTACCCACTGTGGCTACCGTGCTCGGGCAAGGGATGTAACTACCGAGTCTTCGCGGAGGGATGTGGCTACAGTGCTCTGGCAAGGGATGTGACTACTGAGCTTTGCTTGGCCGCGCCATTCTTTATGGCGAGTCATCGCCGCGCCAAGATCGGTGGCGTGGCAGACTCTGCCACGTCATCGGTTAACACCTCGGTCATCGCCACGTCAGTCCTCTCGCCGCGCCATATGCTTGGCGCGGCATATACATTTCGTCGCGCCATGGCAATAGGCGCGGCCAAAAGTGTTAGATTTAAAAATAAAAAATAAACAGTGTTAGATTTAGAATTAGTTTTAAAAAAATGTTAAAATTAAAAAAATTCGCTGGGCGCGGGCCCACAATATGGAGTGCAACGACGCCCGTGACCTCGAGCTGAATTTAATGAGTGATTGGTTGGGTAAAACGGATGCTGGCCACGACGTCGTAACAGACCGAGATTTTCCATGATTCCATTTCCATTATCAATTCACCACCGCTTCCAACCAGAATTACTGAACTTGCGATTTCACACATATCGGTTGAACCAAAGCCTGCATTGGTTGATCTCTCCAGCTACCCAGTGAATCTCTTTACGACTTGAGGAATTTCTGCAACCTACTCCCAGAGAAAAGTTCAGGTGCTCCCGTGCTCCCGCACACCACCACAAAAAAAAAAATCAAGAATCACACTCAAAATCACAACCAAAATATGCACAGGTGTACCAAACCTGCAGGGAGTACAGGATACGCTCTCCCTACTCCCAATCTATTGAGCCTTGTCTCAGAACTCAGATGGTCGTCGCTGCAATGCTCTCATTTGTGACCTCTCGAACAATTCGGATAGTGAACAGCTCGTAGCTCGGCGGTAGCTCTGGCAGTGGCCATGGGGGCACTTGGATGTCGCACCAAGGGGACCGACTACTGAGCGTGAGGCTCGGTAAGCAGACTGCTCGGACAGCTTCATCCACATGAGTGCACGGTCAGTGCTCCTGGCAGCTTTAATAAAAAACATTCGGATAGTCAACCTCCCATGGCATCACATGGTTTACACCTATATCAGATAAGAGACGAAGAAATACCTAGATCAACAACTACCTTCATGAAACCAGTTTGGCACAAAACTATAGTCCAGTGTCACAAATACATAATTTTTAGCAACATGGAATATTCATGACATGACATTATATGAGGAGTTCCATCGCTACAACATATTTACACCAACTATGGTTGTCCAGCTACACAATATTATCGATTCAGTAGGTGCAAAATGCAGTCATAATATCCAGACATCTTCCTCCAAACTGATCCTAGCATATTCCTGCATTGATATAAATTATCAAAGCACAAATACTTAGAAGAGTTACCTTGCAAAGGTCAGAACGAACACATATTTTTTTCAAGAAAATGGAACATATAAGACTTAGAAACATCAATGGGGTCGGACAAAAATCATGCAGCTACGCTCACCTGGCGAGTGAAAGAAAAAGGGTTACCTAGTATTGATATTCTGGATTGAAGAAAGGATTCACCTCCCTTGCTTCAGATTCTCGTTGAATCCTGGCTCTCCTTTCAACTTCTACCTCCTCCAGAATTGAGCGCCTTGGGTTTGAACTCTTAAACTGAACATGTGAAACGGGAATATTTATGTTCCTAAGATCCTTTTTTCAGATGAACTCTAAGATCCCCTTTTTTAGATGAAGGTCCCTAAGATCCCTTGGTTTAAAGAAAATATTTGTGGAACAAAACCAAAGATAAATGTTAGCTACAAAGTAGAAAATAATTTAAGGTAATGCGCCGTATGCCATACAGTTTCTTGCAATAAAAATTGGACTAGGTCACTGGGATGTGCCGAAAGCCTTGTGATTCTATAAACAGTAAAATGATGTTTCCACCTTTTGGGCAACGGGATAAAAGAGCACCTGCTAACTGCTAAGGGATTGAGTCCCTTTGATTTTCATAAACTAACTTATTCAGTTTTGATGGCGAGGATGGAAGTTTAGACTTCCTTCATCTAAAAAAAACGTAATTCAGTTTTGCGTTAAGCTCAACAATCCAACTTTTGTTCAGTTTTGTGTTAAGCTCAACAAGCAAACTTAATGAATAATGCCTAAAAGCTGCAAGAGTGAACCTAGCTCATAAGAGCACCACAAGCTGTCAAACTCTAGGTCACCCTCATTTGCCCTCAGCTTTGATGCAGAGAGTCCTTACACAATTTCTGCAAGATAAAGCCCAGCTATTTCATCCCGACTTAAAGCTCATTCTGGTAATAAGCCTTTCAGTAATAAGGTATAAAGACCTAAGAATGTGCAAAACGTGCAAAACCATGGAGGCAGTGTTTCCCCAGCTGTCGAGTTTTTTTAGAATGTAGGAAATCACTAAAACAAATTTAGATAGAAGACAACGACAGTTGTTAAACTGAAATTCTGTAGTATGCATAACAAAAACCACACTGCAATATCAATAATCATTAGGGCAGAATCATCACTGTAGACTTGTAGAATCACTTTCACAAATGAGAATGGTAAAATTTAACAGGAAATAGATAATACCTTTTTAACTAGATTCTCAAACGCTTTTGATCCATTTTGCTCAATGTATCTCTATGCAGCTGAAATTACATCATCAGGCCTACTTGATTCATCCTTCTTTGGAATATACCAGATGTTTACAACTTGCTGATTTACAATCATTGGCCTCACAAAATGCTCATATACATGTGCAGCTCCATTGAACTGTGGCAATACTAACCAGCAATTGAAAAACAGTTTTGCATAAGACCAGAAAGGGAGCCTGCAAAGTGCAAAGTTATGCCTGTGATGATCATTTCCATTCATCTCATGATGTATCCAAATCCAAGAATCTTATCAACCAAATCATGAGATAGCGGTGAATCATGAAGTGCAGTACTAAACCAGAGAAGGTCAATAGCAAAGAAATCAAGGTTGTTTATAGCCCTAAAAAATATTCCACATATGACCATCATGGTAAGTTCCAAGATGCACACCAAACTAAAGCTAAGATGAAATGTGCACTTGTGCAGAAAGTTTGTTTTTTACCATTCGAGTACTGGAGCAAAGGTGAGCTCGAATAGAGTGATAAATGAGTACAGCACCCAGTACGTGAGCCATTGCTGATCATCCACAGCAGATTTTGTTTCAATTGCTCTAACAGAGGCATACCTGTGGAAAACGTCCAACGAGGTAGGAGACAAACAATAACCATCAAATGGAAGACAGTTAGCGTCTATATGTTTATCTAAAAGGTTAATGGATTAACTTACAGAGGATATGCAAGTGAAACTACAGGCCTGCAAAGACAAACAAATAGAGGATTAAAAATTCTTCCAATTGCAGCTGAACATCCAGTGATGTTCAAAAACCATAACTGCACCTAATTTTTACTTGACTGACAGAAAGCTAACACGCAGGTAAAAGCTATGACATTTAGCAACCACCAGTTAGGCAGTTAGGCATATTCTCTGGACATCACGTGCTTATGTATTACCATGTTCTATAAGGAGAAGCTATCCTGATTATGATACTGATATGCGATCAAAGATGCTAGTAATTCTGCAAAATCATAAGGAGCTAATAGCTTAAAATTCCATCCTTATGTTTAAAAGGGTTGCTAAACCATCAGCAAAGATCCACTAATCTAAAATGATTGGCCCCGTTCGGTTTGCTGAAACTTGGCTGAAAGTGGCTGAAAAACACTGTTCTGGCTGAAATGTTGCGAGAGAAAAACACCGTTCCGGCTGAAAAAAGAAGCCGACCAAGCCGGATATAAGGTAAGCCGAACGGGGCATCACCGACAGAATGTCAGCATCATAGGGTCCATCATTTGGTCAAATCTTATTTGCTAACCGATTTTTTCACATAATCTTGGTCGTGGATGGACATAATCATTTTGTTCCTTCTTCGTTCCTTTATGCAAATTTAACACGCTCCTTCCAGGACCAAAATGCCGAAGCCTAATCTGGAAGGTTACATGGCATTTCACGATTTCATTATTCATGTTCAGCTCCACATCAGGTCTTTGGGTAGTTTCGCAATCACTCGCCCATTGTTTGCTGATACTACTGGTACGAACAACCTCTGCTGAACGAAAAAACCCTGAACCCAGCCATAATATACGCACCGCAACCACAAATTCCCAGCACCGCTGTCCACAAATCACGCAATGATTCGAGCACGCTCCGTCTATGTGACTTGACAGAACAGGATAACGCTGCATCTCGAGTGAAATAGCAGCACCGCTCACGAATCGTACGAGAAACGCAGAGACGAGCAGCTCAAGAGCTAAGCATCTGAAGGGGGATTCAGATCAGGAATGCGTACCCCGCGACAACATCCATGTTGTTGACCAGGACCTTGAGGAAAGATCCGGATCCGCCCCCCATTCCGCAGTCCGCCCAGCAAAACTGCGAAATCTGTGGAGGAATGCGAGAGCCGACCTGAGATGAGCGGAGCCGCTGGGTTTGGTGGTCTAGAACCTGCGACTGCGAGTGAGAGGCCGCCTTTCGTTTTCTTCGCTCCTTCACCAACCTTTCCGTGTCATCGTCGTCGACCTGACGTGACTGGAGAGTGTTTCCTGCTCTTCTCTCTCATCCAGTCACCCTTCATCCATCCGATTACGACGCGTGGACCAAGGTCGTGTCACGTGATAGCAGAGACCATGAAGTATACCGGATTGGGCCGGATACAATGGGCCTGTAGGATACAGGAGCCACAACAAGTCACCATCATCCATTCATCCTGATCGAAACAACTTTCTTTAGATGATTTGACGAGTAAAATATTTTTTTAGATAAAGTGATGAATAAAAATTATCCTTGCCGCTACACAATGATAATGCGTCAGATGTCATCGAAACACCTTGTGTGGAGGAAAAATAGGAATCCATATCTAAACGATTTGAGATCATTAGAAAAATGTTTACAGTCATAAAATAATACGCAGGCTTTGGGTGGTCCGAGCATAAGGCGATTAAAGGATCTATATATCTCTTGGAAATTTAATTTTCTACGATAAATTCTATCTCAATATGCAAGACATCAACATCATCTCCCATTATTAACTATATCAACATCACCTTCCACTAATAGTCATTTCGTACCACTAACTTCCAATCTCTTAATAATGCAAGTTATCCACGTTATATCCACTTAATTTCAGTCCAAATTCTTTGAAATCCCCCATCAACAACGCGCGGATTATCTTCTAGTATATTGAGCAACTTCAGTGCCACGCACTGTATGAATATAGAATTTTGTTTTTGTTTCTTTTCGTGACCATATTTAAGCGTGTTTTCCATTAAGAGGAAAAAGAGCTTTTACAACACACATCTTAGTAAGCCTAGGCTTTTAAAGATCAACAAGATCCTTGCGAAGCTCAAAAGCAGCTAATTTACACAATTTTGTGGGCAGCAAAAGCCTAATCTCTTCAATGCAACCCCAAACATATAAATAAAGTCGTATAAAGAAAACTCAATCTCTATTCTCTTGGAATTGACCTCCACAAGGTATATCATCACAGAAGGAGAAATTTTTCTCGAACAGCAGAGTCGAGAAAAACAATAAAGTCATATAGTAAAGTACACGATCTGCTGATCCAACACGTTGACTACTTGACTCATCATATAGTAAAGGAGTTTTCCTAGAAAAAATACCTCTTTCTTATATCGCCATTTTATATTTGAAATTACTCGTATGGCCTCAAAACGAAATTTCTTTTACTTGTATGACCTCAAAACGAAATTTTCTTCCTTCTATGGTCTTCCGTCCGTTTTTGCCACTTTGACGGTGTTAAGTCAAGGGTAAAATGACCATTTTACCCTTAGCGAAAAAATAAAATAAATAGTTTTGTATTTTATGTACGCAAATAAGTTCACGCATAACTGTACGTAACAAGACACATAATCAACTACACAAATATATATTGCAATATATTTGTGTACTTGATTATATGTAAACTTATTTGCGTAATATTACTCCAAATACAAAACTCTGCATTTTTTTGTTAGGGGTAAAATGATCATTTTACCTTTGACTTAACACCGTCAAGTGGCAAAAATGGACGGAAGGCCATAGAAGAAAGAGAATTTCGTTTTAAGGCCATATAAGTAAATTCAAATAAAAAAGAGCCATGCAAAAAAGAGATATATTTTCCAGAGCTGTACAGGTAAAAAGCTCCGTAGCGCCGGCCGGGAGAGGATTTGGTCACCCAACCCAACGCTACCGAACAGAAGCGGATTCGCAGGATCGATGGAGCGACAGCGACCGGCGCCCCCGGCCCCCGACCCGCTCCCGGCGGGCCGCGGTAAACGACTCGCCAGAGCTTTCGCGCAAAAGCCGGGTTCCGCACGGGCGGGCGCCTCGGCCCAACAGCAACAGCAACAGCCTCGTTCGTTCTCTCGCGGGGCACGTACGATTACAAAGCAGGCAGGCGCGGCGGATGGGACGAACCCCGAGGCGCGCCCGCGGGCCGGACGCGGACGGAGGCCGCCGGGGCCGGGCGAGGCGAGACCCCAATCCCCAGGTGGGGAGGTAGCACATCAGACGGAATGATGAGCGCATGCGTGCCGGCCGGAGTGGCTTGTACGCGGGCGGGAGGAGATCGAGGTTTCGCGAGGACGAGCACGGCAGCGCGGTCTGGTTGGTCCTCCCGTCCGGGAACTGTTCGTCAAATCTGCCGATGGCCTCAAATGCCTCGCGCCCAGCCAGCCCCGTCCTGTCGTTGTTGGCCGTGGCCGCCATCCCAATAATCCCAAAACCTGCAGTCTAGCTACGTCCCCGGTTGGGTACGGTCGACCGCGACGTCTCTACCTACCATCTCGCTCGATGTAGATTTGTATAGTATGCGTGATCTCGATGGACGTGACCGAGAGTGACGTAGCGCATGTAGCTAGATTTGTATATATGCCGGTCGGCCGAGACCCTACCGGGCGGCATGGTGGTGATGAATGAACAACGACGGCAGCAAGGCAAATTGAATCCAGATATGGCAGGGGAAGAAGAGGCATCCTCCTCGGCCGTGCAACGTGCATGCATGAATCTCCCTCCAGCTACTACTAGCTCGCTGCCTGGTCGATCGAGATGGATGGATGTATCGCGCGTTCGCGCCAGGCCGGGCGGCACAAACCATGCACTCTCTCGTCTTTTGCTTTTGCTGCTAATCATCGCGTTCCAAACTCGGCAAAGGGGGGCGGGGTAATCATGCCGCTTTTGTTAATTGCGCGACGTGCGTACGACCCAGCACGGCCGAGCAAATTAAGCCTTTACCCCCGTCTTATAAACGTAACCTTGTGACGGCTCGAGTGACCCATGCACGGCAGGTGCATGTCGCCCATCTGGTGGCCTCTCATGCTTCGTCATAGCTTCATGAGCTGCCGTCGTGTCCTGTTCTAAAATATATAAACATGCTGCATCACCTTGCATTGAGCTGATGTACACATGATCATTCGATGCTACACTCTTAAAATGACAGTTATTATATTTCAAAAAATGATGACTTTTTATGCTTTGTTAATAATAAAGCGGGAGAAATCTTTTCTCTAAAAAATGATGAGTTTCTGGACAACAGCCCTGGGTATTGATGGGTTTGTGAAATGGGCATAACAGTTGATGGGTTTGTGATTATTAGCCCCCAAAGTGTTGCTGGGTTTGTGAAATTTACTCTCCCTCTCTCTCTCTCTCTCTCTCTCTAAAAAAACTATGCTGATGCATATATATTGATCCTGCAATGTACAGCAGATTTGACTAAAGTCACATGTGCATGCATGGGGTCTGTTTTTCAAAGAAAAAGACATATGCAAGAGGCCAATATAATTCATAAAGGACTGATTAAGATGGGGTGTTAGCAAAAAGGTTAAGCCCACTTATTGCTGATCCAGCTGGATTAGCTTGCACTGTTTCTTCTTTTAAAAAGTTGATTAAGGACATATTCATGATCTGGGGGGTAATGATTAGTTTTCATGGAAGGAAGCTTTAGTTGGAAGCCATTATCTTCGCAATTTTAAAAACATCATATCCATGTAATTGGCTCAGATTTAATACATACAGTAGTTTGCATCTGCTGAACTCAAGTGCCTTTGATTGTACAAAGCTAGCTTTGATGTTTTTTTACTTCTTAAAGAGAGAAATCAAATAAAAGAATTTTTCAGTTCAAGAAAGGACTTTTTATCGATTGATGGACCCTGTAGTAGAAAGAGAGTGATGTGCAATATATTGCGGTTGTTCTTTTTAATTTGTAGATTGTCTAATTAATATAATTCCATCTACAAGCTTAATTAAGATATTCTATCTACTGCATGATCATCAGTTGCAATTGGCAAATATATATATGTCTGTCCCACGCAGGGGTCAAGATTCTTCTCTGGGTATGAGTGCATGCGTAAGCAAACATATCTTATGTTATGCATGGCCCCTAATAATATTCTTCACATAATTTAAGCTCTCTATTTGTAGAGTATCAACGGCGCACTAAACGTCAAAGCGACATGGACCACTGAAATCTAATTAAAAACCATTAGAGCCTTCTACTCATTATAATACCATCTGGTTTGGTACTACCATGCATTACTGCAGACCT
Organism: Miscanthus lutarioriparius; assembly: GCA_904845875.1. Taxonomy (NCBI): domain Eukaryota; kingdom Viridiplantae; phylum Streptophyta; class Magnoliopsida; order Poales; family Poaceae; genus Miscanthus; species Miscanthus lutarioriparius. The sequence goes on from CAJGYO010000008.1 coordinate 11,102,761, forward strand.
TCGTTCGTTGTTCTTCAATCAGCAGCAATAATTTAGTTAGTCGATCGATGTATCGTACCGGCATTCCTCCTCCACATTCAAACTTACCACATGTTTTATGTCGTTTGCTATAAGTCCAAAACAAAAACAAGGTAAGCTGAAATGATGATGATTTGAAGGAGTAGTAGTGGTAGAATTCTGCAATGAGCGTTGAGCAGAAACCATGCATCGATCATCGGTCCATCAAATGTAAATCATGGCGCAGTCAATCTCGAGGAGCAGAAAGGAGATCGAGCGAGGGCAGGATGAGTGCGACAGGCGAGGATGAAAGTAGAGACACAAAAACCTTTCTGAAAAAGGGGCTACAGAGGGAGGGAAGGGGGAGAGCAAAAGAATTATAAGCATGCACTGCGAGCGAAAAAGCAAGTAATGTGCATCTATCGCACAGACACCACACTATGCTCAAAATCTGATCGCACAAAAGCTGCTGGTGTTTTGAGGCCGTGCCGAAGACTGCTTCATTCCAGCCATATAAAGTGATAAAGAGGGGAGGAGGTCCTAGCTATATCGAGTCCTCCCGGCCCGTCGCATTGCAAGCAGCAGCAGATCCCTCCTGCGAATAAATTATGCAAGAATGTGAGTGGTAGCAAAGAAGGATCTGTCCGTCGTCTGTGTAGCGAGTAGCGACTACTCCTAGTGAAGAAACCGATGCAATGCGATGAGTTAGTGTGAGACCCCGCTAAAATGGGCCAAGTGGGGCTGCTGGGCCGAATGGATCCGGCTGACGGTACTGTAGCAGGGGAACACTGTAACTACGGGACTTTAGTCCTTGGGAAACTGAACCAACTTAAAAATCTTGAGTCTGGGAGGAAATTAACTCTGGTTTGAACCTTTTGCGCGAAGCGAGGATAAAAGCGCAAGAGAGTTAATTAGCAGGCGTGGTCCATTCAACGTGTAGAGTAGTCGTCTTCACGGGCTGGGGCGTTACAAATGGTATGAGAGCCAACTCTCGCGGTTTCACGGACGTATGGCTCGGGAGCTTGGACAGGTTGCGCATGGCCCTGCAAGAGCATGACACACTTGGGCTGGGGAGCTGGGAATATGGACGTAGGTCAAGAGAGTTGATCCTGGACATCTATCCCGTTTAGGTAGGTTGGTTCGACTCTCGATGAGGACGTCGAGTCCTTAAGGGTGGGTGTATGTGAGACCCTGCTAAAATGGGTCAAGTTGGGCCGGTCTGATGGGCTGGGCCGAATGGCCGAACATTGTAGTTAGGTTGCCGGTTAATGTAGCAGCGGAACACTGCAGCTAAAAACATGTGTTTGGGAGGGAATTACCACCGGTTCGAACATTTTGCGCGAACCGATGATGAAAGCGCGGGAGAGGTAATTAGCAGGTGTAGTCTATTCAACGTGTAGAGTAGATATTAGCCGTCATTACGGGCTGTGGCGTTACAGTTAGTTGCTGCTACTTTACGCTGATCATGATCCCTATGAATTGCTTATGATTTTGCTGTCACCTCGACAAGCACGCATACAGCTAGCTGCGCCTTTCGAAAAGAAAAATGCGCGCAGCTCTGACAAAGCGAAGTCAAGACGAGAGCTCGTTTCAAAAAGCTTAGCCCTCATCAGTACATGTAGCTAGTAAACTATTGATACATCGCTGAAATACATGTATGCTATCTATAATGATATTGCAGCAAAAATGACGAGGCAATGAGGTAAGCACGCAGGTTCCACTACTAGAGCCTAGAGGTACGGTGCATTCACCACAAAATGCTTTCGCATGCCCCTAGCTACTACTAATCATGAACAGTCATGCATATAGAAGATATTAATCTGGGTATCTATCAACTTTTTTCTCTCTGCTGTTTCCCCGTCATCTCCGTGTTTACCTTGGCTTTTGAAGTGGGCAACAGAGTGATAAAGCCGGACCAGACCGTCCGGAGACAACTACTACTAGACACACACGGGAAGGAGCGGAGCCTGAAATGACTTGCATTTGCTTTGCATTGCGTCCACCAAAAACATATGTTTCCCTACCTGCTGAGAACCAGGCTCTCTCTTCTCTCTCTCTCTCTCTCTCTCTCTCTCTCTCTCTCTCTCTCTCTAAGCCTGTGTTCACGCATGCATGAACGTTTTTTGTGGACACTAGACTAGCTAGTACGTATGTTGTAATAAGGAGCTAGCTTAGGTAGACACGGGTATGTAATAGGAAAACAACAATAGTACTGGTGCTACTGCTAAGCCGGCCTGTGTTGACGCATGTACGTTTGCGTGTAGTCCGGTCGATATCTCGGCCAGAGCCCTCTCATAGCACTGCCAATGCAAAATCATCATAATTTCTATGTACATTAATTATATTACCATATAAGCGTTTTGCTGATGCGGCAAGATATTTATTGAAGAGAGAGTAAAAATCATAAAAACCAGGTTTAAGTTAGAAACTATGTCTACATAAGAACCAAGACATGAAGGGATGTGATTGACAGAGAATGGAGAAAGAATGTATGTGATTGGATAAAAATTGTTCTATAAAAACTACCCATCGGAACTATGGATTCTATACGTAGTGTTTACGAAAATTAATAAGTATAAAAACTACGTGTAGTTTAGCATTGGGACTGCCAACGTCCAAATTAAACAGGACAAGGGCACATGTGTTTAGGGTCGGAGGAGGAGCCGCTGCTGCCTGCTGCTGCTACTCAATGCACCCAATCAGCTCAACATGACGGCTCCAATAAGGCACAGAGAACAACCGACAGCGCCTCCAGCACGGTGTTGGCCTCATCCTCCTCCCCTCTCTCTTCTCCTCTACTGGACTCGGCATATATGCAGCAGCTGGGTCACTGTGCTGACCGCAGTCTGCCTCGCAACCTTATCATGCCGCGCACCCGTCACTGACACGTGTGCCCAGAAACATTAACGTTGCCCACTCACGTGTGTCCACGCACTCAGCAGCAGATGCTTATTAGTAGCTAGAACTCGAGATCGGTTATTCAAAAGCAAGCAAGCTAAGCCGTATAAACCAGAGCTCGACAGCTAGCCTCATACGGAGCTACAGCTAACCTTGCTTCACATCACTGACGCCTGAGCGTGAGGCCAGCTGAACAGGTTAACATAGTATACTACTACTACTGCATATGGTTAAATCAACACTCGGAAGCAGGCAGGCAGGCACACTTAATCCCTTTTGGCACGGTCATCCAAAATGGCTTCACCGGTGAAGCCAAAGCCAGTGAAGCCAGAAAAACTGTTTTTTTTTCTTCTAGTTTATTTTAACCCCGACTTACAAAACGACTTCACGCTACAGTGCATCGATTTACGCAAAATAAATAAAGCCGAAGTCGACATAAACCATGCCAAGAGGCCGTTACGTGCAGCTAGCTAGTAGCAATGTAATTAAGCTAGCTTAGCTAGTAGTACGTACGTCCCCACACTTAAATTTGCAGTACGTAACACACGACGACGGTCTAATCAGTGGCTGAGAGGCTGCTCCCAGCTCCAGCTGCAGAGATCACCGCGACAAGCTCATATGCAGCTACAGCGCATGCACAGAGAGAGCATCGATCGCGCCGAGCCGCGGAGCTAGCTACATGCCGTCATGCCCTTCCCTGCCCTGCGCGCGCATGATGCACAAGGTGCATGCCTAGCTAGCAATATCCTAGCATAAAGCCCCGTTCGACTTACCTTAAACCGATTTGTCAGACTTCTTTTTTCAACCGAAACAGTATTTTTCTCACAATATTTCAGCGATTTTTCAGCCAAGTTTCGACGAGCCGAACGGGCCACGCCTACACTACACACGCCCGGGGATCCGGAACGGCGGTCGTCGGCGGGGCGCCACTGGGACTGTGGGAGCACGCACCAGGCACCAGGCTGCGGCCATCCAATCCCTCCATGATAATTCAGAATTTCAGATCACACAAGCACGCTCATCACGACGACGCACTCTGGCTGGCTGGCTGGCTGGCAGGCAGCGGCAGTTACTCACCCCCATCCATCCATAGACCATAGTGGCATATAGTGCCAACCACCAACCAGTTACGTAGCCCCCTGGCCTGCCCCCCCAGCAGCTAGGAAACAAAGCGCCACACATCGATATGGAAAACTGGAAAGGCAAGCACATGTGACTGAAAAAACCACGTCGAAACATCGACCAAGACGGCAACCCTGGAGCGCAGCGCAGGACCATGTACGTACACGCGCGGCCCCTGCCTAGCTTCCTGCTCGCTTCCTTTATATGGGTGGCTAGTTGGCATTGGCACGGCCACTGGCCGCTGCCCGGTCGTCGCTCGTGATCTGCGCGCAGGCCAGGGGGTCGGCCGGGTCGAGATCGATGACGACGACGCATCCACGCCGCCCGGAGCGCCGAGAGAGGGCATGCAGTGCGTGGGAGAGGTGGCCAGCCGGCCGGCAACAAGGCCGGGCACATCAGTGCCCGCCTGCTCTTCCCGCTGCCGCTGTAGCCGTGCGGGCCGGGGCCTGTGCCTGTGGCTGTAGCGGCACGAGGCTCTGCTCCGCGCCTTTGCGCCTTGTGGGCATCTGGCATGGCGCGGTTGGTGCGAGCTGGCTGCCCGCCTGCCCCTGCCCGGGCGCCGGAGCCCGGAGGGGGAGACCGCGCCATAACGCGCGCGCGTGTGTGAAATCATTGACAGACACGGTCCAACCTTTTATATATACCAAATAAAAAATTCTACGGTGCGCGCGCGGGCGTCGCCTCTCGTCGTCGGCGGCGCTGTTGGTGGACTCGAGTCCGCGCCAGAGCGCGCGTCGGTCTCCGATCCGCGCGATCGATGTCTCTTCCGTTGTGGCTCGCGGTCTCGGCGTCTCGCCCTGTTGTCTCTCTCTCTCTCCCGCGCGCCCGTCCCCCTGGTTGTGGTTTTGTGGTCCTCGATCGATCGGCGACGGTTGGTTGTTGCTAGCTTGGCGCCCCGGCAGATTGTTGGCTCATCAGATGACAAAAACCTACGCCCGCGCAGCTGGACTGTACAGCCGCGCTGGCTCAGCTCGTCGCCTACGACAACTCATTTCCGAAGGAATATAATGGATCGCACATCGGCGTCCGCCTGGCTAATGACTAGTTTTGGGACATGTTTGTACGCCCCCAACCAACCTCTGCACATTTCTATTCCACGATCGATCAGACTAATTTAAGATGGCACACATATGTAGCAGAAAACGAAAGGAACCGGTCGCCGCCGGATCAAAAACCCTAGCGGTAGTTGATGAAACTACGCTCCAACCTTAATTTGTTACTAGTGAAAAATAGTATGTAGTAGTATATATATTAGTATCAAGCAACGAACTCCTGAAGTCTGCAAAATGGAAGAGTTAGAGAGTGGCTCTGATCGAACTACTTGAACAATGTTGCATGGATGAAAATTTTTGAACCGTCACGGCAGATGAATGATGCCATGCTTGATAAAAATCTCCTCTGCTCGCACTTGATCAATGCAAACCCTAAAACTAAAGAACAAAATGAACAATCTCTCTCTGATGCTGCTGCTGCGTTTCCCTCCTCCTCTTCGGCTCTTCCCATGAGAGAGACACACCTCGCTCGCTCACTTACAGGCCACAAGCACACACAGCTCACGTAAGGATGATGGCTGATCGTACCGCATGCCATGGAGTGCAGCTATAAGTGTAATCCTCGCGGGGGTGACTCTAGCTTGGATGAGAGAGGAAGGAAACCACAAAAAGGAAAGGAAAAAAATGAAACCAAGACAAAGAACAGATCAAAGCCACACCAGAGCGATGCATGCGATCCTCGGAGAAACGGAGACCCCCCGTCGGCTACGAGTCGCTGGTGCTCATGCTCTCATGCCGGTCGCCGCGGCCGCCACCGTGCTGCTGCTGCTTGCCAGACCCGCCTCCTCCACCTCCTCCTCCGCCCTGACTGGCCGCGGGATCCGCTGCCGCCTGTGTCCGGTACGCATTGAGGGCGGCGAGGATCCCCATGTGCCCCTCGCCTCCGCCTCCGCCGCCGCTGCCACCCACGGGGCCGAGCCCCAGTTGCTGCCCTGGAAGCAGCGCCACCGGTGCAGGGAAGTTCATGAAATGTAGCCCGCTCGGTACGCTGCCCCGGTACACGGCAGCCGCGGCGCCGGCGCTGCCCATCTGCGGGAACGTCCAGATGGACTCGCCGCTGCCTGCGCCGCTGCCGCCACTGCCACCGCTGGAAGGTGCACCACCGCCCTGCGTGTTGTTGCTCGGAACCATCCACACGGTGCCCGGCATTTGGCTCTGCGTGTACCCCGCCATCTGCTGCTGATATTGCTGCGCCTGCTGCTGCTGCTGCTGCTGCTGTTGCTGCATTTCTTGTTCCCACCGCCTCTTCCTCGACATATCGGCGGCTGCGGCGGCGGCAGACGGCGACGGCTGCACGTCAAGACCGACGCTGCCGGAGTGGAAGTTAAGCAACAAGGGGGACGGCGACGACGACGACGAGGCTGGGCCATCGGAAGGGAAGCCAAGGCCGACAACCCGGTCCCACGCGTCAGCACGGCCAAACCGGGCGGCGGCGGCGGGGCTAGGCAAGGCGGCGCGGAGGTGGGCCGGGGCGGAGAACGAGGAGCCCGAGGAGCGGAGGAGATGTTGAGGGAGGTGAAGTTGGCCGGGATGGTGCCGGTGCCGGTGGCCGCGATCACCGCCGGCTCCGCCTGCTGCAGCAGCCACTCGATGGTCTCGCCGTCCGTCTTGTGCCCGAGCTCTCGCGTCAGCTGGAACACCCGGGCCGCACACAGCGCTGGCATCCGGATGCGACGGCCCCTGCCTTCCACCTTGGTGTGCCGGTCCTTGGTGGAGCTCCGCTTGGGTGCCGCCTTCCGCACCTGCACCTCACCTCCGGCCCCCGATCCATTCCCGTTGCCTCCCGCCGACGTGCCCACCGCAGCCGAACTGGAGCACGGCTGCTCCTCTTTCTTCTCAAGGAGCTGCAGAGGGAAGTTGGGGCGGCGGCCGCCTCCGCCGTCACCGGCGACGTCCATGGTCAATTAAGCCATGGTATATATACACAGCGATACAAGTATGTATCTTGGCGTGTATGTTTTCTAGCCGGCCGGGTAAATGGAGTGGTTTAGTTGTTTGGAAGAGAGTGGAGGAACGGATTTGATGTCTCCAGCCTCTTCTCTCTTGCTGTGGGTCTAGCTCCGAGAAGGTTAGGTGGATGTGGCGGTAGAGAGAGAGTCCAAGAAAGAGCTGGCTGGCTAGCTATCAGGGAAAGAAGATTGTAGGTTGGAAAGAATCCTTGCTCATATGATAAGCTTGTGTTGTTTGTGTGTGCGTGTGGGAGATCACACACACTATTTTATGGCCTTTTAATGTGGTTCATCTGTGATTTCAGGCCGGGGTTGTTGTTGAGAGAGAGAGAGGAAGCAGGAGCAGATGACCCTAGCTAGGAGAAGGCCAGGGGGGAGAAGGGGAGCTGGCGGCTGGAAGAGGATGGCGGTGTACTTTGTAGGGCTTGAGGAGAGAGATGGACGGATTAAATGGAATCCTTGGTGCTCGGAGAGAGCGGGGAGAGAGAGAAGCTGGAGAAAGAGAGAAAGAGAGAAAGAGAGGGAAAGAGGCCGCGCTAGTAGTCTGCTGCTACATGAGTGTACATGGACGGGAGACCGGTGAGTCAGTGAGCGAGAGGAGGATAAGCAAGGCGGAGGAGAGAGGAACAGCTATAGCCAGGGAGCGGGGAGGGGAAATTATTAGGTTCACCTAGCTAGCTAATCCCATGCACAGTGTGCATCAGTACTGTGGCAGGAACGTAACGTGGTATGTTCTCCTGATGCTAACAGACGAATCTCCCATTTAACCAGCAAAAGAATGCCACGCCACGTACTATTCTCTCTCTTTCTCACGAAGCCGCTGAACTAACTCAGGCAAATGGAAAGCATTGCTTCCTTTGTGGATTGGCTGCTTTTGAGAGCACCCCTCAGTCTCCTAATTTTTCTCCCCGGTCCTTTTTCTCTGTTTGAAATGTGTTTCTTTTTTCCAGCTCCGATCTTTCTCTTTTATTCTTTTTTTCGGGCAAAAGGAAAATCTTTAAACTGTGAAGAGGCAGTCAGTGGCTCAGACTCCACGTGCGGCGTGCTCTTTATCATTCAATCCCCAATGACACTGCACTTCACTGCAGACACTGTAGCCGCCACTCGCCAAGTCAAAATACACAGGGAAAAATTGTTAGCACGCATCAACTCTCTTTTTTCTTGTATTATACCGGAAACTCTCTGTGTTTTCCAGTAGCCCTTCATATTTCATCATTTTTATGTGTAGTGAATACATTGACGTGGATATCCATTCCTGCCTGTGTGTGCTTGAACAAATCGTGTGTGTGTAATCAGAGTACACTAATTCTCAAAAAAGAAATAATCAGAGTACACTTCTATATATCTTCTTACAAATGAAACTTGATCTTTAAAGAATATTGTCTGGGGGAAAATCTATATGGGAGCAAGAACAGCAAAGAAAGACATAATAAAGTAGGGCCAGCTCAACAAGTAATCATTCTATTGCCTTTTGTATTAGCCTTTGCTACTCCCTTTGTTTGCCAGCCTTAGAATTCGTGGTGCCCTGCCGTGGACCTGGTGTACACAAGCATTCCATAAACTGAAAACAGAACTGCTACATAAAAAGGCAACAACACAAAAGAATTTATGCCCTGCTCTGCAAAGTTTTGACTTTGAATTTTGTGGTAATATGTTTTTAATATAATAAAAGTGACACCAAGCCTACCTCTATGTAGTAGAACATTTTCTTAAAGAATAACAACCGGCGTGTGTTTCTATTGATATAGCATAAAAAACACAACAACCTAGAAAGTCATAGTAAGGCAGTCGAAAAGAAACTACAAAAATAACAAGTAAACAAACATGTCATGTGTCGAAACAACTTGACAATTCAGACGGAGAAGAAGAGTAAGAATCGATCCGGCCACCGCTAAGCATGACAACGGTTGAGTCATATATAAGGGTATGAAGAAACAATAAGGGCAGCTCCAATGGTTCAGTTAGAGTTGGAAAAAAACTCGTCAAGCTGACTCGGTGGCTCATGCCAAAAATCTCTAATTGATATTTTACCTTAAAATAAAAATGAGTTGATTTTGAGTGACTTTTGACTTCGGCTCATGTCTCAAATAATTTAGGAGACCACGACAAATAAAATTACTTCAAGTTCGAAAAAAGCTCGAACCAAAGTGTAGTTGCCACATTATCCACCCCTAGGTTCAGTCGACTACTAGCTTATAGTTTGCCACATCATTTAAAAGACAACACATCAGACAACTTCTTCAATAATATAACCCTACAGCACCCTACAGTGGCCCTTACATCTTTCTTCTTCCCACCACCTTCATCCTCGTTATGAGCAGCATGCCCCCTAACCAGCCCTCGCTGTCGCCATCCGCACTGAACCACCGTCTGCGTCCTTCGCTGCGGGGACACCAACACCGCCCATGCCCCTCCATGCTGATCGCCACCATTGTGTACCTCCCTCTACACTGGGCATCGTTAGCTCCGCTCCGTGTCGGGCTACCACCGCCTGTTTGTGCCATCCACGTTGAACCACCACCGCCGTGCATGCCCCTTCAAGCTGGGCCACCACCATCCTTTGTGCCATCCACGCTAGTCCTCCATCGCTGTGCGCCGCTCCTTCCATGCACGCTTGTCTGCACACTGTTGTTTTAGTCGTTGCGAGAAAAAAAGAAAGCAAGTGACAAAGAGGGATAACACACTTGGGCGTGTGGGTGAGCCCCATGAACAAACCTCATAATCTATCTAAGGCTACCATGGAAGCAAGAGTTAGATCTTCTCTTTCCTTCTCTTCTCTCCCCCTCGTCTAAGCAAAATGCTAAGTTGGACTTATTTATAGGATCATTAAGAGCATAGATCTAGCCGGCAGAATGGTTCTATTCGGGATAAAAGATGTAGTGGATCTTAGTACATATAGAACTATAGAGAGACAGAGAGGGAAGGGTGAGAGGTGAGACATCACCGGACATCGGAGGGTTTGGCGGTGGAGCTGGAGCCGTCCATGGCGATGTCGGTGATGCTGTGAGGGCGGTGAAGTCCGGCGCAGCGGTGGCGATGCAGAGACGACGGTGAAGTCGGTGGTGGCTTCCCGTCGCTGGCAGCACGTTCTCTTTAGATCAGGTTAGGGTTTGTTTGTAGGTTGGTTACGGCGGTTCATGTCAACCTCATACTTTGTGCCCCGGCCCCTACCTCCCTTTTATCATGTTGTGCGATGGGAGGCCACCAACCATGGAGCGGTTGGGCGCCCCGATCAAGGCGCGGATCCAAGGGCCCAATTGACCGTTGGGCCAATTGGTGGAGATCAAACTAACATTCTCTCCCTTGATCTCACCTTATGACTTAAACTTAACTTACTTACTTTATCTTGTTCCCATTCCATCACAGATCAGTACATAGAGCGTGCCTCATCGTCACAGTAAGTTGCCATTAGACTTAACAGCTACAATGCACCTCTCTGTTTTGAAACAGATACTCAACTAGGCCCTTAGTATCCAGAAATCATAGGCTTTCTCATAAACCCAAGCAGATCCGCAAGTACTTACTCGGTACTTATGTGCTCAATGCTTTTAAAATGATTCTGGATTTTCTCCTTTACAACATATACCTTAGTATCAATGTGTTTGGCAGCACACTTGACTTGTTGTCTTAGGAGTTAACTTACTTTAAATAGTTATTGCTGTTGTCTACCATTATTAAATCTGGGTACAAATTCCCTTAACCTCACTTTTGCTAATTCCTTAAGCCTCATGTCAAGCTATATCATGGTATGCATCACTAATGACACCATAACTGTTTCTTTGGAGCTTTTTCATAATAATACTTCAACTGCGAGTGTTAGCAACTGCTGTGGATTTCACTACACATCTCGCCAAGACTTAACTTTTGTACCCTCAACTATTTGAGAGTACTTATTCTTTCTTACTCAGCATGAGGCCTATGATACTTTGCAAAATTACAAGACATTCTCAACTCAATTTCAGTGATCTATATCTGAACTGAACTTCTGCCAAAATATCCTAGATACATAAACTACGTCAGGATAAGTTCTTACTTGTACTTATACACTCATCAAGCTTCCAATAGCTGAAGCATATGGAACCATGTTCATTTGATCGATCTCATATCGGTTCCTGGAACACCTAGAGTTCTCAAATCTATTACCCTTGACTATAGGAGCAGGCATAGGTTTACTCGCATGCATACTTTACATCTTTAGAATCTTTTCTAAGTATGCCTTTGCGATAGTCCTAATACCTCATTTTTCTTCTATCTTGGTGAATTTTGATTCCTAGAACCAATGACGTTTCACCAAGATCATTCACATTGAAATTTGGGGACAAAACTTCTTCTCCGATGACAGATTAACATCACTACAAGTGAGTAGAATGTCATCTATTCACAGGATGTGGAAAATAAATTTTCCTTTCTTGAACTTCACATAAATGCTATTGTCCTTCTCATTTTCTTTAAACCCAAACTTTCTTATTATTGTTTCATCAACTTCAAATACTATTGTCTAGAGACTTACTTTTAACCCATAAATGAATTTCTACATGCGGTATCCCATATGTTCTTTTCTTCCACGACAAAACCTTTTGGGTTGTGCCATGTAATTGTTTCCATATAAATCCCGTTGAGGAATGTCGTCTTTACATCCATCTGATGTAACTCTAAATCGTAATGTGCCATTAACACCATTATAATTTTAAAAGAATCTCTACATAAGACTGGAGAGAAAACTCTCATTGTAATCTATTCATTCTCTTTGCTTAAAGCATATTGCCACAAGTCGTGCTTTATATCTTTCTACATTCCCTTTGGAGTCACATTTTATCTTGTAGACCCATTAATAGCCTACTGTTTTGGCTCCATTAGGAATTACTTCTAAGTCCCAAACATCGTTGGTACTCATCGAATTCATTTCAACTTTCATAGCTTCTTGCCATTTAAACGAGTAAACGTTTTTTATGGCTTCTTCAAATAAGGTGGGATCATCCTCCATTTGAATTTCTTTATTAACATAGACTTCATAGTCATTGGAAAAACTAGTTTACTAATTCTTTGAGACCTTCTAGGGCCTTATCTACTGGCACTTTCATATGGGGTTGTTGTTGTTCTTCATTTGCCAAGAGGCAATTGATTCTACATGCTCCTGTATTACAAGATCCTTATTTATATTATTCATCTTCTTCAAAAAGCCAACAACAAGTGTTGTATAAGTCATACAACATCAACAAGTATTGAGAGATTCATTATTTTTGAATCACTGAAGTGGGCATGCAGTCCCTCTTCTCTTTAAGTCTTAGGTCTCTACATACCTCTACATACCATGCTCCTCTAGATCTTCCCATCTTTTCTAAAGATTGTGTATCTTCAAATATCTTATTTTGGGTTTAATCCATTAAACTCTCATATGGCGCTTTAAGCACCACCTTAACATCTTTGAAACTGACTACGTGAAAAGCTCTAGTTTGGTTTTGGTGAATTGATGAAACCCTAAGTGCTAACCTAGTTTATCAAGTGATCATAAGATAGGTAGCACATTCCAAGTGGTGAAGCAAATGAAGATCATGACATGATGATGGTGATGCCATTGTGATGATCAAGTGCTTGGACTTAAAAAGTAGAAAGAGAAAAACAAAGGACTCCAGGCAAAGGTATAAATGGTAGGAGCCATTTTGTTTTGGTTGAGACACTTAGCGAGTATGATCACATTTAGGATCGATAGCCGTACTATTAAGAGGGGTGAAACTCGTATCGGAATGCGGTTATCAAAGTGCTACTAGATGCTCTAACTCATTGCATATGCATTTAGAATCTAGTGGAGTGCTAACACCCTTGAAAATGTTTGTGAAAATATGCTAACACATGTGCACAAGGTGATACACTTGGTGGTTGGCACATTGGAGCAAGGGTAGGAAACTTCACCGGCAGAGTGTCTGCCCGTAGAGTGCGGACAGTCCGACGGTGCCACCGGCGCCCTAGACAGAAAAGACTGAGGTCACTGAAAGTGACCGAATGCTGGTCTCGGTAGGACCGGAGCGTCCGATCAGTGGAAGCGTAAAGACGCTAGCGTCGGTCTTCGACCGGAGGCTGGGTCACATAGTGACCGGACGCTGGAGGGGTGCGTCCGATCCTGCTGACGTGGCAGTGCACAGGTGAAAGCTCTAGTTTGGTTTTGGCGAATTGATGAAACCCTAAGTGCTAACCTAGTTTATCAAGTGATCATGATATAGGTAGCACACTCCAAGTGGTGAAGCAAATGAAGATCATAACATGATGATGGTGATGCCATGGTGATGATCAAGTGCTCGGACTTGAAAAGAAGAAAGAGAAAAACAAAAGGCTCAAGGCAATGGTATAAATTGTAGGAGCCATTTTGTTTTGGTGATCAAGACACTTAGTGAGTGTGATCACATTTAGGATCTTTAGCCGTACTATTAAGAGGAGTGAAACTTGTATTGGAATGCAGTTATCAAAGTGCCACTAGATGCTCTAACTCATTGCATATGCATTTAGGATCTAGTGGAATGTTAACACCCTTGAAAATGTTTGTGAAAATATGCTAACATATGTGCACAAAGTGATACACTTGGTGGTTGGCACATTTGATCAAGGGTGGTGAAGTTTAGGTGCAAGGGTAAGAAACTCCACCGGCGCCCTGGACAGAAAAGATGAAGATCACTGGGAGTGACTGGACGCTGGCCTCGGTTGGACCGGCGCGTCCGGTCAGGTGTAACAGCGAAGACGCTGGCGTCGATTAAACGACCGGACGCTGGGTCGCTCTGCGACTTGACGCTGGCAAGGTGCGTCCGGTCAGTGCTGATGAACACTGACGTGAGGCGCACAGAGGAGATGTTGATGGAGCGGACGCTGGGTGAGTCCGATCGTGAAATATCGTCTCTAGAACCTTACTGGAAACGACCGGACGCTGGAGGCTGAGCGTCCGGTCAGTTTGTGCGCAGTGTCCGGTCAACAGACGACCGTTGAAATCTGACGAACAGTATTTGAAGCAGGGGACATATGGCGTGTATCACGTGACCGGACGCTGAGGGCCAACGTCCGGTCGATCGGACCAGAGCGTCCGGTCACCCCGCGCTGTACCCAGTGAAGAGGTACAATGGCTCTATTTCGCGGGGGATTCTATTTAAGCTCCATGGCTGGCTCAAGCTCACTCCCTTGGCCATTTGCATTGACATAGCAACCTTGTGAGCTTAGCCAAAGCCCTCCCACTTATCCCCATCATTGATTCATCATCTTTGTGAGATTGGGAGTGAATCCAAGTGCATTGCTTGAGTGTTTGCATCTAGAGGCACTTGGTGTTCGTGTTTCGCTGTGGGATTCGCTTGTTACTCTTGGTGGTTGCCACCACCTAGACGGCTTGGAGCAGCGAGGATCATCGAGCAGAGGGTGGTGATTGTCTCCGGCTCCGATCGTGGTGATTGTGAGGGGTTCTTGACCTTTCCCCAGTGGAACGCCAAAAGGTACTCTAGTGGATTGCTCGTGGCTTATGTGATCCTCATCTTATGTTGGTTGTGCGGCACCCTATTGAGGGTTTGGCGTATGAAGCCAATTAGCGCGTGAACCTCTAAGTGAGTGAATCGCCACAACAAGGACTAGCTTGTCGGCAAGCAAGTGAACCTCGGTAAAAAAAATCATTGTGTTCATCATTGATTCCGAGATGATTGGTCTTTATTGTTATCCACACTTGTAATTGATTGGTTCATACATCTACACGGCGTTATAACCTTCTTGCCTACTCTTTACATTACCGCAAACTAGTTGTCAAGCTCTTTAGTGTAACTAGTTGTGAGAGCTTGTTAGTTTGGTTAGTGTGGCTCTTTAGTTAACTTTTGAGAGCACACTAACTTAGTGTAGTGATATAGCTATCGTGTGGATATACTCCATTTAAACTAGAATTGTGGTAGGTGGCTTGCATTTTGGTAGGCTAGCGCAAAACTCGCTTCGCCTCATAATTGTTTAATCCTTTTGTTAAGTGTTGTTGTAGAAATTTTATTAGGCTATTCACCCTCCCTCTAGCCATTAGGACCTTTCAACAGGGGAGACGCCGTGTGACCGGACGCTGGGTGTGTCCGATCGAGCATGACCTGACGCATCCGGTCATGATTTCTCGCTTCTGGATGCTTAGTGGAAACGGCCGGATGCTGAGGTCCAGCGTCCGGTCACTTCATAGCAGCGCATCCAGTCATCACTTAACCATTGAGATCAGGCGCTCTGTATTTGAAGAGAGGGGACACGTGGTGTGCTTCACGCGACCGGACGCTGAGGTCCAACGTTCGGTCAATCTGACCGGTGAGTCTGGTCGGCCTGTGTTCAGTGTAGTGAGGAGCCCAACGGTTCTATTTCGTGGGGGTTTCTATTTAAACCCCATGACCGGCTCAAGCTCACTCTCTTGGCCATTTGCATTGACATAGCAACCTTGTGAGCTTAGTCAAAGCTCTCCCACTCATCTCCATCATTGATTCGTCATCTTTGTGAGATTGGGAGAGAATCCAAGTGCATTGCTTGAGTGATTGCATCTAGAGGCACTTGGTGTTTGTGTTTTGCTGCGGGATTCGCTTGTTGCTCTTGGTGGTTGCCACCACCTAGACGGCTTGGAGGAGCGGAGGAGGATTGGCACGAGTTGGTGATTGTTCGTGATCATCTTCGGTGATTGTGAGGGGATTTATACCTTCCCCGGCGGAGCGCCGAAAGGTAACTCTAGTGGATTGCTTGTGTCATTGAGTTACCTCACTTGTGGGTAGGTTCTTGCGGTGTCTAATTATGTGGACGAGGTTCGTGCAACACCTCTTAGCCGCCGAACCACCAAGTGTTGGTCGACATAACGGGGACGTAGCGTGTTGGCAAGCACGTGAACCTCGGGAGAAAATTGGTTGTCTCTTGCCCTTTTGTATTCTCCCGGTAATTGATAAAGTATTCATCTTGTGATTGGTTCACTCCTCTACGCGACGGTATAATCACCTCACTTACTCATTTATATTTCCGCAAACTAGCTATAACAAGCTCTTTAGTGTAGCTAGAATTGAGGGCTTGCTTTGTGGATTAAGTTCATCTAGTGGAGCTCTTTAGTGTAGCAATTGTGAGAGCTCTTAGTGAGTAGTGACCTAGTAAATTGTGTGCCTAGTAATCATAACAACTAGAATTGTTGTATAGGTGGCTTGCAACCCTTGTAGTGCTAGAGCAAGTTTGCATTTCGCTATTTGCTATACTAATCAAATTGCTCTAGTCGGTTTGTAGATTTTTTAAATAGGCTATTCACCTCCTCCCTCTAGCCATATTAGGACCTTTCACTACGCTATCTTCCTGTCAGTTTTTAAAGGCCCAGGAATTTAGCTATTTCTCTACTTAGGGGTATCATCGTTGTGACAGTTGTACTCCTCCAACGGTCGTATTCATCTTAATTAATCTTTATCTCACTCTTAATGAAGAGTATTTTTCTTAATTGATCTTAATATTCTCCCCCTCGAAATTTGGCATGAACTTTACTGCCATAATTTCGATAACTATTTAGAAAGCCTGTAAACGAGGAGACACTTTTAACTTGCTTCATTCACATGATTATATCATATAAACAAAGTTATTTCTTGATCCGTTTAGGAGTACAATTTCCTTATTTTACTTCAAGAATTCAACGAGATCTTTTATTAACTGTACTTTTGTAAGTCACACTTGCATCTTTTTCTTGTCCTTTGATTAGTATTTATCATGACGGTGCATTTCTATTGTGCCATGGTGAATACTAGATAGCATAAGAGCTACCCAAACTTCTCTCGCTATGCGGGATACAAAAACATTTGAATCATCACAAAACTTCTCCCGCCATGCAGGATGGACTAGCATAATTACTATACCAAAACTTCTCCCCATGCGAGATACATCTATACGAAAACTTAGTTATGACGACTAAAACATTCACTTATACTTTATTTTTCAATTAAATCTTCCCGTTGGTTCCAATTTAATCATAAAATTAGTAAACTAACAAAAAAATTGTCCTAAACTGGCTTGAGTCAAGCCTTTCCATTCACATACCCCAGCATTGCAGCCCGTTGGCATGCAGCCGAGTGATCTCGGTTAATATAAAACATATAATATGCTTCTGCATCAATTCTATATCACCGTTGGGTAGAAAATAGAATTAATGCATAAAAACTCATAAATTAACTTGAAAGACATACAACTACTCTTCAAAATTAAATTCCCCCGTTGGTTCGAATTTAATTAGAAGATAATCAACTTCATTGCAACGGAAACATCTTAATAAAATTCATTCTATTAGTTCAGGAATATTTCTTGGTCCTTATCTACTCTCTGAAAAGTTGACCACGTTGGTGTGAAATTTATCAGAGATTTAAAACTCAAAACTTGAACTCATTGTAATATTGTCATCATCAACGTTGGTCAGAAAATGACAATACCATAATCTAACTTAAACAAAAAATAGACTACTCCTCTAATTAAATTTTCCCGTTGGTTCTAATTTAATTAGAGGATCAACATAATCATAGTTTATTAAATACAACTGCTCTTCAAATTAAATTCTCCTATTGGTTCGAATTTAATTAGAAGATAATAAACTTTAAACTTTGCAGCAGAAACTTAAACATAATTTGTGAATTTTACCCACAGAAAAAATTCTTTTGCTAATTTTCTTGAGCCATTAAACATTTTCTAGGAAATAAATATTTACTGGAAAAAGAAAAAGAAAAAGAAAAAACTGATTCAATTATTTTTATCCTACGCCGCCCAAAGAAGAAATGCCAAATCTCCATTCTTTTGCTCTCTCCCATCTCTGCTGGGCTGGGCCAAAATTCGTCTCTCTCAACTTCCTATCAAATCATGTTCGTTACGCACCATCAAGATCTAGGTGATGGCTGCCTTCTCGGAGGATCAAAACCATGGTAGATATAGAAACCCTAACCCAAAAGAGTGCCTCTCTCTCATTGACTGAGGCCGGTCTCTCTCTCTCTCTTTCTCTCTCTAAAATCTCTCGGAGATGGTGGCGCACATTGAATCATTAAAAGTACCATTGTCGAGCGGCCTAGCAGCTGATGCATTTGGCCGAGCTTGCACAAGCCCTTCTGTTATTCGGCAGCTTCTTCTCAATCGCCGACAGAGTTGTTTTGGCAGGTAGGTCGTCTCCCAAGCCATTCCCCTTTCCCCTTCTTCTCTTTGATTGGATTTTCTTTCTATTCTTCTCGGATCTTGTCTGATTTGGGGTTAGGGTTAGAGACCGGTTACTGTTTTTCTTCCTCGATGAATTAGGGTTTGGGTTAGTGCTTGGGGTTTTAGTTAGGGTTCAAACCCTCTATCTCTTTGCTTCTTCCCCTTCCCCGGTCGCAGATTCAGCCGGTAGGTTCTCTTTTCTTTCTTTCTTCTAGATTAGGGTTTGGGTCAAGGGTTCGGGTTTGGCCGAACCCACTGTTCATCTTCCCCGCCTACTATTTGCGGGTTAGGGTTAGGGTTCGTGTTCTGTTTCACTTTTCTACCCTGATCTACAATCTACACTCTAGGATAACCTGGCTCTGGTACCATTGTTAGTCTCTTAGGATCATTTAGGTGTAGATTAGAGGGTGAATCCGGTACTTGTTTAGTTCAATTCAACCTATAACTTGATACAGAGAGGGAGACAATGAGAGAGGGAGATGTAGGAGTGACTGACCGTCGGCTTTGGGGAAGGATGAGCCGTCCATGTCGAGGTCCAGTCGGTGGCGTCGTCCGGCGGCGGTGTAGAGGTGGTGGTGGCGCTTCCCGTCGCCGGCAGCACCCCTCTCGATCGGTCTAGGTTTATGAAGTAGGTGGGGGCGTCTAGCGGCTCAGGTGAAAATAAGGCCACATCCCTTTAGATTTATGGTCTTTGTCTGTGGCGGGGCCAACCAACCATGGAGCGGTTGGGCGCCCCCGATTAGGACGTGGATCCAAGGGCCTAATTGGCTGTTGAGCCGATTGGTGGAGATCATAGCTAACACTGCCACCCGGTTGTCTCACTCATCACAGATCTCCGACAAGCACAAGAGCTTTTGGTCGTTGACGCACTCCTAGAGATTAGTCTTGCATTATTCTAAGTGCTCGCCCCAACTGCTGGCAGCCTAGGAAGCATCATACTGAATTGTGCATTACTGTTCGAGAGTTGACACGTGGAGCTTGATGGCGTTGTCCCACTGCTCCCTCTCAAATTCGATCTCGGAGAAGTGTCGCTCCCACCTCACATCGAAGTTGTTGAATTGCTTGAGGATCTCATCAAATGCATGCTTGGTATTCGGATCCATGTTGCCACAGAATCTTCGGACGGGTAAAGTATAGGTGTGGCGGCTCAAACTCCATGGCGTGAACGCCGAGGACCTGTGTCTCTGAAACCAGGTGTTAACAACTCCGACGAGGGGCTAGGAGGAAGAAGGGGATCAGTAGAGTTACTGGGTGGCGTACCTGAAAGTTTTCCTTGAGGAAGAAGAGTTAATTTGTGTCTTACATCCTTGAGTTCTCTCGTTTGCTTCCCTCTAATACTTAGACAACTGGCTACACAGGTTACAAGCACACTCCGGGCCGATACATCTTGGGTTTGTGAATCGGCAACGATTTTTCCTTCTGAACCGAGGGGTGTCGATGGGCCAGGCTGATGGATGTGGCGTGGACGTGACAGCCAAATTCTTCTAGCCATTATATAAAAAAAGTTAAATATGCGGCTCGCTAAAAACTAAAGCCCCTAAATGTTCCTTTCGTTCTACCTTGTTAGAAGTGATTTAATTACCTCTCTGACCATGCCCCTGCAACTGAGCAACATCATGTCGTTCAATGCAAGACACACAACAATTGTAGCTCTTTTTTTTTTACTTTCCTATAAGGGCCCCAACCAAGAGCCATGCCAAATCTCCATTCTTTTCCTCTCTGACCATCTCTGATGTGGGCCTAATTCGTCTCTCTCAACTTCCTATCAAATATGTTGGCCACATGATCACAAGATCGGTGATGGGAAGATAGAAGGGAGAGATATGACCATAGGTAGATATAGAAACCACAAAAAAAATTAGCGCCTTTTGCATTGACTGATGTTTCCAGTTTTTTTCTCTCTCTTTCTTCTTGCTATTTTTTCTGGCGGAATATTCGTTCAAGTAGGTACACCGAACCATTACAGACCATAGACATTAGTTTGAAACATACTGTAATTTATACTAGGATGGTCATTTCCAAACCCCGTTGCACATTCATTTATCAGTTCAAAAAGCAAAGGTTTCTCAAGGTTTATTGCTAAAGTGTTGATGCATGGGTCGTTGGTGCGTGCATGGTGATATATCACTACTGGAAACAAGGATTTCTGTCGGCTCGAAAACAACACGGAAATGCAAAATACCAACAGGAAAATTAGAATTTTAATTTTTCACCGCCAGAAATAAAGCAACAGAAAAATAGAATTTGCGTGTCGGTTGTTACATTTCCCTGTCGGTACAGTCATTTCCTTGTCAGTACGACGTCAACAGGAAAAATTCGAGGACGTCGACAGGAAAATAAGGCCACATCTGGTTTAGATTTCTAGTCCTGTCGGAGTAAACCGATAGGGAAATTTGCGGCCACCGTCAGAAAAACACATAAACCAACAAAAAAAATAGGATATGCATTTATAACAATTTCACTTTTAATTTAGATCAATTATACAGTAGTGTTATTCATATAGCACAATAAATGAGACAATCAGCAAGAAATATCATATATATGATAATTGGCACAGACCATCAACATTATATACAAAATCTGTACATATATTATCTAAATATTTGACGTCAATACAAGAGCCTCACTGTCATCTCCTGCTAGCCTAGCAAAACAATCTAGCTGCTTAATTCCATGGGCACTATGTCCTATCTTCCGGTACCCATCTTTGAGGAATTGCAGCGACGGGGTTCTTCATGCTCATTGAGGAAAACCTGCAGTGGAACGTTACACCATTAGTGATCTTACAAATGTTGCACTTCTCAAGTAAATGCTCAAGTGAAAATGATTTCTGAAAAAACAACTAAGTAACGTCTCAGTTCTGCAGCTACTCTTATTTCTATGCAAGACAATTATTGGAGCAAAACTAAATCTTGGACACATATACAAATTATCAACCAATTTAACAGAAACATTAACTAAAGCAATAGAATGAGATAACATCAGTCATGTATATTGATCTTTTAAAGAATCAACAATGTTTTTATATGTATGTAACCTCTTGAACGATCCATGTTGGTTGCGGCGGGTGTTAAGGTGGACGGTTGTTGAATGGCGGCGTGAACCTTGGCCCGGCATTGGCTGCGCATCAGATCACTTTGGAGCACAGATCGGACAGCCCGTGAAGCGATGGGAGGAGGAGTACTGGCAAGAGGCCCCGGGGAGAAAATACCAGAAGTGTCGCCAGATCGGTGAGGTGGGGGGACCAGTACTCACAACCTGTAGGGGGATGGTGCGGACGTTAGTAGGAGGCGATGTCACGATGACTTATTGAAAGTAAAGGCAACTTCAGACGAAAAATCTAAAACTGATGGCAACGAAGGAAACATGTAATTTTGAATGGCAACAAAGGGATTGTTATAGTTTTCAATGGCAATGGAGAAATTTTCTCTTTTTCCACAGCCGCTGTGCCGCACGACGCACACGGCTCGTCCGGAGCTGGCGGGGGTGCACCATGTCCGCGCGTGTGGTGCCACAATAGCCTGGCCACCAAGGCGACGTCGTCGCTCATCGCCTGCGCCATCACCGCGCTTGCCTTTGGGCTGGCCTACAAAGAGATCCACATCGGCGGCCATGGCCGGCCGAATGGGTGTATACGTGTGCGGTCAAAGCTCCTCCAATTACTACTCTACCCTTCTCTCCATTAATTTAATTTTACAAATTTTCTTTTTCAAATTAATTGTTTGTCAAAATAAAAATAGAAAGTACCGAAAAGTGCTAGTAGTATTTTCCAACCACCAAAACAAGCAAGTGTGCACTATATGGAATAGTTTGACTGCAGAACGGAAGATGATAAAATGTGGCATTTCACTTTGTACTTCAACACAATTATTCCTACTATAATCCTTTGAACCAGGTCCACGTTACAGGGGTTGTGCTCCCCATTCGCTAGTGTTCAAACCGGTGAACCAACCATTGTTGCTCATCAGCATTTGGTTATTAGTGTGTAAGAGGAGCTAACGTGGATGAATGATAAAAGCAAAAGTTGTTGGTTGTTACAGGTAAGACAGACAACAATGCTTCAAGTACTCAGCCTTTCCTTTTCATGCATATCTTCTTTTCAGTGCAGCACAGCCACACACAACCTTTTGTATGCACGCACACAGTTCTATCAAAATATATCATATTAATTTGGAACAGTACAAAAGCCAGCAAGTTTGCACGCATGGGGTATCTACTTGCAAATTAAACGTATCACCTTTTGGCAGTAATACACAGCATATATTCCATCATATTTGGTGCATATAGCAACAATCAATTTTTCTTCTGTTTAGAGTTGCATGCATGGCACCAATTGCCAAAGACATAAAGCGTTGAATTTGGGATCACTATGTGAATAAAAAGGGTGTAGAAAAGAGTGGAGTGCAGGTCATTTCCCAGCTTTTTGAGACCTAGTAGTAGCAACAAGGTGAGTGTGTGGATAATTAAAGTGTAATCAGGCTTAGCGGCTTGGGTCAAGCACCTCCCAGGTAGGTAACATGAAAATGTGCAAACGGATTTGAAAATATATATACATATATGTGTGCTTTATGGTTATTGGCTTATTTATTTCGTGATAGTAGATATTGCTAATTTAGAAATAAATTTGAGGACATATTTTATTTTATATTTTAATGATGCAAGTGGTATATGTAATATAGATGCAATTTTAAAGGTACTCTGAAAGCTAAGGTGTCCACAATTGTCAAGCTAGCAAAGGAAATATTCGCTATGCCATCCATGGGGGCATTGGAATAAAATAAAGCATGAACTTCTGATAACAAATAATTGGAAACAGTTTTGATTGCAACAATGTGAACCAATCAAGTGGTTCCCCAATCAAGTACTGGATACCCTGGAGCCCAAGTTTTTCAAACCGTCGCCTTCGAAAACTCCAGCTAAACCTCATAGCTGCATGCTTCACCCTTTATAATCATCCAATCCAAATAGTAAAAAGAAAGAAGTTTTGAAGCGACAGTCGAGGAAAACCTACAAGCACATTTTCAGATTATTTGTGCAACATTCAGAAATATAAGGGAATACCGATTTTGAAGAGTTGATGGTATATTTTTCCGTTTTCCATAATGGAAAAGGCAAAGAGTTGGTATAATATTTAGTCAAATTCAAGGGGAGGAGGAGATTGGGGTGAAATTAAATGTACAAGGAATTTTGCACGAGATTTTTTCCCTCTCCACAATCCAAAAGCTCTGCAAGGACGTGATCATGTTTGTGCAAGAAAAATCTCACTCAAGCATGGGAGATGTTTTATGAAATTTTCAGCCAAGCACCTGACTTAGGACTAGTCCATAAGTGGACTGTTTAGACCCCCTACATGGTGCCGGGTACCAACTTATATATATAGGGTTGGATATATCTGGCCCTGTGCTACAAGAAAGGCCCGTTGCCTTCATCCTGTATCCACTTAGCCCGGTCTAACAGTTCATCCTGCATCCACTTAGCCCGGCCTGACAGTGAAGCTAAATTTAGGCATATCCCTCTAGCATGTATCCACACTCATGTAGGCATGCAGCCTATACAGCTCCACCCATACAGGATGAGTGGAACAGACCAACCAAACACACCCTTTGGGACAGAGAGAGTACCTATGTGTTGATTTCCCCCCTAAACTATGGGTAATTCCTCTGTCCCAAAATAGATGACTTTATACCATTTAAATTTTGTCACAAAATGCTTGACCTTCTCACTTCCTAATGTAACACCTTTTTTTCCGGTACATCTCTATCTTTACTCCTTGAGGGGCAATTTGGTCTTCTAGTTTCAGCGTTGGTTTTCACGAGAAATTGTAGTAAAACGTCATCTAAAGTAGGACGGAGTGAGTAAGTATTATAGAACGAAATGAGTATACAATATTCCTCAAACAAACTCAGGAAAAAATGTCAGGTCTATTTGGATGCTGCCTTCCAAGCAACAATCTGGTGCTGCATGCCTTTGCCTGGCAAGTTTTTAGGGTGCTAAGCAAACCGGGTTGTCATTTCTAAATTTCAAGCCCCGAAGTGATCATATCATCGTATACTCTCTCTCCGTCCCATAAGATGTGTCTCTCACTTCCCTAAACATCATACATTTTTATTTCTGACTAAATATATATAATTAATATTTACGGTACATAATTGATATCATTAGATAAATTATTGAATATATATTTTTATAATAAGTTTATTTAAATATATAAATATTGCTAATATTTTTATAAACTTAGGTAATTTTAAGAAGTTTGAGTACGTGACAAATTAAAGCTCATGCATTTCGTTGATTGCTGAGGGGAGTGGACTCCGAGACCGAGAGCGACCGCTGCTGCAGTGCTGCTACTGCCGTACTCCTACTGCGTGTGGGAGTACCACCAGCTCCAGGTCCAGGTTACCACCAGGTAGTAGTCTGGGCCGTAGGGAGAGAAGGTCTGTGTGGCCTGTGGCTGTAGGAGGGAGATTGGGATTGGGGCCTCGTTTAGATTGAAGTTAGAAATTAGTATTGGGTATCGTAGTATTTTTATTTGTATTTGATAATTATTGTCCAATCATGACCTAACTAGGTTTCAAAAGATTCGTCTCGTAATTTACAATCAAACTATGTAATTAGTTATTTTTTTATCTATATTTAATACTCCATGCATGTGTCCAAAGATTTGATGTGATGGAGAGAGAGTGAAAAAACTTACAATCTAAGGCCTCATCTAGATTGGGGTTAGGAATCAATATTTGGCACTGTAGCACTTTCGTTTGTATTTGACAATTATTGTCCAATCATGGCCTAACTAGCTCAAAAGATTCGTCTCGTAATTTACAATCAAACTATGTAATTAGTTATTTTTTTATCTACATTTAATACTATATCCATGTGTCCAAAGATTTGACGTGATGGAGAGAGAGTGAAAAAACTTAGACAATCTAAACATGGCCTAAACAAGGCGATCACTGGATGGGCCTCGCCACGTCATCCAGACAGTTGGAATCTTCCCGCCTGGATCCCTAGGCCATGGCAATCAATCGCTTTTGCCGGACGTCTCCCCCACATGTAGGCCCCGTGGGCTCCATTCACTTCCTGCGGCGCGGGCCCAGCCCGCGTATCGCGGACGGAGCTACCAGCAGAGACCCTAGTGGCCTAGGAGTAGCCCGGTAGCTAGAGTGCCAGACGCTACCGGCCTTTTGTGACTCTCGAAGTTTTCTTGAATGTTTTCTTGGGTTCTTGCGCTGATCCAGCTGATGTCCGTGTAAAGTAACGTGGTCGACTGGCTGGACAGCTGCGGCTGGTCTGGCCAGCGCTCTCAGTGACACTGTTCACGCGAACAGTGTTATAAGATGAACGATATTTTTCTCTCACAACAATCAGCCGGAACAGTATTTTGGTTTATTTTTCAGTCCTGCCGAACAAGCTGAACAAGCATCAGATCGTGTTGGGATTTGAAGTTTGGGTTTATTTGTGCATCGGTTTTGTGCGTGAAGGTTTTGATCGAGTTTCTTATTTGAAGTTGGAGGTATAACTATCAGTGCATATATTGATTCAAAGAAACGTATGCACTCTGCGCATGATTAGCTCATTGACCCAAACTAGCAAGAATTTGGTACTAGTGAGTTTTGATGTCGCGCCAGTTGAAGTGGTTATGCTATTTTAAGATTGTTATTGTTACATATCACGATAATGATCGGGTGCGATTGCTATTGTCTTAGCCCCTACTTTTTAAATCACTAATATCTAAAAGTATCTTTAATTTGAAACTCATGTTGTTCTTCATCACTTCTTAGAATGGTTACAATCATAATTCATATCTCTTGTCAAGAAATGTGTCTTTTCCTCCTGTTGGACATCAAATTAGAGTATAAATAAATTCAGTATCACTATTAATTGGTAGTTGTAACGTTGTGGTATACCCTCTGTTCCAAAATACAGTTCACTTTGATTTTGTCTTAAATTAGACTTTTCAAATTTTAACCAAGTTTTTAGGAACATATTTGTACATCTATAGGTTTAAATAAATACAATATCAAAACATATTTCGTAGAAATTATAATGAAACTAATTTGATGTTGCAGATGTTGGTGTATTTTTTATAAATTTAAATTTAGTTGAAATTATAGGATATTTGGCTTAGAATAATACCAAAGAGTGAAGTATAATTTGGAACTTAGGGGGCATTATTCACACGAATGGAGAGTGGTCCCGTTCTGTCTACAATTGTTAGTAACACATGAGTGTTATTTTTACCACTGCAATATTTAGGAACACATTCCTGTGTATTCCAAACACTGTTTTACTCATAGGATGGAACTCAACTCGCAAATCCGGAGACAATTTGTAGAGACGGAATTTTATATACAGTAAAAGAGAAGATAAAAAAAAGGGACGGTAAAAGAGATTTAAGTATATTTTGAGTCAAAGTTATTGAGGCAAGGGGGAGGGTAATAAGCAGGCGGGGCAGTTGTCCCTGTTGTGGTCACCTTGTTGCACGAGCAATGGGGGGTGTTCCTTTTCGTTCGCATCGATTGCCTTTTTCCTTACCAAAATGCCGGCCGGCCGGCCGGCCGGCTGCTGCCACTTCATTTGAGATGGTCCAGAGAGTCCGATATTTTGGGTGCAGTGCAGGCCGGGGGGGTCCTTCCGGACACATGTTGCCACGTAGGAGTACTCCTGATAGCAGGTTAGCTCCCTCATCTGGCAAAGGTGGTGTGTGGACTTGCATGGGCCGGGGACGTCCGATGATCCAGCAGCTCATAAATTCAGGGGCCTATCCATCCATCCATCCAACATGCCCGGCCGTACCCATCTGGCCATCAAGTCACTGTCCTCAAGCGATTTCTGGAATCTGGCTATCTACCATACAACTTGCACGTTCTACACCCCTGCACACGTAGCGATCCATCGATATCGACATCGACGTCATCACTCGGGCGCTACAGAAGACCATGCCGATCGCCAAGTGGTTCGTTATCCGGCCGCAGAACCTAGAGCCCGCCGGTAACTAGTACGTACGTACAGGCCATCTCACGCGGACGCGAGGATACTCCTATCTGGATATGAGATGAGTACAGAACTGCACGGTCAGGGTGGGAGCGAGTCGTCAATCGTTATCGTTTGGCACCCTAGCTGCCGGCCGAAGTGACCGGGCGTCACGGGCCAGCCAAACAGGCCGGGGGTGGCACTGGCACTGGCAGCCACGAAGACAGCGAAAGAGACGTGACGAGAGCCCACCCTTCCCGGCCGGGTGGCCCGGCCGGCCGGCGCGTCGCCAACTCGCCAAGCACCCCCACCGACTCGATCGCCTTGTCTGGGTGGGAAGTGGGATCGATATCGCTCACGCCGCGCCACAGAACAGAATCCGTGTTGCCCAGGTGGCGTACGCCGCCCCACGATCCAGCGGCATGTGTGCGTGCCCGGCCGGGTGGGCCGGGGCTCTCTCCCACGGGCGGCGCCCGCGCGCGCAGGTGGTTGGCCGGCGCTGAGTCAACTTGATCGACCCACACACACCGGCCGGTGATGATCCCCACACCACTCGCCGATGGCGGGCGCAGCGCAGCAGCAGCGCGCCTCCGATCCGGCGACGAGGGCAGGCAGGCAGGCAAGCGCACGGGTCTTTGTTGCCCCGCCGGGCGCACCCGGCCGGATCAGTGCCGGACGGGCCACCCCACCTGGGCGCTTTCCAACAGTTGTTGGACCTGGACGAACGCGATCGCCCGCACTGAGCACTTACTTGACCGGGAGATCGACGAGGCCTGCCCCGTGCCCCCAGCGACCTCCCCCGCGCAGCACCAGGTTGTGGCGCGCGGCCGTACCTGCGCTTAGCTAAGCTTCCTGTGGTTCCTGTTTCGTTCGGCCCGAGCCTATTTGGCTATTTTCCGTGTCAGGACCGTCGTTCCTGCCTCAGCTCGTGCGCGCAGCGTGCTTTTGCTACTTGTAAACGTAACACAGGCTTTGCTATAAAAAAAAAGAAAAAGAAAAGTCCGAAAAGATATGATTCCTCTCGGTCTCGGGCGCCGTGCTTGGTGCAGGCGTGCAAGATGCGCGTCCCCAGTTTAAAGTTTGTTGCGCCCACCTAACACTGTGCTTAATTACAGCATGTTTGTTGGCTGTGTTCCTACATTAGAGCATGCTCCAATAGTTGCCGAAACCGGGCTGACATTATGTGTACTGTTCCTTTTCATCGTGTACTCTAGCAGTTTGTATATATATAATAAAGTACGCGTCTTTTTTTGGTCACCGAGATCCGAGAAGCGGTAACCGTACGTGCGCGCGCGCTGCCAATGACAATTGACAACAACCAAACAGATCCATGTGGTTCCCTGCATCGTCTCTTAACAGCATGCAGATGCGCCACATCAGGCCATCACATGTATAATGTATCTTTCTTTCTCGTCACTCGTCAGGAAGCAACTCCAACTGTGGACGAGCTAGCCATATATACGGGTACGGCCATATAATAATACATACCTTGATTTATTTAAATAATTGCACTATTAAAAAAATACTCCCTCCGTTCCATTTTATCTCGCGCAAGTTAGAATGACACGGTCTCCTAGATTACACTTTGACCATTCATTTGTTTTATATTATATTATTTATGCTTATAAATTTATAATATTAGATAGTATAATTCCTTACAAATCTAATTATATAAAGTTTATATTATAATAGTTAAATATTATTAGCCTAATTATTGGTCAAAGTTTTTAAAGTTTGAACCTTGATGTACGTATGCGCCAGATAAAATAGAACGGAGGCAGTAGCATCTAATCTTTAAATAATAGGAGTATACATAAATATCATCTAATCTTGATGATGGGCTAGGCGTCCGGGTGCTTCTAGATTCCTGCTTTTTATATATGCATGTATAAAAAGGAAAAGCATGATTTTTTTTTTAGAAACGAAAAGCATGATACCTGGGCTTGAACGAATGCAGGAGTCCAGAAGTGCTATATATAGCTCACACAGATTCTGGGCTAGCTAGGTGTGGTGCCACGTGAATACATCACAGCATGCGCATACGGTACTAGCAAAAGTATGTATCACACAGCAGCACGCAGCTATGCACACATCCTAGCATGTTTGGTTTGAGAAATAACTACATTCTAAATGAGGTGGTGGATTAATTAGTATTAGCTTATGAGAAATAAAGTAAGCTTATTCTATTTCACAAACCAAACAAAAAAAAGGAGAGCCAAAAGATGATAGACTAGGTCATTCCTCAAACCAAACATATGTTGTTAGTGTACCAAAACATGCATGCTCACATATCAATGGGAAGAATATGAAACCTCTAACGACCCTCCGTTCCAAAAAGAAAAGGCAATTCGAAGTTTGGAAGTCAAAAAAATAGTTTGTTCAAATTTATAGAAAAATAATATCAATATTGACAATATCGTTGTCTCTAAATAGGAGGTTTGCTATGAAAATATATTTCGTAACTAATCAACTGATATTAATTTGGTGCCATAAATATTAGTAGTTTTTTTTATATAAATTGGTTAAACTTTAAATTATTTGATTTTTGAGAAGTGAGAATTCTATTTCTTAGGACGGGGAAGTACTATACGCTAGTTTTTTTCAGCTACTAACAACGCCATGTGTTGGCGCCTGTTGCTATCAATTCAGAGGCCCCACGTGTCTGGTAGGATATCTTGTGGATGTGATCCTGATGTGGTGGGTGCCATAGACAACCCGACCGGTGTGCTCAGATCACTCTGAAGCTCACCATCGGTTGGACGGTTTAAACGAACTTGAAATTGGCTTGAGCTCTGCGTTTGAATAATCCCGCCCATGCATGCGCGTGAATGCATGCATGAATCTATGAAAAAAAAAGTTTCCTGATTCTAATTATTTGAACAGTTTAGCTAAACTTATCGGATCCTCTAACTCTGTATATAAATGCATGTACTCCAGTCCGTGTCAAGCTTTGGAAGTTCTACGTACTGCTTCTTCATGATTATCAGTTACGTTCTTGCGTCACTTTCGCCCTGATTTTCATCAGTAAATTAAACGTACTGGCCGTCTGGCCTATCCGCCTATATGGTTGGATGGTAAGAAACGCCATTGCACGCTTTTTAAGTTTTTATCCACCAAGACTTCAAACTCGTCCTGGATGATTTTTTTAAAAAAAAAATGAACAAAGAGAGGTCAGAGATGCTATTATATTGCAGATAGCAGGTTTCGCACTCTTAACCGTTGTAAAAGCGATAAAGGAGTGACTGATTGATCCCATATAAACGTAAAAAAAAAATACAATATATTTGTGGAAGTGATATTTATACTTACTAACACGACAGTTTGAACGTGTCATTCTTGCATGGAGCCGATTTATACACATACCAATCGATGAATGTGAAATGTCAATTATATATTCCTAACCGGGAGCAATGCACATTGCCTTTTTCTTTGATAAAATTATAATTTATAAAAATGTGTTTTGGTTCCTGGAGATTTCCACCAGAATAAGCTTATGCTAGAGTTTCGTGTAATTCACTCTTTATCCAAACACAAGCTCATGATGGTTAGCACTATGAGATATTATTATGGCCACACAGTTGGCAGTGAGATCGACATGTCACCTTATTAATAATCCATATATAAAATTGGAAAAGGTATAGGAAAGGAGGAAATAAATAAACGGGATAGCAAAAAAACTAAGAATTGTGTGTCGCTGTATGCATGCATGCATGGTTTCAAACACTGACTACCATTGCATGCATGCGATTGGTTCGTGCATATTGTACATTAAAATCTTGCGGTAAAAAGACCTCTTCTATTCCTTAGAGCAATAAATTGCATCCCTGAGGACGTTGTCTAGCTCTACGATACAGACTGCTGCCTCCGGTATATCTTTGGCCAATATCTAGTTACAGTTTCAAAATTTTAACCATCAATAGCTTTCAAAGTATCTAGATTGAAAACATAAAATCGTATCCGTATGTTCCAGTTAATAAAAGTTATAATCACATACAATTATATGATATTGTAGCTAGCAACAGATTCAATAAAAGTCAGTGATTGAAAATTGCACCTCATTCTGCTCGGATATGTCTCACCTTACCTACACCAACCTGAACTTTTTGGGTCCAAATTATCACCCAACCGACCAAACACATGTTAGGAATTTAGGCATTTTCATATTAAATTTAATCTAGAAAATCCATAGCAAATTAGTGACAACATGTATGTACACGTATGTGATATTACTACTTGCACTAGTAGCAAATATGAACATGAACGACATACGGATCATAGCGGAAAAATATTGAATTTAACAAATTCAAGAATAGAATTATACCCAGCAGAGTGACCCATGCTCAAGGCACCGGCGGCTCCACGCGCTACTAGTTGACATAGTGCGTTGCTCGATGTCGCGGACCACAATTGATGCAGGACGATGTTCGCAATGTAGTCCCTCGAACGTCCTCCGGAAAATAGACGATCCGAGGAAGAAGAAGAAGACGTTGGCAGTCACCAGGAAGAAGCGAGCAGTCGCAAAGACGCTCCCCAAAAACCTGATCGCCCGCACACCCGAGTAGGTGTCATAGATGCAAACGGCAGTTCCGGAGGCATGCTCTCCCAACTCTCCATGCACACAGAGGATCGGGACGAGGAAACTAAGAAGGCAACACAGTAGTGAGAAGTGAAAAACACTAATTGACTATCTTAGGATTTTCCAAACTAGAAACTTTCAATGATAGCTCTATTGTTGTTGTGTTTTTTTTCCTAGGAGAATTGGTACATATATATATATACCTCCACATCAACTAACAATATGGTACTAACTGACGTTGCACCTTCCATCTCTACTCATGGGCTTAAACAATAAAGTCCATTAAGGAACACAAATATTGAGCCTTTGAGATTTATTAGAATTTTTTTATATGGATTTAGGGAATTTTATCCATGTAAATTCTAACAACACACACTCTCAGCCCACGATTTCTGATCTCTGGCGAGATCCGATCTTGTCTTCTCCTCCATATTCGATGAGTATGTAGCCCAACTTCTTCAACACTGGTGTAGGAAACGGTCCAATAGGCATTTGTGGTGGTTCAAGGGGACGATTAAATGCAAGATGGCAGACTAATTTAAAGGGAGAAGGCCAACACGCTGGAGGAGCGTGGAGGTGATCGATCAGTGGGCAGTGCTGCGAGGGCGCTTCTGGCCAGGAAACAGAGAGGTTGGTTAGTGGCATGGGAGGGTCGAGGCAGCGGCAATTCGACAGTGGCAAATTGGAGATGGGTTAGCGTGATGGTGGGAAATAATGGGAGCCAACTCTCGCTAATATATGAGGATCACAGACGTATATATGTGTTGAACAGCGGAAGCAGGGACAACGATGCAATCCGAGACGTCGATCAGGAGCAATACGAAGAAGGAAAAAGAGACACTGGTCCAGTGTCCTGCTAGGCCTTTTGTAGATGAAGTTTTCTTAGCGGGCCCATCTACCGTTTCCCACTCTGTTCGTACGCGGGCCTCTTAGTTAATCCAACACAGTGCAAATCTGATGCATGCATGCATGCCATCCCTACGCGACCTGAGATCGATCTTCAATTCAGTTTATAGGCAACATGTGACTAGGTGTTTTCAAGTAGACATGTCTTGTGGGCTAGGCTGTAGTTGCTCGGATCACTAGACGTCCCTACAGATCTGTGGTTGCCCCAGTCCCCCGAGCGCGTTAAGAGGTCCAGTTCCTCCGTGCGCACGGGTCGAGTGCGGATTACCACAAGGCACAGGCAGAGAACACCGCCACCTGCGTCACGCCGTCACGGACACACCAGCAGAAACGCACTAAAACAATCCACGACTGTGCTGCTACGCATGCATGGTGTCCCGCAGGTTCACTTTGCAGGCCGGTCTGAGCCTCTGCCACCAGAAAGAGGCCGTGAGATAGACCACACGAGCACTCGCGGCTCATGGTGGTGCTGGTCCACGTAAAAACGGGGGCGGGCCGGGTTTGGATTTAATCGTGGGCTGTAAAATATCGAGCCAGAGGGGCCCAGACTAGCATAGGGAGGCAAAACGGGCAGAGCTGGCCGATGACATGTGCAGCGGCTGCCACAGCAGCCAGCTGCTGGTGTCTGGACAGTCCCAATTGGACTGCCCGCCCGGTTCAGGGCTCACGGGTCCCCCTCGCTGCCCGACGATACACACCTGCAGCCGTTGGCTCTGCAGCAGTTACCACCACCATGCTTATCCGTCGTATGTGCACGTAGTACGTACGTACAGTACATAACAACAGTAGTGTGTATAGCGTGGCAGTGGCTGGCCTGGCCCCGCCGCCCGCGTACTACAGCGTACCAGTTCCAGGGCTGATGAGGACCCGGCCCAGCGCTGGAGCTCCGGCCGCATTGGTCCCAGCCCGGCAGCTCTGGGCGCGGCTAGCGAGCGACCTCAGCCCTAGGAACTTGGAATTTGATGCGACTGTAGCATCTTTGTTTTTATTTGGCAATTAGCGTTTAAACATGGACTAATTAGGCTCAAAACGTTCGTCTCGTAATTTTCCATCAAGCTGTGCAAT
This sequence comes from Miscanthus lutarioriparius, assembly GCA_904845875.1. NCBI lineage: Eukaryota > Viridiplantae > Streptophyta > Magnoliopsida > Poales > Poaceae > Miscanthus > Miscanthus lutarioriparius. The sequence goes on from CAJGYO010000008.1 coordinate 11,136,465, forward strand.
TAGTTTTTTTTCATCTACATTTAATGCTCCATACACGGGCCACAAACATTCGATATGACAGGTACTGTAGCATTTTTTTTAAAATTTGGGATACAACTAAACAAGGGCCAGTTGCAGACTTGCATGGGCGAGTGGGCGCGCGCATGCGGCCGCATGCAGCTGGCGGTCCAGCAGCCCGGTACGGTGCATGTTTGTCAGCTCATCAGTTCTGTTCTGCATGCTCCTCTGCTGCCGCCGCTGCTCGATTGGTGCGCGCTCGTGCAGCGCATGCATGCAACTCGCTGGCGCAGCCGCTGGCAGGGCCGTACTACGCCGCATGACCATTCGGGGCGTGTTTAGTTCAGCGAGTTGGAAGAGTTGGAATTCGGCGTTACTGCAGCACGTTCGTTTTTATTTGGCAATTAATGTTTAAACATGGACTAATTAAGCTCAAAACGTTCGTCTCGTAATTTTCTACCAAACTGTACAATTAGTTTTTTTTCGTCTACATTTATTGCTTCCATATATAGAGAGCCGTAAACATTCATGATGTGTTAGATTTCGAGATTTTCATTGCAAATTGATGCTTATACGTGAACGCAAGCCGCCGACGTAGTACTTATGACATCGTGAAATTTTGGCTGGATCCAGAGAGGGCTGGCTGGGCTCAGGCTAGCCATATCCCGCTGGATCATGCGTGGCTATGCCTTTTTTCTGATTTTACGTGAAACAGCGAACACGCACTCGCCCATCATCCGTTGCCCGGAATTCCAGGCTCCAGAGAGGGCTCAGCTGGGCTCAGGCTAGCCATATCCCGCTGGATCATGCGTGGCTATGCCTATGCGTTCTGATAGTACGGTATCCAGCGACCAGCGGTCGCCGGCCGGCCGGCCGCGAACGCGCCATGTCCCGCGCGGGGCCGGGGGACTGGCCGGCGTTCGGGTCGCGGGGATGCGTGCGGGGAGCTTCACGTACGTCGTACGTGCCCGATCAAGTAACCTCCTCTTTCCGATATTTGATTCACTCATGGACCAATCCAAATTCCAATCAGCAGCTTTCGTGGACGTACGCTTCCCAACGGCTCGTGACGATACGCGAAGTAGTAGTATGTTCGAATGGTCACGTTTGACGCAGTTTCAGCAACACCTCGGTGAACTATTCTGAACTGTTTTTTTTTTTGTCAGGCTATTTTTTAAAAAAAACAGCTTTACCCATGAAACTCGCTAAATCGTGCTCTTACCTGGAAATAAGTGGAATGAAGCTGAAAATTGTAGTTTTTCATAGATTCGTCTTAACTTACTGGCCCATTGTGTACGGATGCCAGATTTGCCCACGCGCGGACTCAGCTGCTGGGGCACAGGCGCCATTGCTGTCAAGGTGCGGCCGTGGCCGTCGGGTCTCGTGGTGTCCGGGACGCAGACGTCGGGGCGCGGCCGCCGGGGTTGCGCGGTGTCCGTGGCATGGCTCTTGGGGCGTGCAGGATGCAACAACGCGGTGAAGAGGCGTCGTGCGCGGGTGGCTGGGAGACGCGGCCGTGAGAGGCATGGCAGGCTGCTGGGCTTGTGGGCGTGTGCGTCGGGAACAAATACCATGTGAAGAAGATGAGGAAAAATAGAGAAGAAAAGAAAATCTAAGGGTGCTATTCAGCCCGATCGGCTGGGGCTGGCTGGCCAGCCCCCTCACATGGATACTATTCACATGATCAGCCAGCAGTACTTCTCTCTCACATAAACGAACCAGCCAACCGAACAGGCTGATTATTGTAAAAAAAAATCCATCATGCGAAGCTTTTGCCAAACGGGGTCACGAAAACAACTTAGTTGTTTTACCGGTAAAGTTGCTCGGTGAGCTAAAATAAAAAAAAACAGTTTCATTGGTGAAGCTGAACTCTGCCAAACGTGAAATATATCTGCAGACAATATAGACATAGTAGTAGTATATACGAAGGCAATACGTACGTGGCTCATATAAAACTCAATCTCTACTTAATATTCCAATAATGACAACGCCCGTATATATAGTAGGGACCTTCCCACGATCTATCATCTATGCACTATGCATGGTTCACCGTTCACGTGCAAGCTAGTAGAGCGCTGCGCGATATACAGTGGCTTACGATAGATGGACGCGTAGTACGATGGCTTATGAATTATGATGCGCTTGAGAAGGCACTGCGCACTGTGGCGGTCCGTGCTACTAGTGTGCTTATGGAAACAGCAACAGCAGCAGATGCAGATCGTGCCGCGCGAAGGGCCGCGTGCAGGCCAAGGACGGCGGCGGGCGCGGGAACCGCAGCGTCCAGCGAGCCATCCTCTCCATCACTTGTTCAATCTCGGCACCAACGGTCCTGCTCAGATACTCAGATAGTCCACCATCACTTTCGACCGCTGCTACAAGGTCGCCACTCGGATCCACAATTGCTGCATGCACCATTAAACGGATCAAGCATGTGTTGGCACATAACATTGGTCGTACCAACAAAAGCGACGACAGTACAGAAAGGACATGCTCAAAATTAGGGATGAATGGGACCAAAAATAGGAGACAAGCGTTTATAACGATAGAAGAGAGCTGGAATATGCTCTCATGTATAATGGTCAATGGGGTCAAAGCCACACCACACAGTCACTCTTAACCAAGTATAGGATATTATCAATTTGGATTAACTCATTCAAATCTTGTAATGAATATTTTGATTCCTAAATAATCTCAAGGGAAAAAAATTTAACTAAAATTTTTTAGATTCACTGTTGTGTTAAGTTTTTTTTAGAGACGGTCAAACATCAATTTTACAGAGGTCTAGGCAGCCACCCTTGTTGGTAGGTCTATGAAAACTAGTATTAGCAGAGGCAGAGGTAGAAGGAAAGCCCGCATATGAAACGATATTTTTAAGAGATCAATCTCTCTTATAATGCCCGCCTCTAGAAATAAAAAACAAAAAAATTGAACCCCTTCCTACTGCTCTGGCTTGTGATCTTGCCCGGCTAGAGCAACCTTTAGGGGTCATTCACAGCTTCCTGAACAGAGATACATAGATGTAGTGTCTTAGCAGTTCGGACTAGCACCCAAGGAAACTAAGAATTACCTTGGAGATTTTCTACAACTTCCAAAGGTAATGATATTATTCTTTGGGGTTCAATTTCGCTCTTAAGATAAAAATTTGCCTGCCAAGAATATTCTATTTTTTGGTATTGAGAGTCTGATTTCTAGATAAATTGAATTGCATGACGTGATCATTAAATAAATCGTTAAGCCATAAATCATCGAGATAACCACGTAACAAGTTGAACGTCCAGTTGTAACGTATGGTATGTTTGCAAGTTATATATATACATTGGAGATGCAGTGATGCTTGATCTATTGGTCCCGTTTATTAGACGACAAGCGTTAGCGTACGGGGGGCTAGCAGCTGCTACTCCATAGGTAATATCCATAGTATGTCTTGTTTGAATGCGCATGTATTCATCTCAATTCACATGTGTTGAAGTGGATTGGAGTGAAATTAAACTAAATTCCATTCCATTCCACTCCTCCAACACATGTAAATTCTATTCATTCCACCTCAACATAGGTGGATTAGAGTGAATACACATGCATATCAACAAGGCCGTAATAGATCGATAATCCAGTGAGCCGTGGGAATGATGACAACGATGAGGAATGCACTGCAGTTGCAGCACACGGCTGCACATGCACGCGCTCCATTAACATGATCGACGCGCGCGTTTATAGCCTGTTCCACGAATCTCTGGCGGCGCAACACGTACTATGCATGTGCCCAATTGTTACTACAAGCTGATCGACCATTCGTTAGAGCTCACTAGAGTTGTGGGTATCGAACCGGCTGGTCGTAGTGCGTGTCAGAGCTAGCGATAGCTGCAAGAGAGAGAACACTGTAGAATGAAGATGATCAACTGGACCGAATGCATTGATCATATACGGTATACATTTATAGGTTACAATGGCCTTTGGCCATGACTACACACACTACTCACGCGTGAGTGGGCGAGCACCTAGAACGGAGAGTGTGCGCTGTGAAGACCGGGCGCGCATGTGTGCGCAGTAGAGCGCGCTCTCCGGAGGCCGTTGGCGCGGCGAGTGCGCGAGGAGCACTCGGGAGCGCAGGACGTGGGCAACGCAGGAGACCTGGACGAGCTCTAGCCGTTGGAGACGTTGATCCGCTAACAAACCCCCCCCCCCCAGTCTCGATGTCGGTCATGGTGACGGAGAGGCTGTCCCTGAAGTCGTTGAACAACGCCGAAGGAAGGCCTTTGGTGAACACATCAGCGAGTTGCCGCGCACTGGGAACTTGCGTGACACGGAGCTCACCAATGGTGACCTTCTCCCAGACAAAATGAATATCAAGCTCTATGTGCTTGGTTCGCCGGTGGTGCACTGGATTCCGGGCCATATACACGGAGGAGATGTTGTCGCAGAAGGCGATCGTCGCGGAGGGGACCTTGCAGAGCAGCTTGGTGAGGAGGTGATGAAGCTAGGAGCACTCAGCGATGGCATTCGCGATGGCTCGATACTCCGCCTCGGCGCTCGACCTCGAGACCGTAGTCTAGAGCTTAGAAGACCATGAAATGAGGGAGTTGCCGAGGAAGACGCAGAAGCCCGATGTAGATCGACGCGTGTCGGGGCATCCAGCCCAGTCCGCGTCTGAGTAGGCGGTGATCGTCGGCGTCGTGGCGGCGCGCAGCTGAACCCCGAGGCCAATTGTCCCTTTGATGTACCTAAGGATGCGCTTCAGCATTGTCCGATGCACGTCTCGCAGAGCGTGCATGTGCAGACATACTTGTTGCACGACGTATGCAATATTAGGATGAGTTATCATCAGATACTGCAGGGCACTGGCGATGCTCCGGTAGGAGGTAGAATCGTCGATGAGCTTGCCATCTGTCGCTGAAGCCTTTTGCTTTGTGTCTGCTGATGTTGCGATAGGCATGCAGTTCTTCATTTCGGCGCGCTCCAGAAGTTCTTCAGCGTACTGGCCTTGGGAGAGGAAGAAGCCCTCATGATTTCGGCGAATGCTGATGTCGAGAAAGTGATGGACTTGTCCCATGTCCTTCACGGCGAATGCGTCATGAAGCCGCGCGATGACATGCTGAAGTAGGTGTGTCGATGAGGCTTAGAGGATCATGTCGTCGACGTAGAGGAGGAGATATGACGTCTCGCCGTTGCGGTGGCACACGAAGAGCGATGAATCAGCCTTCGATTGGGCAAAGCCCAGCGATGTCACAAGGGCGACGAAGCGCTCGAACCACGCCCGTGGTGCTTGTCGGAGCCCGTAGAGCGACCTGGAGAGGAGGCAGACGTCGTCAGGGCGGTGTGGGTCGACGAACCCGGTGGGTTGCTGACTGTACACCTGTTCTTTTAAATTTCCGTGAAGGAAGGCGTTTGAAACATCAAGTTGGTGAGCCGACCAGTTGTTCGTGGCCACCAGCGTCAGTACGGTACGGATGGTGGCTGGCTTGACCACCGGGGAGAACGTCTCCCCAAGTCGACGCCGGGTTGTTGATAGAACCCACGAACGACCCATCGAGCTTTGTAGCGCTCGAGGGTGCCATCAGGATTCATCTTGTGCTTGAAGACCCATTTGTCGGTGATGATCCGAGCGCCTGGAGGTCGCGGCACAAGAGTCCATGTCCGGTTGGTCTGCAACGCATCAAACTCTTGTTTCATTGCAGCGTACCAGTTTGGATCCTTCATAGCGGTGTGGACACTTTGAGGGATCGGTGAGATGGTGGCCTCCACCGCCAGTGCGTACTTCGGATTGGGCTTGTGGATCCCGGCACGCACCTGAGTCACCATCGGATGGCCAGTATGCCCGGCATCGTGTGAGGGCATGTCGGGCGATGCCACGACAGGCGAGGATGTAGACGGCGTGTTGGAGGGGTCCTTGATGCTGTGCGCAGCAGATGTTGGTGATGTCGCGGCAGTGCCGGGAGCCGGAGATGTGCGATGCAGACGCACGGTGCATGCGTGCGTCGGGTGAGGCGTGAGCTCGACGACGAGGCGGGGTGGTGACTACGTCGGCGAGACATGCACGATGCCGTGAGTTGGCGAGGGAGCTAGCGGTTCACACGGCGCGAAGCGCGGTACGTCGACGTTGGCCGCGGTGTTGTCGCAGAATGGGAACACTGCTTCATCGAAGATGACGTGCCGTGACGTGATGACATTGCCGGTGGTTAGGTTGTAGCAGCGGTACCCGCGATGATCCACTGGGTACCCAATGAAGACGCACGGCGTGGAACGTTCGGCGAGCTTGTGGCTCGAGGTGGCGATCAGGTTGGGGAAGCACCGGCACCCGAACACGCGAAGCTCGGCATAGGAGGGCGCCACACCGAAGAGCAGGGCGTACGGCGTCATGGAACCGGTGGCTCGGTAGGGACGGCGGTTGATCAGGTACGTAGCCGTAGCAAGCGCCTCAGCCCAGAACGTCAGTGGAGCTGCACTGTGAATTAGCATTATGCGCAAACAATCATTAACAGTGCGGAGAATTCTTTCGGCTTTCCCGTTTTGCTGTGACGTATACAGGCAGGAGAGACGTAGCTGGGTGCCAAGAGAAGATAGTAGGAGACGCATGGCGGTGGAGTCATACTCCCAGCCATTGTTAGTCTGGAAAGCTAGGATGGGTAGGCGAAATTGAGTATGAACGTAAGAAATAAACGCTCGAATGGTAGGGAAAACATCAGATTTATTGTGAAGTGGAATTGTCCATAGGTAATGCGTGTAATCATCAAGAAAGACAACATAATATTTATAACCAGAATGACTAAGAACGGGTGATGTCCAAACATCTGAATGAACAAGTTGAAAGGGGAAAAAGTCTGTGAAGTAGATTCAGTAAATGGTAAATGAACATTCTTGCCCAACCGGCAAGAAGAGCATGAGTGAGCATCAGCTTTATTACACTGAAAAGAAAAGGTTTACAAAACTTGAGAGGTGACTGGATCTCCAGGGTGTCCTAGTCGCTGATGCCACAAGGATGTCGTCGAGGAGGCCGTGAGAGCTTGATGATGAGGAAGACGGAGAGGGTAGAGATCACCGATGCTCTCACATCGGAGCATCTTCGCCCTGGTAAGAAGATCCTTTATAGAGAAACCATATGGATCAAATTCAATGGAAACGTTATTATCACGAGTAAGATGGAGAACTGAGATCAAATTCTTAATGAGTGAAGGTGAAATAAGAACATCATTGAGGTGAAGAGGGGAAGTGGTCGTAGGAATGAGTGTGTGTGCTTGGTGGGTGACGGGCATCCGTGCACCATTCCCTACTGTGATGATGGAGTTACAGGGCCGAAGGGTGGAAGAGGAAAGTTACCAGGAGAGGATGACATGTGCGATGTCGCGCCTGTGTCGAAGTACCAATCCGAGGCACTCGGTGGATGGTGCTGGACGCCGGTGGATTGGAGCGCTACGTAGAGGGCACTGTTGTTGAAGATGTTGGATGGACCGGCCGGTGAAGGCGGTGGAAGATGGGTGGCCACCATCGCTTGTTGTGGCTAGAACGGAGGCTGGGTCCTAGAACACCGGCACCAGGGGCACGGAATGGCATGGGCCAGGCCTGCACCATGCCTTGCCATGGATTGTAGCCCACGGCCCAAGATGTGAACTAGTTGTTGGAGGAGCGCGAGGACCCGCCGCCATTGCCGTGCCGCCGATCGGAGTGGTTGTTGGATCGGTTGGCGCCGCCGTTGTTGGAGCGGTTGTTGTATTGCGGCACGTTCGACGCTGGAGATCCATCGGTGGTGCCGGCTATGGCAGAGCTAGAGGAGTCGTTGGATCGCTCGCCATGGGTCGCGACGAGAGCTTGTCCAGCTTTGGCGTTAGTGTCGTGCTGGAAACTAAGTTCCTCAAGGAGGAGGAAGGAGCGGGCGCTCATGAAGTTGTGCGGCGGGGACTTGGAGGTGATCACCGGCTTGACGTAGCGGTACCGGGGATTGAGGCCACAGAGAAGATTGAGCACCTGACTGGGCTCAGAGACGGGGTGGCCGATGTGACGCGGTTGATCGGCGAGTCACTTCAACTTGGTGCAGTAGTTGTTGATCGACATGTCCCCCTGCTGCAGAGATCGTAGCTTGGCTTCTAGGTACACCGCGCGCTGCAGCTCGTTGTCCTGGAAAAGTCCCTCGATGGCGTGCCAGAGGGAGAAGGCGGTGTTCCGTTCGCAACAAACGATGTCAAAGACGCCCTTGGAGACAGTGGTGAGGATCCAGTTGGTGACGCATGAACCCACCATGTGGCATTCTCCATTGCGCTCATCGGACGGGGTGGGCGAGCGAACGTGGCTCTCAAGGCCGAACTTGCTGAGAGTCGAGTCGAAGAAGAGACGCCATTGGCCGTAGTTCCCCTCGTCCATGTCGAGGGTGACTGGAACATGGTGACAGATGGAGATCGTCTGAATGACAGTGGTAGGGGCAGGGGCGACGAAGGAGCCGTCATCAGAGGAGTTGTCAGAGGGAATGGAGGAAGGCGCCATTGGTGCGGAAGGGGAGGCAAAGGGGTTCTGGAGGATCGAAGAGGAGGTTGATACCATGTAGAATGAAGATGATCAACTAGACCAATTGCATTGATCGTATACGGTATACATTTATAGGTTACAATGGCCTTTGGCCATGACTACACACACTACACACGCGTGAGTGGGCGAGCGCCCAGAACGGAGAGTGGGCGCCATGAAGACCGGGCGCGCATGTGTGAGACAGGGTGGACGATGTCACACAGTTGATCGGTGAGTCGCTTCAACTTGGTGTAGTAGTCGTTGATTGACATGTCCCCCTACCGCAGAGATCGCAGCTCGGCTTCTAGGTACACCGCGCACTGCAGCTCGTTGTCCTAGAAGAGTCCCTCGATGGCGTGCCAGAGGAAGAAGGCGGTGTTCCATTCGCAACGAACGATGTCAAAGACGCCCTTGCAGACAGTGGTGAGGATCCAGTTGGTGATGCATGAACCCACCATGCGCCATTCACCATTGCGCTCATCGGACAGGGTGGGCGAGCGAACGTGGCTCTCAAGGCCGAACTTGCCGAGAGTCGAGTCGAAGAAGAGACGCCACTGGCCGTAGTTCCCCTCGTCCATGTCGAGGGTGACTGGAACGTGGTGACGGATGGAGATCATCTGGATGACAGTGGTAGGGGCAGGGGAGACGAAGGAGCCGTCATCAGAGGAGTTGTCAGAGGGAATGGAGGAAGGCGCCATTGGTGCTGAAGTGGAGGCAAAGGGGTTCTGGAGGATCGAAGAGGAGGCTGATACCATGTAGAATGAAGATGATCAACTGGACCAATTGCATTGATCGTATACGGTATACATTTATAGGTTACAATGGCCTTTGGCTATGACTACACACACTACACACGCGTGAGTGGGCGAGCGCCCAGAACGGAGAGTGGGCGCCATGAAGACCGGGCACGCGTGTGTGAGATGGGGTGGCCGATGTCACGCAGTTGATTGGCGAGTCGCTTCAACTTGGTGCAGTAGTCATTGATCGACATGTCCCCCTGCTGTAGAGATCGCAGCTCGGCTTCTAGGTACACCGCGCACTGCAGCTCGTTGTCCTAGAAGAGTCCCTCGATGGCGTGCCAGAGGAAGAAGGCGGTGTTCCGTTCGCAACCAACGATGTCGAAGACGCCCTTGCAGACAGTGGTGAGGATCCAGTTGGTGACGCATGAACCCACCATGCGCCATTCACCATTACGCTCATCGGACGGGGTGGGCGAGTGAACGTGGCTCTCAAGGCCGAACTTGCCGAGAGTCGAGTCAAAGAAGAGACGCCACTGGCCGTAGTTTCCCTCGTCCATGTCGAGGGTGACTGGAACGTGGTGACGAATGGAGATCGTCTGGATGACAGTGGTAGGGGTGGGGGTGACGAAGGAGCCGTCATCAGAGGAGTTGTCAGAGGGAATGGAGGAAGGCGCCATTGGTGCTGAAGTGGAGGCAAAGGGGTTCTGGAGGATCGAAGAGGAGGCTGATACCATGTAGAATGAAGATGATCAACTGGACCAATTGCATTGATCGTATACGGTATACATTTATAGGTTACAATGGCCTTTGGCTATGACTACACACACTACACACGCGTGAGTGGGCGAGCGCCCAGAACGGAGAGTGGGCGCCATGAAGACCGGGCGCGCGTGTGTGAGACGGGGTGGCCGATGTCACGTAGTTGATTGGCGAGTCGCTTCAACTTGGTGCAGTAGTCATTGATCGACATGTCCCCCTGCTGTAGAGATCGCAGCTCGGCTTCTAGGTACACCGCGCACTGCAGCTCGTTGTCCTAGAAGAGTCCCTCGATGGCGTGCCAGAGGAAGAAGGCGGTGTTCCGTTCGCAACCAACGATGTCGAAGACGCCCTTGCAGACAGTGGTGAGGATCCAGTTGGTGACGCATGAACCCACCATGCGCCATTCACCATTACGCTCATCGGACGGGGTGGGCGAGTGAACGTGGCTCTCAAGGCCGAACTTGCCGAGAGTCGAGTCGAAGAAGAGACGCCACTGGCCGTAGTTCCCCTCGTCCATGTCGAGGGTGACTGGAACGTGGTGACGAATGGAGATCGTCTGGATGACAGTGGTAGGGGTGGGGGTGACGAAGGAGCCGTCATCAGAGGAGTTGTCAGAGGGAATGGAGGAAGGCGCCATTGGTGCGGAAGTGGAGGCAAAGGGGTTCTGGAGGATCGAAGAGGAGGCTGATACCATGTAGAATGAAGATGATCAACTGGACCAATTGCATTGATCGTATACGGTATACATTTATAGGTTACAATGGCCTTTGGCTATGACTACACACACTACACACACGTGAGTGGGCGAGCGCCCAGAACGGAGAGTGGGCGCCGTGAAGACCGGGCGCGCGTGTGTGCGCGGCAGAGCGCGCTACGTTGGCACGGTGAGTGCGCGAGGGGCGCAGGACGTGGGCAACGCAGGAGACTCGGACGAGCTCTAGCCTGTTGGAGACGTTGATCCGCTGACACAAACGACATGCGTGCAGTCAGAGCAACGGTAGGCAAATTTACGACTGGTACGAGTGAGGAGTGACTGAGCCGACCGGCATATCCATGCATGCTCACTGCTGCGCTGCGCAGAGGATTGGATACGTATATCATCTTTCATCTCATTTGTATATCTTGTCAGAGCTCTGCTCTGCATCTGCTGGCCCATGTTTCCAAATACCTGACGTGACATTTACTAAAACTTTAGTACTACTTAGGGCCTATTTAGTTCGCCCCTCCTCAAATTTAGTGACTAAATTTTAGTCATTTTTAATCACTAACATGTCAAATACTCCACTAGTGTTTAGGGGTCACTAAATTTTAGCGACTTTTAGTCACAAAGAAGTAGCTAAAAGTAACTAAAGTGTATATGGAATAGCTACTTTAGTGAATGGAACCAAACAGAGATCACTAAACTTTAGAGAGGTCACTAAACTTTAAACTTTAGGGGCCACTAACTTTAGTGGTTACTCGATGAATGTATCCAGGACAGCGGGGCTAGCTTAATTAGTAATTAGGCCTCCCTAAAGCAGACGCGGATTAGCTTTATATACTACTATTTGGGAAAAGGTCAAGGGCGAGAGATCGATGCATGCATGCAGCTGTCGCAGGTGAAATTTTCGTATTTTGGTCATTTTTTAAAACAATTTTTAGAAAAATACCAACGCCAAAACATTTTCTGAAAATAGACCATTTTTAGGCGTCTTAGCGCATGACGCCGAGATATGAGGCTCGGCGTCGTGTCACTCGACGCCGAGAATCGCCACATCACACGGAAGACCGGGTCGTCGTCGACACGTTGGCGCGTGGGTCCAAGACGTCGGCGTCGTGTCGCCCGTCGCCAAGTACCCAACCTCGGCGTTGCAGACCGAAGGCCGAGCTCTCGCCCCATCCGGGCGCTTGCCCAGCGGCCCAACAAAGCACGGTGGCCCAATGACTCGGCGTTGGGTCACTTAACGCTGAAGCCTCCAGACCTCGGCGTGACCCGACTCAACGCCGAGGTTTGGACCCTTTAGGCCATGGCCGAGGCCCCTTCTTCTTGTTCCTCCTCCTCCATTCCCCACGGCTCCCAAATCCCCCAGCCCCCACGAAACTCTAACCTCCAAAATCGACCCCGGTGCGGATCTTGTCCTCCCGAAGCTTCCTCGAGGTAATGGTCCCTCCCCTCCTCCATTCTATCCGCGTAGATGTGCTTACATTGTCCCTAATCATTTGGAATCATGGTTGTTTGGTGATTTGGTATATTTGTGTTTGCATTTGCAAAATGTATGGCTTAGGATCATTAAGTGCATTGTTGTTTAACTGTTTTATGTGATGAACATGTTAGGTTAGTTTGGTTTCTAGTTATTTTGGTCATTAGGGTTATTTGTTTATTGTAGGTGTCATTAGGGTTAGTTATTTGTTGCTCATTAGGGTTACTATGTATTTTATTTATTTGTTGGTCATTACATTTCAATTTGTTATGATCAAGGCATTTTGCCAAGGTACTCCTCTTTCCCCTCTTTCAATTCATTCATTTAGATTCGTTTGTTTTTGAACTTGGCATTATAGGTTTGGTTCATGTTCATGTCATTCGTGCAATGTATGGTGGTTCAAATGATTGAATGACCCAAATGTATGGTTGTTGGTGTTGTTGTTGTTGTATATGTTATGGTTTATAATCATCGAGTTAAATTTTGTGTTTGTTGGGATTCAAATTTGTTTAGGGTTTGTAATGAAAAGCTTATTTGGGAGGTATGGTGATGTAGTGTAAGTACCTTTACATTCGTTGCAAGGTACTTTGGATTGATTTTTTTTCTACGTAATGTTAGGATGCCAAGGCGTGGTAAAGCTCGTATTCCAAGGTAATCCCAATGTTTATTCATTATCTGTGCAACAAATAGAAAATCTTAGGTTTAGGTTTGGTTCTCCGTTAATATGACTAAATTCTTTCAATTGTAGCTATGGTCGCCAGAGGGCAAATCCCTACGACCTAAAGCCTCTCCCTGAAGGTGTTCCTCGACCAATGTGCTTTTGTGGTGATCCTTGCAAGGTAGACATCTCTGAAGATGAGGAAACATATAGACAGAGGTACTGGATGTGTCCCAATTATGCATGGGAACCTACAAAGCAACAGCGCCGTGCATCGTTTGTGAGGAATTTTTATTGTGTTAATTAATTTTCTTGTGATATTAAGTATTGCTTATTTATTTGTTTTGTAACAATTTATTTTTCTTGCAGACCGTTCCACCAATGTGTGACTTTGAGCAGTGGATTGACACTGAGATCAAGGAGTCGGACAAGCAGCGTCTAGAAGGCCTGAAGGAGTGGGATGCACGGAGGTTAAGGAGAGGTTTGAGCAGAGACGCAGACCGGAGGCTATAGAAAAGGAGCATAAGGAAGAGGAGGAAAGGAGGCGTGTTGTTGCGTCTGCAGGCGGAGAGGAGAAGAAGCTTGAGCGTGCGCGAGCGAAGGCAGTGATGGAGGAGAATTCCGATGCCGAGAGGAAGGGAAAGTGGCCTCGTTGCACTCAAGAGGTATTTGGTTCATTCACGAGCGATGTCGTGTAGCCCTAGACTTTTTTACTATGTTGTAATGCACTCGCTTTTATTTGGATGAACTTATTCCCTGGACTTTTTTATTATGTTGTAATGCACTATGATTTTATTTTGAGATGGTCTTATGCCCTGCACTTCGTTAACTATCCTAAGACCGTAGTGGTACTGTTTGTATCTTTGAAAAAGACTACTTGTGTTGTTGCGATCCTTTGAAAGGGCTACAGTACTATTGCGATCCTTTGAAAGGGCTACAAGTCTATTTGAAAACTCACTTTGAAAAGCCTAGATTCGATTTATTGTTGTATCCGTGATACGCAATGAATTAATATCGAGTGATGTCTCGCATTTAGATGAAGTGACAAAACACAGTGTAGCCTTTTCGGATGAAATGACCGAGTCATGGTTGTAGGCTTTTCGGATGAAGCATCTAGCCTTGCGTGATTCAATAAATGAGTACGCACACATGTTTTTTGTCAAGTAGCATTCATGGTGAACCCGCCTTCATCTCTATATATAGTGCTCCATGTCTTGCTCCACATCCACACAAATTGTTTTTTTTGGTTTAGTTTTAGCAAATGTCGAGCGGAGGTTCCTCGAGTGGAAAGGGTTTGGCGGAGGGAGAGGAAAGGGGGGGGTGAGGAAGGGACCTCCGATTGTGTGGGAGGGTTCTCTGGGTCCTGATTCTTTTCAAGAACCAATAGAGGAATTTCCTTTGGAGAGGAAGAGTGACTTCACCCGTGAGAGACCTCTTAGATCATCTGAGAAGCGCATTGAAGATTGACCAAAATGCATACGGTTTGGATTGCGTTGTGCGGATGTACTTATTTGTGTGATGATGGAGGCCGTCGTTTCTTGAGATGCCCGCGAGGATTTGTATTGCCTTTGAACTCTCTCCTTTTTAGATTTGCATTTGGTTTATACTAGTACTTATTGGTAGATGGGTTTTTGATTCAAGATGTCCAGATAATCGTGGCTTCACTAGATGGGTCGACCCTCCTCCTATCTATCCCCATCAACAAAGTACATCACATATCTCTGAGGACGCATCTTTGACCTAGAGTATGGCACAGAAGTGGTAATGAGGACAAGTCGGACGACGACAACAAACAATGATGCGAGAGGAGGCACTATGCAATAATCCAGATCATGAGTGCCTGTACCATAAGAAGGACGGACCTCCTTCTCCACCGTCACCGCCACCACCACCGCCTCCGTCAACCTGGAGGATACTATGGGGAAGGCGCCAACTCGATTCAATATGTGGGAGCATTATTAGGACCAACATTTGTTAGTCAATCCGAATGTGGAATGCTTGTATGAGTTGTTCTTTTCAATCTCGTAAGGCATGCTAGGTTTAGTTTGCAACATGCCCTTGTTAGTTTTTATGTGAGTGTGTACCCTTTGCAATGTCTGTATCACTTGTTTCTTTCAATCCCCTAAGGCATGCTAGGTTTAGTTTGCGACATGCCATTTGTTACTTTTGATGTGACTGTAATCGTTGTGCCTCCGCTATTTCATAAATTGCGGTTTACCTACCTCTAAGTTTCATGTACTATGGTTGATTCCCAAACTGAAAAAAGATTTGAGTCTCTCTAAAATAGGGGATTGAAATCGAACCAACAATCGGTTTTTCCTGCAGGAACAAACATACAAACATAAATATAACTTGTCTAGATTCGTTAGTATAACTCGTGTTAGTCGAAGAGGTTGAGAAAGATTTTTCATTTGAATCATGCAAATAGGATCGTAACATATACCAAATGGTTTGGGTTTTGTTGAAATTTGAGGCTCGGCGTTGAGTCGGCCCACGCCGACCCTAGGGTTTGGCTCGACAGGTGTGTGAGGTGGGCTAAGGCTCGGCGTTGAGTGCGTCCCCACGCCGACCCTAGGGTTTGGCTCGGCCGTTTTGAGTTGGGCCGAGGCTCGGCGTCGAAGTCGCCCACGCCAACCCTAGGGTTTGGCAACGGCCGTCGGGGCCGGTTTGGGCGAACCTCGGCGCTTAGTCGTAACACGCCGAGGTTCAAGGCTCGGCGTCAATTTACCCCACGCCGAGCTTGGGCATCTCGGGCGCTCGATGCAACGGTTTCAAAAGATGTACCAAAGCGTCGGCGTGAAGCGACTAAACGCCGAGGTTGGGCACCTCGGTGCTTCGATGAATTGTTTTCCAGTATGTACCAGGGGTTGGCGTCAAATGACTAAACGCCGAGCCCCTAGGTTCACCAAAATATACCTCTTCTTTGATTTGCTTCACTATTTCCCACTACTCTAATCAGCCGACGATGACCTTGTGCCAACAACGGACCTGAGCTCGCTAGGCCCATAATAGTTTGGAAACATGAAACATGGCGACGTTCCACACATTCACATAACACATGACCACACCGACAGACACATTCATTCAACATCCGTACATACATAAGGTCCAACACATTCAACATCCAACATAGTCCATACATATGCTTCATCAATCAAAAAAAATAGTCCAAACATAAGCAATGTCTAACATGTGGAGGACGTAGGCCCGACAGTAGTATGTCACGGTCTCGGCGTCTACGTTCGGTGGGCACTCCCGAAACTGCTGACGAAGCCACCTCGGGACACCCCCACTCGCTGCAGCCTTTCTTGCCGACCTCAAGCGTCGCTAGGGGCCGTCCCCAAGAAGTGCTCAACCCGCTGCTGCCATCCTTCAGACTCCGTGTCTCCTGTCACTGGGAATCCTCGGATTTTGACTCCAAGGATCATGGCAATGTCCTCGAGAGTGACCGTCATCTCCCCGCATGGTAGGTGAAAGCTGTGTGTCTCCGGACGCCACCGATCTATCAACGCCGTCAGCGCCGCTGGGTTGAAAGGTGGCATGCCTCGACGACAAACACGAGCAACGATAGCAAGGTTCGCCAGCTTCAGGAGGGGCGTGTACCTCGTCGTAGACCATGGTCGTAGAGGCCTCATGTGTCATTGGCCTCAGCACATTCAAAACCTGCAAAAAAAACAAGCATGAAAAAGTATTAGTTCATGTCACTTTATAAAGAGCATGGACTATAGAGCAAAACATGAACAATGCAATGTTTTCATACGAATTGTTGAATATACCTCTCCGTTCTCGATCCTCCGAGCCCGGTGGTGCTCATCGAACCTTGGATCAAGAAGGGGGAACCGATCCATCCTGCAACATAAGCAATGTCAAACCATTAGTATAAGTTAAAAAGCATGTGTATGTAGTGCGAAGTAACATAAAAAAAAAAAAACAAAAGTAAACCAATGTACCATTACACAAAGCAATTCTAGTAGATAGCTTGATGGATACCTGTTGTCTAAGCAGTTCAGGACATTTTCTCTTATTGTGGCCCGGCTTATGGCAACCAGAGCAACGGCTCTTTTGGGTGTCCTCTACAAAATGTCTCCCAACCTTACTCGTGGTTGATCTACCTTTCGTGGCTCGGTCCATGTCCATCCTGAACCGCTTCCGCCGCCTAGGTCCTCTACTCTTCCAGAGTAAACCAAGATCAGCCACATACTTGGGGCCATCATAAGTAGGCCATTGACTCTCGTCAAGAAATGGCTCGAACTGAGGATTCCAGGTGCTCATTAGGTTCCTCAAAGAGAACTCCGCGGCCATACGGGGAGGGACCTCGTGGTCAACACGTCTAAGGCGAAATTTTGTAATCATGTGGGAGCAAGGCCTATGGTATATGATCGGTTTTCACACGCATACACTTGTTCTCATTGATCACTACTTTATGTTTTCGAGCACCCCGGTCTTCACCACCAATGTTAGTTCCGCCACCCTCTAGAATCTCATATCCATGGTTGATCGGATCGAAACATGAACCCGTCTGTCGTTTAGACTTTTTCTTTGAGAAAGCTAGTTCCTGAGATGCTAAAAGTGGCCAAGCTTTGCCTGCTGTCCATAGAGACCTCGCATGCTTCTTCCTCGAAACGAACCAAGAATTCAACTTGTAGAAGGTGAATGAGGCAATAGCAGTCACAGGCAGACCACGACAACCTCTTAGAAGGCTGTTGAACATCTCTGCCATGTTACTAGTCATGAAGCCCCATCTCCAACCACCCGTGTCATATGCAAGTGACCACTTATCCTTTGACGCCATCAACTCGCTCAAGAATTGCCCGCCATCAACATTTGTGGCTAACTTCGTGGCATCTAACTTGTCTTTGAATAATTGAACCTCTTCTTTGCTGCAAACCTCCTCAAATAATTTGAAGTTGTCCTTTGTGTGATCACGCCTTATAAGATTTCGAGCAAGGTGTCCGGGTGCACCACCGGTGATGTATTTGGCCGTAACCGAGAATCTCTTGTTTCTGGCATTGTAATGCCAAACATGCCTATCGGATATCACACAAACATCACGTCCCCGGACCAATTACCACTTGTCTTACTAGCCCGAGAAACCAACACCAACTATCCGTGTCCTCCTTCCAAACAATCGCAAAGGCCAATGGCACAAGTTGGTCCTCTACATACGTCCCAATACAAATAAGCATTGTGCCTTCAAATTTCCCTCAGAAGAAAGGTCCGTCAATTGAGACGACGGGCCTGCAATGCTTGAATGCTTCGATGCTCTTGCCTGAACGCCCAAAAACGCCCTTCCAAATACACAGCTACCATTTCTTGTTTCACCCTCCTTAGGTAAATACCGAAGTGCATCCCAGATTTCTGGCCCTCATTGCGTTCAACATTGGGGAGGCGCTCATAAGCTTCTTCCCAATTTCCAAATATTATTTCCGAAGTGCACGCTTTGCCCTCCATGCTTTCCCATACTTGACATAGTAATTGTACCGTTGGAAGATGATCTCAACCAACGCAGAATAATTGTAATGGTTGGCGTATGCTTCACCACGGGGCATAATTGCCTTGCAATGAACCTAGAATTAAAGCTGCAGATGGTTCTCTTACGCTTTCGTGATGCACAAACATGTGGTTGCTTCACCGAGGTAATCTTCCATTTGCCGCCGCCGTCTTCCTAGCACATACTCTCCAACCACACCGTTGTTCTTCACAAGCAACGGTGTACCTCTTCTCCTTGAATGAATTGATGACCCTAAAAGGTCGGTTGTGTACAATGGAGTACTCTTGCAATCATGATTTCAACTCATCCATGGTAGCAAACAATATGCCCTTCCGTATGATGAGGCAACCGCTAACATCAGGCACAGTTGTATCACTTGGCCCACCATCACCATCGCCCTATGACCATGGCTAAGGTCCTCGAAATCACCAACTAGTGGATCTCTCCAAGGCAAGACCCTAGACAATATCTCTATTTCCCTTAAATTTAGGCGACCAAGCAGGCGATCGTCATCGAGTCTTGGCTATCTCCTCTCTGAAGGACTCATCATCTCCACTATCTCCATGTCAAAAGCGGTTCGTAGCCCTAGCATCACCAAAGTCTTCTTCACTACTAAGATCATCTTCGTCGCTAAGCTCATCCTCGGTAGAAAAGTCTCCGCTAAGCGTCGTCCAAACCTTCTTCGCATCAACAATTACATAATCATCATCCTCTTCATCACTATCATGATTGCCCTCACCCTGACAACCGGATTCTCTTCCTCATCTCCAACGTAGCCTAGTTGTGTGACAAGTATTTCTTCTTGAGCAAAGGACCATAACCTATGTGAGCGGGGAAGATGGCCATGCTTCAAGTTGTCATTTCCTAACCCGAACTCCTTACTTACTACTAAATCCAAAGATCGCACCGAGGCCAATACAACTGCCTTGTAATCATTCCATTCAGACTCGTTTGTAATTTTGAGCAACCGCTTGATCCGAGGACCCTTCGACGACCCAACATCTATGACACCTTCAAACTGAACATGCACGTCTCCTTCATTCCAGCCTAACTTAACCTTCACTCGCTCCACTAACTGGGTCAAAGATGGTGTTTCAGAAAAAATCAACAACTCCTCACACATGTCCAGAAATTCCAAACTATCATCTCTTGTCCTAACAATACGGCCTCCATGATGCAACCTCACTAATTTATCCATCTACAGCCATCACACAACAAGTAGTGTAACATATGAATATATTTCAATCCAATAACTAGAAACTAAAATATATCATTTCATCGTTTTTCAACCCCAACAACATAATCATTTCTAGTCATAACAAATTGAAATGTAATGACCAATAAATAAATAAAATACATAGTAACCCTAATGACCAACAAATAACTAACCCTAATGACACCTACAATAAACAAATAACCCTAATGACCAAAATAACTAGAAACCAAACTAACCTAACATGTTCGTCACATAACACAGTTAAACAACAATGCACTCAATCATCCTTAGCCATACATTTTGCAAATGCAAACACAAATATACCAAATCACCAAACAACCATGATTCTAAATGATTAGGGACAATGTAAGCACATCTACGCGGATAGAATGGAGGAGGGAGGGACCATTACCTCGAGGAAGCTTGAGAGCCGAGATCGTGGCTTTTGAAATTCGATTTTGGGGTTAGGGTTTGTCTTTGGCGGCTGTGGGAGAGAAGAGAAAGAGATGGAGGCCAGCGGTTTCGAGAATGAAGGAGGAAGAAGAAGGGGCCTGCGCTGCCTAAAGGGTCCGGACCTCGGCGTTGAGTCGGGTCACGCCGAGGTCTGGAGGCTTCGGCGTTAAGTGACCCAACGCCGATTTCTTTGGGCCACCGTGCTTTGTTGGGCCGCGCTGGGCAGCGCTCCGGATGGGGCGAGCTCGGCGCTTTCGATGCGAACGCGCGAGGTTGGGTACTTGGCGACGGCGACCACGACGCCGACGTCTCGGACCCACGTAGCAATAGCGTGTCGACGGCGACCCCGGTCTTCCGTGGCGTGGCGGTACCTCGGCGGCCGAGTGACACGACGCCGAGCCTCATATCTCGGCGTCATGTGCTAAGACGCCTAAAAATGGTCTATTTTCAGAAAATGTTTTGGCGTTGGTATTTTTCTAAAAATTATTTTCAAAAAAGACCAAAATACGAAAATTTCACCTGTCGCTGGCAGCAAATAATGCGGAGGACATGAACAGCAGCTTAGAGCAAGTATTATGGTTCAGCCGGCTGCCGGCTGGATAAACGCCAGCGTGGACAACATTTAATGCAGCAGCAGCATTGACACAACACATGCAGCCAACCAACGGTGAGTGCAGCAGTAGCGCAGCCAATGAAGCTGCATGCGCGCGCATCCGCTGGCTTTCAGTCGACGTTTAGCTAGCCGCCCGCTCCACTCTCTCTCTCCGCCAGCAGTGATTTTTCTGACGTGGCTGTGCTCCCCGCCGGTCTTGCTGGCTCCATAATACTTGCTCTTAGAGCGCGCTGTGCGCGCGCGGTGCTCCTTTACAGGCGGAAAGAGAGGACAGAGGAGAGGACTAGAGGAGGGATCGAGAGCGCAGCAAGCGTGATGGACCGGAGCCGCGTAGGATGAGCAGTGCCGACTGACGATGGCCACCATGTAATGTCCAGCGCGCGTCGCGATCAGAGTATCAGACCACCGTTCTCTGCCCGCCGGCCTACTCCATGCGTGCCTCGGCCGTGCTCGCACTGTGGCAGAGGGCACAATGTGGTGTGGGCATGTGCATGCATGCATATGGTGATAACAATAACATGCGGTGAGGTTGTTTGCTTCTGCATGCGTATCAGCGTATGCGCCTTTGTGAGCGTACTGAGGGAGTGAGGGCGCATGCATGCGCACAAGAAAAAGCGAGGGACTAAATATATTAAGAGTAAATTGCACCGTAGGTCCTCAAACTTTCTGCTGATTTCTATACGAGTCCTTAAACTAAAAATGCTATCATCTGGGCCCTCTATGTATCTGTCTCGTGCACCAACGATCCAAAACATGCCATGTGCGCACCAGGAGCTGACGTGGACATGCCACCGTGGATCTTCGAACGCACCCATGTGTGCTGGGCACAGGTGCATGCACGTACGTCGGCTTCGGATCTTCACGTGCGCGCTCAGGAGCCACATTGCAGGCTCGGCCTCCGGCCTTCGCGCGCGCGTACAGCAGCCACGTCCGGCGCCTGATCTGACGTCCGGTCTTCGTGTGTACGTACGCCTGCCTCCGGTCCTCCACGCGCACGTACGGCAGCCACACGCTCTCGATCGCCTTCGTCTTCGCCTTGCATCTCCACGACCGGCGACGGGTACATCTCCAATCGCGGCGTTCAAGCACCGGCACGGCTTCGCGTCTTCTCCATCACGAGCTTCTGGTTCGGCGCCGGCGTACGTATCACGGGTACTACGCCGCGCTGCCTAACTTGCGGCGTACGCATATAGTCCATGTTCTCCGGGATAATACGTATCACGCTTGCACAAATAGGCACATAGCCACATATATAGGCGCGTATTTCCGGGCAGCACGCGCTGTATCCCTACACGTACGGACGCTGGATACGAGGCTGGCCAATGACCATCTAGGGCCATAGTGGCTTGCTTCTTCACCTGCATGTACGTACGTGACAAGCTTATACAGGTGTACGCGTATATACTGCGAATTTTAATCTGACAAAAATTCATCAAACACCGGGTCATGGCGGCCGCGTGCTCGTCGACGAGCTTGGTGGCCTCCCTGAGTTCCCTCTCGGACTCGAGTTGAGCAGGCGCTTGGCCCTCCACAGCAGCGGCGCCACGGCGGTGCCGCGCATGGCGCAGAGCCGCGAAGCGGCGGAACACGTCCTGCAGGTCGACGACCGCGCCGGCGTCGGCGGCGGCAGTGAGGACCGGCAGGACGCGGGACTCCACCTCCTGTGCGACGACCCCGAACGCTTAGGACCAGACCGTGACGCTGCCGAGCTCTAGGGCCGTCGACGTTGAAGATGTGCCGCGGCCGAGGAGGTCCCCGAGCAACGCCGCGAAGGCCTTCCGATCCCCTTGGGGAAGTTGTCGTAGTTGGTCCGCAGCATGTACTCGACGTTGGCCGACTCCCGGAGCAGGTGCGATCGCTCGAGACGGAGAATAGGGTGCCCGTCGTGCGCGCGGGCGCCGTGATGGCGCTCGTCGAGGTGCTCGCGTCAGCTGCCTCGGCCCCCTAGGACGCGAGCATGCGGACGAATGTCCCCTCCGACACGGTGGAACGTCCAATATCGCATATCCACGTCAGCTCCTGACGCATCGGTGCACATAACCGATATATCGAGGACTGAGATGGTGATATTTTTAGTTCAAGGACTTAGACAGAAATTCACAAATAGTTTAAGGATCTACGGGGTAATTTACTCATATGGTAATATTGCTCAGGGGTCATATAGAACTTTAGAAGAGAAGAGAAACTTTAGCAGTTTTTTTTTAGAGAAAGGGAACACGCACACGCTCCAGCTTCATGCACGCGCTCCAACGTGTGACGAGATGTAACGGTGTAGCCCAATGGGCTCGTAGAAACATGCCTGCGAAAATTGGTTCGTGGGCTGCATTATTCGCCTGGGCTGGGGCTGATAAGGCTCGCGTAGCGTCGCCGTCGCAAAAAAACGTAGAACAAAATTCGGAAGCCTCAACTGAACAATAATATCAGAGCCAGGTTTCGATCCTGGGACCTGTGGGTTATGGGCCCACCACGCTTCCGCTGCGCCACTCTGATGGCTGTGTTGGAATCCCTGTTTAACATTTCTTTAAAGGACGATAGAGCAACCACAGTTGTTGACTAGTTTACATTTTTGGTTCTCGAATTTAACTACCAAATACTCCCTCACCCGTTCCAAATTGTAAGTACTTCTGCTTTTCTAGTTAGATCTACATTATATCTAGACACGATAAAATTTATGTATCTAAACAGCCAAAACGACTTACAAAGTATAATCGTGCATTGCACCGGTGTTCAGCTCACATGCTATTGTTTTACATTTTTGGTTCTTTATTATTTTAACTAACAAATATACTTATGCGTTGTGATGGGCGTTTGGCTTATTTCGTGGTTAACTAGACAACTTGTGACTTGAAGATTTATTTAATCTGCCTTTAACGATCATGTGAGGGGTTTCAGTTTGCCTAGGCTTCCATACTGTGCTTGGGTGCGTTCTGCTAAGTCGTATGAGTACAAAAAGTTCAGGCGAGATTTATCAATGCTCGTGCCATGCGTTCCAATTCGTTTTATGACGGACTCTGCACCATGTCTAAAGCCCCTTTGGCACGGACTCATTCAAAACGGCTTCACCGGTGAAGCCAAAGCCGGTGAAGCCAGAAAAACTGGTTTTTTCGGCTTCTAGTTCATTTTAACCCCGGCTTACAAAACGGCTTCACGCTACAGTGTCTCAATTTGCGCAAAATAGATGAAGCCGAAGCCGGCAAAACCCGTGCCAAAGAGGCCCTAAGCACTTAACTCATATGGATGTGTAAAAGAGTGTTAAACTATGGAAACACACTTCGTATTTTAATTTGTTTTGGAATCGGACTCAGCACTGTGCTTCAACATGCTACTATAACTTGTGAAGAACGAAGAAATCTTTCGCGCATTAAACCGATACATGTATAGATCAACATGATGCCATGCGATCATATATACTTTTGTTATCTTTTTTTAAGTGGTCAATCTTTTAGGTTTAACTAAACTTGCAGAAAATATTAGCAACATTTATATCTCCAAATAGATTTATTATGAAAATATATTCAACGATCTATCTAATGATAGTAATTGTATACCATAAATATTAATATTTTTTTGTATATATTTATCAAAATTGAATATATTTGATTTGTCGAGAAATGAGAACGACAGTGAAAAAGAGACGGATGGGTAATAAGTCAATAATAAAGGCCCTCCTAGTTAAACGTCTAACTTTGAGGGATTAGTTAAGGTGGCGCAGGCATATTTTGCTTACCAAACGTCACAATGATATAATTTTTGTTCCGTGGGTCAATGGGTCAGTGGGTACGGTGCAACTATACCAGAACCTCTGCCACGTATCATTTATGTTGATAATAAGTGATTAGTTAATACCAAATCCAAATTAGAATGCCATCTTTTCCCAGACAGGGTCAGCTCATTTCAGGGTATGTAGGAAAGAACAACTAGAAAGGATAAGAGAGAATCATAAAGAAAACCTATGAGAAAAATAACGATTTTCTATGTTGCTTTTGCTAATAAGAAGAATCTTTTTGCAAGTTACAGTTACGTTTCCGGTATTCGGAGGAAAGTGTCGTGGCATACCTAGAACTCCACCAGTACGTCACGCCATGATTTTTCATATACTCTTATATATTTTCTAAAAGACCGTTTTGTGTCTTGTTATTCATCTTTGTACTACCTTTATTTTTTTCTCAAGATATATAAGATGTGAGGTACTCTTCTGAGCGACATTATAAAAAAAAGCTTTGTTCACGGTGCTTAGAAGGAACCACCGGTTCCTCCCGTCAAAATTATTTGCCACATGTGTTAATTAAGAAAATTAATTAATTAATTATAATTAAGGGTAGTTTAGTACTTGTCCTACAGTACATAATCTCTAACTCCCTAACGGTGGCTCCGGGGTCTCTGGGAGACCACGCGGACACGGCGGCACCGCCGTCATGCTCATAGGCAACAAGACCGACCTGGCGCCGCGCCACCTCCGCACCGTGCCGCGTGGGGATGCCGCCGCGCTCGCGGAGCAGGAGGGCCTCTCGTTCTTCGAGACCTCCGCGCCGTCAGCAGGAAGGCGCTGGCCGCGGCCGCGGTGGATGAGGAAGCGCCGACGGCGGGCGCCGTTGGGGAGGGGCAGACGACGCCGAGCTCCGGCGGCCTCACGATGCTGAGCTCCGACACGAGGAGGCTGAGGGCCACGCGCACGTCCATCCGAGCCACCATGGCTGCCTTCTCTCTCTCGTCTCAAAGCCTAGGTAGCAGCGACTAGAAGTAGCTAGCCAGAAGCCCAGAACACCTCGTCCATGGCGATGGCCTCTGCGGCTTCCTCCTGCACGGACGGCACATGGTGGGTGTACGCGCTCCCGGCGCTGCTCGGCGGACACCCTGTGCGCCCACCTGGCCCTCCTGGCCGGCCTGCTCTTCCTGGCCATCGTCTCGGCGGCTCTGCTGGAGTGGGCCATGTCACCGGGCCGTCCGGGCGGGCCGGCGGCGTGGGCGCAAGGCCGCTCTGCCTCGCGCGTAGGCTGCCGGCGAGCGCAGCCACTCTACCTCGCGCGTAGGTCCTTTTTTCCGATTCAGAGAAGTAACTCCCGCTAAAATACTGTTATACCCTCTAAAATTAATTAGAAACCAGTTCTAGGTCCATATATCTTTTAGTTCTGGCCCACAAGTTAATTTCCTTCCATCTAGTTTTTCCTATTTTTAAACCATCAGATCTAAATAAACGGAGGGCTCTCATTATTTCCAAGCGCTATAAAATTTCACTAAAAAAAGTTATCTCATAAGCAATCCATAAATAGTTTGAGTACGCATAAAAAATTACGCACCATATAAGATTACACCACTAGTTTTTGGAAATAGCTCTCTCCGTGATGACAAGAAGATCGTCTAAAAAACGATGACAAGAAAATCATTCGGAACACTATCAACTATCTTATTGCTCAATATGATTTTGACTAAACTCTCTCAACACTTGTCGTTGCCGCTGGAAGAAGCAATACTACTGTAAACCAAATCGATTGAATTAATTTGAGGACAAATTGAGACATATGGAACGCCGCACAACGCTGAATAATACTGCATGACGCCACATCATGCCCCACAATGCCAAGTTACATCACAGGTCTTGTTCGCTTCGCTGAAAAAACAAGCCGAAACACTATTCCGGTTGATTTGTTGTGAGAGAAAAATACTATTCGACTGAAAAAAAGCTGAAAAATACGGATTATAAGATAAAGCGAATAGGGCCACAGGCAGTATTGCAAACAGTGGGCTAAGGCATTCAACGGAGCCTTCAGAAATATGCTAGGCAAGCTATAGAGGCGCTAACACATTTAACATTTTCTCATAAAGCATGCATATTGCCGTTTGCTGACTGCTTGTAGTACCGTTTTGCAGTGCAGTTGATGCATATAGACGAAGGGACGACGACCACGGCCGCGACGTCCGTGGTCACCGCACGCAGGTGCAACACACGCAGCTGCCTCTTGTAGTCACTCTTGACCCTTCATAGTCCTAGTTTGCAGTTCAAGATTATCTTTTATCTCAATGCGCACCGTCATCAAAATAAAGCCCTCAAACTCATTTCAATGGGAAATGACGCTTACGACCCGCTTGTCATTGACTTTCTCAGCGAAAGACCGGAGTTTTTTTTCTTCTTCTTATAGACACCTATATTTAGCAATGTGGGCTCAAATATACCCCACTAGAGTTGCTTATAGGAGTAGAAGTTAATTGTCTGGTGCAGAGCAAAGTCATCGATGCCATCATGTTGAAGAAACCTATCGGATCTGTTCAGATGATTCTACGCGTGATATGTCGCGGTGGTCTGATTGAGCCGGGTGACACCCCATCACCATCCGGTGCTGAGGCCGTGCCCAACAGCCGGCGGTGGTCACTATGCGCCATATTCGCTTGGGCTTATTTGGCTTATAAGCCGCATTTTTAACCAACAAACAATATTTTTCTCTCACATCAAATCAGCCAACAGTACTTTTACCTATGACTTATCAGCCAACCAAACCCAAACCAACAAGGCGAAGGTTGCAGCGCGGATTGAAAGCCAGGCTACAGTATTTTACCGATACAGCAGCAACCGTAGAAGCACTGCTCCGAGCCTCTGATGGGCAGTCGAACAGCTATCCGCATGGCCTGCGGTGTGAGGTGCAGACGTGCAGTAGAACACAATCGACGGCTTGCGATCATTGGGGACGCAAATGGACATCTTGCGGTCTTGGCAGGCTGGCCCGTGAAGCAATTGCAGCTAATCCGCTTGAGTGATGAAGGCAATTCTGTAGCGTGGGCCAAACGGGTTGCGGTAATTAACCTGACAAGGTGGGAAGGCGGACATGCGTCATCTCGGTTCATCATCATCGAGAAAGAAAAAAAAAAGAGAAACTGATAATAAGCCCAGTTTAGTTTCCACCTAAAACTTACATCGAATGTTAGAACACAAGTATTAAATATAGATTAAAAAATAATTAATTATATAGATTATAACTAATTTATGAAACGAATATTTTAAACCTAATTAGTTTAGAATTTAATAACAAGTGCTACAGTATACATGTTCTAATAATAAAATAATTAGATTTAATAAATTTATTTTAAATTTATTTTTTTATTAGTATCCGACCCACGCTACGCACCCACGTCACACGATATGACACACCATCTGGTTTTCCCCATCGGTTTTCTTCCCCGCCGCCGCTCTCCCTGTGTCCAGTGTCCACCCCGCTTCCGCCCGCGTCCACCCACCCCGCCCCCCCTGCCCCCGAACCCTAACCTCTGGCGGCGATGAGCGGCGGCGGCCCGCCGAGGAAGCGCAACTTCAAGATCGAGGCGTTCAAGAACCGTGTGGAGCTCGACCCCAAGTACGCGGAGCGGACATGGAAGGTCCTCGAGCACGCCATCCACGAGATCTACAACCACAACGCCAGTGGCCTCTCCTTCGAGGAGCTTTACAGGTTGGTCCACAACCCACCCCGCGCAACTCACCTTACCTGGCCATCGCTGCCTTTCGGGCCATCCGCTGACGGCCATTCGAAGAATTATTATGTGTTTCTGGAGTAGCGACCTGTGCAAATTCGGGCAAAATTGTGCCTGTTCGGGATGATTATTAGCGGAACACTAGTTCCTGTGGATCCTTCCTACCCCTCTATACAGATTTTGATAGCTAATAACCGTGATTATTCGAGACTGAGTTGTATGTAGGAACTGATGTTACATTGCACTTCATGTGACTATGTGAGCAGTAGATTTGTGTTTGATTTACGTATTATAGTCTCTCCAAATCTGTGCCTGTTGAACCTTTTTTTTTTCTTTTGCAGAAAATTAGTTAGCAAATTTACTAGCACTAATTACTGTACAAAAATATCTGGTGTGGCACGTAGATGTAGGTGCACTACACCAAGATATAGTGTGGCCTAGCGTGATTGTAACTCTCTCTCTCTCTCTCTCTCTCTGCAGGAGTGCCTACAACATGGTGCTTCACAAGTATGGTGAGAAGCTGTATGATGGCCTTCAGAGCACAATGACATGGCGCTTGAAGGAAATATCAAAATCAATAGAGGCTGCACAGGGTGGTTTATTTTTGGAGGAGCTGAATGCAAAGTGGATGGATCACAACAAAGCGCTACAGATGATACGAGATATTCTTATGTACATGGACAGGACATATGTCCCTACTTCTCATAGGACACCTGTTCATGAGCTTGGTCTGAATTTGTGGAGGGATCACATAATTCGCTCCCCCATGATCCATAGTCGGCTGGTTAACACCCTTTTGGATCTTATAAAAGGGGAAAGAATGGGTGAAGTGATTAACAGAGGCCTGATGAGGAGCATAACAAAGATGCTGATGGATCTGGGTCCTGCTGTGTATCAAGACGATTTTGAGAAACTATTTCTGGATGTTTCAGCTAGCTTCTACAGTGTGGAGTCTCAAGAGTTCATTGAGTGCTGTGACTGTGGGAACTACCTTAAGAAGGCCGAGAGGCGTCTAAATGAGGAAATGGAGCGTGTCTCACACTATTTGGATGCTGGCAGTGAGGCAAAGATAACTAGTGTAGTGGAGAAAGAGATGATTGCCAATCACATGCACAGATTGGTTCACATGGAAAATTCAGGGCTTGTTAACATGCTAGTAGATGACAGGTATGAAGATTTGGGTCGGATGTATTCCTTGTTCCGAAGGGTTCCTGATGGGTTATCAACGATTAGAGATGTCATGACTTCTTACCTGAGGGAAACAGGGAAGCAGTTAGTGATGGATCCAGAAAGTTTGAAAGATCCAGTCGAATTTGTCCAACGCTTGTTAAATGAGAAGGACAAGCATGATAAGATCATCAGTGTTGCTTTTGGCAATGACAAAACCTTCCAGAATGCTCTGAATTCATCTTTTGAGTATTTCATCAACTTAAACAACCGATCACCTGAATTCATATCATTATATGTTGATGACAAACTCCGCAAAGGACTTAAAGGGGCCACAGAAGAAGATGTGGAGGTTATAATGGACAAAGTCATGATGCTGTTCCGATACCTCCAGGAGAAGGATGTGTTTGAAAAGTACTATAAGCAGCATTTGGCGAAAAGGCTCCTGTCTGGCAAAACTGTTTCTGATGATGCTGAGAGAAGTATGATAGTTAAACTCAAGACAGAATGTGGATACCAGTTCACTTCGAAGCTAGAGGGCATGTTCACTGATATGAAAACCTCCCAGGACACCATGCAAGACTTCTATGCCAAGAAGTCTGAGGAACTCGGGGATGGCCCTACGCTTGATGTCCACATTTTGACAACTGGTTCTTGGCCTACACAGCCCAGTCCTCCTTGCAACCTTCCAACTGAAATACTTACAGTATGTGAGAAGTTCCGGGCATATTATCTTGGGACTCACAATGGCCGGAGATTGACATGGCAAACAAACATGGGTACAGCTGACATAAAAGCCACATTTGGAAAAGGCCAGAAGCATGAACTGAATGTATCCACTTATCAGATGTGTGTTCTCATGCTGTTTAACAATGCTGATGGATTGACCTACAAAGACATTGAACGGGATACTGAGATACCTGCCTCAGACCTAAAGAGATGTCTGCAGTCCCTTGCTTGTGTCAAGGGGAAGAATGTTCTCCGCAAGGAGCCCATGAGCAAGGACATATCGGAGGATGATACATTCTACTTTAATGATAAGTTCACAAGCAAGCTTGTTAAAGTGAAGATTGGGACAGTGGTAGCGCAAAAGGAATCTGAACCAGAGAAACAGGAGACTCGCCAACGGGTTGAGGAGGACAGGAAACCTCAGATCGAGGCAGCCATTGTCAGGATCATGAAATCACGGAGGGTGTTGGATCATAACAGCATTGTAGCTGAGGTTACCAAGCAATTACAAGCACGTTTCTTGCCAAACCCTGTTGTCATAAAGAAGCGCATCGAATCTCTAATTGAGCGTGAATTCTTGGAAAGAGACAAAGTAGATAGAAAATTATATCGTTATCTTGCATAGAAACTTGTCATGTGATAATTCATGAACAGTTGGCATCCTTCTGCTCTTGGAAAACAGTTTTCTTTATGCTCAACTTCTGTTTTATCAGTTGCATTGGCTGCTGGGTTCATAGATGTCCAAACATTGGTTATTGGTTGATGGTGAATTGAAGTGGGGATTGTATTGAATTTTACTGCTCCAACACTTTCTCCTTTCGTTTGATGGTGCTATGACAGGTCTGTAAGAACTAAGAAGCCGTATTTATCTGTTTCCTGTGCAGCATTCATACTCGATAGTTTCTGTTTCCTTTGGATCCGTTTCACCTTTCCACTTCTCCTAGTGCCATGTATGCTTCTATGCCTTTCACTTCAGGATTCGGTCGCAAGCTACTACTCTACTAAATTACAAGTCATTCTGACTTTTTTAGGGACTTAGCTTTTATTATGCATCTAAATATCATGCATAGTTTTTACTATGTTATGCATCTAGATATCATATATAGTTTTTACTATATATATAGAAAAGTTAGAACGATTTATAATTTAGAATAAAATATATCAGGATGTCCTTCGTTTATGTGGCTACCTACATCCAGATGTCCTCTTAGTTTTATGTGACAAAGTTGGCCATAAATACAATACCAACTTGTTAACAAGATTTGAAATGTTGCTTGAAGTACATCCAATGAATGAGTTTACAGAGAGTGTTCATCAGAGTCCGCACTGGCCATGAGATTGTGTAATGTCGAACGAAGAAACACGCATCATTTCAAAAATTCAGAGATACAACAATAATGCACAATATATGAATAAAAGAAGCAAAGGTTACTCTCCGGATATGTACTTACAAAGCCAGAAATCGGTACACGTTCGATGAACTTAAAAAGGTACTCTCTCTATTTCAAATTAAGATGTTTTGACTTTTCTAATACATAGCTTTTGCTATATATTTAGATATACACTATGTTTAGATGCATATAATAGAAATAATATATTTTGAAAAAAAAAACCAAAACATCTTATAATTTGGAATAGAGGGAGTACCATCATTCTAACACTTCGATTTGTTCAATGAACATTTTTACAATACAAAGCTGAAATCAAAATGAATTTTCTAACGAAGTGAGACCACTGGCATTGCTACATGTCTACTGCCAACGGCTGTGCAAACGTTACTTCGTTTCTCTTCTCTACAAACAAGCATGTTAGGCACATTGACGCTGTTCTGGTCCTCTGTAAACAAAAAAAGACGACATCACTTTGGCTGACTGTCCTGCACGATTGGATGCACCAAGGAGATCAACTTGTACCCTGAATGCAAGAGCTGGATGAATGGTATGCACAATAAATTGAAGTCACATTGCTGTTGATTCCTCAAATGGCAGTCTCAGCCTTGTATGAATGACGATTCGTGTCCAAACGAAGATTTAGCTGGTGGTCGATCTGTGCAAGCCCTGTTTCGACAACAAATCGACATCCATAGTATTAGATAGTCTATGCAAGCCCGTTAATAAATGCGATGGTGATTACTTTGTTCTGCAGAATTGCCTTTTTGGGACCCTAAGCAGTAAACTACAATTCTCTACGAATATATGGCCCTAGCAATTCAATATGCAATAGCATGGATTGTTGCACCAGTTATTGCCTACAGAGAAGGAATTCAGGAAAAGAAACAGGGCTTTGCCAGTAACTCTTACATACACACTAGACCCCTAATTTGATTGTGCCACATGGTGTCATATAGTTTAAGTACATAGGGCCGAATGTCCTCAACTATTTTTTAGACTTATTGACTCGGTCTCTGTACATGCTGAAATGCATTGATCGTTGCTATTACCTTAAACATATTTAGGTGAAAAGGTTTCCCTGGATTCGTTCTCCTGAGCTTCAAATAAGTGTATGTAAAACTCAATTGATCACGTGAGGTAAAACGGTTTACTTCGTTAAACCAAAGGCATGAAAACAAGTTAGACATTGGTGTATGGGCACGCACAATGAATGATCCTTCAGGTACATCTGCAAAAGTTCATGTACAGGGTCAACTCTTGGGCCAATCAAGAAATATATACTTCTAAGTCATTAACTAAACAATATGATAGGATACATACAGCTTGGAAGAACAGGCAGTTGGCCAGAGTTATTAAACTTGACAAGACCATCAGACTGGTAAAAGTGAAATTGCTCATCAATAGCAGTAATGCAGTATGATTGTACTTGTTCAACCGCTTGTTTTGGAGTATTTCCTCCCATACACAAAAGCGATCATAGTGCATTGAGATGGCATATTCTGCTTTCTTTCTCCATAAGAAATACTCAATGATAAGCATTGGATCAGCATGGAGGCGCAGTTTGCTATCCAACCATATAGAATACCTAGAAAGAAAAATACCTTCAGTTAACCCAGGTGAGAAAATACTAGCTCATTTCACAAGAGAAAATTTCTTTAGCCAGAAAACAATGCCATTTTGTGATAGAGCACTCCTTTTTAGGCTCTTGATGCCTATATGAATAATAACCTTAAACTTATAAAGATTATGTTTGTAGATTTTGAAAAATACTTCCATAATACTACAATTTTACAAGGCTTTTTAACTTTTATTTGATCAAGAGTTTATAACTATATTACTATAGAAATTAATGTTCAATGTTGCATTTTGAACAATATGTCCAGACAACGCGCTTTTGTGATCGCAGTGTCCGGGGCATACGCATTATTATTAACAAAATAGGAAAAAGAAAATTCGCTGCAACATAAAGCAAAGTAAGAAGCCCTAGTTACAATCAGAGCTGGTGGGATGACAAGCACTAACCAGTTAGTAGGCAGTACTTGTAGGATTTTTTGGATTTAACAGAATTTATTGTTAGAGCAAAGACATTGCTGGTAATAAAAAAATTCACTGCACAATTAAGTACGATACGCATACTTCCTTGAAGACTTACATGGCAGATGGGAAGAGTCGATAAGCTAGAAATTTTGGCACCTTCCCAGCTCTTCGCATATCTTCGTATGGTAAGTTCTTAACTACGACACTTCTCCATAAGCCTATGAATCCATTTCCATCAGGCATGTGTCCTTCAGAGGAAAGGGTTGCCAGTGTTAGCTCATCCATGAACATGACGAAGCACACATTCTTCTTAGCGTAAGAGCCAATCTGTGAGAGTTTATGGCACATCATACAATTACTATAGAACTTATAAAAAACAAGAAATATTCATGAAATAAAAGATTGATAAGGAGTGAAAGCCAATGAATAATTTACCATCATGACAGAACATGAAATCAACTAGAAGAATAAACCTTACACTTAAGCCATTTTGCTACTCGAAAACAAGCTATTAGCTATAGCACACAGACGATCAAGTTCATCCATACAGAAGAGATTAGAAAATCACCCTGCTTTTAGTTGGTCTCCTCAAGTAATCAGAGCTTCGAAAAATACATGATGATACAGAAACATGGCAGGTAGCCATATACCTTCTATCATTTTCATCCAAATCAAATCCGGTACTAGGGTAATCATCTGGTCCTCTAACAAAACCGCAGTGGAGGGTCTGGTCTTTAGCATGGTATGTCTCTTCTCTATCCCCAAGACTCTGGTGTCCACCAAACACTGGTTCGAAGAAGCCATTACCAAGCAATACTTTTTCCTTCAATATATAGCTCAAAGAGAACTGTGTAAAATTCCCGTAGTGAGCAGGCTCCACAAGATCATCAACTGATGGCAAAAACTGAATATCGCATGGTGCATCTGCAATGTTGTATTTGGTAAGTAAACAGAAACCTCTGTAACATATTTTTTTTAGCATATATAAGGTAGGGTCCTATCAGATTTTTTTTATATTAACTTGTAATAAACAATACTGTTTGTGTGCAATGATTCATGTAGCATATATAAGGTAGGGCCTAATCAGATTGTTTGATACTAACTTGTAATAAAATACACTTGTTATTCTCTCCAAAAATAAAGGCATGGCAAGGATTGTTTCTAAGCAGAAAAGAGGGGGGATATCAGCTAGAAGATTATATCAAACTTAAAGACCCCCCCTTTTTGTTCTAATGCATGTAGGGTAAAAAAATCTAATAAAAGTTATTTGTTGCATTTGACTAAAAAAGGCCCATCTTTGAGAAGTGCACCCTTTACAGAGTATAAAGAGAAGATCTCTTACAGCGCTTGTGTGGTTTCTTTCGACTTTTGGGGGGTTCCAACTCAACTTTAGTCCTGGCAGAAGACGTAAATCTGATGACTTTAACACAAACAACTGAATTTATACGTATGTATTTGAACTCACATAGAGATATTTGTAACATCAGGGCTGTATCCCTGACCATTCCCCTTCAAAAGGTTCTCCCTATTAGATAGGCCATGATGCATTGCTGCAAAGCATAACATCAAATTTCAGAGAGTTTTTTTTTTTCTGCGGATAGAGAGTATTTTCTTTGGAGTCATCCAGAGAAAATATGAGAACATAATCAATAAAGTAAATAAATCTTTTTAACTCGTGACAAGAGGAAGTGATTCAATTTCCTGTGACCAAACACCTCTGGAACACACATATTTTTCCAACTAACCAATTGGGGGCAAGGAACCCACCTGAACGTAAATTCCATTTCATTTGAAACCAAAACAGAACCTCTAACACACATTTTAGGCCCTACTCACTTCTGGTGACAATGATGATGCTTGTATCTCTAACAATTGGAACTGTAGAATTTACGTAATAGGAAATAATCACCAGAACACATCTGAAGATTTGTGCACCCTGAAGAAATTTTACGCGACGATAGAAAATGGTAGTATGCGGCGGACACCGGCCCACTGCCCGCGCCGCCGCGCGCACATACAGAAAACAGATTGTGGTCGTATGCCTTTGTCAGTTGCAACTAAATTGCAGCTCCAAAGCAAAATCATAGTTCTGGATGGAAAAAGTACCTGGTCATTTGAACGCTTACCGTGGATTGGGAGGTTGGCATGGGAGGAAAAGGAGAGGTAGGCGAGGGAGAGGACGGAGAGGGAGAGGACAAGGAGGAGGATTAGGCGGCAGCGGCGCCGTAGCCTCCGGGAATGGCGGCGGGACCCGGCCGCGGCCGGGGCGGTTATCGGTAGGCGGAGCTCCGGCATGCCCCGCGCAGCACGCGCGCTCCGGCGAGGCGTAGAGGTGGGATGGGCAGCGAGAGAAAGCGGGCGAATATTTGCCCCTTGTGTTTTGTCCTTATTTCGTCGAGAGAATTCGTTTGAAGGCTGTTCGCTTGCTCGTAAGTAAATTTTTTTAGCGCCGGAACAACCAACTTTTATAAATTTTAAACCAAAGCGATAAATTAATAATGAAACAGCCCAATTTATGGGGCCGTTACATCTGATCTTATCGACCAATGCACTAGCTGATCCCCTCTCAATATATTGTTTATCAAACCGAGAGAATTGTTTTTGCCAAGCCAATATAAAAGTTCTCGATTCTCAGGCCACCAGAAAAATTACAATGTTATGTGAGCTATTGCTCCAATTTTTTTCACTCTTACATGCCACTAACGTTTACTTCTAGGAAGACGGCAGCTCACATGATCTTGAAATGTCCATTTTACCCCTCTTATAGGTGGATCCCGCACGTCAACCTTCTTCTTCACCACACACCACTACCTCTTCTTCACCACAGAGCAGGGGCGCCTGGGGAGTGGGTGGCCAAGGCTCACCGGAGGAGGACCGGCCAGGGCGCACCGATGGCCATCCCGTGCTCCTCCAACACCTGCACGGCGTCCCTGCTGGCCTCCCCTTCTCGCTCGCAGGCTGCGGCTGCGGCTCGGCTCGACTAGGCACGACGAGCATGCCATCAAGGCGCTTACGGCCTAGGTGGGTTCTCGCCATCTTGGGTCAGTATTTTGGTCTTAGGGAGTGGAGTTCTGGTCTGAATTTAGCAGATTTCCCTCCTTCAATGTAACATGTTGATGAACTTGCTTGGAATCAGCACAGACTTGTCAGGATTCAGGCTCTTGCGATTTGTCAATTTGTGCAAATTTCTATGGGACTTCGAAGCTTTTGAGCATTTCCTACCTCGTTTGGAGCATGTAGAATCAGATCAGGCGGGATTCAGAAGTACCAACTGACAAGACATTTTCTGGGTTCAGATCAAGGATATGGTGCTCAAGGTGTCGGGCGCATACCGGCACTGCACTCCCATCCCGTGCGGCCGTGCTCCTCGCACACCTACACGGCGTCCCTGCCCTTCTCGCTCGCTGACTACGGCTCGGCTCGACTGGGCACAACGAGCGCTGCGACAGTGGCCGGTGAGGGCGGGCTGCGCGGCACCGGGCGGCCACGACGCACCTATATTGAGCCCGCTTGCCGTGCTCACTGGTTGAGGTAGGGCGAGTGTTTCTAGCAGGGTTGCGCTGAGGGAGCAATTTTGTCGATGGAGCGGGACCAATGGCTAGGGGAGCGGGCGGAGGAGGGAGGGCTAGAGCTAGCTCAAGGCTACTGAGGCAGTGAAAGGTCCTTGTGTGGTTTTAGTAATTGAGTGACAACATAGGTGGACTAATTATGTTTATATGAGATACACAGGTGATTAGTCCACAGGTACATGTGTGTGAAC
The DNA here is from genome assembly GCA_904845875.1 of Miscanthus lutarioriparius. Classification (NCBI taxonomy): domain Eukaryota; kingdom Viridiplantae; phylum Streptophyta; class Magnoliopsida; order Poales; family Poaceae; genus Miscanthus; species Miscanthus lutarioriparius. Next base: position 11,173,604 of record CAJGYO010000008.1, read on the forward strand.
AACATATGCCATGATGGTGAAAATGACTTGAAGATGTTGCAAAGCTCACATATGTGATGATGAAGGAGCTCATTGCAAATGAGACATTGAGTCATGTGGTCAAGGTGGAGAAGATGAAGACATGACTTGGCTTGATGGACCGGTTGCAAGCGTGAAGGGCAAGTTGGAGGCTTTGGAGCGATGGACCGCGTGGCGTTGAAGCTTAACCAAGACTTGGCGCCGATGGACGAAGGCAACGGTGAAAAGCAAGTGAAGTCAAGATCGATGAACCAATATGATCATGTGATGATATGAAGTGGATCATATCATTGTTGATCGTGTTGGTGCATGTGTTGCATCGACATTGGAGGAGATGGAATGAAATGCGCAAGGCAAAGGTATAACCTAGGGCATTTTATTTCACCGGTCATAGGTATGTAGAGAAGTTGATGACCGGGTTTAGGATAGATGGTCGTACTATCAAGAGGGGCAAACTTGTTTGCACGTCGGTCATCTAGTGTCACTCGAGTGATGTAACTTTGCATCGTCGCTAGGATTGAGTGGCGTGGCAAGTTGAGTGGCTAATCCTTTGAAAAATAATTATGAAAATGCTAACACACATACACATGGTGGTGTACATTTGGTGGTGTTGGCATATTTACAAAGAAGATGAAGTTAGAGTTGATGTGGATCAACTCGGCGATGGAACGGAGGTGAGAAATGTTCCAAACTCCACCGACGGAGTGTCTGTCCGTAGAGTGCGGACAATCCGATGGTGCCACCGGCGCCCTATATAGAAAAGACAGGGTTTCACAATGTGCACTGGATGCTGGGGTCCTACGTCCGGTCAGTGGCAGTAGTGAGCGCGCCGTCTCGGTCTCGTGACCGGACTCTGGCACGAAGTGTGACCGGATGCTCAGGGTCTATGTCCGGTCAGTGCTGACGTATGGTGACGTAGGCGGTGCTGGAGTTAGGCGCGCGGGCACAGAACTGATCGGACGCTGGTCTGCGTCCGGTCATGGTGGACCGGACGCGTCCGGTCACAAAATAGAGGCTCGGGGAGCTATCTGGAAATGACCGGAGTCAGGCGCAGCAACGTCCGGTCATTCACTGTGCAGCGTCCGATCGCAACTTAACAGTTGAGATCGGGTGGCTCCGGTTAAACGCAGAGCGACACGTGGACGGCATAGAGCGACCGGACGCTAGCAGGGTGCGTCCGGTCGATCTGACTGGAGCGTCTGGTCGTCCTAAAATTTGTCCAGTGAAGGGGTAACGGCTAGTTTAGCCCATAGGGCTATAAATAAAAGGTGGTCTCAGCCATGGCTCGTGCTGAGCACCTCGGGGGACTTTGTGTCCATGCTTGTGAGTGCTTGGAAGCCCTCCATATCAGTGATCATTTGATTGTGTGAGAGAGTGATTCTAGTGTGATTGCATCGTGAGGTTGCATCGAGTGGCACTAGGTGATCGAGTTGCAAGTCGGTGGTGCTTGTTACTCTTGGAGGTTGCCACCTCCTAGATGGCTTGGTGGTGGTCTCCGTCGAAGCCCGCAAGAAGCTTGTGCGGTGCTCCGGAGAAGAGATTTGTGAGGGGCATTGTGCTCGCCCCGCGGGAGTCACGAAGAGCAACTCTAGAAGAGCGAGACGCTAAGGGCGATAAGTGGTCCGGCCGGGTCAAGTGCTAGAGCCTGTGGTAAGCACTCCACATGGAAGAGTGTGACTTGCAGGTCACCACTAGCAAGAGGACCGGCGGCAACCTTGAGGCTTATCTCAACGGGGACGTACCGTGTTGGCAAGCATGTGAATCTCGGGAGAAAATCACCGTGTCAACATTGTCTTTATCATCTTCTCGGTGGTTTGCTTTCCGTGCAACATAAGCTTGTATTACTTTCATATTCATTGTGCTTGTGTAGTTGCTCTAGTAATTAGTTAGCATGTGTAGCTTGCTAGTTACCATTTAGCTTGTGTAGCATAGAAGTAGCTCCCATGCGTGGCTAATTTGGTGTGTGTAACCTTGTTAGTCACATTGCTTAGTTTGTGTAACTAAGTAATTTGGGCTCTATAATTTGGCTTGTGTAGCTTTGTTATTGAGCATTGCTAGTGAGCTTAGGTGGCTTTGTGCTTTTACTTACTAGCATGTGTAGGAGCTCCACCATTGCTTGAAGTACTAGTGGTCTAGGTTTGTTTGACCTTGCTTCTAGAATTGATTAGGTGAGCTCTAGCTAGCCCGACACCTTAATTGCTTAATTAGGATCTTTGCAAGGTGCTAAAGAACATATATAGAGGGGTGTGGTCTTGATTAGACCGATAGTTTTAATTCCGCATTCGTTTCGGTAAGCCGACACGATTAATTTTAGAAAGGACTATTCACCCCCCTCTAGTCCACCATCTCAACCTTACAGGCAGGCAGGCGGGCGAGCAAGCGGCACCGGCGAGGTGTGAGGCGCATGCCTCGGAGAGAGTGGGGGAGTCTGGAAGATGAAGAAGGCTGACGTGTAGGGCCCACGTGTAAGAGGAGCAAAACGGACATTATAAGCTCCTGTTAGTTGTCGTTGGCCCAAAAGGTAACGGTAGTGGCATGTAAGGGTCCAAAAATTTGGAGCAGTGTCTCACGCGACATCGTAACTTTTACATTGGCTCATAAGGAATTGAGAACTTTTATAATGGCTCATAGGGAATTCTCTCTTCCTATTTTGTTGGTGTGTGAAATGACAAATTTCTTAATCACCTTGCTATATAAAATTTTGTATAATGTCGTTTTACGTGTGTATGTTTGTGTATTTGCCTTGAATTGATTTTAGAATGTACTCCCCGTCTCTAAAATAATATACATAGTAGCCGACTCTTATATTAAATCATCTTCAATAAATTTTAATTAATTTCACTAAAATTTTAAGGTGTAAATGCAAGATATCTAATCGTAGAATCCAACTTATTACATGAGGCCACATGTATATATGGCAACACTGTGGTAGAACCGCCTAAAATAACTCACTTCCGGAGGTGCTTATCTTTCATTAGACACTAAACACCCCAAGAGTGAGCTAATTTAAACAGTTTTGTCGAGCACACCCCATGGTAGAACCCAAAAATCCACATTTTTCAATAGGATCATAAATAGGATAATAAAGCTTACAACATTTTAGCTATTTCTTACATCACTTTTCATGTAACATCAGAGTATAATATTTATTGTTTATAACAGCGAAATATAATCATGTTTTTAGAGTTACAGAGGAAGCATGATTAAATTAATGATATAGTAGAGCATTAACATAGTGGACATTATATATAAGAGATGCTAACAGATTTTGTATCTTTTCTTATAAAAACCTTTAGTAAGGGTTATAAATAAACACTACGGTCATAGCGTGAAAGAAATCATCTTTAAGCTCACTAGGATGTTTCCACACACAAGAGTCAGCTCTAAGCATCATCCGATCACCTGCAACAAGGGAATAAAACCTAGAGGACTCGAATATACTCAGCAAGACTTACCCGACAGGAGGAAAATAAAAGACTACAATGATATGCAAGACTTATTTGGCTTGTGGGTTGTTGCATCTGCGGAAAGCATTACTAAACGTGTGTCCTTATATTCAATTTTATTAGCAGTCAACATTAGTTCATTAACTAACCATTCTATGTAAGTACCTATGCTACTTTCAAGCAGGTGGTAAGCAATCAGAACCATTTTATCATCTTTCATATTTCAGTTCTTACTATGATGCTAGACCATAGTCAAGTCATACCGTATCACACGGCGATTCATGAACCGATGTATCCTAGCTGGGTACCCCGAAACACACACCCTGCTTGTACCCCAGGCACAAGCAAGACCAACCCACCACTCTCCTGTTAAGGGGTGTAGGTCCCGAGTCAAACTTGGACCTCTCTAAGCCGAAAAGAGCCGGAACCCCGATAAGAATCAACGAGAACAAGTGCAATCCGATAATAAGTCTGTGACTGACGACTACCATCGAATGTCCTCAACCAAGTGGAACAAGTGCAATCCAAAGTACCAAAGTTCGGTGGTCTCCAATTATCATTCATATATATTCCATGTGACAGTAACAATAATATCTTTCATGTCTCTCGCGAGTGACAGGTAATCACTCGACTTCTACCGGATCCTATAGCATAGCAATCTACATGATCCTGACATATTAGTATGACTCATAGGATAAGGATATATATATATATATGCAAGTGGTTTTCATTCATCTCCTTAAAACTTAATGCACAAACATAAGATAAAATGCAGAATAATAGGGTTATGCACCGGGACTTACCTAGATAAGATATAACCAAAGTTAACGTTCCATCATGATGACACGATCGTCAAGGCACCATCTTCTCTACTACTTTGGTCGACTCCATGGTCCATCGTTGTCCCTGAAAGGATCAAGATGTCCAAAATGGAGGGTGAATTTGGCTAATTCTAAATTCTTTGCAATAATTAAATCCTACACTTAGCCCACTTCACCCCTTGTGCCAAGAATGTGTTTCTATTGTTCTACCGCATAAAAGTTTTATACCCTAGGTTCAATACTACTCTAGCATGGCAATTCTAGGAATGTAAAGACATGAAATGAATTGCTCAAATGTAAATGCTCAAAATAAAGAGAGGAAAAAGAACATCGTGATGTTTTCCTGAGATATATGAGAGTCGCCACTCCCCACTAGTCCTCGTTGGAGCACCCACGCAAGGGTGTAGCTCCCCCTTGATCCGCGCAAAGATCAAGTGCTCTCTACGGGCTGATTCTTTGACACCCCATCGTGGTGAATCGTCTACAACCGCTCATAACTTGACTTGGGTCATTCACAAGCTCCGCCGGGTGATCACCAAGCTCCCAATCACCACCGAGCCATCTAGGTGATGGCGATCACCAAGAGTAACAAGCACAAACTCTCACTTGACCACGACAAGCCTAATGAGAAGGGTGGATGCACACTTGCTACTCTCTATGCACTAATGAGATCCTTAATCTTGGATTCTCAAATCTCAATCACCTCACTAGGCTCTTGCTCTCCCTTTCACTCCAAAGGTGTTTCTCAGCTGAACAAATGGGCAAGAGACCTCCTATGGACGAGTGGAGTAAGTATTTATAGCCTCTCATTTAAAACATAATATTTGGAGGCTGAGTCAGCACTCTGCGGGTTGATCAGACGCTCCGGTCAGGGTGATCGGACGCTTCGGTCAGTTATACCCACCACTACGTCAGAAAGAGCCATTAAGCACTGACCGAACTCTGACCAACGTCCGGTCATCACTGAGCGGACGCGTCCGGTTACGAAAAACACTCTCTGGAACCTTACTAATGTTGACCGGACGCTGACACCCAGAGTTTGATCACTTCACAATTCAGCGTCCGGTCATGTGCCGGTCACAAAAAACGTTCTCTGGAACCTCTCTAGAGTTGACCACATGCTGGCATCCACAGTCCGGTCACTTTACTGTTCAGCGTCCGGTCAGTACCAGACGACTGCAGTTGATTAAATGAACTGACCGAACTCATCCTCCAGCGTCCGGTCACAACCAGACCAGCGTCCGGTCAATCATTTGACCCTCCATTCACTTACAACTCGAAATCCTATGTGAATGAAGTTTACTCCAATTGATCTTAGGGTTATTCTTGAGTTACCTAGTGCTAGGTTTGATAAGTGTGCACCACACCTAACCCACTAAACTTACCTAGGTCAAGCAACTAGTCCATACCCCCCTTAATAGTATGGCCAAAGAAAAAACAAAGTTCTAAACTATTCTAAGTGTCTCTTCATCACCAAACGACACTTAGAACTAGTTCGTCCTTAACTTTGTCGTCCATTATTTAAAAATAAAAAAATAATTTCCATCGACAGAGGCATGACAACCATAATTGTCCAATCTATTGCCATTACCATGGCCTAACTCAAAATTACCTCTACAAAACATACGTTAGTCATAGTAATCTCGTGTCGTCATTAATCACCGAAACCCAACTAGGGGCCTAGATGCTTTCAGTCCCTATTATGATATTCGTGGATGCAACGCAGTCATAAATAATCAACGGCGATCGCAACTCTTAAAATACGATTACGCCTCTCAAGCTAACGAGCTAGCTCTGACGACTAACGTACTAGACCACGTATCCAAGTTGTCAAACTAGGCGCTAATTTCCCACAATGTTTTAGTTATAAAATCCCTAGGTGTTTCTTTATTTCCTTTTATTTACTATATGTATAAACTAGGGCTCATTAGTTACCTCAACAAACTAATTATTCTAAAGCTACAAAAATTATAGATGGCACATAATAATACTATGGAGCTACTGTAAAATTTTCAAAGCTAACACTACCATCATTCTATCACAAAAATTCCCACATATTTGCATCTTAAGCATTTTAGTTTAATTTAAGAACTACAAATATTATAGAACTTTGTGGATAAGATATACTGGCGGATGGAGCATGATTTTAGGAACCTAACAAGATTAGTTTCACAATTTTTGGTCCACTACATAAATTTATATTAAATTTACAATTTGCCTTATAAACTAAATTAGAAAATGTTTTAGAATTCGAAATGGGCCGGCGGCAACCACTTTGGCCCAGCAGTCCAACGCGGCCCGCGCGGAGCGTCCACGCGCGCAGCAGGCCGGCCAAGAAAACGGGCCATGGTGGGGAGCCCGCGCGCGTGCTCGTGCTTTTGCAGAAAAGTCCTCATACTACGCGGTTATTTCCCGGCGCCTTTGCTCACTATTGCACAAGAGGCGCATTTTTCATCCAGCACTCCCAACAAACCCATCCTCACATGGAGCTGGTCCCCAAGACACCCGTTGCTCGCCGGCGCCGCTCCAGACGGCGCTGCGCGGCCACGCCGGCCACCCAGGGACCGACTCGGCGCAATAAGCGGGCCGACGGGGAACTACGAGCCAACACGCAACGATGAGGAGCGAAATGGAGCTCCACGGTGCACCACCGAATGCTATCCGCGACGGCGGGCGGAATCACGCGACGACGCTGCTGTTCCGATGATCTAGAGGTCAAACAAGGCGGTCGAGATGGCGGGGAGGCATCAAGAGCTCACCACGGTTTGTGCTGTGGTGACGGTTGAGTCGGAGGGAGTTCGAGCCGAGCTAAACATGTGCGCCCGGCGGGCGCGGCGGTGCTCCGGTGCGGACAAGGTGGCATCAGCACATCGACGACGCACGCCCTAGCTAAACGGAAACGAGCACCGGATAGAGGAAGTTAACACGAGCTTAGAAACACCCTCAATTTGATTATTTTCCCATAGAGTGGGACTTACCCCAAACCTATGGCTGCGGCGGCGCCTATGGCCGGCGGCGACCAAATTGCCAAATTGGCCGCCTACGGGATGCACCTGTGCCCTGATATGAGTCGGCCCGCAAGCGGTCGCTCTTAATTAGCTACTGGAGCGCTGATCCAGGGTGGCGAGCAAGGTGAAAATGGCGCAGCTCTACTGATCAAGGCAGGCAGCGACGGCTATGCTTGACCTGGCCAAACCGGCCGAGGCCACGATAAATACGCGAGGACAAGCTCACGACGCGGCTCGGAGGGAGCGGTCACGAGCTACCGGGATGGGACGGCTCATCCGGGCGGACAATGTCTGCGGCAGCGAAATAACAGAGCCAAGCGCAAGCCGCCGCACGAAGTCAAGGCGCGACGCGGCGCGAGAGGGAGCGACGACATCCCGACAAGGGCAGGCACGCGACGAGGCAGGGAAGACCGCTAGCGACTCGACGGTAGCTGGATTGGACAGCAAGAAGAGCGCCACGTCGATCCAACGACGGCCGCCAAGGCACTAGCCCGGCCCTGCGCGCGGCACAGCGGCACGGCGCGGCCAGGACAACATGAGGGCGCAGGAAGGCGACACACACAGGCCCGAGGAGAAAGCCGTGGCCGACAACAGCCAAGCCCGGCGCCCGCCACGCGCGTGCACATGGTGACCGCAAGCCCGGACAGGAAAGTGACAAGGGTGACGTGCATGAGTTTTAAAGCGAACAAAAAACTATGCCAAACCCGACCCAAGACCGACTAGCTATCCCAACTCGCAACTGGGACTATCAGCTAGCCAACGAAGTAATCCCTACGCCCAAGAGCGACTAGAGATGAAGATACAAGCCCGCCAACATGAGCTTGTCGCCCGATCACGGGTTCATGAACAGAACGTCCACGACGTAGTTCACAGCGCGTTCTGACGAGTTTTGGGTAATTTTTGTGAGAACATCGTTCTACCCACACCACAACTACTCATACTACATTGATGTACTCACCGTGGTGTAATCGATCGTGTAAAAATATAGACATACCGTTTACTCCGTTTTTGTTGGGATTTAACCACCAAAAACGACACTGCCTATCATTTCCCACTTAGAAAAAATTAGGGTTTAGTTTGATCTACAACTTTTAACACTTTTGTCATAATTTTTAAAAGGTCTAAGCCTTGTTAATTTCAACTAACTAACATACCATGACCTAGTCCATACTACGTACTAACTCGTATGAACAAAATATTAAAGCATTATTTAAGTATGTTCCACTATATAATTTAGCAAAAATAGCACTTTAAACTTAAATCGTTTGTTTGCCGACTTATGCCCTGTTCGCTTCTCTTATAATCCGTATTTTTCAGCTTATTTTTTTTTCAGCCGAAACAGTGTTTTTCTCTCACAACAAATCATCCGGAACAGTGTTTCGGCTTGTTTTTTCAGCGAAGCGAATGGGGCCTTAACCGTGAAGAGTTGATTTAATTTCAATTTGATTTCCGAACTTCCCAAAAATACTAGTTGATATTATTATTCTCCAAGATTTAAAATTGCATGCCCAGCTACGTAACTTGCCCTCAAATCTTTATTTCCACACTATACTCCGGTTATAATTGATCGTTGTTGAAAGAAATTATTTTCATGCCAACAATTAACACAACTCGTTCTATTCTTTTTGTTAGGATTTTTCATCACCGCCTCTTTACGCTAAGTAATTGAATTCACTATATTATTAGATCTATCTCTCAGGCCATAATTTCAGTGCTTAGCGAGCTCGTAACACCAAAGGTGTTACAAACACCAATTTGTATAAAATAGTAGGTTGTTATATTGAATCATCTACTAATTTTAGTCAGTTTTGTCAAATATTATATTGAATCGTCTCGAACCAATTTCGATCAATTTTGTCAAACTTTTAGGATGTGCATAAGGTTTTAATTATAGGGTTCATCTTTTAACCTGGAACCCACGTGTATATATAGCCACACCAATTTGCATATACGTAATCTTAAACAAATTTTAGTCAATTTCATTAAAACTTTAATGAGTATAAACGTGACAATTTAATTCTAAAGTTTAGTTTTAGGCTTGAAGTCAACATGTAGGCATAGCACTTTTGCTATTATTTGGATCTACTAATTTTCAAAGCAAATTGGATTTTAATCATTTGGAAAATTGGATGTTATTTATTGATTTTAATTAGACTTCTCCGATTCTAATCCATTTCCACCTCTATATATCCTTGTTGCCTTGTTGCTGTCTCGCTATTAATATTAGTACAATGCCCCAGCCCCCACAACTTTTAATGGAAAATTAAGTGTATGTGACATAAGTCACAACCTGACAATGGAAAATTCAGTGTATATCAAACCTGCGGCAGCGACATAAGTCATAACCTGACAAAAAACCTTCAGAAGACTAAATTAAAGCAAACCAATAGAACGCAATAATCTGCAGAGGTCAATTAGCAAATCGAGGTCAATTAGCAAATCAACGATCAAATGCACCACAAGTAAAGAAGGGATGAGCAAAGGTTATATGAAGTGTCATGTGCGGATGTGCCAATATCAACTTTCTTTGTTAACAACAGGACGGACGGAAGCACAAGTAAATAAAGGAGGAATGAGCAAAGGCTATATGAAGTGCCATGTGCTAATATCAACTTTCTTTGTTAACAACATGACGGATGGAAGAATAGATCAATCCACAGGACACAAATCAAGTGTGTTGAGTATTCTTTGGTACATTACAATACTTTACTCACTGTATCTTGTTACAAGATAGAACACCCAAAAAACAAACCCAAAAAAAAATGTAGAGAACAAAAACAGCCTCACTATATGAAGTTATGAAACACGGTGAGTTTTACATCAATCATTTGTGCAGTCAGCAGTACCACAAAGCATGAGAGTATTGGACAAGTCAAAACAAGAATCAGAAACTATCGCCCTGTTCGTTTGGCTGGTTTGACTTATAAGTCATGGCTGAAAGTACTGTTGGCTGGTTTAGTGTGAGAAAAAATACTATTCGTTGGCTGATAAGCCATGACTTATAAGCCAAATACGACCAAGCGAACAGGCTGATGCATGCATGTACTAATCAGTCTTGGTATCCTCAGCTCAGTCGAGTTTAGCTGGTTTTGATTTGACTCCTCCTTTTTGTTGTTCAATAGAGTAGGGCATGTAAGTTCCGAGTATCTTGTCCCACATCACAAAGAAGGGTTGTGAAAAGTTGTACTTGTTACCATAGAGCTGATGGTGAATGTCATGATAAGCACTGTTATTGCTGAACAGCGCCTGGAGGATGTTACCAGGAAGCCACAGCCCACAATGATCATCCACAGTTTTGATGGTTGCAAAGGAGAAAAAGAATATGGATGTCCGTGGAGTCATACCAGAAACAAGGAATGAGAGTGCACCACCAATGGTGTCCAAAATAAGGCCCTCAAGAGGGTGGTTGTATAGAGCTCCAAAGGAATAAGGGACTACAAGAGTGTGGTGCTTGGAATGGATGTGTTTATACAGGAACTTGTTAATGTGCATGTATCTGTGCATGAAGTACTGCCATGTGTCCATAACAACCATTGCAGTTATAAACTGCAACACTATTACAAGAGCAGGAGGTTGCTTCTGTCCAATACCACTCTCATCACCAATAACCTGTTTGTGAAGGAAAATGTCAGCATGTTAACAAACCTATCTACATAGATGATGTGTATCGAACAATTCACTGATGAACCATTTTTTAGGAACCCAAAAGAAACATTATGATGTCAAGCTGGTTCCAAAATCAAGACTGCTCATAGAACTAGATATCCCCTAGATCAGTGAATTCTCATGAACCTATATTGATTTATATTCAAATTCTTAGTTTTATTCCAATCAGAATCAACATGGTTAACCCCACAAGGATTTTAATCCACTTCACTAGCTACATGTGTATTGAATGTTATGTTCAGCTTTCAAATCCTCAAAGCATGTAAGTGAGACATGTTTGCTAAGAATCACCGAAAGTCTTCAATAACCAAAACTGATGACTTTCTTTAAAAACATGATCTGGTTTGCTTCACTTTGCTTTATACTTCATTGGTTAGGATAGATGCTCAGGAACAAAGTCTAGAAGGAAATACGAAGGCTGTTGAGCTATATGCAGTAATGGGATGCAAATACAATCCAGGAGGCTTGTAAACCAATTTGTGCTTCAGACTTATAAGGTGTGTTGTCTCGATCGATCATTTCCTGTGCAATTAAAAACATCAAGTTTGCTTCGTTGCACAGAATGATAACGCCCAAAGGAAGCACCTATTAAGCACGGGGCTCATCTAAAACCAACTAAAACGATCCTGGAATTCCGTGGTACAGACAAAGGAACAGATGGCGCCGAGGAGGAGAAGATTACCGCAAAGAGGGTGAGCGAGACGGCGACCTGGAAGACCTGCTGGAGGAGAACGCCCCTCACGACGGCAGCCTTGGAGACGACGTTCTTCGTGGCGGCCTCCTCCCTGGTGTGCAGCCGGTATCCGTCGAGCCGCCCCACCCCGTCCAGCGCGACGTAGAGCCCCGAGTAGAGCCAGTACACGGCGATCGGCACGAACGTGCCCAGCAGCTCGTCCGACACCGCCCCGATCCCCATCGTCCCCCCTCCACCGCCTCCGGCGCCGCTGTGGCTCCCGGCGGTCGGGTTAGGAGGCGAAATTACGGGCGGCACGAGCGCGAGGGATGGATTACCGGGCGGGCCAACCCGGATCTCTCCGACTGCGGGAGAGGCGGAGGAGGAGGAACCGGAGTTGGATTTCCCTGGCGAGGTTGGTGGCCGCGGCGGGCAAGGGAGGAGGGGGAGATGTATATATAACGGTGGCGTGGCGCGGCGCGGCGGTCGCCGCCGGTCAGAACGAGGTTGGGGGCGGGTGTTGGTTCCAACGCGAAGGAGGGGTTCGGTCGCTTCCCGACGAACCCGTCCGGGCGATGCTGGCCACCGCACAGGCGGCGCCCCTTCTGTGGTGAGGACACCACCGGGTAGCGTAGATTGGCCGGCCTAGCCTCCTGGCCGTCTGATTATCAGCAACGGACGGCCACATCTTTTACAGACAACAAAGTCTGATGGTACCTACCATCACCGGGTTTTTTCCCCCTCATTCTCAGTAACTAGATTTCTTTTTTCCAGAAGAAGACTTTTTTCGCGACCGATGGCACGTTTTTTTTAAGAGGAGGATTTCCCCAGAAGAAGACTTGTGTCTGACATTTCGTCTGGCTTAACGCCGCCTTCCAGAATCGCAACGGCAATTGGCAGCCATGTGTGTGTGTGAGCTGACGAGACCTTGTGATGTTAACGTCTGGAGGTTCCTGCTTGATGCCTCGACCAACGTTCGTTTCCGGATTTTTTTTAGCACCCCATCTTGAGCCGGCCGGAGCTGCCGGCCTGCCGCTGCAGTTTATGCTGATGCTATTCGTGGGCAGTCTGTCCGGGTGGCCTGGCATCACGCAACGCACCAACGTGCAACGTTTGCTTATGGCAAAGGGGAAAACTACTGCACTAGCCAGTGAGATAATGTGGTTAAAGACGACCAGTTAGGAACCGATTGAGACAACTGGACCAACACATGCAACAGTCTATCCGCAAAACTTCAAGCAAAAACTGACCTATGGACTTGGCCATTTTTTATGTTTTGCTTGTAAAACATCCTATCTGCAGGACAAGCTTCTGAAGTTCACGTCGACCGACCTTTTTTTCTAAGCCAAGCAGCCACCATGGTTAACAAAACAGGTCATGATGGGAAAGGGACCGAACGATCTTATGATCCACTGGTGCGATAAGTAACTGCATCCAGATTCACAAAGACGAGGTGAAAACTTCTGGCAAGGCAACCAACGCAAAAAACAATTTTTGCAAGAGTTCTGCTGCAAATCGACACAAAGACACTCATCGCTTACTTGGGTCAAACGAGGCCCACATTTCATTTCATACATTTATCTTGCAAAAGAAACCAAAGGCGATGGATAAACTGCAAAGCTACTATCATCAGGTTCTATCCTGGCTTCCATCGGTGTACAAGAAGCCATTGCCTACATTAACTGGTAAAATGGCTGGGGCCGATTTGAGTGCATGCATCTGGGTGATCATCAATATCCGGGTGGGCCAGCAAAGGAATAATGGGTGGACACAGGCACACTTGGGCCATTAACCCTTGTCAAAACTGGCCTCTGAATGCCTTCACCATAAACACTAGTCGGGCGCTCATAAGTAGTTTGGTAGGATGCTCCCGGATTGAAGTCCATTGCGCGTGTAGAGAGTTTGTAGGAACGATACAGCTCATCCACGCGTTCAGACCGTGCAGCAAGCTCTCCTGACAGTGCTCGGTGATCTCTTACCAGAAGTGGATCCCTAACAGTTGCCTCAGCTGCAGTTCTGGAAACAACAGTGAAGTTCAAGAATTTGAATATTTTCATAAAAGATAATAGAAATACAACTTTGTGAGGAAAAATGGACTCTCCATAAAAACATTGAATTCAAACAAAAAATATCACCTACAAGCTAGCAACAAAACTTACAAAGTAAACCAAGTATAACAGAAACTAAAATGGCTATGGGATGCCCACTGAAAAATAGACAGGTAAGGTAAGAACAGTATACAAAAAATAAAATCTAAAGCACTTAGTTCAACACCAAACTCTGCATGTGAAACCTTCTTTTCTTTTCTTATATTTCTGAAATACTGTCTCTGTTCCAAATCATAAGATGCTTTGACTTTTTTGGTACGTCAATTTTGCTATGTATCTAGATATACCATATGTCTAGATACATAGCAAAATCGATGTATAAAAAAAGTCAAAGCGTCTTACAATTTGGAATGGAGTATATGACAACCAATACACAATGCTTTTAAGGTTTCATTCCTGATATTTTAATCTCTTGCATAGCAAATGACACTGAATCACTGATTATTAAATTATGTTGTATAATGGAACTTTGGATTGTTGCATAGTTGGTAGTTGCAGAATCACTACCTCTACAAGGATCATTTAATAGTGCAACAACAGTATTCCAGATTTACATACCGACTGAAACAAATTTCCAACATATTTTCAAACTGGAAGCTAAAATACAGACCATATTCAAAGCTTCCTTTCATGCACACTTCCATTAAGCATGTTAAGGATCAAGCTGAACTGACACACAGCCAACACCTCAATTGAATCGGCTGCCACGCTACAATTGTTTGGCAAGCTTTGGCCAAAGCATAGGGAAAATCCCTTTTGCCTATTTTGTTCATTCTTGCCACAAAACAGACTGACCAACGATAAAATACCCAACTCCTTTTTCTTCATCCCAAACATGTAACCATTACTTACACACACACAAAAAAAAACATGTAACCATTGATGAGCAATCAAAATACACATATGGTTTACATGTTAGCTAATTGCAAGCCAATAAGTGAGTGAGCTTGGCTTTCCTAATGACAAATCAAAAGGCAATGATTGAACATGGTTGTCGACATAGTTGAACTGCAAAAGAGAAAACAAGAAAGAAAAGGCAATGTAATGGAATACTAGCAGAGGCAAGGCAAGTATTTCTATGGTTGGCATGAGAGTATAGTTCAAAAGATACATATAGCAAATAAAGGAAAGTAATCTCTAGACAAAATCTGTTTCACTCCTATTCCGATGAGAAACCCAAATAGCTCAACTCCTCTAGAGGAGTCTAATTATTTTGTGGCTTCAAGCTCAAAAAAGAGCCTAACGTCGCCAAGTAGATATAAATGAGTCAGGCATTTAAATAGAAGCCCTCAATAAGCTAGATCATTTCGGAAAAGGGATTAACATTTGCATAACCTGACCAAGCACCCAAATTAAGAAATCAGATTACAGTTAAAAGACTACCTTTCATGCATAATATCCATATGAGGTTGATGGTATGGAGACCTAGTAGCCACTTGGTGATAGTAATTAAGAGGAACATGTTGAGGCTCTTGCATGTGATAAGGATCTAGCACCACACCACGTCGAGGCTCGTCAAGAAGTGGAGGATGTAATGATCGTGTTATCTTGTACTGATCTTCAAGAGGATGTGCATAGACATTAATAGGTGCACCCCTTTCTTCAATATGTCGCAATCGTCTTCTTTCTTCATAATCACTCGGTTTTCGAATATCTTCAACGATACGTGATCGTCGCACTTCCTCGATATGTTGTGGAGCTGGCTGAGAAAGGCCAATAGGCTTGAACATCGCCAATAGTCTTTGAACCTACAAGATAGTGCCATGACTTAAAGCATGAAACAAAATTTTGTGCCTTTTATTTTGTATATACAACATTGCAATATAGAACATTCCCCATGACTCACTTGTTTAGAGTTGAGCTCTTGGCTGAACCTGCCTTTTGAGGTGTAGTTCTCCTTAATGGCATTCTTGAAACTACTCTCAGGAATAGGAAGACAATCCATGTCAACGCTAAATTTAACCTACATCAAGGACACAAGTTAGTTAGTTTAAGCAATAACAATGTCACCATTCAAACATCATCCACCTTGGTTGGCCATCCATCTACAATTAAAAATCCATTTAATGACTAGAAAAGCAAAGGTTGCATGATCATGGGAGGCCAAACCAAAATAACAACAATCACCACCTTCCTATACTAGGTTAACACAAAGTGCCTTAATTAACTCACCAAATCATCCTTCCGCTCTCATTAGTCTAGCAAAAAGTATTGTGCAAGGTAGTCATAGAAGCTGTAAAAGCGGATATCTGGATAAATTGAACAACAATAGAGATGGTAAAACCATGGGGATATTTTGGGTGATGAGGAATTAAATGATCATTAAAGCAAACATAATTTTGTGAATCAATTGATGTAAACATATTTATATGAGGTATGGCATATGTTTGGGGTTTAAATATTGAGCATGGATTTAGGATATGGCATTTGCACTAGGCCAAGCAGCTAAAGAACCAACCTTGGCTCAACGTGAAGCACCGAGGAGGGGGGATGTTCCTTGTTAATGGCTTTCATAGGAGGGTGTACCGCTAGTTATCATCAAAACCATGAGGAAAAACAATCCCTGCTCTCTAGAATATCTAGACAATTTTAGTAGCATTCAAAAAAAAAAATTTCTAGGCAAATCGGGCAGCATACATCTAATCTAAGGTGGTAAAAAACATTTTACGAAATTGTATTTTTGTTCCATGAATCTCACATTGTTGACTGTTAACAAATGTATATATTAGTTATAATATTTGAAGGGAACACATATAAATAGAGACATTCAAATGCTTGCTGATTAAGGGCAAGACATGTTAAATAGAGGCATTCAAATGCTTGCTGATTTCTCAGACAGGTTTCCACCCAAAGTGAGAAAAAAAAACAGAGCCGGACAAATAAGAGTGTGCAAGGCACAGTATGATGAATGATATGTTGTTGTTGTTGTTTTCCCTTTTTTGAGAGGATGGGGACACTGGCTAGTACAGTTTCTTAAGGCTAACAACCTATATGTGTTCAGAACCTGAAAAACACAGTAGCAAACCTTCCTCCAATCCAGTTTCATGGCAATGCAAGTATGATCATTAGTTCAGATAAGGGCACTTGATACGTCAGGAAAAAAAAGTCTGCCAAAGGTTACACATGTATTAAAAACAAGACATTCCTAGTTTAAAGATGAAATTAAGTTATGTCCCTTGAATGCCGTGACCATGAACACTATAGCAGTGAGCCATTGAGCAAATAAACTGATAAACTATTTTGTCATATACTCCTATGGATGACAACAGTCATAAACCTACAACATGTGTCCTCACCACCTTGGTATTTCACTGTACTATTTCATTAACTTTGTAAAACTGACTGAGCTGAATTGCAGGACTAAGTTTACCGTACAAGCAAAGCAAACAATAAGACACAAGAATTACCTGTGCAGGGAATTTCCCATCAAAGGCATGTCGCACAAGATCCAATCCTCCCCTTGTATCTGCCTTGTACACCCCATACATTAGCTTGAGGTCAAAATCATACAGGAACAGCTTCGCTCCTGGCCGGATCTTCTCCACCACATCCATCTTCCCCCTGGGCAGGCCAAACACGCCGTTCCGGTAGCACTCTGGCTTCGTCCTCGCACTGCACATGAATATGAATCCCGAACCACTTTCTTCCTCCTCCTTTTCCTTCCCCGTCGTCTTCCTTCTCTTCGCTTCCCTCTTCACACGCTCCTCTTCCCTCCCCTTCATCATCTCCTTCCTACTCGTCGTCCTCTCTTCTGCCTCCCCCTCCGTCTTGCTCTGGGCGACCCCGTCACTGGCCCCCTCTCCCTTCTTCTCTCTCCCCTTCATCGTCTCCTTCCTACTCAACTTCCTATTCTCCGTTTTGCTCTGCGCGACCCGGTCATCTGCAATCTCTGCGGCGGCGGCGCCCGCCGGACTAGTTTTGACTGGTTTCGGGGCGGGTGTCTGCGCCGAAGCAGACGCCTCAGAGATGCCCGCGGTTTTGACCCCCTTCTTCTTGAACTTGTCGGGCTTGGTCAACCCAGGGCGGCGGCCTTGGGCAGCGGCGCGGAGGAGGCGTCGCCCTTGCGCCTAAGCCTCTTCACCATGGCTGATCAGAACGAGGGAGAATCGAATCCCCACGATCAGTTGCGCTGAATTCGATATAAATCAAGCTAGATCCATGTGTTTCCTTTGTACAATCTATCGAATAGCAATCAACGGATTGTTTCTGAAAGCGTGGCCGAGAGGAATAAACCCTAGATGAGGATGGAAGGAGGACGAGGAAGAGCGCACGGACCTGCGAAGCGAGGGAGACGGCGCGAGTGGTGAGGACGGGTAGTCGCGTTACCGATTCCGGGTGACCCGAAACCTCTTCAGCTTTTCGTCCTCGACTCCTATACGGGGTCTGACGCCCTGACGGTCTGTTGTGTCGGCCTCGACCGCGGCCAAGCGTCAGCGTATCTTGTTTAGATTCAAAGTTTTTTCACTTTCTCCGTCACATCAAATCTTTGGACACATACATAAAGTATTAAATGTAGATAAAAAAATAATTAATTACACAGTTTAATTATAAATTACGAGACGAATCTTTTAAGCCTAGTTAAACCATGATTTGACAATAATTATCAAATACAAACGAAAATGCTACAATGCCGAATACTGATTCCTAACTACGAACTAAACAAGGCCCTAGTCCTAGAATAGGAATACGATGGATCTACCATAGATACTTTTCGGTTTAAAAAAGTGTGGGGACGTCAATCTTTTTTTTACTATATTTACAGAAAAAAATTAACAATATTTATATCTCTAGATAAGTTTACAATATATTCAACGATTTATCTAATAATAACCATAAATATTAATACTTTCTTACGTATATTTGGTCAAAGTTAAAAATAT
Organism: Miscanthus lutarioriparius; assembly: GCA_904845875.1. NCBI lineage: Eukaryota > Viridiplantae > Streptophyta > Magnoliopsida > Poales > Poaceae > Miscanthus > Miscanthus lutarioriparius. Next base: position 11,192,224 of record CAJGYO010000008.1, read on the forward strand.
TTAACTTCTCAAAAAATAAGAATAACGCTCTTTTAGGGACCGAGAGGTAGATCTATTCCCTCTCTCTATCCCAAAATAAGTATCGCTATGAGGTACATCCTGGTTAAACTTTCTCGAGTATAACTAGGTTTATATAGAATATTAGCATCATTTATATCTCTAAATAAGTTCATTATAAAAAAATATATTTAATGATTCATCTAATAATGATACTAGTTTTTTATATATTTAATCAAAGTTAAAAATATTTGAATGACACTCATCTTGGCACGGAGGGAGTAGATTTGTGAATAAGTTTATCAATATATTCTAAAATCTTAGGATACTAGGATGCCGATATTGATTTTATCAGGTATCTTAAGTTTTTATATAGAATCATTCTCCTTGTTGCAACGGGAAAGTATCTTGATAATTTAAATTTAACTTTGTGTTATACTATTACCATAAAACAATACTCTAAGTGAGATATTCGCAACATTCCTTTTATTCCTAGATTCATTCTTATGATTCATGTTCAGTTAGAATATAATTCAAATTTTAATGTGATCACGTGAAATCGGAACAATCCAGTTCATAGTGTAATAACCGTGTTCATCACAATCACAACTATCTAAAGTGAGCGTGAGAAAATTGTTCTCTAGTCTGACATTCTATTTGTCTGTGATGAGATAAAACAATTAAATAATTCATCATGGGCATAGAAAATTCATAGAGAAAATATTTCAAATTTTTTATTTTTTTATTTAGGAGGTTGATTTAAGAATGTGATGATTGTAGGGCTGATCTTGTAACCTGCCCTTTTCACCTGTATGTAACTGATTGTTTATTTTCATATGGAATGAGCTTGCGGGGTTGTACTTGTTATGATGTAAAGGTGGGGTAGGGATGACAGATGCACCCACATGTGCGGGTATCTCGGGTTTCATACCCGATGGATGTGGACACGGACATGAAAACTCACCTATGGGTAGGGTGTTTTACACACGGGTACCCAAAGGGTAATAGATATGCATAGCATGCCAAACTATAAAGATGGTATTTTTCATGGCTGAATAAAGTGATTGTGTGAACTATTAACTTATTACTTTAATTCTTATTTAAGTTGTGTTGTATTATTAGTATGAGCATGAAGAACCGAATTATGAGCCTATGTTGTATTGTGTCATAGGTGAGATTAATTAATATAAATAATTTAAATGATTTAATTGTGATAAGATACTATTTAAAGTTAAAGGGTGTTGAAAGTAATACCAAGAATTACACTTATTGATGAGAAAAGTGAAATAAAATAATCAAACTAATATTATAGCTTCAATCTATACAACATCTACAAATTTACATGAAGTATATAATCTGTAAATTTTGATAGTATCTTGATACTACAATACGCTGCTACGATCCGGTACTGTCAAATGAAAAACAATGCTACCTTAGGATACCGATCCATACAAAATTGTGTGCAAGTAGTGTTGCAAGTGGGACGGATTGCGTTGTGAGCTCGCTGGTTTAGCCTGCACCGTGACTGTTTATCAGTCTCATCACAAAGTGTCTCAGACTCCCAATCCCATCCAGAGCTTGTTAGACGATTTCCAATCCAAGTGTAGAATCACCGGACTGTTGGTTATGCTATAATATGCTTATATGCCCGAGTATGATCTTTGAAAACATTGCACATATCAACGATAAGGTAACATCATTCTCGATGAGAATTAGCTGCATAGGTAAACTGCAGGAAGACAGCCATCTCAAAGTTCACCTGTGTTTTTGTTGAGCTATATCCATCCACAGAGAATGATTTGGAAGCTAGTAAAAACAGTCCACAAGCCCAATGCTTGTGGACCATTAATTTTGGTTGGAATCGATAGTTGAGATCGTTTCTTGAGATGGTTGAGATCGCTTCCTTTTTACCCGTTGCGACACTTGGAGAGTGAGTAAACAGGCCTGTTGAACCATTCATCCTCAAGCCTGTGTTTGAAGGCTCAAACGTGTTAGGAAAGGCACCGAACTTAGTGAACTCGTTCTACACATAGAGTATTTCAATCTATTCAGTTGGTTTAAGGATTGTTTGAGTAGAGCATCCGATCTGAGAGATATTGTCAGTTTGAGTTACTGTAGTTTCAGAATAGAGCAATTTTTGTAGATGATTTGATTTGGATGGTAAAACAGTCAAACATTGTCCGATTGAGTTGAAACTTGGTCATTAGTGCCCGATTGAGTTGAAACTTGGTCATTAGTGCCCGATTGAGTTGAAACTTGGTCATTGGTTAAGGAACACATGGACCTACATCTTTAATTCCCTACCGAAATTCATGCACAGTGGAGGTATGAATTGGTTAACAAAAGGGGACAAAATCTGTAACTTCTCTGTTTGGTTTTGTCATTCCTCTTGTTAGAAGGTTGTGGCTGTAGTTGATGCCAAGTTTGCAACTTGATGAATATATTGCCGCTATTGTAATCCTATAGATGCTCTAGAAAAGATGCTTTACATCCATTGTTGATTATAGTGGAAGCTTAGAGTTGATCGGTTGGTCCCCTAGTTCTTATCCCCACCTTTCATTGAGGAGGTTTTCCACAAAAATAGTTGTAACAATTGTGCATGTGATTTGTTAAATTCTTGTTGCTGGTCCGATGCTGGATGTTTTTTCATAGCTCATCACAAGATAAGAAATTAATTGTGCATTGTTGCTACCCTTCTATCCCAATAGTTTTTGCGATTTTATACTTACTCATATCGCAAGGGCCTCCTAGTTTGCAAGGTGCTGTCACATAAACATAAGGAAGCAGCCTAAGGACATCCACAGGCAGAACGCTGCCTAGCAGCAAGTTGCAACTCTGCACTAAACAGTATACTAAGTTGCAGCAGAGAACCGGTAAGCTACAGCAAATCAGAGCATACTCGTGCTGACCGCATGCTCGGCTCAGCAGGCAAAACCAACATGAAGCATCAAGCAGGTCACATGAGCGCTGAAGATGTTCAGACACAGAGCTACTCGTAGTATGTATGTTTGAAGTGATCTCTCTCGTCAGTCTTTCAGAGGCCAAAGTTGCAGAGCGTTAGAAATTCCATCTCAGTGTCGACATACTTGGTCCAGAGATGCTTGTACTGGTTGAAGGCGACGTCCAGCCATGGCTTCATGTTCCCGTTGAAGTGTATCACCGCAGCTCCACCGATGTCCTCGGGTCTGATGTGTGGGTTGTAGCCGAGCCCCATCACGTGCCATGACTTGTCCAGCGGCTTCGTTTTGCCGTAGAATGTCATGAGCCCGACTGGAAGCACGGACGTCGGATCCCAGAGCGTGCCGTTCTCGTTCTGCCACGAAGACAACGTATACGTAACTTGAACACGTTAGAATCCCGTTCAGAACACAGCAATGGTAGAGGCAACAGGCAGCTTACCATTTCCATGAATCGGTGGAACTGCTCGGTGCATTGCCCCCGGCGCCACGCCTGGAGGTCGAACACGTTGACGCCGTAGGACCAGGCGCAGGCGCGGTGGCTGAAGCTCTCCTGCACGACGGGTTCCGAGAAGTTGAGGTACTTGCCGTACCTCCGGAAGCCTCCGAAGCAGGTGTGCAGCGCGGCGTTCACGTTGGCGCCCATGTCGATGCGCCACAGCCCCGCCAGGTCCCTCTGCACCACCACGTCGTCCTCCAGGAGCACCACCCTCCGCAGCGCCGGGAACATCTCCGGGAGGTAGAACCGGAGGTAGTCCAGCAGCGCCACGTCCCTGTTCCCGTCCTCGATCTGCCTGAGGACCGGCGAGTAGGACGCGTTCAGGAACGGGAAGTCGGAGACGGACAGGAGCTGCACGTGCGCGCCCAGCGGCGGCGGGCGGCGCGCGAACCAGACGCGGAAGGCCGGGAGGTACATGGGCGCCGTGACCACGTGGAAGACGTGGCGCGAGGGCTCGGCGGCCACGCGCGCCGCGGAGGCCACCACGACAGAGACGGCGAGCACGTTGTCGGAGAAGATGGCGTAGTGGTAGAGCGACGGGTCGGCGAGCTGCGGCGGCGGGACGGGGGGCTCGTCGGGGACCGCGGAGGCGTTGGCGAGGCGGGCCTCGAGGAGGCGCATGGCGAGGCAGTGGAGCGACTTGGGCGTGGACCACGCGGCGATGCGGGAGTTGAGCACGCCCGCGCGGCGCGCGCGGAGGAGCTGCTGCCCCACGGCGAAGACGGTGTCGGAGAGCTTCTGGATCTTGGACTGCGTGTCGAACGCCTCCTTGGCGCCGCCGGCGAGGGAGCGCGCGCGCTTCACCTGGGCCTTGATCTCCTTCTCCAGGGCCCCCACGGTGGAGAGCGAGAGGCGGGCGGCGAGCGCGGAGAGGCGCGAGGAGATGGAGAGGAAGGCGTCCGTCTGGGAGGCCGACGCCGCGCTGAGGTGGCGCGCGTGCGCCGTGTAGGCTGCCAAGACGGCCGCGTGGTCCTCGGCGTGGCGTTGGACGATGGCCAGGCGCGAGGCCGGGGAGTTCGCGGCGGCAGAAGCAGAGCTGGTGGCGGTGGCGGACAGGAGGAAAGAGACGGAGGCGAGGAGGATCAGGGTGATGACGGCCGCGAGCACCGCACGACGACGCGAGGAGGCCCGGGCGCCGGCCATGGCGAGCGCGTCGTGGGAGTTCGAGAGGGCCGGGACGAGGAAATGGCGCGCAATGCTTTTCAAGCAGGTGGGTTTGGTTTAGTTGCGCCGTGGCCGATCAGATGTGGACTTTTTGGAGTGGGTTTTCTCCGGCATGTCCGGTTGGCTCGCACTTGCTGGCCTCGGAGCACTAGTTAGCTGGTGGTCTCGAAGTTGACCGTGCGTACGTGCCAAGAAGGTTAGTGCGGTCGCTTGGAGCCGATGTTGCTGCGTCACGTAAGATCATATACTATATGTCTTATTAAAGAAAGAAAATGAGTCCGTGGTCCGGTGCTAAGTGCTGACATTGTCCTGCCCGACCGTCAGCTTGCATGGCTCAGAAGTTTTTTTTTTTCGTTAGTCGCTCCTAAAATTTATGTCACATTGAATGTTTAGATATTAATAAGAAGTATTAAATATAAATTAATTATAAAATCAATTATATAGATAGAGGTTAATTTACGAGACGATTTTTTAAGCCTAATTAATTTATCATTAGCGCATGTTTACTGTAGTGACACGTTGTCAAATCATGGACTAATTAGACTTAAAAGATTCGTCTCGCAAATTAGTCGCAAGTTATACAATTAATTTTGTAATTAGTCTATATTTAATACCCCATGTATGTGTCCAACATTCGATATGACAGAAATTTTAGGAGCGCCTAAAGAACCAAACAGGACCTTAGATAGTGCATTTGACAATTGACATTACTAATCAATATACGTGTTAAAGACTTAAGTATTGGGGAGCAGTGATTCTGTGGTTCATTTTCTAGATAAACCTGGCTAGCAAAACTAAGACAAGCTAGCTCTATCCAGCTTTAGCTAATGCGTTTAGTTGCCTGTACTGGCTAAGCCTGATTAAGAATCAGCGTGTTTGGTTGCCTGTTTAGTTTGCATAGAATCAATCGAACAGCTGGTGGGCATGCTACACTAAGTTCTTTCGGGAAAATAAAATGTCTATTTTCTAATGCGCCGGATGCAGAATTCTTGGTGGTTGGCACACTTGAGCAAGGGTGAAGAAATAAGAGTTGAAATGGAGTTGATCGAAATGATGCTGGAGTCGGTCTACTGACCGGACGCTGGGTCACTCAGCGACCGGACGCTGAAAGGCTGCGTCCGGTTCAGCTGTCAGACGGCACAGTGGCTAGGGTTGAGCACCGAACGCTGGCTGCGTCCGGTCAAGGTGGACCGGACGCGTCCGGTCGGAAAAACATGCCTCGGGGAGCTTACTGGAAACGACCGGACGCTGGGGCTTCAGCGTCCGGTCAGTTTTACCGGAGCGTCCGGTCAGCTTCGCAGCCGTTGAAATCTAACGAACAACGTTTGAAGCTGGTGACGCGTGGCGTCCATCGGACGACCGGACGCTGAGGGCCAGCGTCCGGTCAGTATGACCGGAGCGTCCGGTCAGAGCGCGTTTTGTCCAGTGAAGGGGTATAACGGCTCTATTTGATTGGGGCTCTATTTATAACCCCATGGCCGGCTCAAGGGTGTACTCTTGCACATTTTCATTGACATAGCAACCGTGTGAGCCTAGCTAAAGGACTCCCACTCATCTACATCATTGACTCATCATCATAGTGAGATTGAGAGTGATCTAAGTGCATTGCTTGAGTGATTGCATCTAGAGGCACTTAGTGATCGTGTTTCGCTGCGGATTTCGCTTGTTACTCTTGGTGGTTGCCGCCACCTAGACGGCTTGGAGCAGCGAGGATCGTCGAGCGGAGGTGGTGATTGTCTCCGGCTCCGATCGTGGTGATTGTGAGGGGTTCTTGACCTTTCCCCGGTGGAGCGCCAAAAGGTACTCTAGTGGATTGCTCGTGGCTTGTGTGATCCTCATCTTGTGTTGGTTGTGAGGCACCCTATTGAGGGTTTGGCGTGTGAAGCCAATTAGCGCGTGAACCTCCAAGTGAGTGAATCGCCACAACGAGGACTAGCTTGCCGGCAAGCAAGTGAACCTCGGAAAAAAATCATTGTGTTCATCATTGATTCCGAGGTGATTGGTCATCATTGTTATTCATCTTCGTGATTGATTGGTTCATTCATCTACACGGCGGTATAACCCTCTTGATCACTCTCTTTACTTTACCGCAAACTAGTTGACAAGCTCTTTAGTGTAGCTAGTTGTGAGAGCTTGCATGCTTGGTTGGTGTGGCTCTTTAGTTAGCCTTTGAGAGCACACTAACATAGGGTAGTGTCATTGCTCTTGTGTGAATTGACACTATCTAAACTAGAATTGTGGTAGGTGGCTTATATTTTTGAGTAGGCTAACGCAACACTCGCTTCGCCTCATAATTGTCTAACCATTTGATTAAGTGTTGTTGTAGAAATTTTTATTAGGCTATTCACCCCCCTCTAGCCATTAGGACCTTTCAGGAGTTTGGTCTCATTGATAAGGTTTTCTCTGTAACTCTAGACAATGTTTCTTCTAATGCTAAGGCTATAGAAACTTTGACACCTATGTTTGCTGGTTATTTGGATCCTGATCCTACACCTAAGCATGTTGATCCTTCTAAGCGTAAGTACAGTCTTGTACATCAACGTTGTGTTTGTCATATCATTAATCTGGTTGTAAAATATGGTTTAAAGAGGTTCAAACCTTACACAGAAGATTTTAGAACTACTATTAACTTCTTAAATTTCTCTAACCAAAGAATTGCTATGTTTAAGAACTACTGTACTGCTCAGGATGTTAGACCTAGAAAGTTTGGCTTAGATATGGATGTTAGATGAAATGCTATATATCTTATGCTTAAACACTTGGTTCCATATAAGCATGTTTTTTCTGTGTTCATTAATTTCAATTATGGCTGTGAATTGTTGTCTGCAAGGCATTGGTATATAGCTGAAAAGATATTAGAGTTTCTAAAACTATTTTATGACTCCACTGTTGTTCTTTCTGGTGTTTACTATCGAACTAGTCCACTTATCCTGCACCATCTACTAGAAATTGTTTCTCATTTACATGCAAGCGAAAAAGATCAAAATTTAATTGTTGTTGTATATCCTATAAAGCTTAAATTCCTTAAATACTGACAGCATATACCTCTGTTATATTCATTTGCATTCATTCTTGATCCTAGAGCTAAGATGAGAGGTCTATGTAGAGTCCTGAAATTACTTAAAGAGAGCACTGGTTGTGATTATACTTCATATTATGCTGATGTGAAAACTGAAATTTACAAGTTATTTAATAAATATGAGAGAACATTTGGTGCAGCTAGGGGTCAAAGGGTTGCACAGCCTGCAAGCCATACTGGTAAGAGAAAACAGGCATGGGGAAGAATCTTTGGAGGCTCTTGATCTTTTGTTGGTCCTTCCCCTGTCTGTGCCCCCACTTTATCTTCTACTGCTAACGAGCTCTCAGTTTAACTGGACAGTGACAATGTCACAGCATATGAGGATGATTTTGATTTACTTCCCTGGTGGCATGACCACAAACTAACCTATCCAATCCTATCTATAATGGCTAGAGATAATATGTTTGTTCCTGTTTCTACTGTCTCTTCGGAATCATATTTTAGCTTGATAGGAAGGATAATTGAAGAGCGGCGACGCCGCCTGTTGCCTGAACTGTGGAGATGCTGGCCTGCATAAAGGATTGGGAGTTGGGAGAAAGCAGATTATAACATACTGTTGACAACCAAGAGCTGGAGGACTCCTTCAAGAATCTGTACCTCGATGATGATGTAGATGGGGCTGCTGGTACTACTGGTTCATCTGGGGGGGCTGGGGCTGGGGCTGGGGCTGGTTCATCTGGGGCTAGGGCTGGTTCATCTGGGGTTGGTACATCTAGGGCTGCTGGTAATTAATCTATCACTTGGGCTAGGGCTGGTTCATCTGGGGCTGGGGCTGGTAGGGCTCCTAGTGATTAATCTGGTATCTTCATTTTGAATCTGTCATCTGTGACAGTGTGACTTGGGACCTTTGAATAATGATGGAAGACTTATTCAGAGCTGTGCTGCACTCTTTTTCCCTTTCTAGGATTTCTCACAAGTGTGAGTTTTACCTAGAAAGGTTTTAATGAGGCAGCATTGCATAAACGGCTCAGTTATTTTAATTCTCTTGTCTCCTTTAGTGGCTTTTGTTAGAAATATAGAATTGAGAATCTGTGAGACTGACTGTGATCAGTTTGAGTCCTTGAGATGTGAATGAATTGTGAAATGTAATTATGATTGTGAGTTGTGACTGTGAGGAGTTTGAGATGTGAATGAATTGTGAAATGTGATTGTGTTTGTGACTGTGATCGTGGAATGTGATTGTGTTTGTGACTGTGATCAGTTTGAGATGTGAATGAATTGTGAAATGCGTTTGTGTTTGTGACTATGATCAGTTTGAGGTGTTTTAATGCCACCAGGCTATGGGCTGGCACGGCCCGTGGATTTGGCCATGCTTACTGGACCGGCACGGCATAGATTTCGGCCCGTAGGGCCATACTTGGGTCGAAGGCCAAGCACGATATCCGAAGGGCACGGCACGGGAGGCACGGCGTGCCGTGCCATCCCATCACCCTATGGGCCGTGCCCAGCGTGTTAGCCAACTATACTTCCAAGAGCCGGCCGGCGGGCACACCGCACACGCACGCGATATTCTACTCTACTACTACTCGGCTCGCAAACTTCGATCACAAGTGTCATGATGCCGCTAGAGATACGCTGCTGACGGAGGTAGCTGTAGGATCGGATCATGGGAGCGCCTGCTGCAGTGCTGCCGTTGCCTTCCAGCTTCTTCGTACAAAAGAAAACGAAACCAGTACGGAGTAAGCCTTTATCCTTCTGTTGCGACATTTATTTAGGACATGGAGATGCATTTAGGACCATGGCGCCAGTTTTGGAGTGTCACTGATGCAGCGCTATAGGCGCCTCATGTCACTGCCATTTTATCCTATCACCGTACACCTTTCTCGAATCATTAACAGAGTTTATTTTGCCCTCCACCTAAGCCTCCGTTTAGATCCCATAAAAAAAGAATACATAGAATCCCATTCAAACAAAGATTCCAATATACAGATTCTAAGAATCTCAAAATCCAATGAAACACAGATCACGGGCCCTATATAAAAGAGCACCTGCCAATGGCAGAGCCGCCATCTGATCCAAACCAGCACATTCCGAGCAGGCACCGAGTCAGATGAGGAGGCCACCATCTTCAGATGCAGAGATATGCAATGCAACAACTGGTAACAAAATCACCAACCCAACCTAGCTCCCCAGCTCCGGCAGCTACGACAAAGGTGTCGCCTGTTAGTTCATCTCCACCAATAGGCCCAATGGCCTATTGGGCCCTTGTCTCTGCTCCCTGATCGGGGGAGCCCAACCCTAATACGGTTGGTGGGCCCCTGTCGCACAACACATATAAAAAGGTAAGGTGGGGATCAGGGCTCGTGCTACGAGGTTCAACAGAGCCGCCGTACCCACCTATAGAGAAAACCTAAACCGATTTAAAGCAGTGCAGCCAGTGACGGGAAGATCCACCACACCGCCGTTTCCTCTACAGGGTCACCACGGTCTTCACCAGCGCCACTGGACTTCATCTCCACCGCGCTAGAGGCCTACTACACCGTGGCACCGGCGTCCGCGAGGCTACAATCAAGGTGTGCAGAGGAACCCAAAGCAGAGGTCTACCTGGTTCTATGGTTACACAGAGAGGTAATCTACGATCCTAACATTGGTATCAGAGATAGGTTGCCAGTGTGTAACCCTAACCCTAATCGGGTAAAAGAAACAGAAAAGGGACCGGGGGTGGCGGACGTCACTGGAACCCCGATCACCACCGCCACCACACGGGGAAAAGTGTCGGTGATGCAAGAAAAGAAAAGAGTTCCTTACGGATCTGAACAGAGAAGGGGTTCACTAACCCTAAACCCGTAAAAGCCTTCAACGGGAAGAGAAACAGCAGAAAGAAGAAGAGTGGGTTCGGATTTGGCCGAACTCTAAGACCTAACCCTAATTTTAACCCCATCCCAAATTGGGTTGATCCCAAAAGAAGAAGGGGAAGGGGGAAGAAGGGGAAGGAATCAGTCTCGGGGAAGAACAGTGAACCCTAGCATCTCGATCTCGAATCAAAACAAATTGGGTTCAACCGAACCCAAACCCTAACTCGCATGGAGAAAGGGAAAAGGGGAAAACCATTCAGATGAACTCCGAAAAGAAAAAGAAATCAAAAGAAAATGAAACCTACCCCAATCGGTTGAATCCGTAGAAAGAAGCAGATTCAAAAAGAAAATAAAGAAGATTCAAATGCAAATCAGAGAAGGGGAAGGTCGGATTTCGAACCCTAACCCTAGAACAAACCCTAATCCTCATCACTGGTTTGGATAAGAGCAAAGAAATCCAAATCGGAGAAGGGGAAAAGAGGAACGAACCTACCTCGCCGTGCGTCGGGATGGCCCTTCGCCGGCGCGGGAGAAGAAGGGCCAAGTCGGGGGGCAGCTGCTCGCCGGGCTCGGCCAAGGGGGCGCCGTGGCTAGGCCACTCGACTACGGCATGCTCACCCATGGGGGAGCACGCGCGTCGGCAAAGGGGCTGGTGACGGCGCCACGGATGCCTTGCACCACCGCCGTAGTTGCTTGGTCGCCGCTCGGCCAAGGGGGCGCCACAGCCAGGGCGCTCGACGGTGGCGTGCTCACCCGTTGGGGAGCACGCGCGCCGGCAAAGGGGCCGGCGATGGCGCCATGGATGCCTCGCTCCACCGCCGTAGTTGCTCGGTGCTCGCTGTGCTGAGAGAGGATAGGCTGGCGAAGAGAAGGCGAAGAGAGAGAGAGCAACGAAAGGAATGAAGCTAGGGTTTTCGGCCGACGCGGCCGGTCGGTCCTTTTGTTCGGGCGAGACGGCCGGGCGACCGTCGGATGCGATCCGACGGCGGATCGCGATCGGGCCAGCGAAACAGCCTAGGCGGGCGCGCGCGGTCGCGCAGCTTTGGTGGCCCAGGCCCAGGTTGCGGCCTAGGAGCCCCAGCGCGCGCGTCAAGGGAGATGGGCCGGGCCATTTTGCCGGCTGGGCTGAATGCACAGTAAGAAATGATTCAATTTTTTTCTTCGTTTTTCCTTTTCCAGCAAATATTTATTTCTGGAAAATGAAAAATAGCTCAAAGGAAATAGAAAAGCAATTTTTCCCTGTGGGTAAAATTAATGAAATGAGTAAGAGTTTTTCCGCTGCCAAAGAAATTGTTTATCCTCCAGTTAATTTGTACCAACGTGATATCTAATTGGAGAAAAAGAATGTTTTTCCGCTGCTAAACAAAATGTTTATTCTCCAGTTATTTGAACCAATGTGATATTTAATTGGAGAAAAAGAGTTTTGACATGATTATGATGTTGTTATTTTTTGACCAACGTTGTTAATAACAATATCATAATTTTAATGATTTATGCATTAATTCTACTTCTGTCCAACGGTGATGTGGAATTAGTGTATAAGAACAGTTGTAAAATTTTAATGATTTATGCATTAATTCTATTTCTGCCCAACGGTGATGTAGATTAGTGTGTAAGAACAATTGTGAATTTTAATGATTTTATACATTAATTCTATTTCTGCCCAACGATGATGTAGAATTAGTGTATACGAACAGTTGTATGTTTTGATTTTGACCAATGTTGGAATCATGGCATGCAAATGGTGTTATTTTTATGTTAAGAAAAGGTTTGACCTGGTTTTCATCTTGGCTGAGGTGGACTGGGTAGTCACCTCACCGTGTCCCACTAAGTATGTGGTACCGATGAGGGAGACAAAAGAGAATGATGCCGATTAGGCAACTAAAGAAAGAGATTTTGAATCCCAAAAGATGTCCTATGACTTTAAGCATAGGAAGTGGGTCACTGCCAACATGAAATGTTTGGCTGTGATAAAGAACACGATTGAGTCTGCAATTGTGGACTCAATCCCAGAGTGTGACACGGTCACCGAGTACCTTGATAGAATAAAGAGTCAGTTCACTGGCTCTTCAAAGATATATGCTACCCAGCTGATAAAGTAGCTAGTGACAGAGAGTTACTCTGGAAATGATGGCATAAGAGAGTTCAAGATGCGTCGTCGAAATTATGGCACTGTCGTTCAGGCCATATTTCGAGGGGAAGAATAGAAAGACTAGTTAAGAATGATATTCTTCCTCCATTAGAGCTCTCAGATTTAGACATTTTAGAACAATGCAGAGAATGCATAAAAGGAAAGTATGTAAAGAAAGATGACAAACGAAGCGTTGGAATTTTATAGATTATTCACACAGACATCTGTGATCATTTTCCTGTAAAGAGTATGGATGGTTATGATTCATTCATAACATTTACAAATGATTACTCCCATTATGGCTATATTTATCCAATCAAAGAAAGAACGGAAGCATTGGATAAATTTAAGATATTAAAGATTAAGATAGTCAGATCTGACCGTGGGGGAGTATTACGGTCGGCATACCCTAAAAGAATGACATAATAGCCCAGTATTCTACACCAGGCGAACCTCAGCAGAATAGAGTAGCTAAAAGAATCAATCGTACCCTGATGGATATGGTGGGCAGTATGATAAGTTACTCCACCTTATAGTTGAGCATGTGGATGGAGGCATTAAAACCGTCATTCATATTCTCAATAGAGTATCAAGAAAGTCGGTGCCCAAAACACCGTATGAGTTGTGGACAGAAAGAGTACCCTCACTAAACCACTTGCGTGTGTGTGGGGGAGCCCTGCTGAGGCTAAAGTATTTTAACCCAAACATTGGGAAGTTAGATCCCAAAATAGTAAGTTGCCATTTGTTTGGCTACCCAGAAAAGTCAAAAGGTTTTCGTTTTCTACTGTCCAGAGAGACATACAAAGTTTGTGTAAACGAGGCACACTGTCTTCCTAGAGGATGAATTGATGAGGGGGAGCATGGTAGATCGAGAAATTGACCTTGAAGTGAAGCGGGTGTATGCGCCCACTCCAATGATTCATGAGCCATTTTTCTCACTACCTACTGTCGCTGTCCCGACAGTGTAAGACACTATGGTGCCAGCACCTGTTGTTATCCCACCTGTGGCAACAATGAATAACGATGAGGAACCTGTTCTTTAGGATCCTATAAAACCTATTGCCACACATGAGGGGGAGCAACAACATCCTCAAACAGAATATGTGCTAAATGTGAAGGCCCCTAGAAGGTCTCAAAGAGATAGAAAATCAGTTATTTCTGCTGATTATGAAGTGTACAACACTGAGGAATTTCAAATGGAGGATGATCCCATCTCATTTGAAGAAGCCACGAAAAGTGATCATTCATCAAAGTGGCTTGAGGCCATGGAAGATGAAATGAAATCTATGAATGCCAATAAAGTTTGGGATTTGGAGATAATTCCTAAAGGAGCCAAAACAGTAGGCTATAAATGGGTTTACAAAACAAAACTTGACTCTCAAGGGAATATAGAGAGATATAAAGCGAGACTTATGGCAAAAGGCTTTACGTAAAGAGAAGGGATTGATTACAATGAGACCTTTTCTCCAGTCTCATGTAAGGATTCCTTCAGAATCATAATGGCATTAGTGGCACATTACGATTTAGAGTTACATCAGATGGATGTAAAGATGGCATTTCTCAACGAGGACTTGGAGGAAAATGTTTACATGGCACAACCGAAAGGTTTTGTCATGGAAGGAAAAGAACAAATGAGATGTCGCCTAAAGAAATTCATTTATGGATTAAAATAAGCTTCAAGACAGTGGTATTTAAAGTTTGATCAGACAATAAAGAATTTTGGGTTTAAAGAAAATATAGAGGACAATTGTGTCTATACAAAGTTTAAGAATGGGAAGTTTATCTTCCTTGTCCTGTATGTGGATGATATTTTACTTACTAGTGGTGATGTCAGTCTACTAATGGAGACAAAAAAGTTTTGTCCTCAAAATTTGATATGAAAGATCTTGGTGAACCTTCGTTCATTCTAGGAATCGAGATTCACCGAGATAGAAGTAAAGGGGTATTAGGACTGTCACAAAAAGCATACATGGAAAAGATCTTAAAGAAATTATGTATGCACAAATATAGTCCCTCACCTGCTCTTATAGTCAAGGGCGACAGATATGGGGATTTTAAATGCCCCAGGAACCAACATGAGATCGATCAAATGAAAAACAGTTCCATGTGCTTCAGTTGTCGGAAGCTTGCAATATGCTCAAGTATGTATGCGCCCTGACTTGGCATTTGTTATCGGGTTACTTGGCAGATTCCAGAGCAATTCTGGAACAGAACACTAAAATTAGTAAAGAAAGTCTTGCGTTATTTGCAAGGAATGAAAGGCCTCATGATGACATATAGAAGATCTGATTTATTCCACATAGTGGGATATTCAAATTCTGATTATGCGAGAGATGATAGAAAATTAAGAAAGGATATGTATTCACTCTCGCAAAGGGGGAGCTATTTCATGGAAAACCTCAAAGCAAACCGTCACTACATCGTCCACAATGTGTGACAGTTTGTAGCGTGTTATGAGGCAACGGGCAGGTGAACTGACTAAAGAAGTTCATACCCGGTTTGAAGGTGGTTGACGACATCTATAGGCCATTTAAGTTATACTGCGATAATAATCCGGCAGTACAATATGCTCACAACATAAGTCAAGTGGTGCTGCCAAACACATTGACATAGAGTATTATGTTGTGAAAGATAAAGTCTGGGATCAAGTCATAAGTCTTGAGCATATAAGTACAGAAAAGATGTTCGCGGATCCGCTTACAAAAGGCTTACCACCCAACGTGTTCAGAGAACATGGTGTTCAAAGAACATGTAGCTAGCATGGGTTTAAGGGAAAGCCTAAAATTCCTAGACAAAAGAAGGCCCAAAGATAAGTATCTATTTCAAAACAGAGTAGTGTGTTATTGCTGTTAAGTCTATTGGCAATGGACCGTGACGATGAGACATGCTTTATGCGCTAATTTGTAATGGAATGAACAAAAGTAAATGAAATTGAAAGATGGTAGTGAGATCAAGGGGGAGAATGTTAGTTGATCTTCACCAATAAGCCCAACGACCTATTGGGCCCTTGTCTCTGCTCCTTGATCGGGGGAGCCCAACCCTAATACGGTTGGTGGGCCCCTGTCGCACAACACATATAAAAGATAAGGTGGGGATCAGGGCTCGTGCTATGAGGTTCAACGGAGCCGCCGTACCCACCTACAGAGAAAACCAAAACCGATCTAAAGCAGTGCTGCCAGCGATGGGAAGATCCACCACACCGCCGTTTCCTTTGCAGGGTCACCACGGTCTTCACCAGCGCCACTGGACTTCATCTCCACCGCGCTGGAGGCCTACTACACCGCGGCACCAGCGTCCGCGAGGCTACAGTCAAGGTGTGCAGAGGAACCCAAAGCAGAGGTCTACCCGGTTCTACGGTTACACAGAGAGGTAATCTACGATCCTAACATCGCCAAGCCAACACCTCGGGGGCGTGATCGCCCAGACCCAATCCCAGAGAAGAAAAAAGAAGAGCAGGCAAAAGGCAGAAAAGGGATATCACTATCACTGTGCTCGGTGCCTAGATTCCTTCCAGAACTGATACCATCCCAATTTTTCTTCTCTATCGAGAGAGAAAAGCTACTCGTATCGGCGAATCAGTAGTATAAGTTGTAGTATCGGAACGTACAACCAAACGCGCGCACGCACACACTCGATGCCAGTGGTTCGTGCAGCGCGGTCTGCCTTGATTGCCTGGGCCACCATCATTGCCACCAACCCAGCCCAGCCTCACTTCACTCCATGTCTCCATCCATCCAATCCACCTCAATCTGCTCAAACCAACCTCCTCACGTCTTCACGCCGGACCAACGGATGCATGCACGTACTAGCTGACACTGCGACGCAATGCAACTCGTCTGCTTGGGCTCTCCGAGTTCCGAGGTCGCGTCGGCGCGTGCGTCGCCATCGCCGTCTCCGTTGCGTGCGCGGACGGACGGGGGATTCTTCAATCCGTCGCATCCGCGGCGCGCGCCTGTCTGTGGCGCAGGCGCAGCAGCCCGCGACGAAAGTGAAGTGACCCAATCCGTCGCATCCACGGCGCGCGCCTGTCTGTGGCGCAGGCGCATCAACCCGCAGTCTCCATTGCGTGCCCGTGGCGCGCGCCTGGGACTGCCGCGCCGTGAGGGATGGCGCGTCACTGCCGCGTCCAGATCGGTGGCGCGGCAGACCCTGCCACGTTACCGATCAGCGTCCCGGTCGTCGCCACGTCATCCCTCTCGTCGCGCCATCATGCATGGCGCGGCACAGACGTTTCGCCGCGCCAGGGAAATAGGCGCGGCCAAAAATGTTAGTTTTGAAAAAAAAAACAGTGTTAGATTTAAAATTAATTTACAAAAAGTGTTAAAAATAAAAAAAATCTCTTATGGAAGCCGGGCTACCAGATAAAAACAGACAACTAAACAAGCCCAAGCTGTATTACAGAAGCTTGGCTAGGATCTAGACTGAAAACCAAACACATCTTGTGTGTGTGTATATATATACACATCACACTATGTTACTCTTAGATGTCTTGGCTAGCAGTGACGTGTTAAGGGTTGCCTAACAAGCACCCTCAAACAAACCTGGGCTGCACATGATCTCTCCCCCTCGTGTTGCCCTCTGCTAGAAAAGAGAAAGCACGGAGGTGCATTCTCCTCAAAGTGAATCTAAGGATCCAAAACGAAGCAAAATCCTTTCAGCTTCTGTTAAAAATAATACAATTGAGTGACGCATAAATTAAATCTGATGTTGAGGAAAAGAACATCATAAATCATAGATGTGTGATTTAACATTAGCACTACGATCCGAGGCAAACTCAAACTCTCTAGTGCTAGTAACATAAAGAACATGAAAACGAACGACGGAGAAAGTAAAGACATTCTTATAGTGGGGTTGTCGGCACTACAAGTAGCGTAAAAGTAGACGAAGCAGACTGTCGATGGAGACTATGATCACTAGCATAGAGGGGAAGACGTTCAGCGAGTAGTCGCGACGACGCTTCCCAAAAACATGATACGTCCCCTACCCCGTGCAGGGACACGAGGGGACGCAGGCTTCGGAGATCGATGACATGTCGGTGGCGGGATGGGGAAGACGGCGCCGCGCAGCACAGTGGCACGAAAGAGGAGATGAATTATCTGTACTGAGGACTACGTCTCGTCACAATATATACACGCGTCGCAGCTATGGTAAGTAATTAGCCGCGCAATTACTGCATTAAGGTGATTGACCTGCGTTAGTTGACTAGAGCAATTAGAGCAATCACCATTAATACGAGAATAATTGCTTAACAAAATATGCCATTGCAAATTTCTCCACGCAATAAAAAAATATCGAGTAGCAAAAGGAAGCCATTTTTCTTTCTTTTTCACTCGCCAATAGTTTTAATTAAACTATTTAAGTTGGCCTTACTCTTTCCAGAGCAGTAGGGACTAATGCCCCCCTCCTCCTATACCATGCATATGTGAGTGAATATTTAGAATTTATAAGGAATTATTATCAAATCATCTAACAGCTTCCTTACCTGTTTCTGGCTAGTTCGTGCCGCTTTGCACTAGCAGTAATTCCTGTCATCCCTTCCACCAGTTCTCTCTCTCGTGATCTTTGCGAATGAATCAGCCACTTCTTGGCTGTGCGCTCGGCACCACCAGATGATCGGATGCCGGATGGGTGTGCAGGTTGCGCGCGCTAGCCGTGCGAGTATGCCGGCGGCCCATGGGTGCAGGTGCTGGTGCTAAACTGCTACTGCACATTGCAATTAGCACGAGTTCACGCGTAGACGACAGCTACCAGGGGTAAAACTGTCGCGTATGTTACAAAATTGTTGGCATCTAATAACGGCGATAAGGATTCCAACTGGAAAATGAACGCAGCGGCATGTAAAGGAAGGAAAACTAAAACCACTGGTAATTAAGTGAGCCTGTATTTTTCGATGTAAAAAAAGGGACGGTATATTTTTTAATGACAGAGAAAATTTTTTCTCTCTCGCTTCATCATGTCAACTCTTATTCAGGGAGACAGGGACACTCTAAAAAAAAGAGTCTGTTTGTTTGACACTTTCTAGTTTTACCTCAACTCCACACCTGAATTTTTCTGGCACTATTCATCTTCTACCTCCAGCAGCCTGCGTGCACTGTTCATCTTCTACCTTCATACGGTCGTTGCGCACTGTTCATCTTCTACCTTCAGCTGCCCGTCGCGCCGCCCACGACACTGTTTATCTTCTTCGTTGGCACAGATCACAGGAAACAATTTTTTTCTATGAAAGGATAAAGACAAATCGCGGCTGTGTCGGCACATATCACAAGCAACAAATCGCGGCGGAGCAGGCACGGCCGTGCCGCGGGGGCGGCGGCGGAGGTCCGGCTTGGGGGCGGCGGAGGTGGCAGCGGAGGTCCAGCCTGAGGGCGGCGGCGGAGGTCCGGCCTGGTGGCGGCGACGGAGGCCCGGTCCGGCGGGGGCTGCGCGCGGCGCCGTCGCCTAGGCACGAGGAGGCGCGGGCACGGGGAGGAGCTCGCCGGTCCCGTTGCCAGTGAGAGAGAGAGAGCACGTGGAGGGGAGGACGGGAGTGCGGAAGGGAGGATTCGGTCGGAGCCTCATGTCAGACACACGGAAAAAATCGTGTGTTTATAGGTGCTAAAACACCCGTGTGGTGTTTAGCATTCCTGAAAAAAAAACTCTTATTCAGGGACGGGGACAGTAAATGCTATCAGGGGTTCGGGGCTTCGGGTTTGCTTAATTCTGTTGGGTGGGCGAGGCCGGGGTTAGATCAAGGCAACGTCACCGATCAACGTATGTAAACTTGAAAACTACTGATCAGGACCACTAGATGCTTGGATGGGTTGAGGGGGCTTAAGCGTAAAAAAAAAGACCGGTAGAGGGGTTTAAGCATAAAAAAAATCTCACCTCTTGTCCTATTTATTGGATCAGCATGTAATAGTCTGATCGGTAGTTTGTTAAGTTTAGAGGAATTGGTTTGGTTTGCCCATGATACGTTGCGGCTGAATTGGTCTCGGTCGTACTACACCCTCATCCCAAATTTAACCGGCCCGAAACAAATCTGGCCCGAAACAGATCCTAAAGAACAACAGACTTCCCCAATTTTCTGCGCGGTAGCGACCAAGGCCGCAAGGCACCAGCAAAGTAGCCAACTGCTCCACGACCACGAGATCGCGGTTTCGGACCAGATTTACCAGCAACTCCGCCACCGCGAGGCAATGCGGCGGCCGGTGCTAAAACCTCTCAGCCTTGGAGGAGGATCCGAGTCGATGGCCTGGGCGTGCGCGCCACCCGTTCGGCCAAATGCCCACGAGAAGCCTCGCATTTAAGCGGCAAGTAAAGTAAGCTTCCTTGAGTTATTACTGCCATAGTGCCATACGAGAGTTTCATCCATGACAGTTGCTCTCATGTTCTGAAGCCAGGGTAGAGGAGAACTGGTGGCCAGGTCTACTTCATTGGGCACGCACAACTTAAGTGCATGGAAGTATGGACAAAACTGAAGCTAAGTAAGACTTGCAGTCTTAGAGAGTTACACATTAAACGCGAAGATCGGAACTGCTCCTACATTACACAAAAGGTACTAACTCACACAAATGCATCCAAATAACTCTGCTAGCTTCGCTGTTAACAGAACGAAATTCTAATACTCCTCCATGATAACAGCAATGCTAGCAGATGGAGGTAGAAGCTCCAAAAGGTGAATTAGGTACTACTGTCTGGTGCACTATAAAGCCAAGCCTACATTAGTTCAGAATACAAACTAAGTATAGCACTTGGTCGACTGGTAATTTGTTGAGACCTCGGTTGTGCAAGGGAGAGAGTCCCAAGGCAAGGTCATCCTCCAGTCATCTGGCAGTGCTCCTTGCAGGTTGAATGGGAAGTTGATTGACCGTGGAGTGGCGGTGACACTGTTGCCAATGTCAGGCAAATCAACCGTGCATCTGTTGGCCATGCTACTGGTGTTGCTGGGGTGGTGTGGTTGACCAAACTCAATGTTTGTGGGGATCCTATCTAGGTTCTGGAGTGTAGTGGGTGGTGCATTGAGGACCATTGATGCAATGTCCATCCCAGCTGGAAGATAAAGCGGGATTGCTGAGAGGACACTCATGGTGTGATGTTCTGCACCAGATGAGGGGTGCACAAGGGATGCAGCCGGCCTGCTGCTGCTGTCAATGATGCTCGCAGGGTTGCGGCAAGAGGAAACTATTGAAGGCATGTAACTGCTGCCAGTGAACTGGATGGAGGAGATGATGTCTGTCATCGTAGAGGATGTGTTCTCTGAGCTGTGATGACTTCTCTGTGTAGCCTGTGAGGAAGGCCGAATGTAGTTTTCATTTGTGCTAGATAGTGGAGGAGATACCCAGGAGTGTGAGAGAGCTCTCTGTGCTGTTGAATTAGTTTTCTTGAAAATCCTGCAGATCGCCCAGGAATCCTGTTCATACAAAAGGAAATTAAGTAGGGCTGGTTAGTGGTTTTCATATACAAGGTAATTATATCTTCTATTTCGGCAATATACACATGCAAAAGGTACAAATAAACTGCATCTCATTGTCCTAAAATGTGCTATGTTTTAACCATGTCTAATGCTATTGACACTTCATGCTACACCCCTAGCTTTGTATTAAGTAAATAAATGGCTACTGTTTCTTTCTCAAATATTACATCATGCAAGTTTCTTACATTTGGTGGAATGGTCTTCTCCAGTGGCTTCTTTTGCAGCAGTGATGGGTCAGTGAGTGATGGCAACCTGAATTCATGCATCATCCAGTCGGTTTTGACACCTTTGGCTGCTCTACCTTTGTAGAAGACAAGAGATTTCTTCAAGCCTATGCACTTGCTCCCATCAGAAGAGTGGATTGGCCTGTCAGTTCCAGTGGCCTTCCAGAAGCCTGCTCCAGTTACCCTGTTTGGTCTTGTGCTGTTCCGGTACTTCCTATCCCTTGGACAGTAGAAATACCATTCCTTCTCTCCAGTACTCGCTAGTTCTTTATGGAGAACAAAAAAAAAAAGAGAGAGAATATTTTGTAAGTAACTGTATGTAAGATTCATGCTGTCTTTACTAGTTACGACCAAAGATCCCAAACTTAGCGTTCAATATTGAAGCCGAGGTGTTTAACTGATAAGATGCATTACACATTCATGTGTCCAAATATAATCTATGTCCAGCCTACATGCACTCTTAACTTTGATAGCCGAAGCCTGAATCAGTTATACAGCACAACAACATACAACTGAAAGCATAAGCTCAGCAAGAACTTACAGGTTTGTATAGGCTCAGAGCTGGTTATGTGATCACATAAAGTTTCTTTAACACCGAGACAAAACATGGTAAATACATTAGGACAGCAAGCTTATATTATGTTGGTTTGTGCATACCTTACTATTCATGTTAATGGTATTTAACTCTAGGACCAGTTTTACCTCATCTACATGAATGTTGTATAATGCCCAGTGTTGCAAGTAGACAAAACCTCAAAGATACAGACGAAGTAACAGATGCATGTAAAAGTTTTTGAAGATTGACTAAGATTCATAGTATGAAAACATGTCCCACGTTACTTGTACAGAAAAGAGCATCATGTAGCAAACTAGGCTTATCTTAAAACAAACAGTTTTCTTAGCTCTTTAAAGATTTGTGCAGAGAAATATAACATAGTTAACAAGGGGAAGAGATGCAGAGAAGCTTACTTGGGAGATCCCATGGATCATATTTGTAGATGTCTAGCTGCCTGATGAGCTCAATGGGGAGAGACTTCTGCTGGATTTTTCTTTTAAGGTAAAACCTGACAAGCTCTTCATCTGTTGGATGAAACCTGAATCCAGGTAACATAACTTCATCATGCTTCTCTATGTCATCACTTCTGATCTCATCCATATGTTTACACAGTAAAACAAACCACTGGCTCGATGCTGTATATCTCAAGCAGCGGTCACCTGCTTCTAGTTACAAGAAGTTACCAGCTACAAACCGTAACGGTTAATCTGTATGGTCAAATTTCACTCGATGGGCAATAGCTAAAAGATTTTGGTTTCTGCTAATTACTGGAGCTAAAATGAACCCTTTCTTCCACTCAGTGTGGGACTACCATATATTTCTTCGGAGCTAAACAAGGTGGGTATCTAAGCACTGGCTCTGCTCTTATCAAAGACTAGTTAAATTTGGAGAAAAGCTAGCACAAAATCTCGGAGAAGAAAGAAGCGAAGCTTTAAGTTGCAGACTTGTAGTCTTAGCTCTTTTGGTTTCTTACTTTGTAGGGTTTCCCTTCCTACTATTTGGCTAGCCTTTTGCACCCTTGTGTGCACTAAACAGCAGATACTTATAGAAGAAGTTTTAAAAGCGTCACCTATTGTAACTTACGTAGGGTCTCCATTGTGAGGATCTCAATGAGATGTATGTATTCTGCTGTAAGCTTGGGATTAGCAATCTTGTGATCTAATATTCACCTAATTAATAAACTAACTCAATGTCAAGTACTTTGCATCTAATTTATGTCTTGTTTGCTATAATTAAGCCTCCTCACAGAATAATGTAGCTCTCTAGATGGCTACCTTAGGAATTTTTAATTGTGTTCCCTTGAATTTTCTAAGGTGAATTATATAAGTACAATTCCCAAGACACTAGGAGACTTGAGAATTCCAACTAAGTGCAGTACTCTATTGGAATAACGAGAGTCTAATTCCTTTTCACAGTACATATATCTTACATCGGTATGCGCATATATACCTTTGATTCTCTCATGATCCCAAAATCCTTTTTGGACGGACTTCCCTCTTCATTGGTACCCTTTTTTTCTCACTTGTATATGTGAATTTGAGGGGGAGTTTAGCGAACACAAAGAAAGAACTGTAAAACCTTCCTGAGAAAGTATACATGTTGCTTACTCATTATTGAGCTCCTGAGTTGATTGAAATTAACAAAAAGAGAGAGAGAGAGAAAAGGTTTTTATTATATAGCAGATCTCTATATTCTGTGACATGGTATAAGATATAATTTTCCAAAGAAGAAAGGCCTCTTTTTTAAATCTTGGTTTATTTAAATTCTTGAATCAGATATGGGGAAAATAATTCATGCCATGAAACTGCTTGTACAGAAGCTTATGCATGCCACACCAGTATGAAGTGCCAAGCTGGCACACTGCTCTATTTTCCACCTATCCAAATGGAATTTAGCTAAGCTGAGGGAAGTGCCAGTTTCACATCCCTGAGTTAGAGCCGAAATCTTGAGTCATGTCGAGCAAAAATTCTTTATCATTCTTTTATGGAGCTATGCTGTTGTCTCTGGCTTTTGTAAGGTAGTGATTAGTCAAACTAGTATGAAATCTAGCATCAATCCTCAATAGTTATTTAACTCCATAGATAGTGACATGTTCGCAGATGATAAGGTATTACAGACAAAGGGTCTGTATGTACCGTATGTGTTCTAACTTGAGATGATGCTTATCTCTAGATTATTGTTCTTTTTTGACGGAAGCTAATCTTCTAGATTATTTCTCTATCCTTGCCATGCAATGTGCTGCCAACGTGCGGTTTTGTAATTATCATCTAGTATTATCTACCTTTGTCGTTTGGAGATTATGTTTTGTATCCATTTGGTTGTCGATACTCTGAAATTTCTGGTCTCGCCCATCCTTGATGAGAGTCTGGGATGCACACCTTTCTTGACTATTGACAGCCTACTACTTGCTTCAAACAAGTATTATTGGCTTGACAACCTTTATATGTTTTGCTATAAGTGTTGTCTAGTGAAGAAGTAGCCATAAAATCTGTGTTCTCCTGAAGTTTTTTTTTCTGACATGAGACTAATTTTACACGCTTGATGTGTGCAGTGCACCATCATGGTGCCAGCCTGCCAGGGACGAAACAGGCGGACAAGTTACCGAGAACTGTGTGAGAAAATCCAAGGTAGCTCACTGATCACTAGGTCACCATCATAGTCACATGCCATCATTCTTTAACCAAAGCTTTCAGACTGGCCCATTCGTGCATACGGTGCTGCACTGCTGCGTTGGGCTCGTCAACGGAACTTCCACAGAACCTGCATGGATCCAAGTGCTGCCTTCTCATTCCTCGCTTCCAGCCAGAAATAAAAATTAAGGAAAAAAAATAACATGCAACCCAAAATCCCATGGGCCATGTTTTCCAAACCCTGTCCTCCAAGCACCCAACAGTGCAAGATCCTTTAGAGTTAATGAAAGGAGAGGTCACTAATAGTAGGGGTTTAAAGAGGGCTCTAGGGTCAAATCTCTGGGCACGTAGGCTAGTGGTCGGTTTGTGTCGACCGACGCAAGTTTCAATTGAGAGTTTATACTCATTCTTGCACTACCATGGCTTCTTTAACCATGGTGGCGGGTCCCATTTGTCACAAGTAATGGCCCGTTAGCTTCGCTGAAAAAACAAGCTGAAACACTGTTCCGACTGATTTATTGTGAGAGAAAAACACTGTTCCAGCTAAAAAAATAAGTTGAAAATTACGGATTATAAGAGAAGCGAACAGAGCCAATGTGGTAAAAGAATATTCAGGTTATTTTTTATGGTTATGCTCTTTGAAGAAGGGCAGGCCTGGTGCAGTGGTGAGAGCTATCTTACTGAGTCATCAGGTCGCGGGTTCGAAACAGCCTCTTCGTAGATTTTGTGGGAAGAAGACTTGCTTCGGTTTTTTCTTTTCCTAGACTTTACTCATGTGGGAGCCTTCGTCACTGGGTCTGCCTCTGCGCTCTTTTTCTACATATCACTTCCAGTGGCGTGAACTAATTGAGCCCAATGCTCATACAGCAATATCTGAACTCTGAAGCCCGAAAGGCCTCCTGGAATGCAGCTGTTCTCCCCCCCTCCCCCCCTCCTAGAACTGCACAGTGGCTTGTCTATTCTTTGCTTGACCTCGATCGGGCTGTGCCACTGCCACACCACACGTACGGCCACCACACCCGCTCGTGCGGCGGCCTCTGCTGGATCAGGTGGGTCAAACGGACCCTTCCGTTTCAAGTTTTCTTCTTCCCATGCGGCCGGCTTCGGCGTCGTGTCGGCATGCGCGGTACCTCGCATTCCCTCCTCTGCAGACTGCAGTAGCATCCAGGATCCCATGTTTCCAGGGTTCAGACTCCCAATTTAATCCCCTTGTACTCTCGCCGCGGCTAATCGATGTGCGCAAGCGTGTTTGTTCGTGCACACACGCTGTGCTACCGGCCTGGCGCATCGGCATTGCGCCCGTGCACGTGTGGCATGGGACAGTGGCTCCTAGGGCCCAATAAACTTGGCGTCTCAGCCAGAGCTCGGGCAGCATCCAGGGACCAACCAGGGTAGCAGTTCAAACCTGCTCCTGCAGTATTTTTTTTTCGACAACATGCTCCTGCAGTATTAGGCGCGTATTAATCATAAACTCCTTTTTTTTTAAAGATGGCGTATTAAACTTGAGTAGAATGCAGGCCTCCAGCCGCATTTCTATGCTGAATATTTCTACCATATAGTACTACCTAGTGTATGAAATAACACTGCAGACTGCACTTGCTGAAAACCGGAGCATACGAGCTTTTTTCCATTTTTGTCCCTTGTTTCCATAGAGATTCCAAGGGTGTTAAGCCAGAATTAGTACTACTACGTAACAAGTACATGATGTGTGCATGTAAAACCAAGTCAGGCTACGCTCTCCGATTCCCAAACTGGGGAAAACCAACGAAGACGACGATGAGTAGTCCGCACTCCACACTTGTTACCAAGAACAGCAGCGCCATGGAAACACGGAGGCCGGGAACCAATTCGCGTCGGCTGGGAACGAGGCGAGCCAAGGAAAAAGATATATATGCCCAACACGGAACGACACGAAGATAGCGTGCCAGTCGCACTCTCACTGTGCTTATTACCACGCACGCATGTACGATGCAATGGGACGCTGTGTGTGGCTGCCCTGAATGGGACTTCGTATGCGTCCCTTGTGAGTAAAGCAAGTGTCCCTGACTCTGAGAGAGAGGCCCTGATTCGCGTCGTTTGTACTAGCCACCGATATGCATGTGCTTGACTTTACAGGACTCATAGGTGCTGTACGTTTTGCAAGATTCCATGCAGTCAAACTTCCATGTTACTCGACCTTTTTCTTGGTCAGACCACGCTGCACCGAGTAACTTCTCATGTCCATTAAACTCAGTGCTATAGTTGTAGTACTGCATGAGGTCAACTGGAACAAATTCTGGTTTGTAAAACAAAAATGCATCATCCTACTCAAAATTGCAAAACAGAAATGAGCAGTTCATTCTAGGCCTGTTCAATCACGGGTTGGAGCGGTTTCAGCTAGTTCTCCAACCCAGACCGTGTGTGGCCAGCTTGCTTGGGCTGGTCCGGTTTTTATGGTGCGCAGGGGTGGTTGATTGGATTGGGTTGCTCGTGTGGGTTTATTTGTTTTCAAACCAGTTGGTCCGGTTTTTATGGTGCGCAGGGGTGGACGGGTGGTTGATTGGATTGGGTTGCTCGTGTGGGTTTATTTGTTTTCAAACCAGTTAGGACAGCTTCAATGTGTGTACTAAGAAGGTGTAAGGAGGAAGAACCAATGTGCTAGCTTAGAATCTGCAAGCACTTGTAGCCTTTTTAGGTACCCAGTGTAAAGAATAAACAAAGATTTCTTTTTGTGCGCCTATTAGAAGAATTAGGGCATGTTTGGCATAGTGAGCTGTTTTATTTGTCAAACACTTGTTTCCAAAATAGATCCATCCATGAAGTTGTTTTCCCCCCTCTCACAAAGACATGAGTTGAGATGAAACTGAAAAAAGTAGCTTATCCTGGTTCTCATCCTCATTTCTCTCTTTCATCCATGCATGAAGCTATTGGTGAAACTGTTTTGCCAAACATTTTTTTCAAAATAGTTCAGCTTCATCTAGAAAGTTGCTCATGAAGTTGTTTTTAAAAAAACAGTTTTACTAATGAAGTTGAACTGTGCTAAACATGTCCTTAGAAGTGTGGGTGGAGAAGTCATTGGTCATGATAATATTTTATTGTTCAATAAGACTATACTAGCAGCATGGCAGAAATTATATATTGGAGCAAATTTTGCTAGTATGGAATTTGATGACATGGCTTCTTTTACACCTTGCTAGGAGAATAAACGTTAAAATTGTCCTTTGATGACTACTTTGCTCCAAAGTCCTTTGGCTCTGCTGCTCCATGGATTTGTAAGGTAGTGATCAAACATTTGATATTCTAGATCGCAACAAAAGCAGATAGATTCGAGAAGAACGACACAATATTTTTGGACGTGTTTCAGAAACATTTCTACTAAGCACACCGCCTACAGACATTTGTTTGTTCGTATATATACCTCTAAGCAGGATGTCAGCCAGTCTTTTGTTTCTGAGGATTAGTACTAGTTTGTTACTGCAATATTCAAATCCTTATTTCTAGCTATCATGCACAAAAATAAATCCGAGCACAATTTAAATCCTTAAAACACTATTTCTATCATGTATAAAAGATAGAGAATTTCATTCGATTTTATCAAGCACATCGTGACATGAAAATGTAAGGAACAAGTCTGACAAAAGATTTGAGTTTCTGAGCCTATCTTTCAACTTTTAACAGTACAATATCTATCAATCTAATGAATAATATTAGAACAAACCATATCATAACCCCATGGGCATATCTTTTAATGTTTGGATTAAGAAAGAAAACATTATACTACAACAACAACAACAAAGCATTTAAGTCTCAAACAAGTTGGAGTAGGCTAGAGTTGAAACCCAGCAGAAGCAATCAAGGTTCAGGTGCACGTGAATAGCTGTTTTTCAAGCACTCCTATCTAAGGCTAAGTCTTTGGGTATATTCCATCCTTTCAAGTCTTTTTTTATTACCTCTACCCAAGTCAACTTCGGTCTTCCTCTGCCTCTCTTCACGTTACTATCCTGGCTTAGGATTCCACTACGCACCGGTGCCTCTGGAGGTCTCTGTTGGACTTGTCCAAACCATCTCAACCGGTGTTGGACAAGCTTTTCTTCAATTGGTGCTACCCCTAATCTATCATGTATATCATCGTTCCGAACTCGATCTCTTCTTGTATGTGCAAATCCAACGTAACATATGCATTTCCGCGACACTTATATGTTGAACATGTCGTCTTTTCGTAGGCCAACATTCTGCACCATACAACATAGCAGGTCTAATCGTCGTCCTATAAAACTTGCCTTTTAGTTTCTGTGGTACCCTTTTGTCATATAGGACACCAGATGCTTGGTGCCACTTCATCCACCCTGCTTTGATTCTATGGCTAACATCTTCATCAATATCCCCGTCTCTCTATAGCATTGATCCTAAATATCAAAAGGTATCCTTCCTAGACACTACTTGACCTTCCAAACTAATATCTTCCTCCTCCCGAGTAGTAGTGCCGAAGTCACATCTCATATACTCAGTTTTAGTTCTACTGAGTCTAAAACCTTTGGACTCCAAAGTCTCCCGCCATAACTCCAGTTTCTGATTCACTCCTGTCCGGCTTTCATCAACTAGCACTACATCGTCCACAAAAAGCATACACCAAGGGATGTCCCCTTGTATGTCCCTTGTGGCCTTATCCATCACTAAGGCAAACAGATAAGGGCTCAAAGTTGACCCTTGATGTAGTCCTATCCTAATCGGGAAGTCATCCGTGTCTCCATCACCTGTCCGAACACTAGGCACAACATTGTTGTACATGTCCTTAATGAGCCCGACGTACTTCATTGGGGCTTTATGTTTGTTCAAAGCCCACCACGTAACATTCCTTGGTATTTTATCATAAGCCTTCTCCAAGTCAATAAAAACCATGTGTAGGTTCTTCTTCTTCTCCCTATACCGCTCCATAACTTGTCTTATTAAGAAAATGGCTTCCATGGCTGACCTTCCGGGCATGAAACCAAATTGGTTCATAGAGACCCGCGTTATTGCTCTCAAGCGATGCTCGATAACTCTCTCCCATAACTTCATAGTATGGCTTATCAACTTAATTCCACGGTAATTAGTACAACTTTGAATATCCCATTTATTTTGTAGATCGGTACCAATTGAAAAAGCTGAACAGTAGTTTGAACTCAGAGATGATTGAAATATAAATGACACCAGTCAACACACATGAGACATTGGGAAGAGACAACATTAGACAAAAAAGCAATGAACTGTAGTTCATAAATAAACAAGTGAAATGTGAGGCTTCCTTTTTTTTGCGAGTAAAAGATGTGAGGCTTTATGTATTAGGTTTTGAGCATGAATATTTGTTGAATATATTAGGTTTTGAGCATCGGAATCAGGGTAAGTCCTTAAGTTCACAAAGATGAATACAACAACACAATTGAGTTTTAACATTGAATGGTATCTTAAAATTTAGAATCACTTCAACAGTTTGTTGCCTCTGGCTATAAGTGATTTAGAAGCCAATTGCGGAATTACCAATGTGAAAAATGTATGCCAGTCATCCAGAACAGTACATAACACACACTTAGCACATGATCTAGATAGAAATGCTACCCCTGACATGTATAAGTCTATTAATACTGGCATTCTTGATAAAAAAAACACAACCAATCAATTGCTCATGTTTGAAATCCATTCATAATCATGTAGAGAAGAAAAGCAATGCATCTCTTGTTTCAAACAGAGACACAGACTTATAACCTCCATAATTTAATTATGCAAACTCTACAATTAGACAAATAGTACTCTCTCCATCCCAAATTGTAAGTCATTCCAAGAATCTTGGAGAGTCAAACTTTTTCAAGTTTGACTAAAATTATAGAGAGAAACACAAAGATTGATGACATCAAATAGGTATAATATGAAAATATAACTAATGAAGAATCTAATGATACTTACTTGGTATGATAAATATTATTATTTTGTTATATAAATTTGGTCAAACTTGAAAAACTTTGACTCTCCAAAATTCTTGGAATGACTTACAATTTGGGATGGAGGGAGTATAAGCCAACTAGTGCGTTTGAAGTGTCATCTCTTGTTAGAAGTGTTTGGAGGAAATAAGTGTCATTTCTAACATGAGATGAAGTACTAGTAGCAACTTCGTTAAAAAAAAGTACCAGAGCAACTTGAACTTAAAAATCAAACAAGCGAATCAAGCATACTTCAATTGTGCCAGTGAACTCATTTGCCTTCACTCTGTCATACAAAACTTTAGAGCTGAAATCTTAGAAGTTTAGTTTGAACCTTGGGTCTAGACCGATAGCCATAAATAATAATGGTTTCAAAGCGGTAACATTTCCCTAGTATTTATCAAATTTGTTTTTTGCATGCCAAATACTCCAAGTGTGGTATGTTCTTTGAGAAAGTTTGACAAGCTTGTCATGGATTGAGATAAAATTATGGAAAAACATGCTTGATGTCACATATTGTGATCCTGAGAGTCGTATTGTCACACTACAAAAGGGATGTTTATTATCATTGCAATATAAGAGAAGCACGCACGACAGCACGCATGACTCATGTTCACCTTGCCTGGTGCCAATACCAACGCACCATGGTACAAAATATTACCTTGAAACAGCCTCATATTTACCATATATTTCAAGAAAATTATATATACTATTCGAGCGGTGCACCGGTTCAATTTATCACTAGCTTCACCCGTAAATAGAAGGAACATTTCTTGATGGAAACATTGCCTCGTGAACAACCCGAATAAATCAATCGTTCGTTTGGTGAATCACTTTCTTTTCTAAAGACTAAGAAAATGTTTGGTTTGTGACCGCACTAGGCCACACCCACCGTGGCGGCGATATTCGACACCAAATATGTGGCAGAAACTCACCCTGTGAAAAGTTGTGGGGCTACCAAGAGTGAATCATCAACCAAACAGCACCGATCGATAGCTATGGCAATCTTAGTATGGTGGTGGCGCGAGGTTGCCGGAAACCAAACGTGCCCAGAGAAGTAAGGCTTTGTGTTCCTCGTAAAAAAAAAAAAAAAACAAGAAAAATAAAGTAAGGCTTTGTCTCAGAAAAGAAACAGAGCAGCTCGAGGACCATAGGCTTAATGGGCCAGCCTAACTGCAGCCCATCTGGGCCTAAAAAAAACTGCTGTCCACCTATGCTGCAGGGTAGTCCAGTACGTAGTAGACAATTTCCCAGCTTGACCGCAGCAATTGAGCAATACCTGCAGTCCTGCACTGAGACTGAGCACTACACGTGTTTAAAACAGCAATTGTGCCTACATACATTCTTGTCCGTATCTGAGTGCTTTTGGAACCCAGAAAAGCAGATGATGCAAGTCCTTGGTACTTTATGTCCAACACAAAAGGTGACACATGATCATCTGAATCTAATCCCTTAATCGCATTGACAAATTTGTCGCAGCAGAAGATATGGATGCACTCCAGTGACTTGAGCTCGCAGTTACAGATCGGTCCCATCTCAATCATGCGCAGGCACACGCACAGACGTGTTGGCGCGTGTGGTGAGATAAAAGAACATCAAAAAATGACCACCCAAAACGCATGGCCATTCTAACTTCTAGAAGAAAAAAAAGTTGCATGCATGATAGATACCACACCAAGCATCAAAGCAGCTAAGAGTGGTGGGGCTTGCATTGCATCGCTCGTCTCTTGATCCGGACGGACGTGATGCTATTGCAGATGCAAAAGCAAAATTGGCGCTGAGGAATCACGCAACTAAGGATCTAACAGCCACTAGTAGAGAACAGACCTTTGATCCTCGGCTAAAATGGGCTCTAGTCCCGGAATTTTTTGCGCCCGGGACTAGAGATACCTTTAGTCCCGGTTGGTGGCTCCAACCGGGACTAAAGGTCCCCGCCTCAACGGCCATCGCAAAAGAGTAGGTGGGAGGACCTTTAGTCCCGGTTGGAGCCACCAACCGACTAAAGGTATACTTTACTCCCGGTTGGTGGCTCCAACCGGGAGTAAAGGTTCACTCCTGGCCGTGGGCTGCGCTACCGGGTTGGAAAATTTTTTTTAGTCCCGGTTGGATCCACCAACCGACTAAATGTTCTCCTTTATAAATCGGCATTGCGTCTCCTCCTTCCTCCCCGAGCCCGAGCTCAAAGACATTTTGAAGCTCACCCTGCAGTAGTGTTCTTGCTTCCTCCTTCCTCCATTGTTCCTCCATCCATTATTCGATTCCTCCATCGATTTCTTCGATTCCTCCGTCGATTCTTCAGTTGTAAAGGTTACCAATCTCATACTCTCATTTTTCACCATTGTCTTATCTCATTTTGTTCACTATATATATATATGGTTCTTTATTTTGGTTTTTTTCATTTGTAAGCAATTTGAGCTCAAAATCACTTCAAGCTTGCATATTTACATGAAATAAGGTTAAAGTAGCTAGTTGAACTTGCGGACCGTGTTCATCTCGGCGAGCACGTTCTTCCGCCGAAAGCGGTAACGGACGTCAAGGAGGAGCTTTGATTTCACGAGGGAGAGCGGCAATGGTCGTGGAAGACCGTGTTCCCTTCCTCGTAGAATTGGAGCTCTTCCGTGGTCGGCACGGTGCCGTCCCTGTGGAGAAATGCTCGCCGAGATGATCACGTAAGCAAGGTCAACTAGTACGGATGGTTATTTATTCACATGTCCCGATATCGTCAGCGCAGAGATCATCAATCACCGTACTCCAAACGTAGTATATATATAAATATAAACTTAGAAAATAGTTAGAAAATTATAGAAAATCCATACTAGTTGAACTTGCGGACCGTGTTCATCTCGGCTGAGCACGTTCTCTGCCGAAAGCGATAACGGACGTCAAGGAGGAGCTTTGATTCTACGAGGGAGAGCGGCAACGGTCGTGGAAGACCGTGTTCCTTCCTCGTAGAATTGGAGCTCTTCCGTGGGCTGGCACGGTGCCGTCCGTTGGGAGAAATGCTCGCGAGATGATCATGTAAGCAAGGTCAACTAGTATGGATGGTTATTTATTCACACGTCCCGATATCGTCGTAGTAGTCTCATTATGTGTGTACATTCCCATTCTTCTGTTAATTTGCGAAAATATCATATGAATTACTTACCGCCGAATAAAAAAGCGAGAACACAATGACCATTAAAAATATCATTGTTTAGAGATCTAGATAATTTTATAGTTTGTTAATTTTATTTGTTTATAAAAGAAGAAATTTATAGTGTATTAAAAATGAGTATAGAGAGTAGATGGCAATCGCTTAGGGTCCTCGGCCTCTCATGGGTTTCCAAAGCGACTTAGGGCGGGCCTTCCTCTCATTCCATGCGGCAAGTGTCGTGATGAGATGAAGATTGTGATGGAGTACCGAGTGAAGAAGGAGGGTCCCAACAAGGATCGTATCTTCTACAAGTGTCCGGATCGCAATGTGAGTTATTTTATCGTATTTAATGATTATGGTTAGTTTATACCTATTTTCATGATGGTTGTGATTAAAGTTCTAATTTTTGTTTTAATTTCAGTGGGATGGCGGTGGGCGATGTTCAGGCTTCTCTTTGGGAGGAAGAGTATGTTGAACTCGTGCAAAAATATCTTGCACAACAAGCAGAACACGGCGGCTAATGAGGCAAAGTGATCCGACCAAGAAGCCCAAAGATGTTGCACAATCGGGGATCTGCCTCATTTTAGTTGAGATTGGTCGTCAAATCCTTGTGCTCCTGAAATGTATTTTAGCTTTAGTTCTTTTAGTGGTAGTTGGGATTGTCTACATTGTAGCGATGCTTTCATAAATTTGTATCTTTTGTGGTGGCACGCATGTTGTATAAATAATTAATTATGATCTAGGTTTTAATATGATATTTATGTCATGTAATGCAGATGAGCCGTCATTGGATGTATAATGCTGATCGCCGCTCACAAGAGTTCATTGACGGCGTGCATCTTTTATTACGTGCAAACCGAGACAAACAAACGCTGACGGTTTCATGTCTTGCCCATGTGCCATATGTAAGAATACGGTGGAATATCCTTGCTCAAGGACTCTTCATTCACACTTGTTCAAGTCGGGTTTCATGCCAAACTATATTTGTTGGACAAAGCACGGAGAAACCGGTGTTGTAATGGAAGAAGATGAAGAAGAACAATGGGACGACAATTATATTATTCCCGATGGTGCGTGCTTCAATGATACCGCAATGGGAGAAGTCAAGA
The DNA here is from genome assembly GCA_904845875.1 of Miscanthus lutarioriparius. NCBI lineage: Eukaryota > Viridiplantae > Streptophyta > Magnoliopsida > Poales > Poaceae > Miscanthus > Miscanthus lutarioriparius. The sequence continues at coordinate 11,226,883 of CAJGYO010000008.1, forward strand.
AGAGGTAGTCGCAGAAGATGAGTGGTCGATGATCTTTGTCAGGTCATTCGTGATGCACAAAGAGAATGTGAAAGTGAAAAGGAGAAGATCAAGTTCGAGCGGATGCTAGAAGATCACAAGAAATTGTTGTACCCAACTTGTGATGCAGGCGAGAAAAAGTTGGGAACCACACTAGAATTGCTGCAATGGAAGGCAAAAGAATGGTGTATCCGACAAAGGATTTGGAGAGTTACTAAAATCCAAAAGAAGATGCTTCCAAGTACAATGAATTGCCCGCCACTACCTACGAAGCAAAAAAACAAGTTATGTCTCGTCCTATGGGGCTAGAAATAGAGAAGATACATGCATGTCCTAATGATCGCATCCTATACCGTGGCAAAGAGTACGAGAAATTGGATGCATGCCCGGTATGCCATGCGTCATGGTATAAGATCAAAGCGAGATGACCCCGGTGATGTTGAGGGCTTAACGTCCACGTAAGAAAATCCTCGCCAAGGTTATGTGGTATGCTCCTATAATACCACGCTTGAAACGTCTGCTCGTAGAAACAAAGAACATGCAAAATTGTTACGATGGCACAAAGAAGACCGTAAGGTAGACAATATGTTGAGACACCTCACCGATGGGTCCCAAAGTGGAGAGCAATCGACGAGAGAATTCTGAGTTTGCAAATGACGCAAGAAACTTAAGGTTTGCTTTAAGTACAGATGGTATCAATCCTTTTGGAGAGCGTAATAAGTAGTCATAGCACTTGGCCTGTTACTCTAAGTATCTACAACATTCCTCCTTGGTTATGCATGAAGCGGAAGTTCATTATGATGCTCTGTGCTCATCCAAGGCCCGAAGCAACCCGGCAATGACATCGATGTGTACCGAGACCACTTATTGATGAACTTCTCATTTTGTGGAATAAAGAAGGTGTACGTGTGTGGGATGAGTACAAACAGAACACTTTGATCTGCGAGCATTGTTGTTCGTAATAATCAATGATTGGCCCGCTCTAAGTAATCTTTCAGACAGTCAAACAAGGGATATAATGCATGCACACACCGCTTCGGTGATATTAGAGGTGTATTCTTGAAAAATGTCGAAAGGTCGGTACCTTGGCCATCGTCGATTTCTTCCTCGCAAATCACCCCGTAAGAAAGAAAGGTAAGCATTTTAAAGGGAAATCAGACCACGACGACCAAGCCTCAGAACCGAACCGGTGAGGATGTACTCGATATGGTCAATGATGTGAAAGTCGTCTTTGGAAAAGGACATGGAAGCCAACCTATTCAAAGACGCTACCGGGTCACGCACCCATGTGGAAGAAAAAGTCCATATTTTGGGACCTACCCTATTGGCAAGTCCCGGAGGTCCGTAGCTCGATCGACGTGATGCACCGACGAAGAATCTTTGTGTGAACCTGCTAGGCTTTATGGGTGTGTATGGAAAGCCTAAGGACACATTTGAAGCACGACAGGACTGCGTTGTTTGAGAGAAAGAGACAACCTACATCCGGAGAAGCAGATGATGGACGCCATTACTTACGCCCCCCTAGCTAGCTACACTCTAAGCAAAGAGGAGAAGGAAATCATGTTTGAATGCTTAAACAACATCAAGGTACCATCTGGATTCTCCTCGAATATAAAGGGTATTATAAATGTGCCAGAGAAGAAATTTCGTAACTTAAAGTCCCATGACTCACGTTCTCATGACGTAATTACTTCCAGATTGCATTAAGAGGAATTCTACCTCCAAATGTACGTCTAGCCACCGTAAAGCTATGTGCATTCCTCAATGCAATTTCTCAAGAAGGCAATTGATCCAACTGATCTAGCTAAACTACGAATGATGTGGTTCAATGTCTCGTCGACTTTGAGTTAGTGTTCCTCCTTCCTTCTTTGATATTATGACACACCTCCTAGTTCACCTAGTCAAGGAGATTTTCACTCTCGGTCCTGTGTTCCTACACAACATGTTCCCCTTAGAGAGATTCATGGGAGTCCTAAAGAAATATGTTCACAACCGTGCTCGCCTGAAGGAAGCATCGCCAAGGGCTATGGAAATGAAGAGGTCATTGAGTTCTCGTGTTGACTTTATTCCCGACCTTGACTCGATTGGTGTTTCTGAATCGAGACATGAGGGGAGACTAAGCGGAAAGGGGACACTAGGGAGGAAAACATATATTGGTACGGATGATGATTATTTCAATAAAGCGCACTACACAGCTTCTACTGAACTCCTCTTTGGTAGATCCGTATATTGAGACACACAAGGATCTCTTACGATCCGAAGTTTCGGGAAGACTGAAGCTTGGATTACGATAAGCACATGGAAACTTTCGGCGGTTGGTTCTTGAAAAAAATGTCAAGGTGATGAGAGCATCCATGAGCAATCAGATTTATTGGCTATGCAACCATCATGGCATATCGTCACATACAAAGGGTACGAGATAAATGGGAACATATTCTACACAAGAGCCCAAGATAAAAGGAGTACCAACCAAAACAATTGGTGTCCGTGATAGATGCCCAGAGATCCGAATGGGAATAAGCGGACATATTATGGACGATAGATGAAATATGGGAACTAGAATATGCACCTACTTTGAAGATCCCATTGTTCAAGTGCCAATGGGTCAAGGTGACCGGAGGCGGAGTAACACGATGAGACAACGAGTATGGAATGACAACATGAGACCTTAGTAATATTGGGTACAAAGACGAACCATTCGTCCTTGCCAAGGATGTGAATCGGTGTTCTATGTCAATGATATGTCTACCAAACCAAAAGAGGGAAAAATGATAATGACTCAACCAAAGAGCCAAAGCGCCACATAGTTCTTTTCAGGAAAAGAGTCATCGTGGGAATTGAGGACAAGTCGGACATGTCGGAAGAATATGAAAAGGATGACCGAATTCGCCCTTCAAAGTGAACAAAGACCCTAGCATCTTGGTAAATGATGAGGACACTCCATGGTTACGGAAGCGATCATAACCAAGGGACATACATAAAGAAGAAGTTCACTTTGTGCCCACTTGATGATATAGTGATTTAATATAGTGTGTGTTTGAGATATTATGTAATAATTGTGAATTCAGATGTTTATTATGTCATGTTTTAAATTAAATCAATGTTTGATTTGGTGGGATTTCTCTCTCAAAAGGTAAATTATTAGGATCTTGAGTGATGAAAAATTAAAATATTAACGTTAAAATGATATGAAAACAAATTTCTGTCCAAAACCAATAATTTTAATAATTTTAATTAAACACTACATTTTTGCATTAACGAAATAATAAATATTAGTTCCATTATGTTTTATAATTCTAACAAAAAATAAAAAAGTTAGGTTATCGATTTTTCCTATGTGCAATAAACAAAAATAAAATTCATATTTTTAACAAAATAATTTTATGCCTTTTATTTAATTTACTATGTATTTAATAAAAACTATTGCATTTCTATTGTATGTAACAAGACTATTGCTTAAAACAAAGGGGAACGAAAGCTGCAGAGCCACCTTTACTCCGGGTGGGAAGCCCACCCGGAGTAAAGGTGGCTGCAATTCATGCCCAAAAAAAATCCTTTACTCGGTGCATGTTACCAACCGGAGAGTAAAATATACTTTACTCCCGGTTGGTAACACGCACGGGAGTAAAAACTTTTACTCCCGGTTGGTAACAGCCCACCGGGAGTAAAGGGTTTTACTCCCGGTTGGTGGATGGCACGGGAGTAATTCTCCTCTCGCTATATAACCTCCAATACCGCAGATCGATCCGCTCGTCTTCTTCCTCGTCGAACACCGCCGCCCTCTTCTTCTCGCGCGCGCGTCCGCTCGCTTCCGTGACACCGGCGCGCCGCTGTCTTCTTTCCTCGGCGGCCTCCACTGCAAGGCGCCCTCCCTCCTCCTCCGCTTGCCCGTGGGCCTCCACCGCGCCTCCTCCTCCGCGCCTCGACACGCCTCCACCACTGCGTTGCCCGTGGCCTCCACCGTGCCCCTCCTCCGCGCTTGCCCGTGGCCCTCCACGCGCCTCCTCCGCGCCCGACACGCCCTCCACGCTGCTGCCCCACCGCGCCCGGCCCGAGGCCCTCCAAAGAGGGTACACATCGCCGATATTTGGAACTCTAAATGATTTTAAATAAAAACATATCTTAAGGCAAGTTTTGAATATTTGGAACTCTAAATGACAAGTATAATTAAGGATCACCAATAAAATTACTTTAGAAATTAATTGGATCGATATAAATCCATGGCTTGTATAATAAACACGCTATATATTATTCGAAACAACGCATTACTGAACCATCCGCTTGTTGTTAAGATATGTTTGTTAATAAACACGCTATATATTATTCGGAAACAACGCTACATTAATAGAAGAATTTTTCTATCTTCATAGATCAATGTTTGTTAACGAAATTTTATCCAAATATATTCATGTAGGGTCTTTTTTTTTGAAGGATTTGTTGTAGGATATATAATGGTCAAATAGGAACTCAATTTTGATACCCAGTTTGTAAACTAAGCGTTTTTAGTTTATCAAAAATATCACATGTTTCTTCATTTGTGAACTTTGAATATACTGAGATATAATATATTAATGTTGCTAAAGTAATATGAGCATTACATATTTTTTCCGGAAGACTATCTTCAAACTTTATATCATAGCATCGAGATCGCTTGTAAAAGAAGAAAATAAATTCTTATCATTCGGAAATAGTAATGGTTATATGAGCAATAAGACACATATACTTACATTTCATAATGACTTATACTTATATTATTAACATAGAATTTTCTCATATGATGAATGACTACATGGTTGATCACATGGTACATAGGATCACAACATCACGCACCGACACCGCTTCGCCCGCCTTTCACACGTCGCCGCTGTTAAGTGCCAAGACGCCGCCCGCTCACGTCATCATCGTCACAAGACACCCCACCCACCGCCGACACGTATATATATCGTCATTTGTATTCATATGCATTTTCGTCCATGCGTTTTATGTATACGGGCGGAGCACCGCCGCCTCGCTCACCCATGTGTACAGACATATATACGGGCGGAGTGGAGCACCGCCACTCTTGTCACACCGCCCTTTTCGTGCCCTAATTCGCCCTAGTACCGACGTAGTTCGTCCTAGTGTGGCTAATTGCGTCCGTGATCGAGGGCAAGATTTAATAATGCATATTGTTTGTAGATTTTACGCATGTAATAAGCAAAGATTTGACGTACTATATATTGGTTTTGTTTTTTTGAAGCTAGATGGCCAACCCGAGAAATATGGATGAGGAGGAGTTGATGATGAATTTGATCAACACTGGCACTCAAGTTGTGGCGATGATGATGGTGCTAAAAATAACATGCAAGAGGATGTAGATGACGGAGTCAAGATTAGCTCTTGAACAAAATGAGCAACAACATATTGGCCAAGTATATATTTTTTATTATTAGCTATATATATATATTATCATATGTCCTATGTGTGCTCATGACATTAAAAATAATGTTTATGTTTTGTAGCCCTCTCGGATCGACATCAACAACTACAACGAAGAGTAAAATGTTCGAGGTCCCAAAAAGCCATTGGAGGGTCGCTTCATCATCTCGTAGTTCAATGTGGATACAGGAGAACCGGGGGCGAATAAAATGAAATTTGTGCACCACTGTGGTGGTTACCTTTGTACGGGACCGACTCGATTAGTACCCGTGAATGGAAGAAGAAGACCAATGCTCCTCATATCAGTTTTGTCTCCGATCGTGACAAGGCGTTAATTTGGAATGATGTCTTGGTACATTTCACGCTCCAAACAGATGATTATGATGATATAATAGATGGTGATGAATTGAAGGAGCGAGTTAGGGATTGGGCAATGAAGAAGATGGCCACCCAGTTTTGAGACTTTGAAGAAAACACCTATACCACGACGTATGTCAAGAAGAACATAGCACCAGATTTTACCGTCCCAGCCCGATCTCAAAGCAGAGGCCCTATTGGGATGAGTTTGTACAAGACAAGACTTCGGAAGAGGGTGTGAGTCGGGTGATAAAGAACCAACATAATGCCCAACAGAAGACATACCACCATACCTTGGGATCGTGTGGCTACCCACCGCCATTAAGAAGTGGAACAAAATGGAAGCAGACCTTCTTGCCAAGGGTATCGCACTGTAATCACTCGAGTGGGGAGAACGTGCAAAGAATTGGTTTTTCGCTCATGGGGAACACTAGACCAGAGAGCAGGGAAGTGCGTTTATGGCGAAGACGCAAGAAGAAGCAGAAAGATTGCTTTATGCTCAGAGAGCTACTGCTAGTGGTGCGCTCAGCCCAACAGAGAGAAGGATGAGTCGACATACGCCATCGGGACTATTGAACATGGTGGCGAACTAGAGGCAAAGGAAGTGTCTCGTGGGAGCATGGATTCCCTCAGACAGACCTTCCTCTGAAGTCGCCAGAGAAAGAAGGAAGAAGAGGCACACCGGCTCCAGAGGTTGGAGGAAGCGGTGCGTGAAGCATGTGAGCGGAAAAAAACCTTGAAGCGAGAATGCAGGAGGAAATCAAAAGGCAAGTGCAAATAGCGGTGGAGTGCAAGCAAGCGTGCATCGAGCCAGGAATCAACATTAGCCAACATTGGGTGAAAAAAGCATTTGCGCTTCCACGGAGATACCAAATCAAGGGGACACAGGATTGCGCTTCCCTGTGGATGACGCCATCGAACCTTGTACAACGTGGTGAGCTACACATTCAAGGAGAATTCCACAATCAAGGTGGCTATCGGTCTTGTTAATCCTATCGACCGAACCAAGACACCAAGGATTCATGGGAATATAATCCAAGAAAGATATGCCACCATCTCGGTAGATAAAAATTTGAAAAAGGTTTTAGTGATTTGCCTCTTGACATTCCCCGGAGGTGATGGCGAGAAGACTCTAGGAGAAGCGGAGAAGACATTCATTCTATGGCGCAAGCGCTACATCATCATTCCAGGATGTCGGCTCCACCTCCCTCCCCGAACTACCTCACCATAGGTATGTGCGGATGAAAACACTACATCATTAATTTGTATTGGCTTAAATAATTAACAATCGCTCATAATAATATGTCATTCCTTTTTTTTTTGTAGCAGATCCTCCCCAATCTAAATCTAATTGTTCAATCGCCAGATCATCATAGTGCTCAGACGATGACATTGTGTTGGAAGACGAGGCTGCATCCACACCCTCTCCAAGGAGGTCTCCAACGCCGCAGCCGCCACCTCCAAGGAGGTCTCCAACGCCCTGCCAACACCTCCAAGGAGGTCTCCAACGCCACGCCAACACCTCCAAGGAGGTCTCCAACGCCCCCGCCCCGCCTACCAAGAAGCCTAGCAAGAGGTCAGCCCCTCAAACGAAGAACCAGGTCCCTTTTGCAAAGAAAAGCCACCGTGAAACCAAGGGTTATTCCCAAAATAATATCTCAAGAGAAGGAAGAAGGAACTGATGCATATAAAAAAGACATGTCTAGATTCTATGACAAACTTAAAATGAATCAAGAAGCAAGGAGAAACCAGAGAAACCGTGCTTCTTCAGAGTCGGATATTTTAAGAAAAAGGTGATTTCTTACCAAAGATCAACAGCTGGGAATCTCGTAAGTCGTCCAAATCAACGTTATCAGACTATGACCGCACTCTCACCAAGTCAATTGAGGCGGCATGAAAAAGAAGCGGGCAGGGAAAGGAGTTGCCCAACTCGGACAACAAGCGCACCAATCAATCCCCGCTTAGTTGTTGGTAATGAATATGGTTCGAATTTAGGATTAATGCATCAGCAAACATACCTCCGGATGTCGATTTGGATCACCTTGGTGAATTTCTTGATGAGACTGGTCTCGACCTTTACCAGATGTTTGGTGATGGAAACATTGAGAGTCGCGGCGGAGGTTGATATTTGGAAGAAAAAATTTGTACTAGGCCGAGTCTATACAACCCTCAAGCCTTATCTCGATCTGGGGACGCAAATGTACCGCTAAACAAGTGGTACATGCAAAGGCGTCTACCGTGGAGACTTCTGCGTTGGTGTCGTAATTAGAGACGAACATTGGTTCCGTATGGCGATGATGTTATGTATGTTGACTTTGCGTAATTTCATCAACTATGCCACCGACCTCTCGGACAAAGTTATCATTAGTCGCTATTGCCTCGTAAGTAATAATTCTTTTTCGATCTATTATTAAACTCATCATATGTGTGTATATGCATATAAATTATCATAACAAGTACTATATATATGCAGATTTACAATGACAGAGCTCGAGAAAGGAAGGTCGCAATGAAATTGGTTTTGTTGATCCCCATATAGTATTCAAAGACCCAATTACTCCAATGACTAATTGGAAGTCCGAGTCGAGAGTAACCTCATGAACTTCTTAGTGAACCAACGCCCACAAGAAGGATATACTCTTTCCTATAACTTCAAGTGAGTGTTAATCATGTCGATCATAGCCTTAATGGCTCATATGTTGATTCTAGTTAATTAATGAGTGTTATGCGTTATATCCTATAAACACATGCAAAGCAATCATTGGATATTGATGGACATCGATCCGGTGAAAAGTCACTTGATAATCTATGACTCGATGAGAAAACCACAACAAGACTACCAAGATATGATAGATATTATCCAGAGGTAATTTCGAGATCTCTAGCAACTATATATACACACAAACATGATGATTAACTATATCCATGGACGTGGCAAATTTTTTATTGGGCAAAGTGTTTGGAAAACCTTTATTGAGAAGCAACACATGGAAAATGCAAAGCGCCAATGAATGTAATCCCTTTGAAAGTAAGTCCCTGAATCGCATCATCTTTATTAATTCAACATATAGCTTTCACCGGATCACAGATTGGATGACAAATCTTTTTCTCGTAAAGTGGTGTCTAAAGGCGAGAAGCAGGGAACAACTCACGTGGTTACTATGTTTGCAAGTTTATCAAGGTGCTCTCCCAAAGAACTCCCTGAGAGAGACTCAAAGTACGTTAAAATACACTATATATTCATTTAATTATTATTATTGATTGTGTTACTATGTCTTTATATATATATATATGTACATATATTAATTTATTTTCCTTTAATTCAAACCTCAGAGACTCGATGGTTGGAGGAAAAGGTCATACGGCAAGACCAAATCAAAGCAATTCAAGAGTCTATAGCCGGATTTTTTAATGAGCAGGTCATCGATTCCAAGGGCGAGTTCTACTTGACCCAACACCGCCATTGAAGCCAAGCTAGAGGATGAGAAGAAACTTGTTATGTCACAACAACTATAATGCAATCTTTTGTAATATATGCACATGAAATAATATAATGTAAAATACACATATGCATGCATGCATGTAAATATATATATGATGCATGCATGCATATATATATATATATATATATATTTCTATGATTGAATTGTGTGATTTAATACGTTCATTGTGCTTGACCGAAACATACTATATGCGCGCGTATAAATGTATAATTAGCAGCGCATAATACGACTTCGAAAACCTATTTTGAAAAGAAAACAAAAAATGAAAAGAAAAGAAAAAGAAAAAAACCTTTAGTCCCGGTTCAGATACTAACCGGGACTAAAGGTGCCGCCATCGTGGCATGTCGGGAGGCACCTTTAGTCCCGTTGGTGTTACCCAACGGGACTAAAGGTCCTCCTTTAGTCCCGGTTCCTGACCCGGGACTAAAGGACCCCCCCTTTAGTCCCGGATGCTTGCTCCCGGGTGGGGAACCGGGACTAGAGGGGGTTCCCCACCGGGAGTAAAGCTCGGTTCTGTACTAGTGAGCACTGAGAATGCACCGGCAGGTGCCAGTCAATTGGAGTAATTTGCCTGATGCGCCCATTACCTTTCATACACACAAAAAGAAAGTGAAGGACTGGCCGCACGTTCACGTACATGCCAAGGCCAATTTGAATCCTCCTACAGTGAACTTACCAGTCATAAAGCTACTGAAACCGTGTAGAAAGGCGTGTCGTAACGAGTGTGCCGCTCGCTGTGTTCCCCTGCTTTAGTGACCAAGTTTAGATAAGTACTGATCGTCTGATCTTTCAGGAATGAAAGCGAACAGGCTGAACAGTCCGTAAGATCGACCCGGATCCCAGCCACCACTGATCGTCCTCCACCTCTGTCGTGGGAAGAAAAAGGTCCCGATATTTTTTTTTGCGTTTGTGGCATCCTGTAAAAAGCGACGCTGGATACGTGCCAGTATAAACAAGCATTACACCAGCACGGACAGGACAGGATGTACGCCGTACATAGCTCATGGATCTATCGGTAGTGCGCCAGTGACGATCTCGCACACGGCACAGCAGCATCGTCGCCTCTCCAAAGATCCGTCAAAAAGTTGCTGACGGATCAAAAGGTGCCTGGCCGGCCGCCCGAGGCCTGATGACCAGCCGAACCGACCGAGCGACCGATCAATCATGTGGCGCGTCTCGCTGATAGCCTGATACTGCCCGTTACCTGACAACCTCGACGGGAAAGCGGCGGCGGTGGTGCGCGCGCGCGACCACGAGGTCGAGGTTAACCCGGGTCCGGGACCGATGGATCCCGCACGCGCTCCGCGATGGCGACGCGCACCTGGGGAGGCGGGAAAAAATCACGGGCCGGGGCGGCCGGCGAAATGGCTAGTGCGGGCACGGTGAGGGTGAGGTGCATGGCTCGCTCGCCGTCCCGGGTTGGCCGGCACGGCGGGTCGGCGGTCGTGCTCGATCGGCTTTGCAGCTCGGAGATCTCGCTCGCTCGTCCGCGTCCGTGACGCGGAGGGGTTGTCGCGACGTATGATGGATTATTGGGATGGTAGTCACGTACGTCTCCGCGACTCCGCGTGGGTGGCCGGTCTTCGCGCGCTTCCGTCTACGGTCGAGGCGACGGCGACCCGGCGGTGCACTAGCGGCGCGAGGTGGTGACGGTGTGGTGTGGCGTCGTCTTTCGGCCGGCGTGCCTCTAGTGGCGAGGAGGGCCGGGGTGTCAGATGCATGTCGGCGCCGGTGAGGTGCCGCCAGGTGGCCGGCTCATCGGATTCATATCACCGGAACTGGCACCTGGGCTGGGCAAATGGGCCAAAAAAAAAAGCGTGTCTTTCCACGTCCCGGATCTCTTGACCCGATACTGACCGCGCGGTAGAATTTCGCCGTCATCTCTCGACGAACTGACATGACTTAGCCGACCATGCACGCGCGTGGAAAGATTCAGGAGCCATGCTACTTGGTGGTCGTGGCCCTTGCATTATTGCAGCAAAGCAACACTGGCGTTTTCAGCTTCAGCATTGTAGTAATTCGTATGCCCATCAGGTCTAGGATGTTCAGGAACTGATATGTGGGTGTGCACTGGTCTCATCAGACCAGCTTTCTGGTAAAGCACCCTACGTGACAACATTCTGGTTCAGTGACTCAGTGTGCGTGCCTACACGCACTGATATGGTGATACCCAGCTCGGCTCGGATCAACGAACCATCACCAATCTGGAACCAGACTACTACATCCGGATCAGAACGCCTGGTGCCCATCTCGACAGGAAATTGCATAGATACATACATGCTCCCTCCGGAGAACGCTGTTCTAACTATTAATATTAAGTTAAACCATTTTCAGTTTAACCAAACTAGTTCAATGTGCTCCCACGCAAGCTTAGAATATAGAAGACATAAGCATTAAATGTTAATTTTTAATACCTACAGCTAATAACAATACCAATAACAATTTACATGTTTTTTCTTTGTTCGTTTTCTAATAACACAATACACGTGTAGATACTATGTGGTGATAAACTTACCAACTACTTATCTATATGTTTTTTATTCATATTTATAGTTTTTCCCATATGTTTGTGTATTTTCAATGTGTATTTAGTTGAAATCTTAGGTTAAATTATGGTGATAGTTGTTGCAGTCCGTGTCTGATGACATCATGAGTCTAGATTTTGATTTTCGCCCTTCGGTTTTATTAGTTGCTATATAATTTTTTATTCTCTTGTTACGTTCAAACTCTTGTGCTTATTGCATTGTCAGGGACCAATACTAGGGTTCCCGAGGTAGAGCAGCTAATGATCATCAACATTGATTCATCCGAGCAGTCAAGAGCGCGACTACAGCTCCAACCGACCCCTCGGGTGCGCAGGCTTCGCCTCGCCCGACCCCTCGGGTGCGGGCTCCGTCTCGCCCGACCCCTTGGGCGCGGGCTCCGTCTCGCCCAACAGGGACCCATACCGCCACCAACCATTCCAAGTCCAAGCGTATGAGCCTGGGACAAAACTCTGACACTAAGAAAGAGACTGGCACGCCCCGATGTAACTCGTGGTCATGACGGGCCATACCTGAGGATTCACATCAAGAACAGCGTCGAGCGTGCCGGTCCTGTTCTGCCTAACCCTCGTACAAACGCTGACAGGCGCATCAGTTCACCACGACGCCCACCGAGACGGAATGAGACGCCATGACCGGCAGACGACGCCTGCGCATGGCGTCAGTGACGAACAGGGCCACGATGTGGAGCCATCCCTGTTGACGTCTACAGGATCGGCGGGACCCGCATGAAGGAGAAGAAGGACCCGACGATCCTGGAAACCTTTCTCTCTCTCTCGTTCTTCTCCTTTTCCTCCGTTGTAACCGGCGCTTTCCCTTGGCCTATAAAAGGGAAAGAGTGCGTCCCATGTAGGGGACCGATCGATCAACCCATCGAGACCCGATCGATCTAGATCCACACGAGATCAGAACATGAGATAAACACACAAGAACACGACACGAATACACGGCTGAGCAGCAATTGAGCTCTCAGCACCCATTCACTCCTTCCACCAGAGACTTGGCATCCTTTCCCTCTCTCTCCCGTTTGTAACCCCTATTACAAACTTTCAGTGCTAGTAACACGAGCAGCAGCGATGAACTGGACATAGGAACTTTCTACCCGAATCAGTATAAACCTCGTGTCCTCTAAGCACCATTCAAGCCAGACGCGTAATACTAGAAATTTACTCGTTGGTGGTAACTCGAAACACCGACAGTTCGCGCGCCAGGTAGGGACCTTTTGCGCGTCTCGACGTCCACATCAGGTCTTGGATGACCAATCACAACATCAGCTGGGTCCCGAGCATGCACATGCGCTTCGGGATCCTGAACTTCATCGTCACGATGGAGGGAGAGTTGGTGCAGGCTCCCATCACCATCCAACCTCTCCACTCTACTGGCCTCGATGCGATCGCCGAGGCGCTTGAGGGGCTATAGCTGCACGCACTGGAGGCCCACACCCCGGGGGTGACCAGCTCCTCGGCTTCGACTACGGGAGGTTAGAGCGCTAGCTCGGCGCCTTTCTAGAACCCCGATCGTCCTGGGAGGACCTGTGCCACCTCATCTTCTCGTTCACCAATGTCATGACACAGCTTGCCGGAGGAGAGCCGCTTTCCCCAGAATACCTCATCCGGAGCGCCCCGACAGCGCTCCCGTCCAGTCTCCGCAATGCCGCAGAGACCGTTGGCCACCTTGTGGCGCAACGCTCGCCTCCATTCGCTACGAACGACGAGTTCGTGGGGATGACCGAATATGTCGTGGAGTCTTTCCACAACCTCCTCGCAGGAGAAACGGAGTCGCCCTCCAACTCTGACTCCAGCAGGGGGAGGAGCAGCTGAAGGCCTGGCACCAAGAGCTCGAGGAAGCACGACTCCATCTCGAGCAGGAACGCGCAGAGCTCAAGCAAGAGATCGAGCGCCATGGAGACATCAGGCGTGCATGCACCGTGGCCCGTGACGTGAAGTAGAGGATCATCAAGGACGATGAAGCCCTCCCACACTTCACCCAGATGAGCCAGAACATCGCTGCTGCGGCGGCCTTGCTCCGAGGGCTTCTAGGGCCCGCGACGCCCGAGGATCGTCGGGCCCATCATGAGATTCGCACGCTACTCGAGCGTGCGGCGGTGCAGTAGGCCGAGAGCTCGCTGTCTCGACGACGTGAGATCGACGCCAGCCAGCGCACGCCCTTAGAGTGACCCGACAAGGACGTATTAGTCCACCAGGCGCAGCAAGACGGTAGGCCACGTACCACTGCCCCGGCGCATGAGCGTCTCGGCCTCCACCGTGACACGCGCGACACCCTAGATGCCCGTAGGCGTACCCGTGGTGATGCGAGGGAGGAGGCTAGCCGCGGCTACCACCCTTGTCATGGCGGACGCTACGACAGCGGTGAGGACTGAAGCCCGAGCCCCGACCTACCAGGACCTCAGGCCTTTGGTCAACACATCCTCAACGTCGTCTTCCTACAGCGGTACCGACCACCGACCAACATCCCGAAATACTTTGGAGAAACGAACCCCGGACTATGGCTCGAGGATTATCAGCTTGCTTGCCAAGCCAGTGGAACGGATAATCACGATTTCATTATCCGTAACCTTCCATTGTTCTTGGCCGATTTGGTGCGAACATGGTTGGAACACCTTCCGCCCAACCGAATCCAAAGTTAGGCAGACCTAAAAGAGATCTTCGTGGGAAACTTTTAGGGCACATACGCGCGTCCTAGGAACCCATGAGATCTCAAAAATTGCCGATAGAAGTCCGGGGAGACTCTTCATTGATATATCCGGTGCTTCTCCTAACAGTACAACAAGCTGCCCAACGTCGCCGACGCCGACGTCATAGGAGTTTTCCTACCTGGGACCACCTGTGAGTCCTTGGTTCACAAGCTAGGATGTAAGGGCCTGTGAGCAACCAAGGAGCTCCTCGACATCCTCAAAGGAAAAGCAGTTGGGGCAATTTTCGACCGCCTCAAAGGAAAAGCTAAGCGGGACGAGGACGCCAGCGAAGGCGCCTCCAACCGTCCCAGCAAGAAGAAGAACAAGCAGTGGCGTGAGGGCTCGCTCGTGGCCGCCGCCGACCGCAAGGGGGGTCGAAAGCCCATCGAGGGTACCCCAAACCACTTCGAGAAGCTGCTCGAAGGGCCATGCCCGAACCATGCTTTCCCCATCGAGTACCTATACAAGGACTGTGTCCTCATGAAGCAGTTCCCGCGGTGCTCTAGAGCCTGAGGATAACCCCTAGCCAGGCCATCGGCTACACACCATTCTTTATGGTCTATGGTTCTGAGGCTATCCTCCCGACCGACCTCGATTATGGAGCGTCGAGGGTAAGGCATACGACGAACAGGGAGCCAAGGCGTCCCTCGATGATGCCATGGACTAGCTTGATGAAGCGCGTGATATTGCCCTCCTTCACTCGACCAAGTACTAGCAAGCGTTGCGCCGGTACCATAGCCGTCGAGTGCGGGGTCGGACCTTCAATGTCGGGGACCTAGTGCTCCGCCTCGTCCAGAGCAACAAGAACCGCCTCAAGCTCTCTCCACCGTGGGAGGGACCGTATGTCATCGCGGAGGTGCTCCGACCAGGCACCTACAAGCTCAGGACCATTGATGGTGAAGTCTTCATCAACGCCTGAAACATCGAACAACTATGTCGCTTTAACCCTTAAATTTATGCACGCTTTCTCTTATCAGTTTTATTATCAACTCCTCGATCTTTAGTGACACCTGACCCCAGCAATGGCAGGGGTCGGGCCTCACTCGGGGGCTGATAAGAGCATATCTATCCGGTGGACATTCTCTATGCCTAACCCCTTCTTACGTTAAGACCTAGAAGCGAGGGTCGCAGAAACAAACACTGAGTAAAACTGGTCGGATTGCAAGAAACCTACACCCCAGCGGCTACGGCGTTTTTGCTCACCAGCGTGATCAGAGTTTTTTCCTGCACCTCGAGGTTCTTAAAGCCTTAACTATGGAAAGAGTCGAAACGCATTTAAGAGTATATCCACCAGGCAAACGTTCTCTGTGCCCGATCCTCTCTCACGTTAAGACCTAGAAGCAAGGGTTACAGAAACGAACGCTGAGTAAAACTGGTCGGACTGCAAGAAACCTATGCCTCAGTGGCTACGACATTTTTGCTTACCAGCGTGATCAGAGTTTGTTCACCTGCACCCCGAGCTTTACAGCCTTAACGACGGAAAGGGTCGGAATGCATTAACCTTTTTATACAAAAAGGGGAGAAGGGCTAAAAATTTGTTTGGCCATAACGAAATTTAAGAGCTTGTCCACTTAATACAAGTTCACCGCCTGGCGTATCTACCTAACTAATTTCTTGGGGAGGATGATCTCATCCTCTATCTCCGCAGGAAAGTCCTATGCCAGCGGGTCACCCAAGTCAGTCGGATGGCTCAGGCCGCTGCTGAGAGACGGGTAAGGAGCAGTAGGATGCCCCATGCGGGCTATGCCGACTCCGTCACGAACGACGGACCCGGATTCCACTCGGACATATACGGTAAGAGCCCTCCGAACCCATCACTCAAGCCATCAAGGTAAGTGCTATGCCAGCAGGTCACCTAGGTCGATCGGACAGCTCGAGCCGCTGCCGAGAGACGGGTCACCCTTAATTTACGCACGTTTTCTCTTATTTGTTTTGCTATCGATTCCTCAATCTTTAAGTGACGCTCGACCCCCAGCAATGATAAGGGGTCGAGCCTCACTCGGGGGCTGGTAAGAGTATGTCTATTCGGTAGACATTCTCCTTGCCCAACCCTTTCTCACGTTAAAAAACTAGAGGCAAGGTTTGTGGAAACAAATGCTGAGTAAAATTGGTCAGACCGCAAGAAATCTATGCCTCAGCGGCTATGGCGTTTTTGCTCACCAGCGTGATCAGAGTTTGTTGCCCGCACCCCGAGCTTTAGCCTCCACCTTCCTAGGAAGGGTTTGGAGGGGCCCACCTAAAAGCTCTAGTTTGTTTTTTGGTGAATTGATGAAAGCCTAAGTACTAACCTAGTTTATCAAAGTGATTATGAGATAGGTAGCACTACTCTAAGTGATGAAGCAAGTGAAGATCATGACATGATGATGATAATGGCATGGTGATGATCAAATGCTTGGACTTGGAAAAGAAGAAGAAAATGAAAAGCTCAAGGCAAAGGTGAAATTGTTAGGAGCTTATCGGTTTAGTGATCGAGACACTTAGAGAGTGTTATCACATTTAAGATCGATAGTCGTACTATTAAGAGGGGTGAAACTCGTATCGAAATGCGATTGTCAAAGTGCCTCTAGATGCTCTAACTCATTGCATATGCATTTAGGATCTAGTAGAAAGCTAACACCCTTAAAAATGCTTGTGAAAATATGCTAACACACGTGCACAAAGGTGATACACATTGTGTTTAGCACTTGGGAGCAAGGGTTCGAAACTTCACCGGTGGACAGTCCGACGGTGCCACCGGCGCCCTATACAAAAAAGACAGCATTTCACAGAGTGCACCGGATGCTGGTCACGTGGTGACCGAGCGCTGGGGTCCTACGTCCGATCAGTGGCGCAGTGAAGGCCGCCCTCGGTCTCTTGACCAGACATAGGAGACCGAACTCTGGCTGAACACTGTTCAGCATCTGGTTGTGCTGATGTGGCAGCACATAGAGGAGACGGTGAGTGACTGGATGATGGGTGAGTTCGGTCGAGCGTGACCGGACGCGTTCGGTCACGAGTGGAACCTTACTGGAAGTGACCAGACGCTGGGGTCTTGTGTCCGGTTGAGATCAAACTAACGCGTCCGATCATGAGTGGAACCATACTGGAAGTGACCGGACACTGGAGTCCTATGTATGGTCCTATACTGTAGTGCATCCGGTCACAACTTAAATGTACTGATGACTGTTGAGATCGAGCGATTTGCATTTGAAGCAGGGGCCTCGTGGCATGCATCGCGCGATCAGACGCTAGGGTCCTACGTCCGATCGATCGGACTGGTGCGTCAAGTTGCCCTGACTTTTCAGAGAACAAAGAGCCAACGGCTCTATTTGTGGGTGCTCTCTATTTAAGCCCCATGGCCGGCTTAAGCTCACTCTCTTAGCCATATACATTGACATAGCAACCTTGGGAGCTTAGCCAATGCCCTCCCACTCATCTCCATCATTGATTCATCATCTTTGTGAGATTGGGAGAGAATCAAAGTGCATTGCTTGAGTGATTGCATCTAGAGGCACTTGGTGTTCGTATTTCGCTGCCGGATTTGCTTGTTGCTCTTGGTGGTTGCCACCACCTAGATGGCTTGGTGCAGCGGAGGAGGATTGGCATGAGTTGGTGATTGTTCGTGGCCATCTTCGGTGATTGTGAGGGGACTTGTGCCTTCCCCGGTGGAGCTCCAAAAGGTAACCCTAGTGGATTGCTCGTGTCATTGAGTTATCTCACTTGTGGGAAGGTTCTTGCGGTGTCCAATTGTGTGGATGAGGTTCGTGCAACACCTCTTAGCCACGAACCACCAAGTGTTGGTCGACACAACGGGGACGTAGCGTGTTGGCAAGCACGTGAACCTCGAGAAAAAATTGGTTATCTCTTGCCCTTTGGTATTCTCCCAGTGATTGAGTTACTATTCATGTTGTGATTGGTTCACTCCTCTACGCGGCGGTATAATCATCTTACTTACTCATTTACATACCCGCAAACTAGTTGTAGCAAGCTCTTTAGTGTAGCTAGAATTGAGAGCTTGCTTTGTAGCTTAAGTTCATCTAGTGGAGCTCTTTAGTGTAGCAAGTGTGAGAGCTCTTAGTGAGTAGTGACTTAGTAAATTGTGTGTCTAGTGATCATAGTAACTAGAATTGTTGAATAGATGGCTTGCAACCCTTGTAGAGCTAGAGCAAGTTTGCTTTTTGCTATTTATCATACTAATCAAATTGCTCTAGTTGGTTTATAGATTTTTAAATAGGCTATTCACCCCCCTCTAGCCATATTAGGACCTTTCACCATGGCGGAATCTCCATCAAGGAGAGGTCAGCAGGTCGCCTAAGTCGATCAGACGGCTCGGGCCACTGTCGAGAGACGGGTAAGGAGCAGCAGGATGCCCCATGCGGGTTAGGTTGACTCCATCACAAACGATGGACCCGAATTCCACTCATCCAATAAGAGCTCTCCGAACCCATCACTCGAGCCATCGAGGTAACCTTACCAACCCCCACTTTACATTTTCCAAGTGCATGAGCGTTCATTCGTTCATTCTCATACATCCAAGCATCGCATGTGCAATTATTGCATCACAACGCTTCGCGTCACGTCATGAAGCGGTAGTCGTCTGATTCAACATGAGCGGCACCTGACCGAGGTTTGAAGGCCAGCCCGCGAAGGGCTCGAGGCCGCCTCGCATCGAACAGAGCTAAGGGAGAAAACGCAGATGAGCCCCAGTGGCCCTTGCTTGACCCACTCAGAAGCGGACATGGTCATCTCGACCTTCTCGTCCGATCCTAACCTCGAGCCATATCCATAGAATCCCCATCGAGGGGAGGCCAGTGGGCCACCTGAGAAGGTCTCTGGAATGACTCGAGAATCTGCCGGGAGGCGGGTTAAGGAGCAGTGGAATGCCACATGAGGACTATGCCGACCCCATTACGAACGACGGACCTAGATTCCACTCAGACATACCCGTTAGCGAGCTCACCGAGCGTGACACTCAAGCCATCAAGGCAAGTGGCGTTAGTTCAACCCCTCGGTTGCAAAAACTGTGGACGGGGTGAGGATCACAAAGACGAGCCGACCCTCGACCGGACCCCCGCTACGCGTGGGGGCTCGAGGAAAGTTGGACTCACAAGGAGACCGAATGCGTGGTCACAGAACAATGGCTTAGATCCTAGGGAGGGGATACGTATGAAAACTAAGAATAACATTTCTAAAACAAGAGACGCTTTCTCCTACTAGTCTCGTTATCATCTCCTCGACCTTTAGTGAAACCCAACCCTAGCAACGACAAGGGGTCGGGTCTTACTCGGGGGCTGATAAGGGCATATATATATACCCTTTCCAAAACGGTCACCGTGCCCGACCCTTTCTCACGTTAAAAAAACTAGAGACAAGGTTTTCTGAAAAGAACACCGAGAAAAACTGGTCGGACTACAAGAAACCCACGCCCCAGCGGCTACGGCTCTCTTGCTAACCAGCGTGACTAGAGTTTCCCGCCCACACCTCGAACTCTACAGTCTTAACAATAGGAAGAGTCAGAATGCATTAACCCCTTTTTTACACACAAAAAGGAAGAAAGAACAAATTTGTTCAAATGCAACAAAATCACAAAGCTTGTTTTAACGAGACAAAAGGGTCAGAACTTGTCCGCTTATTACAAAAATGACCGCCCGACCTATTTAACTAACCAGCCCCTTGGGAGAACTATGCCTTATATCCTGTCTGCCAGGTCCTGCGAAAGGGAAGCCACCGCCATTTCTATCTCGTCTAGCTCATGGACTTCATAACTAGGCGCGTAGCCATGGCTCATCGCCTCTAGATCGATGTTGTCCCCATAATGAGAATGAGCAATCATGAAGTACTGATTGACCCTGGTGCAAAGGGCATTCCTTTCGAGCTGGCGCACCCGAGCCATGATCTCGACGACACGAGCCATGAGCGAGTTGGTCCCCTCTGACCGCACCACCTCAAGGTCATCGTAGACCACTCCGAGGGTGGCGCTCAGGGTACCAAGCTCGTCACTCTCCACTTGAAGATTTCTCCTCACCTCGGCGAGATCCATAGCTAGCCCAGCAGAAACGCTCTTGGCCTCTAGCTTCTAGGTCGTCTCCCTTTCAAGCTGGCCTAGAGGGAGCCGACCTTCTGCTACGCGTCGTCGTGCTCTTGGTAGGCCTAGTCACGCTCTTGGAAAGCCTGGCCGTGCTCCTCGCAAGCCACACCATGTTCCAAGCGGAGCCTCTCTGCGGTTTGGATTAGCTCATCCCGCTCCTTGTGCAGCCGAGCGACAACCATGACATCCAGGCTCACCCTTTTCTCTAGGGCCACGAGCTTCTTCTCGGCCCCAGCTTTAGATCCCTTTCTTTCTCAACCTTGCCCAGAAGGTCAAGGATCCACTGGCGGGTTCTGGCGTCCTTTTGGAGCAAATCATCTCGCTCCTTCTTGACCCTGGTGGCTTCTTCATCATCCTTCCGTGACCTCGCCGACAGGGCCTTGAACGCCTTCTCGGCCTCGTCAGCATCTCGATGGACCTCGGCCACCCACGACCGAAGATTGGCCATCTCCTCAATGAGGGGAGTCAGCTCGACCACCATCTGCTGGGCAGCAACGAGCTAAGCTATCACCTCCCCGTGTAGTCACGCCTCCTCGACGAGGCGGTCCTAGGCTTCCTTCTGTTGATGAAGGAACTGAGATTTCCCCCGGCTGCGATGGTCAGGATACAAAAAGTATATAGAGGAAGAAAAAGGCAAGAAGCAGGACAAAACAATACCCGGCCGGAGGGAACAACAATGTCGTGCAATGCGCCCGTGGCGTGGTCTAGGGCCTTGAGCACGGACGCGATCCCTACATTGAGGCTCTCCCGCTTCATGCTCTCTGTGGCATCGTCAAGGGTAAAAAGCGTCGACGCCGGATCCTGTGGATCTGTCCACTAGAGCAGGGGCTCGCTCGTGTGGGCGAGCCGCCATCCAGCCAACGTTAGGGTCAGGGATGACTCCCCACCGGCCCCAAGTGCTGCCGACCACTCTTGTTGTGACGCCCCCTCTGGCGATAGAAGGGGTTAGCGGTGCGGACACAAACATCTCTCCCAGCACCATGACTCCCGGGGACCCCTCGGCCGCGTCCCACTCCGTTCGGCCCATGCCAGGTGTCGTTGCTTGGGCCACTGATGGCATGGATCGCGCCAATGCCTCAGGCGACGCTGTGGTTGCACCCGGCTATGACCCATCTGTCATGGCCACCGCCACCTCCACCTACGTCAATGGGGTCATGACCGGCTGCGTCGCAACCGCCATGGTCGGCGCCACGAGCGTGGTCGGTAGCCCCGCCCGCCCCACCATCGGCAGCGGTATCGTGGCCATCAGCGGCTGCTCCATGACCTCCGAAGGTGCCCCTTGAACGCCCACGTCCGCCCATCCCGCCAAGGGCACAGGCGCCACCATGGGCGGTACCTGACCGCCGACGACGTGGTCACACTAGCGCCGCTCCCGCCCAAAATGGGCATGACACCAGCTGACGACCGCCGCCACAATTGGAGGGCGATGCTCTTCTTCAGCGCCAGTGCCAAAGGATTCCGATGCCTACCGACGCTGCAAGGGACAAAAAACATAAGTCACGATGAAATCCAACTAAAACAGGAAAAATAGAATTGATAACTCACCTCAGCGTCGTCGGGCGATAGGTGCATTTAGGGGATGAACCCCCCGACCCTTGCTCCGACTCGTCGGAACGAGGACTTTTCAAGCCCGCCCCTTGCTCCTGGGTAGAGGGGCTCTCCCCTGGCAGCTCCTAGGGAACATTGGCGGGACGCCCCGCTCCCCTAGGCTCTTGGGGTGCGATGGTGGACCCGCCTGCCTCCGCTAGCACCTCGGGCGCGACGGCAGAGCCGCCTGCCTCTATTGGCTCCTAGGGCAGGCCAACGGTATGTCCCGCCTCCGTCAGTTCCTGGGGGGCATCGTCAGAACGGCCCGCCTCCGCTGGTTTCCTAGACGTGCCCTCCCCACCATGGAATGGGAAGGGTTCCGACGCCTTCAAGGATGAACCGACGTCTGTCAGCACATCCTCGTTCTCCAGGTTGTCCCACTCGATATCATCGGCTACCATTTCTTCTTCCTCCATCACCTTGTCGTCGTCACCATCGTCATCATCATCATCATCGTCAGTGTCCTCCCCTCGTTCCCGTGCCCACAGCTTCCGCTGCTTCTTCCTCTTCTTGTCCTCCTTCGCCTTCCTCAGCCGCTCGCCCTCGGCATGATTCACCACCCTCATGGCCGAATCCCTCGGCAACGACGTCGGGTGATCTGTGAGGATGAGGTCCCCCGGCTGGTCCTGCCCCTCTCAAAGTTAGTCTCACGGGGTTAGGAAATCAATTGAAGAGAAGGCAAGAGAAAGGAAAACTTATGATGACAATGTAGCCTGGCTCCGGCCGAATCGGAGGATGCCCTGGCATCGGATAGATGAAGTCAAGGGCGGCACCCGCGTCGTCCTGCAAAGGCTCCATCGCCTCCTTGATGCGTTGCGCAATCTCGGAGTTGGGGAGCGTTCCCTCGGTGAGTGATGTTCCATCGAACGATGCCTCGGGCGCCATCATGTATATCGAGAGCGCGCACGTCATCAACGGTGCCACCCTCCTCACGTGGTAAGCCCCAATGATGCCCGACCCTTTTAGTCCGTTCTCCTTCAGGATGTGGATGGCGGCGATGTAGTCTTGGATCTTCTTCTTATCCTTCTCCGGGACGCCCCACTTCCTCCACTGCTCTAGGGCCTTTTCCATCAGGCGCCTAGTGAACTCTGGTAGAGGGGCGGTGGCGTCATTCTTGAGGTAGAACCACTGCGAGTGCCACCCCTTATTGGACGTCGAGAGCCAAATGGACGGGTACTCGCCTACCCGATTGTTCCAAAGTTGGAAGCCGGCGCACCCCATCGGCATGTGCAGCTCCTGTCT
Source organism: Miscanthus lutarioriparius (assembly GCA_904845875.1). Taxonomy (NCBI): domain Eukaryota; kingdom Viridiplantae; phylum Streptophyta; class Magnoliopsida; order Poales; family Poaceae; genus Miscanthus; species Miscanthus lutarioriparius. The sequence goes on from CAJGYO010000008.1 coordinate 11,250,313, forward strand.
GCTGCTCTTCTCCCTCTTCTTCTGGAGGTTGATGGCGAAGAAATACCTCCACAAGTCAAAGTGGGGGCTGATCCCCAGAATCCTTTACACAGCATGACGAATGTCGCCATGTGCTGGATCCCGTTGGGATTGAGATGCTGCAGCTCAATCTTGTAGAAGTGCAGAGTAGCCCCAGAGGAATTTGTGGGCGAGGGTCACGAGCCCACGCTCGTGGAAGTGGGCGAATGACATCACATAGCCGTCGGGCGGTAACGGTGAATCCTCGTCACTGGGTAGCAACCACTCCTCTGCCAAAGTCCATGCGTGGAGAAGACCATGATGGACGAGGCCCTCCATGCGCTGGAAGGTGATGTCAGAACGGCACCACGGATCCATTGGAGGTGGGGGTGGATGGATGCGAGCTCAACGGCGGCGAAGATTCAGGGGCAGGAAACCTAAGCGTTGGCGACGGTGGCGTGGCTGCGGAGGTAAGGATGCAGGTGTGCGTATGAAACATGGAGGGCTAACCCTTTGGTTTTATAGGGGCGACGGGTGTGAGGAAACCAACCGCCCGCCTAGATCTCCGTGCCTACCATGACCTATCACCATGTGTCGTTGCCGGATGTTTCGCCTCCCGAACGAGCCACGACCCATCATAGGTCAAAGGGATATGGAGCTGAAGACGCTCCTATGGCCCGTCTAGGCCTAGGAGTTCGAAGGTTGGGCCACCGATGGGTTTAGCAACCACTTCGGGCACCTTTAGAGTGAGAGGTGGAAAGGAATGGGCCCGCTAGCGGCCAGTACATAGGTGCACGAGCGTCGCGGGCATCCTGACCCACGTTTGAGTCTCGGCCAGATACAATCCATGGTTTTTCCTCGAAGAAAGGCAGAGAGCCCTCGGGACCGGTCAAATGGACCCGAGAACTATATGGATTGACCGCTGAGAATCTGGAGTCGGTCACCAGCTGACCCAAGCCGGACCCCGCGAACGAGATGCTAGGGGCCCCATTCGGACTAGCCCATTAATAGCTCACCGAGCACCATGATTCATTCAATAGAGGAAGATCATGGCATGGCTCAGCCCCTCTATTTTTATCGAAAAAAATGCTTGATGGAAGACGATCACAAAGATAAGACGACCCTCGATCGGACCCCTGCTACTGGGCGGGGCTTGAGGAAAGTTGGACTCGTAAGTAGACCGAACACGCGGTTGTAGAATGATCAGACCCCCGTAGGGCTCAGAATCAGAAAAGACCTTTTCCGACCCACCAAATCTCACGGCTATACCCCTGAGTGGTCCGATCACGACAAAGGAATCACCATCCCCAGGACACGCCGTGGGTGGCAAAAGAAGACCAAGGCCCTCAGAGTCCTCTTGTTTAGAAAAGTCTCCGAATGAGTATTCTACTCCTCCGCAGGCTCGGGGGCTACTATCGGGGACCAATACTAGGTACTCGAAGAAGAGGAGCTAATGGTCATCAATATTGATTCATCCGAGCAGTCTAGAGCGCGACTACAGCTCCAACCGACCCCAGGTGCACGGGCTCCGCCTCGCTCGACCTCTGGGGGCGGGCTTCGCCTCGCCCGACCCCGAGGCCACGGGCTCTGACTCACCTGACCCCAAGGCCTTGGGCTTCGCCTCGCCCGACCCCGAGGCCGTGGGCTCCGCCTCGTCCGACCCCTTGGGTGCGGGCTCCGTCCCACCCGACGGGGACACATACCGCTACCAACCACTACAGGTCTAAGCGTATGGGCCTGGGACAAAACTCTAACACTAAGAAAGAGACCGACACGCCCCGATGTAACCCGTGGCCATCACGGGCCATACCTGAGGATTCACATTAAGAATAGCGTCAGGCGTGCCGGTCCTGTTCTACCTAACCCTCGTATGAACGCTGATAGGCACGTCAGTTCACCACGACGCCCGCCGGGACAGAATGGGACGCCATGACCGGCAGACGACACCTGTGCATGGCGTCAGTGACGAACAGGACCGCGATGTGGAGCCATCCCTGTTGACGTCTACAGGATCGGCGGGACCCGCATGAAGGAGAAGAAGGACCCGGCGATCCTGTAAGCCTTTCTCTCTCTCGTTCTTTTTCTTTTCCTCTATTGTAACCCGCGCTTTCTCTTGGCCTATAAAAGGGAAAGCGGGGCGCCCCATGTAGAGGAGAGACCCGATCGATCTAGATCCGCACAAGACCGATCGATCAACCCATCGAAATCCGATCCGGATCCGCACAAGAGCACGACACGAACGCACGGCTGAGTAGCGATCGAGCTCTCAGCACCCACTCACTCCTTTCATCAGAGACTTGGGATCACTTCCCTCTCTCGCTCGTTTATAAACTTTACCACAAACTTTCAGTGCTAGTAACAAGAGCAGCAGCGACGAACTTGACGTAGGGACTTTCTGCCCGAACCAGTATAAACCTCGTGTCCTCTAAGCACACCATCCGAGCCAGACGCGCAATATTAGAAATTTACTCGTCGGTGATAACTCGAAACACCGACATACATCTTTTATTAACTCTTCTTTTATATTTTATTAAAATAAGGATTAGGTCATAGATTGCAATCTTGAAGATCCGCACTGAATTTTTGGCTCAAACTTGAGTACTCAGAATTTCTGGCCGAGTGGTTTCACATTAAAAAAAACAGGATAAAATCATGAAGTCGAAACAATGAGCATAAAACACAATTGACCTTCAAAGCAGAGGGCAAGAACATCAACCTCAAAAGTACTAATAGTTATGATATTAAATTACTACATCAAATTCACCATAGTGCAGAGAAAATATTTTCATAGTATATCTATTTGGGATCATAATTGTTTGACAATTTTTTTTATAAACTTGGTTAATTTTAGAATGGTTTGAGACTAAACCCAATCTAGAACTGTTTTTGTTTGGACGAAGGTAGCTGATGTGTCAGTATGTTACTATTCCCTTTGTCGTGACTGTCGTCCTCGTGTTGACTTGTATTGCGCTTTTTCTAGAAGATCGTCCCATCAATCTCCTACATTATTACACTCCATAGATCTGCAAGACGTTAATCTATGACTGCAGGCAACAGCAACATATATCTCCATAATCCACAAAGACGGCGAGCTAAGTTGACTTGCAGCAGGATTCCTACCCATATTCCAGGCCATCAACGACTCGGTCAACGACTCGCCATTTGCCAGGGGTCGTCGTCGTGCTCGGTGCTCCATGGTAGTAACTCGCTGTCTCGGACGACCTCCAAGGAAAGGTACGTAACGTTAGCATTCGGACGCAATGAGTACCTGTAGCTTGTACCAGTGTCATATTGTCGTTACGTACCGTCACCTCGCTATTAGGCGGTGGCCAATGCATAAGACTGTCTCCAACTGCTGATTTATATGGACATCCAAACCTAAAATAGATAGTAGAAGATTTAAAATCAGCCTTCAATAGAGTACCTATACGGGAGACCCATTTTGGGTTGTCTAAGAGACACAACCCAAATTTAAGTATCATCTCTCCTATAAAACCATTTGTAGAAATGATTCTCTTTTGGGTCCTGTTGTTGAAGAGAATATCGAATGTATATTGAACCCTTTAAATGTAGCGCTATCCAAACGTTGAATGGGTCTTGTATTTTGGGTGTTGTCATTGGAGATAGTTTAATGCGTGCAGTGCATCTATTAGCACTATTCATTATTGATGCTTGGGGCCGCGTGTGAACTAGTACATCTTCTTGTTTTATCCACAATTTGAAGTTGAAACCGGTAGCGATTGTTGCGGTGCCGACATGTAGGTCTTCAAGCACGGTGGATGTAACACGTTTGGGTCTTCCTAAACTCGTGTATAGTCACCGTATTACAAACGGTAATGCTCCACCACGGGCGTCTTTTCCGTATTCGTCCATCCGAACACTCCTAGCTAGATCCGCGGACTGGCCTAAAGGCATGCTCCATTCACCACAGAGTACACGGTTTATATAAAAACACACACACAGAGAGAGTGATATTTTTCCCATTCGCATCGGTCGTATCCGCCACGGCGTTTTCCACCCCCACACCATAGCCACCCCAGCTCCTGCTCCTGCTTCGCCGTGCCATGCCGCTGCTCCTGTTCCGCACGTCCGCCCCACCGCTCCTGACGTTGCTCTGCTCTGCTATGCGCCCGCCCTGCTACTCCTGCTCCTGTTCCGCGCGCCTACACCGCTGCTCTTGCTCCGCTACCCGCCCCTCCCAACGACGCTGCTAGCGCAAGAAGCGTCATGCCCTTGTGCAGAAGCCCTCCGGCCTCGCCTCCTGCTACAACTGCGGCGTGTTGGTGCCCCGATGCAGACCGAGGAGGCGCACCAAGATACGATGCATGTTGCAAGTGTACAATTCAAATGTTTCATATATTTTAGAGGTATGTTGCAAGTGTTTCATATGGATGTTGCAAAAGCAGATCGGGATGTTGCATATGTTGCAATGGTTGTACACGTATGTTGCAAGCGTCTGTCTCTAATGTTTTATCTATTTTTCAGACGTATGTTGCAAATGTGTTTATATAGATGTTGCATATGTTGCGTACATATGTTGCAAGTGTTTTATCTAGATATTACATATGGTTTGCAATGGTTTTTCAAGTGTTTTAAGTGTTTTAAGTGTTTCATCAGTCTTCTTTTGTATGTTACAAGTGTTGCATCTGGATGTTTCAAAAGTAGATCGGGAATGTAGGACATGTGAAAGGTTCTAATGGCTAGAGGGGGTGAATAGCCTATTAAAAATTTCTATAACAACACTTAACAAACCGGTTAGACAAATATGAGGCGAAGCGAGTGTTGCGCTAGTCTACTAAAAAAGTAAGCCACCTACCACAATTCTACTTTCTATATTCTCTATCCACATAATGGCTATGTCACTATACTAAGTTAGTGTGCTCTCAAAGGCTAACTAAAGAGCCATACTAACCAAACTAACAAACTCTCACGACTAGTTTGACAACTAGTTTGCGGTAATGTAAAGAGAGAGGGCAAGATGGTTATACCGCCAAGTCGAGGAATGAACCAATCAATCACAAGAATGAATACCAATAAAGACCAATCACCTCAGAATCAAATGATGACACAATGATTTTTTTACTGAGGTTCACTTGCTTGCCAGCAAGCTAGTCCTCGTTGTGGCGATTCACTCACTTGGAGGTTCATACACTAATTGGCATCATACGCCAAACCCTCAATAGGGTGCCGCACAACCAACACAAGATGAGGATCACACAAGCCACGAGCAATCCACTAGAGTACTTATTGGCTCTCCGTCGGAGAAAGGTCAAGAACCCCTCACAATCACCACGATCGGAGCCGGAGACAATCACCAACCTTCGCTCGACAATCCTTGCTGCTCCAAGCCGTTTAGGTGGCGGCAACCACCAAGAGTGACAAGCAAATCCCGCAGCGAAACACGAACACCAAGTGCCTCTAGATGCAATCACTCAAGCAATACACTTGGATTCTCTTCCAATCTCACAAAGATGATGAAACAATGATGGAGATGAGTGGGAGGGCTTTGGCTAAGCTCACAAGGTTGCTATGTCAATGCAAATAGCCAAGAGAGTGAGCTAGAGCCAGCCAAACGATATATATAGACCCCCAAACAATAGAGCCGTTGGCTTGATTATTGGGCTGACTGTGTGACGACCGGACGCGCAGGTCATGTGCACCGGACGCATCCGGTCGCAGCCTGACCGCCACGTGTCCTAGCCGTTTGAAACTATCCATTGGCGGGCAACGGCTCACTCGTGCGCGCTCACTGACCATCGATCGGACGCTCTTGTACAATTGATCGGACGCACCACGCGTCAGAGTCCGGTCGTTTCTAGAGAGCTCCCAGAGAGGTAAAATTGCGACCGAACACGTCCGATCACAGGTGACCGGACGCGGCTCAGGGTCCGGTCCTGATTGGTTTGTTCTGATGCTTGCGTCAGCGTATGTCATAGCCTGACCGAACGCACCCCCAACGCGTCCGGTCCTATTTCTTCTCAGCGTCCGGTCAAAGGACCGAGGGCGGCCTTCACTACGCACCACTGATCGAACGCAGAGTCAGAGTCCGGTCACTGCACAAGGCAGAGTCTGGTCAATACGAAATAGCTCCTTTTGACCCCAAACTTCACCACCCTTGATCGAATATGCCAACCAACGAGTGTAACACTTTGTGCTTGTGTGTTAGCATATTTTCACAAATATTTTCAAGAGTGTTAGCACTCCACTAAATCCTAAATGCATACGCAATGAGTTAGAGCATCTAGTGGCACTTTGATAACCGTATTTCGATACGAGTTTCACCCCTCTTAATAGTATGGCTATCGATCCTAAATATGATCACACTCATTAAGTATCTCAATCTCCAAAAAAAAAGCTCCTATCAAGTTTCACCTTTGCCTTGAGCTTTTTATTTTTCTCTTTCTTCTTTTCCAAGTCCAAACATTTGATCATCACCATGCCATCATCACCATTGCTTCATCACTTGAAGTAGTACTACCTATCCTCATAATCACTTTGATAAACTAGGTTAGCACTTAGGGTTTTATCAATTTATTAAAACCAAACTAGAGCTTTCAACATGTTGCAATGGTGTTTCAAGTGTATGTCCCAAATGTTTCATCTGTTTTAGACGTATGTTAAAAATATTTCATCTAGACGTTGCAAAAGTAGATATGGTATTACACATATTATAGTGGGACACATCCGCCCTTGCAGCTACTGGGCCCGCGTGCATATGTGTGGGAGCGGAGGGGCGCGAGCGACATGCACGGGAAATAGAGCGGGCGCAGATTGAGACACGGCCCCCGCATGAGCGCGTGCATGCGCGGGAAATGGAGCGGCTCGGGCCCCCACGTGAAGTAGGCGTAGGTGTGTGGGTGGACGCAGCAGCATGCGTACGCAGGGGCGCAGCAGGAGTGTCTGGCGCGCTAGCGGCTTTATAAAATTTGTTAAGCCCGACCATATTTATAGAAAGACTTAGCAACCTTTAGATTGAAAATAAATAAAAGAAAATATAAAATTATATTTCTTGCTGGATTTAAATTTTAATGAAATTTATTTGGTGTTGTACATTTTTTGGATGAAGAAAACATTTATATTAAAAATAAAATTCAGACCTACTCCCTCTGTCCATAAAGTTATCATTTTCAGTTTCCAATAGGTCAAACATTATTAACTTTGATCAAATATATATAAGAAAATATTCATATTTATGATCATAATTAGTATCATTAAATGAATATATTTCTATAATAAATTTATTTGGAGCTACAAATTTTGCTGATATTTTTTATAAACCTAGTTAAACTTAAAAAATTTGACCAGCACAAATATTATAGGGACGCTTTTTCTTAGACAGGAGAAGTATGCAACAAGGTGGTACGCAGCCATTATAATAACAAAAAAAAAAAAAGAAAGAAGAATGATATCCATATCTGTAAGCATCTCCAACTACGAATATACTCTCTCCATTCTAAATTATTAATCACTTATCTAGATACATAGCAAATTAGATGTACCAGAAAAAATTAAAGTGACTTATGATTTGGAACAGATAAAAAGTATATTACTATGATTCTTCTATAAACCTGATCAAACCAACCAAAACAACTCAAAATCTGGAATGGGGGAGTATATACACCATATTGTGTCCCTCAGTCGCTGCACACATCACGCATTATGGGGGCGGGGCGGGGGAAACTTTCAAATAAGAAAAAAACGATGTTTAACAAAAAGTTATCTAGAGTCAGGTAAACATGTTTTTTTAAATGCTATTAGTAGACTAACACCCTGTTCGCTTGGGCTTGTTTGGCATATAAGCCGTACTTTTTCAGCCAACCAACAGTACTTTTCTCTCACACTAAATCAGCCGACAGTACTTTCAGTCATGGCTTATCAGCCAAACAAGCCCAAACGAACGGGACTAAAAAGGAGACGAAACTCTACTAGTTACGAATCAGATGATGGCTATATTCTTCGACCACGCCTTGATGCCCCTTTCTCTCATGCAGACACAGGGGCGGAGCCAGCCCTGTTCATTGCTGTCAGATGACAGCAATGATTTCCTGAGATTTTCATTGCAAATTGATGCTTATACGTGAACTTAAGTCATAACATAGTACTTATAACATCAGTGGAATTTTGGCCGGATCCGCTACTATGCAGACATACACAGCGGCATGCCCTTCAAAAAAAAAAATACAGCGACATGAACTCAGTGCTAACGACGACCGACTGGCAGGTAGATCAGCCATGGCGACCGGGTCCCGGTGTGCTGAATTAAATTAGCGATGGCCACACACCAGCAGCCATGGCGCGGAGGCCATCCACGACAGTCGCACAGGCACTGGAACATCAGGGCAGCCATTCATCAGCGACTATCTTGAGATGCTTGGGCCCCTGTCGAGCATATAACAACGGCTCGGTCAGTGAGTGATTAGATTCTGCGTTCTGCGCCGTGAGGCCACGACCATGACAGGGATGATGACGGTTTTGGGGCACTAGGTCACAGGCTCATCCGGCAGGATCGTTGTATTCTTTGTCTCAAGCGAGTGCTGCGACTGTGCCATCCCTTTGGAGTGTGCGATGGAGATTGGAGAATCAAGCATGCCGTCTTGTTTTCGTGGTCGTCTTTTTCTCGGATCCCATGTCCATAAAATGAGCGAGCGGCACAGTTCTTAGAAAGCTTTTGAGAACTGCTCCCTCGGTTCGAAATTATAAGTCGCTTTTATTTTTTTTTTCCATCTATTTTGCTATGCATCTAAATATTCATCCATTTTACTATGCATCTATATTTGGAATACGTAGCACCCTCGGTGTTACACCCTAAATCAATTAGTAAAACATATCATGAGCATCATGTTTATGTGTTAATGCATGTGATAGAATGTGTAGATAAATTTCTTGTAACTTAAAATGACCAATAAAAATATAAACGAAAGTTGATTCAATAGTTCAGGTATATTAAGTAGGGTTTAAAACTATTTTTATTAAGCAAAAATACTATAGAAAAGTTCGAAGTACAAACTTTGTAGACGACAATGAAATACTTGCTGTCGAAAAATGATATTACTAGCTAATATTTGTACTAGCCTAGAAATTACAAATTGAAATCAAGTTCAGCTCAAAAACTTAGAAAGATTCCAAGTTGTCAACAGGTAGATATTGCTATGTTTAGCAAATTATTTTGAGAGATTAGGTTAAAGGGTGGTGTGGTGTTATAGCTCGATTTGGTAGTCTCATATGCCATCGGGAGCATGGTGAAGATGGTTTGGCTCCTGAAGCAACCGGTTAGTAGGGTTAGTCGATTTTGGGTGTTTTTAAAATTCGTGCACGATTCGGACAAGATCGGGATGGTTGGATACATGCGCGCGTGCGGCCACTCGATTCTGGAATAATAATGAGTATCGAATACGGTATGAATCGGATTCGGTCGAGTCGGATACAAATATCTATTCGGATATTGAGTAAGAGCATATATATATATATATATATATATATATATATAGTATATATATATATATATATATATATATATATATATATCATCCGTGTGCAAACCATTACACCACTCTATGTCCACATCCGCATCTAGATGAGCCGAAAGACCAAGAGTAAAGCAACAAATAAGATAAAGATACTGGGTGACATCATACATCGCTGCCAATCTTCGCGCGCATGGCGAAATAGCTGCATCGGCACATGGTCATGGATTCAAGATCTACAATTGTCGCCTCGCCCATTAAGGCGCAAAATACATTCGCTTTCGTGCCATAGTTTTAGAAAGTCTCAGATGAGATTTCGTGGTGACGTGGCTCAAACTTTCTCAAATGGGAAATGAGCTATGTAACCGCCATCGTGAGGTTGTCTAGAGTTTTTCGGAGAGGTCGCCCCGTCTCATTTGAGCAAGTTTGACCAAGTCTCCCTAAATGACTCAAATTGAAACGTTTTGAATCTAAGTTTGCCCATTGTTACGCGCTGTCCCGTGAGAGGTGAGCATCGGTCCTCTAGATGGGTCGAGGGGTCCCCTGATGACCAAGGCGTCAGCGCATCAAGATCTACAATCCTTATATAGGCTATTTTTTCATTTGAGAAAGTTTAAACAAATGTAGTTCAAATTTCACATGTGGGACATAGTTTCGTAAAGTCTCTGAGATTCAAGAAGACTAGTGTTTGATAAAACTTTTCAAATGGGAAAATGAGGGTCTTCTTGCATCAAACGTATTCAGAGTTTTTTCATCTGAGAAATAGTGTCGCATAGTCATCGTGTTAAGTAGAGGATGAAGGCAAGGCTTTGACTCTAAAAGAACTCTAAATGACTTCAAATTGAAAAGTTTCCTACCAAGTGGGCCACTCATCAAGATCTACAATTGTTGTTTTGGTCAACTTTCCATTTGAGATAGTTTGGACGGTTCAAATTTGTGATTTTAAATTTTTTTTTTCATAAGGAATTAGAAATAGTTTTCTAATTTAATTTTTGAGCTGATCTTTGGTAAATCATATAAAATCATGTAGGTGTCAAAATTGTGAAACAAATTTTGTTAAGTTCCTAAAATTGTGCTCTATATGTTAGTGTACTTGGTTCATATATATACATGTTGATAGCAGGAGCTATTAAATCATTTGAAAATGTTTAATATTGTTAGGAGAATTATTGTAGGAATTTTTATGGTAAATTGGTGATAGTTTTAGCCCTAAAAATTTTATAGCAGCACCATGGTATTATTATGTGCTCATTGTAATTTTTGCTTTAGAATAGACTAAACATAAAGGTAGTTAAATACTCTTTGTTTCAAATATACATTAAATCCTTAGTAGACATAAAGATATATCCTTTATTTATAAAGCTAGGTGTTTGTTAGTTGAACCCAACACTTTGCTTGGTAAAGATAATAGTTAGCTTAGAGCTAGTTTAGTAGCTTAGTATGCGTATTCTTATTTTAAGAGTTGCTATTGCATAAATACTAAGTATTGCATCACCATTGCATGCATATAGAGAACGAGTTGGTGGAGTTCGTGACCACCAAAGAGTAGGAGTACGAGGAGGTGATTGAGGAGTACGAGGAGAGGGTCCTCGTATAGGAGAAAGCCTCGGAGCCACCAACGACTGACATAGCTGATAATCCGCCTGTCCAAGGCAAGCCCCGGTGCATAACTCTTATTTTGAATAATCACTGGATATATATATATATGTGTGTGTGTGTGATGTGCATTTACGTTACATGATTTATATTGAAACTACATGCATAGATAAATCTACCTATGAGTCCTACTAGCATAGGTCGAGTAGCTACTATGCTTAGGAGCTATCGATAGCGTGTGTAACCTGTCGTTACTCACAATAGGTGATTATTATTATTACTCTCATGATAAAATGGTGAAAGGAAATAGAGACCTTAGTAGACATAAGGATATGATATGTAAAGCTAGGTGGGATTGGTGGTGTAATAGGTTATGTCCCGCGGTCAATGGGGCATAGCTTGGTTACACTATTTTAAGAGTTGCTATTGTATAAATTAAGGACCATCCATTCTTGTGGATGGTAGTCATGTCACCGGAGAGTAGAGAACTTATTATCCTCGAGCACATACTTGCTTATGGGAGTGGTAAGACTCGTTGCTCTCTTGTCGCAAGTCCCGGCGGCTCTTTTGGACCAACCGATTGAAGGGGCGGAGATGGTGGAGGTCTATAGCACCACACTAACTACCTATGAGTCCTACTAGACTCGAGTAGGAGGAGTGGGGGCTTAGAGTCCAAGTTTGGATGAGATCCTAAAATGGTGACCCCTTGATGGGGGAGAGTGGTGTGTTGGTCCTGCTTGTGCACAGCACCACACTAACTGGGGGGGTGGGTGCTTAGAGTCTAAGTTTGGACGGGAGGTACAGGGAGAGTGGTGTGTTGGTCCCGCTTGGGATACATTGGCGTGTGTTTCGGGGTACCCAGCTGGGATACATTGGTTCGCGAATCGCCGTGTGATACAGTACGACTTGGCTATGGTCTAGCACCGTAGTAAGAACTGGAAGATGAATGGATCTGATTGCTCAACTCTTGCTTGAAAGTAGAATATATGCTTACATATAATGGTTAGCTAATGAAATAATCATGACTGCTAATAAACACACATACATAAGGATTCACTACTAGTAATGATTTTCGAAAAAGAAACCCAGCAAACCATAAAACTTATCATACCCTTTGGAGTTGGGAAATTATTCCCACTAGTCGGGTAAGTCTTACGCGTATATTGTGTATTCAGGGTTTATTTACACCTGTTGCAGGTGTAGCTTGAGGAGTGGCTGTTGTGTGGAGGATTCTTCTGGTGGGCACAGACGGATCCTTGTATCTTATCGTTAGATGTTTATTTCAATTCCACTGTTTAAATTCCGCACTCTGAACTTGATATTGTAATAATGTATTTTTGAGAACGCTTGTTGTATGAAATGGACTAAGTATTATAAATTCGTTCTCATTAGTGGATTCTGGATGAAAAACATGGATTGTTTGAGTTCTCCCTTGGGGTGTGCTCGACGGAACTGTCCGATGTAGCCAACTTTCGGGGTGTTTAGTATCTAGCGAAAGACGAGCGCATCCGAAGATGTGTTATTTCGGACGGATTCTGCCACATAATAGATAGAGTAGAATTGTTCTTGCGCTGCGTTGCTATTTTGACACCCCTAGCAATGGTACGACGAGCACTAAAAAACTGGCCAAATTCAGAACCAATCTTAAGATATAAGTATTAAAAGTTTAGGATAAATTTAGTACCTACATCAATTCAAAATTGTTTATCTCTATCTGTTTTATTTTCGGACACAATAGGTATGTTACCTTATGTGAGATAAACAGAGCTACTTCAGATGTTAGAAATAAAATGAGGAGATATTTTAGTTTATTTTTAATAATGTCCTATGTGCACAAGTTAGATAATCTTTTATAGCATAATTTAGTGGCAAATTTTGAGGTTACTTTATATAGTCCTTCATAATTACATACAAATTTATAGAGCTACTTCATATTATCTTTTGTAAGGCCATGGGTTACTTTAGGTTCCACAGAAAAATTTACCTTATATTTCTATGGTCTTTAGGGTGGGCACGAGCTTAACTATAATCCATTTGAACCACCCTACAGCGTGGGCAAAGCACATTGTACTCAAACTCCTTCTTTCTTAATACAATGATGCGCAAACCTTTTGTAAGTTCAAGAAAAAAGTTTACCTTGTATTATTTTTCTAAATGGCAAAATATAGATATTTTTTTAAAAAAATGGAATTGTTCTAGTGGCTTTTATCATAAATAATGATTTAAGTTTATCTAATTGATAAATAATAAGTCTTACTAAATTAATCAAGAAATACATTTTTATAATAAACTTATTTGAATATATAAATGTTGATAATATTTTGTATAGATTATACACTACTACACAAATGGTTTCGCGAGGCATTGACCTCACATTAACGGAGACGGGCACAGTTGGGTGCCGCCTCCGTTAATCGTGGCCAGCGCCCGCGGCCAAGCGCCCGCCTGCGTTAATGGTTAACGGGGACGGATGTCGTCCATTAACGAAGGCGACCGTCTTTAAATGACCATCTCCATTAATGGAGTATTTTTTAGGATAGTTTGACTCATTATAAAGTGAGAGTTTTTTTTGGGAGGGGGGCGGGGGTGCTGAGGGACTATATTATTTTTGTTGTAATAATGGTTACACCGTGATTGTGCAATGATGCCTAATCGCAGGAAAATATGTATGTGCCCTGATATTTTTTGCATTGCAAATATCAGGTTACACACGGATGGCATATTTTAATTAAGCCACTACCATGCGAGGATTTTTTAATGAGTTTTTTAAGTTTTCTTTTGGAGAAAGGTGATTGATCGACCCATCTTTCTCAGCAAGGTTTGTATGCTTAACTATAATGCAAGGACAAGACGGCTGGGTAACAAAATCGATCGTCACCAAGACCTAACTACTCCCTTGGACCGGGAACCAAATTTAAGCGAAGGTATCAAAGCCAAAAAGAAAAGAACAAAAGGTAAGGCATAAATAACAGACTATATGCCTCATCTTTCTGTTAAAGATATGGTAGTATATATATAGGAATAGCAACAGATAAAACGAATTGTCTGCTTGGTCGAATCATCCAGAGAGAGAGAGAGCTACACGCATACAAACCGGCCTCTGAAATTTTATGAGGTAACTGGAGTACCGTAACAAAGCTTTTCTTTTTTGCAGAGATTACTAGTGAAGGAAGTGAGATTTGGTCATGGAAGGCACATATGATGTTTATATAAGCACCAACAGGTTTTTTTGAACAAGTGACAACAGGAGAGGTACACTTGGCACGCGTACGACTGACTGCACACACGCACACGGCACAGTGTTCTTCCCAAAAATAAGCTCCAGCTCATTGGCACATTGACAGAGCGAGCCAAATATCCATACCGCGCCACGGACCGGACACACAGTGCAACAAGTGCGTGCGTATGTACGTGCATGGACCATGAGCACCGACACACAGACCAGACATCATCACAACTACGCACCACTATCGATCCTAGGAGTATTACCGATACACAGAGTGAGGAGCGAGTAACCAAGTGTGCACTCTCTGCAGGCATCACACTTGGATGTGGTCGAGCTCCTCGTCGTCGGCGGCGACGGACTGGCTCTGCAGGCGGCGGAGCTTGAAGGAGGAGAGCTTCTGCGAGTGCGACATGTCCTTGTGGCTGCTGGGCGCTGCTTCCTCGAAGCGGATGAAGGTGTAGGTCCAGGCCCCGGACAGCGTGCCGAGGACGGGGCCCAGGAAGTAGATCCAGAGTCCGGTGTAGAGGTTGCTCGCCAGCGCCGGCCCCAGCGTCCTCGCCGGGTTCATCGATCCGCCCGACACCGCCCTGCAATCACCACTCGGTAGGTTTCCCTCGCGTCTCAGTGCTCAGTTCATTCCTTCATCTCAACTAGCTCTATTACTATGTCACTATATGTCAGCGTGGCGTGTGCGGGTCGCTCTCGGGACACGGTCAAATTTACGTTACGAACCAGGTCAGGGCTGGCGTACTAAACTAGCTACGTAGTACATGCTAGCTAGCTGAATTAAAGAATCGTTACTGCTGGCTAATCATGTTTTGGATGTTGCTCTTGTTTACTAGTACTAGTAGGAAGGAGGCAACTGTTGGTTTTATAGTAATCAAATGAGTATTGACGTAGCCCTCTCAACTATTTTCTATTTTCAACCTGAATAATTAAGTATTCTACGAATTGAATAACCCGGCATGTATATGTGTTGTCAGTCTCTAATCGCGCGTGCGTGCGTATTTATGTATTTACCCTGCGAAGATGGACGTAATGCAAACCGCGGAACCAACTGCCAACCCCGCCAACTCACCCACCTGCATCATCCACGACAGCAAAAAAAAAAACATCGTCAGAATCGTCGTTTTCCACGGCGAAACCAACAGCAATCACTGCTCGGGCCTCAGGTCCAGCACACTTACCGCTCTCGTGTCCGTGGCGACGGCGAGGGTGACGAACATCATGTTGAAGGTGACGATGATCTCGATGATGAGCGAGTGCCAGTGCGGCCCCGTCGGCGTGGTGCAGCCCAGCACGGCGATGGGGTGCAGCACTGCCTTGAGCACGAACGACGCGCAGATGGCGCCCGTGAACTGCGCCGCCCAGTAGAACGGGACCTGTTGCCATATATACATACACATGCAACGCACTAGCTCGTCAGCATCCCGCAAACGTCATCAGAGAGAGAGAGAGAGAAAAGGAACGACAGCATCGTGCATCGCTTCACAAATCACAAAGATATAAACATGTATCGATCTTTATTAGTCATTCTTAATTAAACCCTGATGCACCTCTGCACAGAGACGTGCACCGATCGGACCCGGATGCGGTGCTCGGCACGGCACATCGAATCGGTTCGGGTCAGCCTCACCCCTCACCCGTCGTGAAACAGGGCTCGCATGCAGCCGGCAACTGGGCCAGCCAGCTGCCGGAATAGGGTGCACATCCCCGAGGAATAATACATGTGCACATGCCGCAGCGTGCGTGGCGCGGCCACTCCCTCGGTCCCTGTCCCTCCCCGCACCACCACCACCACGGAACACCTCTCGCCTGCGCCGCACGCGCGCGGCACCCGACCCAACGGCCAAATTCACCGTCGCAGCTTTTTTCTGCCAAAAAGGACGGGACGGGAGGGAACACTTGTCTGTCTCCGGCCTTCAGAACGCGGAGATGGTGCCCACGAAAGCGACGTGGCCGGCCGACGGCCCGGCGCCAATCTGGTCGGTTGGGGTTGGAGCCCATGTGGATGGCCATAGCCAGGCTCTTGCGTTTTGGCCGTCCTCAAGCACTTGCGTCTTGGCAATGGCACGACTACACGAGCTTCTGGCTGGCAGTTTCGCTTCATGTCAGCTCAGCTGCTGGAACCGCCGGCAGGTATTCACATGCCGTGCCCATGCCCAACGTATATATTGCGTGCCCTATCTGTATATATACAAGTACTAGCACTCTGCATTATTTGTGTTTGCTAATGCTACTGATTGCTTGGCTCCAGGTTTCAGCTAGCTAGGCAACCGAATAGGCCAAGGAAAGGGACGTGTGAGGGGAATGAACAAGCTACGGTCGCTGCTACAAGATTCTTTAATTCCGCGTGGGCACTATTTGGGCTATGAATATGAAGCATACACGATTGGTTGGTCCGGGACAACAAGCTACATGCATCATGCGTGAGCATATACTAAGCGTTGTTCTTTGACTTCCTTTTAGATGAGGATAATACTAAGCTAGACCTTGATCATTTGGCATCTATTATGCCTTAGAAAAAGGTGAATAATTTGGCCATTATCACACCATGACAAGTATGTGCAGCTCAACTTAAGGCATGTATTTGGTTTTGTGTTTAATGTTTGTATAGTTCTCAAACATTTTAGATACGGCAAAAACAGGTGAGACAGATACCCCTCTTGTTATAAATATATATCCATGTACTAGGACCTGTTGGTCAGAACAAGTTATGTTTATGTTTAAATATTCTGACACACTTGTGTCCAGTTGGCATTCGAAATATATATATGAGTGTTATATATTTTGCCAACGTCTGTTTTCCTCTTAGAAATATAAAATTGGTTGAAATGTGTTGTCTATATACTAAAAAGGACTGAAATATATAAGAATGTCAAAGGAAGAAGAGCTCAGCAAAGCGAAAGGAATCGCTGGTGTGCGTTGTTATATGTCACTGAGGAGCTTAGCTGTACGCATGTCAACGAGTGCATCGTTATGCCCAATCAACTATGGTTCAGTTTTGATGCAAGAAGACGAAGTCTGCAGCAGGCTGCAGCCTGCAGCTGTAACAACAGTTGAGAACGCGTACCTGAATCCAGGGGAAATGGCGGAAGACGGCGAACGCGAGCGTGACGGCGGGGTTCATGTGCGCGCCGGAGATGTGGCCGACGGCGTAGATCATCACCGTGACGATGAGCCCGCCGGCGACCGACTGACCCAGCTGCGATATGCGGTCCTTGTCGCTGCCGTAGATCCCCGCCGCCCCACAGGTCACGAACACCAGCAAGAACGTGGACACCACCTCCGAGACCACCTGTTGATGGGTTCCATGGGAGGGAGCACCACACACAGTCTCCGGTCATTAACAACCAACGAAACGACAACAGAATGAACCAGAAGAAGCTTCTCTCTCTGTGTGACGATGATCTGCCTCACCAGACACCAGTCACCACCATAGATATGCATACCTTCTTGAGGAGGTGGGGAGGGAAGATGTCCGCCAGCGATCGGTCGTAGTACGTGGGGGGCATCATGGTGGAGTTCTGCACCGTGCCGATGTCATGGATCTCGTTGTTGAAGTTGGCCCTGGAGTTCGATCTCGAGTTGGTCGACATTTCCGGCGATTAGAGCTAGCACACGTACTGCACTCAGGAAGAGGAGGAGGAAGAAGAAGCTCTACTCGCAGCTATGTGTCTGCCTCTCTTTCTTGCTTGCTTGCTCTTGGAGGCAGTAAGCAGGAGGTATTTATAGGGAGAGCCAGGTCCTCAAGGAGTGAGCTAGAGGTGGCAGGTACACAACGCCTTTTTATTAGGCCTACTTGTCGGGTCCACAGAGGCGCAGTGCTACTTATTAGCTCCCTAATCGGCCAGGGGATCGATCATCGCTGCTCAAATGAATTTCCCCGATTTCGTTCCAGCTAGTTTAATCTCTTCCAACACGTTGTCGGATCGCCATTGGACGGGATGTATGAACTCCCAGGTTTATATTTGCTCTTACTTAAGGACACGAATTCGCGTCATCGTTCCCGTGACCGCAGACAAAACAAATGGTATTTGTGTCTGCAGCAGGTAAAATAATTGGGGGTTTATCAATTGGCAAGTGTGTATAATATGCCGCGGGATAAAGCGCGACGTCGAGGTCATGACGCTGGTATAGTATAGGGGTGTGGGTGACGAACAAATTCTAAAATAGGGAGGGCCGGGGGGCGCTTGATCCCAAGCGACAAATGCTATTGTAGGGACGGATATTTTGGCGTCGCCGGACTTGGTATAATAAATTGACGTTTATTTACCTGAACTACATCGGCAGCCCTTTAACTTGTCGGCCTATGCTAGTCCGGTCCACGAACTTACAAACGCGGAAAATGGGCCCCTGAACTTGTCAAGTTGTTCACCGCAGGTCCATTTCCCATCCGGCGCCTCCGGTGGCGTGGCAGCCAGGTGGCGGACGAAACCGCACGAGACGGCGCCGTGACGTTTCAATGTAGGCCCCTCACGTTAGGGTTGCCCCCTACCTCCCGCTCCGCACGGGACGAACGCCGTCGTCGGCAGCGCTTGGACCACGCTTCTCGCGCTTCTTCTCTCTGCCCCTGCACGACCGAGCACCCTTGCAGACCTTTTCACGCGCGCAGCCCCTCACCCCGAGCCGCTTTCTCCCGCAACGCCGAGTCAGAGATCCGCCATTATCGGCATGGAGCCGAGCTCCTTGATCGGCCTTTTTCTCTCCCGCTGTCTCTCTCTCCTCTAAAATGGTGCATGAGTGTCGCGTGAGCACTCCGCTTCTCCCCGTGCCCCCTCTCTCGCTCTACAGCGCCGCCGCCATCCCGAAGAGCTAGGGCCGCCGCCGCCGCCGTCGATCTCCTCCTCGCTGCTTTTCCAGAGACACGAGCTTGTCGACGAAGCTTGTGGCGTGCTAAGGCACCCTCCAGGTGCTCTGCGCTTCTTCCTCTCCCTCTGCTGCGTCTCGCTGGCTCAAGGGAGCTCGCTGAGCCTGGCCACAGACATACCGCCCGGGCCCCCGCCGCTGGGAATGTCCTAGGCGCATACGTCCTGCGCCTTCCACCCCATGCTCTCCGGCGCATGTGCTCGCTGGCGAAGCGCTCCACCCCATGTAACCCCGAGACAGCGCTAGCTTCCACAGCGCCACCCTTGGCTTCGCCGTTGCCGGCCATGGGCGCCGCGCGCGTCTCGCGCCTCCCGGTCCACCAAAGCAGTGTGGACCTTAACGCCACCACGCCGCGTTCGGTTTTGAAACATGCGGCTCAACAAATCGCCGCCATTGGCGCGCCTTGCCATCGTCGCTGGAGGCCGCTACCGGATGGGAAATGGACATGCGGTGGAAGTTCAGGGCCTATTTTCCGGCGTTTCGAGTTCGTGGACTGGCACAGTGGTTAAAGGGCCGCAAGTGTATTTCACTCTTTAGCATATTCTGCTCGTACAATTCAGGTAGCATGAGCAAGCCAACCAGGACAAACCGCACCGAAATTTACCATTGGTTCAGGGACATCGTCGCTGTCATGGCATTGCCGCCATTGCCGTATTACCGATGGAGATGCAGCAACTGAGCAATTTTCAATTGCAGGGTCGCCGACTCGGCTTGCCCATCAGTGACCGAATTCAAATGATGAGCAGTTGTAGATTTGCTAAGAATGTATTACAATACGGAGTTATCCTAACCACTCTGTGCTTCAGCAATCAGCATGCAAGCTGCAGTTAGTGCTCTGCGGACCGCAGACCTTCTGAATGAGCTCAGAACCAATGCTTGCATCGATTGTCACTGTCAAAACTGACCTGCCACTGGTTTCAAAAACGGGAAGAACAACCTGCCACTTCTGAAAATATCATCTTCGTTACTTCAACGATTCTCAGTCCTAAGTACTCCAATCTGATATTTCTCTTCTCACCTTCACTTTGCTTTTTTTTTTTTTGGTTTTCCAGGATTAACTGAAAACCACTAACTGTCTTCAGGGTTAAGAGGTCAGACCTACCCAACTCGGATAGTCTACATTTTCACCACCTTGCTCCGCTGCATAGGATCCTCAACAATTGCCGGTTTGAGCAATGCTTCAAAAGTACAAACGATGTACCAATCCTAACACCGGCATTTGTCCACTTTTCCCTCTGGTACTAATTTTTGCACCACTGTGTTGTCTCAGTACATGAATTGCGCGTTCCTGACATTTTCAGGCCTAATTTGCTGGAGGTAGGCCCATTTCATGGACCACCAATCCACCATATGGTGTGTCAACAGTGCTGGTACACATCACGAGTGTATGGCAGTTATGCCACTTCCTCCTGTGGGCTGCAATCGCAAAGCTCCCTGATGGGGGAGTAGTAGACGGTAGGCACCTGCACTGCGCTCCAGCATTGGATTGTGATGTCTCGCAAGGCAAAACCTTCCATTTCCACGGCGTGGCACTGTGCTTTTCAAAAAGAAGGCGGCTTTGATGATCACTACAACTCGTTTCAAGTCAGCCACTCAACTTGGGAAAATCCGAAACCTCTAGAACTCTGCCAACTTAGCTTTGCAGGCCGACTGCGCACTCTAAGAACTCGCTGTTACTATCAGTTAAGGATTCTGCACCGCGTTTCAGGAATTTTTTTGTGAACGTGTGCAGAGATACTGTACAAAGAGAACGCGTACAAGAAACAGTTACTGGTATCCATACACGTGTGGTGTTTGGGTGTGGCGAGCTGGTGATTTCGCTTCTGATTTTGTTAAAGGTGAAGCAGACGGCTCTGCTGACCTGAATCTAACATACAGTGCGTTAGCATGAAGCCACAAGAGGAAATGCTTCTCTCGTCCACGGAAACCGAACCATGATAGCTGACGAGAAATCGATCAGATAGGCCGAAGATGCATCCTGACACACACTAGTATTATTGATATCTTTGCTGATCATTGCTTTGCTTTGTCTGCACCTACACTGCAGACGCACCAGAGCTTCAGAAATCGTCACTCCAGTCCATTCAAGCTCTTGCAATTAGCCTGGCCTAGCCCTGGCCCTGCAGCCATGCATCCATATCACCCGTAATTTCAGAGATAAACACAGTTCAGGTTCCACACTGAACTGCTTTGAGCTTGAGCTCAAGTCCAACCTAGCCGCGACACCTGTAACCTGTGTCAACTGTCAGTGTCAACTGTCAAGGCGTGCCATCCGATATCTGCTTAGGTCACTGTTAGTGTCCTGGAGACCTGGACGGCTGGACCCCTGGCCACCAGTTCAGCACCTGGTGCCTGAGTCTGAAGAAGCATCATTAGTTGCAGTAGAATCACCATCCATGGTTTATTACCTGCTTTACCCAAGTCCAATTAGTAGGAAGATATAGATTCTTGCAGCTGTAGTGCTGTCCTGGCTCACGCCTGACCCCAGAACTTGGATCTCAACACAAGAACCATATCAACTTCCCCGTCAAATCAACCTGAAATTGTGGCCTCAAGCGTCTTAGCACACTACTAGTAGTGTTCCGACTTCAGGTACGTAAGGATATAGGACAGCCATTGGCTCCCGGAACTTCTCTGTGGCAATGGCATCCCGATCCTGGACGTGCGTGGTGCTCCGATCCACACCTCCTTGTTAGCACCCTCAACTAATTGGGCATTTGAGCTACTAAGTGATCAGTCCCATCACCGTGCCTATTAGCTTCTCTTGGATTAGCTATATTAGAGCAGTAGAAGCATCGGTACATGTTGGCCATTGCACACACTGACGCCCGAGCCGTCGCCATAGCTGTGTAGGCGTATATGATTCTCAGCGACACGAGAGGGGCCGCACTGATCGCTTCATCATTCGTGCCAATGATTTCTCTGGAGCTAGCTCGGGTTGGCTGCTCTCGCTAGCTTCCAGCCTAGTGGCTAGTGAGTGCAGAAGACATTGTCACGATGTGCGTGCTTTTTTTGATAGGAACGCACAGGAGGCTTACCTGATTTCTAAACCCTTTTCACTTTGTCTGCAGCTTGCTCTTGTGCCTGCATTATTCTGCATGTATGCCAGATCAGTTCTTCTTCCTGAAGCACCTGTGGTTAGTTACAAACCGTTTGCGTGATACAGCTATTGTCTATCTGAATTCTGAAACTCCAAAGTGTCTGAATTCTGAAGATTCACCAAAAGAGGTCATTATTTACAAGAAGAATCTTTTTTTTTTTGGTGCTGAAAATAAAGTTGCTACAAAATAAAAAAAGTTCAGAAGGAAATATCCTCTGTGTGCTTCCCTGCAACTCCTGGTGCATAGCATTCTCTGACGTAGCATCACGCTTGCGTGTAGCCATTATCCAATCAAGAGGAGTCAGAGGGCAACCTAGGTCGCCCGTGAACATGACAGGAAGCCATCTTAAAAAGAGCCTGTCAGTTGACTAAACTGGCTTACGACTTCCATTCCAAAAGTACACGACAAGGAAACCTTCACAATTCGCCAATCCCGTGAGTTAGTGGAGATGGAATCCGCAATTAATCTGGCGTCAGCGTTGTTTTTACCTCTGTCAGGATGAGTGCCAGCCCCCAAGTGGATCAAGTGGTCGCCTGGACTCAACCGTCCATCGCCATTTCTCTATTCCCCTGCTTTCGGCTAAGTACGGACAGCTGCACAGTGGTTTAAGAATGATACAATCGCGTGATTAGGAAAGGAGAGCGGGCGCGAGGGTGGTTAACGGAAGCTTTGTAAACAATTAGCGGCGGACAGCTCGGTGAGCTTGGATCATACGGAATGGCGTCACCGATGTTGAAAAGAATGGCGTCGCTGTAAGCGTCAATTTGATTTGATCCGGTAGTGAGCCCACACTGAACTACTATTGAGAGTTGCGACGCCTAGGCTTTAATGTCAGCCTTATGGGCCACAATTTGCTCGGTGCAGAATTCCATCCTCACACAAGCGGGGCCAAACTCTTGGCCTGCCACGGACGACTGCGCTATTTCCTGATGTGGGCTCGTATCACAGCCCAGGTCAGCGGGGCTGTGTGTCTGGTTGGGCTGCCTCGGGCCTTGCGGCGTTGGCGTGGCAGCTCGTGGCTCCGCGGTGGTGCGAGACCGAGACCTGAGAGCCGACAGCCGAGAGAGTCAGAAGCGAAGCGAAGCGAAGAGAAACCAAGCAATCCGCCTCATCCCCGGCTCGGCGGCTCGACACGATGCTCGCGACCGCCTCGCCGCACCTCCAGGCGGCCGCGCGCCGCCTCTCTTTAGCGGTGTCCGTGAATCAGGGCTGCAGCAGCGTCCGCCTCCCGCACCGACGCCCCGGCCGGTACGCGTCGGTGCGCGCGGCGTCGACGGCCGCCCCGCCCGCGAAGGAAGGGTTGGAGGACCTGGGGTTCCAGGAGATGTCGTCCGGGACGCGGCGACGGTACTACATGCTCGGGGGCAAGGGTGGGGTCGGGAAGACGAGCTGCGCGGCGTCGCTGGCCGTGCGGTTCGCCAACGACGGCCACCCGACCCTCGTCGTCTCCACCGACCCCGCGCACTCGCTCAGCGATTCCTTCGCACAGGTCGCTCATCCCGCTGAATGCTTCCTGAGACATGCTTGATTCTAAAGCATCTTGTTCTTACTTAACTGCTTCATTTTGCTTCCTTGGCGTTTCAGGATTTGAGTGGTGGGACGCTCGTGCAGGTCGAGGGCCCTGATTCACCTCTGTTTGCGCTTGAGGTGAGAAACATCATATTCTGAACAGTGACAAGGACCTATGGAACATGCAGATCAATTGAGCATAAGTGTTGCAAAAAGCACCGTGGGTGTGGTGGTGGAGTCATGGGTGCACTGAGTCTACACACCTCCATCTAAAAATTCTGAGCAGTAGTGTAATAGACTAGTAGTTAGTGTTCCATAATATAAGCATGTATGAGAATTGATTTCCATTGGCCACGAGCAGCTTTTATCCTTGCAAGATGAAGCTCCTGGCCGGTTGGCAGTTGCTGCCATTATTGATTTCTCTTAACAGGGCAGTTTGCATTCCTGTTACCTCAAACTTTTTTTATTATGAATGGTTACAGTCTTCTAACAGGGCAATGCCAATGAAACTAAAATAAGTGTGATGAGTTGACAACTTGCATTGTTATATTCGTAATGCCTAGAATAGATTTTTTAGTGGAAACAATAGGAGAGTGCCCCACTATGAATGCCTAGAATAGATTGGTGCGCACCGTTCTTATGTGTGACATGTTCGGAGTTTTGATGCAGATAAATCCTGAGAAGGCCCGGGAGGAGTTTCGGACAGCAAGTCAACAAAATGGAGGGACTGGGCTAAAAGATTTCATGGATAGCATGGGCCTTGGGGTGCTTGTTGAGCAGGTGCATGATCATATTTATGTATACTTTGTGTTCAGTCAACTTTCAGTAACCTGAGGATAAAGCACTTTGTTCCAGTTCAGTTCAGTATTTGGTTAATGCCATCTTCCAGTACAGCTTGGAGAGTTGAAATTGGGGGAATTATTGGACACACCACCACCTGGCCTGGATGAAGCAATTGCAATTTCTAAGGTAAGAAGACATGTGCATAGCTTATGGTATCCCTGCTTCTCATTCTTCTGATTGTAGTTTGTGACCTCCATTTTTGTGTCACTCAGGTTATGCAATTTCTTGAAGTACAAGATTACAGCATGTTTAGCCGCATTGTATTTGACACTGCCCCTACGGTAATAACCCTACCATTGTTTATCAAATTTTGAGTCAAGATACCCAGTCACATTATCAGCTATTATTTGCTTCATTTTTTGACAGGGCCATACACTCCGGTTACTATCCTTGCCAGATTTCTTGGATGCGTCCATTGGGAAAATCTTGAAGGTATTTGTTAGCTTCCATGCTTTGTGCTATTATGCTATGATTTAAGGCCCTTAAATCCTTAATATACACTGATTGCTGAGTGAAGAAAAAAATAGTTATATTGTAATCTTCTTACAATCCACTTGTTTTATTCTGATGGCTCGACTTGTAGTGATTGCATATCCTTCTGATATGGTTTCCTGTGACTTATTTAATATAGCCTTCTGCACTGTGCTGTATTGTTAACACATTCAGTTTGTGAAATTGGATAGCCGTATGTGCTTTTCTACATCTATGTGCTCAAAACATTCCTTATAATATGTTCATGTCTGTGTTAGTGAGCTCAACATTTTATTTTCCTTGGCGTTGCCAAACATCACATGCATCTCATTGAAATTGCTTGGTATGGCCAAAGATCATGACTGCCAGTATGCAACTATTTGTTCATTCCATCTGCTGTCTCTATAATTTAATTGGAATTTGATAATGATGTTGTTCTTCAGATATCATAGCTAGGAGATAATATTTCATCAGATGTTTATCGGTTGTGTTCCGGCAACTTGAAATGGTGCTGTTTGTATCGTGTTGAGGTCTGCCTTCTTTTTGCAGCTGAGGAGCAAGATTGCTTCTGCAACATCAGCTATTAAATCAGTATTTGGACAAGAGGTCCAACAGCAGGATGCAGTAGGTGTTCTGCTCAGTTCCTGTGGAATACAGTATATTTGTTTCTTCACTAGGTGTTCTAACCTCTAACTCATATTCATCCTCCTAAAGGCAAACAAATTAGAGAAACTCAGAGAAAGGATGGTCAAAGTGAGAGAGCTTTTCCGTGACACAGAATCAACAGAGTTTATAATCGTGACAATCCCAACGGTAACTTTTGTATTCTTAGCTCCCCATCCCCCTAGCATATGTACTCCCTTGAAGGTAATACTTAGCATTTTTCAGATGATGGCAATCAGTGAGTCATCAAGACTGCATTCTTCGTTGCAAAAGGAAAGTGTTCCTGTAAGGAGACTCATTGTGAACCAAATTCTGCCACCTTCAACATCAGACTGCAAATTCTGTGCTATAAAAAGAAAGGTACAAATGATGTGGCACTGACAGTTTAAATTTTCAGTTAATATCTGGTTCTTGTAAAACAGCTATTCACGTGCACGTGAGATGTGACTTCATCACTGCTACTCGGAAGGAGAAAGATATTAGTTTAGAAGGTCAAGTAGTGCCTAGGAAGGATACCTTTCGATATTTAGGATCAATGCTACATAGAGACGGGGATATTGATGAAGATGTTAGCCATAGAATCAAAGCAGGGTGAATGAAGTGGCGTCAAGCATCTGGTGTCCTATGTGACAAAAGGGTACCACAGAAGCTAAACGGTAAGTTTTATAGGACGACGATTAGACCTGCTATGTTGTATGGTGCAAAATGTTGGCCTACGAAAAAACGACATGTTCAACTGATAAGTGTCGCGGAAATACGTATGTTACGTTGGATTTGCGGTCATACAAGAAGGGATCGAGTTCGGAACGATGATATACGTGATAGATTAAAGGTAGCACCAATTGAAGAAAACTTTGTCCAACACCGGTAGAGATGGTTTGAACATGTCTAACGGAGACCTCCAGAGACACCGGTGCGTAGTGGAATCTTAAGCCAGGATAGTAACGTGAAGAGAGGCAGAGGAAGACCTAAGTTGACTTGGGTAGAATAATAAAATGAGATTTGAAAGGATGAAATATATCTAAAGACTTAGCCTTAGATAGGAGTGCTTGGAAAACAATTATTCACGTGACTGAACCTTGATGGCTTCTGTTGGTGTCTACCTTAACTTGTTTGGTCCTTAAAGATTTGATGTTGTTGTTGTTATATCTGGTTCTTGTAAAAACTACCGGCCTACAGGAAAATTTATGCATCTCATTTTCTTTTACACAGGATCAAACACGTGCATTGGATATGATAAGGAGTGACCCGGAGTTGATGGGTTTGAACATTATCCAAGCACCTCTTGTGGACATGGAGATTAGAGGTGGTCCAGCTCTCAAGTTTTTGGGTGATATAGTTTGGAAGTAACTTCAGCTGTGGGAAACAGGATCATTTATAGGCCCCGTTCGCTTCGCTGAAAAAACAAACCGAAACACTACTTCGGTTGATTTGTTGTGAGAGAAAAATATTATTCGGCTGAAAAACAAGCTGAAAAGTACGGATTATAAAAGAAGCGAATAGAACCATAAGGGTGCTTAATTAGCCAATATTACTGTTAGCCTGCTGCACGATTGCATTGCTCTGCAACTGACAATCTGTGGGCTCTTCTGGTATAAGCTTGAGAAGTTTGCAGCTACAATACAGCATAACATACCCCCCGTGCATTAAATCTGAGTAGAAAGCACCGAATTGGAGGGTTTTGCTGCACGCCTGCACTAGCGTTTGATGACCGGTTACTCTTGGCAGTGATGCCAGTCGCCATATTCGATTTAGTCCCAAATCAGGCTAATTGAGCTGAAATGCTGTAATGTTTATCCTTTTGTATACATTAATTATTCCCAAGATAGATAGCAACACTTGTGGCCTTTTGGTTCGACGGCTTTGTGAAACTCTTCGTTTTTCCATACGTGCCATGTCAACTTTGTACAAGAAATGAGTTTTTTTCTTCTCCCCCTGATGCAGTTGTTCAGGATATTTTTAAGCATTGGTTTATCTGCCAAGCGATGATGCTTGGGCTTGGGACGCTACGTTGATGTGATCGAACGGGTAGAGAATACTGTAGAGGACATGACGCGCGTGCCGCACCGGAGCGTGTGACGTGTCTTTGGATTTCGCGCAGCATGCAGACCCGCGCCGCCCATGCAGGCCGATCCGGAAGGCAGTTCTGCCTCGGGAGTCGGTTCTGCAAGAGAAAATTATTCAGAACTATTTTTAATTATGATTGTATTTTTCTCATAATATTTTAATATAAATATCAACATAAATCAAATTTTAGCATCAACGAACAGTATATATGTCTCTACCGGTTTCTGCAGAAATGCTACTGGCCTATTGCCGCTATCCTTGTCATTGCATCGTCCAATCTGAATCTTGCATAGGAACCTGATGACATAACCTACCAAGGATCCACCGTTGCAATTTGTGGTTTTGATTTTGTAAAACCTTGAAATGGTGTGAAGCGTTTCGAGAATACTCCTATTTTGCAAAACCTTTGGCACGGAGTGCTAGCTAGTCCTACTCCTTGTTGGTCTTAATGGCCCCGTTCGCTTCGCTGAAAAACCAAGCTGAAACACTGCTCCGGTTGATTTGTTGTGAGAGAAAAATATTGTTCCGGCTGAAAAAAAGCTGAAAAGTACGGATTATAAAAAAAGTGAATAGGACCAATGTATGGTTTCATCGAAATAAATTTTATCCGACATATATCATATCTTTTATCATCTACCTATCACATATTTAATTTTCCGACTATTTATATGTTGGTTTATGTGTAGGCATAGTTTCATGTGTCTAAGAAATTATTTACTCCTCTCTTTCTTCCTTAATTACAATGTCACATTATTTTTTATTCATTTGGGGTCTTAATTAATAATAAACATAGAAGATGGAGTTTCTGGTTTAGGAGCGCCGTGTGCTGCCATTCGTGCATGTAGGCAAAGAGCCAGAGATTCCATTTTAAGACTTACGCCCTGTTTGCTTAGGCTTGTTTGGCTGATAAGCCATGGCTGAAAGTATTAGTTGGCTAATTTGGTATGAGAGAAAAATAATGTTTGTTGACTGAAAAAGTACGGCTTATAAGCCGAACAAACCTAAGCGAACAGGGTGTTGGACAATCATAGTGATTCAGAAACTCTAGGAGTCTGCAATTGGCTGATTAAACCTCTCACAAGTTTTCAACTCAGTTTAAAAAGACAACATATACATATATGATACATATTAATCATTAGTGTTTATCACTCACCAAGTATGATAATGACAGAGAGTTATATATTTTTTATTTTACCACATAATATATTTTAATTTTTTAGGATATCATAGTTTTAGGATAGAGAGAGTATTAGAAAAAAAAAATATATTATGAAGAAACATCTATTCCGACAAGATAGTAACCCCTTGTACCCTTTTCCCTGATAATCGTCACTCCTTGCAGGGAAAAAGATAAATGAGTAACTAAGCTCCTTTCAGGCAAAAAGGTAAATGAGTAACTAAGCCTGATTGCTCGTTTACTCGCTCCGCCCCAAGACAAGTGTCACTTTGGGCTATGTGCTGGTCAATTTTTTTTAAATTTGACTAGATTTATATAAAATATTAATAATATATATGTCTCTAAATAAATTTATTATAAAAAATATTTAATAATTAATCTAATAATACTTACAATATTATGCATCATAAATATTAATGATTTCTTGCATATATTTGACTTCTTATAAAGTGAGTGACAATTATTTCGGTACAGAGCGAGTATGCATGACCATTTTTTTTTAATTTTGGTGTTCATAGAAGATGCACGCGTGCATCGAGCTGACGTCAGAGGCGAGAGAAAAAGAGTTAGGCTTCAAAAAATGGATGTCTTGGAATCCGTAAAGTTTCTAATAATGACATTGCCAAACGAATGACATTGTACTTCTCACCACGCATTACACAAAGTCCTCTTCCCACTGCTTAGGGGATGTTTGATTAGAGGACTAAATTTTAGTAGATGTTATATCAGATATTATATCTATTATTACATCGAGTGTTCGGATATTAATAATAAAAATAGTTACAGAAGCCATGACTAATTTGTGAGACGAATCTATTAAGCTTAGTTAATCCATCATTAGCGCATGTTTATTGTAGCATCATATTATCAAATCATGGACTAATTAGACTTAATAGATTCGTCTCACAAATTAGTATAGTTAGTTTTATAATTAGTCTATGTTTAATACTTTAAATAGTGTTAAATATGTTTACTGTAGTCACGAGGTGGGAAACAAACACCCCCTTAACCTGATGGCTGTAGCTCCTTTGTTCCATAGCCTTGAACACTTCTTTCCTTCGCCAATGGAAGATCGTTTCTACGAGGCAGACGACTGGTACTTCCAGTTTCAGGATTTCAGGTACACCTTTCTCCAGGACTGTTCCCTACGATGAACATTTGTAAGGATTTTTTTCTCTCTCTCTGTTTGATCGAATGCTACTCTTTTCCTGTCATGTGCAGTACTTTTGAGTCACGCTCAAGTGCTGGTGATTCTTCTTCAGAGAGCAGCTTCTCTCAAGGTACCACGACGCTTTGTTACAAGGATGCGCGCAAGCAAGCAACCATTGCACATTTTCTTGAGTTCATGTTCTTTCTTCTTTGAACGCAGATGTGGTCGGCGACCTGTTTGATGTTGACTTTCCCAGTTTCTGGGCTCAGATAGAGGAGGACGACGCGCATCGCAAGAGCAAGGAAGGCGACTGCGAGAAGGCCCTGATCGAGTCTGCCAATGTGCAGACGGTCGCAGAGATACCAGGACGTCGGGGCGGTGGGTCGTCAGAGACGAAGAAGGAACTGACTTTCGAGCAGGTGTCGCGGCACTTCTCCGTGCCGATCAAGCAGGCGGCGCGGGAGCTCAACGTGGGGGTCACCGTCCTGAAGAAGCAATGCAGGAAGCTTGGCATCCCGCGTTGGCCGCACCGGAAGGTGAAGAGTCTGCAGAAGCTCATCGACAACGTCCAGGTCTCTGCTTCTCTCGCTCTAGCACTGTCTTCAAGTTCGTTTCGGCTAGTAGATTTTCTCTGCAATCTTCATGAACTGACAAGAATGGAGCGCGCGTCCTGCAGGGGCTCGGGAAGGAGAATGCACAAGAGAACGGGCATCTGACCAGGAGCCTGGTGGAATTCCTGCAGCAGACGGTGAAGCTGCTCGGGGAGAGGCCCGATGTGATGCTGGATCAGAGGACGATAGAGCTCAGTCAGGTGTGCTTCAAGGAGAATGCACAAGAGGACGGGCATCTGACCAGGAGCGTGGTGGAATTCCTGCAGCTGACCAAGAAGATGATCGAGGAGAGGCCCGATGTGACTCTGGATCAGAGGACGAAGCACCTCAGGCAGGTGTGCTTCAAGGAGAGCTTCAAGAGGAAGCGCCTCATAGGCTGCCATGGCACCTGGTGAAGGATGCCTCTGCTTGCCGATTTGGTCCCTGAATTTTGTGCTGGTGCAGGTCTGATCACATAGGAATTTTGTCTGATGGCAATGCGTCAGTCTTTCAGTGTATGTAATTAGCAGTAATGTTAGCCATAGTGTGTTGACCTTCAGATTAGGCATGCCATTGAGCAGTAACTTAACTAGGGCAGCAGTCAGCCGTCTCGTAGTGTAATTAGCAGTAGGGTATGGTGTAGTATGATGACCTTAAGATCAGGTGTAGTATGATGACCTCAAGATCAGGCTTGCCATTGGGCAGTAAGTTAACTGGACAGCAGTTGATGAATCATTTTGTTGTGTTTATCTCTTCTTGCCATCCTCCCACTTCGGATTTTAGAATAGTTCTGCCTTGAATTCTCTGTCTTTTGCCTGTTACTTTGTGGAGAGGTGTCTTTGCTTAATGCTAAGACTGGGGCTGAGCCCTAAAACTCTAAAAAAAAATCTGTATGAGAACTGCTAGACGAGCAGTCCAACAGTCTCGATACATTTGCTTCCTCGTCAGAGTTCAGAAACTAAAGATACAGGGATACAGTAATCAGAACCAGAACCAGAACCAGAACGGGGAAATTTTAGTTTCATTATTATGTTTTGATCTATTATACATTCATTCACGTCGAAGTTTGCCGTCGTCAGCAATCCAATCGATGAACTGCTCCGAGTTCTCAACATCATCAGATGCTATATGTTGCAGGATCGATCGTTACAAACAGGCAGCACCTTGATCTACTTCCTGCACTTGCACAACCTCTCTTTTTCTCCTCTCCGTGCCCATTGTCCACGCACGTTGGCCTCAATTAACCCGGTTGATCAGCCGCAAATCTCTGCTAGTTCACCAATCAGCTGCGACTCCAACAACTAAAGTGAATGCCATTTCGACGACGACGACGACGATGGCGACGTCGCAAGCGGCAGCTCACAAGGTGACCTTCTCCATCTCCCGTCGCAGCGCGGTGGCTCTGACGAGGCTGCCGATGGTGTTGACGGCGAGCTTGATGTCGTCGAGCGGGTTGCCCGGCACGACGCGCTTGTAGAGGTAGCTGTCGAAGGTCATCTTCTGCACGTAGTCGTCGGCGCACATCTCCACGAACGCCTCCCGCGCCGCGTTGGAGCGGTAGAACACCTTCTGCAGGATGTCCAGCACCTTGTACGTGGGCCAGTAGAGGCGGTCGAACTCGGCCAGGTACTTACGCAGGTCGCTCTCCTCCACCATCCGCGTCCCGTTGGCGGAGCCCGCCACGATGGCCTCGGCGCACATCCGCCCGCTCTTCGCCGCGAAGTAGATGCCCTCGCCGGAGCACTTGGTCACGTACCCCGCGGCGTCGCCCACCAGCGTCACCCGCCCGGACACCCTGCATTTTGTTGGTCAATTTGCCAGCCATGTCCGGCAACTGCATGCCATTCTTGCCCCGAGAAACTCATGGTAGTATGGTACCTCTTGGGCCTGGGGTGCTCGGGGATGGGGTGCGCCTCGACGCGGATGATCTTGCCGCCCTCGATCTTGTCCTTGGCGCGGAGGCGCGTGGCGGCCTGGAACTTCTTGATGTCGGCCTTGTGCGTGACGGTGCCGGTGCCGACGGCGACGTGGTCGCACTTGGGGAACACCCAGCCGTAGAAGTCGGGCGAGACGTCGTCGCCGACGTACATCTCCGCGCGCTCCTCGTAGTACACCATCTTGTCGTCGGGGATCTTGACGCGCTCCTGGAACGCGATGGCGTACTCGTAGTCGCCCGCGCCCATGTCCTTGGCCACGCGGGAGTTGGCGCCGTCCGCGCCCACGATCGCGTCCACCTCGAACGACCGCTTCTCGCCGCCGATCTTGCCGTTGCTGCTGCTGCTGTCGTAGTGGTTGTAGTGCACCACGTACGAGCCGTTCGGCTCCTTGGGCGCCTCGTACCTGAGCAAAACAATCAGATAGATCAAGTCTCACCGCGCGTTCACTTGTTGCGCACCAAGTCACCAACTGACATTCAAGATTTCAGAGTTGGCTTTTAAAGCATGCAGATCCATTTTTGGATATGTGCTTTGATTCATTCGATTTGAATCGAATTCCATGAAGGTTGTGGCAGGACTAGAATTGTGGGTTAGGGCACTTTTAAGTTTTAATGCAGAAATCACCGTAGTACGTTAATTGTGTTGTCACCTAAACGTTTTGCTAATGTGACCATATAGATATTGAAGAGACAGCAAAAATCATAGAAACCGTATCTAAATTAGAAACCATGTCTACCCAAGAACTAAGACATGAAGGAATATGATCGATAAAGAATGAAAAGAATACATATAATTGGATAAAAAATTGTTCGGTAGAAACTATGTATTAAGACCATAATTTCTATATGTAGTGTCTATAAAAATTAATAGATATTTCTAGCATTGGGAGTGCCCTTAAAAACGTATGCACAAACTATCTAAACTGGCATGCATGCACAAATTGAGATAAAATATTTCCCCCCTAGGAAAGTAAAATCAATTTGTACTAGTACGCACAAGCAGCATGCAATTCAAAATGCTGCCAACATCAGTGCAAGAGTATGAATGACAGCATTCACTTCAGTTCCTGTAAAATCTTGCTGTTGGGTTTTCCGTGCATACCTTAGGAAGAGGCCGTTGACGACCTCCGCGCCGGCGGACTGTGCCCGTGAGCGGAGGTAGGCGTCGAGCACCTCGCGCCTGACCATCCCGATGTACTCGTGGGGCGCGAGCGTGCGGCCGATGTCAACGGCGACGTTGGACGGCGAAATCATCTTCATCTTCCTCACCTTGCGGTCCACGAGGTCGAGCGGCAGGTCGAACTCCGACACCATGCACAGCGGGATGGCGCCGCCGCAGGGCTTGCAGTTGTCCATCTTCCGCTCGATCAGCACCGTCTCCACGCCGCCCTTCGCCAGCGCCTCCGCCGCGGCGCCGCCCGCGGGGCCGCCTCCCACCACCGCCACCCGCAGCCGCCGCCCGTTCGGCAGCTTCGGGCTCGACGCCGCCGCCGTCACCACCATCCGCGCCCTCCGGCTGCCCCCCGCCGGGCGGGCCCGGCATGAGGACGGCAGTGCCACGGCGGAGGAGAGGGAGGTCATTGTTGCCAGGATTCTTGGCTAACGGATTCGCCTTTGGGAGGGAGGAGGATCTTTCGTTTGAGCTCGACGGTCTCGAGTGCGAGCTCCGACCTCCGAGGGGAGCGTAGTAGTGAAGTGAGAGTGGATGGATAGGATGAGGGGAGATTGCGGGATATGCTGGCCGTTTGATCGAGAAATTGGACGGTCTGGATCGTGTAAGGATCAGGTTTTGTTTGTTTCCGCTTTTTTGTTGTTGGATCCGGCCGAATTTTTTATTTTTTAGCTTTTTTTTAAAGTTTTTCACAAATACGCTTCTGGAGGAAAGATTTCAGAATCTGGACCCTCAGCTCGGCGCCATCGATGTTGGCGTCGAACTAACACATATCGGCGCCAGCGTCCCTGACGTCGAGCTCTTGGGCTCGACGCTAACGTGGCGCTGATTTGGCAGGCATCTCGGCGCCGTCGACTCTGGCGCCGAGCCAGTATCGATGGCGCCGAGCTAAGGGTCCAGATTCTAAAATCTTTCTTCGGGTGTGAAAAACTTTAAAAAGAGGGTTAAAAATAAAAAATTCGGTTGGATCCGGGCGTGTGGTTGAGCTGTGTGCCAAGTCACATGAGCGGTGAATTCTTGGACCCTTCTGCGGAGTACGTGGGTGGTGCGCTGCCACGTCGTATTGTTTGAAGATCTTTCACCGAGGCCGTGACATTTTTGTTAAAAAGATCTACAGCAGGATTAGACTAGCCCGGGCAACTATCCAAGGTTTGTCATGCACTTACGCTTTTAAATATAAAATGCCCAATTTTTTTACTTGGATTAACTGTGTAAATAAATGGATATAATATGAAAAATATCCATAGTATCTTATCTTATGTATAGAGTATAGACTGATGTGACTCGAGAAGTTACTTTGGCGAACATCTACCTACCATGAAGCATGCATGCGACCACAACTGTGGTGAAGAAAAGAGTACGTGTTGAGTATGTGTAGGATCGATTATTCGTTGAATCATGTGGAAGTGACGTGAAGCCATAAAAGAAACTCGCATGCGTTGAAATGGTGTCAAGTCACGTGCTCATGTTTGCTCAAGGAACTGAGACAAAGATAGTTGTAAATCCTCGTGAAAAGATGTTGAGAAGAAATAACATAGGAAGACAATGAAGACTCAAGCTGTTAAAACATATGTAACCTTTTAATCTTTGAGTATACGTATGTCGTACTATCGAGGAGATGCAACATGTATAGTTAGACTCAAGTGCTCAAACTAACGTAACCTTGAGTGTTAACTTGAGAGAAACATATGATACAACACTTGAACTTGTTGATCTTGGAGCTTATCCTTGATTAGGTTGGATACGTCTTCGAATAAGCTTTTTGATAGGATCATCAAAGTTGAAGTTCGAAACTAAGAGTTATGGGTTTTTTAGGTGACCTAAGCTATTCTGAAGAGCTGCGGATGTTCCATAAATTGATGAAATTCTACGGCGCGGAAGTTCCACGCATAGGTGCGGAAGTTCCACACTCTTCAGGACATAACAGGTAGTTTTATAGCTCTAACTGCTAGTTTTTGGGGTGGGTATATATACCCATCTCACGCCCCCTAGAGGTGTTGTTGATGTTCTTGTGGTTGCTAGAGCCTTCCAAAGTCTTGTGAAGACTCTTCCTAGCCCTTCTCTTTGTGAGAGTGAGTGATTAGTGTGAGATCAAGTGTTGGGTTTAGAGATTTGGTGTTAGGGAGCACTAAGAGAGCAAGCCAAACCTCGAGTACTTGTCAATCTTCGCCAAATTCATGAAGCATTTTTTACTCGTTGAGGAGAAACCTCCTAGACAGTTAGGTGTCGCTCGGTGAACTCCCATGCTTATGGTGAGCTGCGGGAAAATTTATGAGGCCTGCAATCTTGCCCCCGCAAGGGAGAAGATCATCTAGTGAGGACAAGGATAGTGGTCAAGAGGGACCCGTCACGAGTATAAGCACGAGTTTTGTGAGTTACTCACTATCACCACAACAACGACACATGGTTCAAGTGGGAACCCATACTGTGGTGAAACAAATATCTTGTCACTCTTGTGTTCTAAGTTACAATATTTGTTTCCCACTTGATCCATAGTTATGTGTGTTTGTGAGTGCAGGTACTTCATAAACTTGCTACTAGATATCTCCAAACACATCTACATGTTTGGTTTGAGCTTGATTTTTAGAGAAAAGGTTTCCCACTTGAGCACTATCTTCGTGTGTCTCAATGTCCCAACAAGTCAAGTCAACACCTGCTTCTCCCCCGACCATCTGACTCCTCGAAAACAAACATCATTCTAGAGTTTCCATAAGCCCTATAATTAATCACAGCGTATAGAGATTGCACTATATATTTTCACTTGAGCTAAAGCTCCAGACAATATGATCATTCTCATCGGTAAAATTGTTACCCTCGGCGATACTTACCAGTAATGTCATAAGACTATAAGAGACTGATCTCCTAAAGTTAGCTTTAAGTCAGTACCATCCCATGTCTCTACCACAGTAATACCTTGTCAGTCACAAATGACATAAAGAGGCCAAAATTGAATAGTAAGACTAGAATTCTCAAACCAGTTATCTTTCAAAAATCTAATTCTCTCTCCATTTCCCCTACTAACCACTTAATCCCCATATAAGCTGCTTGAATAGCCCATAAGACTCCCTTCTAAAAGCTCTAGTTCGATTTTGGTGAATTGATCAAACCCTAAGTGCTAACCTAGTTTATCTAAGTGATCATGAGATAGGTAGCACTAATCCAAGTGGTGGAGCAAATGAAGATCATGTTGATAGTGGTGATGGCCATGGTGATCAAGTGCCCGGTTTGGAAAAGAAGAAAGAGAAAAAACAAAACGCTCAAGGCAAAGGTGAAACTTGATAGGAGCTTTTTGGTTTGGTGATCGAGACACTTAGCGAGTGTGATCACATTTAGGATCGATAGCCGTACTATTAAGAGGGGTGAAACTCGTATCAAAATACGGTTATCAAAGTGCCACTAGATAATCTAACTTATTGCATATGCATTTAGATCTAGTGGAGAGCTAACACCCTTGAAAATGTTTGTGAAAACATGCTAACACACGTGCACAAGGTGATACACTTGGTGATTGGCATATTTGAGTAAGGGTGGTGAAGTTGGTGAAGTGGACGAGATGATTGTCACTGAAAAATAGTGACTAGACGCAACCTTCATTGTGACCTGGCGTGTTGGTAGGTGAGTCCGGTCATTTATAAAACTCAGTAGCACGCTCGGGCTCTGTTGGCCTTGTGACCGGATGCAGGTGCACTTTGTGACCTGACGCGTTGGTGGTGAGTACGATCATGCTGACGTACGCTGACGTAGGAGGATTTGAACTTGGCGCGCAAGCGGGAGAAGGACCGGACGCTGGACAGCGTTAGGTCGAGGCAAACTTGATGCATCAGGTCATGGAAAGGGCGCCTGGGAGCTCTCTAGAAGTGACCGAACGCCACATTGGTGGCGCGTCCAGTCATTCCCTTGATGCGTCAGGTCACCTATTGGCGACGCGCGTGATTATGCTAACCTGACACGGCGCGGGTGAGTCAGGTCGATCGTGGGCACGTCCGATCATCACTAACACGCGAGCGCAGGAGTGAGTTAGCCATTGGAGATCGGGCGGTCAGTGTTTGAAGTAGGGACACATGGACGCATATCCACGACCGGACGCTGAGGTGCCGCGCGTCAGGTCACTTGGACCTACGCGTCCAGTCAACGTGTGTTGGGCTGCAGTGAGAGCCCAACAACTCTATTTCGATGGAGCCTTTATAAAAGGTGTTTGGCCGGCTCAAGCTCACTCTCTTGACCATTTGCATTGACATAGCATCTTGTGAGCTTAGCCAAAGTCCTCTCACTCATCTCAATCACAGATTCATCATCTTTGTGAGATTGTGAGTGAATCCAAGTGCATTGCTTGAGTGGTTGCATCTAGAGGCACTTGGTATTCGTGTTTCACTGCGGGATTTGCTTGTTACTCTTGGTGGTTGCCACCACCTAGATGACTTGGTGCAGCGAGGATCATCAAGTGGAGGAAGGTGCTTGTCTCCAGCTCCGATTATGGTGATTGTGAGGGGTTCTTGACCTTTCCTCGGCGGAGAGCCAAAAGGTACTCTAGTGGATTGCTCATGGCTTGTGTGATCCTCATCTTGTGTTGGTTGTGCGGCACCCGGTTGCGGGTTTGGTGTGTGATGCCAATTAGCACGTGAACCTCCAAGTGAGTGAATCGCCACAACGAGGACTAGCTTGCCGACAAACAAGTGAACCTCGGTATAAAAATCTTGTGTCATCATTGTTTGAGGATTTCAATGGTTATCTTGTGATTGATTGATTAGCTCCGTCTTGTGATTGGCTCAATTCCTCGATACGATGATATAATCATCACCACCCTCTCTTGTGCACTTATATTTCTAGTGGTGCTTCACTCTTTAGTGTAATTAGTTTTGAGAGCAAGCTTGTATCGTGTCTAGTAGTTAGTGTGGCTCTTTAGTTAGCCTTTGAGAGCACACTAACTTAGTATAGTGACTTAGCCTTTATGTGCTTAGAGATCATAGTCACTAGAATTGTGGTAGGTGGCTTGCATTTTTAATAGGCTAGCTTAACACTCACTTTGCCGTTTAATTGTCTAACATCTTTGTTAAGTGTTGTAGAAATTTTCAATAGGCTATTCATCTCCCTCTAGCCATTAGGACCTTTCATATGGTATCGGATCCGTGGTCACCGTGATTTGAGTATTAACAACCTTCGATGTTAAAATGGCTCAAATCAACAACACCAAAAAGCCACCCCAATTTGATGGCTCCAACCATCCTGATTGGAAAGCTAAGATGACAACATATATCAAGTCAATCAATAGAAAGGTATGAAAATTGGTGGAGACTAAGATTGAGATTGCCAATGAAGAGGCTCCCACCACCGCCGAAGAAGTGCTACTCTAAAACAATGGCATTGCTCTTAGTGTCATTCATGATGCTTTGAATGAGAGAATATTTGAGCAAATCAAGAACATTGAGATGGCTCATGAGGCATGGAAGAAGTTGGAGGAATCATTTGAGGGAACTCAAGCCGTGAAGGGTGTCAAGGCATACATTCTCAAGGAGAAGTTTGCTAGTTTCAAGATGAAGGATGATGAGAGTGTGCCGGAGATGTTCCATAGGCTTCAAGTGCTTGTCAATGATCTCAAAGCACTTGGAGAAGAAGTGAAAGACAAGGACTTCTCCCATAAGTTCTTGAGATGCTTACCTTTGAGATTTGGCATATTAGTCACTATTCTAGTGAGGAGTGGTTTGGACACCATGACACCAAACCAAGTGTTAGAAGATGTGATGACCGATGACACATATAGAGATGATGATGAGAAGGAAGAAAAGAAGGAGAAGAAAGATGAGAATAAGGATGAGAAGAAGAAGAGCGTGGCATTAAAGGCCACATCATCCAAGGGCAAGGCAAAATAAGAATCATCAAGTGAAGATGAAGACTTGAGCTTTGATGAGATGGATGATGAGAAGATGGCTCTCTTTATCAAGAGATTTGACAAGTTCATGGTGAAGAAGGGCTACCATGCTAGAAGGAAGAAGTCTTCATCCAAGAAC
This sequence comes from Miscanthus lutarioriparius, assembly GCA_904845875.1. Classification (NCBI taxonomy): domain Eukaryota; kingdom Viridiplantae; phylum Streptophyta; class Magnoliopsida; order Poales; family Poaceae; genus Miscanthus; species Miscanthus lutarioriparius. Next base: position 11,290,148 of record CAJGYO010000008.1, read on the forward strand.
AAGGAAGAGTCAAGAAGGTGCTTCAATCATGGAAGCAAGGATCATCTTATTACTCAATGCCCATACAATAGCAACAATAATGACAAGAAGAAGAAGAGCAAGAAGAAGGACAAGAAGGAAAAGAAAGAAAAGAAGGACAAGATGCCCTTCAAGAAGAAGAAGGGTGGTTCATATGTGGTTACTTGAGATAGTGATGCTTCATCAAGTGATGATTATGATAGTGATGATGACAAGACCACCAAGAAGAAGGTTTTTGCAAGCATTGCTATCAATAAGAAGCCTTCTCTCTTCGACACTCCATCATGCATCATGGCTAAGGCCACTAAGGTACAAACTTGTGATGATGAAAGTGATGAGGAACATGATAATGAAAGTGAAAGTGAATGATAATGAACCAACTAAAGATGAACTAATTGACATGTTAGAAGATGCTAAAGAACATTTTGACATTAAGAGAAAGGAATGCAAAGACTTGCGAAAGGAACTAAAACCCTTAAGCAAGCCTTTGATGAGCTCAATGCATCTCATGAGAGGCTAGAGAAAGCCCATGAGAAGCTTGGCAAGGCTCACAAGAAGCTTGAGAAAGCTCACTCCTCTCTACTTAATGAGCAAAATGAGAAGGAGCATATTGTAACATGTGATAAAGGCTTAACTTATGATATAATTGATGAATCATTCTATAAGCCTATCGTTGTTGCTCTCACTAACCCTTCTTGTAGCACATCTACTTCTACCTCATCTAGTCATGATGGTTTCACTCACGATGCCTCACTAATGGTCGAGAATGAGACCCTCAAGAAGGAGGTCAATGAGCTCACTCGCGCCTTAGGCAAAGCCTATGGTGATGAGGATCGCTTTCTTATGTGCTTGGGTAGCCAAAGAGCTTTTCTCTACAAAGAGAGATTAGGCTATACCCCCAAGAAAGGCAAGGTAGCCTTTGCTCCTCATGAGACTAGTTTTGTAAAGAACAATGGTCGGTTTTGCACTAGTTACAAGCAAGTTGGTCATAAAGAGCATGAGTGCAAGACCAAGAACAAGAATGCTAATGTATCCTCAATTAAGCTTGATTCTTTCTATGTGCTTACTAAGAGTACAAATGGTGTGAAGGCTCAGTTCATTGGTGCACCATGGATAGGCTCAAACAAGAAAGCCATTTGGGTGCCAAAGAGCTTGGTCACTGTAACACCCTCGGTGTTACACTGTACAATCTTTTGCTAAAACACTATATGAGCATCATACTTATGTGTAAATATATGAAATATAATGTGTCAATAAATTCCTGTGACTTGAAATATTTGTCGAAAATGCAAAACGAATATTATATTTTATGTCGCGTTATATCGCTTAGAGTTCTAAACGAATTTTTAGTGAACGAAAATGCTATAGAACACATACCCGGCACTTTAATAAAGTTTGTAGTACAAACTTCGTAGGTGGTGATGAAATACTTGTGGTCGAGAACGGGATTCGCTAGATAGCTTACTTAATAGCTTGGAAATTGAAGTTGACGCGAATCCGAACAAAAACTTGTCATTTTCTTAAGTCGGAAAATGGGTCGACAAAGCTAAGTTTGGGAATTTTTATAGGAGAATCGGTGATGAGTACAGACCCGATCTTCCGAGAGGTAGCCGATAAGTTCGATTTTGTGGAGATCTCGACGTTGGCGATCCGGCTTCAAATCAGACGCGATTCAAACCCTGCAACCGTTACACCACTACTCCGTTGGTTATCAACCAAGCACAACTTGATTGACCTCGCCAAGAAGGCTTTTCCTGCAAGCGAATCGAAGAGCACAAGCAAGAAGGTAAAACACGCAATCTGAAATTGCAAATATGAATGATGCGAATATCAATAGAGGATTCAAGAACTTGGTTCCAAAGGACTAATCGATACAGTGGAGGAGATCAAGAACGGGGGCCCTGGATCACTGTAAAAGGATTTGTCACTATAGTTACAATGAACGATTCAGTTTCTCGATGGAAAACTAAACTCTAAACAAAACCCAATTGTATAGCAGCGGCGGCGGCTGTGTTTATAGTCTAAGACTCGACCTAGGGTTGGGGACGACCAGGGGTTGGGCGCCCACAACTTGGGCTTAAGGCCCGACACGATACATGGCTAAGTTGGCCCCAATAGGTGACGCAACACCTTGCCGTGGTCACACAGAATGATCCACAAACCTTCTGGAGCTGGGACCAGATCCAAAAGGACGGCGTCGTCGTCCCCTTTCCAACGCATCCAAGAATGGCCCGTTTCGATGTCGTATGAGAAAGTTATGACCGAAACAGTGACGACGTGTCTGCTGAATCCGAGGGCGACGTGGCAGCTGAGTTGGGAACGAATTGCAACTTGGGGAAGACCATGGCGTCGGTGTGTCCAGCATGACGATGTCCTCATCAATCGGGTTAAGTAGTGGCATGATCTTAGGGTTTGTTTTAGTAGCTTGATATACCCTCTCGAGTATAAAATAGTTGGTTTAGCAATTGAAGCATTGAGGTGGGTTTTTGGGACGCTTTAAAAAGCATGCAAGACACGTTCCCGAACGATTGCAGCGTCTGGCCGCGGTCACCAGGCTTCGGTTCGGTTTAGCACGCGGTACTGGCCTGCCCCTGGCACGCACGCACGCGCCGCTGTGTGGGCCCGTACCGCCGTTGCCGTGCACTGGCACGCGAAGCACGCACGAGCACGCCACGCCCGATGGCCGGGCCGCTCGACCACCACCACCGTCGTCGCGGGCCCGCTGCTCTGGCTAGCCCAATGTAGCCGCTTCGCCATGTCACTGACTCCGTATGTCATGACACCACGTTGTTGCCAGTCGCATCCGCTTGTGCGAAGTCGCCGCATGCGCTCTGCGACCGTCGTCACGTCCGCCTGTTGATCTATCGTCTCGCGCTCGCCTGTGCGGTACCATGCGCACGTGGCCACACTTGGCCCTGCCCGCACGTCGCCTTGCCCACCTGCCTTGCCGTCACATTGGCGCTCTATGACGCTATGCTGCTGCCTCCTCTGACTGATGCCATGTCACTACGGCGCGTAGGGCCGAGCCACCGTCGACAATTTGCGAATTATGGCCGTGCGACCCACTGTCCTAAACGCGTTGGCCATTTCCCCATCATCCTGTAGCCCGTGCGCGTTTGTGAACTGAAGTGACAGCCTCGTCCCGCCATGGCAGCGGCGAGCCACGCCATGTCTGTCTTCCCCTGTTCCTCTAGCGCCGTGGTCGTCGGACCCGCTCCTCTAAATTTGGCCTGGTGGAGCCACCTTAGTCCAATTAACCTCGGTCGGAACTCCATCGTGTAGTCAGCCAACCACCCGACCCCACCTTGCAGCGAGCCTCGCCGTGCAATGCTCCAATTTGGAGTTTTCCTCTCGTCGGGTCGTTAAGACCGCCGTGGCACGCGTCGTAGGCAAGCTCCCTATCCAGTGCAGCTCATGTCAATTCGTCGCACCGCTAACTTCGTCTCCACCTGCTTGTCACCCTGTGCACCTTTGCCTAATCGCTACCACCGCTAAGCCTCCCCTAACGTAGCCTTACCACCGCATTGTCTATGCGCACGTGGCCAGCTTGGCTCGGGCCACCTCCGGTCGAACCGCCACCTCTTCTTGGTCCGTGGTGAGTGCCTGGAGCTCACTCGTTGTCCTATTTACCTTGGCGTTGTTGTAGCTCATCGGAACATCATCGTTTTCAGTGCAGGAGCTTCGCCACCGTGGTATAGCCTCGCTGCGATGTCCCAGCTCGCGCTTCCTTCGCTCTGTGCTTCACGTTCAAGCCTAGTAAGGTATCAGCTCTGTAGATAGGGCGGGAAGGGGCTGGTCTCGCCAGCGTAACCACCGATGTCAGCGCCGCCGCGCCGGTGCGCGTGGGAGGGCCCGAGGGTATGGTCGTGGTAAAGAAGAAAAGAGGGAGGGGTGCAGGTGTAAGATAGCAGACTGGCGAAATAGTGCTATTAGTGTTCGCGCGATTACCGTGTAGGGAGGGGGTGTTTTTGCATGATGACCGGCACGCGCGAGCCTCCCTGTCGTGGGCTATCATCGCCCGGCTAGGCCGCACCCCTGCGTGGGCCGCACCGTGCATCGCAAGCGCGCAGGGGTTGTGCTAGAGTGGGCCGAGCCGCTCGCTCGCGGGCCACGCGGGTAGGAATCGGTTTTTCATTTTTCAGTGACTTAACAAATATTTATTCAATTTAGTTTTGAGCTGAACTTTGAAAAATGATAGTAAATGTTGTAGGTATCCAAAAGTAGTGAGACAAATTTTACTAGGTTCATAAAAATACCATCCATCTGTTAGTGTAGTTAGTTTACAGTTAGTTATAATAATGATAGGTTCATAAATTCGATTTAGAAAGCTTAGTATTACTTAGCTTAATATTTGTAGGATTTTTTGTGGTAAATTGATGATAGCTTTAGCCATAAAATTTTTATAGTAAGATCATTAGATTATTATGTACTCATTGTAATTTTTGTAGCCCTAGAGTAGGTTGACAAATAGAGTAGCTAGTACCCCTTGTTTTATCATATATAGAGTAAATCGGTATTAAGAGTAAGAATATCTTTAGTTGCTAAGATAATATATGTCATGTTTCATACTTGTTAGTGGTAACAGTAGGTAACTTAGCACCTTAGTTGGTAGGACTAGCTTAGTAGCTTGATAGATGTATTTTATTTTAAGAGTTGTTGTTGCCGTATTACTAAGTGTTGCATCATCATTTCATGCATGTAGATCATAATTTGGTAGAGTTTGTGCCCGTGGATGAATAGGACTATGAGGAGGTCATTGAGGAGTACGAGGAGGAGATCCTCATGTAGGAGGGGGGCCCCGGAGCCTTTTGGTGCTGACTTTGTTGACCCACCGCCTGCCCAAGGCAAGTCCCGGTGCATAACCCGTATTTTTAATGATCACTGAATATATATATATATATGATGTGTATTTATGTTACAGGCATTTTATGAAAACTATATGCATAAATATATCTACCTATGAGTCCTACTAGTATAGGTCGAGTAGCTGCTATGCACAGGATTGCGGTAGCGTGAGTAACATGCCGTTACTCACAATAGGTGATAATTATGATCACTCGTGATAAAATGGTGGAGAGGAAAAGTGGTGACCGGGCAGGGATATGGTTTGGGTACCGGTGGGTGTAAGAGGTTGTGTCCTGTGGCCAATAGGGCATAGCTTGGTTACACTTTTTCCCTGTCTGTGTCGGTTAAGGACCGACCATTGCATAAGTTTTGAGGCAAGTCACAGATTTATTATCCTAAGCACATACTTGGTATGGGTGTAGGGAAGACGTGTTGCTCTCTTGTCGTGGGTTTTGGCTCTTTTTGGACTGACTGATTGGAGGCGGGGATGGTGGAGGTCCTTCCATCGCACTAAGTCTAGGACTTAGGAGCAGGGGCTTGGAGTCCAAGTTTGGACGGGTACCTGGACCCCACGACAGGAGGGCGATGGGTTGGTCCTGCTTGTGCCTAGGGTACAAGCGGGGCATGTGTTTTCGGGGTACCTAGCTGGGGGCATTGATTCGCGAATCGCCGGGTGATCCGGTACGGCTTGTTTTGGGTCTAGCACCATAGTAAGAACTAAAAGATGAAAGGTGAAGAAATAGAACTTATTGCTCAACTCTTGCTTGAAAGTAGAACATGTGCTTATATAGAATGGCTAGATAATCAATTAATCATGGCTATTAATAATTACATAAATAAGGACTCACTATTAGTATTGCTTTCTGCAAAAAGGAAACCAGCAAATCATAAAGCTTTGCATATCCCTTGGAGTCGAGAAAATATTTCCACTAGTTGGATAAGTCTTGCGAGTACATTGTGTACTCAGGGTTCATTTACCCCTGTTGCAGGTAATTCTAAAGGAGTATCGTTGTGTGAAGGATTCTTCTGGTGGGCACAGACGGATCCTTGTTCATTGTCGATAGATGTTTATGTTTAATTCCACTATTTAATATTACGCACTCTGACTTTGGAAATGTAATAATGTAATTTTTAAGAACTCTAGATGTATGTAATGGATTAAGTATTGTAACTCGTTCTCATTATTGGATCCTTGGGGGAAAATGTGGATCTTTCGGGTTCTCCCTTAGGGTGTGCCCGATGGATACCGCCCGGTGTAGCTTGCTTTCGGGGTGCTTAGTGTTTGGTGGAAGACGAGCGCCTCCGTAAGTGTGTTATTTAGGGCGGTTCTGCCACAGTCACTAACCTTTAAGGACCCAAGCAAGTTTGGGTACCTAAAAAGAATTGATCTTCTTTTGTAGATCAATTACAAAGCCAGAGGAAGGCATTGGGTTCTTAATAGTGGGTGCACTCAACACATGATCAGTGATGCAAGAATGTTCAACTCAATCAATACCAATGGCAATGATGGCTATAATAATATCACATTTGGTGATAATGACAAAGGCAAGGTCAAAAGACTTGGTAAGGTTACAGTATCCAATAACATGAGCATTTCCAATGTGTTTCTAGTTAAGAGCTTGAACTTTAATTTGCTATCCATGGCTCAATTGTATGATCTTGGATTCAAATGCATATTTAGGGTAGATGATGTAGAGATCATAAGTGTAGATGGATCTAACTTGGTCTTCAAAGGCTTTAGATATGAGAATCTATACTTGGTTGATTTCAATGCTAATGATGCTCAATTGTCAACGTGTTTGTTCACTAAGTCTAGTATGGGTTGGTTATAGCATAGAAGGCTTGGTCATGTTGGAATGAAACAATTGAATAGATTGATTAAGCATGACTTGGTTAGAGGCTTAAAAGATATTGTGTTTGAGAAGGATAAGCTTTGTAGCTCTTGTCAAGCTGGTAAACAAGTTGAAAACACCCATCCTAAGAAGAGCATAATGAGTACTAGCAAGGCATTTGAGTCATTGCACATGAATTTGTTTGGGCCAACACAATATACTAGCATTGGTGGAAACAAATATGGCTTTGTGATAGTGGATGACTATACAAGATATATTTGGGTATTCTTTCTAGTGGACAAGAGTTATATGTTTGCAACATTCAAATCATTTGTTAAGAGCATTCACAATGAATTTGAAACAACCATTAAGAGAATTAGAAGTGACAATAGTAGTGAGTTCAAAAACACTAGAATTGATGAGTTGTGTGATGAATTTAGAATTAGACATCAATTCTCGGCCAAGTACACTCCACAATCAAATGACCTTGTTGAGAGGAAGAATAGAACCTTGATTGACATGGCAAGATCAATGTTGAGTGAGTACAATGTGAGTCAATCTTTTTAGGCCAAAGCAATCAATACAACTTGCTATTGTAGCAACCGCCTCTATTGTCACCCATTGAAAGAGAAGACACCATATGAGCTCTTAAATGGTAGAAAGCCAAACATTGCATACTTTTGGGTTGTTGGTTGCAAATGTTATATCTTGAAAAAAGGCACTAGATTGAGCAAGTTTGACAAGAAATGTGATGAAGGATTCTTGCTTGTATACTCAACCACTAGCAAAGCATATAGAGTTTGGAATTTGGCAAGTGGTACTCTTGAAAATTTTCATGATGTTGAATTTGATGAAACCAAGGGTTCACAAGATGAGAATGAGAACTTGGAAGATGTTAGAGGAATTCAACTTTCAAATGCCATGAAGAACATAGATGTTGGTGAATTAAGGCCTAGGCAAGTGATTGATGAAGAAGGTGATCAAGTGCAAGTGCTCTCTAACTCAAATGTGCAAGCAAGTTCAAGTGACTCTCATGACAATGTGCAAGATCAAGTGGCTAGTATATCATCTCAACCCAATGATCAAGGAAGTGCAAGCAATGTTCCAATACTCCAATCAACTAATATTGCAAGGGATCATTCATTGAACACTATTATTAGAGATATTTCTAGAGGTGTACAAACAAGATCATGATAGGCTTCATTTTGTGAGCATTTCTCATTTGTGTCATCCATTGAACCAAAGAAGATAGATAAAGCATTGAAAAATATTGATTGGGTAAATGCTATGCATGAAGAATTGAACAACTTCACTAGAAATCAAGTATGAAAATTAGTGGAGAGACCAAAGAAACACAATGTGATTGAAACTAAATGGGTCTATAGAAATAAGCAAGATCAAGATGGGATAGTAGTAAGGAACAAAGCAAGATTGGTAGGAAGATAGATGAAGCATTGAAAGATATTGATTGGGTAAATGCTATGCATGAAGAATTGAACAACTTCACTAGAAATCAAGTATGGGAATTAGTAGAGAGACCAAAAGGACACAATGAGATTGGAACCAAATGGGTCTATAGAAACAAGCAAGATCAAGATGGGATAGTAGTAACTAACAAAGCAAGATTGATAGCACAAGGATACACTCAAGTTGAAGGTCTTGACTTTGGAGAAACATATGCCCCGATTTCTAGATTGAAAGCAATTAGATTCTTGCTAGCCTATGCTTGTGCCCATAACATCAAGCTCTATCAAATGGATGTCAATATTGTATTTCTCAATGGCTACATCAATGAAAAAGTATATGTTGAGCAACCTCCTGGTTTTAAATATGACAAGAAGCCCAACCATGTGTACAAGTTGAAGAAGGCTTTGTATGGCTTGAAGCAAGCACCTAGAGCATGGTATGAGAGGTTAAGGGACTTCCTACTCTCAAAGGGATTCATGATGGGTAAAGTTGACACCACTCTTTTCATTAAGAAAATTGGTAAGGACTTATTTGTGTTGCAAATCTATGTTGACGATATTATCTTTAGATAAACCAATTAAGACTTTTATGTTGAGTTTGGAAAGATTATGGCTAATGAGTTTGAGATGTCCATGATTGGAGAGTTGAGTTACTTCCTTGGTCTTCAAATCAAGCAATTGAAGAATGGTACATTTATGAGTCAAGGCAAGTACATTAAAGACATGCTTAAGAAGTTTGGCATGAATGAAGCAAAGGCCATAAGTACACCAATGGGAATAAATGGCAACTTGGATAGTGATGCAAGTGGTAACATGGTAGATCAAAAGTTATATCAGTCTATGATTGGAAGCCTACTCTATGTGACCGCATCAATGTCGGATGTCATGTTTAGTGTGTGCATGTGTGCAAGATTCTAAGCCTCACCAAGAGAAAGTTATTTGAATGCTATAAAGAGAATATTAAGGTACTTGAAGTATACATAAAATATTGGTTTATGGTATCCCAAAGGAGCAAAGTTTGAGCTAGTTGGTTACTTCGACTTGGATTATGCGGGATGCAAGGTTGAAAGAAAGAGCACCTCGGGCATATGTCAATTGTTGGGAAGATCATTTGTTTCATAGTCATTAAAGAAGCAAAATAGTATTGCATTATCAACCGCCGAAGCCGAATACATATCCATTGGTAGTTGTGCACAAATTCTTTGGATGAAGGCCACCTTGAATGACTTTGAAATCAAGTTCAAGAAAGTGTCATTGCTATGTGACAATGAGAGTGCAATCAAGTTAACCAACAATCCGGTTCAACATGCAAGAACAAAGCACATTGATGTCTACCACCATTTCATTAGAGATCATCAACAAAAAGGCAACATTTTCATTGAGAGTGTGGGCACCGAAGATTCTCCTTCGAGCAATCCAAGGTAAAAGTTGATTGACATACATACATTCTTTGCTAAGGACATGTTTAGTGCATCTAGTCATTCCTCACATGTTATAGGCTTATTCATGAAAATCAAATGAATTTGATGCTTGTATGGTACCACTATTATTTCTATGCTTGATATGATCTAGTGGTAGCATATAACATGTTTGTGGGCTTGTGAACCTAGTGTTTGATCTAGAAAATGAGCTACAAGTATTTAACTCAACATGGTATAAGATAACCCTTGAATTGAGGTATGAAGAAGCTTGTCTTTGATCAAACCGAGTTAAATGTCTTTGGCAAGTATTCTAAATGGGACCAAATTTGCGAAAATGATACTCACGCCATTGATTGACATTGATAATCTTAACTTATCTAAAATTGAACCTTTGTGGTCGTTGATGACAAAGGGGGAGAGAAACAAAGATATAAAGTGATAGGGGGAGAAGTAATCACTAAGGGAGAGAACTTTAACATAGGGGGAGAAATATGAAAGTAAGGGGATCAATTAAAATTTTGAGCACACAAGTAGGGGGAGCAAGCTCATAAACTTGATTGATGCATTTGAATGTGCATTTCATAAATTAAAATTTCATGCTTGTGTGGTGGATGCTAGTTGTAGGTTTGATTGATGAAATGAAAAACTAGCATGCATAGGTTGAGTAACTAGACTTGTGTTTATATTGTGAAAACTAGACCCATGCTTCTAATGTTGATCTCACGGGTTTTTCTAGTTTTGTGTATGTCTAGTTACTAATGGTGCTAAGGATGGTATATTTGGTGCACTCCGATTGGTATCACGCTTTAAAGGTCCATCTCTTATACATTAGCATCATTTGTGTAACACCCTTGGTGTTACACTTTAAATCTTGTGCTAAAACATGTCATGAGCTTCATGTTTATGTGTTAATGCAAGTAATATAGTGTGTAGATCAAATTCCGTAACTCGAAACGATCGACAGAAATACGAAACGAAAGTTTAATAGATAGCTATGATATATCACTTAGGGTTTAAAACCAATTTTTATTAAGTGAAAATGCTATAGAACATATATGGGATACTTGAATAAAGATTCAAGTACAAACTTTATAGCGGTCAAAAATGAATTCACTAGCTAACTGGTCTAATAGTTTGAAAATCGAATTTGACGCGAATCCGATCAAGACTTAGTCAAATTTCTAAGGCTGAAAAAAGGTTTGGCAAAGCTATGTTTGGCAATTTTTGTAGAGTAATTGGGTTAAGGAGTGGTGTGGTTTTACGGCTTGTTTTAGTAGCCTAATATGCCCTCTTAAATATAGCAAAGGTGGTTTGGTGATTGGATCAAAGGTTTAGATTTTTAGAACGCTTTAAAAATCGTGCGCATCATGCTCTCGGCCAGTTTCATCACGTGGGTGCGGTCACCGTGCCTCGGGCACATGGCGTCGCAGTGTTAGTCATCTGATGCACGCACACACGCACACCGCCGCGCTCGGTGGGATGCTAGTGGCCAATTGGCATGGCCGCTCTGCCCCGCCGTGTCGCTGTCGTTGCCGTCGCAGGCCCAACACCCTGGCCGGTCCGCTGCCGCCTGGCCGCTCTGCCTCACCATGTCGCTGCCTTTGCATTGCGTCGCATCACGTCTGTGCTGCGCTACGTTGTTCCTCTCTGATTGAGCGGATGCCTTCCGCACGTGGCCATGCACGCCGTTGCTACGCCATTAATGGCGCCGCAGCGTGCGGGCCGTGGCCTATCGCCGATGCACTCACTCGTCCACTGTGCTTGGGACGAGGGTCCCTCGGCCATGGCACCCACACCCCGCCAAGACGTGCCCCAGTCAAAGTCTGACCGAGCCCCGCTACCATCCCGTCTGTCCACGTGCCTCTGCCTTCTCTCTACCGCCGCCATCGCCTTACGCCCACGAGTGCACCAGAGAGGAGTCACCGCTATTCAATTCGCCTTGACCGCACCTACGCTCTCTTGTCCTCTCACCGCCTAAGCCACCTGCAGCCTTGATGACGGTCTGCCGGGCGCCAATTTGGCGTTTCCGCTCCGGCGAGCCGTTAAGGCCGCGCTTGGCCGTGGGCGCGGACAGCTCGCTCGCCCATCACCCACTGCCCAATTAGCTACACCACTACCTTCGCCTAGATCCTTCCTTCACCCTGCGCACCTCGGCCTAGCCGCTACCGGCCCGCCTTGGTCGCTGACGCGACCGTGTCACCGTAGTGCGCCGCCGCATTCCACCACCGCACGTGGCCAGCCCGGTTCAGGGAATCCCAAGCCAAACCATCACCACAGCAGCAACCAAGGTAAGATAGTGGTGCTTTAGAGTTAGCTAGCTCTCCCCACGGTGGCTTAGGTTGGCCAGCGTGGTCGCATCGCTGTCGCGCAAGGCCACGCGCCGTGGCCGCCGTTTCCACAAGCTCTGCTGCCCCTGTAACCTCGGCTAGGGTAGGTGCTAGGGTTGTAGGTGTTGTTCGGCTCGCTATCTGGGTCGGGGCGGGTCTCGGTTGGCCAGCGTGACCGTCTAGTGCCATCGCCGCCGCGCCGGTGCGCGCGGGGGTGGCCCGAGGACCTAGCTGTTGTAAAGAAGGGTTGTTCCGAGGGCTACTTTGCTTAAGCGCAGACTGTAGGAATAGTGTTGTGGACCTCGGGGTGAATCATCGGTAACTCAAGGGCGTTTTCACATAAGTGACCGACGCGCGCGGGCCTCTCCGTCGCGGGCCGTTTCCACGTGGTTGGGCCGCATCCCACATGGGCCACGCCGACGGGTCACGCGTGCGCGCGCTGCTTGTGCGTGGACCGCGCGGGTTGAAATCGTTTTTCATTTTTATAGAAGATAGAAATAGCTTTATATTTTACATTCTAAGTTGAACTTTAGAAATTAATATCAATTCACATATGTATCCAAAAATTGTGAAATAAATTCTGTTGAGTTCCTAAAAATGTTGTCTACCTGATAGTATGGTTAGTTTATATATATCTATGTTGATGCTAAGGTCTATTAAATCATTTAGAAGTGTTAATGTTATTTAGATTAATAATTGTAGGAATTTTTGTGGCAAATTGGTAATAGATTTGGCCATGAAATTTTTACAGTAGGTTCATTAGATTATTATGTGCTCACTGTAATTTTTGTAGCCTTAGCATAGGTTGAGAAAGATGGTAGATAAGTACGCCGTGTGGTAGTATATATATTAAATCGGTAATAAGAATAAGGATGCACTTAGTTGCTAAGATAATACGCGAAATGTTTCATACCTATTTAGTAGGAATAATAGATAGCTTAGCATCTTAGTCATTAGAGTTAGCTTGGTAGATGTATTCTTATTTTAAGAGTTGTTGTTGCCGTATTACTAAGTGTTGCATCATCATTTCATGCATGTAGATACGAGTTGGTAGAGTTCGTGACTACGAGCGAGCAGGAGTACGAGGAGATAATCGGGGAGTACGAGGAGGAGATCCTCGTTTAGGAGGGAGCCCCAGAGCCATCAGTTGCTGACTTTGCTGACACCCCGCCTGCCCAAGGCAAGCTCCGGTGCATAACCCTTATTTTGAATGATCACTGGATATATATGTGTGTGATATGCATTTATGTTACATGTATTTTATAGAGACTACCTGCATAGATATACCTACCAATGAGTCCTACTAGCATAGGTCGAGTAGCTGCTATGCTTAGGATTTCGGTAGCATGAGTAACCTACCGTTACTCACAATAGGTGATTATTATTATCACTCATGATAAAATGGTGAAAAGAAAATGGAGACCGAGCAGGGATATGGTTTGGGTATTGGTGGGTGTAAGAGGTTGTACCTGTGGCCAATGGGGCATAGCTTGGTTACACTATTTCCTTGTCTATGTCAGTTAAGAACCAGCCGTTGCATTGGGTTCTAGGCAAGTCACGGACTTATTATCCTGAACACATACTTGTGTATGGGCATGGGAAGGCTCATTGTTCTCTTGTCATGGGTTCGGCTCTTTTCGGACCGACTGATTGGAGGCGGGGATGGTGCAGGTCTAAGCACCGCACTGAGTCTGGAACTTAGGAGTCGGGGGCTTAGAGTCTAAGTTTGGACGGGGACCTGGACCCCGTGATAGGAGGGTAGTGGGTTGGTCCTGCTTGTGCCTAGGGTACAAGTGGGGCATGTGTTGCAAGGTACCCAGCTGGGCACATTGATTCGCGAATCGTTAGACGATTCGATATGGCTTGTCTATAGTCTAGCACCGTAGTAAGAACTATAAGATGAAATGTGGTGAAATGAAACTGTTGCTCAACTCTTGCTTGAAAGTAGAACATGTGCTTACATAGAATGGATAGATAATGAACTAATCATGACTGCTAATAATAAACATACATAAGGATTCACTATTAGTATTGCTTTCTGCAAAAAAGAAACCCAGCAAGCCATAAAGCTTATCATATCCCTTAGAGTCGGGAAATTATTCCCACTAGTCGGATAAATCTTGCGAGTACATTGTGTACTCGGGGTTTATTTACCCCTGTTGCAGGTGCAACCTGAGGAGTAGCCATTGTATGAAGGATTCTTCTGGTGGGCACAGATGGATCCTTGTATATTATCGATAGATGTTTATTTTCATTCCGCTATTTAATTTCCGCACTCTGAACTTGGTACTGTAACAATGTATTTCTAAGAATTCTGGTTGTATGAAATGGACTAAGTATTATAAACCCGTTCTCGTTATTGGATCCTAGAGGAAAAATGTGGATTATTCGAGTTCTCCATTGGTGTGTGCTCGATAGAATCCGCCCGATGTAGCTCACTTTCGGGGTGCATAGTGTCTGGAGGAAGATGGGCGCCTCCGAATATGTGTTATTTTGGGCAGTTCTGCCACAATTTGGTAGACTTTACTTCCCCAAAACTCAAAATCCATGCATATGTGCAAGCTTTAATCCAAACTCTTAGCACATATGTAGGGAGAGCTAATGCTACTATTGGGGTTCATGAAACTTGTCCATATCCCTTTACACATGGTAAATATGCTTGGGCAAGTAACATGGATTCAATTGAATTTCAATTCATATCTTTGTGAAAGGGTTGTCATCAATTACCAAAAAGGGGAAGATTGAAAGCTCTAGTTTGGTTTTGGTGAATTGATGAAACCCTAAGTGCTAACCTAAATTATCTAAGTGATCATGAGATAGGTAGCACTAATCCAAGTGGTGGAGCAAATGAAGATCATGTTGATGGTGGTGATGGCCATGGTGATCAAGTGCTCGGCTTGGAAAAGAAGAAAGAGAAAAACAAAAAACTCAAGGAAAAGGTGAAACTTGATAGAAGTTTTTTGGTTTGGTGATCGAGACACTTAGCGAGTGTGATCACATTTAGGATCGATAGTCGTACTATTAAGAGGGGTGAAACTCGTATCAAAATATGGTTTTTCAAAGTGCCACTAGATGCTCTAACTCATTGTATATACATTTAGATCTAGTGGAAAGCTAACACCCTTGAAGCTTCAAAGGTCCATCTCTTATACCTTAGCATCATTTGGTAGACTTTACTTACCCAAAACTCAAAATCCATGCATATGTGCAAGCTTCAATCCAAACCCTTAGCACATATGTAGAGGGAGCTAATGCTACTATTGGGGTTCATGAAACTTATCCATATCCTTTTACACATGGTAAATATGTTGGGCAAGCAACATGGATTCAATTGAATTTCAATTCATATCTTTGTGAAAGGGTTGTCATCAATTACTAAAAATGGAGAGATTGAAAGCTCTAGTTTGGTTTTGGTGAATTGATGAAACCCTAAGTACTAACCTAGCTTATTTAAGTGATCATGAGATAGGTAGCACTAATTCAAGTGGTGGAGCAAATGAAGATCATGTTGATGATGGTGATGGCCATGGTGATCAAGTGCTCAGCTTGGAAAAGAAGAAAGAGAAAAACAAAAAACTCAAGGCAAAGGTGAAACTTGATAGGAGCGCTACCGCCTCCCTACTGCCGCTGACGCGGTCGTGTCCGCCATGGCTTGTTGCCGTGCTCATCGCGCGCACGTGTCCAGCACTGCTCAGGTAGTCGCCGGCCGAACCACCACTTTGGTCGAGTTTGGTTGTGTGCCCCTGCTGCTTATTCCCTATCTCTACCGTTCTGTTAGCGCTGTGGCTCACCGGAACGCGGTTGCCGCCATTGTAGGTCACCCGCCGCTGGGGAGAGCCCACTCTGCTTCACCCCCGTTCATGCAACCACCGCCCATCGCCGTGCGTCGGCCCATAGGTGAGCATCGGTCCCCTAGCTAGGTCTGCAAGGGTCCAGGGTGGTCGGCGATGTCACCAGTGCCGCCGCTCGCTGTGCCGCCGTGCACGGAGTCACCGAGGGTGCGCATGGGTGAATTAGGGAAAGTCCAGGGGGTTAAGTGAGAAGTTACGAGATAGGGGGAAATAGTGTTAGTACCTAGTTGTAATTTGGGAGGAGTGTGAGGATTATTTTGTAAAAGCGTAGTGCGCGCGGGATTTCTCCACGCGGGTCGGCGCCGCGTGGGCCGCACGTGTGGGCCACGCGAGAGAATACATTTTTCTTTTTCATGAGGAATTAGAAATAGTTTTCTAATATAATTTTTGAGCTGATCTTTGGTAAATCATATAAAATCATGTAGGTATCCAAAAACTGTGAAACAAATTTTATTATGTTTCTAAAATTGTGCTCTATATGTTAGTATATTTAGTTCATATATGTGCTTGTTGATACCAGAAGCTATTAAATCATTTGAGAGTGCTCAATATTATTAAGTTAATTATTGTAGGAATTTTTGTGATAGATTGGTGATAGCAAAAACCCTAAAATTTTTATAGTAGCTTGATTGTATTATTATGTGCACACTATAATTTTGGTAGCCCTAAAATAGACTATTTAATATGGTAGCTAAATACCCATTAAGGCTAAATGAATAATGGCATGATATTGGTTTATAAAAATTAAGCACTTGTAGGGTGAGCTTGGAATCTATTTGGTAAAGATGATAGTTAGCTTAGTGACTTAGTCATTAGAGCTAGGTTAGTAGCTTAGCATGTGTATTCTTATTTTAAGAGTTGTTGTTGCATAAATACTAAGTGTTGCATCACCATTGCATGCATATAGAGAACGAGTTGATGGAGATCGTGACCACCGGCGATCACGAGTACGAGGAGGTGATCGAGGAGTACAAGGAGGAAATCCTCATGCAGAAGGAGGTCCTGGAGCTATCACTAACTGACTTAGCTGACAATCCACCTGCCCAAGGCAAGCCCCGGTGCATAACTCTTATTTTTTATAATCACTGAATATATATATATATATGCGATGTGCATTTCCGTTACAGGATCTATATTAAAACTACATGCATAGATAAACCTACCTGTGAGTCCTACTAGCATAGGTCGAGTAGCTGCTATGCTTAGGCTATCGATAGCGTGAGTTACCTACCGTTACTCATAATAGGTGATTATTATTACTCTCATGACAAAATGGTAAAAGGAAATGGAGACTGGGCAGGGATATGGTACGGGTATTGGTGGGTGTAATAGGTTGTGTCCCATGGCCAACGGGGCATAGCTTGGTTACACTATTTTCCCTATCTGTGTCGGTTAAGGACCGTTCGTTGCAGTAGATTCTAGTCAGGTCACAGACTTATTATCCTGAGCACATACTTACTTATGAGAGCGGGAAGGCTCGTTGCTCTCTTGTTGTGGGTTCTGGCTCTTTTTGGAATGACTGATTGGAGGCGGGGATGGTGGAGGTCTAAGCACCATACTAAGTCCGGGACTCAGGAGTGGGGGCTTGGAGTCTAAGTTTGGACAGGGACCTGGACCCCTTGACAGGAGAGTGGTGGGTTGGTCTTGCTTGTGTCGGGGGTACAAGCGGGGCATGTGTTTTGGGGTACCCAGCTAGGGTACATTGGTTCGCGAATCATCGTATGATACGGTATGGCTTGGCTACGATCTAGCATCATAGTATGAACTGAAAGATGAAAGGGAATGAATGGATCTGATTGCTCAACTCTTGCTTGAAAGTAGAACATGTGCTTACATAGAATGGTTAGATAATGAACTAATCATAACTGCTAATACGAAACATATTTAAGGATTCACTACTAGTAATGCTTTTCGCAAAAAGGAAACCCAGCAAACTATAAAGCTTATCATATCCTTTGGAATCGGAAAATTATTCTCACTAGTCGGGTAAGTCTTACGAGTACATTGTGTACTCAGGGTTTATTTACCTCTGTTACAGGTGCAACTTGAGGAGTGGCTGTTGTGTGGAGGATTCTTCTGGTGGGCGCAAATAGATCCTTGTATCTTATCGTTAGATGTTTATTTCAATTCCGTTGTTTAAATTCCACACACTAAACTTGGTATTGTAATAATGTATTTTTGAGAACTATTGTTGTATGAAATAGACTAAGTGATGTAAACTCATTCTCATTATTGAATCCTAGGTGAAAAACATGGATTGTTCGAGTTCTCCCTTGGGGTGTGCTCAACGGAACCATCCGATGTAGCTTACTTTCGGGGTGCTTAGCGTCTGGTGGAAGGCGAGCGCCTCCGGAAGCATGCTATTTCGGGCGGTTCTGCCATAGTTAGGTGGCCTAGGGGCTAATTCTGCACGTGTGTGAAGGGTGGGGGTTTCCTAGGGAAATGTCAGGATGGCCCCTTGGATTGAGCCTCTCAAATGAGGCCTAGGTGTATTCCCTCCCTCTTAATCCTTGATATTCTCCTTTGCCTTGCTTCCTTTGTGTTGAAGCCTTCCATTTCTCCACCAAAACTTATGGAATCTCGCTTTGATTTTCATCTATCCAAAGGAAAGCTTGCATTAGTTTCATCCTCTCCCCCTTCCTCATCCATCCCGAAAAGGTCCTCAAGTGTACATTTTCCTCGACATGAAATTTACACAAAGAGAGGTATTAGTAGCAAAGTTGTACATGTGGGCAATATTTTACCATCGTTCCAATTAGGAAGCACAATCCATTTGGGGAGTATAGTATTCTTCTTCACCTTCCCTCCTTTTTGCCTCAATCTATGGGACATACAATAGACTTGAACACATGTTACTCCTAAAACTACACAAGCTATAGATCAAGCTCCCCATGATGTGTGCATTGCGTGATTGAATCACTTATATGATACCAACAAAAACATTGTGATACCAAATGAGAACCATGAATGTTGATTGTGACATCAATTAGGAAACAGGTCCTATAAATTGGGCACAAGAGTATAGGAAACAAAGTTCAATATGCCTTACTGTGGGGGAACGGGAACCTGTGTAGAGTTGACCCGCCCACCATTGTCTCATTGACATGCAAACTCAGTAGGGTCGCCCTTAAACTGTTACAAATGTGACTTGCTTCTCTTGCTTACATATGAGTTATTAGTTTGATGCACACTCTACAACAAGAAAAAGAGATAACTAAGACAAGCAATAGAGAGAAGAGAATCAAATAATTAACAACATTACCTGCTTGCACTATGCTTAGGCCTTTAGCATGAGGTTGTAATGTGGACCAGGCAACTAAGCAAGGTGTAATTTGTATAGTTGATGGTAAAACTTTTACATCTCACGAGAAAAAAGGACCATCGATCATGTCATTAGTCTGCAAAGCGGGATATGAGTGAATTGTACAAACAATATGTGGTACTAAATTAAACAAAGTTTAGGTCCCATGTATTGATATATAGCTCAAGAGTCAAGATTGTGATATGAACCAAAGCAATAAAGCAAGATGTAGCATGTAGTTCCTTTATGACAGAACAACTATTTCCAACTACAATAGACATAAACAGTAATTACTAATGAAGTGATTTGAAAGCACACAAGATGCAAGATATAGGGCATGCATAGATCCATAGAGCTAATAGTTAGCTGCTAATAATTAGCTCCTTTGGATCCAACGGATTCGACTAATAGTTAAGCCAATTGTTAATTGAATGACAACTAACTAATATCCTACTAGTTGAACAAAACTAGCTAATAGCATCTAATAGTTAGCTAGCTTTTTTATGAATCTGGAGGGGCCGGCCCCTACAGTAATTTATTAAAGAAAAAGTAGTAGTTCAATACAAAAGGAGCCAAACAAAAAAGGAGGGGAGCCGAGACTAGTTAGCTAGCTAATATTAGTTATGAACTATTAGCTAGCTAATTATTAGCCGCTAATGTATTCAAACAAAGCCATAGCACAAGAATTTAACAGGACACTAGCTATGTAAATGCGTGGACCATCTTGTTAATTTGATACATTAATCGTGTGATCTCAGCCGCCACTGGGCACCGGCTCTCCCGGCGTGCCCGAAGCAAGCATATGCACCCTAGTAGCCATCAACGGCAAAGATTTTCTACGATGGCACATAATAATAATAAGGACGTGGTCCAATAATTGGCACACACTCAAAGATGCGTGCCTGCTACGATTACGAGTAGTTAAGCATCTATCCATCGCTGCAATTAATCTGATGCACCAAACACGTTGCTGCGAACGTCACTGAAATTGCGCGTAGCTATCCCACAGGCTGTCACAAGCAATTCAACTGCATGCAAGCGGACCCTGTCTCTAGCTCGTAGCAAATGCATGGGCCTACTAGCTCGGTCGACGCTCGACACAGTCAGCCGAGCCAACCAACCGCACTGTCCATTGGATGCGGTCATTTTGGCTCTGCTCCGCTGCACAAACTGGCCAGAGCGTCCAAAACCTGCACTAGTCTATCCCCGCAGGGCTCACATGGCAACGTGTGACGAGAAAACCTTGTTACCATTTCTCGTGCGCATGGAACCAGAGTAGGAATCCATCAAATTAATATAGTACTGCATATAGGTCCGCGATCGCGCAGATGCTGACAAACTGACTCAGGCTAACAACCACTGCAGTGAGCCAGCCGCATGCGAGAGAGACCAGAGTCGCGTGTACCCTAGATCTGACTCAGACGGCGCCTATTTAGTCAATCTGATCTTGCAGTAACTCGACCGGCAATTCTCCCACTCTGTGGTCTCTCTCTATCTCCATGCCACAACCAACACCGTTGTTGCCTCCTCAAACCAGCAGTGCCTGAACTCAAGTGCGACGCCGCTGAACGCACGCAGCAAGCCATGGCAGGTACGTGCACTCAGCTTCTTTCTTGCTGCCAGGACGAGTAGCAATTCCTTCTGCTAAATGGGCTATTCGTAGTACGCCTTTTTAACCTCTTCCCGCTGGCGCGCCGGTGGCAATGCAGCAGGTGGCCACGCGCTGCGCGCCGTCGGTGACGTCGTCTTCTTGGGCGCGTACGGCCGGCTCTCGTTCCCCGCGACGATCGCCGCCTTCGTGGAGGCGCTGCTCCAGGCGTGGGCGGAGGTCAGGGCCGGGCTGGTCGTGCCGCTGCTCCGTGCCGCGGTGGTGCTGTGCACGGCTATGTCGGTGATCGTGCTGGCCGAGAAGCTGTTCCTGGGCGCGGTCAGCCTCGTGATGAAGCTGCGGCGCCGGCGGCCGTGGCGGGTGTACAGGTGCGACCCCATCGCGCGGCCGGACGAGGAGGCAGCTGCCTATCCCATGGTGCTCGTCCAGATCCCCATGTACAACGAGAAGGAGGTATGTACTGTACTCCGTATGTCTCCGGAGTCTCTGTGTCCTTCCGGACTGTGCTGCTCTCGGTGAACTCAGACGGTTGTTCAGTCAGACTGTCAGATCAGTAAGCTAATTGCTGAACTGCTGATCCTCAAGCCCTTAAACAGCAGCATCTGAATCTCTTTAATTAATCTTTAAGAGTTTGCATTGGACCAATTAATTTTTCATTACTACTACGCTCCATTGGTCATAGTTCTGTTAAGGGTAAAAGTGGATCAGAATGCAGAACAAGGGATGTTTTGTCTTCAAATTTTCAGAGTAATCTATCATGGATGGGCACATCTCTGACAGGAAGCCTGAAACGCGTACGCAGGTGTACCAGCTATCAATAGGGGCAGCTTGCAGGCTCACATGGCCGGTAGATCGATTGATAGTGCAGGTGCTGGACGACTCCACCGACGCCGTCATCAAGGTGAGTGAGATCAGGCTTCGTTTTCACCTGCCACTGTCACTTTGAATGCCTGCCAATTGCCACGGGAACATGCATGCACCACAAGAACCGGGAGCCAGCAAGAATGCACGGCCCTACAGCTACTGTGCAGACCAGACAAAAAAAAAAGTTGCCATTTTTTCCCTTTCTTTTGAAGCGTAAACCTGCAATTTGGTCGAATTCACACGGCCGACCGAGTAGTCGGCAGAGCTCGGTTTTGTGATTGATGTCACTCGCTGGGCTGGGCAGGAGCTGGTGAAGGGCGAGTGCGAGCGGTGGGCCGCGGAGGGGATCAACGTCAAGTACGAGACGCGCAAGGACAGGGCCGGGTACAAGGCCGGCAACCTCAAGGAAGGGATGCGCCACGCCTACGTGCGCGGCTGCGAGTTCGTCGCCATGTTCGACGCCGACTTCCAGCCGGCGCCGGACTTCCTCGTCAAGACCGTCCCGTTCCTCGTCCACAACCCCAGCCTCGCGCTCGTGCAGACGCGCTGGAAGTTCGGTGAGTCATCATCAGTCTCTCGCGCACAGGCAGCCGACAACGATTGCCATTATTTTCTTTTTAATTTATTGGCAAGTGAACAGAAGTAAGTTGCCTGCGTTGCAACTGCAGCGTACAGAGCCAGACAGATGCTGCTGTCTCTGTTTGGGCTCACTTCGATCTGTCTGGGCTTCAAGCAGGCCACAGAAATGTTGCACTTGGCTTGGATTTTGTGGCCCATTTGCAATGTTGAGCTTTCGGCCTCATCTAGTTAGTGAAAGGAAAGTAGTTCCACGAGACCCAATTATCTACGTTCATCAGCCAGTTCAGTTCCAGCTTGCGTCCTGCTTTGTCTGACATCAAGATGTAGTTCCATCTGCTGACAAAGCTTTTGTTTAAGCTGCCCTGTAGTGAATGCCAACGACTGCTTGCTGACGAGAATGCAAGAGATGTCCATGGACTACCATTTCAAGGTGGAGCAGGAAGCCGGCTCTTCCCTCTGCAACTTCTTTGGCTACAATGGTATCCACTGCCCTCCCTCCCTCAGCTGCGCCGTCGCAAACTCGCAATTGTTCATGTCACGCTGTCAACTTCAGCTGTGTTCGAGAAATGTGAATGATATTATTTATTCATGCACGCAGGAACAGCTGGAGTATGGAGAACGCAAGCGATTGTCGAGTCCGGGGGTTGGGAGGACCGAACTACTGCTGAGGACATGGACTTGGCACTGAGAGCAGGGCTCTTGGGCTGGGAGTTCGTTTACGTTGGAAGCATAAAGGTTCACACCTCTGACAAATAGATCCAAGGTACTATCATGTCAGACAAAACTGTATCGAACTGATCCGAGATTACAATTTCCATTCAGGTTAAGAGTGAGCTGCCAAGTACTCTGAAGGCGTACCGGTCCCAGCAGCACCGCTGGTCATGTGGACCTGCGCTCCTGTTCAAGAAAATGTTCTGGGAAATTCTTGCTGCCAAGGTTAGCCCTTGTTTAGCGTACCCGTGCATGGAGCATTCCCAACAAAAAAAAAAAGCACAGTTTGGTGGGAAATTGCTGGTCATTTTGAGCCTAATTGCATGTTTGAACCTGTTCAAATAAAAAAAATGTTCTGGGAAATCCAAATTCTACAACTGCCAAGGTTAGTCTTGTACACCAACCTGCTCCCTGACATGCAGTGAGTGCCATGAAAATTCTGTCATATGATTATTTGTCCGTATGTTCTGTTGTTTTCCTGTGCAGAAAGTGTCGGTTTGGAAGAAGTTGTATATGATCTATGACTTCTTCATTGCCCGGAGGATCATAGGCACCTTCTTCACATTCTTCTTTTTCAGCGTCCTGATTCCTTTAAACATTCTATTACCAGAAGTGCAGATTCCTGTGTGGGAGCTGATCTATATCCCCACAGCTATCATTCTTCTCAACTCTGTTGGGACTCCAAGGTTCGCTTGGTGTTAGCTTTATTGAGTTTTATTTTGAGAACATTGCATATCCTGAATTCCTAAGGTGTTGCAGGTCTATCCATCTTATTATACTGTGGGTCTTATTTGAGAATGTAATGGCACTGCATCGGTTTAAAGCCATCTTGATAGGGTTTTTCGAAGCTGACAGGGCCAATGAATGGATTGTTACACAAAAGCTGGGGAATTTGCAGAAGCTCAAATCCATTGCCAGTCTTACAGGAAACTATCATTTCAAAGACAGGTAATTTCTAGAGGATGACATATTCAGCAGACATGTACACCTAATATATCATAGCTTTGAGCCTTGGTGCTAATTTGCTATCCTGCTTCGTGTCAGGTTCCATTTCCTGGAGGTATTTATCGGGCTATTCCTTTTGGCCTCTGCGTGCTTCGACTACTTATACAGAGATGACTATTTTTACCTCTTTGTTCTTCCTCAATCGATCATGTATTTCGCAATTGGATTTCAGTTCATTGGTCTCAGAGTCTCCGAAGACTGACCAATCGCAAGACACAATCGAAAGTTTTGGTTGCAATATTATGATTGCTCAGATGAAGGTCTTGTATTAATGATCTACAAAAGGGCTGGTGTTGTGTTGTGTGTAATGAAGTAGAGATGTTATACTTCAAGATAGGATAAGCACATGGGAGGTTGAGACGAATCTATTAATTCACTAGGTGCAGAAAATTGCATCTGAAACACAACCAATGTATTTAGATGTAAGAGTTGTGTACAGACGATCAGATCTTGCTGGTATGTCTGAAGGGAAAATATTCAGTTCAAATCACATCTATAATCGAATCGCGAAAACCTTCTATAAAAACATACTTATCAGTTTTCAAAATAATTGAAATTATGCACATCTATAGATGTATACATGTCATAAAATTTGAGATTCAATCGCAATCCAAGAAAAATCATATGAAAATAATAAAATTCATGTGCACATGCGCTAGCAGACAAAATTCATTAGTGGTTATGTTATGACCGGTATACAGTACAAGAGGCGCAACTGGTCCAACAGTGGCTGAATAGGCCCGTCTAGTTATTTTTTGAGTGAATTAATATTTACCTATTAGCTTGAAGGTTATTTCGCAAAATGATATTTTAATGGTATAAATTCTTGTAATTGGGATTATTGAGAATTAAGCAAAAAGAATCTTAATTGTTTCCAGCTTCCTTTGTGAGCCGGGATTTGCCCTAGCAGCCGCCTGTTCATCTTCTCCACGCCTGCAACCTCGCAACGGCGCCCAGCCGCCGGCAGCGAGGCCCCAAGCCTGCTCCTCCACCCTCACACCCATACAAGCTACGCAACGTTGCTGGTAGGATCAGGAATCCTATCAACCTGGTATCGGCGATGTCAGGTTCTCCTCCAATTCCTCCGCTGCCGCCGTCCAGTCCCCCCCCCCAATCCTTCCGCTGCCGCCGTCCTCTTCCTCCGCCGTGTCGGCGGTCTCCCCTGCAGCCGCGTCCCCCGCGTCCTCGGGTGCCCGGCCCCTCATGCTGGAATCCCTCGCCGAGGTTGTCGCCGAATATGGCCCTGATGAACCGGAGTATCGCGGCGATGCAGGCCGCGTGGACAGGGCTCACGCAGCAACCGCCTCCGCCAGCGTCGTTGCCTCCACCGCCCCCGCCGCAACCAACCCTTCCCGCGCCGTCGGCCGCGCTCGCCGATCACTCCGCGGCTGTGCCGTCCGTGAGTCTCCCGGTGCTTCCGAGCACGGGCCTCCCCCTCCACCTGCTCCAGTGGCCGCCCTCGCCGTCACCAATCCCGTCATGGGCAATGGCGGGTTCAGCGGCCGCTCCGGTCTACACCATGGCTGACCCCTCTGATCCTGAACATGACGCGGAAATTTTTGGGGGTGAGACGGGCTTGACAAGGGAAGGCCGTGAAGTATATGCTGTGAATTTAGGTGTGAGATGGGCTTGACAGGGGAAAGGGCCAGGTCCAAAGCTCAAAAGGCCTCGCACGTTTGCAATGGGCCTTTTGGGTGCGGGCCTTTGCTGCTTGCACGTCGGACCATCGGTTCGGCGACTGCTCTAGTGCTCTGCCATGTGATTTAACTATTTGAGAAACTCATGTCTTTCGCCCTGCGGTCGTCGGCGAGCCCGAGGAAACGCACCGTTTAGCGGTGGAAATCGCGCGTCCGGTGACGTTTTTTTTGCTTTGACCGAACCGAATCGAGGCCTGTTTAGATTGCCTCAAAGTTACAAGTTTTTTCACTCTCTCTCCATCACATCAATTTTTAGACGCATGCATGGAGCATTAAATATAGGTAAAAAAAATAACTAATTATACAGTTTGGTTGTAAATCACGAGACAAATCTTTTAAGACTAGTTAGTCCATAATCGGACAAAGTTTATCAAATACAAACAAAACGTAATCCAAATTGTAAAAATTTGCAATCTAAACCAGGCCCGAGAGGGCAAGGCCGCGACAGCACGCACCCGTCAGGTCGGATGGTGCGGGACGATGCGTCGCCGCACCACCGTTCGAGACCGACGACTGTGACGAGTCCTCCCTCTGGCCTCTGGCCTCTGGCATCTGGGTTCGCGTGCCACGGCGTCTGCGCCCCTGAAGTACGCGAGGGAACGTACGCTTCCCTCCGTCCAGGCTTCTGGTTTGAGCGTGATTTCCGGTATGGCCGTAAGGGTGACAGGTAGACCGATTTTGACTGCGAACTCACTTGATTTCAAGTTTCGCGCGTTTTTATACTATGAAATAGTACTAGTATTTGCCAAATACTCTCTCTGTCCAAAAAAAAAATACAACCACGTGTTGCGTGCCAGTAAAAGTAGTTCACGTTTGACTAAATTTCTAGTAAATATTATTCTTTTTACGGCTCCAAAATAATTTATTATAAAAATATATTTCGTAATAAATCTAATAATATTGATTTCATATCATAAATATTTATATTTTTCTATAATTGATCGAACTTAAGAGGCAAAATCATAACATTGTACTAGAATTGTATTTTTTTCTGGATCTAAAGAGTAATACCCTTGCCGTTGTCTGTAGACAGTAATCGTTTGAACTTTCCTCTTATGTTGCCTTGAGGCTGAATTGTAAGGCGGACGCGCCAAATTGTGGAACCTAAAACTCTGTTATGCTTTTTGAAATATAAAAGCAGGGACACCTCTATCCCTAAAAAAAATACCCTTGGAACTTTGTCAGTACATCCTACACACTTTCGAGTTTTGGCTAGTCCCATGTTCGCTCGAGCTTATTTAAAACTACTTTTCAGCTATAAAATAGTATTTTTTTTCTGTTCTAGCATAAACATCAGCGTAAGCCAAATTTCAATATTTTCGGCTAGTCTGGAATAGCACCCTTCGCTTGGCATACTTTGTTTTCAAAACTCAAGGCTACCGTGCATTTTTTAAACATGTTCCCCCCGTGACCGCGGAGGCATGGCCCCAAGTAGATCTGCATGCTTTACCAAGATACCGCTGGTAGTACTGTATTTTTCCTTCCAAAAAAGCACTGTCAGATGAAATACGGACGATAAAGTTGTTTAGGCCGTGTTCAGATGCACCAGCTAAATTTTACTCCCTCCATTTCAAATTGTAAGTCATTCCAAGAATCTTGGAGAGTCAAAGTTTTTCAAGTTTGACCAAATTTATATAACAAAATAATAATATTTATCATACCAAGTAAGTATTATTAGATTCTTCATTAGTTATATTTTTATATTATACCTATTTGATGTCATCAATCTTTGTATTTCTCTCTATAATTTTAGTCAAATTTGAAAAAGTTTAATTCTCCAAGATTATTGGAATGACTTACAATTTGGGATGGAGGGAGTAGATCGCTAATTTTAGCGATGGTGCATCCAATAAATTTTAGCCAGAGGTCAAAATGTACAGAATCTCATTAGTTGTTTGCACCCAGCTAAAACCAGCTAATGGAATAGCATGGTAGAAAGCCTTCAATTGGCTGGTGCATCCAAACAACCCTAGCTAAAGTTTAGGTTGCTAAAATTTAGCTGGCTAAAATTTAGCTCTAACAATTAGCTAACTAAACTTTAGCTGAGGTGCATCCAAACATGCCCTTATATACGAAAAGATTAGGAGATGTCGGCTTAAAAATAGCAGTTCATTCTTTAGTGTTTGATAAGTTAGCCAAACATTTGTCTCCCTATATGTACAAATAGGTGATTGTCAGTGCATTATTACTTTTAATGAAGATCTAGAAAACTTACAAAACATTACAATAGTAAATCAATTTCGCATATGTGTTATACAATAACAATTATAAAATATAGGGTCTAACTGGTTGGGCTCCAAAATCTGCTAGCCAAGACTAGGGCAGTCCCAAAACTAAGGCAGTTATTTGGTTGGGCTCCAAATTTGCCCAGCCAAAATTTGGGCAAACTCAATACTAAATTTCTTACCTAAGTTTTGGCAACTAGAATTTAGCATGCCCTTGTTTTGGCTTGCCCTAATTTTGGCAGGGCAATTTTTGGAGCCTAACCCATCAGGCCCATAATATTTTTTAATTTGATCCTCACAACATACCGCTTGTTGCCATCACCACTTTTTCATGAGTGCTAACAAAGCATGAATAATTGCCACCAAAGCACGTAGTTTTTATACTTTGCCTTCGAAATCAAACCAAACAAGTTTAGACAACAATTATCTTGTACGTACAACTCTCTACTCCTGTAAACTTGAATAAGAGAACACGATATAACGGAGCTCAAACGCCGAGATAAATTTACACACAAAGAAATTTCAGAAAAGGAAAATATCATATCTCTATTTTAATAACACTTATTCGGTATATATTTTTGTTGTTTATAGATTTAATGAAATTTAAATTATTTATCTTCTCAAAACTATTCGGAGCCGAGAGAATAAAGGTAACCTAACCAAAAAAGAACGAAAAACAGGGAGCTCTCCCAGCCGTCCAATTCCATCCGTAGACGCCTAGACCATCAGTCCACGGGGACAGGACACTGCATGGAGATAGCACAGTACTACGAAGTTTCATGAGCTTTTTCCTGTGTACCATTAAAAAAGATGGTCTTTTCCTACAGGCCATTAAAAAGTTCGGATTTAATTAGTTGCCATGACACTTTTTTTTTTTTTGCCCCCCAAGCCATTCCGTCTATTTTCGCTGGTAACGGTGTGTAATGGCGAGGAGAAAAGACCGAAGTGCCCTCAGTCTAGGGAGGATGAGTGAAATTGTTGTTTGCCCTGTGTGCCACTCCCTGACCAAGCGTTTGAGCGCTAAGACGGCACCCTGATGAGCACAAGATCGATGATGTTGAGATTGATGCCGAGGTCATTCTTCACGATCGATCGGCGAGCAAGATCGACCAGCGGCGACGGCGGTGGCCGTGTGGAAGAAGAAGATGATCAATTTGGGTGACCGGGAACAGTGGCTCCGCCCTTGGCCGTCGAGCTCACGTCGGATCAGCACCTGCATCGGTTAGGGCTGCAGCTCGATCACAACCATGGCGAGATGAGATTGAGAAGAAGATGCAAAACAATCGCTAATAGAGACTTTTTGTAGAAAGTGGAACAATGAAGTGGAGATCCTGTTGTTTACTACCTGACTCTGTAGCAGTACTCAAAGGGAAAAGGGTCTGCAGAGCCGCTGCTGAAATTGGCTCTCCTCTCGCGGACCAGCGAGTTGAACTGCATGCACGCACGAACTCGAAGCAGACACATGAGAAACTTGAGAAAAGAAATCGATCACATTCATTCGATGAGCGTGCACAGAGGAAAGGGAAGGACTCACGTTGGCGGCAAGCTCCGTGTACTCCGGATCGCCGAGAATGCGTGTAGGGCGTGCGGAGTCTATGATGGCGGCGAACTCCGCATGACCACCGACCTGGTCTCGGCGTTGATGGACGTGAAGCTCACGTTACGGTGTGCTCGGTCGGTGAAGGCGTCTCGCCAGCCGCCACGGTAGCGCAGCGTCGCCCGAAGTTGATCTGGCCGACGCCGTCGTCGCCGGGCACATGGAGAAAAGCTGCCGGACGCGACGAGAGGCCGGCTGGCGGAAAGCACGCTGGCACGGACACCTTGTCCCTACCGAGCCCCATCAAAGCCGTCGGCGCGCGCCGTCAGAAATAGCCCGTCGCGCACCGCGCGCACCGAACACGACAGGCGCTGCAGAGGCCTCCCGGCGGCGCCCGGCGCCCGGTGAAGTGGAGCACGCCCTGCACCAGCACCCAGAGGTGGAGGTGTTGGCGGACACGCATCTTGGACCTCGTGACGGGCAATTGCCGTTGGTCGCAGCAGGAGCAAAGCGTTGGGGACGATCGCCACAGTACGTCGTTGTCGCGACGTCACCGCTTGTTTCGTCGACGACCCCGCGCGCTGTCAGAAGGCGGAGCGCTGCCGCGGCCTGCCCGGTGACGTTGGCGGCGGACGCGCGATCGCTTGAAGTCGCACGGCACCCGGAAGAGGTTTTTGCCGGTTTAGGTTGCCGCCGGTTTAGGTTGCCGTCTTGGCGCTCAAACGTTTGGTCAGGGAGTGGCACACAGGGTAAACGGCAATTTCACTCATCCTCCCTAGACTGAGGGCACTTGGGTCTTTTCACTTCGCCGTTACACACCGTTATCAGCGAAAATGGACAGAATGGCTTGAGGATAAAGAAATAAAGTGTCATGACACCTAGATAAGTCCGAATTTTTTAGTGATACGTTAAAAAAAAAAGGCTATCTTTTTTAATGGTAAGTTTCATGTGCGCCCCATCTGCGTATCTGCTTCAACTGTAGCACTGCGTCCACTGACACTCGCACGTTGCTTGCCACAACCACCACCTACACGTCCGCGAGAGGCAGTGTAGTAGCCTTTTGCGCCACGTCTGGCCTAGCAGGGGAAACGCATCGATTGCCATTGCCGACCCCTGCCCCTTGCATGCTCCCGTCCCTTGGCAAGTTGGCATGCGAACCGCCAAGGATTGCGATAGCTTTTCCCACGCGAGGGCGGATGCTGTCGGTTATGCGAGTGAAGCTGCCTGCGCGGCTGCCGCACAGGCTGAAGGCTGATTGCAAACTCCCTTCGCGGTCGCGGCGCAGGACATGATGACATGTCTTGCAAAATTTCATCATTTGTTGATGGGTAAACTCCAATTAACTCTTGTCAAAGTCCGGATTTCAACCTCGAACTTCAAAACCGGATAACTTTGGCCCTCTAACTCTTGAAACTGTTCAACTTTCAACGTGGGTTGGTTCCCGGGTGGTTTTGCCATATGAACAGTAACTTTTGATATTTTTTCGGAAGGCGTCGAAATTTTATATTATTTTTTTGAGCATCTTAACGTCCTCAAATGAAAAAACTCAAAACTACAAAGTTGTAGATCTCATTAAGAGCTACAACTTTGGTATAAAAAGTATTTTCATTTAACTCCATACGAATAATATATTAGTGCTCTAATGCGGCAAGCGCTAGTAGGCGATTATTATGGTGCTGAAATTTTATATTATTTTTTCGAGCATCTTACTGTTCTTAAATGAAAAAAAATTAAAAATGTAAAGTTGTAGATCTCATCGAGGTCTACAATTTGCATATATAAATTATCTTCATCCGATATCGTATCGAAGGGTTTTCTATTTTTTAAAATTTGAGTCTCGTCACGCGACAAAACAATATTATGGCGTGACGAGACAATATTGTTTTGTCGCGTACCGAGACTCAAATTTCAAAAAATAGAAAATCCTTCAATACGATGTTGGATGAAGATAATTTTTATATGTAAATTGTAGACCTCGATGAGATATACAACTTTATAGTTTTAATTTTTTTTTATTTGAGGAGAGTAAGATGCTCGAAAAAATAATATAAAATTTCAGCACCATAATAATCACCTAGTAGCGCTTGCCGCATTAGAGCACTAATATATTATTTGTATGGACTTAAATGATAGCTCTCAATGAGATCTACAACTTTGTAGTTTTGAGTTTTTTCATTTGAAGACGTTAAGATGCTCAAAAAATAATATAAAATTTCGGCACCTCTCGAAAATATCAAAAGTTACTGTTTATACGTCAAAACCGTCCACAAACCAGTCGAGGTTGAAAGTTGAACGGTTTCAAGTGTTGGAGGGCCAATGTTATCCGGTTTTGAAGTTCGTGGTTTAAATCCGGACTTTGACGAGAGTTAAGGTTCTAAATTGGACTTTACCTTCGTTGATTGGGATGCTCTGGCGTCCGAGAGGTCAGATGTCATGTCCACAAACCAGCCGAGGTTGAAAGTTGAACGGTTTCAAGAGTTGGAGGGCCAATGTTATCCGGTTTTGAAGTTCGTGGTTTAAATCCGGACTTTGACGAGAGTTAAGGTTCTAAATTGGACTTTACCTTCGTTGATTGGGATGCTCTGGCGTCCGAGAGGTCAGATGTCATGTCCAGTCAAGCTGAACTCTTGCTTCTGTTTCCATTTGTCAATTGTGAGATGTGTCCAACTCCAACCATGCTTCATTCTTGCACAAAATCAAAGCGCAAACGAAATCGTGTTCGTCGGGCAGAAACAGAGGTTAAGAAACAGTGTAGCACTGCTGGCACCCAATCATCTCCATAATACTCTATTCTCTTCTTTTTTTGAAATGCGTATTCTTAGGCTATATTCTTTCTTTTTTTGCGAAAGAAAGGCTATATTCTTGGTATGCGGTATTACTCCAAATTTTGTCTGTTCCCACCTTTTTCTTGAATGAAAAAAGGAAAACTTTCTTGTTTTTTTCACTCCTGTCGAACACCGATGCTTGTGGGAGACCATCAGAAGAATCCAATGGTATACACCGATGCTTGTGGGAAACCATCAGAAGAATCCAATGGTATACACCGATGCTTGTGGGAGACCATCAGAAGAATCCAATGGTATACACCGATGCTTCACAACAAATCAGCTCGATAATCCCTGCTCAAACAGATGGTCAGAGATGGAGATGGGAATGACTGTTCAAGAGAACCGAAACACAACACCAACAGAACCTGACGATGGATCCTTTGCTTTAATTTAGGACTAGGCCCCTGCTTTTGGCGCCGTACTTCTCGAGCAGTGCAGCTATGCGAGGCGACGCTGAGGCCGACGCAGCAGGCACCGCATGATTTTACCCGGTCCAAGTCTGGAATGCACGCTAGCTTCAGGGGAGCGTCCAGTACCACTAGCAAGAATCTCTATGCTGCTGGTACACAAGGATTCTCTATGCTCGAAACACAGCGTACTCAGTGCCCGTTTGGCCTGGGTTTGGCTCGTGAAAAAACAGCTCTGCCTTATACGGTAAAGTAGTTTTTTCTGGCTCTGGTTTATTTGTACAAAAATATTTGGTAAAATAGTTTTTTCTAGTTGTAAAGAAGATGTCAAATGTACAAAATACCCTTATATTTTTTTCTCTATTTTCTTTTTTCTTTTATCTCTTCATTTTTCTTTTCTTTTTCTTTTCCTTTTCTTTTTCTTTCCTTCTCCCCTTCTTTTCTTCTAGTTATCTGAACGGCCACACTCCTTATCCTGTCACCCACTCCCTCCCTCCCCTCTCTCTCTTGGGCGTAGCTCTCTCTCTTGGGCGTAGCAGGAGGTTGGCGGGGGAGCTCGAGGCCGGCGGTGGGGCGGACCAGGGAGGGGCCGGCAGTGGGGCAGAGCTGGAGCTCGAGGCCGGCGGGGCGGAGCAGGGAGCCGGCGGTGGGGCGGAGCTCGAGGCCGGCGGAGCGGTGCATGGAGATCGAAGCTACGCGGGGTGGAGATCGAGGCCGGCGCGACGGCGGCCATCGGCGCCTGGGAGGAGAGAAAGCCGGGTACAAAGATGGAAAGTGTGGAGGAGCCGGAATAAGCCACTTTTTTTTGGTTTCTGACGGGCGGAGGAACTGTCTCACCGCATTTTGTGGGGCTTTTGCGTTTGGCACGGCTTCATCAAAAACCGCTCTAGAAGCTGCTTGATGAGCCATGGCAAAGGGCCCCTCATGCTACATGAAATCAAACAGCACTAGCATAATACAGGGTGTACTTGCAGCTGTATTTGGAACGGCTGCAATGAATCACACGGTCAGAACTGCAGCAAATGTCTCTGCCTGGCTTATCACTAATAGTGGAGCAGGCAATACTTTTCAAAGCGAACAGGGCCGACAGACAGAAACAGGATCAACTATGGAGTAGTAAATCTTAAGGCAGACCGAGAACAAATTCATGTTCCAGCTTAAAAGAAGACGCACATTAATCAAGTTCCAGCTTAAAAGAAGACACATTAAATCTTAACCCAGTTCAAAAGGATAATAGTAACCTGATAAGGTTCATAACAACCACACTTGGATAACCCAGACTACAAAACAGATCTCATCTCAAGAGGCCATCAAACATGAGGCCCAAAACGCATAATTGGCGGGTGATACCAGGCGGCCTGCCTCCGTTAATCTCCAAGCCTGCCTTTACCACCACTTCCAATTCCCAGGCCGAAACAACCAAGGAACACTAACACACCAGGCTAACAACACCCAGCACGATAAAACCCGCGCTAATAC
The DNA here is from genome assembly GCA_904845875.1 of Miscanthus lutarioriparius. Classification (NCBI taxonomy): domain Eukaryota; kingdom Viridiplantae; phylum Streptophyta; class Magnoliopsida; order Poales; family Poaceae; genus Miscanthus; species Miscanthus lutarioriparius. Next base: position 11,324,150 of record CAJGYO010000008.1, read on the forward strand.
TAGGCCTAAAACTACTGGTAATTCCCAAGAACTAATGTGAGACGCACCATTCATAAAACCATGGCGCCTCTCAGCAAGCTGCAATTGGGGAGGACGACTCTACCACGACCAACGAACTACTAGTACTAGGGCCAGTGCGTCGCCGACGCTGCGGTGTTCAGTTGAACTGGGCCCCGCTGAAGGTCTGGCCGAAGGCCCAGCCGCGGGGGGCGGCGTTGTTGGAGACCATGGAGCGGCCGTCGCTGGTGGTGACGCGGAAGGAGAGGGCCTGCCCGTCCAGGAGCGTGTTGCTCTGCCAGTTCTGGCCCCAGTTGCGCGACAGCGCCTGCCACCCCGCGGAGCGCTCCGCCTTCACGGCGACCGCGTGCACGTCGCCGGCGCCGCCAACGTTGGTTACCAGCACCAGGTTGAAGTAGGAGTGGCCGTTGATGGTGAACCGGATGCCGCCCTTCTTGTTGCACGCAACCCTGCAGCATGTCAGGTGGGATAGGAAACAAACAAGCGCGACTGTCAGATCTACTCGAATTCCTTTCTTGTTTTGTTCAAAGAAAACGAAAAAAATCGAAATTGAAAACACGAAACAACGGTTTGGTTTCACCACGGACCTGCGGTAGGAGACGGGGACAATGCCGGCCCTGTAGAGCGCGATGCGCTGGAACACGGGCTGCGACATGTCGAAGTGGGCGCGCGGCGGGTTGCACCAGCCGCCGTCGTCGGAGGGCAGCGCGTTGTTGGGCGGGCAGAAGTTGGTGGCCGTCACCACGACGGAGCCCGGCAGGCACGAGTGGCTCCCGCCGCCCGCCGCGTCGCAGCGCACCTCGAAGCAGGCGCCGCAGCTGAGGCCGTTGTTGAAGAGCGCCGTGCTCAGCGCCGCCGTGTTGGTGCCGTACCCCTGGCTGTAGAGGTTGCCGTACCCACACGCCCCGCCTGCATGGACGCACGCACGTTCAGATGCAAAATTCAGTCGCAGGTGTCTCAGCACGGGACTGCAATCTACAAGTACTGCGAAATGTTCGAGAATGGGGTTCGCTCACGTACCCATGGTGCCGGACGCGTCGCCGCCGCCGTAGAAGGTGGCGTGAGCCGAGGACCACGCGCCACCGCCGAGCGGTGCGTGCCCGTGCGGCTGCGGCTGTGGGTGCGGCTGGACGTGGTGGTGGCCAAGCCCCAGCCCGTGCGCGTGCGGCCGCACATGCCCGTGCCCCAGGCCCAGCCCGCGAGAGATGGCGAGCGGGAACAGCGCGGCGAGGACCACGGCCGCGAGGACGGCTTGGCGAGGCGACATTGGGTTGGGGCGGGCTGGGTGACGGCGGTGCGGAGCGGCGCACGGTGCGGCGCAGGCGTGGCTAGGGAGTGAAGTGAAGTGAGGTGATGTGGGGATGGGGTTGTGCGGGGGATAAATAGAGGGGGAGGCGGCGGAAGGGTTTCAAACCGCCGCGCGCGGTGCGCGTGGTGCCGGGGCGCGCAGGGCGTGGGCGGGACGGGGATGGACGGTGGTTGCGGGGTGTGGGGCTGAGCGCGCGGCGGCCTGAGGGACGTAGTGGCGTGGGCCTCGGCATGCCCTGGAAAAGTAGCTGAGCTACCGCGTTGGGACACGGGTTTTCTGGCGGGCACCATTGGGAGGCGTGGCGGGCGGGAGGGAACGGGGAAAAAGGTGGGCGCCGAGCGAGCGGAGGAGAGGTCGATGAAGACCGTCGCGGTGATGGTGCGGCGTGCCAGCTTTGGAAGTTGAACATGAGGCGCGGGGGGTGGTGACGGTGGTCCACCGTTCTCTTGCTCCAGTGAATCCTCGTGCACGTTTTCACAATCACATTTCCTATCATCCAGGTGGCTGAAAGTGAAGATGAGCTAACAACAAGAGAGAAGGTGTTTGGTCTTAGGAATGAGGATGAGTGCTGATCATTCGATGTAGATTAGATGATATTCGTCGCCTAAAATAAAAGTAAAAAATAGCTGCATGTGATTTAGCAACTCGCTTTCACAATCGCTAGTGCCAATGAGACCAATTTCAATGCGGGTTTTATGGAGTTTTATGAACATTAGATACACTAACATTATACTATATTAATGAAGAGATATAATGAAAGTTCTACGAGAATAAAGAAAATTTAATTGAGATAAAACTCTTTCGCACTCTTTTCCAAAATATGGGTGCATCAGAAATTGGGCATGAAAACCCCTGTGAGACTAGACTGAGAGTACGTTTCTATAAGAATGGGTTTAATCAGAGTTTCATGGTCATTAAATATATTAATGTGGCACCGTATATTGATAAAGATATAGATTATAAAAGTTTTATGAGACTAGAGAGGATAAAACTCTTCTGCATTGTTTTCATTTCCCAAAATATGGATGTGTGGTAAGCGGGACATGAAACCTCTACTGAGACTGGACCAGGGTAGTTTTGCTGAAACTTCAGGAAAGTTTCGTAATGATTAATAAAGTTGATGTGGCATAGCATTGATGAAAAGAGATACCATAACAAATTTATAGAGATGAGATAAGTCTCATGAAGATGAAACTTGTCTGTATTTCAACATATGGAAGTCTCAAAAACAATGACATGAAACCACTATTGAAACGGGCCTTAGACCTTTTTGAATCATGGGAAAAACAAAGCCCCTGGTTGATACAAGGTTATTTGAATTCATTGTTAGCCGGTTAGAGAAAGTACAAAAGAGGCTATAAATTGGTTAAATATTGAGATGGAGGAGAGAGAAGAGCAGAGAGAGGAGAAGTGGTACGTAAGCTTACTGTAGCCAGCTTAGACACAAGAACCGAAAAACTTTATGTGAGAGAGAAGTGGGCCATGGATTAATAGCGAAGAGTTAACTATTATATGAGTGGGCCGAGAGAAAACTACAGAGAATCCTTACAGCCAGCAGTCGGTTGTATTACCCTTGCTCTTATTAGCTAGAGCGAATTGTTAGCAGAGCTAATTCTTAGATGATTAATAATTAGCTAGCTAAAGTGGCCCTGTTCGACTTACCTCATATCTAACTTGTTCGGCTTCTTTTTTTAGCGGAAACAGTATTTTTCTCTCACAACATTTTAGTCAGAACTGTGTTTTTCAGCCAATTTCAGTCAAGATTCAGCAAGCCGAACAGGCAGTGTTGTTTATATTAATGACTAAGTACCATCCTCCTCGTGTTAGAAATTACGGATAGTTTCTATGTCTATTTAATTTATTTGATATTACATGTAGATAATTTGTACAGTATGTAGTAATATTTTGTCCAATCACATGTGACGTGCTAACGAACTCTGCCAGCTCCATTTTCGAGGGAATTCCTATGTTATAGGTCCCGTTCGCTGGTCTAAAATTTAGTTGAAACTGGCTGAAAAACACTGTTCCAGCTGAATTGTTGTGAGAGAAAAATAATGTTTCGATTGAAAAAATAAGCCGAACAAACCATTTTTAAGACAAACGAACGGGGCCATAGTGTCATCTGATGAGACATACCTCTGGCATTTGGAACTCCGGCGTGCTTAATCACAATAGCTTGTTTTGTTGGGTCGTATTTGGCTTATAAGTCAGGACTTATAAGTTAACGAATAATATTTTTTCTCATATCAAATCAGTCAATAATACTTTCAGCTATGATTAATGAGACAAATAAGTCCAAACGAACTGGATAATATTACTAATCAAATTTCACCGCTAGAGGGCTAGTTCACTAGTTGTATGTATACATATACTAGTTGGGCCCCCGCGTTTCGCTGCGGTGTATGGGTATATATGCAAGGAAAAAGTGCATCGAAAGGTTGTGTTGGCACTTTTTTTTTTAGGGATGCGGAAATTTTGAAGTGAAAAATGAAAGATGTTAGAGTTCAAAGAAAATTGAGAGAAAACAGGACTCATTTTCCGGAGACTATTGCATGCTACCTTTTCCCTATTGGAATTATCATATGCATCGATGAGTTTGTCAGGATAACAGATTACGACCACACAATTTCCTACACTAAAATAAACTGTCAAGAGAATGTGAAACAAAAATCTAATAACGAAACTATACAGACTCACAACCGGAGGTTAGTGTATGGAATGAAAGTAAACTGCATAGAACATGATAGTTTGTAGAGGCCAAAATAATGAGGTTGATAGCAATTGCGGAGGCCAGAAGCACAACTGTTCATCGTAGAAGCCAAATAGAAAATACACACAGGAACAACTGCAATAACTGGGATGTAGCATTGTACATAGATACATCTGTCCTGTTCTGGGCACTGCATTTTCTTGTAGGAAGCAAAGCCCTGGAGCTAACTGGAGCAGGTTTTTCGCGAAGGACCATCAATAACAAATTCGTGGTTCGGTATCTACAAACATATAGGAAAAAGAATATAAGAAAAGAACACAGTTCGGCTATTTGATTTGAGGCACATAGTAAGAGCGCTGTTAACACAATTCGATGAATAGACTGTTCAGTCAATACCACCATGCACTTCTGACTCGGTGAGTGGTATAATTTTTATTGAGTGAAAAGTGAAGACAAAATAAGAATTCTGAATGCAAATGGTTTTCAGCCACTAAGAATTTTTTACCTTCGTTGTGCATGGAAGTGGCGATAGCTAAAAGGAGAGTGGCATGAAAATGTGCTCATCAAAAGAACAGTAGAAGGACGAAATCCTGGCTGTTAACAGAACTGTTATAAGACTTAGGACGTTGTTTCGTGCTCTGCCACCAGTTTAGAATTAACAAAGCTGCAGCTGCAACCACGAAGAATGTGTTCTGAAAGGAAATTGACTTCAGGAAGATATTAAAGATATAAAAAGAAGATCACAAATGGCATAACAGAATCTGTGTACCTATCATAAGGTTAAAAACACTATGAAAATGTTGATCATCTGCTGGATGAGGTAAAGTTCTTGGATAATCCTTCAACATGCAGAATAAAAGGCTACTGATTTACTTGCCTTCAACCTGGATCTTACCAAAAACATATGTGACATGGTTTCCTGAAGACCTATCATGTGGAGCATATTAAACTATTAGAAAAATTACAAAAATGACACTCAAAAGATTGACTCCATATTATGATGACACCTGGGTAAATGACAAGTGGGTCCATCTGTGTCTATGAATGTGGGTCCAGTGTCAAATCTGCAAACGATCGATGTTTCGAGTCCCATGTTTGCAAATTGCCCTAAACTATTAAAGGCGAGAAACGATGAACATACCTAGGTAAACATCATTGGCCCTAGTTCGCTTCTCTTATAATCTGTCTTTTTCAGTTTGTTTTTTCAGCCGGAAACAGTATTTTTCTCTCACAACAAATCAGCCGGAACAATGTTTCGGCTTGTTTTTTCAGCGAAGCAAACAGGGGCCATTATTTCAACGATCCACATCGTAGGCCGACGTAAAAGGCAATTACCAAATATAATCACAGCATGTATAGAAAGAATTGTAACCCTGAAATTAACAAAAAAAAATTCAAGAAAAGGTAATAGATGAACACATATGTTACATGGAGACATGAAATAATCATTTGAAATTGATGAATTGTTGTGAGAGAAAAAACACATTTGGTTGAAAAAAAACGAACAAGCCAAATTTAAGACAGCTTAACGAGGCCATAATATCACATTGATAATCACTGTTTTACATTTGGTTGGTTTCGGATTGATAAGCCCCGGTATTCATTGGTTTGTTGTGAGAGGAAAACATTGTACCATGGTGATAAATAAGCCCTGGGCCTCAACCAATGAACATCTTTGAATGTTGAGGTGGAGAGAGGAGAGGAGAGAGAAGAGAAGTGGGTTGTAAACTTACAGCCAGCTTAGACACAAAAACCGAGAAACTTTATGAGAGAGACAAATGAACCATATATTAATTGCGAAGAACTAACTACTATATAAGTGAGCTAAAAGAAAGCTGCAAAATCCTTGTAGCCGGAACTGTCGGCTATATTATGAGCCTTGCTCTAAACTGTTGTCGTAGCGAAGTAAACTACCCCCTCAACTCATAAAAATGTTTAAGATGCATATAATTTTTTTATAAAGCCATAAAGACTAGGATATGATAAAATAAAACAAATATAAAAAGCTTCTGAAAAATATCTTTAAGTTTCAAGAAATTAGATTTAGCTCTATAAAAATGACAAAAATATCCAGAAAAATTAAATTTTGGTAAAACTAAATATTCTAATTAATGTTTAAATACATTTTTTTTAAATCACACAAAAAACAAGATGTAACCAGCATGAGTGCAACATACATTAATTGAATGCATTTATGTTGTTGCATCTCGTGTTTTTCTTGTGAAATGTTTTTTAAAAATTTATTCCACGGCTATATGAATGTTTTTGTTTGTTTTCAAGAATTTTTTTAAAATGTTTTCCTAGAACTAAATTTAAGTTTTGAAGCTTCTAGATACATTTTCACAAGCTCTAAGCATTCTATTTGGGTTTATGTCCTTCCAATCTAAGATTTTTTCCAAAACTTTTATAATGCTATAGTTATTTTCATGGATTGAAGCCTTATCATGTATTGATGGAATCGTTTTATTTAAAAAAAATGACATATAACCATCTTAAAAATCACTTCTAACAATGGTAGGGAGTATTTTAAAGGGTTTCGAGAGTTAAGGGAGACTTTTCGTCTAGTTTTAGAGTTTGAGAAAATCTGGACTGGAACGGTAGTTTAGAGGCAAAAAAGACACTTTTTTTTCTGCAATTCAAATATATGAAAGCCGGTGAGTGAACGTCAAAATCACACATGCTACTACCCCTACTTTTGCTACTACAATCAGTACATTGAGTAGATGTGTCTGCGATTTTTCCTCGGGTGATTGCTGGCTTTTAAAAAAAGAGTAAAGTCCGATTCATTTCTAAAGTAGTCGTTAAATTTGAAAGATCTCCTCAAACTATATAACATCGAATACCTTAACTCTTGAGACCAGACGAAGTACCCCCTTATCTCTAGTTTTAAAATTTAAGGGGAGAATGTTTTCTGGTTTGAAAGTTAAGAGAACTTATGTTGTCTGATACTCCCTCCGTTCGAGGAGGTTTTTAAAATCCAGCGACAGGTTAAAGGTGAATCAAACTTTAACTCTTCTAGAGTATCCCTGGGTGCTTCGTACTGTTTTTTTTTTTTTTTTTTTGCGTATGTTGTGTTACGGTAATACTTCTAGGTGTATTGCCTTCGTTCCCGTAGCCTTAAATTAGGCATTCACGAGAGCAACTACCTGAGCAGCCGAATAGAGGTCACCAAACTGCAAGAGCAATAGAGCATGGTTGAACAGCGAGGGCTGCACCCGCCGTAGACGCCAACGAACGTGTCATGTGCCTGCTCAGGCCCTACTGGGTAGGGGAAACCAAGAAAGGCTGCACCGAGCCAAGGGACCGTGGTCTTCTGCTCTTGGCTTGTAGCCCGGAATTCTGTTAGCACTGTACAGGCCGGTTGGTGCGGCCTTCAATTTCCCTGTCAGGACGTGCTGCTACTCGACAGCCAAGATTTGAGGTCCCATGACCCGATGGCCGCCATTCTCTGTGTGTGTGTGAAAGGATGGCCGCCATTGTCATCTCCATGTATAAAAATTAGCTTTTAGAGTTATTCTAAGTTATTTTTTATAAACTTGACTAACTTATATTTATGATATTAAATAACTATATTATAAACATATATTTAATATTTAATCTAATGATACTAAGTTTATGTCATAGGTTATTATTTTTGCTTCAAACTTAGGATAACTAGAGAAAAATATTTTATTTTTGGAACAGATGTAGTAGCACCACACCATTCATGTGCCCTTCATTTTGCTTACTTCAACGACCTTTGGGAAAATGGAGCAGTATAAGTTATAAAAAAAACCATATAGGCCCTTTATGCTAAACATTCTCATCTAATTTGGGACATGGTAATAAATCATATAGTAGTACTGATAAGAGTAAATTTGCAATAACTACTGAATGTTAAAAGGCAATATCTATATTGTGACATAACAAAATAAACTAAGAGCAAAATGAAACTAGTATGACTACCTAGAAGCGAACTCCAAGGACAGATGCTTTGCGATCCAACAAATTGATGTTATCATTTTTTTCGTTTCTCAACACCCAACAAATGCTTCTCAACAATATTTTAACATCTAAAATTCTAAAGCAAAAAAAAACCTAAAATATATTCAACGGTCTATCTAATGATACTAATTACTCCTTAGCAAGTAAGAGTGACATTTAAAATGTAAAGGAGGGAGTATATTGTAGGGCTTCTCCAGTCCCGCCTGATCCACCGGGTTGAGGTGAGTTTATTTTTCACATTTTGAGGGTGATTCTCAGGTATTTTTTAGAGTTTTATGATTTTAGGGTATTCTCGGGTGTTTGTCTGATCAATCTGGGGAATCTATTTATCCAACTTCGACATGGCCCCGTTCGGCTTACCTTAAAAGCCGGCTTATTCGGATTCTTTTTTCAGCCGGAACAGTGTTTTTCTCTCACAACATTTCAGCTTTGGCTTGTTTTTTCAGCCAAGCCAACGGGGCCTCACAGTTGAAAAGGGATCGGTTGATGCTGGAATTTCAGTCTGCGAGGAATGGAAAACCACGGGATGATGTTGAAAATGCTGGTAATGAAAGTGAGTGAAAGTACATCTATATGCCCTAAAAAGATCTATATGCACCCTTTTATACCATCGACCACCACTTCTTTTCTTATGATCAGGACATGGACCTTTTTTTTCTTTTCTTTGGATAAGGACATGGACCTCTTGAAGGGCTATATACGGAAAATCCAGCAGTGGAGTGAAATGATGCGGCAGAACTTCTCCAATGCTTGCAGACATGAGGCCTGTTCGATTCGGCTGGTATTAAAGTCGGCTGAAGCTGATTTGTTGTGAAAGAAAAATACTGTACATTATAGCTAATAAGCCCGTTGATAAGTTCAAGCGAACAGGTACATGGCTTATACGTAGTATTATCTTACATTAGCCATAGCTCTTTTCCATTTAACTATTCCGGTGGTTCCTGAACTTTTGCCTCAAATCAGTACGCTGTCACTGGGTTAACATATTCCCTTTTTTTATTATTCTTACCGTTAATGTAGCCCCACAGGAGCAGCAGGCTTGCAGCCTGAGTGGGGCTGCTTTCGCTTCAATCCGTCGTCAGATTCTGCAAGAAGCAGCAAGCCAGCAACACGCACAGGCACATGCTCCCTCTGCCGAGTGCGAGTGGCCCCCCGCTGTGCATGCCAATTTCATGCACAAAAATTGTTTGTCCGAAGCACGCGGCCGAACAGCACCTCACGTCGTCACCCGCAAAATTGGAACAGATTCCTAGGGTTTGGAACGTTTAACAGGCGGGTAAAGAAATGGTCGGATGAGAAACCCACGCATGCAAATCGTCTTTAACGGATTCATTTGGCTTCAGCGTTGCCAAATACTACTACGGGAGTCATTTGTGGACAGAAAACAACGGAACGAGATCCTCTAACTTCGGCCTCGGCGACTGCAGAGTACAGTCGGAGACGGATAACCGTCCGCTGAGGATCCAACGGCGGCAGCCTCACCAAAGTCATATAGCAGGCCAATTCGAGTGGCCCACTCAGCCCACCACGCCAATAACAGCGACGTCCGCCTCGTTCCCTTTGGCCGCCGTCTCCGTCGTCGCAGATGCGCTCCGCCTCCCTCCTCGCCGTCACGGCGCTCCGGCCGACCAGCCCCCACCGTCCGCCACCCTCCCCTCGTCCCGCGGCACAAAGGCGTGGTCCTCCCGGACGCTACCGCTCGTAGCCAGAGCATCCGGTGTGTTCCTCGCCTGGGTCGTCACACGCGCAGCTGCTGCTCGTCGATCCGCAGGAAGTGCTGTGCTCGGGCCGCACTCGCTGGTGAGATGCCTATTCTCCCCTCCACCGCAGGCAAGGTGGAGCCCCCTTGGCACACGAGCTCCAGATGTGGAGAACGACCTGAGAGCCACCGGGCTTCCTGAGCTAGTTGTTCAGCGGCACCCATCTTCAGGGTGTTAGCACTCTGTGTTTGTAAGCGTTGTGTTTTGTAAGCACTACATCCACAGCTTGTGAGCATTGTGTTCTAGCAATTGTGGAATAAGCTGTAAGCACTACATCCACACCCTTGCTTCCTGAGCTTGTAAGCGTTGTGTTTTGTAAGCACTACATTCATATGTTAGGAATTTGTGCAGGAAATTTGACAGGAAGCAAGGGTTCTAGCAATTGTGGAATAAGTTGTGATCCTTGTTTAGAATGCATCAGCATGTATGTGTGCTTCGTTGGTGATATATGTTCAGCTTTAGCACTATAATTTGCATGTTCAGGTCTACTTTCTTAGAAATATTGCCATATGTTCAGAACTCAAAATATATTACTGATTTTTGCAACCTGATGATCTTTCTGGTTGACTAATTTCTAGTAAAAGAGTTCACATGTCATATGGATTTGATATTGGTTCTGCAGCATCTGAACTTTCAAAAAATGCAATGCCTTCTCTTTATTCTAGTAATACCATTACATTCCAGAACAATTTTCATCACAATTCAAATACGTACAATTGGCTCTGATTTGGCTACCACTTGTCCTTTCCTATCTAATTTCTCCACAGCAATTGCTAGCAAAATGCACAATTTGTAACACATTGTAAGCACAAATTACAAAGATTGAATTCTTCAATCCAAGGTCCAACCACCTCATGCTTCAAATTTTGCATGACCACCTTTTTCTCGACCCGGTTGCAGCGATTCTGTGACGGCGACGAGCTGACAGCGACGACGGGGCTGCATCACGGACCAATACCGGAGGCGAACATTCTGGGTCCCCGATGCTCCTCCCCGCCTCGCCCGCCGCCGCCCGTCGTGGCTTGGGACAGGCGAACTCGAGGAGGCAGTGGAAGAGCAGCAGCTCGAGCGCGGCGTCCGCTCCGAGCAAGGCGGCGGAGCTCGCGTCGCTCGAGCGGACGCCGTGACGGCGAGGAGAGAGGCGGAGCACATCTGCGGCGAGCGAGCTAAGACGGCGGCCGGAGGAAAAAGAGACGAACGTCCGCTGTTATTGGCGCAGGGCTGCGATGGGCCACTCGAATTGGCCTCGCTATAGACTTTGGTGGGGCGACCTCCGTTGGATCCTCACGGACGGTGATCCGTCTCGATCCGTACTCTGCGGTCGGCCGAGGTTGAAGTTAGAGGGTCTCGTTCCGAAAAGGAAGAAGTCCACTTTACCTCCCTCATCTTTTGCGATAGTCGACTTTGCGGCCCCCGATCACGAAAACCCGAGAAACGACCTCCCTCATCTATCCAAACCATGCACATGACCCCATCCTGGTTTCATTTGTGATTTCGGCTTTGTTGCCGCCACGGTGGATATGGGCCAAGCTAACTCAGCCCCAGGCTAAATAGAAAGGAAGAGGTCCGTGAGCCAAAAAAATCCCCAAATTACAACCTTAGCTCGCACACAGCGGCCTTGTTCGTCCACGCTTGGGAGACACGCCACGCCGACAACGGAGAAGGGGAGCAGCGTGGGAGGCGGTGGGATCTGGGCTGGTCGGAGGCAGGGCGCAGTGGCAGCAGTGAGAGCATCCCGGCGGGCCTCGCGCCACGCACCCTAGCCACCCCGGCCACCGACGCTTAGTTCTTCCTTGCCTCCCAAGCTGCCTGCCGCCGCCGTCTCCCATGGACCCTAGCACGTCAAGGCGTGTTCTCCAGCAGCCAGGGCCAAGGGAGAGCCACCGCTAGGAGAGAGTGAAATTTGCTGTCACTGATCCGTGTCCTTCTTGTGGCATGGGGAGGATTTTAGAGCTGTTGTCAAATCGGATAAGCACCCAATGGAAAGGTTCTTCAAATGCCCGAGGAAGTACAAGAAGGTTTGGTTTCCTTATTGAAATTGTCGATGGTAATTGAAATTTAGGGTTTCTGATTTATTCTGTTGGTTTGGCATTGCAGTTTCCTCTTTGTGATTTCTACATGTTCGAAGAAGAATATGCCAACTTTCTTGTTAATTATGGGATGCTTCCAAAATCTGAGATGTGTCATTACCATCCATTGGAGATGACAGATGATAGTGTGCAAGGTGAGATGTATGAACCGGTGATGAAGAAAGAAGGCTTTGGTGTGTATGAGAGCAGGAGGACTATAGCTTGGCCAAGAAGGGAGGCAAGAAGAAGCAAAGACATTTGAATTGGATGATGTGTGTTGGTGTTGCTGTCCTAGTGTTGTTAGGTTTCAATTCTGCCATTCTCCTTGTGTTGGTTGTGATGCAAATGTATAAGTAGTCAATGTTTGCCAGCATCGGCAGGATGTTACCCTTTGTAATGGCATGAATCAAATTCTCTTCTTTTTTTGCCAACAAGTTGTCTCTTGTCGTGCTAGAAAAGAAACAAAGCAATACATCTTTGAATCTTATATTTGCACTATGCAGGAACCAATGCATACACCATAATAATGTCGGATAACATAGGCAAATAATTGCACTATGGGAACCATCTGATAACATAGGCATGTACTCACAGATAACACAACACCGATTTAATGGATAAAAGTACAAATAATTGTCATACATGGCATAAGTAGCAAATAGATAAAAGCCGGATGTTTGGCATAACACATAGTTTGGCATACATAAAAGATAATCAACCACGTAACTTAAGTTTCCTCGCCTACATAATTATTCAAGTTTGGCATCTGACCAACAGATTTGTACACATCACGACCTATCGATTGCCATGGAAGAAGCATTTGGAGTGGAGCAATTCCAGATTGCTTTGGAGCGAGCTTGGGCTTCTTCTTGGCGGTTCTTGAGCCGACGATCCACAGATGCTGATCCCCACCAGTTGTGTACATGCACACTAGAATTAACATTGGAAGTGGGCACTCTAGCTTGCAGGTTTATTGTAGCTGACCCAGAAGGAATTATTGAAACCCTTGCACGTGCACTTGATTTGACGATGTTCTCTGAGTTTGTTGCCTTTGCCTACATAAGTCAAATGAAGCAAGATGTACATGATGTTCGAAGAATGAATTTAAAATACAAGATGCATAAGTTAAAACTTTGAGATATAGGTAAACTTACCTTTTTGTTGCTCTGTGCAGTAGATACATCAGCTGTGGAATTCCTTTTTGTACCGCTTGTGCTGCTCTTTTGTGTGTTGGACAGCAGAACAATAGCATTTTGGTTACTTCCAGCAGCCGACTGAGATCCTGTTGGCTGTGATCTTGCAAATGACTCATTTCCTTTTGGCTGTGAGCTACCTCCGACTGACTGAGATCCTCCTGCCTGTGAACTTCCTGCTCCACTTATATTGGTACATGTTGTCCTGTTGTGCCCAGGCAAGTGGCATTTGCTGCATTTAATAACAGTTTCAATTTTTGACATTTTAGTTGCCTTTCTAACTTCTGTGGGCTCCCTTCTCCTCTCAGTCTTTGGCCTGCCTGGCATCTTCACATAACCAGGAGCTCTAAGGGGTACCCTATCAGATGAGGGCCAGCTATTCATACCCTCAACTGGATTCAAGCAATGGTTGTATGTTTGTTTGAAATGGTACACAAAGTAGCAGTCGGCCACATATTCATCTAGCCAGTTGGTCTTGAACAAAATACAAGAAATGGCATGGCAACATGGAAGTCCAGACAATTGCCAATACCTACATGAACATGTCTTTGATACCAAATCCACTATGAACCCATTGTCGTAATGCTTAACTTCATATTTCTCTTCCCCATTGCAGATGGCATGGCAGTGTGCAGACAAAGATATATAGACATTTAATTTTTTATTGATGTTTGGGCATATAACACTTGTCCACTTTCCTAATTTAGTTCTCTGTTCTTGGATCCTCACCATTACTTTCCTCCTAATTGTTTCTAGCATGGTGATTATTGGGAAGAACCTAGCCTCAATGATCCATTTGTTGAATGACTCACAAATATTATTATCTACTGAGTCACAGTTAGAGCCCAACCTGAACCAAGCTCTGCTCCAATGCTGTGGATGAGTGTTCAGAATAGCTTGTGCCCCTTCTCTAGTTTTTTGTGCTAGTCTCGCTCTTGCCAAGTTGAAAAGCATAAGGCAAGGTGCTTTAGCACACATCCAAAACCTTTTCTGGTAGTCCTTCATGGGAAACTCCTTCTTCTAGTTGGCATAAATGTGCCTAGCACAGTTCCTATGTTCAGCTTCTGGTGCCCATTTGCTAACTGCATTAAGAATTCCCTGCACAAGTTGGAAAAATTATAAAGCATCTACCATCACATGTTTAGAATTGTGAAAACAACAAAAAGGACACATCTGGTTACCTTTTGTTGGTCTGAGATGAAAACCCATTCCTTTCCTCCATGCACACCAACATCCCTAAAGAGCAGATCACAGAACCAATCCCAATTTTCATTGTTCTCCTTGTCCACAACAGCCCAAGCAATAGGATACATCTGGTTATTAGCATCCCTCCCAACAGCACAAAGAAGTTCACCATTAGTTGCTCCTTTGAAGAAACAACCATCTAACCCAACAACCTTCCTACAACCAGCTTTGAACCCTTCTTTACAAGCATGCAGACATATGTACATTCTTCTAAAAATAGGAGGCTCTACATTATCTTCCTTGTTAACAATAATAAGAGCTTCTCTGGTTGCTTCCGAGAAGCTCCATCTGTAGTCATCATCTGACCTAGAGTACGCCTTTACTTGCATCCAATGCTTTCTTCATCACTAGTGCTTTTGCTCTCTTTAGCTTGGACATAGAAACTTTGGCAAACATTTCTTCTTGAACTGCTCTGCGCAACATATGCCCAAGTTTCCGCATGGGTTGGCAAAATGAACTTCTCATATTTTTTAGCAATTACAGCTTGAGGTGACTAGTTTGTTGTCTCTTCTTGGTGGACACATGTGATTATTTACAAATGTAGATATCTGCCACATTATCAGGACCTAGAAGTATTTGACAACAAACATACCCATGGACAACCTTTCCGGTCACATTTGGCCCTCACCCTCTTTGGATTATCCTTAGCAAAGACAATAACCTTTTCTCTCATACAGGCCATGTTTAATTACAGCCTTCTTGAATTGCTTCTTTGAACTAAACTTCATTCCCAACTTAAAATTGACAATAGGATTCTTCTTGTTAAATCTTGGATGCATGCTACCTTGCCCTTCATCAACAGATTCTCAGATCAAGATCTTGTCTACATATGGAGTGCAATTGCCATCATCCTCATCATCTTGCCCAGATTCTGTGCCTAGATGCAACACCCTCATATATCACATCATCTAAGCTTGTTGCCTCACCCCTCTTGAACTTCTTCTTGAAATCCTTAAATCTCCTATGTATTTGCTCTGCTCGCTTTATCATCACCGAATCGCATGAGTCTCGGTGCATGTACTCACCGTCGCATGTCGGACTTCTCTTCATCATCTGTTGTCGACTTCTTCATCATCACCTCTCATTGTCTCTCCGTGCATGTGCTTTGCTTGTTCTTTCCCTTTACTTGGACCACTGTAAAAATTCTCTAACAAGGGCAACTTGCTTCTCTACTTCTTCTTTGCTTTCATATTTTCTCCAAACAGCCAAAGGATGCAGATCTTTATCTTCTATGTCATCATCCTCTGAGCCAGCTTCCATCTCTCCCTCATACTCACTTGCTTCAGCTATTGCATCCAGGGCGTGATTTTCAACGAACACATCGGCAACACCATCTTCAGTAGTGTTGTCAGACATGTACTGGCACACTTTGTCATCAACCAGAGCTCTTAGGCCTGTACTCATGTTTGTCCCTGGAAATAGCCAATGCAACATTGTGCCTTCTTTGACATTGCAATGGTCACGGAGATGACCAACAACTTCAAGCAGTGACATCTTATCTCGGTCTATAAAAGACATAGCTTCAGTTCCTCTATCATAAAACAGTCTATCGCTTTTCCTCACGAACTCCCCATTAAAATGGAACCGAACAGGGAGCAAGTCACAACCATCCATTGCTAAGCACCTAAAGCCTACATGCAAAACATACATGCTATGCGGTTCAGTACTGATCAAATCGGTCCAAATATGGCTATAAGTGCTACATAAAGGCGCCTGTTGGCCTTAAAATATGACGAACACTATAAAGCAAAGGCTATAATCATAGTCAGATGTACCAATCACTAGTTAAATAACACAAATTCCAAGGGAATCAAGGAATCCAAAACAAAAACAACTCAAAACTACATACAGATCCATTTGTGCCTTATCACTCCCACGGTCAAGGCACAAATCACGTGCTTCACTTGCTATATGACGGTGCCCGAAAGCAATGTAATGTTCTACTTACTACGCTACAAGGCCACGCTCAAGGCCCGACTGGGCGCCAGATCCCACCGCCCGCATTGCTCCCCTTCTCCGCTTGGCGTGGCGCGCTGTCTCCGGCGTGGGGCGTCGTCTCCGGCGTTTGGGGGGATTTTTTTGGCTCACGGGACCTCTTCCTTTCTATTTAGCCTGGGGCTGAGTCAGCTTGGCCCATATCCACCGTGGCGCCAACAAAGCCGAAATCACAGCTGAAACCAGGACTGGGGGTCATGTGCATGGTTTGGATAGATGAGGGAGGTCGTTTCTCTGGTTTTCGGGATCAGGGACGCAAAGCTGACTATCGCAAAAGATGAGGAAGGTAAAGTGGACTTCTTCCTTCCGAAAACAGTAGGGGCTGGTGGCTGCTGCGGCGGGGGCTTTCGCAGAAACGGGAGAGGGACCCCGTGACCAGGCCCAGCCCTCCTGCGGAAGCAAAGCGCATTGATTGGAACCTGTGGCGCCAGCAAACGGAGACAATACAGCCCACCAATGAATACAGACTCCGTTGGGCCCATAGCTTCCGCAGCACCATTCCTTTTGAAGTCTCAAGATCAACAAAACAAGAGCAAGACCGCACTTGCTGCTGGGCCGCTGCCAATGCCATTCGTCATTTTTTTTGACAACTGTGCCATTCGTCATTGAACCTCTTTACGTCCTTCCGTGTTGACAGAGATAAAGATTTGGCGAAAAAGAATCCGCTCAACAGCTTCTTCAACTAAATCCATAAATATTACCACCCTCTATCTTTGATTTCTCGCATGCCAAAGATATAGAACGGAGATGTCTCACCAAAGTGCCAAACAACAAAGAGAGAACTTGGAGGGTGAAGAGATAGCAAGAACGATTTTTAATACTCTAAATGAGGATTTAAAGAGTGGTTCAAGAAGGACCGTGGGAGTCTGGGAGATGCTCTCATGAAACAAACTTTTACTTACCACAAACCGCTTTACTGATGGAAGATACAGGAGGACATCATTTACAAAGGTTTCAAAAGATGGTGGAAAACTTCACTTGCAGGCTACGCCATAAACATGAGGGCTAATGATGTAGGCATTTGACAGTCGGACACTGTCCAGGCTCAGGCTCGAGAACCCAACATCTCTGATGCTTTGTCCGGTTTTCCTGGTGAGATGGCATCCGTCAGCTACAAATTGCTGCACGGGATCAAGCGCGCCTTGAACAAAGTGGAGCAGCGTACCATCTGTGTCACGGACAAAAGCAGCAATCAGTAACGCGCAGTAATACAAATGTAGTAGAAAAAAACGAAATATCAACCACCAGTTATGTTAACACTTTGACGGTGCTTCTATGCTCTTGGAAAAGCTAATTAAATACCACAAATATTGAAAAAGCGCTATTAGTAGCAGAGTGCTAAGAGTAGCTGTTTTGCTGGTTAATCTGGAGTACCTGGTGCGGCAACATGTTCAATGAACACATAGAGGCCATCGGGCTTTAAGACTCGCTTTATTTCTGCACAGAACCATGGCTTTTAGTTGTTAAAGGTACAAAATGGTAGGCATGATAGCATTCTGTTGCAAACAAATGGTGCAATGAAACAGAAGCATGCAGATAGAAATGGAAGAATTGACTAAAGTTAATACTACTACAAAGAATCATGTATCAAGTGTACGTTAAGTTTGTAGAAAATAGCTACAATGAGGAATAATGTATTGCCTTTTATCTGTATTTCCATATTGCCAAAACCAAAGTGAGACCTCTACATGTTGTGATTCGAATAGAGTCACAAAAAAGGAAATAGCCATCATTGTCCTAGCTAATGAAGTATAATTATTACCTCTCAGTGCCATGTCGATGTTATTTACAGAGCACAATACCAGTGTGCCGATCACCGCATCCATGGAATTGTCTTCTGCTGGCAAGGCTTCAGCAACCTAAATAGAATTGCACATCAAATGCAGTTGTTATATTTAACAGGAAAGCAAAGTTTAAGAATGTGAAAATGGATTAATGGACAACATCACAAAAAATGGACAACAATAATACCCCTCTTCTGAATGTGAAGCTTGATGACGGGAGTCCAGCAGACACAGCAGCTGTCCTTGCATAATTCTCCATGTGCTTGTTAGGATCTACTCCAATTACATTAACCCC
The DNA here is from genome assembly GCA_904845875.1 of Miscanthus lutarioriparius. Taxonomy (NCBI): domain Eukaryota; kingdom Viridiplantae; phylum Streptophyta; class Magnoliopsida; order Poales; family Poaceae; genus Miscanthus; species Miscanthus lutarioriparius. The sequence goes on from CAJGYO010000008.1 coordinate 11,342,512, forward strand.
ATCTTCACTTGCATAGTATTTGAAGTTAGGCCCTGTCCCAACACCAAGCTCCAGAATGTTCTTTCCTGCAGGCGACAGTTGAGAAAAGAGCTTTGCTTTGTATCCTGCAATCTGCAATCTTCACCAAGCGAGACGTTTAGCCTGATTATGACTATGACATGGTTATTTAGTACCGATGCACAATGCACTTTTGTTCTTTGAAATAGCAAACACTAGAGACACTTTTGGCGGGCTTTAAGAAGTTTAAACAACAGCAGCACGAGTGCACAAGTATCAATTTCACTTCTTCTTTTTAACAGATAGTAAATATGAGATCATTATTCCCGTAGTCATAATCAAACATTGGCAATTTGGCATTAACATGCATTGGAAGAAATGTTCCATGGTAAGTTGTTATATTATCAGACTGAAACCCAGATATAGAAATAAGTAGCTAACATGTAAACAGAGATGTGGCAGATTAACAGTGGTATTATGTGCAGTCTGCACTAAACCCAGTGATGCTTCCAACTGCTAATCCTAATCTCCTAAGAGCTGGTAGGGATGCTCTTTGCAAACCTATTCTCATTGTCACAAGACTAACTGGTTAGCTTTGAGTACATGATTCATTTATTTTGATTCAGTAGGTAACTGGAAAAGTAGAATCATAACTAGAGACAAAACTGCATACCTCTGCTTCGTATGACTTCATCCCCTGATCCATGGCCGAGGCATAGAACTCCTCATACCAGTCCGGCCTCGACGGGTGCACTCGCTGGAGCATCACCTGCCCATCCAAGTAAACCAAAAGTGGTTATGACGCGCAGGCACTAGGCCGACTAGACGTAGAGAACTTAAACGAGGGGCCATAAGGAGCTCACATCGGGGTCGATGGGCGGAGCGGCCGGAGAAGGAGGGGCGAGGAAGGGAAGGAGAGCCGCAGCCGAGGAGGCACCGATGATGTGCCGCCGTCCACAGCGGCACGGGAGGGCGGCGAGGATTCGGCCGCGGCGGGGCACAGAAGTCGAATGCCGCCGCCCGCCGGCGGGGGGCATCGGTGGTGGCGCGACCTGGCAGAGCATGGACGGCGTCTCGCTTCCGCTTCCGTGCCTAATCCGGAGTGAACGTTGGATCCGTAACCCAACTCTGAAAACGTATTTCACTTTACTTCCACAGCATAGTGTTTCCTCGGTAGAGCCCAACAACCGACGACACACATGTTTGAGTAGGCTGAGCCCATTATCCTGAATATAGGCTTTAGTTCGTAGACAACCCATCTGAAAATCACTCGCCCAAGCTGTAAATTGGACAGCCCCACTGCTATCTCTTGCCACAATACCGATCCCAGCGGCCCAAGTTCAAATTCAAAATTAAAGAAGCCGTCTACATTCACCTTAATTCTTTTGTCCAAGTTCGAAACAACTTATATACTCCGTATATGGTAGGAACCCAAAGGAGTATATTTCTGTTATATATACCTAATAATAAATAGGCAAAATTCCATCCTACTTTTTGGTCCATCTATTTATTTGGTTCGTCTTCCTCTAACTACCGGATAATAGAGAATTTCTTTTGTCCGAATTATATATATATAATATAACCCATGTTCAAACGAGCTAGAATATCTCTTATCGAGCTAGTCCGATTCCAAAACATATAAGGCAAAATTTCTCTTTATTTTTTTGTCCGGCCCTTACCTACCTACCTGTACTGACGATGGAAGTCTCGTAAAATCTATATATGTCTGTGTTTTCCACGTTTGTGGGAGTCCAGTTTTCGTTTGAGTACGTACGTGACGTGGTTTGCCTCTAGGCCAGTTTGGGTTCTACTTTGGTCTTCGCGTGTATAGAGAAGAGGCACAATCTAAATCTGAGTATCCTTTCTCCTCGAGACTTATTTGTAGAAATTATTCTTTTTTGGATTTTGCTGTTGGAGAAGATCAAAATTAAATATTGAAACATTGCTTGTATTTTGTGTTTTATTATTGGAGGTAGTCTAACATGCACGGGAGGTAACATGGAATCCTAGATGAGGTGGAACACGTGTTTCATTGGGAAAACAAAACGGATGCTTGTTTGGTTGGGAAAATTATAAATAAAACAGGTAATAATATAGTTGAAGCTTGGCGTTCGGATCGAAGAAGGCATGAGCACATGCATCCATATCGTCACGAAAAAAAAGATTTTTTTTTCTCAATCACGAAAAAGATTTGCGCGTTTTTGTATTAAGCATAAGAATAGTTTGTTACATCTCGGGTGGTTTACAAGATTAACACTGAGCGTACCCACCCTGCTCAGCTTCTTCTCTAAGCTATTACTCGTTGAATTAAACAACCTAGGTGCCTCGTGCCGGCCTAGACCCATAGCTCTGCCTGAAGTTTGATGGTTGCCTTGATCGTCGGAAATGTGGTACTTTCGGTGAAACAACGCGCATTACGTTCTTTCCAGATTTCCCAAGCGATTAAGCGCGAACATGGAGTCTGCGCCTCTTGCAAATGACGCCGCCAACGCCGCCAAAGAGCTCTTCAGGTCGCCACCGATCGACAATGGCGCCCGGTGGTTGTTTCGGTCGGAAGTTGCCCCAAGCGTCGTGGCTGCCTCGAACCACAACCGCTGGCGAAGGAACATTCGACGATGATGTGATCAATGGTTTTGGTTCGATCGCATGTGAAAGGTGTGTCGTGTGCATTGTCGGCGGCGAACCGCCACCCGAGAAACAACTTGACCTTGAGCGGCGCCCCACACCTCCCAAATCCGGACGCAGCCGGAATGGGGTGAGAACCGAGATGTAATGCCACGATAAGCCGATGGGACCGAAGCTCCGTCGGACTCCCCATCGCCAGACGAGGCGGTCCGGTGCGTCCGTGAGGACGATGTCCTCAATCACGCGCTGCGACTGCAAGTATTCGTCTTTGGACAGTTACTTCGCCAGATATGGTGCGCACCCAATGCTGTCCGTGAGTGCTTCCGCCACTGTTAGCCTACAGATGACTCGTTTGGGGACAAAGTGCATCAAGGTGGGCGCCATTTCTCTGATTGACACCCCATGAACCCAGTTGTCTTGCCAGAACAGAGTATTCCGGCCATTGCCGATGATTGTGTAAGTTGATGCTTGGAAGAAGGACCTCGCTTCATTAGATTACTGTAGTGGCAGCGATGTCCAAGCTCTATCGGCGTCAGTCTTCTGAAGCCACATCCACTTTGCTTCGAATGCCGTTGCCTGGAGTTTCAGGTCTGTGATTCCTAGCCCCCCGAGCTTTTTTGGCCATGTGCATGTCTTCCAGGCCACCATGCATTTCCCCCTGACATCGCCGTTATTTCCAGTCCATAGGAATCGTCTACATATTGAGTCGATCTCTGCCCGTGCCCATGGAGGCAGACCATCATCTATCATGAAGTAGACAGGGATTGCGGTCAGCATCAATTTTACCCATATCAGCCTCCCACTTCTGGCCATGAGGGGGCCATGGCATGCAGGCAGTCTCCGCGCGACGGCGTCCACTGTCTTCCGGACGTGTTCTTTGGGCAACTTGGTTGTGCTTAGGGGCAGCCCGAGATAGCGGATGGGGAAAGGCATCACTTGGCAGCCAAGCACCAGTCAAACATGTTCGATGGCGTCCTCTGCCCCATGTATGTTGGTAATCGAGCATTTGGCCATGTTGGTCTTTAGCCCTGAGGTGTCCGTGAAGATTTGCAGAATCCCCTTTATGGCCAGGGCCTTGTTGGCGTCCGGGTGCGCGAACAGTATGACATCATCGGCATAGATGCTGCATTAGAACTTGATTCCATCCGTGCTCATACTGCGCAGTACCCCCTGCTCTCTCGCCGTGCTGAACAATCTTCCGAGCACTTCCATGGCTATGATGAATAGCAATGACGATAGTGAGTCACCTTGCCGCACCCACCGTCGATGTCTGATCGGCTTCCCTGGCTGACCGTTTAGTAGGATGTTGGAGGTTGCCGACGAAAGTAGAGTGGTTATCCAACGCCTCCAGCACGGGCCAATCCCCATCGCCTGGAGCACAGCAAGCATAAATGGCCACTCGACAGTGTTGAAGGCCTTTGCCATGTCCAGTTTAAGAAGGATCTTGGGTATCTTTTTCTTGCGCAGAGAGCACCGCCGCCTCCTCGCACGCGATTTTGAAATTGTCGTATGGACCTTCCTCGGATGAAGGCATTTTGATTGGGTGAGATCAAGTCGTTCATCCTGGGCGCTAGCCTGAGAGCAAGAATCTTGGACACCAATTTTGCCAAGCTGTGTATCATTGTTATCGGCATGAATTGGGATGGCTCGTTGGCGTCCGCTGTCTTCGGCAGTAGGACGATCAGAGCACCGTTCAGCCTGCCAAATGCCCTGGCATCTCCAAACAGCGCCGCATTGATCCCAGCGACTACCTGGTCCTTGATTACGTGCCACGCAGACTTGTAGAACGCTCCTGTGAAACCATCGTGGTCGGGTGCTTTGTCGAGGCGGCGCTATGAATCGCGACCAGTGTTTCCTCTTCGCCATGGTTGCTCCAAGTGCGATAGGTCACTTGCGAGATACCGAAGCTGCTCAAAGTCGACTACCCCGGCCAGATCGTCACGACATCGAACACCGCCATGAAGTGGTCGGCATCGCTACCAGCCATGGTGTCGTGGTCCGATGTGAAGGTGTCACCTACCTTCAACCCGTAACGATGTTACGCCTTCTTCTACCTCTTGCCAACAAGTGAAAATATTTGGTATTTGCATCTCCGTCTGATAAATAGCGTACTTTGGCCCTCTGCCTTGCTATCGTTCGGTCCAGTGAGGATAGGCCGAGGCATTTGTGTTTGAGCTTGGCACGCAGCTCCGTCTCTGAATCTGATAGTGCTCTCTTTTCAGAGATCTGATCGAGTTTCAGTATGATCACTCTGGCCATCAGCAGCTGCTCGCGCACCAACCCAATCCTGCGCATGGCCTAGCTTCGCAGTTCCTTGGCCAGCTCCTTGAACATGATGTCCAACCTTACGATCGGATCATGCACCAAGTCAGGACAGCTCCAGCCCCGTTTTAGTGCATCTTGGTAATCTGGGAAGGTGGGCCAGAAAATCTCGAAGTGGAATCTTAGCTTAGTGTAGGCTATCAGGCTTGTTTGGAGCAGCAACGGGCAATGATCAGAGGCGTCTGATGCGAGAGCCTATAGGTGGCAGTCTAGGAACCACTCTTCCCAATCAAGCGATGCCAGGGCACGATCAAGCATCACCATGGTCGGCTGCTCCCTTTCATTACTCCAAGTATACCACCGTCCATGGAGATGTATGTCTAGCAGCTGTAGAGCAGCCACCGTTTGCCTAAAACGCTGCATCGTCCTTCTGTTGATGCGACTGTTGTTCTTGTCAGAATCATGTAGTATTAGATTGAAGTCCCCAATGATGGCCCAAGGCCCCTGGCATTGGTCTCTGATCACTTCCAACTCCTCCAGGAAGTGGTCCTTGGTGGCTTCATCGTGCGGGCCGTAGACTACGGACAACCACCATGGATCTGCGCCATGCGTTAACACCTTGATCGTGGTGGAGTAGCAACCAATGTGCGGCTCCTGCAGTGCGACATCTGGAGAGCGTGCTGCCACAATTATCCCGCCCCTGGTGTTAGCCGCTGGCACATACGCGTAATCAATGTAATTCATTCCCAGCATGGAGGCTATTAGCCATTGGTTTACAGATTGTAGTTTTGTCTCAACTAGACAAACAACATGGGCGTGCACGTCTCTCATCATTGTGCGCACGTTGTCCCGCCGGGCTCTATCGGTGAGCCCGCAAACATTCCAACACACAATGGTTGTGTTATCCATTGTTGTTGTCGACCGGGAAGCGAGCTGTTTAAGCCCGCGCACGACGGCGCCTCCTGCGGCCGCCGATGTGGCCATCGTTCGGGAACAGTTCCCTAAGCGCCTCGTCGTCCTCTGGGTTGTTTCCGAACAAGGCATCGAATTTGTTCCTGGCAGTGGATGCGGAGAGTGGGGAAGTGTGTCCAAGGCATTTGAGCACCAGATACTCCCCACGCTTGGACGCCGGAATCCACGACAGACTCTGCGCCGCGATCCTCCGGCTTCGCGTTGGCCTTTTCCTAGGCATTTCTGCCGCCTTGACTGGTGATGGGCGCTTCAGTAGCGCCGTAGGCTTGGGCCTCTTGACCTTCACCGCGAATGACTTGAACCTTCGCTACGCCGATGCCATGTCCTTCGGCGGCGATGGTGTAGTGCGCTCCGGCCTATTGACCGGTGGCGTTATAGCCCCCTATTCCCCGTCCGGCACCGTCCGGTCCCATGTCGGCGATTGGTGGGCTGTTGAACGATCGCATCAACTGCTACGGCCTGACTGGCCTCCTAGGCCCCATGGGCAGGTGGGCTGTTGGACTGAGGTGTGCTCCCTTCATGGGTCGGCGGCAGCGGGCTTTTGTCCGGCCCACCCTCCGCCTGTGTCTGGTCCCCCTGTGTCGACGTGGCGGCGTCCTTTGCCTTGGCTGCTTCTTTGGCTGCCAACGGACCATCATCGACATCGTCCACCACTAGGTCCCCTGAAACGGATGTGATTTGAATCTGTACCGGTTGCGGGATCGATATCGCTTCATCTGTCGCTGCTGTCAGGTCCCCGCCGTCCGCTTCTATTGTGACGTTGTCTGCCGCCGCCTCCGGTATTTCCGGCGCGAACTGGGTGATTGGTGGCCCCTTGTCCTGGAGCTACTCATCGGTGGCCAGCTGGCCTCCCTAGGCATCCTGATCTTCTACCAGGTGGGCTAGCTGGGGAGTAGCTGTCCCGGTGCCCCCCATACTGGTGGCAGCAGAGCGGTTGTCAGCCTTGGCAATCTCTGGCTGGGTTGGTGCTGCTTCTTGTCTCTTAGCTTGCTTAGGACGCCAGACTTGCCACGGCGCCTGGAACTGCTTTCTGCTTTTTTGACCGGGGCGAGGCTGTTCGTAGCTTCCGATTCGCTGGGGAATAGGTACACGAGCCTTCCCGTGTGGGCCTAGCCTTTGGTGTGCTGGTACACGCCTGCGCGGGCCCTGGCAGTCTCGGTTTCTGTCCTGCCCGCCACCGCCTGATGTCCCTAGAGCATTGCCATCCGGCTCGCCACGGCGGCAGGGGAAGGGGTAGATCTCTGTGCCGGAGTCACGGTGGCCGTGGTGATGCCTGCTATTCCTAGCGTCCTCGGCTGGGTCGTCGGACGAGGATCCATCACCCCTGTAATCCGGCTACGACGAGTAGTCATGAATGCATCTCAGGTGGACGATGATCCTGTACCGCAACGTGTCCTTCTTCCACAGGAATGGTTGAGTCCCGTGGAATCTGACCCCTCCGGTCTCCGCTGATCTGACCTCATGCTCTGTGACATTGAGCCATAAGATTTGTGGCAGGGAGCTCAGCTTATTTGTCCATGCTGTGAGGCGGAATGAGGATAGGTCGTCGCCAGCGGTCGTGATTGGCTCGATGCTCTGTATCTAGCAGTACGACACGAGGAGCTTGGCTACGGTGTCTTCACGCCAGACGTGCGGCGGCACCCCCTCAAGCTCGACGGTGAGCTTGTACTGTAGCGTCGATAGGTTTGCGTGCGCCAGTCGAGTCCATGGTAGGAGCACCCGCGGCGTGTCGTTGAGCTGTACCGGCGATGCCGCCCGCACCCGGTCCTTGATCGCCGGTGAACTGCACAAGATGATGATTTGCTCCGGGTAGAACTTCTTGACCCGGACATCGTCCGCCGCCACCCCTGATGCGGCCATGACCACCAGCAGAACCTCCGATGTGGAGCATCCAACGGTGAACCCGCTCGGCTGCGCGATGAGGGCTAGGTGCAGCGCCGTCTCCGCGGAGTCCGTGGCCAGTTCGCGCTGGATGAAGCACTCAGCCTCCCGCGGCCTAGTGGCCGAGTAGCCAGGTGGGTGCCCCATCGACGAACTCGGATGCAGGCTCCACAGAGGATCGGTCGGGGAGTGGCAGCGGCTCGAGAGGTGGCGTCGGGCCCCTCGCAGCTGACCCCCGCGGCGTGGTGGAGCCATCGCGGCGCGCCCTGATGAATCTTCGCCCCGCCGGCCTGTCCCCGCCGCCGGCGTGGTCTCTTGGCCGCTTGCAGTCCTTTGCCAGGTGGTGCAGACTGTGGTAGCGGACACACCGGTGCGGCAGACGGCACGTGGCCACCCTGTGACTGTAGGAGAGGCAATTGAGGCAGCAACCATCGAATTCCGGTGGGATGCGGCGGCCAAGCTGGGACTGGGGCTGTCTTTGCGACGCTCTTGGCGGAGGACGGCCCTCGTCACGCGAGAGCACCTTCTGCCAGCCATTGGCGTCCGGCGGGGTGGCTCGTCTCTAGGGCCCCAGCCGTCGATGGGCGGGGTCCCTCTCCGCTGCCTGAGGGCCGATCCTCTGCGTCGCCGTGGCTCTGCCCGTCCCCCGCCGAGCCGCTGCCCTGGCGCGACGGCAGCGGCGGCTCTACGTCTTGGTGGGTGCGCAGTGACTCGCCTCGGTCGCGGTCTCCCCCGGGCCTTGGCTGTCAGGCTGCGCACCCGCGCGACCCGTCGAGGTGGCCTCGCACCCACGGCGTGCCACGTCGAGGTATGAGGCAGCCTCCGGCGAGCTGCAGTCGAAATCGGTGTCGGAGTCGTAGGAGTCCATCTCCCACCATTGTGACTTGCCCCTTCCCACCGACCGTGCCCCTGGGAAGAAGGGCTCGGCGTCTAGGGAGAGGGGGAGGGGGAGGAGGCGGCGTCCTTACCTGAGGCCGGCGAGGTGAAGGTGGCTGGCGGCGCCTGAGCGGTCGCCGGCAGGGCTGGGGATGGGGAGGGGGAGGGAGGAAGTGGTATGCGTACGCGCGCCCATGGGTACACGTTCCTGATTGATATTGCATGGAACGTCTTGATATCTGACCCCGCCTGCTCCAAGCAATTGGCTCCCGGAAACACGCGACGCTCGTAGCTCAACAATTTCCGACGAAAAGGACGCTAATCACACGCCATACCTCCAGGCTCTAGATCTTAGTGAAGGAACTCCATGCGAAGCACCTGCGCGCCCACACATACTCCTCGCACACCCACGCCGCCGTATAGTAGCAGAGAGGAAGCTAGATGGGTATAACATGCTAGTGGACGTTAATAGGTACAACTTCTTCCTGGCCATCTCCGAGAGGATGAGACCGGTTGGTGGAGTTGGACATAAGAGCGAGGTTAATAATACAACCAATTGCTGGCGCTATAAATTTTTGTAACCTACTCCTCAATTTATTCATATAATAGTTATATCTCCACTATTAATATATGGCTCACTTATCTATCTTATAAAGTTTTTTAATTCTTGTGTCTAAGCTGGTCGTGGCCCTATTTATTTATCTTATAATCCGTCTTTTTCAGCTTGTTTTTTTACAGGAACAGTGTTTTCCTCTCACAACAAATTAGTCGGAACAGTGTTTTAGCTTGTTTTTTTAGCAAAGTGAACGGGGCCTATCCGCTTCTCATCTCTTTCCTTCTATCTCTTCTCTACCTCAGCATTCAGTCTGTTTGCAGCCCTTTAACCCTGATGGACAAGTTTTTTTTTTCACGCGGCAACATAGCGAACACGACGAAGATCAACTAGGAGTGGACGATCTGAGCAACCTTTTCTTGGGGATGATGCAAATCGCACTGATGGCACTCGAACCTCTCGGCTATCGCAACCACCGTGGGAGCTAGCCAAGCGGTGGCAAGCTATGGGCATCGGATTTGCAAATGAAACACGTGGCACCAGTGCGTTGGCTGCCAACGTATTCCTCCGTTTCTTCACGCTAAGTTGGCTCAAGTCTTCGACACCCGTGGCAACGCACGAATAATTTTACTAGTTATTATAAAAAATATATTTCTTTGTGGTCCAGCACAGCCTTGGATCCTCTCTCTCCAGCAATCACTTGTGACCAGTTACCACTATGCTCTCTCTCAAAAAAAGTTACCACTATGCTACAAAATATCTTATCCGTGTTTATTTGCTTCTACTCGTGTCGGTAGTATTTGAACTCATGGATATCTACGAGTATATTTGCTGGCTGCTCCAACACGAGTCAACATAGAGTCGGCAGTTTTTTTAAAAAAAACAGTTCTTATCAGCCAGCCAACAGTGTTTTTCTCTCATAATAAACCAGCACCAGTCAGGCTTATCAGCCCAGAAATCAACTAACGAACAGACCGATAGAGTCGGACAGAAATTCATATTCTTGACCCCAAAAGAATTAGTATTTTTTTTAAAATAATCAACATCTCTTGAAGCCAAACAACAATGATAAATATTGAGAAATCCGTGTTTTGGGCGGTAGCAGCATGAGAATTTTACCTCTCCGCGCCTGCTCCCTCCTCCGCTCGCTCCGGCTGCCCCCCATAGCTCGCTCTGTGACAGAATCGTCTAATCTAATGTCTCTCAGGAATACTTCTCTTCCATTAGACATTAATTACCCAAGAGATAACACTAAACTACGTAGTTCCGTCGAACACACCCGGGAGAACCCGAAAATCCATATTTTTCAACAAGATCATAAATGGGAGAATAAAGTTTACAACATTTTAGCCATTTCTTACACCATTTTTCATGCAACATCAGAGTATAATATTAATTATTTATAACAGCGGAATATAATCATATTATCAGAGTTTCAGCGGAAATAAAATCATTTAATGACAAGTTAAACATTAACATGATGATCCGTTATATACATCATAACGGGTTATAAGTTTTTTCATTGTAAAATATTTTGGGTGGAAGTTTTAAATAAACTCTATGTCTGCAACGTTAAGAAAATCCTTGCTGAGCCCACCAGGAGGTTTTCACACACAAGTGTCAGTTCCACATGTTTCTGTCACCTGCAACAGGTTAGAACAAACCCTGAGTACTCAATTGTACTCCTCAAGACTTACCCGTCAGAGGAAAGAAAAGACCCCAAGAATATGCAAGGCTATCTGGCTTGTGGGTTATTACATCTGCAGAAAGCATTACTAAGCGTGCATCCTTATATTCAATTTTATTAGCAGTCACTATTAGTTCATTAACTAACCAATCTATATAAGCACATGTGCTACTTTCAAGCAGGCGGTAAACATTTAGAACCATTTTATCATCTTTCATATTCCAGTTCTTACTATGGTGCTAGATCGTAGCCAAGTCGTACCGTATCATACGACGATTCACGAACCAATATATCCTAGCAGGGTACCCCGGAACACACGCCCCGCTTGTACTCTAAGCACAAGCAAGACCAACCCACCACTCTCCTGTCAAGTGGTCCAGGTCCCCGTCCAAACTTAGACTCAAGCCCCCACTCCTGAGTCCCGGACCCAGTGTCGTGCTTAGACCTCCACCATCCCCGCCTCCAATCAATTGGTCCAAAAAGAACCAGAACCCACGATAAGAGAGCAACGAGCCTTCCCGCTCCTATAAGCAAGTATGTGCTTAGGATAATAAGTTTGTGACATGACTAGAATCCACAGCAACAGATGATCCTCAATCGACACATGCGGGACAAATGCAACTAGAGCCTCGCTCAGTTACCTAACCAAGTCCGAATCCAAATCCAAAGTATGGACCCGCACGGTCTCCAATTATTATCCACATATATTCCATGTGATAGTAACATGATAATAGTAACAGTAATATATTTCATATCTCTCGCGAGTGACAGGCAATCACTCGACTTCTACCGGAGTCCTGTAGCATAGCAATCTACACGATCCTGTCATCATAGGATAAGGATATATATGCAAGTGGTTTTCATTCAACTCCTTAAAAATTAATGCACAAGCATGAAATAAAGTGCAGAATAATATGGGTTATGCATGGGGCTTGCCTAGGTAAGATATAACCAAATATTAACAATCTATCATGGCGACATGATCAATAAGGCACCATCTTTTCTGCTACTCTGGTCGACTCCAGATCCATTGTTGGTCCTATTACGACATTCGTGGATACACACGGAAAATATAATTAATCAACGGCAACCGCAACGCTTAAAATACGATTACACCGCTAGGCTAACGGGCTAGCTCTGACAACTAACTAACGTACTAGGCCACGTATCCACGTTGTCGAACAAAGCGTTAATTTCCCAAAATGTTTTAGTTATAAAATTCCTAGGTGTTTCTTTATTTTCTTTTATTTACTATATGTATAACTAAGGCTCATCAGTTACCTCAGCAAACTAATTATTTAGAAGCTACAAAAATTACAGCGAGCACCTAATAATACGAGGAACTTACGGTGAAATTTCTAGGGTCAACACTATCACCAATTCATTACAACAATTCCTACAGGTTCATATTTAACAATACTAAGTATCTCAAATTAATTAGCTAACTCCTGGAAATGTCACGAAACTACGTGAACAAGATATACTAGCAGATAGACAATGATTTTAGGATTCTAACAAAATTAATTTCATAATTTTTGAATCTCTACACAAATTTGTATTGAATTTACAAATTTACTTTAGAGACTAAATTAGAAAAAGCTTAGAAAACGAAAAGGGCTGGCGATGACAATTCCAGCCCAGCAACCCAACGGGTGGCCGCGCGCGTAACAGGCAGGCCCAGCCAACAGCCCACGGAAGAAGCTCGCGCGCGCCCAACACATTTGCAAAAGAGGGCTCATACTCTCACGATTTCAACTACACCGTGCTACACTGTTCCATCAATCTCGACTTTTACACAAAACACCTCGGGGAACACCGTTTTCGCAATGACCGGGTCCCCGCTACGCCCACGTGCGCCGACGCGACTCCGGCCGGCACCGCACGACCACGTCGGCCTACAGAGACCCCAATCTACATGCCAGTGAAGCCGACCGAGACATCCAAACCTACGCGCGGCAGTAGAAATCGGTAGCACGTCCAACTATGCACTAATTTCACCTACCCACGTCGACGAGGAATCCGCGCAGCGGCGCGATTGGTCCGGCGGGCCTACGCGCTAACGGAGGAGTAGCAGTGGCGGAGAAGCATCCGGAGCTTACCATGGTCCGCGCTGTGGTGGCGGTTGAAGCCGGGGAGGGTTGAGGTGACCCGGCCACGTGAGCCCGAGCATGGCGGCGACGGTCCCGTCGCGTCACCGCATTAGCGACGAGGGTCCTGGCCAAGACAATGCGAGCACTGGCTAAAGGTGGTCAAGGCGAGCCTAGAAACACCCCCAATCAAACCTACCTCCGGGTTGGGGACTTACCCCTGAGCGATGCTCTGTTTCAGAGATAAGATGGTCGACGGCCATCAATTCGTCAAATTGACAGTAGGTAGGTACTCGGCCGGGAATGGGGAAGGTAGGGTGTCTAGCTGGCTCCCTAAGCCGCGCACTAGTGCAGGCAATTGGCCCGAGGAGCCACGAGCTAGCAGAGCCTACCGACTGTGGCACGAAGCTCTGGCCGCGGTGGTTGCGCGAAAGAGTAGGTGAACAAACACAAGAGGGTTAAGACGGCGGCCTCGGCCACTAGCTGCCACCAACACGTGCACCCAGCGATGCGACGGACAGGCTTGGCACGGTGTGCATGACTTGAAGCAGCCAGACCCGAGCGGCGTGCCAACGTCGGCTAGCTGATCAAGGCGGGCAGGGAGGTGTCACATCGCCACTGGAGCCGGAACCGATGACCTAGACACGACGAACGTAGGATGGCTCGAATGCTCAACGCAGTAGGTGGATTGAAGGGTGAGGCGGGCGCCACGTCGGCCAAGTCCAAACTGCCGCGGCCACAACATGCGCCACGCGCGGCACTGCGGCCAGTCGCCTAAGCACGACGGGCGCAAAGCAGCGAGCCAAATTGCAGCCGATGCGCGACATCACCCCTATGCGTGAGCTGGGCAACGACAGCGGTCCGACCATAGCCTACGCGGCGACAGTGGCGCACGCGGTGCGTGGTGGTCGCCTCCACGGGGCTGAGCAAGCACAAAAATGATGAGCACGGATTTTAAAGCTAAGCGAAAATGGCTAATTACTTTGCCTAAAGTGCGACCGCTTAAACTCGTCGATAGTTCTTGGTACCCGGTTCCTAACGAGACCTTGGTTATGATCAACGAACAACTGCGGAGGGAGGTTAACGAGTGCCAAGTTAAGCTTATCACCGAAATGCCGGTTCGCGCACAGAGAGCCAAAGACATGTCCTCAATGTGTTCTAGCAAAGTTCGGTCAATTTTGAGAGGGAAACGTGACACCCAACTCAACCCCAACCTATGCTACGCCCAAGTGTTTACTTAGGAGCAATCAGTGGTGCAAAAACACGAAGCTGTTGTTTAGATGCTTTTGCTAGAATTTGAATGCCGAAATCGCATTGTCTACTCTTTTAGACTTAGGAAAAACTAGGGTTCAGTTCGGGCTAACAGTCATTAGCACTTTTGTCTTAACTTTTAAATGATCTAAACCCTAATAACTTTAACCAACAATTATTTCATACAAAAGCACATACTCCATGCTAACCCATAGGAGCACAATATTAAATCACTATCTAAGTATGTTTCACAAAATAATTTACCGAAGATAGCATTCTAAACATAAGTCATTAGGTTGTCGACTTAACCGTGAAGAGTGGATTACATTTCAATTTGATTTCCCTCCCCATCAAATGAGACACTCGAGTTCGTTATCATCCCCTACAAGTTTAAAATTTTAAAACCCGAGAACTTGTTTTTGTTAACTTCTTTTAGACCTTGATTCTAGGTTCTAAACGAGCTCGTAACACCAGAGGTGTTACACGCTCGCTCCGGCCGACACCCACCCTAGCGGTGCTACGCCGCTATCCGTCTCCTTCATCGTCCCTCTCTCCTGTTACCTCCGCTCACCTACTCCCCTGGCGCCACATCACGCTCGCACCGGCCTGCCCACGATTGCCACCCACCTCGGCGGCGCTCGACTGCCACCCATAGGCCAGGGCGCATCTGGCGGCAGCGCCCCCTCCTGTCTGCGACTCCACCGGCGGCGCGGCCCCATCCCGACCTCGACTACCGGCGGTGGCGCCCATGCCTACCGGAGGTAGAAGAGACGAGAATGGGTTCGATCTTTATTTCGATAGGTTGTCTTTGACATTTGTGAATAATTTGACATATATTTCTCTAGTATCTGCGATTCATAAAAAAAATTGTAAATTTTTCTGAAAAAATTGGCATATATTTAAAGCAGAAATTGCCTTATCCCAAATTACATTACTCTCTCCAATAAGTAACAGCGAAGGAATCATTGTAAATACAGTAATAAGACAGTGTAGATATAGTTAAAAGACATTGTAAATGCATGGACAAAAATCAGGTACGTGACAGGAGGTTCGAAAACACGCTAGACAGATTCTAAATATTTGATGAATGGTAAAACCCCTATTGAAACACATACCAAACACTTCCCATTAATATAGCGTTTTTTTCCCAAGCAAAATATATCTTTTTTCTTTTTTATATTAAGTTTAACAGCTCATAACTTTTTTATTAGGGTGGACACGTATGCAAGCAAGACCTTTTTGTTCTTAACACCAATCGCTCTCCTGCTTGTATGGCCGCATTCCTGCAAATGCAAGCAAACTTTACTGATGACCTGCATGGTAGTTCTCCGATCTCAAATGTCACAGCAAAGAGCCAACAAACGATCCAGTGGTGAGCTTGGCCACCCGGGCTCGAACCCGGTGCTAAGCAAGTATTTCCGTCGGTTACAATGGGAATCGAGAAATCCTCCTCGTTTCAAAAAAAAAAAAAAGCAGCACCTTTTGGCAGATTTTCGTTGTTGTATTAACTACAGAGTGTGTGGATTCACTTGCTAAAGTTTAGTTCGGGTCACATTAAATTGATGTCAATCATGAGAATTAAACATGAGCTAGATATATAAAACTAATTATATAAACCATGACTAATACGTGAGATGAATTTATTAAGCCTAATTAATCTATGTCACATCAAATATTTGGATGTTCATCTTGCTAATTAATCCGGGTCACATCGGATCTTCGTCTTGCGAGAGCAGTGGGGAGTAATAATTAATATAGCGCGGCGAGAATGAAACCTTTAGCTTTGTCGTCTTCCCATGAAGATCATGAAATAAAGCTGGTTCAATGTTGAAGTACGGTACGTCGTCCTGCAACCTGCATACATGAATTAATCCTCCAACAAGGTACATTTGTCTCCGCATAAATCGTGGAAGCTAGCTTAGCTCAGAGATATCATCGAACTACTAACCGCATGCATTAATCCTCTCTCTGCTGGAGCTAGGGAGCTTGGCCTTACACACACTGCTGCTGCACTGTCACGTTTTGATATTTCTCCTTGCTTCTCGTACTGTTTCATCAAAACTGACACGAAAGGAAAAAAAAAAGCAAAAGGCGTCCGCGGAGAGACAGGACCGTCATAGTACCCTTCAGATTCGTCGTAGGCTGTCTGTTGCCCAACATGACGTGACACGTGTGGGTTCGGCAGGAGGTCTGATGACTGATGCTTGCATGTACCGTGGCCGCTAGTCTTTCGAGTTTCGATTGGATGGCTTCTAACTTTTCTCCGTGTCCGTGGCCTTGGATTTTACAGGGTTACTGCCTTGCAAGTCCTTTTATGCCGCTGCCGATGTAAAACGTGACCTGTAGTCCTGTGCTCGCGTACTAGGCAGTAAAAAGTTGTTTGCGCCATGTTTAGTTCCACCATATTCTTAACTTTGGTACTATATAAAAAAAAAATTTCCGTCACATTAAACTTGCGGTACATGCATGGAGTGCTAAATGTTGACGAAATCAAAAACTAATTGCACAGTTTGGTTGTACTTTGCGAGACGAACGTTTTGAGCCTAATTAGTCAACGATTGGACAATTATTACCAAATAAAAATAAACGCTACAGTGTAGCTAAAGTGTTCGGTTTTTCCGGCGGCGCCGACTCGGTGCTGAACTAAACATGGCCTTGGATCGAGCCGATTCTTGGCCGATGCAAGTACTCTTACACCGCTCTGCATTCATTCACTTCATGTCTGCCGCCGGTGCTGCTACATTATACATTCACCGTACTCGTACGTACTCCGAACGTACTTAAGATGAGACGAGCTCCGTTTCAGCCGACCCTAGATTGTTCAGCCGGTAAACACTCTCAAAATGGCAGAATGGATGGCAACTAGCTTATGGGCACAATGCAACACTTGCGTGCAGAATGAATGCAGTGCGTTTCATTTCGCTGTTTTTTTTTCGCGTTTTTTATCGACTGATGATGATTGTGACGAGGCAGCAGCGTACGTAAGGCGACAGTTTCACATGCATGTGCCGCAAAAAAAGTGGCATATAGACAACAGACGTTCCCTTGTAGTAGTACTCCTATGTGTATAGGCAAATGCAACGGTACCTCTCGATCGATCGCTCACAAGAAAATGCAATGAGCGGCCTAGGGCGGGCTTGTGGTAGACCTGTCAGTACCGCAGCGTCAAATCCATGCAGGCCAGGGGGCCGTGCTGCGCGCTGCATGCATGCATGCACCCAACACTCTTAAAGACACATCTCGTCAGCCCTCAGCACCACCTCGCTTTATAGACGCTCACCAACCTTCAATTCGCTCTCCCTCGCTCCTCCATACTAATACGATCGAACTCAACAAAACGCAGACATTGATCGGCTTGTCGTCCATTCTAACGCCACGCCCACATACTCCTGTATATAGAAGCAGCTTGTGCTTGTCTCGTCTTGCAAGATGAAGCTTCACAGTCACAGCTAGCATTACGCAGCAGGACCTTTCGTTCTCTTCCTCCTCTGGTAGCTCTCCTCTTTCTACAGCCATGCATGCATCTCATCAGTGTGTTGTATGCATCATCTTGTTGCTTGCCAGCAGCTCGATCGTGTGCTCATCAGCTAAGCAAGTGATGCAATATGGCAATGTATCTTCTGTACATTCAGATTCAGCAGCTGCATTCATCAGTTCGTCATAAGTATTTCATCTGAGGGCTTGCATGTGGGGATGAGGTTGTATTTTGTTATGTAGCCAAGGATGACTTGCCGGCCGATGCCTCGATCGATCCCTCATCCCTACTCGGGAACAACGTCGCATGCATGATGCATGTGTGCATATGCTGCAAACTGTGAGGCCGCATCATCGATCGACCGGCAGGTTCTTCTCTTTGGCTACACGATGGCCTCGTTCTCTCATGCAGGACCTCAGATGGTGTGATCCTCCGGTCAGTTCTTTTTGTGCTTTTTTTGGTCTTCAGTTAGTCTAAGAAGTGATCAAGGTAATAAGCATACAAAGCAGCTTGCACATTTCTGAATTAAATCTCCAATAATCACTTTTTGTTCGCGCTTTGTTTCTTTGAGTTTCTTATTATATGTGGCAGGTACCACAGTCCTGGTGGGTGGGGATGATGAGTACTACATGCGGCTTGGAGGGAGCTGCAGATTTTCGTACGTACGAGATCGGATTCAGATGGCTGATAGATGTGGAGTTTCCATTCTCTGAAACGTGTACGGAGTCTCCTTTGCTGTCTTTCTTGTTCTTTGGGCGCCGTGCAGAGACTGCAAGGCGCCGGAGATGACAGTAGCGGAATGAAGCTCCGATCCTCAGCAGTTTAGGACGAACTGATCCTAAGTAATTAGTATCCCTGACCAATGTGCGTTCTCAAGTCTATTTTTTTTTTAAATGCTGGATGTTTTATGATTTTTTTTTCTATAAGTGGCACCTCACCTCGCTCTACCAGCAAGCGAGCCATCTTGGTTCTCCTACGGGAGCAAGCCAAATCTTTGCCCCATACAAGTTCTTGAACAGTTTATGACGAGCTAATCTTAAGTAATTAGGATCTCTGATCAATGTCCGTTCTTAAATGTAACGCTTTCTTTGTTTCAAAATGTTGAGTATTTTAGGACGCTTTTTTCCGCTAGGAACACCTCAGCTCGCTCGGCTGGGCGGTTGGCACGAGCAACGAGAAGCTTGCCTAGCTAGGCGGGTGCGCCATTTTGGTTCTCCTACGAGAGCAAGCCGAATCTCGCCCGCACAAGCTTCCGAGCAGTTTAGAATGGACTAATCTTAACTAGCTGGGTTCTCAAGTAGGTTAATGCTTTCTTTCATTTGGAAATATTGGGTGTTTTAGGCCACTTTCCTCCAAATGACACCTCATCTCACCTTGTTGGTGTGAGCAACGAGAAGCCATAGATATCCAAACGAATGACACGGATTGGCCTGCTCGATGAGGCATGGCCCACTTAAGGTAAGGTCAGGCACGACCTAGTTATTAAGGGCAGTCCCAACGAAAGAAACTATTAGTTTTTATAACATAGGATACCGCATCAAAAAAGTACTGCTTTCCAACCCATGGTTTCTATGAGTAATAATTATTTTCTCTTTCTCTCTTCCAACTTTATCTTCTTCCTCCAATGGGAGTGCGACACGAGCTCCCTAGAAACTGGTGGTTTCTCCTCAATGGCGATTTCATGGTTTCTTGGTGCATTGGGTCAAGAGTAACACATGATTTCATATCAGGAAACCATTTCTATGATTTTGCTCTCTTTCTTCATTAATTACGTTGCCAATCCATCATCCAGTCATTTAATGAGGATGAAACCATCATCACATACACCATTGGGACTGCACTAATCAAACGCGGTAGCCATCCCAATACAAGGCCTCACACTAAACTAGTTAAACATGTCGTGCCGGTCCGACTATAGTTCAACAAAGCAAAGAAACATAAATTTCATATCAGGAAGTTCTTAGTATCTTCAAATCCATCATCCATCATTGCTCACATACACATAGAATCAAACTAGCAGCCAATACGTGTCGTGTGGGCTGGGGGCGCGACTCTGCAACCTCGCTGCTCCGACCGGGGGAGAGTCGCAGCTGAGTGTTGGTCAAGATGCTCTCACAGGAGGGTAACAACAAAGGAAATGAGTGGAATAGAAGGCGACAATTATGGAATTGAAGGGTGGAGCTAGGGTTTAGAAGTTGGGATGGGAGGTTATATATGAGGTATCGGGCCACTCTCGGGCCACCAATAATAGGGTCATGCCGGGGTAGTAGCCTAGGCACGGCCCAGTCATCGGACTAGGTCGGTACGAGCACGATGGCCGTTGAGTCGTGTCGTGCCTAGGTTGTGCCATGCCCATGGGACTGCCTTGTGGGCTTCTGTACAAAAAAAAAGCTTTCCCAGGTAGGTGAGCTATTTTGTTTCTCTTGCAGGCTTGCTCGGAGTTCTCACTCAACAAGGCGACAAAGTGTTGGGAGAACAAACCAAACACGTTCTAAGTTTTGTCCTAAGAAAAATTTATCTAACCTTAACCATGCTTATTGAAAACATAAGAACATCTATAATGATATCAAATAAATGTGTAATCATACATATTTAACGGTCATGAAATAAAACTAATTTTATGTTGTAGATATTAGTGTATTTTTTAATAAAGTTGGTCTAAATTGGAGAAGTTTGAACTGGGAAGAGTTAAATTAAAATACGTTATCACATTTTGGAAGGAAGGAGTATAAGTTAAAGACTTTCGCACAACAAATTTTGTTTTCATTTCAGCATGTTCATTTTTTTTCACCAATCATAGTAAAAAATGACACCATTAAATTCTAAATTAAATTCAGAAAAATATGAGCACCCATGTCTTACCTGAGAACTTGAAAGGCAAGTTACACAATAGAGAACCCACTACTCAGTTCACGGAACTATAGGAACTTTAGCATCCACTCAAACCTTTTGGTAAAAATCTTACATTTTTCCTACAGTCCATCCAAATGATTATTTCTTTTAAATTCCAATGTTTTTCAATCATTTGTTTTGTAACTGCATCCCGGTACAATTTACATATCTTTTCTCATTCCTACCATGTTTTTGCTTCCATGTGTTAAAAAGGGGTGGGGGTGGGGGTGGGGGTGGTGGGGGTGTTAGCCAGAGTTCAGTAAAGTTCGTTCTTAGGCGTGTATGGTTTCTCCTCTTAAACTTTAGTCGCTGTCCCATCGGATGTTTGGACACATGCATGGAGTATTAAATATAGACTAATTACGAAACTAATTGCACAGCTTGCGACTAATTTGCGAGGCGAATCTTTTAAGCCTAATTAGACCATAATTTGACAATGTAGTGCTACAGTAAACATATGCTAATGACGGATTAATTAGACTTAATAAATTCGTCTCGTGAAGTACTGACGAATTCTATAATTTTTTTTAGTATCCAAACACCCCATACGACACTCTCGCATAACAACTCCTAAATTTTAGTCCCGCATCAAACACCCACTTAACATGGCGTGCAACCATCGCTCATCGGCAGCTCAAAAATTTGCATGGCTCTGATTGCGAAGGCGTGCATCGGGGACGCTGCCGCTGGCCTCGGTCGTAGTACCTCGTAAGCCGTACGTGACCGGTTGGGGTCCGGCCCGTCGTCTGACTGCTGGCCACTCGTCAGCGTTGCAGCCTCGGTCTCCCCCGGCGCGGCCCGGCCCCCGCCGCTGCGTGTTTCGGCGCACCGCTCTCCGCTGCTTGCGTGCGCCGTGCGCGTAGCTGCCGGCGAGGCCTGCAGGCTGCAGACGCCAGACGGTGCATGTGTAATGTACCTGTACGTCTCTGAACTATCTGTGCCGAGCGGCGATCGATGCTGTACAACTACAGTTCTACTAGTTTGCCATGTACTATACACAGAGTTCTGTAGTTGCACAGTTGTACTCCGAACTTGGCCGAACTGTAAAGCAGAAAGGGGTCCAGATGCTATCGTACCCAATCCTTCATTATCTGGACTAAAATGTGTGGACACGTCATTAAGCACTGACGCAAACACTGAACTGAAACAATGTCTTAAAATTAAATTGTTGTAAAGAAAAAATTGTTTTTTTACTGAAAAAGCCAAAAGCCGAATATGTACAAGGCCAAGTGGTGCTACTGGCCAACTACATGTATCATTGGGTAGGGCCTGTCTTGTTTCTGTAAATACTGTAACTTTCTTTTATTAAAAACATGCAGTAGGGGTGCACTCCCCTGCTGTTTCCCTTAAGAAAACAAACTGTATGTATCCTGTATTGCACTGCAGTAGCGCAGTTTCATCCAGGCGTTTGGGCCATATACTGACTTAAGCAGGACAGCAAAGAAGTCTGAACTTATTTGCTAACGAAGTTCAGATAGAGAACTGGTTAGTAACACCCGTATTATAATCACTTTGTGACTACTTCCTCCAGCTCCCTGAGGCCCCCAACCCTCTGCTCAATCTCCTCGAGCAGCTCCTCCCTGAGCAGCTCCTCCCTCGCAGACGCCTCCAGGTCCTCTTGCTGCCAATGAACATTGCACAAGATGTCAGTAAAGTTATCTGTGGCTAGGATAGGCTAACTGCTTTGATTCTCATGTAGCCTAAGAAAAAGAGGCACATACAGACACTGTGCAAAGGTGCCTGCGTGCGTGCTTACCCTATCGTAGTACCAGTGCACGGTTCCATCTCCACCCTGGCTCCTGTACGTGTCGCTGTCGTAGAAGGGATCCTGTTTTCATTTAACCCACAAGCAAGCTGTGTGTCATGAACACTCGAGGAAATAGTGCAATTACATGGTGTATGTTAGTACTGTGCATGCTTGCCTTCATGGACGCAAAGAAGCAGACTCCCCAGACCGTGAACATGGCGTAGAAGGTATCTGCGCGCGATCGATCGAGAGGGAAACGGTCAGCGGTTTCAGATCAAAGGGCGCGCGGAGCTCATGTGCTGAGACGACGGTGGCGGTGGCAGGAGCAGGACTCACAAACGCTCTTGAGGGCGGCGTCGCTGAGATGCCAGATGGACTTGGTCACGACGTAGTCCCGCGACATGTCCACGTGCTCCACCATCGTCACCATCAGGGGCACCACGTCCAGCGATGGGAAGGCGCTCACCTTCGCTGAACCGGATCTCTGCAACGCAGCACAAGATCCATAGATCTGAACATTAGTGAACCGTCAATGCAACTGGACTCTGTTCATTCATGTCATGATCTCATGGGTAGCAGTACTATTTATTTATAGAAGCAACGCTAACGTAACACAACATAGTATCGCACTCGGTTAGTCTGTTTCTTCAGATTTCACCTGCATAGAAACATAGGCATACGACACTGTACTCTGTTTGTCCATATGGTTTTACATCCTTATCACCTGGCTGTCAGCACGAAGCACGCCATTTCTATGCAACGCTGTAGGCTTGCCTCGAATTTACTACGTGAACATGAACATTTCTCCATATTTTTCGTTTCAGGATAAGAGGTCATGTACCTTAGAACGGCCGGACCTGAGCCCGTGGTCCTGGAACCTGCCGATCTGCACAGAAACATCATGCATAAATGTGAAACTTGAAGCAACTGAAAAGTGGAAACAGTCGGAACATGGGATTTGAAAGAGAACGATACGTGTACTGTCGCAGGGCAGCGGCCATGGCGGTCAGCTCTACTCGCGGAGTGCAGGGCAGCAGCGGCGGCGAGCTGAGAGTGTGACTTGAGCAGCGGCGAGGCCATGGTCGCTCAGCTGCTCCTCCGATGGCTTTGGTTGGAGTGAGACTGGGCGGATGGGCTCATGTTTGGCTCGCTGATCTTCAGGGGATAAGATGGAAAATGGGTGGCCAAGTATGTTCTCCGATCTCCATCGTGCAGGGCATATTTGACGTAAGAACAGAAAAAACGAGCGATTTTTTCTCACAAAGGTCTGAACATCAAACAAACTCAAAAGCATTGTTGACGTAAGGCTTTTGGGTCTGAACATAAAGCATTGTTGGGCTCAAAAGTAGCCTGGCTGTGTATTGCCTTGTTTATTTGATTCGGCCTGGTGTCGTGCAGCCCAAATGAGAACTCAAACTGATGGGCCTCTTCTAGCCCAACAAGCCGTTAAACAAGCTGGCTAATTAGAAGCCCACTGCACTGCTTAAGCCTGAGCCCGGCGTGTCGCTTTCCGGGTCTGCTCGCTACCACGGCCCAACAGGCCTACTTCCTCTCCACGTCTCCCTACCTCTCTAAAAAATATCTCCCAGCCCCGTGCTCGTCCATCGCGCGTCGCCACGCGCACGCGCTTCGCTTCGTCGCCTTCCCTCTTCCCAAGCACTTATCCCATGCCGCTGCGGCTCCCCCCATCATCCGCAAGACTCCATCCCGCGCCACGCTCTCCATTGACGTGCTACACTCCATCCCCGCCACGCCAACTCTAGCTCGCTACGCGCCATGCCTCGTCTCCCGCACGCGTTCCGAGATGATGCTAGGGTGATGCCGAGGTGTGTTGGGGTGATGCCAAGGTGCTGCTGACACCGCCGTTCCCCACCAGAAGGTCGTGGCGCTTTTGATGACGTAGTGACCATGACGCGCGACCTGGAAATATTGCAATGAAAGTGCATGTTGCAAGTATATGTTTAAAGTGTTTCAGACGTTACAGAGGTATGTTGTAATTGTTTTATATGGATGTTGCAAAAATAGATTGGGGGATGTTGCACATGTTGCATATGTTGCAAGTGTTTTAGAGGCATGTTGCAAGTGTTTTAGAGGTTCTTCAAAATGTTTCATCTGTTCCAGACATATGTTGCAAGCGTTTTGATATAGATGTTGCATATGTTTCACATATGTTGCAATAATATATTCCAAATGTTTCAACTGGTGTTATGTTGCAATAAGTGTTTTCATGTTACAAGTTGCTAAGTGTTTTATCTGGATATTGCATGTGTTCCACACATATGTTGGAAGCTTATGTTCTAGATGTTTCATCCGTTTCATACATATGTTGCATTTAAGTGTTTTATGTTGTTCGGGAATTCAGGGGGGCGCGGGGAGTGGAGCGTTGTGCACAGCACGGGCACCGGGGGATGAGGAGCGGCAAGCTAGGGGCGGCATGCCGGTGTCCTGCAAATGGAGCGCGCTGTGGGGGCCGACGATCAGGGCACAACGGGGGCTGGGTGCACATGCGGGAGAGGAACGACCTCGAATCGAAGGGGACAAGGCGTGCTGCGCGTGCGAGGCGAGTCGTATAAACACGTGGGTGGGCGGTGCGGTGGGACGAGAAAAAAAATCAGCGGACCGGGCAGGCTGCGCGCGAGTCCGGCCGCTAGCGCTGCCGAAACCGAAACTGGAAACTCCGCATGCATCTATCTGCTAAGTAAAATGGTTAGCCTTGCATTGCATCCATCTGGTAAGTTAGCTTTTAGAGCATCAAAGCATCCCGTGCTATGGAGCTGGGACGAGTTGAAGCAGAGGCATGGAGCGTGTCGTCGCAGACGCTGCCGTCCACTGACATAAAGCAAGCTGATGTCGTTAGCCCTGATCTGATGGAGCAAGTGAGAGTTGGTGCCAACTAAACTGCATTCCCCGGCACGTACGCGCGCATCACGTGCTCACATCAGAATCACCTAATCCACATCCACATGCACACTCCACGGAGCTCTTCGTGCACGTATATATATATAAACACGTGCGAGCAACGTCCAACAACATCCAGACCAGTAAACCTTGACCAGACCATCCAGTAAACCTTGACGCAGGTAGCCGCCTTCACTAGCCGAAAGCGAGGACGAGAGGCGGTGTCTCGGCGCGTCAACGATGGAGGACAGCAAAGCCCCGGTGTCGGAGCACGGCGGGGAGACCTCCAAGGCCGCCGTGCTAGGGGTGGCCGCCAGCAGCGGGAGCCGCAGGGCGGCTACCCGCGGGCTAGCCGTGCTCGACCTCATCCTCCGCTTCGTCGCGGTGATCGCCAGCGTGGGCAGCGCCATCGCCATGGGCACCACCAACCAGACGCTGCCCTTCTTCACGCAGTTCCTCCGGTTCAAGGCGCAGTACAGCGATCTCCCGACCCTAACGTACGTGCATCGATCCTTCAACCGGTCCACCAACTTAATTGATGATTGTGTTTGCTTGGTCAACACAGGCCGGTGCTCTGAGCTGCGTTGTTAAATTACGTGCATACATTGTTTCATTTGCATTGTCAGGTTCTTCGTGGTGGTGAACTCGATCGTCGCCGCGTACCTGGTCCTGTCCATACCTCTGTCCATCGTGCACGTCATGGCGAGCAGGGCGAAGTACAGTAGGCTGGTCTTGGTTTTCTTTGATGCGGTAAGAGACATGCCATAGCTCGTCTTAATTTCTGCATAATACACGGCAACCCAACGGGCATCGCGATCGCCGATCAGCCCATTGTGTAGTAGGTGCATGATCGATCAGAACAGCGGTCCAAGTGATTACCAACTGAATTTTGGCACTCTTTGACAAAGGCAATGCTGGCGCTGGTGACGGCGGCGGCATCGGCGGCCGCGGCGGTCGTGTACCTGGCGCACAAGGGCAACGCCAGGGCCAACTGGTTCGCCATCTGCCAGCAGTTCGACTCCTTCTGCGAGCGCATCTCCGGCTCCCTCATCGGCTCATTCGCGGCCATGGCCCTGCTCCTTTTGCTCATACTCCTCTCCGCCGCCGCGCTGGCCCGGAGCTAGACGGCCACACACCTAAGTATCCGTCAGGGTCAACCCCCGGGCTTGCTTCCCTGCTGGTCGCGTGCAAGGCGTTGCATGTCTGTGCGTACTGGTCACTGTAACATGACGTGCTCGTGCAAACGTGCTTTGTGCCTAATTTTTCATTTTGAGCCTTCTTGTTAAGTTCATTACTTATATCATATCCACTACACTAGCGTCATGCTAGGCTTCAGAGCACCTCCAGTGTACCGGTGAAATCGAACCGAGGAGAAGAAAAGTGAACCGTGAACACTGGAGCGTGTGAACCGTCGTTGTCAGAGTAGAAAACGAACCACGCAGATGAGTCGAACCCTCCAGCATAAAATAATCAGCATTGTACATGCATGAGAAGAGAGAGACCAAACGAGGGATGCAGAATCTTCCGCGTGGCACTTGCATGGTGAGTGGTGGGTCCCAGCAGTCGATGCTCACACTACACACTCCGAAACGTTTGACATGCTCGGTTCGCTTTGCACACTGGAGCTGCCCTTATGAGGCGCGACGCTAAGGGCTTCCACGAGGGTAAAAATGGCAACAGGGACATCCCCGCGGGGAGATGTACCGGAAATCTTCGCTGCCGACCACCCCGCGCCGACCCCTCTCCGCACTCCCCCGCTCTTCCGTATTTTTATTTTTTGCGCGGCCCATCCGCTGGAGCAAGCTCGGCCGATGAGCGAGTCGTGCGATTCTGACTCCGACGGTAGCGTTTTTTATTATTCTTTTTGTTTGTTTTTTTATTTTTATTTTTTATTGTATGTTTTCCTTTATTTTTTTCTTTCCTTTCATTCATTTATTTTTTTTCTTTTTTTGGACTTTTGCCATTTTTTTATTTTCTTTATTCTTTTACTATATTCATTTTACTCTATTCATTTTTATTTCCTTTTATTTTTCTTTTCCTTTTTTTGTTTCCTTTCCTTGCTTCAATTTAGTTTTTTTATTTTTCTTTATTTTTTGTTTTCTTATCTTTTTATTTGTTAACATTTATATTTTAAATTTCTTTTTTATATGGTTCACTTTTTTTTACAGATACACGTGATGTTCATGTATATTTTTTGATGTCCGAGAATAGAAATATGTTGTTCTACGATGTATTTTGTGGTGTTCAGTAAGCATGCATTGATGTTCTAGGATAATTTTTTTTTTATGTTCAGTAGCATTTTTTCTTCTTTTTATTTGACTCTAATTAATTACTTCACTAATTTTATTATTTTATTTTATGTTTTCAAGATATTTGCGATGTTCGCGTAGTACACATATGATGTTCTATGCTATATTCAGCGATGCTCATATAGTCTTAATGTGATGTTCTACGATATATTTTGTGATGTTCGCGTAATATACATACGATATTCTATGCTATATTTAGCGTTGTTCGTATAGTCTTAATGTGATGTTCTACGATGTATCTTTGATGTTCGGTAGCATTTTTTTTTTTTATTTGACTATAATTAATTACTTCACTAATTTTATTGTTATTATTTTATTTTTTTACATCTTCATAATATATATGATGTTCGCGTAGTATACATGTGATGTTCGACGATTATCTTTAAATAAGGTTCATCATGAGATAAATATTCTTTAAATTTTTTTATCGAAATATATCTATGTGGGGTCTTGTTTTGAAGAGTTTATTACAAGGAATATGATGGTATAATCGGATTTTAATTTGGATACTTGGTTTAGGAGATATGGCCTTTTTCACTTTCAAAAAGCATGGATGTGTTGATGTCAGCAAATTTGGATCTAGTGCATGGCTGCTGTCTACTGCTGGTTGGCTGCATGGGGTGCAGGCCTGAACGCCAAGGTCGGCCCAGATACTAGAGAAACAACCCAATTTGGAAAGTAATAATTGTGGGAGCAGGGGGATCGGCGTGGGGATTGGTGCTGACCCCATCGACGCATAGGGACCCCAAGTTGTACCCCATCCCCATCCAAGATCCCTCTAATTTTTCCCGCTCCCCATCCCCGCTACCCGTCTCGGGGCTGCTTTTCTCCCGTCCCCGTCCCCATCCCCGATTGGACTCGCGGGGCTCCATCGGGCGTCGCACACCCGACAAGAGGACGACGACGGCAACCCCATCTCGCATGGCCATGGCGCTGCGCCAATCCCACCAAAGCGTATTGGTGATGAAGCAGCAAGAAGCCAACAACAGTGGGAGCACCTAGCATGTCGGCCAGCTGAATCTTCAACTTCGACGTCCCTTGAGGTCAACAATGGAAGATCCCGACGCAATTGCTCTGTCCTTTAGGCTCTATATCTCCCTATTGCCCTCACCCTTTGCGGTGTGTGGGGAGAGTGAAAGGGCGGGGTGGGACTGAGAGAGCAGGGGCAGGGGCCCCGGAGTGGGAGGCGGGATGATGAGTTCGGTGGCCCGCATGTGCATCTTCGTGTTTGACTCCGTTAGCCTTAGTGAGTGAGGAAGAAGGGTGGTCGACGGCCGTGAGCCCGTGCCCCGTGCGTGGGTCGTGTGGATAAGTGTGGGAGTGGGAGCGGTTAGGGTTAACAGTTGGCTTGGGCTCAACATTTAGCGTTGGGCTTCTTTTGGCTGCATAGTCGGGTCACCCGATGGGTGTCAGAGAGGGGACTGTTGGACCGTTCTAGCCCCCGCTTCAGCTGACGGGGATAAGTTTTAGCCCGTTAAGCTCCCTACGGGGATCCGTTTCAGCTCGTTAAGTTCCCTTAATGGATGAAATCCCCATCAGGGATCGGGTATCGAGGCCCTGTTGCCATCTTGACTCGAGGGACTAGACTAGTGTAGTCGCTGCCCCAAAGTCTACATCCCAATCAGTCCTCCATGTCACCATAAACTACAACCCCGCAGGGTGTTAGAGTCTCTTACAGGAGAAGCAAGAGCTTCATCGGACAAAAACTATAGGTAACACTGGAGAGCGCCTTGTGAGTAGTGTACAGAGCATCTTCACATGCATGTGATAAAAAAGTAAGAGGGAAGGGAGAGAAAAGTATGTGGACCATGTTTTGGTATTCGGAAGGAGGTGGAGTGGGATTTGAAAGTTCGTGTTGAGAGCCTAAGAGCCCTAGTCTAGTCCTTTCATGCCTATATGTACTGCTACATTAGGATTAAGCTAATGGGCTTGTTAGCATGCATTGGACATGCTCTAGACCCCAACACACATGCACCTTCTATGATAATCATCAAGTGATAGACCAGTTCTTAACACAACAACAATTAACTAATCCTAGCTGACTTAAAAGAGAGACATATATACAATCAAATCTTGCAATTGTACGATAAGAGATTTTTTCTTTGTCCTATGGATAACAATGACAAATTATTGCTTGAAGACATTCTTATGAGCATCAATTGAAACTTTCTGTTGCTTAAAGACGTAGTCGTTCTGACTTTCTGAGTAGTTCAGATGCTCTAGCTCATTATAACTAGAATTTCCATGTAAAAAAGGGAACTCTAGCTGTGCCATAAAACTTTCCACATTACCAAAAGGGATAAAATAAGAAATCTAGATTTGCAGTAATCTTTAGCAAAGTGACACCGAGAGAAACAGGTGTTCTATAGTCTCCTCACTTCCAACATTACGGAGAACACAATTATAACTTGGCAGGTATATATATATTTTCTCCTCGAAATTTCCCTAATGCTTAATTTGTCTTTAAGCAATAACTAGAAAAAGATTTTGTGCTTAAGCCGACATAATGATTTATAGATCCATTTGAAAACTGGATGGACAGAACAATCACCATTTAAATGTTTATTTGCCTTGTGCGAACAAAAATTAGGAGTGGCCCAAATGTACATCCAAACACCATTCTAGTCACAGAGGAACATACTTTCTGTGTGTGTTATCAACAACTTAAACACAACTTAAATTGGTCAAAAGCATGACTAAGCCATGATAACTATTTGACACGCCCTATTCGTCGTGTGTTTTGACAGCAGATGCTGAAAGAAAAGATGAATCCACAATACCCTTCCCTCAAAATCTGACTGCATCTGCAAAAGCAGAAAGTGGTCACATATTAAACAGTCACAAACTAACAAAAGTGAAACAAAGTATGAACCTTACCTTAGAAGAAACAACTCTTTATTTTCTCCTGAAGCTTTATTTGCAAACCTTGAATCTCAATGTCCTGTTTGTTGATTTCATCTTGTTTATCCCAAAGAAGCCTATCTTTTATCTTTCAATTCCTTTTCCTTAACCTTGTTCTCTACTTCCTTTTCGATATTAGCCTTCAACTCTCCATACAAAAAGACAATAACCACACCCCCAAGAGCAATGATCTTGTACCAGTAATCATTGAACTTGAAATGATAAAAGTAAATCTCAACATGTTTTCCTACACATAAGATAAGTAAGGAACTAATAATCGAGAAGGAAGGGATGATTTTCAAGGTTTTGACTTGAATTTAACAATTGCCATGCTTGATAGAGGAAAAAAGCAATTTGTCTCTAACGGATACAAGAATTTGCACTAAAACCATGGGATTAAATCAGGGCATTATTATGGTTTGCACAATGTCAAAAAGCAATTTGTTTGATCTCATGTGATATGTGCATATCAGAAATTCACAAAGGAAGGCATCCTTATGGTTTGCACAATGTCAAAAAACAATTTGTCTGATCTTATGTGATATGTGCATATCGAAAACTCACAAAAGAGGGCATCCTTATGGGTTGCACAATGTCTATAACCGAAGCTCACAACATTATGGTTTAATAAACTATCTTCACTACTTAGGTCTTGTTTGGTGTAGTTTATTATTCAGCCGGCTACAAATTAAGCAAAAGTTGTGCAAAAAGTAGGGTTGTGTAGCAACCTATCAATGAGTCAAATCCGAGAAGTGTTGGTATGAAACACCAAACATGAGAGCGGGATAGAGAGTAAGAGGAAAGAAAGTCAAATGAGTAAAGGGCTAACCTCCTCCTCCACCTTCCCCCTCTTCCCCTTTTATAGGAAAGGTGGGAGGGAGGTTTTCATTATTTTCCCCAGTAAGGGTATTTTACAAAAGAGCCTCTAAGGGCTACGAGCCCTAAACATTGTTTTACAAGCCCCGAAGCTATGTAATTGGGCCTTGGAAACACTAATAGGGGCCCCTAACATATAATATACCCCCAACAGTAGCCCCTCAGCTATTCGGTTTTGATCAAAAATATAAGACCCAATTACAACTCAATCCCGATCGCAACTCTAGTCTATACATCGACAATCTATTGAAGATTATATCTTTAGTTAGTCTTCAGCTAATCTTTAGTGTGTCAACCTTCGCTCGAGCCTCCATGACCTTGTGTTTGGTAGCTTGCTCCTTCGTATGGTCTTGAGCCCTTGATACCTTCTTTTCATAATTGAGCCTTCGTTGAAGCCATTGATGTAGTCGAAGTAAGCGAAGTAGTCGACATAGGTGAGGTAGTTGTAGATGATCACGACACGTCTTCAAGCTTTCACTCTCGGGTGCTAGGCAAAGCTTTTGTCTTTGAGCAGATTGCTTGTCCAATGCGCCTCCTTGCTAGCCCCTCTTGGCTAGCGCTTGTGAGAAGTTTTTTGCGTGTTTAAAGTATATGACGTAGGCATGGTTGATGTCACAAATGCTGTGGATGGAGATCCCCCACTCCACTTGACGGCGAAGGCTAATTCGGAGATGCTAATGTTGGTCCCTTCGCTCTAAATTGTTGGAGAAGGCGACGTCGATTACGTCGAAGCTAATGTCGAAGGCCCTTGTAGAAATGTTGACGAAGACGTAGCCAAATGATGTTGAAGTTGGAGTCAAGGCCGCTTGTAACAGAACCGACCAATTATACGAAATTAAGTAAGAAAATCATCCGCCAGAGCAGACGATTTAGCAAACTTAAGCCCGTATAACCCGGTAGTCCATGAAATCACGAAGGATTTCAAACCAACTCACATACCAGCCAAGATCGTAATAAGTTTAGCGGTCACCATCACATATTACATAAAAGTTTACATCTCAGATACATCAGAGTTTAAACATAGTTATTACAAAACGAGTTCAAATAGAAGTAGCGGAAGCCATCTGTTCAAAACCACACACACTCACACGGAGTTCAAATACAGTGCCAGCTAATGATCATCTCTAACAAAAGCATCAGATGAGATGTAAGGAATGACCATGCCCATGGTCCTAAGCATCACCCATCGCAGGATAAAGGCGGGTTTGATACGTGAGTGGCAGTAATACATCCGCCTTTCTCTGCAACAAGTGGGAATAAAACCACGAGAGTACGAGAAGGTACTTAGCTAGACTTACCCGACATAACCGAAAAATAAAGTGACACCAAGGATTATGAAGGGCTTTATAGTAGGGTAGTGACTCATTTGCAAAAGGCATTTTTAGCATTTCAAGAACCTTTCAAAGCATTATTGTCAAGTTAATTATTATTAACCTGTCGACTATATTTGCACCTATACTAGGGCAAGCATGTGATTAAGCAAATAATGATAACCAATGATCATTAACAACTTCCATAATGTCATATTCATTATAATGTCCGGTGTTCCATCAACATTACTACGATGAAGTCACTCAAGTCAAGTGCTCACTATCTAGGAGGCGATGGCGATTGAATCGATTCTAACCCGGTGGTGATTTATTCTTACACAAACCTCACTCACCCGCTAAAGTGAGGTATCGAGTCCACCGAGTCAACTATCCAGAAATCTCGAGTTTGCCAGAACCACATGTACCCGGGGCGGATCGACTTCCCTTTGGTCTTATCATCGCGCCCCCGTGTCCTACCACACTGCCTTCCCAAGACACGGTCTGCTGTGGGCAATCTACTCGCCCTAGAATAATCTCCCGACTTAGCGGTCGAAAGGTACTTTATTCGGCCGACTAAATGTAAGACATGCGTTCAACATGACCTGAGGCCCAACAACGGTCGGTCCTTAATCGACACAGATGGAAAAGCACTACAGTCCAAAACTCTGTAAGTCTCCGTCCGGTCTCAACTTCATTTAACACTTAGTTATACCATGACTACATAGTTCTCCAAGCAGATCTAGGTAACCACCTATAGCTCACAGGTGACAGGAAATCACTCGACTTTCACCGGTCTAAGCCCGACTAAGCATTGACTCATTTGTGGATACCGTGGTAACAAGGATATAGTATAACAAAGGTAAACAAGGTATAATGCAGCAACGGTTGCAAACAACTCTTGAACGTAATGCATCAATTAAAGTAAATCATTTAATTAATAATTGCAAACCGGGGAGAAAAATGCTCCGGGGCTTGCCTCTCTCGAAGGAGCTTGGGCGGTGATCGGGGCACTCCGGAAGTTCCTCAACGTCCTCCTCATCTGCTTCGGTCACTTCCTGCGGCTGCACCTCGAGCTGCTCCTCGGGCTTCTCGGGTATGATGACTGGGCTCTCGGTTTGCGATCCTGTATGATGCATGTGCGTAAGTGCTTATGCAAAAGGTGCATCGGATGAAATGAACACAATGGATATGCTTGAATGCAAGGTAGTCAACATCATCCAAGAACATGTACTACAAGCACATGTCATCTACTGCATTCTCTTCAACTACTAATATGCTAAGTCAACACATCTCATTAAATGCTTCAAAGATACACCAAAGCTTCACTAATTTCTTAATCATGCACAAAGCAACATTTGATTAAACCCTAATTAATAATAAGTTTGAATAGCAACATCTATTTTTATAGTTTAGAAAAATCTTAGAAAATTATCATAGCACAGTACTACCCTAAGTAGTCTACCATAAGATTTTTATGGCATTTGGATAAGTGGAATAGTCTACACAAAAATGACAAGCTTGGACCTAATTATGAGCATGAAAATACTTTGTATTATGAAAAGAGTCAAACAACAGATTTAGTATTTTTCCTAGGTTCTAAACAGTAAATAATCACTGTACAAAAATTATCACATGCATGTTTTATACAAATTTTGCTCTCTAGCAAAAATAACAAAAATCAGCCATTAAAGGCACTTGAACTACATCTCACAATTTTTCTACAGGACATGCATGGCATATATTTTTCATAGGAAGTACATTACACAAGAAGAGTAACAAACTTGGAAGCATATTTTTCTGATGCATATAGGTTTTACTACACATTTTACAAGATATCAGCAATACCAAGAATTAAATAAAGCTCTACAGAAAAGTATCTCAAAAATGACATGCAATATTTTTATCATGTAGATCTGGTGACAAGGAACACAACAAAATTTGTTTCAACAAATTTGGAGCCAAAATGAGTACACAACCATTTTCCAAAGTATTTCTCTTTCCAAATAATAAAAGAAAACCGAAAACAATTTTCCTATTACTCTGCGGGCGGCCCATGGGAACGATTTGCCCACATGGCCGCTTTCGCCCACGCAACCGAGCGAGGGGAAGGGCGACGGTGCGGCTCGGGCTCTCAAAGCCAAGGCATCCTTATGCCCACACAATCCAAAGCGACAGCCACGCCACGGATTCATGTGATACGCCACGGCGAAAACTCACAAATGAGCGGCATCGTTACCGACCACACAATGGGCAAACAAGCGTGAGCGCTGGGTCATTAAGAAGATGGCGAAACCCGAGCGGGTTACTTAAGGGATGGAGAAGGGACGAGCAAGCCCTTCCACGGCGAGGCCAAGGCCGCGGCGGCGTTGTGCACCGTAGGCATGGCGAAAACGCGCTATCAATGCCGTTATACCTTGCTCAAATGGTGTCCCTATGAAAGCACCAAACATGGGAGAGCGGGTGGAGCGAAGTGTGCTCGATTGTGGGCAATGGTGGACCACCGGGCCAATCCTTTTCCACCTTCCCCCTCTTCCCCTGGCGATGGGAAAGGGGCGAGGAGGTTTTCATTGGGGGCGGCGAGACCTGGCGTGGGAGAGGAAAATGAGAAGGCTTTGGGAGAAGCGAAACTGCGGTGGCTTGAAAGCCGGCGAAGCACGCTTGTAATTGGGCCTTGGGGAACGCTACCCGGCCGGCGTCGCTAACATATAATCATCTGTGTGGCGTGTAGACGCCCTCAGATTATTCTGTTTGATCAAAAATATAAGAAGGAAGACAACTCAAGGTGGGGGCTGGGCTCTAGGCTATAGGCGACAATCTATTGAAGATTATATCTTGGGTTAGGCTTCACTGGTCTTTAGTGAAGTGAGGCTTCGCCGAGTTAAAAGAGAGAAACAATTTTCAAATTCTAATTTCAATAAATTTTCAAATATCAGTTTTCAAGTACCCTTTTTGAGCAAGAAAATGACTTCTTTTGAAAATGGCCCAAAAATAAAAGTTGCTTATAATTTAATCCTCTACAACTTTGGTTTAGGGACCAACTAAAAATTTTGCATAGATTTTGAATTGGGAAGCAAAAGCTAAATAGAGGGGATTTTTAACCTTTTCCAATAATAATTTCAAAAGCATATTTTGTCAAAAGTTTGAATACAAACTTTGCTCCAAAAATTGTGCTAAATAATTCTAGATTATTTATAATTTTAGCCAAACATGTTTTACTAACCTAGCAAGCATAATTAGGGTAAAATAACTCTAAACAAGTGTGTGCAACATTCATGTCTCACGAGCATGTTTCATATGTTTCGAAGCACTGTTTCAGTTATTATTTACATGATTAGGCATGTATGATTAGGATGCTTGATGATGCATAATATACATGATTTGCAGTGCCTAAATGCTTGCATAACACCGGGGTGTTACACCGCTCACTGAGACTTTGGCAAACACATTGCCGATGAAAGCAAAAGTCAATGGCGAAGCCTGTCCTGATAGGTTAGCGTGGGCGAAGTCGAGTTAGCCGAAGTCAGTGGTGAAGCTACGCATCGATATGATTGCAAAGGCATTGCCGGTGATGTCGAAATTGGTGGTAAGGTCTTTTGCAAAAACAATTGTTGGGTTGGATATTGTCAAGTTTGGTGAAATCAGTGGCGAAGTCCCTCATTGAAATGTTAGCGAAGGCGTAGTTGATGACGCCAAAGTCGGCGATGGGCTCGTCGTTGTAACTTGATGAAAATCTTGAACAATGGGTCACCGAACTTTCAATACCGAAGTAGGGAGAGAAAACAAGAGCGAAGGATGCTTTGGTGTCTTATCATGTTCTTTTTATGGGGGCAAAATGGACGAGAGGCAGCAAAAAGAGCCCCTCATCTTTTTGGATTACTTTTGCGCTGACCTAGTATGTTTTGAGCCAATGGCGCTAGAAGCAATGAAATGAGCCCCTTAGTGCTTTTGGATTGCTTGGCGGGCGACGACAGACTCCAGAATTTTGGTATTTCTCGATTCGTTCGAGCGGATTTGGTGCTCATGGCCTCTGAATTTCCTTCCATCCTGGGTTTAACGATGTGCATGATTATAATGATTTTGGCTATAGGATCTTCAATGAGTAAGAGAAGAATGCTCGAGGAGAGATTCATGCCATTTATTTGTATGAAGTTGGATTACTTTGTTATACAGATTTGGATGGACTTAGATTAGATATGACTGTGGAAGTGGTTGAGAGGGTGGATTTGGTAAATTTTTATGCATTACAGAGGGGTAGAGATGAACCAAATTATATAAGATAATAAGAGCATTGTAAACTCGCTTGATGCAAGCAAGTGTAACGGGAGTATTTGGTTCACAAACCTTTTGGTGTGGCTAGCGCCGGATGTCCGGACGGAGCATGCGCACCCGCCCCCGTCTGCCTCCGTCCGGACCCCGTTCGTCTTCGTCTCGTCCTACGCATGCACTTTGCCCGATCTCTGCGCCCATCGGTTGCCCCTGACCCCCTTCTCTCTCTCTCCACACGGGCATCACTCTGGAGCCGGTATGAGCAGTTGAGGACGAGCATGCCCCGACCTCAGCACCATCGTCTGCTAGCCCCAGTGGCCCTGTTCGCCGGTCCCCCGAGCACCGTGC
This sequence comes from Miscanthus lutarioriparius, assembly GCA_904845875.1. Taxonomy (NCBI): domain Eukaryota; kingdom Viridiplantae; phylum Streptophyta; class Magnoliopsida; order Poales; family Poaceae; genus Miscanthus; species Miscanthus lutarioriparius. The sequence continues at coordinate 11,379,725 of CAJGYO010000008.1, forward strand.
GCCCAATTTGCTCACCCCCGACTATACAACATAAAACACTTGCAACATGAAAATATTTGAATGCAACATATATCTAAAAGTAGATAAAATATTTGGAACACACTTGCAACATGTGTGTGAAACACACGAAACATCTAGATTTGCAACTTGCAATATGAAACCACTTGCTGCAACATAAGACTGAAACAGCTAAAACATCTGGAACATATTGTTGCAACATATATGCGAAACATATGCAACATCCAGATAAACAAAAGATTGCAACAGCCGTCTGGAAATAGATAAAACAATTTGAAAAACGCTTGCAACATGTCTCTGAAACACTTGCAACATATGCAATATCCCCCGTTCTACTTTTATAACATCAAGATAAAAATAGTTACAACATACATCTGAAACATCTCAAACACTTGAAACACATGTATGCAACATAGGAGAGGGAAGGTTGGGCCAGTCGATTTCGGCCGTCAGGGTGCGAGCCGCGGCAAGCCGCTGCGCGAGCAGCACTAGCACCGGCCATGCTCGTGGGTGCCCTTGGCTTGGCTGGGGAAGACCTAAGGTGCCACGACACATGTGCCCCAGTGGCCATGGCGGGGCGCGCCCAACGGCGATGGGCGGCGAACAAACGGCAAGGGAGCGAGCGACGCAGGTGACTGCCACGCAGGTGAGCGACGGATGGGCAGCCTGGCTGGCGGGGCAGGCACAACGGCGCGCCGTGTGGCGTGGCGTGGGGCAGAAAGAGAAGCGGCGGATGGGCGACGACGAGAAAGGAAAGCAGTGGCGGCAGCCGGACCGGCGTGTGTTGGAAAAGAGGGCGGACGGATGAGCAGCCACGCTGCTTTGGGGCTGGACGGATAAGCACGAAGAAGTAAGGTGTGGGCTCAAAGGGGACGAATGGATAAGCACGAGGAAATTAAAATTTGTTTTTTATTGGCCCGGCTCGAGAAGCCACCTCCCCCGCTGAACGCCCCGGAGTAAGGCGTGAACGGATCGGCCCTTCCGCTCGCGAGACTCCGCTCCATGTGTTTTTAGCCAAGCGGTTTGGGCTCCAAAGGGAAAAATGGATAAGCACGAGGAAATTAAAATTTGTTTTTTATTGGCCCGCTCGTAGAGAGCCACCTCCCTCAGGCAGAACGTCCTGGAGTAAGTATTTCCGCAAACCTGTCAAAGGGAAAGTATTTGCTTCATACGAGAGGTAACATGGCCCAGGCCCACCGTCACCCAGCCCCACTCGTATTAGACGCATTGGCCGCAACTGACAAAAACTCGTCACTGTTCTAAAATCCCTTTAAACCCTCGCGTCGTCTTCGCATAATCCGTTCGCAAACAAGGCCTCCCCTCCATTCCTCCAGCTCTCCAAGCTTCGTTACGAAACCCACTTGGAAACCTCGCACGAGCAGCAACTGCCCGAAAGGCCGAAACCCTATAAGCAGTAGCGGCCAATGGCGATCATCACCGATTCCCAGGAGGACGGCGACGGTGAGGTGGCTGCGCCGTCTGCGGCGAAGGCCATCAGCAGGAGCGACGAGGACGTCCTCGCGGCGGTGCTCGAGCGCATGGGCGGCCCACTCCCATTCCTCCAGGCGGCGATCGACGTCGCACGGGAGCGCTCCGGCCTGTTCCACTGCGACCCCACCGCGGCGAGGAAGGTGGCAGCGATGGCCAAGGCGGCCAGGGCCAAGGTGGAGGCGGAGGAGAAGCTTGTGGCAGCGAAGGAGGAGACAAGGAAGTTGACGGAGAGACGGAGGAACGAGGAGTCGAGGAGGGCGGCGGATTCGGAGAGGAAGTTGGAGGGGGGCGCAGAAAATGCGGCGAAGGACGGGAGGCGCGCAAGAGGTGATTCATCTCGTACCGCCACCTTTTTTGGTCTGTTTGTGATGTTCATGGTTCGAATGCGGGATTTGCTTTGTGCCTTGGTGATTTCTGATGCTGCATTTACTCATCAAATAGAAGGCGCTATGTTCCTTTCTACTCCTATGTCTTTGCGCAAGCAGAGTAAAGTCGCATTGCAGTTCTAGGCTCGGCAACTAGTTAGCTTCAGATTGAGCACATGGGTTTGCGATTCTGCTCTAAAGTTATGATGCATAGGTGTTCAGATTGACATACCGACAACATTCAGACAAATACATCATGGAATTTCAAAGTATGCCGTAGACCGTAGTTGCTTCCTGTGTGAAGTGTTGGTGTTGAGATTTACATGATAACAAACAGGAAAATATCATGGAATTTCAGATTCTCGCTTGGCTGCCTTTACAGTTTTATGCTAATTCATGAGTGTCAGAGCTTGACTTTCAAAGCAGTGATTCAACGAGTTTTTTTACTGGGATTGAGTATTTGAGTTCTGAACTGATGCTTATCTTTGTCGTGACAAAAGATGAAAGGGATTTCAAGTTGTTTAGTGTTCTGTACTCGGTTGCACTTATCAATATTTGCTTTGAGATCTGTACGTTTAACAGCATGTATGTCAAGCAGCAATCAGTTAACGATGCAATATCATGTTTACTGATTCTTCTGCTGATATGTTCTGTCAGACTGTCAGTAGAATTATGCTGCGTTGAACCTATAAGTTTTGTCTTTAAATTATCATTATTGTGCTAATTAAGTAAGATTTCTACTGTAATGAATAGTTGATAAGTTCGTTCCTTGTTATTTGAGACCCATTTCTCGTGGCAACTGTGATTTCCACATGTTACTTACTGTGCCTCATTCTGATCTCAAATTCTGGGATATCAATTACTAACAACTTGGGCTGTGCATACCCTTCTTCTGAAATAAATTGTTTGTACTCTCATGCTGATCTGGACATCAGATGAACTTAATTGTAATCTGCACTTCCATTTCTGTTATTGTGCTCACATCCTTTACATTAAAGAACTAAGGTGTTTTCCTTTTCAATTGTGGATTAGAACCAAATGCTGAAAATGGTCTGGACTTGGAGAAATATTCCTGGACTCAAGAGTTGTCAGAGGTTAACATAACTGTTCCAGTCCCCCAAGGAACAAAGTCAATGTTTGTTGTCTGTGAGATTGAGAAAAACCACCTAAAGGTTGCACTAAAGGGCCAGACTCCAATAATTGACGTAAGTGGCAATATTGAAATGGCGTAACCTCGTCTATATGTTGATGAAGTGACATGCTCAGTATTTACATGACAAGAATCTTCCTCATAGGGCATACATCTTCTAATATAATCTTTGATTGTTTTTCATTCCAGGGGGTGCTTTACCAACCGGTCAACGTTTGCGACTGCTTCTGGACAATTGGTATTCCTGTTGCAACACTAATATCTGTTCCTGCATGAAGTCTGCGTTACCTGTATGTCATTCACTATTTTGTAATGACTCCTTCAGAGGACGGGAAATCACTGTCTATACTACTGTCAAAGCAAAACAAGAAGGAATGGTGGGCATCTGTGATCAGAGGTGGCCCTGAGCTGGATATCAAGAAGGTGAAGATAATGCCCAGCAGATTATGTGACTTGGATATTGATCCTGAGACAAGACAGGCTCTTCAGAAGTCAAAGGTAAGTCAGTGGAATGCCTAATGCATTGGATTTTCCCCCTACATGAAAACTTTATTCGGTGATCTAGTGAACTTTGTCTTTGTATTTCAGTTTGAGCATCATCGGAGGAATATGGGTCTCCCAACAAGATGAAATCCAAATTCAGGACCCTCTCAAGAAGTTTCCCCAGGTGATTCCCAGCAACTGAAACGTGCAACTGTTTTAAAACCCAAGGGTTATATTTGGGGGCTTTGTTAGTTTGTATAGCTTGATATATGAATGTCTGATTTCACTGTTCGTTTTTAAACCTGCAGACGGGTTCCTCATGGAGGAAAATGGTTTGAGGATCTTGGATCCAAGAAGTTTCACATCGTCGTTTTGCACAGATAGACAATTTCAAATACTGAATAGAAGAAGTCGGCATACTCTTTCTTCTTTATTGAAAGTACAGAGACACATACACTAAAGATATTCTTTCGGCTACCATATACTATGCTGTAACTCAGGAGCTTATATTCTGGTAGTCACTAAGTGACTGGGTTGAAAAGCGAGGCTCTGAAATCTTTTTCTCAATGTATTTTGTTCCAGTATTCAGTAGAAGCAGGGGTTGAAATGACGAGGTGGCATTCTGTGATTGTTGGGCATATTATGTAGCGCCTCTTGCAGAGTGGCGACTCTGTTAGACCGTTACACTTCTCTGAAAGAACACTTGTTCCTGAATTCTGTTCTGCCAATAGAAAATCTGGTGTTCATAATGTGCTTGGCTTCGTCCATAACTTTTACGTTCACTTGTAATTTTTCAGTGCTACATGTTCGGGACCAGGAAAGATTTGTTGTTCTATCTCCAAATGCTCAATAGCCTGCAAATTTTATGATAAACACGAAGCTATACAATCTATTGTGGAAAGCTACGATCACAGACTCTGACAATGTAGAGGATGTCGTAGCGGCAGGTCGATTCGAGGTGGGAGCCAGGGAGTTTCAGCTCTGTTCTTGCCTTCTTGGTCGAAGGTGGCGTGATCCTGACAGAAGTCAGGGCTGCCGCCGGACGGCAGGTCGCACGCATTACTATGCTTTGGTATGGGGATCCATCGACCCTGACTATGTAGACTGCAAGATTTCAAGCAACAATTGATTCAGCACAGCAGTGGTTCAGGGCCACTGCTCTCTACTCCATCAAAGATGAATGGATGCTGAATTTCTGATGTCCTATCAACAGTGCTCTATCTGGATTGGGCGCTACCGCCATCAGTTTCAGATGGGCACTGGAATACACGGCCATGAGGACTGAAACATGGTCATCAACACTTGATGCCAAACACAGGGTCTGCATCTGCAAGAACGAGGACAGCAAGAATATTGCCGACACGGCTGGAACTGCGCATGGAATCTGTTCAGAAATTATGCGGTTGTTCCGCAGAGTGCCAAGCAGACAAATAAATTCTACAGAAACAGGAACTGCTTCGATAGCAATCTTATTTCATTACACGTTGGAACCGGGTGTAAGAGACAAAGTCAGATTGTCAGATGTGCACGGCCGTACCCGCAGGTAGTAAACACAGGCAGATTCTGCTAATTTACACCACGGTATGTACCTCTATGTGAAGTGTAGGAGCAAACATTTCACTTCACCCAACTATTTCTTCATCTACGCAGGTTACCTATCTTACACATCTTGCCTGCAAACGGGGCATGAGCTATGATCGACGAGCCATTTGTCCACGCAAGGCTGGTGGAAAGTGTGAGAGCAATTGGGCAACCTCCTCGCTGTCTCGCCGGCTACAATGTCCTGCAAGATGAAGGACGCTATTAGGTCGGTGTTGGTGAAAAAAAAAAATGCACAAAGCAGGTGCCAGCCACACATTGCATTTAGTAGCAAACAAATTTTGGTATGAAATCGCTAATTGCAGTTGCCTCATTGAGGTTGCTGCATCCCACTAAACTTCATATCAGTGTGTCACTCCTACCATGCATTCATTGTGTCATTGTCCAACCATTGTGCCTCAACTTGCATTCATGATCTCATTATCGCTCCCAGAATGAGCCCATTTTTCTGGTTGAACAACCATATATCTCGCTCAGAAATAGCTTGGAAAATCGCTGACTACTTGTCAATTGTCTGTACCCCGGACGAATTGGTAGTCCATGTGCTAACTTGTGTTTAATGGCTGCGGACAAGTCTATTACTTAATGATTTTTTTTGCCTTAATCATCAGGACAAAGAACTTTACAGAATGCATCAAACGAGTTTAACCACCACTACACAGACAAATCAAGTACTACTAATAATAGGCTGGGAGCGCGTAGCAACCACCTAACAATCAGTACTCCAGTGTCAAGTTAGAAAACAAAACATTAATGGTCACAATGGTTGGCTTTGTTTTTTCTTAAAAACATTTCAAATTTATGTTAAGGTGCAAGACCACTGTGACAGGAGCTTACTTTTAACATAGGTGATTTTTTTTCTTTTTTGAACATAAACAGGCAGGGCCTGGTGTTTATATTAATTAAGGTGGGATATTTATATTTAATTATAAAGGTGGGGTGCTTATAAGGGAAACAAAATTGCAAAAGCTGTAGGTATTTTCTCTCTTATTCCTGCTATACTTTTAACCAAATCAAAGTGCATATTGTGGTAGAAGGTTTCTTTAACAGTTAGTAGTATTGCGCTTTCATAATTTGTACCTGTAGACAGATAGGGCAAGACAGGATTTCGCCGAATGAGTCCCCCATTTGGTTAGTGACCACATAATGTGGTAGTTTCTTCAGTGACTCTTGTGAGAGCCCTTTAGATGAAATATCTCCAAAGATGTCATATAGGTCATCGTGACCAAAATCTGATATGCTGACCTGTCAATGAAAAAGTATATAAAATTTAGTAGAAGTAGAAACACACAAACAACCCATTAACTGTGGCTATTTTTTTCTCTGCAGCATTACCATTCAGTTTCTTTATAACAACAAAAAGACAACAATTCAAAGGAAGCATTGACAAAAAAGAAAAAGAAAAGCCACTACTAGAACACTGTGATATCTCCATTCTGTGGCAAATACAATGATGGGAATCCATGCCATATTTTTCTGTAGCTTTGTGCTGTCAAAATTATACTCCAGTGCTACTGATTACTGACCTGCCAGCGATATGATGCATATCCTGAAGTTGTAAATTGCTCTTGCACAAACCGGGCACGAAGAAGCTGCTCAATGAAATCAGCCTGCACACCAAACCATAAATGTTGTTATAGAGAACGCTTCTATAAAATTACTAACAATTACCGTGGTAAACTCATATTTATGATAGACCTCAAACGACCAAGTAGTAGTGCAAGTCGAATATTTTTCTAGATTGCAGTAGTGCAAGTCAAATTAGGTTTATGAGGTTGTTTTCTCTGTTATATTTTTTATGAAACCAAAGGGAACCTTATGAAGTAGTACTAGTAACAGTCACTATCTCACACAGACTGACATACACGATAACGTCGAAGAGATTTTAGAGAAACAGATGGCATATCTGCGTTCACACCTAACGTCCAACAGTCCAAGCAAGAATCGTAATTTAATCGACAATCAAGTTCTCAATTTACAAGAATACGCATATATATCATGTGAAAGTGAAACTGAAAGCAAACAACTGAACAAGCAAAGACAGGGCATGGAAGAAGCTTACTACCATGGACGATGCGCCGTGCGAGCCCAGGCGGTCGGAGCACCAATAAGCGCGAGAAGCCTCAAGAACCTCAATGGAGAGGACAGCTCCGGCGACCGCCCCCAATCCAGCTCCCCGCAGAACGCCGCCGCTGTCGGAAGCTCTGCCCGCCACCGCGCCGGTGACTGCCCCAGTCAGAGCCCCAGCTTTACACGCGCGTGGCACATGCACCACAAAGCCAACGTCGAGCTCTCAGGACAGCTAACAGCAGGGGCAAGATCAAGGCGAGAGGAGCATGTATGCGCAAGAGCAAGTACCAAGAGCGAAGAGGCCAGTGAGGGCGCCGGAGACGACGCCGGCGAGCAGCCTCGGGGGGTGCAGCGCCACGCTGCGTTCGTCCAGCGCGTCCTCGTCGGGCGCAGGCGCGGGCGCCTCGGCGACCTCCATCGTCGTCGCGACGAGGCCTCCCCGAAGACGAGGTGGCGAGCAATGTGACAAGCTCCCTCGCCACGTAGTGGAGCGGCGTTTATTTTTGGCGCCTTGGTTGGTGTGGCGGGGAGGGGAGGGGCGAGAGGCTCTCCGGGAGAGGAGGGTGAAAGGGCAAAAGGCTTTGGTTTCAGCGGGCGGCTTGTGAAATCATATTTGTTCGGTCGCTTTCTCTTTGTGGTTAGCGTGGATTTTCATTGGCCCCTTTTGTACCTCGAAGGTTGGTGTTTGGTGAGAGGTTTTTGCACGGAAGCCGGAAGGATAATATGAAGATACGTGCTGTTGTTGGCAAATGTAAACGCAAACGTTAACGAAATCGAATTACCCTGGGACCGTAAACAATGAATCAGATCATGGACTTTGTTTGGATTTGGACGGTAATGGAATCAGCTGAGTGCACGAGCTGCAGTTGCACACCAAACACACGACGACGCTGAGCGAATCTTCAGGGAGCGATGAACGCACGACGACGGAGTCCACTCACACCTAGCGACGAACCTGGCCGGTGCTGGAGCCGCTCCCCCGACGAGCAGCACGTGCAGGTCCACTACCTCGCTCCCACCGCATCAGCCCTTGGCCTTGCCATTCTCGGTGGCCGCCACGATTCGTCCGATCGACGGCCCTTAATAGCTGCCGCCGCTGCCAGGCACGGCATCAGGCGCCTCGAGGACCACCATCTCCTCACGACTACAGGGACGGTGGCTGTAGCGGCGACGACGTTGAACCCGGGCCTAAGCTTGTCCCCGGGGGTGGGGAGGACGAACATCTTGGGGTCGCCGACTTCGTGGGGAGCGACGTGAGTTCGCTGTTGGACTTGGAGCGCCTCATCGACCATGGCTGCATCTATGCAGCCTGCTCGCTGGTTGGTTTCTAGGCTGGTTTGGGCTGGCTGGTGCTGATTTTTTGTGATAAAAAAATACTATTAGCTGGATAGTTTGGGCTGGCTGAAACCAACAAGCGAATAGGGTAATGAAAGCGAGGCGAGGAAGAGGAAGAGGAAGAGGAAGCACCCGAGTCCTATAGCAGTGGCGGCAGTATCGGATAAGGCTTCGGGATGTCCGGAATTGAATAGGCTGTAATTAGATTACAGGGTACCTAATATCGGGGCAAATCCAACCAAACAACAGTAACGTTATCCATTACCCTCTGTAATCCAATTACATTACATTTAGTTGAACCAAACACCATCATAGTTTTTTAATCCTTTTGTTGATGTTGATATCTTCTCTACCTCGCGCAATGAATCACTGATTGGGTGAAAGATCTCGCCTTCTTCTTTTTTATTTCTTTCTTCCTGAAAGACCAGCAAACATTAACTTTGTATTGTATCTCGGAAATACTCCTAAGTTGGATAGTGCATCAGCATTGCCAACATCTATTTATCTGCTGCAAATTTTAGCGTTCATCAAGTGTGTAACGGGTGTGATTATTTAACGAAGAGCATCTCTAGTAGACTATCTAAACAGATTACATATCCTATTTTAATAGTGGAGATAAAAAAAAACCACTTCCACTATTCACTTTTGTTGGCCCAGCAAATAAACACCTAAAAATTTGTTCGACTGCTTCCAGCCCCATGTTTGTTCACCCTAGCCTGTGCGCGGCTCTTCCCCCACCGCTGAACCAAGCAAGGTCGTTGTCGCACCCTTCGAGCATCTCGGCGGCAGCGTGGCGAAGACGGCTGTGGACAAATTTGGCCGCCCTAGCCGTTCCCCACCTCCAGGCTACCGCACGCCTCCTTGTCGACGATCGCCAGAGCTCGTGCTCCTCGTCTTCCCCGGTTGGAGGGTGGCCAAAGCCACCCCATACTCTCGATGGCTACAGGGTGGCCGGAGCCACCCCCTCTCCCGATGGCGCATCAAGCGCTGATGGCCAAGTTTTTCAATGGTGATGTGGAAAGGAAGAGGATGGCATGTGGGTCCCACATGCCATTCTCTATTAAGATGGATTTGGGAGGCATGTTCTAGGTAGTCATGCTGGAGGAAATAACAAACAATGAGAAGTATCAAAATATGTGGCTATCAAATAGAAAAGTAAGGCCTCTGTTTTAGGCAGTAGTGTTGGAGATGCTCTTTGTATCTTTTCTAATTCATAAGAATAGAGATTTTGGCGAAAAATTAACCTCCAATAGCCTCTTTAATTGGATATTCAAATATAGATATCATCTATTTTGGATTTCTCGCTAGCCTAAGATGGAGAGTGAGAATGACTCTCTAGACTGAGCACAAGATATAGAAAAGCTGGGAGAATACAGAGATGTAGAATAAGATTTTTACTCAAATGACTCTCCAAACGATAATTTAGAGAGTAGATTTTAAAAAGACTCTTGGAGATGCTCTTATAGACCTATTCCCTCTGTCGTGAAATATAGTGCATTCTGACTATTCTCAGACAAAATAAGAGAGACTGCGATAGATGCATATACCCCTCACTTAACTTCCTAATCTATTGAAATATGATTCTACTCTCAGTCTCCTTATATAAAATATGGCAAGTACTTGAATTACTTTACTTATACAAATAATCATGTATATTTATTTAAGTAAACATTATCTTCTTGTTCTCCAAATGCACTATATTTTACAATAAATTATAAATGCTAGAATGCACTATGTTTTAGGATGAAGGGAGGATGTGATAATGAGTTCTTTCGTTGCCTTGTAACACAAAACGATGGAAACTCTACTTGCGTCCCCTCTAAAATGATTGAGCCGTGTTTCTGTTAGTTTCTTCCTAAAAATTGGTTTTCTGCCTCATGACTCCTATACTTAGAATATTAGTTGCCATTAAAGGTACGTGCAACATTGTGAGAAAAGCACGTGTCTATTTACTATTTGCATCAAAGCGTGCGCATGAGTGTATATATGTCTTATGTTTGAAAACAACAACATGACGATGAAACGACATAAACCAAACAAGATTTTTCATATTGGTTACAAGTAATAAGCAAGACTACAAGCAATGGGCAAACACATTGATAGCGCAGTGGTTGGGCACATCCACAAGGGTTCAATCCCCTAGTGCCGCATGGTTGTGTGCCCGCCTCCTTGGTTGAAACAACGCATATGGTTCCGTGGCCGCCCAAGAATTAAGCATGCACACGTGTGAGGTTCCTGTCTGTTCTCGGGTTTGGTGGGGGCCTTCTTTAAGATTAAAGTCAATGGGACGTCTCGCCCCTTGCAAGCAATGGTAGTAAGGATAAAAATAATGACCAAGTCTTTTTAGACTACAAGCAATGGTAATAAGGATAAAAATAATGGCGAGGACCACTACCTATGTTGGGTAGGAAAAGGCAATAAAATAGCAAGGTTATGTAACCAATAAGAATTGGTGTGTAGCACTAGCATAAAGACAATTATCGTGCCAACGTTTATACAAACTTGAAGAGGTTTGAGAATTGAGATGGCACCCAAACGTTCGGGAAGGAAGGATATACAAACCTAGAAAACCAACATGTTGACATGGTAGTGATGGAGACCGTCTCCCATGCTCCCATCTCCTCCCAAGCTGCCATGCTCCCACTCTAAAAAAACCATCAAAACGTGCATGAAAAAAACAACAGAAATATAATTAGGTAGTTAATGGAAGGATGCATGCCCATACAAAATTTGAGGACATACAAAATTATGTGCAAGTAGAGAGAGAGAGAGAGAGAGAGAGAGAGTCAACATGTTTATTGGGTCAGGTACTCTGTTTGTATAGATCCACAGCCCACGCTATTCACATGATGATTTGTCTTTTTGTTTCTCCTTGCATAGAACTTCTTCCGTCCCCAGATTTCGCATGAGCGTATCTTTATATTGTCTACTCATTCATATTTTGTTGATTTTTTTTCGTGCACATTTTTATGGTTGTTTTGGATGAGTGGGAGCCAGTGGCGGAGGCACAGGGTATGCCAAAATATGCACTGGCATACCCTGCATCACCGATGAATATACTATTATATACTGTATACGTATTTGCATTTGTATTTATGTAAAAGAAAAAAAAAAAAAACTTACCTAGAATACATCACACCACCACGAAAGGCCCACTTGAGGCACCCCACGTGGCCCACGCAGCAAAGAAGGCGTTCACATTGACCACGCCCGCAATTCTATTAGGTGTAACTTTCCCCTAATCTAATCTCGATAGGAGGCGACGCCGACGGACGGGCGGAGCGAGAGACGCGGTCACGGCGCCGGCGCCGCCGGACACCCTAATGGCAGAGTCACAGAGACGCGGTGAGTACGACTACGCCACACTTTCCCAGTTCCCTGATCTAATCTCTTGTGTTATTTGCTAACATTACAATAATAGATTGTTTCATTATTTAGCATCATGTTTTTCTAATATTCGTGCAGTTACGGGCTCGTGTCCTGTTTGGCCTACGGGCTACGGCGGCACCGGCCACCGGCGGCATCTAGGCGAATTTGTGATCACAATTGTTCTGGTGAGATTCAATCTTTGTTCTTCGACTTTTAAAAAAAATCATTTGTACTTTAATTGCTAATTGCTTAGCGCTAAAATTATAGAATCATCTATCACGCGGCGAGGTGGAGGATTTTTCTCAACATCAGAGTCGATCTTGATTGATCTTTTGTTCAGTACTCATATCATGTGAGTGATCCATAATCGCATCTGAGAGTTCAATCGTGCAAGCGCAATTTATTTAATTATTTGGCATTGTGTTCTTTGTAATATTTATGCAGTTATGAAGAGAAACGGGGACATTGCATCTCTTTTTCAAAAGCATGCAGCAAAGAAGAAGGCTGCGGCAGCTGCTGCTACTTTTAATCCTGATCCGATTGAACCTGTGGTGGAAGAGCAGATTCATGAGAGAGTAGTTGAGGAAATTGTAAATCCTATGCCACCGCCACAACCGTCTTCACTGCCACGAGTTTATGATACCAATCGCCTTCCACATGATCCAGGTGAAAGACATCCTATTCTAAAATATCATGTTAATGATCAAGATGCAATTCGAAGAGCATATATTATTAAAGGTCCACTCAAACCTTTTGCACATGATTTTCCAAAAAGAAAGATTTCAGATAGGGATCGGGGATTCAACTATTGTTGGATGTATAATAATGATTGGCTTAGGTATAGTATTAAGAAGGATGTTGTGTTTTGCTTCATATGCTATTTGTTCAAGAAAGATACTGGGTCAGACACATTTACTGTTGATGGCCGGAAGAATTGGAATATAGGAGAGAAAACACTTCGCAAACATATGGATTCTAAAATACATTTTGTGACCGGAGCGTTTGAGAACTTTGAGTTTGTTTTTTTTGCACACTTAATGTATATTATTTTTTGATATACAAATGAGTTATCTGGAAGAAGGGACCAAGATATTCTTAATACAATATCACTTGTTAATGTGGCAAAAAAAAGAATGCAAAAATTGAGGTCTGATGGTTGTGATAATTTTCTTGAGAAGGTCACTTCATTTTACGATAAACATGGTGTTGAAGCTCCTGCTATGGATGGTGATTATGTTCCTTATGAAAAATCAACAAGGAAAGCTCGTGCCCAAAAGCAAACCAATGATGACCACTTTAGAAGAGAAGTATATATTGGTGTCATTGATCAAATAAGTCAAGAACTTGATAATCGGTTTGATGAGATTAATATGGAGTTGTTGTCTTGTATGTCAGCCTTCAGTCTTTCCAAGTCATTTGCTTCTTTTGATGCACAGAAGCTACGTAGACTAGCTGAGTTCTACTCAAAGGTGTTCTCAAATAATAATTTGCTCAAACTTAAGTTGTAACTAGATAATTATATTGATGACATGAGATATGATGATAACTTCAAAGGTCTAGACAATATTGTTGATCTCTCGGTTAAGCTTGTTGAAACAAAGAGGCACAAAGTGTACGATATGGTTTATGAGCTCCTCAAATTGGTATTGCTTCTACCTGTGGCAACGGCAAGTGTTGAAAGGGTATTTTCTGCGATGATTTTTGTGAAAACAAAGTTAAGAAATAAGATGGGAGATAGTCTTCTGGATGACTGTCTAGTCATTTTCATTGAGCGGGATATTTTCTTTTAAGTTGATGAAGATGATATAATTAATACATTTATGTCCCTTCGAAAGCATCGAATAAAATAGTCACAAAATAGCATTGTAAGTCTCTGATTCTCTTTTATGTCTTATTTTAATTATTGATATGACTTTTGAACTATTTATACTATACTTAGTGGATGGTTTAAACTTAATCCATGAATTTAAGCCTTATTGTGTTATTTAGTGCATATATACCAAATCATGTTGTTAATTTTACAATTATTACCGAATTGCTGAAATGGATTTATCGAATTGTATATGAAATTTTTTTGGCGGCATACCCTGAGACAAAATACTAGATTCGCCACTAATGGGAGCACAAGAGGCATTCTCGGTAGTGATGGTCAAAGTTAAAAAAAAAACCTCGAATTGGACTTGTATTGGCGAGAGGAGAATGTGCTACGTAGGAGGCTCATTATTTCCATATATGAAGTCTCCTATATATAGACCATGGATGGAGTAGCACGAAAATTTAAATAAATAACATGAATTACTACGAGCAATTAAACACTATAAGAACATGAAACAATAAGATAAAAGAATAATTTTAAAAAGAGTTCCAACATTTAGATAATATTTTTAGAAAAAATGATACTAGTTTTATATCTTACCGATTTCAAATAATTTAACCATGAAGTTTAAGAGATTAAACTAGTTTTTTATTTAAAAATAGAAAATCACCTTAGAAACCACTTTAATTGGTTTATTAAGGTGGTGTTTTGTTTGGTTGCAGGCTGTTTAATAACCTATAAAATAGTTTTAGGATTGTAAATCAAACTGACGTACTCCTATATAAGTTTTGGAGTTTGAAAATAGCTTTATTCTTTCTCATAAAAATGGGGAAAACAGCAGTGCTCGCCCATCCTGGAGAAGAAGATAGAGCTATCCATGCGGTGCATTGAATTCGGGCCCAAGAACACATCCCGAGCTAGCTGACGTTGGATTCTCGCCGACGTGAAAGAGAGTGAGGGCTAAAATACTTTGGCCCTGTTCTGCTTGCAGAATTTTAGTTGAAACTGGCTAAAAAACATTGTTTTGGTTGAATTGTTGTAAGAGAAAAATACTATTTCGGCTGAAAAAAAAAGAAGCCGAATATAAGGTAAGTCGGCTAGCGACGATTTCCTCGCCAGGCATTTTGTTTGCCCCGAGGCATCTGGCACGCCACACGAGGTCTTACTATGTGTCTGTGGCTCTCCCACCACTCCTCTCCTCAGGACGCCATAAAAAATCTAAAAATAGTACCGATGTTGCTTTGGATGGTGCGCTCTGCAAATAACTGTTGGGTAGATGAATTTGTGTGTCAGCTCTTGAGATGACGTGGAGATCAAATCGCTAGCAAGCTGGCTAGATTGTTGACGACGCTCTAAGGCCTTCTGCAGTGTGAAGTAGAGCTAGAAAAATAAGTGAGTCCGACTGCAGGAAAATAAACATCGTTTCTCATAGCTGTAGTGTGTAAAAGAGTTAGCACCGATGCTATCTTCTGTCATACGACGGTACGGGTGCTGCCTATTGGCTTTCATCTGACACCAACATATGCTCTTCTCTCACAGAACATAAGAAATATTGTTTTTAAGTCCCCAGGCAGCGCTGCCTCTACTTGCTCCGCTCCAGAATCTTTGAAAGTTGGCATT
Organism: Miscanthus lutarioriparius; assembly: GCA_904845875.1. Classification (NCBI taxonomy): domain Eukaryota; kingdom Viridiplantae; phylum Streptophyta; class Magnoliopsida; order Poales; family Poaceae; genus Miscanthus; species Miscanthus lutarioriparius. The sequence goes on from CAJGYO010000008.1 coordinate 11,395,041, forward strand.
GGTAGCTGCAGGGTAGAGAGTGATGCCTGGAAGAGAGAGAAGGTTTGGGCACCACTTTAGGAGCACATTGCGGAGGGCCTAAGGAAGCTGGCCTTTCCGACCTGCTTTTGTTTTTTTAAAAGTTAAAAGCTGATAAATGGCCCAAAAGCCATATGAGTTTTTGACTAAAAACAGCTTTCACCTTAGTATAAATCCAAAAGCACTCCCCCCTGCTTTCACTTGCTTTTGAGCCCAAAAATTACCCAGCTGCCACTGGTTATAGGGAAGAAAAATAACGATTCGGTGTTTTCTATTCCGCATCGTGGCTCTTCCCGTCACCCCCTTCTCTGTTCTCGCGAGCGCACAGGCGAGCGCGGCTAGGGTTGTGCCCGGCCGCCGCCACCCCGCCGTCGGCGACCTCCGGCAGGCCAGCGCCCCACCGGCCCCGCCTGAGTCCGGCCGCATCCTAGGTAGGCGTGGTCGCTGCCCGGCCACCTGTCATGCTCGCCTCCGCCTGCTGCAGTCAGCCGGCCATCCGCCTGCACCGACCATCAGCCATGCTCGCCTCCACCTGCTGTAGTCAGCGTGGCCGCCATCCCCAGCCGAGGGTGCGCTAGCTCGCCCTTCTCCTCCACTGACTCATCCCCGGCCGGCAACTCACCTGCAAGGTATGTCCGATCCCTTCTGGCCATGATAGATTGTGATGGATGCATGAGTAATCTGCAAAATAGATGTATGATTAGTACTGGCTGTGTGATGTATGGTAAATGTTGGAAAAACGGTGGTTTTCAGCAGGTGGGACTAGAAGGAGATAGCCGAAGCCTTCGTCCAGACAGGTGCCTCGGGCGAAGGCATGTCAGGTGAAAGGTGGGTCCAGACCAAACTAGGATTTCATAAATGCATTCAACTACCCTCCCTCTTTTGTACAGAGTTTGTGTTCCTCTTTTATAGGGCACCGCTTGCTAATGCTACTATTTTACAATTTTACTCCTTGACGGTTACAGTACATCCTCAGAACATTCCTATACTAATATAAATTGCTAAGGGTAATTTGGGTGCCTTCTTCTTCAACCGCCTTTGTTTGATAGGCCACAACCGTGAGTCCGTCTATGGCCCACGGCCCGGCTTTGAGGCGCGGAGGCTTCCCCCCATGCGGGCCTTGCCCTTGAAACCTAGCCCTCAGGCTCTAAGGTACGGAGGCTCTTGTGCACGCGGAGGCTTTTCCCCCTTTCCCCCTGGGACGCCTAGATCAGACCGCTGCGTTGGTGACATGTCGTTATTTGATTCGCCGCGGTGGCTGCGGAACCGACGTGTTTTTGAACGAGTGTGACCGTTGGCCCCGGAAATCGAAGCTTCGCAACGGGGGCTATATAAGGGACGATAGGTGAAGGCCCTCCCCGCCATCCCTATCCTAGCCATCGCTTTCGCTATTGCCACTTCCTACGCTGTCCCTTTTTGCCCGGCTTTTGCTTAGTTGGTTTTTGCCTTCACTCCCCTCTTGGGCTGTTTCTAAGTTTTAGAAGTGGCTACGCCTATCAGTCCTCCTCCACACCGGACTTCCTTCTTTGGGCTGTACCGTCGCTTTCTTAGTGTTAGGTCTACTGGGTGGTCCACGTAGTTTGAGGAGTGCATGATTGTTAGTGCGGAGGCATTAGGGCTTGAAGAGGATCTTTCTAGAGTCAAGGCCTCCGTCGCAGACTTAATCACCGCTGAAGAGGCAGGAGACATGGCTGGCACATCCAATATGTGGGATTTGAGGCCTTCGCTCATGACTCAGGACATGATTGAGGAGTTACGGCAGCTGGGCTCCTTTAGGGATGCTAAGGTGAGGCCTTCGGAGGGGGAGACAATTCCTAAGCCGAAGGCTGCTGATGCCATGGTTTTTAGGGATTTCTTTCTCTGTGGCCTTCGCTTCCTGGTGGTGCGCTTCCTTCGCTAGGTGTTGGAGGCATTTGAGGTACAGCTTCACCATCTAACGCCCACTGGAATAGTTACCCTGAGTAAGTTTTGTGGGGCCTTCTTGTCTTATGGCGCGGAGCCTAACATTGGTACTTTCTGTGAGTACTACGAGCTCCAATGCTAGCCTAAACGAGTTGGCGAAGATCAGCTGTTGGCACAGTATGGGAGCTGTGCTTTTATGCCACGGAGGGCCCAAAAGGGCGAGAAGTTGGAGATCTCCTTCACCCAGAAGAACAAGTGGTCAAATGATTGGATGTAGTATTGGTTCTACGTGAGTACCGGAGGCATGACATCTACCGGCTTAGACAGGAGAAGAATACCTGCTATCCGCTAGCCTCGGTGATGACTCCAATGAGGCCTTTGACTCAGGGAACACTAGGTCTAGGGACTGAGGAGGGTCATGAAGCATGCAACAGGGCCTTTGCTCTGGCCTATCGGTACTCTAGAGGTCATGACTTGGTCGAGGAGATGGTGGCGGCTAACTGCTAGCCCCTCGGTAGGAACAGGCCCGCTATGACCATTGAGATGGTTAGTCTACATGTGTTTGGCGAAGGTGTTAGGGTTCCTTTCCCGCGCTTTGGATTTGAGAAGAAGGAGGGCTGGACTACGGAGAAGTTGGTCAAGTCCACCGAGGCGAGGGTGCCTGAGATACTTGGTGAGATGTCCAACAGGGAGTATCTAGCGCGCCAGGCCATCACTGGTATGATGCCCGGCTTAATAGTTTTTGAGGAATTTAGGTTCCACCACGAGGAACATGATGTTCCTGCGAAGGTGCATAAGTACATAGAGGACAAGGCAAGGAAGGCCACTGCCAAGAATGTAACTGCTGTGGTAGAGGCGAGGAAGAGGAAGGGGCTACTACGTCCAAGGTCATTACCAAGAGGCAGAAGACCAGGGTGAAAGGTCCTAATATGGCTAGCGGGGGATGAATAGACTATTTAAAAATCTACAAACCAACTAGAGCAATTTGATTAGTATAACAAATAACAAGATACAAATTTACTCTAGCTCTACAAGGGTTGCAAGCCACCTATCCAACAATTCTAGTTGCTATGATCACTAGACACATAATTTGCTATGTCACTACTCACTAAGAGCTCTCACACTTGCTACACTAAAGAGCTCCACTAGATGAACTTAAACTACAAAGCAAGCTCTTAATTCTAGCTACACTAAAGAGCTTGCTACAACTAGTTTGCAAGAATATAAATGAGTGAGTATGGTGATTATACTGTCGTGTAGAGGAGTGAACCAATCACAAAATGAATACTAAATCAGTCACCGGGAGAAAACCAAAGGGTAAGAGACAACCAATTTTTCTCCTGAGGTTCACGTGCTTGCCAGCACGCTAGTCCCCATTGTGTCGACCAACACTTGGTGGTTCGGTGGCTAAGAGGTGTTGCATGAACCTCGTCCACACAATTGGACACCGCAATAACCTACCCACAAGTGAGGTACCTCAATGACACGAGCAATCCACTAGAGTTATCTTTCGGTGCTCCGCCGGGGAAGGTACAAGACCCCTCACAATCACCACGATCGGAGCCGAAGACAATCACCAATCTCCGCTCGACGATCCTCCCTGCTTCAAGTCATCTAGGTGGCAGCAACCACCAGGAGAAACAAGTGAATCCCGCAGCGAAACACGAACACCAAGTGCCTCTAGATGCAATCACTCAAGCAATGCACTTGGATTCTCTCCCAATCTCACAAAGATGATGAATCAATGATGGAGATGAGTGGAAGGGCTTTGGCTAAGCTCACAAGGTTGCTATGTCAATGTAAATGGCTAAGAGAGTGAGCTTGAGCCGGCCATGGGGTTTAAATGGAAGCCCCCACGAAATAGAGCCGTTGGCTCCTCAGTCCACTGAAAAACAGGGCGACCGGACGCGCCGGTCAGATCGATCGGACGCTGGACCCCAGTGTCCGGTCGCGTGATTTACACCACGTAGCCCCTGCTTCAAACGCTGATCGCCCGATCTCAACGGTCATCAGTACATTTAAGTGGTGACTGGACGCACTGCTTCGAAGTGACCGGACGCAGGACCTCAGCGCCCGGTCGTTTCCAGTTAGCATCTAGAGACAATTTTTCACGATCGGACGTGTCCGGTCACCCTTGACTGGACTCACCCAGCGTCCGGTCAGTCACCCTATTCACTGTGTGCTGCCATGTCAGCAGGATCCGGACGCAGCCCATCAGCGTCCGGTCACTAAGTGACCCAGCGTCCGGTCGAAGACCGATGCCAGTGTCTTCACTGCTTCCACTGACCGGATGCAGGACCCCAGTGTCCGGTCACTGCATGACCAGCATTCGGTGCACTCTATGAAATCCTATCTTTTCTGTACAGAGCGCCGGTGGCACCGTCGGGCTATCCACACTCTATGGGCGGACACTCCGCTGGTGGAGTTTCAAACCCTTGCTCCCAAGTGCTAAACACAATGTGTATCACCTTCGTGCATGTGTGTTAGCATATTTTCATAAACATTTTCAAGGGTGTTAGCACTCCACTAGATCTTAAATGCATATGCAATGAGTTAGAGCATCTAGTGGCACTTTTTATAACCGCATTTCGATATGAGTTTCACCCCTCTTAATAGTACGGCTATCGAACCTAAATGTGATCACACTCGCTAAGTGTCTTGATCACCGAAACAAAAACGGCTCCTACCACTTATACCTTTGCCTTGAGCCTTTGTTTTCCTTTCTCCTTTTCCAAGTCCAAGCACTTCATCATCACCATGGAATCACCATCATCATGTCATGATCTTCATTTGCTTCACCACTTGGAATAGTGCTACCTATCTCATAATCACTTTGATAAACTAGGTTAGCACTTAGGATTTCATTAATTAACCAAAACTAAACTAGAGCTTTCATAGGACTGCTTCTGTTGCCGCCTCCACCGATGCGTTCACGGCTGCCTCCGCTAATGATGATGATGAGGTTGCCAAGAACATTGGCGGAGGCTCTGGCTCCGCTGCTGCCGGAATGGGAGGAGAGCGCTCTGCTGCCTCCTTGGATCTTGGCGGCGACGATTTGGTGGATACCGCCCTCCAAGGTGCGAGCGGTGGCCTTACTACTGAACCCTCCGCCGTGGCGCCTATGCCCGATGTTTTGGGTGATGAAACTTCAGCACCGAGGGTGATGGTGGTGGTGGTGGTGATGCTTCTTTGCCCAGAGAGGGGGAGGCTACTGGTACTAGCCTTCGCTGACCTACGACAGGTCTCGACGAGGTGTCCAAGGATGAGGCGGAGGCAAGCTCTCTAGTTGCTCTGTCTCAGGGCATAGGGTTTCAGGTCACTGGTCACCATGTCGAGGATGCTGGAGGCTTAGGCAGTGTCCTGAGTCCTTTGTATCTTGGTGAGTTGCTTTTTAGCTTTGCTTTTCCTTTAGTGCTTAAGCTTTCTTATTTTATCGGGACTTGTTTTTTATTTCTCCTGGGGTCTTGATGGAGGCCCTTGGGAGGACTGATGAAAACCCTAATGACCCTTTGGGTGTGGACCTCGCCCAGATTGGCTTGGGAGCCCCTCCGAGGCCTCCGCTTGGGGGTCCGACTCCTCATCCATCCGGTGCTGGCTTGGATGGTGGAGAATGTTACATTTTATTTCTTATTTTTTTTTGTTTTTGCGTTATTTTTTGTTTTCGGTCTTGCTGATTTTGTTTGCTATTCTAGGTGCCTCCGACATTACAATAAGTGGGTGGACGGATGTGCTTGAAGCTGTTTATAATGATATAGGAGGTTGTTCTTCCTATATCTTTTATTTTCTTACTTTTTGTCTTACGTTTCTTATGCTTAATTTGCTGCTAGGCCACCTTTGCCCCCGCCTAAAAAACGTAGACTACTTCAAGTTCCTACAGATGAACTTGGAGCAACAATGTGTGGTATGTTTCTTTTTTTTGTTTTCTTGGTTGTTACTCTACTTTGCTTATGGCTGACGCTCGTTTTGGCAGAGTCACTATCTTTCGGAGGCCATCGAAGAGCGTGGCACACGGGAGGTGGTCGACCGAAATTTGGCCATCGAGGCCTTGAAGGAGGTAGAGACACTAGAGGCCAAAAAGACACGGCTTGTAGGGGAGGTTGGTGGCCTTCGCACTATCCATGCTAAACTAGAGGAGTCCCAAAAGAAGGTTGACTTGCTAAATAAGGAGGTTGATGGCGCATAGGCTGCCGAGCAACTGGCTACTGAGCGTGCCCTAAAGTCCATTGAGTTAGTCGATAGCCTTCGGAAGGAGGTGGATGCCGAGAGGGAGTCTGGCGCTGCCTTAAAGGCACAAGTAGATATGTTATCTAAGCGCCTTGAGGACACCAAGTCCATCGGCCTAGTGGCGGCTGAGCTTTACATGGGGGCACTTGAGCAGTTCGGAGGCTCTATTCCATCGCTATCTTCTGAGCCGTCGTCGTCGCTAGTTGAAGGCCAACTTCATGAAGCTCCCTGACTTCGTTGGAGGTGCTGTGGATTTTGTAGCTTTGGCCTCCGCCACAAATCTTTCAAATATGTTAGCGCAGGATGGCTGCCCACATACGAAGGACGTGAAGCAGAGAGATCTTGAGGGCCTGGTCGACCTTGGAACGACTTCGCGTGATATCCGAAGATCAGTTCACCACTTCATGAAGTCGTTCTGAGTGAGGTTTGGCCGGGCGGAGGCTCGCTCAATGGCGGAGGCACGTCGAGCTGAGGTTAGTTTTTTGTTTGTAACTTGTTTGTTTCTATCTTAGGTTTTTACTGTTTGCATGCTGTTTTTATAACTTGGTATTATTTCTACAGGAGTTGCAGAAGAAAGAAGTTGCGCGTGGAGCTGCTGGTACACGATCTTCAACAGCTATGGAGGTGTCGGCTCTGAAGGCTCCATCTCTGGTTGCTGAGGCCCTGAAGCCCCTGGAGCCCATGTTTGCTCCTGCTGATCGGGAGGTGTAGTGTAGGTTTTGGTTAGTTTTCTTAGGCTTGGTTGAAGGCGATTTGCCACAATTATATATATTTAGGTCTAAATTGTGAACTTGTCCTACGCAGGTCTCCTTCGCTGGGACTGTGCAGGACGTGCCTCCTGTTACTATGTATCAAGACGACATTTATGTTAATGGTGAATTATGGCAATATTGGCGGGAAACTTTCCCCCATCGTTCTGTTCACGATATGTTTGTTTTTGTAAAGTATGATATTGACAATGAACGTGTGAAGTTTACCAGATCATTAGCTTGGCGAGGGCGTTGTTTTTAGTTTTTAATTGACTTTGTTTGGCTGGCCTTCGCATCTTTGTAGCTGTTACTTGGGAGGCCTTAGCGCCTTCTCTTTTTCCTTTGCCGCCTTCGGGCTTTTGTACTATTGTGCTTCTAATGCGCTACTATTGTATTTGTATCTGCTTTGAAATAAAGTTTTCCTTGATTGTTTATTTATGCATTTCTTATTACAATTTTTGACTAGGCCGAAGGGTTACATTTCCTGTGCCTTGGTTTCTCTTTTTCCCTCCACTTCCCTCTTCTCTGGCCGACGTTGAATACAAGTCTGTGCACTTGCGCAAAGGAGTTGAGTTGTTGGTTTTTGACCTTGGGCGCCTTGCGGAGGCTTTGGTGCTTGTTTTGCCACTATGGCCTCTGCCGCTGTGCTTGCTTGAAGTTGACAGGGAAGTTCTAGCACATCGCAGCGGAGGAACTGAGGTGCTCGTGTTTGTTCTTGCTGATGCTGCAAAGGCTTTGGCGCAATTTGAGCATTCATCGGAGATGCTGATTTTTATTCTTGATGCTTCTCAAGGGTCCACAGAGCAATTTGAGCAAGCATTGGAGGTTGAAGAAACATTTCTTGTACGTTGTTCCCGCTTGCTCCTGGATTTTCTTATTTTGGCCTTTGGCTATGCTGGAGCAGCTGCGCTCCCGTCGAACATGGTTGATGTCGGGTCACGCCAGAAGGTGTCTTCGATTGCGAGGGGATGTTACGAGCCTTCGTGCAATACCCTCCTGCAACCTCTAACACTGACTAGCTATTACCGAACTCAGGTCACTCCAGGCCTTGCGGAGGCTTTACGACATCGGGTGAACAATGCGTACGACCTGAGCATGGCCTTCGCCGGGCTACACGAGCTGCTAGATTTACGAGTCTTCGCACGATACCTCCTGGTCTCTCGTTTCTAAGGAGACTCTGGCCTCCATTTCCCTCTAGGTTGGCCCTATAGTGTATTGTTTTTTGACTGGTTTGATTCCCCCCTGGCGCTCTTCTAGGGGTAGTGGTATGAAAATGCACTGACTGGGGCTGTTGCGGCGGTGGGGTGCCGAATTTTATAGCTACCAATTGTATGTTTAATAAGTCTTGGTGGTTGGCCGGTGTTTATTGCTTGGATATGTTTTTAAGTTGGGATTTCCCTGTACCTGGCGTATTTTTTGGCCTTTACTGCTATTGTACTTTAGCTATTAATTTCGGCAGTTAACTGAAGCTTGTTAGCGATAAGCCTCTCCGCGATGCCTACGCCGAAGGTAGGTCTTTGTCGGGTTAGCTTTGGCCTTTTTGGCCATTTTGATAAATCCTTGAAGCTTGAGTATGGATAGGTCTTTCATAAGGTTGCAGGCTACTTTAGCAAAGGAGGTCGTTCCATGCTTTAGAGGCTTCGTCTAAAGCATTGGAGGGTCCTCTCTTGTAATGCTGTCGTCGAATATTGTGGCTGCGTTGCTAGCCACTTTTAACCTTCGCCTTTTATGGTATTTTTGGGGGATTTCTCTTTATATTTTTAGAGGTTTTTACACAAAACTTGCCTCGTTAAAAACCTCACCTCCTTTAGGAGCTCCCATTGTGAGGAAAAGAGTGCAAGCCCTTTTGCATGAAATGTAAAAATGCAAAAGCTAGAAACTTGGTGACCTTTGCTTATAGTTCCACAGAGGCCACCTTTTACATTTAGATGTAAAACCTACGCAAATTGTCGATGTTCTAGGTATGTGTTGTTGTTCTGCCTTCGCCGTCGGTCAGGTAGAATGACTCGGGTCTTCCAGTGGCCTTCACCAAATAAAGGCCTTCCCATTTTGGTTGGAGCTTTTCAACATTTTTAGCATTAGGTCTCCTTCTGAGGACTAGGTCTCCATCTTGTATGATTTTCCTAATCACTTTGTTGTCTCTCCATTTCTGGTTTGGTCTTGGTATTTTGTAATGTTTTCAACTGCTTCTAGTGTTGTGCCCTCAATTGTTTCTTTAGAGTATTCTTCATCTTCTGCCAGTGCCTGTTTTATGACACGGAGGCTCTGATGCCTGGCTTCTATGGGTAGCATTGCTTCTTTGCCATACAAGAGTTTGAACAATGTGAAGCCTGTTGTTCTAGAGGCTATAGTGTTATGGGACCATACTACCTTCAGTAGTTCCTCTACCTATTTGCCTTTGCGAAGGTTGAATAGAGTCTTTGCTATTGCTGAGAATATCACTCTGTTAGCTCTTTCCACTGCTCCATTTAATTATGGGTGGTAGACTGAGGCGAAGCCAACCTTAGTACCTATACTCTTGTAGAATTCTTTGAAGTTGTATGAGTCGAATTATTTTCCATTGTCAACTGTTAGGGTTCTTGGTACTCCAAATCTACAAATTACGTTCTGCTAGAAGAACTTTTTTATTGTCTCTGATATGATTTTGGCAAGTGGTTTGGCCTCAATCCACCTTGTAAAATATTCTATGGCTACTACTGCAAACTTGTTCCCCCCTTGCGATAGTGGTAGCGGCCCAACCAGGTCCATCCCCTATCTTTGGAGGGGCCAAGTGGGTGGGATGAGTTGTACAGCGGCCAAAGGTTTTGACTAGTGTGGGGAGGTGCTCTGGCATGCTTTGCATGTCTTTACAATCTCTTTTGCGTCCTTAATGTGGGTAGGCCAATGGAACCCTTGCCTGATGGCCTTCGCAGATAGTGCCCTTGGATCGATGTGTGAGCCGCATGAACCTGAATGAATTTCTTGTAGAAGGTTTTTACCTTCGCTTTGAGATATGCACCTGAGCATGTGATAGAATCGCCCAATTTATACAAGATCAAGTACGGCCGTCCCTGTTTAACATGTTGACGCGCACATACTTTCACTTATATAAACCCGGTAGTCTACCGAGTGTCACGAAGGATCTCGGCAAATCCACATCACAATCAAAACCGTAATAGATTAAGCAAATACACATCACATACATGGAGTTGCAGCGGAAATAATGTTTACAATTGAGTTCACAAATAATAATATGTTGCCAAGTTAACAAATATGATAGCTAAAATAACATAGCTTTAAAATGGTTACAATAACATAAGTTTCAAATACACTGCTAGCATAAGTAACATCCTCCAACAATAGCATATAGACAAGAAATAAATATAGAGTCACCGAGCCCACCAGCGGTTAGCCACCATCTTTCGTAGGCCGAAAACTTCACCTGCAACATGGTGGAATAAACCCTGAGTACTCGAATGTACTCAGCTAGACTTAGCTGTCAGGAGAGGAATAAAAAGACTCAAGGATATGCAAGGCTTATTTCGTGGAGCGGGTTGGATAGCATAACTTTGCAAAAAGAGCATTACTATAATGAGTCCTTACTTTCAATCTTTTAGTCAATATTTTAGCATCAAGTTTAGTGAAGCTTATTATGGCTAACTTTGCACCTAGTCTAGAGCAATCACTTGATTATGCTAAAGCAAACATTAGTAACCATATCTAGGTTATCATATAATCATCATAACCATCATGTTCCATCCAGTGTTACTACGATGAGGGGCTCAGTCAAGTTTCTCACTATCCAGGAGAGACGGCGATTCGAATCGATTGCAACCAGCTGGGCAAAATCCTAACACAAATGCACACTTCCCTTGTCAGGGTTGCGTCTGGTCACCTTTGATACAACTCAGGACTCAACTTCGCGGGTTCGATCAGCGTCGCACACTTAGGGACCAACTAGCTGCCAGGATGCTCAGGCCTTGCCTACCCTTGGTCTTATATCCTTGTCCCCACACATCCTTACTACCTCTAGTGTGCACCCTTGGATAGAATGACTCTTGGCCTGAGTTGAGCTACTCGGCTTTGTGGTCGGAACGAGTTATCCGGCTAGCTAAGTGAGAGGCTGTGTTCAAAATGACATGAGAGCCCACAATGATGTGGTCCTTAACCGACATAGACGGGATAAATATGCACACAAGACCTCCATGTCCTGCTACTTCTCAATCACCAGATCCTGTTTAGTCTCCATTTATTCATCATCACATGGTTATTTTTCATGATAGAAAATATAGCCAACCGTGACCAGGTATCCGCCTATATTGCAGGTGACCAACCCACTTCTACCGGTCTAAGCATAGCTAAGCATAGAATGTCCTACTCATACTAGTAAGGGTTCAGGTATTTATATATATTAGACAAGGTAGGAAATATGCACCAACGGTTTCATTCAACTTCTATCACCTAATGGAGCATACAAAAGTTATACTTATGTGCATTTGTAAAAAGAGAGGGTAGGAGACTTAAGATGCTTCGGGGCTTGCCTAGGATTGAACACAAAGTCAGTTCAGTTAGCTTGCACCATCTTATGGAACATCTCCACTCTAGGCATGCACTCTAGGGGTCCTTCCATCTTCGGGATAGGTCCACCAAACACTATCTTCGGGTTCGGCTCCAACATCATGTCCTTCGGTTCCCCGCGTGGTTCATCTAGCGTACCTAAATGAGATGCAAGATGCAAGTGCATGAATACGAAGAATGTAACATGAGATGCATCATATACAAGCATTTAAGATGAGCATAAGGTTACACCAAAAGACATAAGCACCTAGAGTTGTTTAACTAAACATCACATAATCTATTATAGAAAGATAGCAAGCATATCAAGCATGGCACACAAGTTAACTTAAGTTTAGCTATTACAAGCATTTATAAATCAAGAACTAACTAAACATGTTTAGTCAAACAAGAGTAAGCTAAAGCAATTAACTTAGCACATGCCCAGAATCTGGACAGCAACACAGAAGGCACTTATTTCAACCATAACTGGAGTTATAGGCATTAAACAAATGGGATCCTAGAATTTATTAAAAGCTTAGAAAGTTATCTACAACTTTGTTATTTACACCTAGAGCTGATTCAAAGGTTAACAAAGCTGAAAAATACTAACAAGCAGATCTGCACAAAATAGGACAGAAAACTGACATGAACTTCGAAAATGTATATCTGAAGTTCTAGACATTCAGCAAATATGATTCTTAAATTTTTGAAAATATTATTAAGTTATCTATAACTTTATTATTATCATCTAAGATGATTCTACACCTAACGAGGTTAAACAACCCAATGAAGACATTTCTGTCTAGATTTGGACAGAACCTGCCATTCCACTTTGAATAGCTATAACCGGAGTTCTAAGCTAGCAAAAGTGGTGCCCTTAGACATTTTGTAAATCTTAACAAAAGCGCTACAACTCTTCTATTATCATCAATACATGATTTCATATTTAAATAAGCTAAACAATATAATCATTTAGATCTGATTAGAGCACATGCAAAAGCTGATAGCAAACTTGTAAAATCTATAACTCCTAAACCATCAGGCCTAAAATCATTAGATTTTAGGACAAGAAATATAAGGAAATTATCTACAACTTTGGTATTCAACATATCTGCAGAAAACATAATTTAGGCCATGAAGTCATCACCATACTGCTAACTTCTCTAGCAGCCACAATAGCAGAGATACAACTATATGCATTTATCATTTATGTTGTTAACAACTAACATTTTGTTGCTATATATGCAGCTCCTAATCATAACCAAGCAATCACATTACTTAGCACCAATTATTAGAAGTATTACATGGCATAAACACATGCATCTATTAACAAACTTTCATCCTCTACTTATATAATGCAACATATATATATTATTTTTAGGTGATATTTTAAACATAGAGTTGGAAGCTGGAATTTCTATAGGGGATAGGTGATATCAAAACATGGCTACTATAGAAATATTAAATGCTCAGGTTTTATAAATTCATTACTACAATAAAAACACGTTTCTATTGCAATAAAGCATATGAGGGCAAAATAAATCTAAAGATCAACATTTTTAGTAAACATTTGACCATATTAAGGTTTCTTATATTACAACAACATCATACAAAGCTAGTGGAACCACACTTTCCATTTTTACACCTTCATAATATTTATAGCTTATTTAAAACTATTTATCAAACATTAAGCAAGCAAAATCCATAACTCAATCATACTACATCCAATGAACATGAAATATTTACCATAGCACACATATTACATCAGTAGCCTAGCATAAAAATTTGACAGCAATTGGAGCACCACAACTTTAGATATGAATTTATTCCTAGAAAACCCTAACTTACAAAAATAAATAAAAATAGCAGAAACTTTCTACTAACACATATCATATTAGGACTCTACTGCGTAGATCTACTCATATGGATTCCAAAACATCTTCATTTGCTATTTTACAATTTTTCTATGAATTACTATGATTTTCCAAAGTTTTAGCCGATTAAAAGCAACAAAGGAAAAGATAAAGAAAAACACTTTTGCATCGGAAACCCTGAACTTTCTAGGAATAAAATAAGCCTAGATCTAAAAAATCCTTCTCTCTAGCGCTTTTGCATCAGGACCTAGAGAAGAGTTTCTATTTCCATTCCCCTCCTCTCTTCTTCTTTAGAGATGCAGAGCAGAGGAGACGGAGGAGTCGGCCGGCTCAGGCAACCGTGGACACCGGCAGTAGCGGAGGAAGGGCGCTAGGGCTAGGCAGTGACAGGTGAAAGCTCTAGTTTGGTTTTGGTGAATTGATGAAACCCTAAGTGCTAATCTAGTTTATCAAGTGATCATAAGATTGGTAGCACATTTGAAGTGGTGAAGCAAATGAAGATCATGACATGATGATGGTGATGCCATGGTGATGATCAAGTGCTTGGACTTGAAAAGAAGAAAGAAAAAACAAAAGGCTCAAGACAAAGGTATAAATGATAAGAGCTATTTTGTTTTGGTGATCAAGACACTTAGAGAGTGTGATCATATTTAGGTTCGATAGCCGTACTATTAAGAGGGGTGAAACTCGTATTAAAATACTGTTATCAAAGTGCCACTATATGCTCTAACTCATTGTATATGCATTTAGGATCTAGTGGAGTGCTAACACCCTTGAAAATGTTTGTGAAAATATGCTAACACATGTGCACAAGGTGATACACTTAGTGGTTGGCACATTTAGGATCTTTAGAAACAAGCAAGATCAAGATGGAATAGTAGTAAGGAACAAAGCAAGATTGGTAGCACAAGGCTATACACAAGTTGAAGGTCTTAACTTTGTAGAAACATATGCCCCGGTTGCTAGATTAGAAGGAATTAGAATCTTGCTAGCTTATGCTTGTGCCCACAACATCAAACTCTATTAAATGGATGTTAAGAGTGCATTTCTCAATGGTTACATCAATGAAGAAGTATATGTTGAGCAACCTCCCGGTTTTGAAGATGACAAGAAGCTCGACCATGTGTACAAGTTGAAGAAGGCATTGTATAGCTTGAAGCAAGCACCTAAAGCATGGTACGAGAGATTGAGGGACTTTCTACTCTCTAAAGGGTTCATAATGGGCAAGGTTGACACCACTCTTTTCATCAAGAAGATTAGCAAAGACTTGTTTATGTTGTAAATCTATGTTGATGACATCATATTTGGATCAACCAATCAAGACTTTTGTGAAGAGTTTGGAAAGATAATGGCTAATGAGTTTGAGATGTGCATGATTGGAGAGTTGAGTTACTTCCTTGGTCTTCAAATCAAGCAATTGAAGAATGGTATATTTGTGAGTCAAGGCAAGTACATTAAAGACATGCTCAAGAAGTTTGGCATGAATGAAGCAAAGGCCATAAGTAAACCAATGGGAACAAATGGCAACTTGGATAGTGATGCAAGTGGTAACATGGTGGATCAAAAGTTGTATCGGTCTATTATTCGAAGCCTACTCTATGTGACCGCATCAAGGTCGGATGTCATGTTTAGTGTGTGCATGTGTGCAAGATTCCAAGCCTCACCAAGAGAAAGTTATTTAAATGCTACAAAGAGAATATTGAGGTACTTGAAGCATACACAAAATATTGGTTTATGATATTGAAAGCTTTAGTTTGGTTTTGGTAAATTGATGAAACCCTAAGTGCTAACCTAGTTTATCTAAGTAATTATGAGATAGGTGGCATATTCCAAGTGGTGAAGCAAATGAAGATCATGACATGATGATGATGGTGATGGCATGGTGATGATCAAGTGCTTGGACTTGAAAAGAAGAAAGAGAAAAACAAAAGGCTCAAGACAAAGGTATAAGTGGTAGGAGCTATTTTGTTTTGGTGATCAAGACACTTAGCGAGTGTGATCACATTTAGGGTTGATAGTCATACTATTAAGAGGGGTGAAACTCATAGTGAAATGCGGTTATCAAAGTGTCACTAGATGCTCTAACTCATTGCATATGCATTTAGGATCTAGTGGAGTGTTGACACCCTTAAAAATGTTTGTGAAAATATGCTAACACACATGTGCACAAGGTGATACACTTGGTGGTCGGCACATTTGAGCAAGGGTTAGAAACTTCATCGCCAGAGTGTTCGCCCGTAGAGTGTGGACAGTCCGATGGTGCCACAGGCGCACTGTATAGAAAAGACAGGATTTTATAGAGTGACCGGACGCAGTGGCGCGCAGTGAAGGCCACCCTCGATCTTCGACCGGACGCTGGGTCATTTCATGACCGGACACTGATGGGGTGCGTTCGGTCCTACTGACGTGGCGGCACACAGAGTAGACGTTGAGTGACCGGGCGCTGGGTGAGTTCGGTCGGGCATGACCGGACGTGTTCGGTTGTGAATTTTTGCTTCTGGATGCTTACTAGAAACGACCAGACGCTGAGATCATGTGTCCGGTCACTTTGAAGGAGTGCGTCTAGTCACAACTTAAATATGCTGATGGCCGTTGAGATCGGGCGATCAGCTTTTGAAGCAGGGGCCACATGGCACGCATTGCGTGACCATCCGGTCAATCTGACATGCGTGTCCGGTCGCCCCGTTTTTCAGTGGACTGTGGAGCCAATGGCTCTATTTCGTGGGGGCTTCTATTTAAGCCCCATGGCCAGCTCAAGCTCACTCTCTTGGCTATTTGCATTGACATAGCAACCTTGTGAGCTTAGCTAAAGCCCTCCCTCTCATCTCCATCATTGATTCATCATCTTTGTGAGATTAGGAGAGAATCCAAGTGTATTGCTTGAGTGATTGCATCTAGAAGCACTTGGTATTCGTGTTTCGCTGCGGGATTCTCTTATTACTCTTGGTGGTTGCCACCACCTAGATGGCTTGGAGCAGCGAGGATCGTTGAGCGGAGGTTGGTGTTTGTCTCCAGCTCTGATCACGGTGATTGTGAGGGGTCTTGTGCCTTCCCTGGCGGAGCGCCAAAAGGTAACTCTAGTGGATTGCTCGTGTCATTGAGTTACCTCACTTGTGGGTATGTTCTTGCGGTGTCCAATTTTGTGGATGAGGTTCGTGCAACACCTCTTAGTCGTCAAACCACCAAGTGTTGGTCGACACAACGGGAACTAGCGTACCGGCAAGCATGTGAACCTCGAGAGAAAAATTGGTTGTCTCTTGTCCTTTGGTAATCTCCCGGTGATTGATTTAGTATTCATCTTGTGATTGGTTCAATCCTCTACACAATGGTATAATCACCCTACTCACTCATTTATATTCTTGCAAACTAGTTGTAGCAAGCTCTTTAGTGGAACTAGAATTGAGAGCTTGCTTTGTAGTTTAAATTCATCTAGTAGAGCTCTTCAATGTAGCAAGTGTGAGAGCTCTTAGTTAGTAGTGAAATAGAAAATTGTGTGTTTAGTGATCATAGCAACTAGAATTGTTGAATAGGTGGCTTGCAACCCTTGTAGTGCTAGAGCAAGTTTGTATTTCGCTATTTGTTATACTAATTAAATTGCTCTAGTTGAAGCTCAATTGTTGGGAAGATCACTTGTTTCATGGTCATCAAAGAAGCAAAACAGTGTTGCATTATCAACCGCCGAAGCCGAATACATATCCGTCGGCAGTTGTTGTGCACAAATATTTTGGATGAAGGCCACATTGAATGACTTTGGAATCAAGTTCAAACAAATGCCATTGCTATGTGACAATGAGAGTGCAATCAAGTTAACCAACAATCCGGTTCAACATGCAAGAACAAAGCACATTGATGTCTACCACCATTTCATAAGAGATCACCAACAAAAAGGGGACATTTGCATTGAGAGTGTAGGCACCGAGGATCAACTTGTTGATATATTAACCAAGCCATTGGATGAGAAAAGGTTTTGCAAGGGGAATGCGTTGAACATATTGGATTTCTCAAATATGTGTTGATGCACCCCCACTTATATGACATGCCTCTCCTTCGAACAATCCAAGGTAAAAGTTGATTGGCATGGCATACATCCTTGCTAAGGACATATTTAGTGCATATAGACATCTTTCATAGTTAATAGGCTCATTCATGAAAATCAAATGAATTTGATGATTGTATGGTACCACTATTGCTTCTATGCTTGTTTTTGGGCTAGTGGTAGCATATGACATGTTTGTGGGCTTGTAAACCTAGTGTTTAATCTAAAAAATAAGCTCTAAATGTTTAACTCAACATGGTACAAGATAACCCTTATTTGGAGGTGTGAAGAAGCTTGTCCTTGGATCAAACCGAGTTAAATATCTTTGGTAAATGATCTAGATTGGACCAAATTTGGGAAAATAATCCTGACCCCATTGATTGACATTGATAATCTCAACTTATCTATATTTTGAACATTTGTGGTCATTGATGACAAAGGGGGAGAAAAAACAAAGATATTAGTACATGGGGAGAAAAATAAAGATATTAGTGTACTAAGATAATGAATAGACAACAAAGGGGAGAACTTGACATAGGGGGAGAGATATGACAAAGGAAAGAGACCAATTAAAATTTTGAGCACACAAGTAGAGGGAGCAAGCTCATAAACTTGTATGGTGCATTTAAATGTGCATTTCATATGTTTGCTTGCATGGCACAAGCTTTAAATTTCAATATCCATGCTTGTGTGGTGTATGCTAGTTGTAGGTTTGAATGATGAAATAAAAATCTAGCATGCATAGGTTATCTAGTGATTTCATTTCCAAGTGGCATCGAGTTAACCATGATGCTAAGGATGGTATAATGGTGCACTCCGATTGGTGTCACGCGTCAAAGGTCCATATTTTATACATTAGCATCATTTGGTAGACATCGTCTCCTATAGTCTCCTATATTTCCTATCTAAGCATATGTGCAAGCTATAAATCCAAACTCTTAGCACATATGTAGGGGGAGCAATTGATACCATATGGGATTCATGAAACTTGTCCATATCCTTTTACACATGGTAAATATGCTTGGGCAAGCAGCATGGATTCAATTGAATTTTAATTCATATCTTTGTATAAGGGTTGTCATCAATTACCAAAAAAGGGGAGATTAAAAGCTCTAGTTTGGTTTTGGTGAATTGATGAAACCCTAAGTGATAACCTAGTTTATCAAGTGATCATAAGATAGGTAGCACATTCCAAGTGGTGAAGCAAATGAAGATCATGACATGATGACGGTGATGCCATGGTGATGATCAAGTGCTTGGACTTGAAAAGAAGAAAGAGAAAAACAAAAGGCTTAAGCAAAGGTATAAATGATAGGAGCTATTTTGTTTTGGTGATCAAGACACTTAGAGAGTGTGATCACATTTAGGTTCGATAGTCGTACTATTAAGAGGGGTGAAACTCGTATCAAAATGCGGTTATCAAAGTGCCACTAGATGCTCTAACTCATTGCATATGCATTTAGGATCTAGTGGAGTGCTAACCCCCATAAAAATGTTTGTGAAAATATGCTAACACATGTGCACAAGGTGATACACTCGGTGGTTGGCACATTTGAGCAAGGGTTAGGAACTTCACCGACGGAGTGTCTGACGGTGCCATCGGCGCCCTATACAGAAAAGACGGAGGTCACTGTGAGTGACCGGATGCTGGTCTCGGAAGGACCGGTGCGTCCAGTCTGTAGAAGCAGCGAAGACGCTGGCGTCGGTCTCTAACCGGACGCTAGGTCACTTAGTGACTGGATGCTGCATAGTTGCGTCCAGTCCTGCTGACGTGGCAGCACATAGAGGAGACGCTGAGTGACCGGATGCTGGGTGAGTCCGGTCGAGCATGACCGGACATGTCCGATCGTGATTTCTCATTTTTGGATGCTTACTGGAAACGACCGGACGCTGAGGTCCAGCGTCCGGTCACTTCACAGCAGCACGTCCGGTCATCACTTGACCGTTGGGATCAAGCGCTCAGTATTTGAAGAGAGGGGACACGTGGCATGCATCGCACGACCGGACGACTGGGGTCCTACGTCCGGTCGATATGACCGAAGTGTCCGATCACCCCATGTTGTGTCTAGTGAAGGGGAACAACGACTCTATTTTGTGGGGGCTTCTATGTAAGCCCCATGGCCGGCTCTAGCTCACTCGCTTGGCCATTTACATTGACATAGCAACCTTGTGAGCTTAGCCAAAGCCCTCCCACTCATCTCCATCATTGATTCATCATCTTTGTGAGATTGGAAGAGAATCCAAGTGCATTGCTTGAGTGTTTGCATCTAGAGGCACTTGGTGTTCGTGTTTCACTACGGGATTCACTTGTTACTCTTGGTGGTTGCCGCCACCTAGATGGCTTGGAGCAGCGAGGATCATCGAGCGGAGGTTGGTGATTGTCTCCGGCTCTGATTGTGGTGATTGTGATGGGTTCTTGACCTTTTCCCGGTGGAGAGCCAAAAGGTACTCTAGTGAATTGCTTGTGGCTTGTGTGATCCTCATCTTGTGTTGGTTGTGCAGCACCCTATTGAGGGTTTGGCGTGTGATGCCAATTAGCACGTGAACCTCCAAGTGAGTGAATCGCCACAACGAGGACTAGCTTGCCGGCAAGCAAGTGAACCTCGGTAAAATATCATTGTGTCATCATTTGGTTCCGAGGTGATTGGTCTCCATTGGTATTCATTCTTATGATTGATCGGTTCACTCCTCGCCTTGGCGGTATAACCTTCTTGCTCACTCTCTTTACATTACCGCAAACTAGTTATCAAGCTCTTTAGTGTAGCTAGTTGTGAGAGCTTGTTAGTTTGGTTAGTGTGGCTCTTTAGTTAGCCTTTGAGAGCACACTAACTTAGTGTAGTGACATAGCCATTGTGTGGTTAGAAACTATAGAAACTAGAATTGTGGTAGGTGGCTTGTATTTTTAGTAGGCTAGCGCAACACTTGCTTCGCCTCATAATTATCTAATCGGGTTGCTAAGTGCTGTTGTAGAAACTTTTAATAGGCTATTCACCCCGCCTCTAGCCATTAGGACCTTTCAGCAGGCCACATCCACGACTGGTACTAGCTCGACCCGAGCTATAGGCAGCAGCAGAGCAGCGGTAGGATGGCACCGGCGGCGACACTGTAGGGAAGCAGAGAGGGAGAGAGAGGCAGAGCGTGAGGGAGGCAAAGTGAGAGGCAGAGGGTGTGAGTGAGGGAGCTGGGAGTGCTTGCTGCTATCCCACACGCGAGAGGGAGAGAGAGCAGCGCAAGAGGACATGGCTGTAATGGTGGGGCACGTTCTCATGCATGGAGGACTCGTGGGCATTTCGTCGAGCTGTTGGTGGGCGACGGTGTGTCCAACTTCGGGTCCCAAAAATAGCATCTTCCAAGCATATTCAGTCCTGGGCGCCTTAAGCAAAGTTGTTGCCCTCCTGATGGTCTACAGTTTCTCTTAAGGGTGCATGGTCATTTGGGCAGAAGGTTAGCAGATAATTAATCTCCAAGACGGCATTGTCAATGCATTGACAACAGTTAAGGGAACTCAATCTTGATGATCAAAACAAAGTCAAACTCCAGCCCAACTTCTCTGAGCTCCTCTCCATGGAGTTAACTTCAACTTCTATTTTTTGGATCAAATCAAGTTTCTTAACGAAAACACGGGAACGCGACACATCAATCATCATTACCACTGAAATCTCAGACTTAGAATATTTTTAAGGGTTGAAAACAGCAGCAGATTCAATCTTGAGTCCTCTGTATGACAAGCATAGACATGGACTCAGCCTTTGATCTAAAAACAAAGTTTGTAGCACACAAACTAAACTACAACTTTCATTTAAGGTCAAACCTTGTATCTTGAATAGAAACCCTTCCTTTACTTTGGTCAAAGCAGCATCATAATAAAGCTTTAAATTATGCTTTTTGGTCCATTGAAGCATTTTCTTGGCATTTGCTCAATATGAAACTTTCATGACTTTTGTTGTAGAGTT
Organism: Miscanthus lutarioriparius; assembly: GCA_904845875.1. Lineage (NCBI taxonomy): Eukaryota > Viridiplantae > Streptophyta > Magnoliopsida > Poales > Poaceae > Miscanthus > Miscanthus lutarioriparius. Next base: position 11,416,333 of record CAJGYO010000008.1, read on the forward strand.
CAATTAGGGTTATTTGGGTAAGGTGTCAAGATTTGGTCGACATCCCATGTTTCCATTCCCTGACGAAGCAATTCCAGAAATGTTATAACTTATCATTTCATGTAACTTCTTGGTTCCAAACTTCATGACACTTTTCCAATGGTCAATGTAGATGGAAATAGATGTGAGGCACATGAAAGGGGCACCTTCAACATTACTCAAGCATATATTTGGAAAAGGGTTTACCATTAAACACAAGAGTGTTCTGTCTATTCCCAAAAGTTCAAGTTGGGATCATTCCTATAAATTGACCTCGACACCTCTATCACCACTTTCAAAAAATTTAGACTAGAGCTCTCGATCATCACTTGACATAACTTATTTGAGTCCAAACTCGCTACTTAACTCGTGACTAACACCTAGGTTTGTTACAGAGCAGCGGCTGGACAACCCCTTTTTTGTACAGTATTCCCTCTATCAGTGTATAGTTTCTTGCTCTCACTGCCATTCTGGCTATACTTGCCTCATCCTCTGTGTGATGCACGCTGTTGAGACAATCTATGATTAATTGCCTCTAGTCTTCAGACTCAGTGACTAGGATTGTTTTGAATGCCTTCGTCGTGGCCTACGTTGCTAGTGCTTGTAGTACTTAATAAAAGGCTCCATTTGGTATGAGCAAGTTATTTGTTGTTGCCTTCGCCAATTTGTCCGCTTCTGCATTTTCTACTCTTGGTATGTACTGCAGGGTGAATCCCTGGAACCTCCGCTCAAAAGCCCTTACTGTGGCCAGGTATTTGTCCAGTTCTAGTTCCCATGCCATGTATTCTTTTTCAACTTGTCCAGCTATGACTTGGGAGTCTTTTTTACTAGTAGTGTTCTTGCTCCAAGTGTCTTTGCCATGTTGAGGCCTAGTATAAGGCCTTCGTATTCTGCTATATTGTTTGCTGCTTTGAATTCCAACCTTGCTGCATACTTCGTGCGGAGGCCAGATGGTGTTATAAAAACGGTGGAGGCCCCAGCGCCTAGATGCCCCCAGGCCCTGTCTGTGTAAAGTGTCCAGATTTGGGGCTAAGGCTGCTGGGGTTGTTGTGCCAAAAGTGTCCAATCTGCCATAAAATCTGCTAACGCCTACGACTTGATTGATGTTCTTGATACATAGTTGAGTTCGAACTGGGATAGCTCTGTTGCCCATTTCCCTATTCTCCCGGAGGCTTCTTTGTTGTAGAGTATGTCCCCTAGCGGTTGTGAAGATGGTACTGTGATTTCATGTGCTTGGAAATAATGCTTCAATTTCCTTGAGGAGATCAACATCGCATACGTATTTTTCTATCTCTGTATAGTTCAGCTTTGCTTCTGATAGGGCTTCTGAGATGTAGTAGACCGACTGCTGAATGACCTTTGACTCTTCTTCTTTCTCTTGGACAAGCACTCCACTGACCGCATGGTTGGAGGCTACAACATATAACAGCAATGGTGCCTCTGGATCCGGCACTGTTACCATGAGTTTGGTAGCCAAATAATTTTTGAGTTGCCAAAAGGCCTTTGATTGTTTCAGCCCCCATTCCACTTTATCTCTACCCTTAAAGCTTTGAAGAATGGGAGGCTATGTTCTATTGACTTTGAGATGAATATGTTCAGCACTGCTATTCTTCTAGTGAGTTTTTGGACTTCCTTTTTGGTTGATGGTTCCACCATTGAAATTATGGCCTTTGTTTTATCTGGGTTGGCTCTTATGCCTTTGGGTTCTATGATGTACCCAAGCATTTTACCTCTACTTACGCTGAAGACACACTTTTTTGAGTTGAGTTTTAGCACGGCCTCTCTTAGATTGGAGAAGGTTTCCTTTAAATCTGCTATGTGGTCTCCCTCATCCTTACTCATCACCACAATACCATCAACATAAGCTATGATATTTTTCTACAGCTGGGGGCCAAGGGCTGCCTTCGTCATTCTGGTGAAGGTTGATCCAGCGTTTTTCAATCCTTCGGGCATTCTTGTGTAACAATAAGTTCCGAAGGGGGTAGTGAAACTTATCTTCTCCTCATCTTCTTTTTTGAGCCAGATATCGTGGTATCCTGAGAAGCAATCTAGGAGAGAGAAACGCTTGCATCCTGCTGCCTTGTCAATGGAGGTGTCTATTCTTGGTAGTGGAAATGGATCTTTCTTGCACGTTTTGTTTAGATCTGTGAAGTCTATGCATATTCTCATCTTTCCATTTTTCTTTGGCACCAGTACTAGATTCACCAGCCATTCTGAGTACTTGACCTCTCTGATGGCGTTTGCGTTTAACAACCTTTGAACTTTGGCTTTTGCTGCTAAAATTCTCTTCTTCAACATTTTCCTTTGTCGCTTCTTTTTTAGTTTTATTCTGGGGTTGATGTCAAGGGAGTGTTGTATAATGTCCCTACTGACCCCTTTTAGGTCAGAGGCTGACTAGGTGAAGATGTCTTTATTTTTGGCTAAGGTTTTTATGAGCTCTACTTCCTCTTCTTTTGACAGGTTGCCTCCGACCGTGACCTTCCTGTCTAGGACTGCATCTTCTAATGGGACTGTCTTCATTTCTTCCTGATCCTTGAGATCTATTTTTCCCTTCGGCATGTCCGGAGGCTCCGTTGAATTAGTTTTAGCTGCTTCGATGGAGTTGATGTTGTGTTGTAACTTGTAGATGGCTCTTTCTATATTTCTTGCTTCCTTCTGGCGGCCGTGAACTGTGATGATTCCCTGTAAGGCTGTCATTTTCATACACAGATAACCCATATGAATGGTTGCATTGAATTTGTTTGCGAACCCTCTTCCGAAGATGGCATTGTAGGGGTAGTAGAGATCTACTACGTTGAAGGTTCCATATTTTGTTCTTGCGTTTTCTTGACCTCCGAAGGAGACTGGGAGGGATATTTTTCCTAATGCATCTATCCTTTTCCCTCCAAAACCAATTAGTGGTGAGTCCGAAGGTTGTAACTGACTCCTGCTTAGCTTTAGCTAGTCAAAGGCATTTACAAAGATAATATCTACAGAGCTTCTGAAGTCTATGAGAACCCTATTGATTTTCCATCCTGCAATGTTGGCCTTGATTACCATGGCATCGGTATGAGGGTAGCCCTCTAGCCGCAAATCTTGTTCTGAAAAGGTGATTGGCGTCTTCGACCAATCTTTGTAACGCACTGGGCCTTGAACTGCTATGATGTTGACCAACCTAAGGTGATCCTTCTTCTTCTTCTTAGTCTGGAACTCCATCGAGGAGCCCCCAGCTATAGGCAATATCGTGCCGATGGTTGGAAGCAGTGTGTGAGGGTTGAGTTGGTTCTCTGGGTTAGGTTTGTTTTTGGGTGTTGCAAGCTATGTTGTTGGAGGCGGAGGCAATGCCTGTAGCTATCTATTATGTATTTGGGATGGCTAGTTGGTCTCAATGAGTGTTATGTGCGGAGGCCTCGGGTTTATGTAAATGAGGTTGGCCTCCGCCCGTTGGTTGTTAGTCAGCCCCTGCTACTGAGTACTTGGTCTCCATGTGGGTAGGAAGTTTGGGTAGTAGGCAGTGGCTAAAGTGGATGGGTGAATTTGAGTGGAGTTTAGGCTTGGGTAAATTGGGCAGTATTGCTGCTGAGATGTTGCGAAGGTATGGTTCACCTCTCTCGCGAGTTGTTGTGGCGGAGGTGATGGATTTGCTCTGCTTTTGATCCTTTCTTGGGTCTCCTTGGAATCTGGGCAGTCCTTGGTTGTGTGCCCTTTGTTTTCTCCATAAAAGAAATAATACTGCCTTTGCTGCCTTTGGTTTTGGTTTCTATTCCAGTTCCTACCTTTGCGATTTCCCTTGCCTTTGGGTTGTTTCTAGGACGTGTCGTTTGGGCCTGCCTTCGCTGGTTGCTACCCCTGCTGGCTGTTTCCTCGCTGTTCTATGTTGAAGACTTGTTGGTTTTGCGCTTGCTGTGGCTACGGCTGACCTTGGCTTCTATTGCCCTTCAGGGCATTTCTGTTGTTGCCCTAGAACTGCTTGCTTTGGTTTTGTTCTTCTAGTCTTCTGCGGAGGTCATTGTCAGATCTGCAATACTTCTCAAATTTGCTATAAAGGTCTTCGATGGACCGAGGCTTTTCCCTGGCTAGGTGAGCTACGAATGGACCTATGCGAAGGCCTTTGATTGCTGCTTCGATAGCGATGTCCTCTAGGACATTGGGTGCTTTTGCCTTTATTTACATGAATTTCTAGAAGTAGTCCTTTAGGGCTTCTCCTTGATTTTGCTTGCATTGAAACAGGTCCATGTAAGTCAAGGATTCACTTGTGAACCCCTTGAAATTTGCTAAGATCTTATCGCGAAGGTCTTTCCATGAATAGATAGAACTTGACCTTGGCATTGAATACCAGGCTAGCGCATCGCCTTCAGCTGTGATGACGAAGGACTTGGCTAGCACCGCTTCATTTCCACCAGCGGAAGCTACTGCTGCCTCAAAGCTCATGATGAATTGTCATGGGTTTGATATTCCATTGAATTTGGGCAAGGTGATGGGTTTGTAGGAGGGGGTCAGGGTGAGCTCTAGATGCCTTTGGATAGTGGTGATTTGGAATCGATGGTTCTGTGGGTTTGTGGTGAAGTGTAGGGTGTGTCGAAGGTTGGTTGTGCTATGGAACGTGGCGGGGGATTGGGTTGGCTTTGGTTTGCTGAGTGGAGTTAGTTGGACATGTTGAAGTTGGATTGCAAAGGCTGCATACTTTGTAATTCGGTCTATAAGACGGCTAGCTGCTGCCTGAGCTGATGCTTGGGCTACCCGTTGATTTGTGACGAAGGCTACTGTGACCCTATCTCTTTCTTGTTGCATGCTCTGCAACTGGGCATATAGCTGTTGAAGCTCTTGTTTTGGAGTGGGAGTTGGGGCTTGCTACACCTTGGATGCCGGAGGCTGGTCTTCGACCGTGGGTTCTTCTCCAGTTTGATCTTCTAGGGCTGTAGCGTAAGTGCTGCGGGCACTACGCCTGGTTTGTCCTCTCGTCGAGGGCTCTGCGGGAACCCTAGCAGAGGCTGCTCTCTTTCTTGCTATCATGGGTCTTGCTTGGCCAACACGCGGTAGGCGCCAATGTTGGAAAATGGTGGTTTCCAGCAAGTGGGACTAGAAGGAGATAGCCGAAGCCTTTGCTCGGACAGGTGCCTCGGGCGAAGACGTGTCAGGTGAAAGGTGGGTCTAGACCAAACTAGGGTTTCATAAATGCATTCAACTACCCTCCCTCTTTTGAACAGAGTTTGTGTCCCCCTTTTATAGGGCACCGCTTGCTAAGGCTACTCTTTTATAATTTTACCCCTTGACGGTTACAGTACATCCTCGGAATATTCCTATACTAATACAAACTGCTAAGGGTAATTTAGGTGTCTTCTTCTTCAACCGCCTTTGCTTGATGGGCCACAACCGTGAGTCCGTCTGTGGCCCACGGTCCGGCACCGCCGTCCTTCAGGAAGTCCCTCGACTCTTAGGGGCTCCGTCCGGGGCAACCTTCACCCGTACCTTCGCGCTGACTCTCCGTAGCCTCCGCAGATGCCGCCCGAGCCTTCGTCGTTGGCTGCATCCGAGCGTCTTCGCTCCGGTCGCCGGAGCCTCTGCCTCAGACCGCGTTCGGGTGCCTTCGCCGCATCCTCTAGTCCTTCGTCCTGATCAGCCGATCGGGCGGAGGCTTTCATCTTCTCTTCCTGTACATCACTCATAAAATTTGTTAATCGTTAGCTTTTATTGTTGTTGTGGTCCCTGGCCTCCGCGACTCATAATCGTGTCCCAACAGTAAACTTGCTGTGTTGCCTGCAAATTGATTGAATTTTTTTTGTTTGGTTCAAGAATGGGTGACAAGGCAGATTGGAGTGATGGTTTTTTTGAGGCATTTGTTTGATGCCTGCAAAGAAGAAATAGAAGCTGGGAATAGGCCGATGGGAATTTTCACTGCTACTAGTCTCTATGGAGTTCAAGAATTGTGCTACTGGTCTTGGATGGGATGCAGAAAAGAAAACGGTTGATTGCCCGCAGGAACAGTGGGATGAACACCTACTGCACCATCACTGTACATATATTTTTTCCAATTATTTGTTGTAGTGTGTCTTGCTAATTTTATTTATTTAATTTCAGAGATGCAACAATAGTGAGAAAGGAATAAAATGCAATCATCTGAAGTTTCGAAAGCATGGACCAAAGTTTTTTTTTCATGATATGCATATCATTTTTGGCAAGACACATGTTAGTGGGTCTTCGGCATCCTGTCTTGGAGATATATCCTCCAATGAGGCAAGTGACGAGGATGTAGAGGAGGTACCAAAACCTACAAAGAAAGCTGAGAAGACAGGAACCAAGGAAAAAAGGAAACGCAAGGGGTCCACTACTGTTGCATATAAGGACGAGAAGAGCCCATTTTTAAAAACTTTAGAAAATTATTTTTTCCTTGCTAAAATAGTCATTGAAATACGCATTAGTGAACAAATTATTTTGTTACGAGCAATTTGCATATAAACAGGTCCCCAGGTATTCAGGGGCATTACAGGTATTTTTTACACAGCCTACAGTTTGACAGCAGCTCTAACCAAACGGTTTTCTGCTTTCCCATAGCTGCTTTCTCACAACTATTTTTTTACCGCCTACAGCTCACAGTAGCTTTTCTAAAAACCATAGCTCAATCAAACACATATTTAATATAGCTTTTTCAAAAACCACTGCTCAACCAAACACACATTTAATACTTTCCTACCTAGGCTGGTGACTTCCTACCAGATTTTGCAAGCACGCACGACGCATGGCAACTTGGCAAGGCAAACAAGGATTATTTTGGAAGATACTCGATGGAAAGCATGGGCAGCGTCTTGATGCGACGTGTTCCTGCGAACTATTGGTGGTTTCTTTGGTGTCCAGAGAGTAAAGTTTTAGTCCGTGTCACGACCAGAGCAAATATCCAACTACCGGTCACATCAACACTGAACACTACAGTGTCCGTGTCCGGTGTCCATCACGGCTAAGGTATAAAAATCTTAATGGAGGTGGGCAAAAAGGATTAATGGAGACGGGTATTGCAACCGTCTCTAATCAAATATCATAATTAATCGTGACTTTACGGAGGCGGTTGCCCTATCCACCTCGGTTAATCATTTAATGGAGGCGAGCGCCTCAAGGCAACCGTCTCAGTTAATGTTAATTAACGGAGGCGGTCGTCCTAATTTGCCCGGCTCTGTTAATGTTTTAACCTTTTGCGGTGTATCTATCTTTTAGCGGTGTCCTCCTTCAACAAACCAAGAGCAAAACTTCTCCTCCTAGATTTTGCTCAATTTTTAGGGTTTTGGAGCTCAAAACCCTAAAAATTAGAAGGGGAGCCACGAGAAAGAAGAAAGAGGAGCGACGGCTGGGTACATTTATAGCCACAGCAGTAACAGAGGCGGGCATTGTAAAGAAGTCCGCCTCCATTAATCACATATTAATGGAGACGGTTATTTTAATCAAGCCGCCTCGGTTAATTGATTTACGGAGGCGGTCATCGGTTATTTTAATCAGGCCGGCTCGGTTAATTGATTTACGAAGACGGTTAAGATGACCGCCTCGGTTAATTAGTGATTAACTGAGGCGGTCGCCTCCGTTAAACATTAACCGTGGCAGCCGCTCAGGGGGGCTGCCTGCCTCGGAATAATGGTGGCGAGCAAAAAAAAAAAGGGTGCCCGCCTCCGTTAAGAAAAGGGTGACGCCATCCAAAATTAAACGTGTAGTAGTGAGCAATACACTACTGTTTCGTAGTCCTTGTTGATATCACGTATCAGCAAATAATGAACCGTTGACTGGCCAGAGTCCGGTCGAGATTAGCTTTTGGAGGAGGAAGAGACATGTTTGTACGCGACCGTATAGCTAGAATGATTGATTAATACACAAGATAAAGACTAAGCATGATGCTTACATTCATGGCTAATGATTCTTTCTACGGTAGACGGTAGACAATATGTTCTCGGTGATATCAAGATATTTTGTGATGATCTCATCAATCTCAATGCATGTATACATGAGTATTTATAGGGTGTACACACACTGTATGTCTAGTCGGTACTCGATCTGTACACTGTTTAGCCTGTTTGTAAAACAAGAAAATCTCCAAACTTTAAGAAAGAAACATCGTACGTATCACGAAAGCACCGCATGAAACCTAAGCACCGCCTGAAACCTAAAGTTGCAGCGAAACAGCTTGGCACGAGAGAGGCCAAACAAGTGTACGTGACATAAACGTACGACATGGAAAGATAGCACTGCCATCATGTAGCCACCCCATGCTTTCCAGCTCAGAACAAGCTAGGATGCATGAGCAACTTTGCCAAATGCCAATACGGTATACGTTTAGTCTCAACGACCGCGACCCAAAATACAAGATTCATTTGTCCTTTGGTTAGCGCTATAGGCAAAGGGTTTAATACCTATTTTTTGTCTTCTCCAACAATAAAACCTAAAAGATAACTCTTTTTGCAAATGGATCTCCAGAAGAGAAGATACTTTGGGTCATGCCTCTCCTAACATCTAAAATGGGTCTTCCATATATGTGCTCTGTGGGAGGCTATATATATATTGTGTTGAAGAACCATCTTAGGTTTAGGTTCCGCAATTGTTGGAGACAGACTTACCACGGGGAGCTGCAGGTTTACACAGTAGCTGTCCTAGGTTACAAACATAAACCACTGGATGCTACTGTTAGCATGGGAGATGCAACTAGGGCATTTCTCAAATAAGTACTCTCCCGTCCACAAAAAAACCAAATTCTCGTCTTTCGATGAGTCAAACCATATGAATTTTGACTAAAATTTATATAAAAAATACAAACATTCATGCATGATATAAAATAAATATCATTAGATTAGTTATATAATATATTTTTATAATTAATTTATTTGGGAACATAAATGTTAATATTATATTATTTACTATAAACCTGGTTAAACTTAAGCTACATTGACCGGTACGAATACTATAATTGTATTCTTTTGTGGATGATGAGAGCAGTTGCTACGATGGATGGATAAATAATGTCATTTTCCAGTTCACTTTTGTCATTGAATTTAGGATTGGAAAATTGCTATATGTCAGTGAAGAATGCAAGTTGACCAATAGCAGCTATGAAGAACAGCACCTGTGCAGCATGTCATTTATGACTTTTTTTTACTATGAACCTGAAAATCAACGGTACTATTTTGTTCAAAGAACAATCATCACAAATAGCTAAGGCCCTGTTCGTTTGAGCTTATTCAGAACTACTTTTTAGTCATATAACAGTATTTTTCTCTCACAATATTTTAGCATAAGCATTAGCATAAGTCAAATTTCAGCATCAGCGAAGAGGGTGGTATACAGGTTATCAGGGCAGTAGGAAGCTGAAGAACAAAAACAAGGAAAAAAGTAGGCGGCGTCACTTGAGAAGCAAAACTGTGTCCATCCTAGCCTTGCTTATTTACTACTGGTATAGGAGATTCAGCGAGGATGATACATAGTACGTATAACGCATGATTAGTGTATATGAGACTGAATAGCTCAATCGTCGTAGTCGTGGCGGCGGCGGTTGTTCTTCTCGTAACGCTTCTTCTTGTCATCGTCATCGGAGTCGTCGTCGTCGTTCTTTTTGTAACGTGGTTTTCTGTTGTCGTCGTCATCCGAGTCATCGTCGTCACCCTGTAATTTCACGCAGGCCAATAAACCATTAGCACGTACGGGAACTTGCAGTTAAGCTAAGAGGGCCTACAGCTCGAGCCCATGTTTAAAACGGCCCAGATTACGAGTTTAAGGCCCATCGGCCTACGCTCACTTTCTTCTTCCGGCCGTAGCTGGGCTTCTCGTCCCCGTACGACGGTTTTGGCTTCCTGTACGCCTGGTCGTCGTCGTCGTCCCCGTACGAGGGCTTCGGCTTCCGGTACGCCTGCTGCTCGTGGTCGTCCCCGTACGCCGGCTTCGGCTTCCGGTACGCCTGCTGCTCGTCATCGTCGTCGTGTCCCTTCCTCCCGTAGCCGTGGGTCTCCTCTTTATGAGGCTGATGAGGCCGCCCCGCCCCCGCGTACCCGCCGCCTCCACCGTACCCTGCAGCTGACCCGTGGGACTCCTCGGACCCGCCGGGCCTCCGGCCTCCGTGCTGCGCCTGCTGGGGACGGTCGTACGAGGAGGCGGAGGAGGTGGCGGTGGAGATCGGGTAGCAGGTCTCCTCGGAGGGCGGCAGAGGGCGCCCGAAGGTGAGCGCGATGTCGTAGCCGCCGCCGTAGGGGGTGGGGTCGTACTCGTCGAAGTCAGCCACCTCGTCCGCCCTCCCGCCTCCCCAGAAGACGCCCGCCGCCGCCATCGTCGCGCGCTCCGCTAATTCTGCTGGGTGCTCGCCGTCAGCGTCTGCTAATCCGTGCGGAGGTGGTTTGTGCGTGGTCGGGTGATCGGTCCTGGCTTCCGCGATGGGGGCCGATCGATCTCGGGTTAATTAGCGCGGTGTCCATGCATGGCATGGAGACGGCGTACGTGCGTGCGACGTTTGCGGAGTTTTCGTGGCTGGGAACCTGTCAGATGGAAGCGGGAGGAGCGCTGGCAGGGGCGCGCTTGCATGGCGACGCCGTGCGGCGCGCGCGCTCGGGCTCCACTGTTCACGACGGATGGACGGATGGTGAGAGGCGAAGCCGCGAAGGCAACCAAGCGGTCGGGTGTGGAGGACAGGAAGACGGATGGACGTCACGATTTTCCTGCCGAGATTTGGCTATTTGCCCTTCGCCCATTCCCCACTGTGGATAGGAGGGTGTGAACACTGCATACAGTCAGAGAAGAGAAGCATAGGCCACATACCTTCCGAGTTCCGACCGACCACGAACCACCCACATCGTGACCTGCCGTACTTCCAAATGACCGAAACCATCAACGGCACTCGCTCAAATTCGGAAAACAGCTACGGGCCTACAGCAGATCGAGATCAACTTGATGCGAGCACCATGAACCATTCAGTATTCCGTGCTTCCAGCTGGTGAGCAGTCAGTGAGGAACACCAGACATGGTGCGCAACGACGAACTACGGCCCACTTGAACAGGCCGACCAAAATGGACACACGTCAGCCACGAGGTGAGTCCAAACTCGCAGCACAAGCTGGGCTACCTTTCCCTTACCCTTTTCAGGTTGACAGCACGTTACATCTGTTGACATTTACACATAAATACCCACCATTTGGTGAGGCACAACGAAAGAAAAAGGAGGGATGGTATGAACAAAACACCCCTGTTCTGCCACCCATATCAGTTCCTGGTTCAAGCGTTCCACAGTGCCAAACCATTACTGTTCTGCACAGTTCCTTGCATAGATCACAGCCCTCCGTCTTCTTTCACGGGTATACCAGCACTGATCTTCAAACGTGGATCAATGGCAAGCGGCCTTAAGCTTACCGTCGCGTTGCCACTCTGAAGTGTTGCGCCTCTAGTTGGATAGAGTAGCAAACAGACCAACATCACATCTTTTTTCAACTTTAAACACATGCTTGCTGTTACTGTACAGAAACAACCCTACAAGTTATGGACGTTGTACAGTCGCCAATCTCCTTGTCTCACTCATCTGTTTGTTGTACTCTCTGTCTTCGGGGCTAGATTGCTGGCCAAGTTCTTCAACAGTGGTTTTAGTTTAGCCATGATATCTGCAAATGATGGCCGCAACTTTGGGTCCCTGAGGCATGTAGCAAAGTGAATTTAGCAAACAAAAAATGCATATATGGGTTAGGAAGATGCAATGCACCAAGAACGGTGCAATATTTTGTATTGCATCAAGAAAGTTAAGAATACTAACGTATGCCAGCATTGCACTATTATCTCTGCTATAGCAGGATCGATGTTATCTGGGAAGTCAAGGCGACGATTCTGAAATCCTACTGCACCGACCACTTGCATGGCATTCATTCCTTCCCAAGGCTGTAGTAGTGTACAAAGTTCCCATAATATGACTCCGTAGCTAAAAACATCGCATCTGCCAGCCCATGCAAGATTTCAGCATGCAAAAAATAATATCTGATAGGGTTATTTTTTTAACCGAGTCTATAACCACTTACTTTTCGTCCGATGGTTCATTACGAAGTACTTCTGGTGCCATCCACTCCGCCTGCACATCAGCCAAACTATTCAGTAGAAGTAGCGACTAAGGTAGCATTTGCACCAACCAGTGTGACAAAGATTTAAAATGATAATGAATGGATTAGCACAAGTCAACCTGAAAACACAGCCCTATTTCGCACTGGTTAATCTAATAATCTTATCACCAGTCACACTAGTTTCTAAACAGCTAAATGTTTATCTCGTGAACATACTTTAGGGCATGTTTGGATGCACTCTTATTCACCTCAATCCACATGTGTTGGAGTGGATTGGGGTGGAACTTAAACTATTTTCCACCCCAGTCCACTCCAACACACATGGATTGAGGTGGATATGAGTGCATCCAAACAAGCCCTTAGATGGCTCTAAATCCAAGAAGGATACCATGGCAGGGCAGTGAATGATGACCGTACCACAAGGGCAGAGATACATGAGATACTAGGAACCTTGGTATATTTCTTGCTTACTGCTGTTATTTTTCTTGAACAACGCAGGAAAGCTGCGTGTCATTTCATCAAGGAAAAAATGTACAGAAAAGGGAGAGGCCAAAAGAAGCCCCTCACAACCACACCTCACACACATGAGACTACAAAAAGACGCGCCAAGCCAAGGGACATAAACACGACTACAACCACAACCAGCCCACCTCCAACCTCAATGGTTGGGGCCTAGCGACCTAAAGAGGAGCTCGTGGAGGGCCGGGGTGCCAACCAAACAACACAAGCTGCTTTCATTAGCCACTGTGAGAAAGAGAATATGAATATTTGGTCTAGCATCTTCAAAACAATGGCATTCCTATGTTTCCAAACCACCCAGGTGACAAGGATGATTAGAGAGTTAAGGCCTTTGCAGTTTGCACATCTCCTTAGGGAGACCTCTAACAGCACTGCCCCACCACCAAGAGAAACTGGTTGTACAGATTTGTGGCGCCACTGCAGACATGTTAAGTTGCGGGTGAGGCATCCCACGTTTGGCAAGACGGTCAGCCGTCCAACACCGATTATTGATGGCCAACGAAACAAAAAATTTGCATTTAAGTGGAGCCCAACTTTTCCAAATTCTTTTCCATGGGGCAAATTTGATAGTCCCCAAGAAAAAAAGTTTGGTAGGCCGACTTGCTGCTGTAGGAACCAGAAGAGGAGAGTTTCCATCGGTGTTGATCTGGGACATCTTGCTGAAGGACCAGGACATCTACTAAGTCCCAAATTTGAAGGTACTCAGCCAATACTTGCACTGTAAGGACTCCTCTCACATCAGCCACCCAATCCCAGTTATTTAGAGCCTGAACCACTGTCCTTCTCTTGACAATTCTACTGGAGATCAACTTGCATAAATTAGGTGCCAATTCAGCAAGCCTCTCGTGCTGATGGCTTTTCAGTCTCAGTCCAATTTATGGAGGTTACTGCTGTTGACATACACATGTCCGTCGAACCTTCTTCCATATGTACCACAAGTCTATGATAACTTCAATGCACCTTTTTGATTCATTCTTCCATGTCAACCCCTACTTAAATGCATGCTAATCAATGTCATGCACTTGCCACCCATCTTAACTCTAGCAATGATTCCTGTGCTGTGCTCAAGTAGTCAAGTCCAAATGGACTTATATCTGGGATTGGAGGCAGTAAATCCTATCACAACAGGATGCCTTTGTAGACCAGGGGGGCATCCTTAAATCTAGCTTATTATTTATCCGTAGGTAACAACTCAAACTAACAAATTATATGCTTCCCTGGAAGCTCTTCACGTACCGCTGCTGCTACCCCTTGTGTGTACGTGCATGGCCGTGTAGCTCATAGTCCATAAAAGCTTGCAGAGGCCTTCGAGTGAAGTTTACTGTAATTTAGGCCTATCTTATAAACAATTGTTGTTCTTAGGTGCTATCAGTGCAATAAACGAACTTATAGGATGACAATAAGTCCAACCACCTAGGCTAAAAAGGACACTGGAAAGGAAATCAAATTAAAGCATAAAGTGGTATTTTGCATATTGAGTAGCATTCTTCAAACACAGTGTATTCCATAAATAATATTTTTCCTTCACTTTGATTACCGAAAGCATTGTTTGCATATTTGATGGCTATAGCATCTCTGCAACAAATTGAAAGTAACACACGATTGTATGGAGAATTTTAATATATTGCAGTGAGGATGTACTTCAGACCTTTGCCATTCATCTAAACCCTGTAACTATGATCAACAATCTTCCTTCCATACTAGGGCAGTTAAAATTATACCTTCAAATATTTCATTCCTTTTCCATATTCAAGGAGCATGATGGAGTAAGTTTATTAATACCTGATGCAATTGTATTAATATTAACTACACATCAGAAAAGTGTATTCACTGCCAGGTAAACTCTAAATATGTAAGAGCTCAGCTAACAGACAAACCATACCCTTGCAAAATTTTCTTAGAACAAATGAAGACAATTTACACTTTACATGGTTACAGGACTCAACATTGGAACAAAAGATAATCATAGTGATGCAAGTGCCTCTACACTCTCCCAAAAACAAAAAGTTAGACACACTTCAAGCAATTTGGTTACACCTGCTATTAAACCACAAATGCTTTAGGAGTATGCAAAATACTCTTTGGGAGAGTGCAGAACATTTTAGAAAAACTAATACGATTGTCAAGTTGTGCTAGCTTACTGTTCCAGCTGTTGATCTTGATGACAGGAAGGTATTGTTCTTCATTCTTGACAAACCAAAATCGCAAACCTAATAACAAAAAAGTTATGTAGCAACTAGTGATACAGATTGCAAGAAATGCAAAATGTCACTGTTATAAAGGAATTTGTATGTTACCTTCACAACCCAATTCTTGTCCACCAGTAGATTCGGGGATTTCAGATCTCTATGAACTATAACTGGTGAGCAATTATGCAGATAATTCATACCACGAGCCTAGACAATTGAAAGAAAGTTTACTGATAATATCTCACATATACTTCTCCATATATACACCAGCATCTAGCAATAGAGATATTCAAAATTTTCATTAATAATACCACATCAAGTGCCATTCTTAAGCGCTTCCTTTCATCTAACTGGTTATTGGGTCGGTGAATCAAACGGAACAAACTGCCTCTGCAATACCAATAACAATTGCACAGGTAATTTTCAGTAAATAGCACAAATTTTTAGCAAGTGCCGGAAACTGCAGCTACATGTCATGCGAGTTGAATGAGGTATTCAAATGGGTACATGTGAACTAAGCCTAAAAGAGTATGTGGATCCTACATAGCTAAATGCATGTCATGCATGTGTTGAATACTACTGTTTATATCATTGTCCCAAGCATACCTTTTCATATTTCTTAAATCTATGAACACCGCATGCGGTAAACTCGATAATAAGTCACTTCCTACTAACTTAATGCACAGTTCTTAAATACAATCATTATCTGTAAAAGGGATCTTCCTATATTCATGCAACTTAGTCATTCCTAGTTATTCAAGAAAAAATGTGCAGCATGGAAGATATTAGACAAAAGCTTGTGCTGGGAGGTAAATTATGAAGTAAACAATCTAAATCAAGAAATCCCACCTTGGAAGAAATTCAGTGACAATAGAAAGATTAGGCACACGAGTGATGGCACCCATGAAGAGAACAACATTAGGATGGCGCAACCTCTTCATTATTCGCACCTAGATATGAAGCAATGCATTACCAGGTGGTGCGACAACAACTTATAAAGAACTCAAACAGTCTCTAATCCCTAAGAAAGGGAGTAAAATTTCAAATTGCAAAATGATTGTTGGGGCTGCTGTTATAATCACTAAAACCTTGATACATAAACAGCTAGAATTTGCATGTTAATTAAGAAACAGTAGTCAAAATGAAGCATCAGAAAAGATTGAGTATTTCAAACCATCTATTGTGTATTTCATACCACTTATCTATCAGCTACAAGCCAAAGTTCTCCTGTGTGTTCAAGAAAAAAATGCAGCACTAACTAATCTAACAAATTTTACAGTTAATTTTCAAGTGTTGCAGGAAAACACAAAGAATGCACAATTAACAAATCCAAATTTCTGTATTTCAGTCCATTTATGTCAGTGGATGGCATGGCATAGACAGAAGAGTATACCTCAGTTCTAAACTCTTCCAGAGTATCACTCGAAATATCCTGTTGCAAAAACTTCTTGACTGCAACTTCCTATAGACAAACAAATTTGTGATTCTGTAAACAACTTGGTAGCAGTGAACAAAGCAAAAGAAAAAAATACAGTGACAATAACAAATGGAATAGCTAGAACTTCAGAAGACAGAATGCAACAATGGATGGATCATTTTTTTTTCAAAAATAAGAACTACTGACACCAAAAATGTTCTAAAACCTGTTATTCCAAATGATGCTAAGGCCTGTCACTAAGATATATGAAGTCACCTAAAGTTGTAGGGAAAACATAAAGCAGCAGACAGAAAAATGTAGGTGCTGTTCAAGTCTACAAATAAAATATTCTCCTTTTCGTTACAAGATTAACCGTTTCATGGTATAAATGGAGAAAAGCCACCAAATCTATGAAGTATTTCATTGGAACATTGCCTTTTATTAACTGGTTTTTCTCATTACTAGATGTCTGTAAGATTGGCAAGTAAAGAGGTATTTTATTTCAGTGTTGGCACAGATAATATTGTGACATTATCTAAGTTAACATTTCTTCACATCCTTAGATCAGTATACCAAAAGGGTTGAACTTCATTTTTTTTTCCATAGCACATTTAGAAGTTGCCGACTCAAAAGATAAGCAAGGAATTTTTTTCACTGAAAAAACTTACTGTTCCATGCCATTCACCTCTATAAACTTCTCCAAACGATCCTGGAACATAACAGGTTGAATTGAATTTAAAAAACATGAAATACGTTTTTTAAGAAAAAGGATCAAAGAAATCACTTTCCACAGTCAATAAAATAGTAGTATGATTATGAAATCATTTTCATAAATAATCAAATAATAAATCAACTTTACCAAGGCCAATCCGTTCACCAATAACAATTTCTTCCCACTGGATCTCAAACTCTGCAACATCTTCCAAAAGATCAGATTTCGCACTCTCTGTCCCACTTGATTTATTTGATTTATCAGAGGTTCGTTCAGCTTCCTGAGGAACTTCTTGGTCCAGAGAATTATCTTGGCCATGATCAGTTTCAAGGTGGTGTTTGTCCCAAAGGTCATCTCCAGCTTTCTCAACTGATTCATTTCCTTGAGAGGTACCTGGTAAGCTAAGCAGCTGATTACCAGGCTCCAAGTGCTCATATTGCTTGCTAACAGCAGCAATTGTCGCAACAACTGCAGCTACAGTGACAGTGGCTGCAGCAGCAACAGGCACATCAAAGTTTACGTCATTGTTAGATTTAGTGGCAGCAGCAACCATAGAGGATGCCACCACTGCAGCAGCTGTGACAGGCAATTGCTTTGTAAGTTGGGATGGAGCTTCCTGAGGAGGTGCAGAAGGTTCGTACTGAGAAACAAACGGAGATGCAATATCTCTGATATCATGGGGGTGGTAAATGCCCAAGCCCTCGACAGGCTTAAGTGACTCCAGAGGTGCTCGGTGAGGAGCAACTTTTGGCTGGAGTTCATGTCCAGGATGATGAGGCAACAATGGACCATGACCACGATCTGTGTATTCCCTTGACCCAAGCTCGTTCATCCTCCTTTTCATTTCATCCTTGCTTTGAAACAGGGTGGTGTCATACACGATGAGGTCCTTTGGCTCTTCCATTGAATCTTCTGAAAACAAGTCAGGTGGTGCCATTACACCATTTTCAAGTAAAACCTCATGGATTTTCTGAACTAATTGTGGATTTTCCTTGGCAGCATTAATCATGTACTCTGAAATGTCCTTCACTTTCATTCTCCGGACAGCTGGAGTGCTCCCCATATCTGGCGTAGAGGGTGAAGTTGACGAAGAATCAATGGCCGCAGTATATTTTTCTTTGTTTTTTCCAACAATAATGTAGTCTGTATCTGTAGATTCATTACTACTGACAGGCCTATTTTCACTTGTGAATGTGCTAACTGATAGTTTCTCGAATGAATTTGATAACACATTTTGTTGATTGCTTGTCTGATTAGTTGTAGGTCCATCAGTATCAGGACCAACATTGCTTGAAGTGGATCTTCGGTCAAGTAACTCATACTCAAAAGAACTATACGCTGAGCTCGATACACCACTAAGAGAAGATCCAAACAGATTGGTAGTATCATCTTGGCCAAAGTGATGATTATCAGGGACGAAATTTCTGTCTAATTCTGTGGATAAAACAGTAACATCTGAAGGAATAAGTGTACCGGGACCAGCCACAAGATCAACAATAAACTCCCTGCAAAACATGCAAGTATAGGTGGTTACTGTATTTAATGCAGAACTCATTTCTTAATGACGGCATTAGGATGAACAAGTTTGATGTCTACAAATAACAAAAGTGTGCTATGTTGTCCAATTCTAATAAGGAGAGAAAGGGATGGCACCAAATGGGAACGAGGCACTGCCCTAGGTGCGAGACCAGCACCTAGGACTGTCTGTCCTCTATTGTTCCATCCTACAAAATCCCATATGCAAAGGGTGCAATATACCTTCCGTCTTTAAATTTCACAATGTTCAAAGCTCCATCATCTGATCCAGTGTATTGCTTTCCTTTCAGCAGACGGCAAGGTACATCAAGGCCATCAGCCAAAACCTGCGCAAGCATGATGAGAATTAATTGTTAGCATACTTATGGATTGTCGTTTCAACAGACATCATTGACAAATATTATGCCATGTGTTCAGGGAGTTTATAGAACAGCATGAGAATTTGGTGTGTAGAGAACTACATATTCAATTTGAAATATAGGACAGCATGCAACACTTTACAGAATATGATTCTCAATGTTGGCAAATTCTGTTGGTAAATAAAGTTCAAAGCTGGTGCAAGAATTACAGGATCGGAGGTTAGGTCAGCCTAAACATGTCTATAAAGTTACTGACCTTAAACAGCAGTGCACGATGACGAGCTAGACCAATTTTTAGCTGGCCAAGTGGCACAATTACACTTCCAGTACCACTCCTTAAGTAGCTAAGCATATTCTGGTATTTCACTGACATGCTCTCAGGATCAAACACTCCACCCATGTGTCTAGCAACTAGATTTGCAAGTCTCTTAACCAAAGCATTGCCCACAGATTCTGAAGTTCTCGATTGAAGTTCAAGATTCATCATTAAGGCCTCCTGCTGAAGTTTCATGAGCTCAGGGTCTTCACCTCTGTGGACCAACACGGCTTCCCAGTCAACTTTATGTGAAAATGGCTGAGCTCGTAGCTCAGCAAAAGAGGGCATAGTAACTGATGTCGGCCCATTTCCAACATAAAACAGATCATAAAACCCATCCGATATTTTGTCATCATAGCCAAGGGCATTAAAATTCTGTCAATGATGAACAAACAAATATATCATGAGGCACCAGACATATCAGATATATGGTGAGTCAAAAATTAAGTAGGGAACATGAGTCGGTTTCACAAAACATCAGTGCCACCCAGAATATCAGCCATCACTATAATCCAGATTAAGATTGATCAGTCATCATAGGTGGAAGAGATGTCATTCATGTCAACATGAAGTCCCTTTTGCAAGCTATCACCACAACTTTTACCAAACCTTACACAGCAATGGTGTACTATTCAACAAATAGAAAACAATTTACAAAATAAAGGCACCTAGAATAGTGATTTTGCTCTACAGAAAGAAACCCTGTTGTCACTGATAGAATAAAGGGTATGCACTGGGAACTCCATGAAATAATCCATGCAGCTGAAATTTTGTCTAAACACGAGAGGCAATCTTTAACTTTCGAATCTCAAGTCCAAGCTCGGGCAGCTCATTTTGCCACGACATATGCAAGATTTCAGCCATCCGGTCAAATGCAAATCACATCGTACGGCTAAAATTACGGCTACCGTGCGTGTCTTCCCGTCGCCTGCCGCGAGTTCAAGAAGATTCACGACTCAAGCAAGCAGGCAAGCACACAAAAAAGGCCCTTCCATCTTCCAGCCACCTAGAACGCCACCTACGGGCTACGGCCATTCGACCTTCGCCTGCGATGTGGCGGAACTCTAGGTCGGTCGCGTCGTCAACCTCCGCCCACCACCGGCATGCGAGGGCTGCGCCCATCACTGCAGGGGCTGCGCTCGCCTTCGTGGCCGTGACACACTCTGCGGCGCAAAGCAGGGGACGGGCCAGCGCTCCAGCAGCCGGAGCGGCCGCAGACGTCGATGACACTAGTCGGCTATTTGATGAAATGCCTCCAAGGCAAGTTGCTCACCAAACCATGTTTTGCTCGCGTCCACAATTCCAAATCTTCTATCTAAGATGTTCTCCCAATCTAATTTGGACGCAGGCCTTGCAGCCGGCATCAACACAAAAGCAGCTTCTAGAACTCTCAAGTGTCAACTAGAGCAAGGATGCAAAGAAGATGGCCTTGACGCACACTAGACTCAATCAGTAGTTTATCTGAAGCGAATGACCAATTTGTGTTTGAAAGATCACATAATTTGGTAAACTAATAAATAACCAAGAATAATTTAACTGGTGCCCTTTTTATTGAGATCTGCAATGCACAAATGGTAACCCATCTTTAGACAATTCCTAGGTATGATAAGTGCATCGTTGAAAAAATGCCCAGACCTTGTCTTGAAGCACGAGGTGACCAGGTGACCATAGCCCTGGGCCACTGCCCACTGGCGACCCAGATGAGTCGCGTTCGTGCAAGGAGAAGAAGCTGATGGCGGGGAGTCAGATACGCAGACATCTCGAACACAAACAAAAAGGTCCTTCTCTCTGTCATTTTTTATCAGAGATTCTTTCTTTTTGAGTTGCGATTGAATTTGGGGTGACTCTGCTGAGGATTACATGATTTAATCTCACAAGCTTAGGTATTGAGCAACTACTCTGCTGTTGAAGTTCACGGTTCTTACTTCTGAATTTTGAAGCTATTGCGAAGGGCACTAGTGCCTGTATTACTTATCAGTTTTAAAATTGTCTTTGAAGCAACGATACTGCATATATATCTTCTGCAAGCACAAAATTAGTATTACCTCGAGAAATATTTTACCGATTAACTGATGCAGTTTTTTTACTTATATTCCTATGCTGCTTAGATCTTTTAGCAGTCGTCCTTCACAGTTGAACAGTTAAATCTAACCACATCTAAAAGGGGCGTACCCAGTGCAGAGAGCTCCCGCTCTGTGCGGGGTCTGGGGAAGGGTGTCAGTGGCAAGCCTTACCCTCGCCTGTGCAATGCGAGGAGACCACGACTCGAACCCGGGACCTTCCGGTCACCGGCGGTAAGACTCTACCGCCACATCTATTCACTGATAATACATTGAACAAGGATATTAAACAGGGTCCATTTTCAGCTCTTTATTAGTACAAGTTATTATCTTTTACACGATTGCACTTATCCCCCCATGTTCTTGCCACCTATCAATTGCTATACTTTGATCGCTTCTGTTCTACAGGTCAAGCAACTTTACAAATGTAATTTCTGAAAGTATACAAAAAGTAAAAATGTATGCATTTTTCTTGCATGAGTTCCAGTTATGGTGCAGATTGTTTCCCATATGGCTCTTTTCGTTTTCCAATTTCACTATTCTATGTTCTACAGCGTACATATGTAACTGCAGGTTCTTCCAAGACACATGAACAAAAGCACTTAGATAAACAAACAAAAACTGAACTTTTATCATAAAACATTATCCGAACCATCTCCTTTTCTTTGATCATGAACAAAACATTATACTGCCGCAAATTGTATTCAAGAGGCCTGAAATTCAGTTGCCTCCTGTAGGCATGAACTGTGTCATTGAATTAGTTTCTCACAACCTCAATAGCCTGACTTTCTAATATATTTGTTTATCTTACTATATACTATCCACTGCACAAACATCAAATTGACCAAAAGTCTAGGAGAGGTGTCCAGGCCAGGCACGGCAACGCCGTGCCCCAGTTTCTAGTGCATTCTATATTTCTGTTCTTACTAAACTAAATTACATGATAGAACACTGTAATGCAGGCAGTTGGTAGAAAAACCAAGCAAATGGTATGGAAAAAATGTGTAATTCTAAGCATTCGCACGTCATGCAATATGCTCCACGATCACAATTCACAACTGCAATTGGAACACTGCTATTGGAAGATGAAATTGAACATGCTAAGTACTGAATTGGAAACTGACCCAGTATCGGACCGCGAGGACCTCGGCAGGGGATCTCTGTGGAGGGCAGAAGCCCAGACTAAGTTGCTTGGCGACCTCAATCTCCATCTCCTCCGGATTGTCCCGCGCGCTCATCTCCAGCACCAGCTGAATCTGGTACGCCTCCAGGTCGTCTTCCTCCTTCTCCCTCTCCCACTTCCTCTCCTCCGCTTCCGACGACTCTCTTATCACCCTCTCCTCCACCTCGTCCTCTTGCTGAGACCGCCTCCGCTCCCGCTCCATCTCCTCCTCCCGCGACCGCCTCAGCTCCCTCAACGTCTCTTCCTCCTGAGACCGCCTCCGCTCCCTCTCCTCCTGCTGCGATCGCCGCCTCTCGACTGCCCCGGACTGCCTCGCTTTCCTATCCTCTGCGCCAACCCCGACCGACGACGGCGAGGACGACGACGTCGGCACCTCCGGTTCGACAGGAATCGGCGGCGGAGGCCTGGTAGGCACCGAGTCGAGCCAACTGGATACCGCCGAGGTCTGTTGCCTTTGATCGTGGTGCGGTTGATGATGATGAACCCCACTAACACCCCCACCGGTACCGGTACCGCCTTTGCGAGAGGGCGGAGGGGGAGGCGATGATGCTCCGTCGCCCGAGCCCTCGCCGATGTGGAGCTTCCTGAGGAAGTTCTTCATGCCGCCGCCACCGCCGAAACCGGGGTCGCCGTCGCAGTCGCAGCTATCGCCTCGCCTGCTACTACTGGCGTTGGTGGTGGGTGGGTGGATCCGACATGACCACTGAGACGCTGAGGCGGAGGGTCTCTCTCTGATTAGCTTTTGGCAGCGATTGACTCGTCCCCGAGTGGCCGAAACCGCATTAGTTTAGTCGTTATCGCTAATCGCAAGCGATTAGCAGCCTACTCCTGCCGGCTTAGCTCGCGCCTCCTCCGTCGTCCGTCCCCGTCGCCGTCCCCGCGGCGATGACTCGACCAGGGGAGGATTAGGCGAAGAGAATTCGAGGGTTTTACCCGAAAGAGAACGAATTCCGGGCTTGCGGTTAATTACCAAATGGAGCTTGGTTTAGCTTCGAAATTACGTCTGCTACAGTGTGTGCAATTAATTAGGAAAGGTGTGCGCATGTCTCGTAGACCACGGGATAGGCATGGACCATGAGTTTCCGTTGGTCATTGATATCCGGGATTAGCGTTTCCGTAAGAGTGACATGTGGGGACACAGTACCCGGGGCCCGCATGTCATCAGCGCTAGTACGTGTTTTGCGCCGATAGTGAGATGACCGTTTTGCTCACCTAACAGAAAGTGATTAGTAGCAGAAAGAAAGAAAGCGCGCTTACACACACCACCGCCTCTAGCTCGCGTGGACGCGGATCACGATCACCTTGTTCACCCACGTCAGCCTAATATGCCATGACATCGGGCCCGAACCACACGGCAAGTGGCGGCGGCGGCCGGCGGACGACGACGGGACGAGCAACGTCGGATACTCGGATGAGCACCACTCCGCGGGCCCCACGCACCATTGAGACTTGCACACTACCGCGTGGACCCCGCTTGGTAACTTTTTATGCTGCTCCCACTGACACGCTGATCTGGCAGGCCACTAGCCATGCACTCCTAGTAGTAGTGGACAGTGTGCATTTATCATGTCCCATCCCTTCTCACACGCCAGACCACGAACTGTCATGTGGGACCTAGAACTCCGCGGCGCTTGGACCCCACTTCCCATGTGAAAGCATATCCTTCGCCAGCGGACCGTGCGATACTCCGGCAGATAGACTAGTTGGCGGGGCCCACAAGGTGGCCAGTTCAACAAGTGGCTCGGACATAGGAGTATGTTGGACTGTCTCGATTGTGGGATTTTCATTTTTCATTCAATCTGCAGGCCGAGGACTATCGCTCCGGAACACGTAGTACTCCCTCCATCAGGAAATGCAATTCTCGCTTATGAGAAGTCAATCAGTTTAAATTTTAACTAAAATTATATAAAAATACTAACATTCTTGATGTAAAATTAGTATCATTATATTAGTCATATAATATATTTTTATAATAAATTTATTTAGAGACATAAATATTAATATTATTTGTTATAAACTTAGTCAAATTTAAGCTACTACGGATCCCATAATTACATTCTTTTCTGGACGGAGAGAGTATCATCATAGTCTGCTTTTATTTTCTTTTGATAACTCTAATAAAACTAGAAATTTATCCTCTAAACGCTTAGAACCGTTTAAGCTACCTTTTCTGTCAGGTTTTGAAGTGGTTTTGAAGGCAACTTAGGTCCTATTTTGATACTATGATCTAAAGTTTAGTTGACATAAAACTAAATTTTAGATCATTTTAGCTCACTTATGTGGTTAATAAATTAATGGTATTTTTTGTAAGATTGGTTAAAGTTTAGATATCACTTTAGATTAAGAACTAAAGTGCCCTAAAATTTATCACTAAACTTTAGACCATGGATCCAAACAGGGTCTTAATGTTCTTTACTTAAGAAATCCAAGAATTACCTGATACGTTTATTAATTCATACATAATATCTCTAAACTTCTAAAAATTCAAAAAAAAAACTAACGATAGATTGATATACGACAAATCTAAATAAAATACATAGACCTCATAAAATGTATTTGGAAGCTTCTAAATCTATAGATTTAGCTCTAGAAAGGGGGAATATCAAGAAAAAATAAAATTTTCCAAAACATTATAATTGACGTGTAAATGCACTTTAAAAACTTTCCATAACAAGAATAAACATATTACACACTAGATGAATGCATGGCATGAACACATTCAACATTAAAGTATGTTGCATTCATGTTGGTTGTAGTTCATATTTTTCATGCAAAATTTTACAATATGTTTAGACATGAATTAGAATGTTTGGGGTTTTTATAATTTTTTGTATGTTATTCTCATTTTACTATCCTAAATCTATTTTTTGGGAACTTCTAGATTTTTTCATAAGGTTTGAATATTTTATCTGGATTCTTGGTATCCCAATCTACCATTATGATTTCTTTCTATAAATTATTAGAATCTTATAAACATTTTTCTATTGTTTAAAGATGATATCAAGTCTTTATTAACTTTTTTGACTTAAAAAAGGGAAACGGTATTTGAAACCACTTTAAACCGGAGCTGGGACGTGATTTTAGTAGTTTAAAAAGTTTAGGTGGTTGAAATATCTGGTTTTGGAGTTTGTGGAGGAAGTTAAATTGATTTTTCCCTTCCGCTCTTGTGTAGTATACTAGTAATTTTGTCCGTGTATTGTAACTGGGAAAAAAATAAACCTCCATCAACCATTCAACCTTAAACTATCTAATTAAATGTTCCTATGCGTCTAATTTAATCATACAAAGTGGCTTTATTTGTGGCAAGATTAAACGAAGCGCATGGAGAAACGTCCGGCAAAAGAGAGAGAGCGGGAGGGGACGGAGAGTCGGAGACACGAAACGGAGTCGCAAGACATTCTTTGGTACACAAATATGGGCCTTCATATATATGTGGGCTTTTTAGGATTTTAGCCTCGTACTAGTGTTTGTTTTGTTGGGCTACTAAACGATAATAGGATGGGCCGTCGACGGGGTGGCAGCCTTGTTTAAATGTTTGCCGGGTCGCTTCTGTCTGTATTTTGTACAGCTTTGTAGGGATCAGAAAATGTACAGTTCACTCTCAAAGAAGAAGAAGAAGTACAGTTCAGGTGCTCAAGGACTACAAGTTCATATCACTAGGTAGAACCAGGTCAGGACGTAATCTCCTACTAGCGTGATTTTTCCATACCTGACGTCTGAATTTATCTTGCATTCCTGATCAGATAAGCCCAGTGTTCCTTTTGGACTATAACGAGTGTTGGAGTACGTCTGTCTGCTTAATGAAAAAGCGAAAAAAGTGTCGGAGTACGCCAAACTGTATACAAAGGAAGACGGGCACATCGTACATACAGGCATCGTGTCCCATACGTTCCTGTTCCTGCCTGACTGTATCAGAACTTGACAAACGTGCTCTGCTGTGGTCCGTTGGCTTGTAACTTGCAACTGCCATTGCTAGCTGTTTTCTGCACGCTCGCTCGTTTCGGCCGGGAGAGGCAACTAGCAACGCATTTTGGCAGAAAGCATTCCGTCCCAAAACCACCTTTGTGCTTTTCTGGTCAAGTGGTCATCAAGCTGACCTGTGCTCTGGAATTCCCTTCCCTCCCAGTCCCACTAACAGTTGATCAAGCATGCTCATCATGCGCTGCCGTTCATTTTCCTCTAGAAGCAGTCGCAGGGACCGGTCTGCCAATTACAGTTATGTGCATGCAGAGCCAGCAGAGGCAGTTCCTCGACAGCACCCGGCAACTTGGGGACGAAACCTCGATCCTGGAACCCCCAAATGACCCTGGTCTACCCTCACCTAGGAATGTTGGCAGAAATTCTGCAATCCTGTCTACTAGTACCACTGACTATACTGCAGACGCCGTCACGCACAGCGAAAACAGTCGTTGCACAGCGCGTTTATTATCTTCGAAAAGACTTGACCAAAGAGCAAGGACTCTTCACTCTTCCAGATGGTAGGTATGCTGGCTCAAGTCAACAGTTCGCTCTCACTGCTCTGGTGCTTCACGTACCAAGCGAGGTGATACAGTGAAAACTGTTACTCGAACGGCAGAAGGAACCGTGACGCATCATAGAAGCAACAGTGGGCGGCTGGAAAGCGAGCAACAGTGATACCCAAGGACGATCGGAAGATCGAGTTCCGATGCGGAGAAGCTCGCTCGCCGGTCGCCGCCTGGTCCTGAAAAGAAAATATGCTCCATTCTATCATCATGTGCCGCGCTAGCAGCGATCACCGACGATCGATCATTGTTGGTGTTGGCAAATCATCCGCGCCATTTTTGGTGCCGCCGCCAGGACGGCAGGACCAGAGGTCCCTCCAGGCGCGCGATGAGCAAGTGTGGGGTGCCCGGGGACAGACCGTGAGGTCCGCAGCGGCGCGACGTTGAGGCCGGCCGAGGGCACTGTGCGCGGCTTGACTTTAGAGGCACGCCATGGTACTGCTGGGCCAGAAGGAGAACCAGAAGCGAATCGCACGTCCCGGAGGACACAGGGGCTCAGAGGACTCGTGCCCGTGCGCCGTGCAGCGCGGCCGGCGCCACTGGGACACGGACACGGGAGCCTTTTTCTCTTTCTTCTCGTCTCAAGGTGCGAGCGCTGCTGGTCCCCGGTTTGGTTAGCGACGAACGGAACGAGGTTTGACCGGTCTAACCCGTGATAAACCCAAGCCACGCACGACGTACTGGATGTCCGGATAAGTGAGTGGACGCTGGTACGTGTACTCAAAATTTCAGGAGCACATGTGATGTGAGTCCGTTGGGAACCACAGACACTGCATTGATTGATCCATTAAGCAGGTCGACCCAGACGAGCAACGACTGTTGATCACTGCCACTGGAACTGGCCAAGCGGAGGCGCACCAGGGCAAGGAGGCGACGGGAGTGGGTGCTTCGGATTTTGGTAGTGGGCGATCGGCACGCCTCATCCGCGCGGAATCGCGAACGGACGGCCTCGCCCCGCATCGATTCCGTTTTTTTTGTGCCCCAAACAAAAAAAAAAAAAAAAAGTGCGGCGGCAATGGATGGACCAGCGCGCGGTTTTCCTTCCTGGGTCGCGCTCGCGCCGATGGGCTCGCTCGTACCCGCGCTGCGCTCGGGCCGATTCCCTG
The DNA here is from genome assembly GCA_904845875.1 of Miscanthus lutarioriparius. Taxonomy (NCBI): domain Eukaryota; kingdom Viridiplantae; phylum Streptophyta; class Magnoliopsida; order Poales; family Poaceae; genus Miscanthus; species Miscanthus lutarioriparius. The sequence goes on from CAJGYO010000008.1 coordinate 11,444,303, forward strand.
CCTGGGCCTCCCGGCGCAGCGTAGGTGTGCCCTCCCTCCGCTCTTCGGCGGATCATGGATGGCTACGCCTCTCAGGCTCTCACGGGATCCACGGTGGCTCTGATCGATTCGAGAGGTCAGCATCTCGCGGGAAGCCGATGCCGTCGATCTCCCCCTCGCCGCACAAGAAACGGTGCCCAGGAAGGGGAAGGCGGCATGGGGTGGTTGACTCCATCGTGGACGGACGCGCTTTGCTTCAGTCGCATCTCGCTTGCTCCAGTTCTGGCGTTCCCTCGTGCTACTGCACCCTAGCTATCATCTACGGACTATGGCTACTCGCCTACGGCTCCACTCCACTCCACTCGGATCTTCTACAGAACGGGGTATGCGGACACGAGGGGATAGGAATGCGCAGGGCACGGTTTTCCGCTTCAGCCACCTAAATAGAGAATCCAGCTCATGCCCCAAGAAGGCTTTTCGATTTATTCTAATCGAGTTTTAAAACACCTCACAATTTCCTTCCGGGAAACAGGCCAGGGAGCGAGCTAATCTTGGAGGAATTTCCCCTGCCTTGGCAGCCAAATCCCCAGTTTCATGGATCGGTGGCGATGTGCCACGAGCCTAGTAGATGGCGGCACCCTACAACCATGCATTCTAGTATTGCGGTTTGCCTCCCTTTCCTTCTCAATTGTTTATCCGTCGTTATGGCGTAGTGGCTCACATATGGGAGCATGCAAACGATACTGTCAGAGGGCACTTTACAGTGATTCACCGGCGAGCATAGCACAAGAGCCGTGCTTGGATTAGCTGGGTAAGTAGGGGGGTCACAGGTACTTGAAAAATGATAACACGCACGCTTAAGCATCTTTTGCAGCGGCACGTAAGCGCGGGTGGTGGGGCATGGGCAAGGCCGCGGAATTTCTCCAAAGTTATTCGCCCGCACAGCAAAGGGACAGGGTGAAAGGTAGCACAATTGAGATTTTTATAGATAGACAGTAGGGCCTTGTTTAGATTGTGAATAATTTCAACCCGATGAATAGTAGCACTTTCGTCTTATTTGGTAAATATTGTCTAATCGTGGACCAACTAGGCTCAAAAGATTCATCTCGTGATTTTCAACTAAACTGTGTAATTAGTTTTTTTTTTTACCTATATTTAATACTCCATGCAAGCGTCCAAAAATTGATGTGATGGAGAGAGAGTGAAAAAACTTGGAATTTTGATGTAAACTAAACAAGGCCTAGTATCCGAATAAAAATTCTGACACAGAAGCAGCTTTTGTGGGTATGTTAAGGTGCACTTTGCCGTTCTGCTCCTCGTCGTTTCTTCCTCCCTTGCTACCGTTAAACCCAGGCATAGACGAACCATGCATGTGCACGCATTCATCACACTAAGGAGTTAGGATCGGTACGTAACGCACGGCATAATTGATGAACCACTGGACCAGTGACGAGCCACGTAAGGTGTTCTAACAACTAACAAGTGAGCCATCAGCCATGCATGTGTTGGACAGGGCCCAATTTTTGTGTGTGATTCGATCAAGGGGTCAAAGCCGCCGGACCAGTCTAGTGCGATACAGGAGTATGCCGTATACGGTACGTCTCTGTATGTACCAGTCTAGTCCTCGCCATCTGCAACTCGGGATCGATCAATGGCTATGAAAAGAACGTTATTCATGCTCGGATTATGCAAAGCCAGCGTCGCCGAAAAGATGAGGAATCGATCGCTTTCTTTAGGTGCTTGGTGTGCGAGAGTACAGGAGGCGATCAAGATCACGGCGCGGGCCAATAAACCTGCAGCAGGCCAGGAAACAAACTTTGCTCTCCTCTCTTCCTCGTTTTCTAATCCGCGCTACTCCCCATCCATCCTCATGTCCCCTGCCATTTTTTACGATCCGCTGCTACTGCTACTGCTACTGCTACTGCTACTGCTACTGCTACTGCTACAGCTAGCGCTGTTAAAATACGGTCCTCTGCTCGCTGTCCAACGCGCGGATTCCGACGCCGAAATGGAGCAAGTTTGTGGGCAATTTGTCGCTTTGGACTCGTGTGTTTCTTCCTCCCGACGTGGGGTTTGGTCGCCGTGTGATGTAAAGAATTTCGCGTTTGCGAGCTTGGAACGGCAGGTCGGCATGTGTGGTGTGGGTCGTCTCAGACATTCGGATGATAAAATTATGAAATAAGTACCAGTACTACTGTACTCGCTTAGGATCTACTGGTACGATGGATCGGGTACGGGGTTAAGAATATTTCAGACTTTCTGTTATCGGAGCGCCATCTCTTCATGCGTCCTGTTTATTTAGCTTATAAGTAGTATTTTTTTAATTAACGAATAATATTTTTCTCTCACAACAAATCAGTCAACGTTATTTTCAGCCACGATTTATCAGGGCGATGGTCATTTCGCATTTCACCTCACTGCCAGTGAGTGCCAGACCGCCGCTAGTAGAAATATATTCTCTGTACGTACAGGCAGGTTTCACGCACTTGAGATCTCGGTTGACTTCAACTTCCATCCACTGCGGTGGCGCAAAGAGGAGGATGAAAGAAATGATGGTCGCCTCATCACGGATCGCGATACGGACCTGTGACTGAGAGAGCTGAAAAGCTGCCGTTCCAGGAATATGGATATGTCTATGTGACATTCGGTAGTTGTGTTGGTCTCTTCTGTCTAACTGAATTTTTTTATACACTTACATCATCTTCTACATATATTTACACAGTCTTATTACTATATTTACAATAATTTTTTCAATGTAATTTATTGGACAGAGTGATGTAAGTTAGGAATAACATAAATATATGTCAAAATTTTCAAAAAAAAATATAAATTATTTCTATGGATTCCAGACATCAAATAAATATATGTCAAATTATTCACAAATTCTTCACAAATTTTAAAAAAAATACAAAATCTTCACAAAAATTCGAAATGTCGTGCCACGCTGCCGCCACCGGGGAAGGCGTAGCGTCCGGCCTCGGCTGCTGCGAGATATGGTACTATCACATCTGTTGTCGCTGCTGCTACTACGGTGGCTGCGTCGGCATAAGTTGCTGCAGCTGCTTTATCATCATCGCTGACGAGGTCGCGGCGGGGAGGCCGACGCACGGGCCGTACCCCGGGCTGCACACGTGCTGTGGCATCTGCGAGTCCACCCAGAGACGAGACAAAACGTGATCGATCAAATCCAACGCTCGAAGGGCGGGGGCGGCGTGACGCAGGTGTAGATCGGGCGGCAGCTCTGGGGCCGGAGTCAGATCCAATGCTAAAAAATTCGGTCGACGGTGGCAAATAAATCATACGATTTACGTATAACTTTTCCGAGGAATATTCGTAGCTACGCCGGCGCGCAGCCTTTTGCCTACCCCTAGCAGATTCTTCGTCCGTTGATGATGCCACTCTTTAGGCCCCGTTTGGCAGGGCTTCTCCAGCGGCTTCAGGAGCCGTTTGGAGCCGTTTTCTGCCAAACGGGGTAAAATGAAACGGCTCCACCGATGAAGCCCCTAAAAACGTGCTCTCACAGAGCTTTAGGGTGGGAAGGAGCCAAAAATAGTGGCTTTTCCCGGCTCCTCCTCCAGGCCCCTAAAAACATGCTCTCACAGAGAAGCCATTTTGCCAAACGGTTTACCAAAACCGCTTTAGCTCCACCGGTGGAGCTGTTCGTGGAGCTGAAGCCAAAAAAATGGCTTCACTAGTGAAGTGAAGCCCTGCCAAACGGGGCCTTAGTCTTTAATCCCGGGACTGCTGGACATTTGTGGTAATTTCTGGCGGCCCTTTTTCCGGATTCTGTTACGGATGGCACGATAATTGGCGGAGGAAGGAAGGCGACGGACCCGGGGCTGACACGTCACTACTGCCTACCCCCATTCCGTTCGGACAGCCGCCATCCAGGATCGAGCCCACGTCCAGTCGTTTGCTTTCAGGCTTTCACTTTGGGGGGGGGCTACAGTAACTGCTCCCCAAATGAGCACCGTTCCTTTGAAACGCAGTACTACAGTAAGCAACGTTCCTGGACCTCACGTCTAAAAGGAGAGAAGGAATGCGCGTTCCAGTTTTCACGCTCCTGAACACTGGCAAAGCAACCTTGGCAACGACAAGTAACCGACGTACTCCAAGGCAGTGACTACTGCCTCCATTATCACCCCAGTTCGACCAAACGTATAGCTCAGCTGTCAGCTCGTATAACTCCGGATTTCAGTTTAATAATATACTGCCCTAAATCTATATGTACTGCCACGCCTTTCTGCACGTACATACGGCGCATGTACTATAGTTGTATATATGATACTCTACCGTATGTCCGTATACTACAATTTACTAGTCGCATGTAATGCGGTACCAAAAGCACAGCATGGGGTGGTACAATACATTATCAGCCGACCTCCTGAATCTTTTGTCCTGCCCTTGAAGTGTACGTACATGTATCTCTGATCAAAGCTAGCCCAGCGTACGTATAATAATATAATAATGGGGATCGGCGCACGCATACGGCCACCCCCTCCGCACTGCACGCAGCACGCAGCGCGGTGGCCCCGGCAAGCTCCCTCCCTCGGCTGTCTAAGCGTGCTCCACCCTACACGCACCAAGCAACCCTCAGCTTTTCGTTTGGCTTAGGCTCTTCGTAAACGATTGTAAATTCAGAATAGTTTTTTTCTCTCGTATAAATCAGCCAGTGATATTTTTTCACGAATCAGCGACGAAACGAACGGGCCACTCGCTCACAGCGCACCGTTGTTTAGATGATGATGATACTTAAAAAGCAAGGAAGGAAGCAAACAAGGGATGGTCCAAACAAAGCTTGGGCCGCGCTGCCACCTCGCCCGCCTAAATAAAGCACACTCCCACGCTGCGCACACCCACCACCGCGCGGAGCAGCGAGCACCTCCTCCTTCCTTCTTTCTCGCTCAGTCCCCTTCTCACTAGCTCTGGCTGAGTGAATTGAACAGCTCACTGGCTCCTCTCAGCTAAGCTCAGCTGTAAAGCTAAGGTTCGGAGTAGTGTGGTCGCCCGCCGGAGAGTGTGTAGCGAGCGGCGTTCAGCTCACCAGCGGAACTGCGCTTGGAAGGAAGAAGGTGAGAGAGGGAGCTTGAGAGAGCTTCAAGGAGGAGGAGGAGGAGGAGGAGGAAGAGGAGAGGCAAGATGATTACGGCGACGGACTTCTACCACGTCATGACGGCCGTGGTGCCGCTGTACGTGGCGATGATCCTGGCTTACGGGTCGGTGCGGTGGTGGCGCATCTTCTCCCCCGACCAGTGCTCCGGGATCAACCGCTTCGTCGCGCTCTTCGCCGTGCCGCTGCTGTCCTTCCACTTCATCTCCACCAACAACCCCTACACCATGAACCTGCGCTTCATCGCCGCCGACACGCTGCAGAAGCTCATGGTGCTGGCCATGCTCACCGCGTGGAGCCACCTCAGCCGCCGGGGCAGCCTGGAGTGGACCATCACGCTCTTCTCGCTCTCCACGCTGCCCAACACGCTGGTCATGGGCATCCCGCTGCTCAAGGGCATGTACGGCGACTTCTCCGGCAGCCTCATGGTGCAGATAGTCGTGCTCCAGTGCATCATCTGGTACACGCTCATGCTCTTCATGTTCGAGTACCGCGGCGCGCGGCTGCTCATCACGGAGCAGTTCCCGGACAACGCGGGCGCCATCGCCTCCATCGTCGTCGACCCGGACGTCGTCTCCCTCGACGGCCGGAGGGACGCCATCGAGACGGAGGCCGAGGTCAGGGAGGACGGCAAGATACACGTCACCGTGCGCCGCTCCAACGCGTCGCGCTCCGACATCTACTCGCGACGCTCCATGGGATTCTCCAGCACCACGCCGCGGCCCAGCAACCTGACCAACGCCGAGATCTACTCGCTGCAGTCGTCGCGGAACCCGACGCCCCGGGGCTCCAGCTTCAACCACAACGACTTCTACTCCATGGTCGGCCGCAGCTCCAACTTCGGCGCGGCCGACGCGTTCGGCATCCGCACGGGCGCCACGCCGCGGCCGTCCAACTACGAGGACGACGCGTCCAAGCCCGCCAAGTACCCGCTCCCCGTGGTGAATGCGGCGCCCGTTCCCGGGGCGGCGGGACACTACCCCGCGCCCAACCCGGCGGTGGCCGCGGCGCCCAAGAAGAAGGCGGCCACCAACGGGCAGGCCAAGGGCGAGGACCTCCACATGTTCGTCTGGAGCTCCAGCGCGTCGCCCGTGTCGGACGTCTTCGGCGGCGGCGCGCCGGACTACAACGACGCCGCGGCCGTCAAGTCCCCCCGCAAAAGTAGCAATCCTTCCCGCCGCGACGAGTGTTTCTCGGGCTAATAATTTGTACTCACTCGACTCGACTCGCGTTTCTTTGTTTCTTTATCCAATCCAAGTGGACGGTGGCGGAGCCAAGGACAGGGACGACTACGTGGAGCGCGACGAGTTCAGCTTCGGGAACAGGGGCGCGATGGACAGGGACGCGGAGGCAGGGGACGAGAAGGCCGCGGCGGCGGCGGCGGCGGGCGGGGACCCCAGCGCGGTGGCCGCGCCGACAGCGATGCCGCCGACGAGCGTGATGACCCGTCTCATCCTGATCATGGTGTGGCGCAAGCTCATCCGCAACCCAAACACCTACTCCAGCCTCATCGGCGTCATCTGGTCGCTCGTCTGCTTCAGGTCCGTACCAGTAGTAACTACCAACCGATACGGCATGCATGCATCGGCACTCGCCCGAGCGGGTGATCTGGCGAGGCAGCCGATTGATAGCTTCGCTGTTGGATCCGTTGGTGTCCTGCAGGTGGAACTTCCAGATGCCGGCCATCGTCCTGAAATCCATCTCCATCCTGTCGGACGCGGGGCTCGGAATGGCCATGTTCAGTCTCGGTCGGTACCAGCTGCGGCCTAACTTTCCTCCTAGATAGACCCTACACCTCGGTTTCAGTCTGGTTCTATTACTTATCAAACAGTAGAATGAATGAATCACCGGGTCTCGGTGTCGTGCAGGGCTGTTCATGGCGCTGCAGCCCCGGATCATCGCGTGCGGCAACAAGGTGGCGACGTTCGCCATGGCGGTGCGCTTCCTGACCGGTCCGGCCGTTATGGCGGCCGCGTCCTTCGCCGTGGGCCTCCGCGGCACGCTTCTGCACGTCGCCATCGTCCAGGTACTTTGGGTGGGAAGACGGATAGATATCACACATACGCAGCGGGGAAAGTCTTGCCGGCCGCCCTCGCCCCCGCGCGCGCGGCCAGAACAGCAAAGCATCATCGCTGTGCTGTTGTTTCTTTTCCCGGTCCCCTCGTGCTTGCTCGCCTCTTTCTCCCTCTCTCGCCGTGGCCTTTTGCCCTCGGCGGACAGCACAAAGGTCAACTTTTTTTTGCCCCCTCTTTCTCAATTCTCACTGTGCGCTGCTTGTTTTTGGATTTTTCCTTTGCAAATTGCAAAACGGCGGAACGAGCAGGCAGCTCTGCCCCAGGGCATTGTCCCCTTCGTCTTCGCAAAGGAGTACAACGTGCACCCTGACATTCTCAGCACCGCGTAAGTCCCCCCGTGTCGGAAAACACGACACCAGCACGGACAGACACGAGCACACACCAAGATCTGTTCAAAGATTCTCTCCAGTCGCCGCTGGCGCAGGCGCCTGTTGCTAACCCTTTATTCCTGCTCGCTGCTTGCAGAGTCATTTTTGGCATGCTCATCGCCCTGCCGATCACGCTCGTCTACTACATCCTGCTCGGCCTGTGATGACCGACCCGTCACCCGTGGATGATGGCATCCGCATTGCTGTAAAGACCACTGCTGCCACTTTCCGTTCATGCGAGGCAAAGGAGGAGGAGATAGAGCTGCTAGCTGCTACGACATTGCTTGGCGCTTGCAAAATGAGTGGCATGTTTTTTATTCTCTCTCTCTTCTATTTTTTTTTTCTAGAAGTAGGTATGGGGATTGGGTGGATGGAAAGGGTGGGGAGGTGGACAAGACGCGGTAGCTAAGTAGGACGACAATGGTGAGGCAAAATGGACCAAAAGCAGGTGCAAGTACAAAGCTTGAAGGGAACAGGAGATCCAGTTTAAGCAGGTCACGGGATGGGTTGGGTTTTTTCAACGGGTTTAGGGAATTTTGGTTGGCCGCGCTGACCGATGTAAAATCAACGCCATTCTGACTGGAGATGGATCTTGCTTGAGATAAGGGCTTACCTCATGAGTTTCATGGCTTGAGATAAGGGTTCAAAATACCCCTGAATTTTAGGGTGGATTTTGGTATTATACTAAATTAAAGCTCTAACTCTACTTTGCATTGACTCATTCCAACCGTTGGATTCCTGAGCACATTTTCTCTTAGGAACGTTTGGAACGCTGTTTTTTTTTGTAAAAGTAAATTAAATTCTATAAAATTTCTATATAATTATCACGTTCCAAAGGGGTCTAAAAGTCTTTTATGACTTAATATAAGCATAAATCATGCTAGGTACCTATAGAAATCCAAAATACTTCAGATTTATTATTTATTACTCCGTACATCGTAGAAAGCTCTATTAAATTATCGATGAAATTTGGACAAACTTTGTGGATTTCAAAAAAATTCAGCGGGGCCGTTAAAACCCATCCTGAGATGATAATTGGTAATGATTCAACTGGATCCAACGCAATCCCCAAAAAAGATCGTGCATGTGCATGTCTAGGCCTGCGTTTGCACAAGCGTACAACATTTTTAACATTTCCACGGTGGCCTAAACTAAACAAAAATACGCAGTACGGCAGCAGTAGGTTAGTAGCTGCCTAGTGCATGTCAAAAAAACCGCCAAATATAGCTGATCAGTGCATGTCAAAACCAACAAAATACTAGCAAGTGGTTGTTGATTAGCTAGGTCTTGTCAACCCGACCTCCTCGAGCGCCTGGATGACGTCGAGCTCATTGGCGAGCGCGCGGCCGGCGAGGTTGGCGTGGAAGGCGGCGGACCGGCCCAGGTGGGTGATATAGCGCAGGACGGCCTGTTCGATTCGCGGAAAAGATAAGCTGAAAAACATTATTCGCTGATTTATTATGAAAGAACTGAAAAAGTACAGCTAATAAGATAACCGAACAGGGCGCACAGTCAAAACCTGCAGCCTCCAGCGCCTGCGCCACCGCGGCCCGCGCCACCTCCCGCCCGAACTCATCCCCGCCGCCGCCGCCGCCGCCTCAGTTCATATCTCCGCTGCTTTTCCTCTTCTCCGCTTTCTAGTCACTCTAAGACCTTGTTTGTTTGGATGCATATATATCTAGCTCAATTCACATGTGTTGGAGTGAAATTTAATGGAATTTAGTTTAGTTCCACTCCAATTCACTTCAACCCATGTGAATTGGGACGAATACATACCCATCAGGTGATATTATTGATAGGCGCAGCGTACGTAAACTTGCGGATGATTTGGAGCGAAGCATACGTCTTCCGTTATTACTAGAAACCTATGGCCATACTCCTACAGTCCCACATCTGTCGTAGCAGGTCAATTTTTTTTTCTCTTTTCCTTTATTTTGCAAAAAGAAGCAGGTCAGGTTCAGCCTGTCAGATATGGTACTCTTTTTTTTTCATTAAACAATACTCCCCCCGTTCCGTTTTGTCAGGCGTACAAGCGTTTTTCAGTTTGACGACAATAGCAAGCACCGGCTGGAGTATCAAGGGTACTAGTCATTACTACACATACTCAAAACACGGAGACTCGCTTGCATGCATGGCCCTTTTATACACTTGCTGCTATATTTTAATGGAGTAAAAACGGCTGCACATGCTAATCACGACGAAGAGTAAATAATAAGAAGCTCAAGTTTCTACGGGGGTCTTGGTATCTGTAGATACTCCTCTCACGTCTGGTAAAAGGGAATGGATGGAGTATATATCATCATTCGCCCATAAGTCAAGGATCTTACTTTTTCATTACCCACTTTACACAAGAAATTCTACCATCGCACTCTATAGATATAGACACTATATCTGTTTTGAGAGAGGAGCTACTATCACGAGCATCGTCATCACCCCTCATGACTCATGAGCTCAAACCCTATTTCCACCAAACCTTGTCCGTGGGCTGTGGCAAGTAACCAAGCGTCCAAGCCTATGATCGTGCCTCGTAGTCGTAGCACTTCCTTCCACCATCGTCCCTTCGCCACGCCGGCCGCTCACAATAAACATGAGCCTTTATTTATATAGTAAAATAAAATCTAATCTAGTCCTACTTTCATTGTCTAAAAAGGAATCTAGTCCTGCTTTGCTGCACATGTGCTTACTAATTGATTAAGAAGGTGCAGAAACTTGGCTATTTCTTCACAAGAAAAGTTGGAATTTGCTAGTGATTTTGTAATTTTTAACCTTCTCCCATCTCAAAATAGCCTGGGATTCCTCCTCCTGAACAGTCCCTATTATTCATCTGCTTGTAGTTGGCAGTTAGTAATTTTGATAGACAAATGATTAAAAAAATTAAGTGGGGTCACGTTCGGTGCAGGGCATTATGCGCTAATGTGGGATTTGATGTGGACCTGTGGAGCATATCCAGCGACAATCTGGTCCCGCTACGTTGCTGTCGCATTAAGTGCTTTGTTGGGTCCTCGTGCTCCCCTACTCCTTTTAGCTAATCTTCTGCATACAGTAATCTCTTCTCTGGTTAGGCTGCAGTTGCAGTCTTTACAGGACCTGCAATCGCTTGCATGCTCTATGCTTTCAGTTTTGCCAACCAAAAGTTACTACTTAATCTAGGTGGAAAACAAATCGTTTCATCCAGTTCTAAACGTAAATTCGGTTTATCTCTGAACGTTGATTCCAGCTAGATTATCAGCCATAGCACCGTGTTTTTCTCTCACAACAAATCAGCGAACAATACTTTTTAGCTTGGCTTTTCAGTGAAGCGAACATGACCTGTAAAAATTCGCCTCAATTTTTTTATAAGAATGGTTTCCGATCTATATTCTACTCGAATTTGTTTGGGGTAACAAGCTGATGTAATAATGCCATACTGAGGCTGGAACATATTTCTACTCCCTCGCTCCAGAATACAACCAGTTTACACTTCCTTAAAGAGACTAAAGGGAACAATTAAGGCTGCTTTTGATAGGTGAATCAGTTCCGTTTCTCACTTGAATCGCTTGAATCAGTTCCAAACCGTGCTAGGGACGTAGGACTCGGAGCCGAAATGATTCTCTTTTCCTTCACTAGTTCTCGAAACCGCAACATGGCGGTTTTCTACTGATTCTGTTTGTACCTCTCCTTTCATCGGAGACCGTTTTTTATTTAATCCTTTTTAAGTACAACAAATTAAAAACGGTTGTATTTAAATTGTTCTTTGTCCATAAAAAAGTTCAATATTTGTCTGAAGCATATTTTATTTATATGACTTTTTTATTAAAAATATTTTTTTATCAGAATCAAGCCTACCAGCCAAACGATTTTGTGAAGTAATTCTGATTTATCACCTGAAACGTTTGTACAAGAATCTAGATCATTGCCAAACACACCATAAATATCTGATTTGCCCTTCACTACCATGGTCATGTTACATGCGCACAGAGGGAGCCATATTGCTGGTATTTGCACTATTGGTGGTGTTCTTGTTAGAAAGTTTCAAACTTTGTCCTTAATTTAAGACCCGTCAATTTAAAGTGGTGAATTGGTACTATTAATGGGTCTTAAGCCTTTTTTACTTAATATTAAGGGAGATAACCCTTAGTAGGTGCTCTAACGTGAATTAGAGGGTTGTGGCAACAACTCAATATACTTGCCAGGTTGTGTCTTGTCCATCATTCCATCTTTTTACTTCTTACATTTAGTTTCCTACAATCTTTGTGTTTCTTGAGATGTTGTTTAACAGAGACTTGGTTTATGTCTTAGTGTGTTGCTCTGGCTAAGTGTCGACAAAAGATACTCGGCAGTCCTCCGAGGGGTATCCCACGAAGATAGATTGATCGGTGGAGGTGCGCATGATCAGGAACTAAATGGTGACACAAGGCGCAGAGACAGCGATTTAGACAGGTTCGGGCCGTCTGATCGACGTAATATCCTGCATCCTGTGTCTTTGGTGTATTGTATGATATGTATGTAGATGTCGACTAGGGGACCCCTTCATCTCCTTATATACTCTGGAGGGGTAGGGTTACAAGAAAATTATCCTATTTGGTACTATACAATATCTTGCGGTGCACGTCGACCAGTGTCGTGCACGTCTTGCTCTTATGGGCTGGGCCACCTCTGATGGTGCGGCCCATGTCTTGTCTTGTGGATACCAGGGGTCATATCCCCCACAGCTAGTCCCCGAGCGTCTTGTATCCTTTGAGCAACGCTGTCTTGAACAAGTCCGAGCAGTTTGACGTGAAGCCGACCAGTTTAACTGGTGATCTGAGCAGTGGAAGTCGAAACCAACCAGTTTAACTAGTGACCTGGGCGGTGAAAATCAATGCTGACCAGTTTAACTGGTTAGGAGACCTCGGACTTAGTCAAGTAAAGCTTGCTAGAAGGATGTAAGGGGCTCAAGATAAAATTTAAAAATTCTTCCACTTAGCAGAAGTGTAGCCACTTAGATTCCGTTAATAAGGAGGGTAAATCAAGAAATAAGCACTACATTCACCGCCAGGTGAAGTGTAGCCACTTAGTCTCCGAGTCTGCTGGAAGATGAAGAATGAATCTTGTAGCAGGGTCAAAGAAAAGAAGTCCGAAAGCTTACCGACGTCATCTGACATGCGCGTATCAAGACCCCAGACGTGCTGCCCAAGATCAGCACCCTGATCCGAACAGCATGGAGCAGCTTGATAGCACACCGATGAGACGTAGCAAGATCCGACCACCAAGGGAGTCCTCAGCTTAGCTGGCGATGCTTGCACGAAGAATCTAAACACCGAGGAGTCCCCGACGTAGCTGGCGATGTCCGAGCACCGAGGAGTCCCCGGCGTAGCTAGCGACGTCCGAGCACCGAGGAGTCCCCGCACGTAGCTGGCGATGTCCGAGCACCGAGGAGTCCCCACGCGTAGCTGGCGATGTCCGAGCACCGAGGAGTCCCCGACGTAGCTAGGTGATGTCCGAGGACCGAGGATTCCCCGGTGTAGCTGGCGATGTCCGAGCACCGAGGAGTCCCCGACATAGCTAGCGATGTCCGAGCACCGAGGAGTCCTCGGCGTAGCTGGCGATGTACAATCATCGAGAGTCCCGGCGTTCTTTGGCGATGTCGAGCACCGAGGAGTCCCGGCGTGGTGGCGATGTCCGAGCGCCGAGGAGTCCCTAGCGTAGCTGGCGATGTCCGAGCGCCGAGGAGTCCCCGACGTAGCTGGCGATGTCCGAGCACCGAGGAGTCCCCTGCATAGCTGGCGATATCCGAGCACCGAGAAGTCCCCGGCATAGCTTGCAATGTCCGAGCACCGATGAATCCCCGACGTAGCTGGCGATGAAGCTTGAGTGACGAACAGTCTAGTCAACTGGTCGGCGGCGAAGTGAGCATTAAGTAGAAGCGACCGACGAATAGTCCGATCAACTGGTCGGCGACGAAGTCCATGAACCTAGCGGTTCGACCAGTTGATCGGTGGAGAAGTCCGAGCAGCAGGTGGTCCGATCACCTAGATGATGATCCTGCAATATAAATATGTAGAACGGGTAGTACATGATGTAAAAATATATGAACTCTGGAGAGGAATCAGCAATGGTGATGAAATAGCGTATGTAGCTCAACGATCAGTTGGTGTGAACACTTAATGTTATTCTGAAGATGTATTTATATTTAATATAAACCGCCTGACCAGTTAATATGTAGCTAAGTCTCCAGCCCTAGCTAGCCCGTTAACCATAACGCGGAGCGCGGAGCCCGTGTGCGTGTAAGAAGAACAAAGCGTCGCTAAAGAGCCGCTGCCGACCACCCATAACGCAGAGGGTAGACACTCATGCATGTGTAGGGAGGAACCAGAGACAGGGCCGTCTCTAGGACATTCGAGCGTTAACATAACTGTTCGGGGGTTTGGAAAATCGTTTGGAGAGCAAACATGGAGAAAACAGCTCGAAAAAACATTATGACGATATACGAAGATTGGAGAATATTTAGAAGAATATTAAAGCGTTACTTAGCTTTAGACATAATGTCTGGTCGGCGGCGTATGGCGTTATCTGGTCGACGACGCGGACAGCTCGCTTAGCGGCTCGCTTGACGGCTGGAACGAAGTTGATCTCGTGTTGGAGTAGGACAGACGTAGTCGGAGCTTGGCGGTGTCAATCCGCGTATGAAGACGTGCGCCGTGGTTGTCGAAGGATGTTGATCTTGAGTTACGCCATCTGGTTCACCAGAGATCAGCGCGCACGAGCCCCACGGTGGGTGCCAACTGTCGACAAAAGATGCTCGGCAGTCCTCTAAGGGGTATCCCACGAAGGTAGATTGATCGATGGAGGTGCGCGTGATAGGAACCGGATGGTGACACAAGGCGCAGAGACAGCGATTTAGACAGGTTTGGGCGGTCTTATCGACGTAATACCCAACGTCCTGTGTCTTTGGTGTATTGTATGATATGTATGTAGATGTCGACTAGGGGACCCCTGCCTCTCCTTATATACGCTGGAGGGGTAGGGTTATAAGGAAAATATCTTATTTGGTACTATACAATATCTTGCGGTGCACGTCGACCAGTGTCGTGCACGCCTTGATCTTGTGGGCTAGGCCACCTCTGATGGTGCGGCCCATGTCTTGTCTTGTGGATACCGGGGATCATATCCCCTACACTAAGTTATGGTTGTTTTGACTGAGTTGTTTTGGAAATTCAGATATGGTCAGAATTTTCGACTAGGCAGCTTAAAATGGATTTTTTATATCTCTTGTCTCTTCACGTATAGGCTGTGCAAGAATTAGTGCTAACTCTTCATATCTCGGAAATTCGAATCCAAGGTAGAAAAGTGCCCAAACAACTAGCGAGGGGTTTCGCGTACCACTAATCCGTGAACGTTCAGTACATTCGAAAGTAGCGATCAATATTCTGTAATAACAAAATTTCCCTTTTTGGTAAAGTACAGCGCGTACCGTGGAGTGCAAGCGCCCACCCTAGCTCCCTCGTCCCTTTCCTGCATGTGACGTCGGAAAACATAAAATATTTATGTCGGTGCAGAAAGTGACCAATACTTAAATATTTGTAGTTTTGTTGTATGTTGTGATCGGATGTGGCATAGCACTCAATGACACAGGGTTTATACTGGTTTAGCTAACGCACTCTACGTCTAGTTTGAGTCTGTTGATGACTTTATTCCTGAGCCTAGATGCTCGAAGTTTGCTGCGGGGTTACAAACGAGAGGGAGTAAGATGGGGGGTGCAAGAGATTCGATCGGACTCTGGTCTGAAGGGTCAAGAGTGATGGGAGCTCCTACGTGCGCTGAGTGTTTGAGTGTGTGCTCGAGGTTTGAACCTAGTGGTTATGTTGTTGTGTGTGAGTGAACTGAGGGCCTCCTTGGAGTAGATCGATAGATCGTTCTTGTTGTGAGAGAGCGTATCCCCTTTTATAGATGAAGGGAATGGCCTTACAAGTGAGAGAGAGTACGTATGCTACTAAGTCTTGTTGCCCACGCCATCGCGTACAAGACGATTGTAGGCGGCCACAATACTGTTGATGTCAGATGCATGTGGGAGGTTGCGTCGTCTTCTTCTAGTATGGCAGATGTCGGTGCCTGCCATACTGTTGATGCCTAGATGCACGTAGGGGGTTTTACCGCGTTCGCCTGGTATGGGAGTCTAAGAGCGCCCATAACACTGTAGGGCAAATGTCGACGCCCACAACACTGCTTGGGTTCTGACATGTCTGGAAGGTTGCAGGACACCCTTCTGACATGTCCTGTCGGTATTGTCTTGCAGGTGTACAGGGTACGGTCCTTGTTATTGCGGTTGACTTTGTGCGTCCTGCTTTACTTGCTCTGCTCGTTCCCTGGGTATTTACTGAGCGGGCGTCCCCGGTCGGTTGGTCCCAGTCGGCTCCGACTGTGCCAGTCAGAGAAGAGCTGTAAGCAGAGGATCGGTGCATCCCCGGTCGGAGACGCTGGTCGAAATTAGAAGCGAGCGCCGTTCCTTTTTTGCCAGGCCTTCCGGTCGAAGAGGCGGGCAGGAGTCGGAAGCGAGCGCTGTTCCTCCTCGGCCAGGCCTTCCGGTCCAAGAGGCGGGCCGGAGTCGGAAGCGAGACCTTCCGGTCGGAGAGGCGGGCCAGAGTCGGAAGCAGGCGCCGTTCCTCCTTGGTCAGGCCTTCCGGTCGGAGGCTAATTCACCCTTCTGTCCTATTGTTTGGTTTTTGGGCCGGCTCAGGAGTTGCGCGTCGTTCGTAACATCGTCTGCTGGGCCGAGCCTTTGCTGGGAAGCCGGTCCATGAGAGACCCCGGGTTTATGAAACCGACAATTTATTTCAAATTGATATAACTTCCGAACGGTGCATCTATTTTCAATTCCGTCTATATCGGTGTGTTCTGCGCGACGAGGCGAACAAAACTAGACCCCACTTGCATATGTTTCAAAGAATTTTATTCTAGTAACAACTTATGTGTACTAACTTATAACGTATAACTTATAACATATAACTTATGTACACAAGTTGTTGTTCAGAATAACTTATCGTAATAACTTATGTACACGAGTTGTGTTTAATAACTTCTATACATGGCTTATGTTTCATGACTTTTGTGTTTGTAAGTTTTGGTATAAGTTATAAGTTAATTCGTTTCTTTGTGTTTTAATACTTTTATGTTTACAAGTTTTGACATAAGTTATAAGTTAATTCGTTCTTTTGTATTTAATAACTTTTTATAAATAAGTTGTGTTTCATAACTCTTGAGTTTATAAAATTTTCACATAAGTTGTATGTTATAAATTATATGTTATAAGTTACATGTCATAAGTTAGTACACATAAATTGCTACTAAAATGATTTTTTTCGAAACTTATGCATGTGGGGTCTAGTTTTGTTCGTTTCGTCGTGTAGGACACACCGGTGCAGACGGAATTTAAAATGAATACACCGTTCAGAAGTTATAACAATTTAAAATAAATGTTTTGCTTTTTGTGTGGTGGAGACGTGTGATCCCTCCTGTCACATCGTTGGCCGAACTACGATCGAGTGAACGACCGTGGGAATGGAATTGGGTACGTATACCCCTTTGGAGCTCTCCCTTCTCCAGCTTCCTAAGCGTGGATTGCCTGATTCTCGTAAAATCTAAAGAGTTGGGTTTAGAGTTTGGATGGTTGAGAAAGAGAGAGCAAAACCATACTTTTTACGAGGAGTAGAACTGTATTTTTATCTGAAGCTGGTGTAACTGTGCTAAACACTCCCTAACAACGGATAGAATCTATGAATGATCTATTTGCGAGGAATATGAAAATCATGTGGGTGTAAATAATGACATAAAACCTTCACACGCAATGCATTGTGTTGTATCGATTTAAAGCTGACCCTGGCATATGTTGTCAAAAAAAAACTGACCCTGGTTATAAAAGCGACATGGCAGTTCTAGTCATGAAACCCAAAAAAAAAAGTTATGGTCAAAAAGAAAATAACAGGGGATGTTCGCCAGAAAACATGACCGACTTTTGGAGACTCCTGGGAGCTGGGGCCCAAGAGAGTGACAAGAAGGCCTCGCTACACTGTTTCGGGAAGACCCTTGGTCTCTCCGCTTTGCTCATGTACCAAAGTTGCCAGTGACCATGGTTCACAGGTGACACCGTGACAGGCCATCTCGCGGCATGCATGCAGCCGTACGTGCTGGACTGCTGGCTTTGCATCTTGCAAATAATCATCCTCATCCGCCATCTCTCTGAACGTAGCTAGCTTGATCGACTTGGCATTGTTCATGTATCATTTCTTTTCCTAATCAAAACCCGTTATGCATCAAATAGAACAATAGTTTGTATGAATGGATAACGAGTTAACTAGATCTTTTTTTAGTTGTCTTCAAAATTGGTATATCCTGTGTCACTTGAAAGCTAACTATAGCCGAGCTTAATGAGCCGAGTTAAAATTGGAAGCTATTCAAAATTAACTACCTTTTATTAAAAACATGAGTTATTAAGCTATTTTAACTAGCAGTTTTTATAGTCCTACTAGTTGTTTGGTTGACTCGCTGGATTCCCTTGCCTTGCCTCGCCCAACAAGAAGAGCCTTGCCAATGCCTATGAGCTGATTTCGATGCCCAAGCTATCAAAAAAAACTTTCTTGAACAAGTAGGGAGGCAAGTGAGAAAAGGAACCAAACATTTCAGTTTCTTGCTCGGTGAGACAATGCGAGCAAGAGCCAGGGATCCAAAAGCACAATTAGTGTGTATCATATGCCATTGCTTTAAAAAAAACAAATCAGATAGGATTGTTTCCGATTATATTAAAATGAAGTCTAGACATGACAAAACAACATTACAACAACAAACCCAAAAAAATCGTATTGCCATTATGATGACTCTGTCGAAATGACATGGAGTGGGAGAGGTTGTTTTGGTCACTCAGTGGATTCCCTCGCCTCGCCACCTGCAGGAAGGCAAGGCTTGCAGCACCCGCGAGCCAAATTGGCTTGCCCAAGGTTGCAATAAAAAACTTGCTTGCATGGATGACGAGGCAGGCGAGAAAATAAACTTTGACACACTACGGGCTCCTTTGGATAGAGAGTTGGAAAAGGCACGTGGGTTTGATCCCAATGGGATTACCTTCCATGAACATGCCCCCCCCCCCCAATCAGAAGAAAATTATTATCTATACCATTTGGGCAACGTACAGCCACGCGAGAGAGGGAATAGCGGAGGCCACGCGAGAGAGGAACAGCCGAGGCCGCGCGAGAGAACGAGAATGGAAAGAAAAACACGAGGTGGTAGGCATTTTTTCTGACACCCGTGGATCGACGAGGAAGGACTGAAAATACACGTTTTTTTTTTTTTGCCCTGCATCGTATCCAAAGGGGCACCTGGGTTGGAAGGGGGAGCAGAATCGCGGGCTTCATTCTCCCCGAGGTTGGGGCTGGTATCCCTGCGGGTATCAGCGTACCCAAAGGAGCCTATTTCAATTTATCGCTTGGCAAGACGAGGCAAGCCCGAGCAAGGAATCCAAACACATCACCAACGTCTGTATCATCCTCCATTCACGATGAAACTGCAAAAACTTTGTTCAAACTTTTAACTTTTATAAGGCAAGGTGAAGTATGAATTTATGATTCATGCATGACGTTCAAACTTCAAGGTTCCCTTGTCTCCAATCAGATGATCAGAACATATCAGGCTCGGTACCAATCCTAAGATCCATTAGTAGACACGTTCGATGGGTCGTCCCAAAGGCCAAAGATATTGGATCGATCGGACGAACTTTTGCTTTATAGAGAGACAGTAGAACAGTCAGCAAAGGACGATCCCACTCCCATCCCAGCGTAGTCGGTGCAATGTACATGTACTGCCGCAAGTATATGCCAGCCGGCCGGCTACGCCAGCGATTCCGGCGACGAGAGTGAGCGACGTGATCGGACAAAAGGGGACGCGACCATTGTGCTGCACCTCCGATCCGGAGATCGGAGACGGATACCCTGTTGGCTTATGCTGAAATTTGGCTTATGCTGATGTTTATGCTAAAATGTTGAGGAGCCTCGGAGGGGACTTGCACGGGCAGGGAAAACCAGCGACAAGGAGATGCCGCTGTCAGAGGTTCGTGATGTTGTGCCTGGAAGGAGGAACAAGGGGAGATGGGTAGCCCGTGAGGGCACTCATCATGGCCGCAACGATCCTCGATGGCGAAAAAGGAGGAAAGCGACGCAGCGAGAAAGACGATCGACCATGCGTCGGTCCGTGCTAGCAGGCAGCTACTCGACGCTACCCCTGACCTTCTGTACATACGCTGCTAGTGCTACGCATACAAAACGCTGAAGCTGCAACGCGCGGCTGGCATGCGTGGGATTCACAAAACCAACGGACGCAATCCCGCACGGCGTGTCGAATCCGAGTGCCAAACGGACCCGTGCATGCCATGCCCCCTCTCTCAAGTCCTCAAGCCGTCGGGTGCCATGACGATCCCGGGGCCCAGGGGCGCAAGGACCAGCTCGTACGGCCACCACCACGGTTCAGTTGGCACGAGGCTTCTGCTCGATCGCCCGGCGTCGGGCATGGCCGCACATGCCCGCCTTCCTTTGCCTCGTGGCTCGCCTCCGGCGCGGCGCTCGTCCCCCGGCCCGTTTCCCTTTCCGCAAAAGGCCTCGGTGCCCCAAAGGCGCCAGCACAAGGGACCGCGTCCTGCGCTAGCTCACGCTAGTCCTCGTCAGCGAGGGCCGGGGGACCGAGGACGCGCGCGCCAACCCGGCCGGCCGGCCGGTGCCACGCCATGTCACGCACCGGCAGCGCGCGGCGGAGTCTGTTCGTCGCGGTCCCTGATCCATCGATCGATCTGTCCATCCCAAGACGGGGGGCGTGGGGTGGCCTAGCCCGGTCCGGTCCGGCATCTGATCCGATGACGGGATGTGCCTGCCGTGGTGTGCGTTGAACGATGGCGCCCCCCTGACACGGACGCGGGAGCGCACAGTGACAAGTCACGGTCACGGCTCGGCGCCGTGCCATGCCGCCGTGCCCGTTTGCTCGTGTCAGTTTCCACGGGGCCGGCAGGCGTAACTGTGGGCGAGCAGTGAGCGAACTGGCACCCCACGCATGGCGGCTTCTGAAATGTCCGATCGCTGGGGCCTGCCGGACGATCGTCGTGGAACCATGGGATGGGGGACGTGAGTGAACAAGAGATGACGAAAAAGACGTGAGCCTGCTGCCTCCTTATCTTCTTTGAGTCATTGAAACAAAGCAAGAGCTAGTGTCCGCGAAAATGCTTCAGTTCTAGCAATAGGTCTCGCCTAACGTCCCCCTAACCTGTTGTGTTTCTGTATATCCAGCAGCGTGACATCGTTCATCTAGACGTGCTTGACGTTTATCCGATCCCCGGTAATTATGCAACGCGTGATCGATCCGGTGTTTGCACGACACGATCGCCAGCCTATAATGTTGCGTCGCATTGCGTTACAGATGCTTTTGAAATGGCATCACTCATCAGGACGCCACCGGGGCTCTGCGATCAGGATTGTTGGTTCCAGTTCCAGCGAGGCGCTGCCGTCCTCTCGCCCATGATCTTGCGGTCGCGGCGGGCAGGCGTCAGTCAGTCGGGGTCCGGCGGTCGGAGGACGACAAGGCACGCTCGGCGACAGCGGCCGCTAGCAGCTGCCGCGGCGTGGACGCGGACGCGAGCGCTCGTGGCTCGCCGAGGTCCCGCGGTCACCGCCCCATGCCTCCCCTGTCGTGGCGCCCACCGTCACTGCAGCACAGAGAGCGCCGCACGGCGAGGCGCCACAGCCCACACACAGGCTGGAACCAACGCCTGTGCGACACGGATCGTGGGCCGTTGCCTTGCGAACGCCACTGCTGCTCCGTTTCGGCTTCAGCAGAGGGGAGGAGGACGTGTGAGGGGAGCCGGTTGGGACAAGGACGGGCGGGCAAGTCCACTTGGACTGGGATATGGACCTGGACCCCTAGTGCTGGGCCCCGGGCTAAGGTGAGAGGGACACGTGGGCCTGGGCCCGGAGCTTCCGGCCATCGGCCTACCGAACAGTGCTGGGTGGTGGCCCCACATGGACTTTTGTCCTGCTGCCCTCTCCTCTGCTCACTGCATATGATAGTTGGCATTCAGCCAGCGAAGTAACCGATTCACCGTGCACTCACCTGACCAGGGACCTGGTGACGGCAGTGTTTGTTCCTTTGGCATTTTGGGATGCAAAATAACCTCCGGCAGAGGCAGGTGACGAGTGGTAGATCCGTTCCAAGCGGTACATTTCCTCCAGGTCTTTCTCCGTCGATTTGTACGGCCACACCCGGCCCGTTGCTCCCCTCGGGCTCACACGGCACGACGCGACGAGAGCAACGGTGAAAGCGAACAGGCGCAAACATTGACCACAGAAGGTACAACTCGTGTTGTCCACCACATGAATGTGAATACTCCTACTTGCAGTAACGCCGCATCAGTTTCACCTCCATCTCCATCCCCAGGTACAGGACCCGTCGCATCCTGTGCCAGCCTTTGTCGCCGCTACTTGCGCCCCTGCATTAACGCCCGCCATGGCCCCCCCGGCCCCGCGCGTGATGGCTCAACGACGCGAGCGCTGGCTGCTTCCTGCTGGCCCATGGCCATGGGCCATGGCCTCTACCCCGCTACTTGAGCTAGCTTATTAGCTAGATGGGGAGGAGAAGTCCTTAAGCAAACCGGCTAACATTTCGTTCTTGCAGGCTAAGCTACGTACTCGTATCAGGTGACCCCCACGCCCATCGGCCCATGCGGCAGGGCTGCTGGTAGACGATCGGTGCCAGCGAGTCGTCGTCCATCCACCGTTGCCCCGACAGCGTGTCCCGCCCGCTGTCCGTGCGCACCGCGTCGCCGTCGTCGGGCGCGGCATGCGTCCACGCGGATTTAATGCCGCGAAAGAGAGCGCCGAGCCCCCTCCAGGCGTACCGCCATGCGAGGTGCTCCGTCGCGCGCACGGTCGACAGCAACAGCAAGCGAGCGTGCAGGAGGGGACCTGATGAGTGAGGTGAACCGAGCATGCAGTGCAGGGGACCATGCATGAACAGCGAGCGCAAGCCCACGAGCACAGCCTGAGGCCTGAGCCACGCACGTACGGCGGGGAGTAATGGCTGAAGTCTCGTACTCGATCCGTCCCAAAATTATAAGATATTTTGACTTTTCTAGATACGTAATTTTTGCGCACGGAGATATATCAGTTTTAGTTTTACTCTTTCTCGGATCAGGTGAACCACGGTCGCTGCCGCGGTAATCACTAGGCAATCAATCAACGGGAGCACCTTCCTCTAATCCGTGTCACGTGTGGTGCCTGGTGCGTGTCCATGGGTCCAGTGCACGCACGGTCGTCTCAGTCTCGGCTGGGGCGCTGGGCTGAGGACCCACGGATTTAAACGAGGGCCCCACGTCGCGGACATGATCGCAGAGAGGGACCGTATCATCTCAGCACAATAATAACCCTGCAGGGGCGACCAAACAGCTTCAAGGAACTATATCAGTTTCAGTGTCAGCCAGTGTTTCAGCTTCTGCGCTTTGATTGAATCGATTTCGTCAGATTTACCATGCAGGTGTGCAACAAAATCATCCAGGGTGATTACAGAGATGTGGTTTGTGGTATGTAAGGCTCCCGAAAGCACACGTCAGAGGGGCATTCGGCACTCGGCACTCGGCACTCGGCAGCACCAGACCACCCACGCAATTTGCAGAATGAAATCCATTATCCTGTGCCGATGCAGTTACTAGAAGACAAAGCGATACAGCAGCATCGGGGAGCCTTTGCCCTTTGGCGAGACAGGATGAAGGGCATAGTGCTGTGGTGGGTTCCGATGTTCGCCACGACGGAGGCACGCCCACGAATCCGTAGATTCTTATATGGCACCTGAATAGGACGGATGGATGTACGCCGATAATATAATAATACTACAAAAATAGGTAGCCTCGCACCGTCACAAAACGTACAGCACGAATCAAGCAACGGCATCGTGTACGTACACTAACGCGGCATATACACATCGCAATTGTAGCCAAAATAGAGGCGCGAAGGGACGTAGATTATGCGCCCTGTCTCTCGCGGGTGCCAGACAGCAAAGTGGACACTAACCTTGCCTGCCGCCACTTCGAGCTATCCTAATCCTAGTATGCTAGTAGTTCAATCCGTGTAATCAGCACATGTTCTGAGATTATGAACGACCTCGCCGGGTATTTAAACTTTGAAAAGGTCCCATCAACGCACAAGTGCTCTATTTGTCGGGGGAGCCTTTTGGTGAGAGGCAACAAAACTGCTTACATGTAGTGCATTAACGGACTGTCAGGCCTCAGGCAGATGAAATGTCATCAGCAGGTATCAAAAAGGCAAAGTGAAACCATTTCGTAAAGGACTTGTCACTTGGCAGTTTGCGCTGCAAACCAAAAAAGATAATGGACGCAAAGTGCAAGTAAAAGGCACGTACTCCCTCCGGTTCTCTAAAACAAGTCGTTTTGAGGTTGTCTTAAGTTAAACATTTTAAACTTTGACTACAAATAGCTTCTTTTGAGTTGAGTTTGAAAATATGAAAGTGATGTAAGTAGATTCGTCTCGAAATGTAGTTTCATAAAAGTATATATTGACTATATTTTATAAATATTTTATAGCAAAAAGTAGTGGTCAAAGTCATTTCTTAAAGACCGTGTCGATGTCCAAAACGACTTGCTTTAGAGAACCGGAGGGAGTACGTGTGATGCATCACCTGCCGGCTGCCGGCAGGAGGATCAGCCGAGAGTGATGCGAGTGCATTTTGTTTTTCCTCATCAATCATTAATTTACTCGGCTAGTGGTAGCTGCAACTCTCAGAGAGATCATTTGCTACGAGTGTGGAAGTGATTCAGAGGAAACAGACATTGGCGGGAAACGGAACCGCAGCAGATGAGTGGACCCTTCACTCAAGTCCCGGACCCACTTGGATAGGAGGTTAGCACGTTGAGCATGGTGTTCAGTGGCATCTTTCTTTCAGTCGAGGGACCAATCTCGGCCGGCAGCATCAAAGCTGAATGGAACCTTAAGCAAGGTTCAGTGTTCCTGCAATTGTGTGTGATGCTGGACTCACAAGTCACAAGGTCGCAAGTTCATTCACTGTTCCGATTCCGACAGAATGGATCGATCATCTTTTCTGATGTGTAGGTTAGATCGATCGAAATGCCGACAGGCCGGTAACTGGCCGGTAACTACCGCGTTATCTAGATCGTTTTTGTTTTTCCAGTGTGACCTTTCCGGCTGTATTCTAAGCTAGTAGCTTCCTTTATTTATTTCCCTTTTTTGACAAAAGATATCGATGCTTTACGGGCTTAATATGAACAAAGGGGCAAGAGCTGTAATGTTATAATCAGAAGATGAGAAAAACTGAAGAAGGCAGCAGAAAGATTCAGCAGACATACCAACACGCCTCTGCACTGGAACTTTCAGAGAGCTCGGTGGTGCCATGCATTCCCATAACCCAGGACCTCTCTAGCTACACACACAACGCATCCAGATCCTCTGACAGCCACGCCTCACCTAACGAAGAGGATAGAGTGCATCATCACATGACAAGTCATGCGATGTAGCAGCTGATGAACTCCATCATGGCGAAAAGATAAACAGTAGGGGTGGGGTGGGGGGTACAGCAGGTACCCGCATTTAAAAGCTGCTGCATGACACGAGAATGGACATCAGAGCAAGAGCAAATGATCGATGGCCAGATGATGGACGGAACATGCATGTCTCTGCATGCTCCGAATGTTCACTTCCGTGTGCTAGATTCCAGGCTTCTCCTACGGACATTCACAACCGGCTTCAATGGAGCGTCGTCAACCTGTGGGATCCTGCGAACAGTTCCACAGAACAGAGAGCACTGTAACTGTCGGCTCAGTGAAACAGTGGCGTAATGCAGGCAACAAATACTGTGCCCGTACAGTATGCGGAGCCGTATATCATTTACGCCGTGCAGTTTAGTCATGTAAATGAAAGCAACATGGATCGGTCTAGCGTGGTGTGGTATGGTATGGCAAGCAAAGCAATAAATTACTTAACAATCATTTGGTCACTGTTTGCACAATGATTAACGGCATGATGATGGTCACCTGATTCAATGGATTCTTATCCCCGTACAGTCTTACTTAAGTGCTGAACCTGATGTTTTTTTAGAGTGCTGACTGGAAATTTCTTCTTGTTCAAAGAATGGTTCAGACTTGCAAGTTACAACCACCCTCTTGCGAGATTTTGGATACACGGTTGCAGCAAGTACAGCTTGTTAGGTCGATCTCCTTCGACTTGGTACAACAACCGAGTCGGGCTTTAATCCCGCGTCCTAATCGGGGGCGCCCAAACGAATCAATGATTGGTGGGCCCCCGTCGCGCAGCGCCATAAAAAGGAGGTGGGGGGCGAGCATGAGGTTCACTGCCGCCACCACAATCCCCACCTACAAACCCTAAGCCGATCTAGAGGGGACGCTGTGAGCGACGGGAAGTGCCACCGCTTTCGTCGCCGTCACTGGACCACGCCTCCGCTGCGCCTTCGACATCGCCGCCGGACTCCACTGCTGCCCTACATCGACACCATGGCCAGCTCCTCCGCCAAGGCTGCCGATGGTCTGTAACGCCTCCCAACTCTCATCCTCTCTCTCTATCTCTCTCAGTTTTAGTTCATGTTCTAGGGTTTACTATATCCTAAATGCAAGTTTATACCCGCTAGATTTACTGCTAGTCGGTCTTAAGTTCTATCAATGGTATCGGAGCCTACCTAGTGTGTAGATCCAGATCAAGGTAGAAAACTGAAAAGAAATAAGGAGATGAAAGATTTCGAATTTCTCAAACCCTAACCCTAACCCTAGAAGAAAGGTCGGCGAGGGGAGGGACCTACCCAGGTTTCCCTCACTGCCGGCGCTACCGCCGTCGTGCGGGAAGACCGCCGCGCTGCGACGTCGCGTACACGTGCGCAGGGCGCAAAGGGCACCACCGCAGTGCCGCTCGACGCCGCCGCGCGTGGCTCCGGCCGCACGCGTGCGTCGACGAAGGGCGCCACGACGGCGCCGCCATCTCCTGCGTCGCATTCGCTCTTGAGACCTCGGGTGCGGCGGCTATGGTGTGCAAGAAGAGAGAGAAAGGAGAGGGACGAAATGGACCTAGGGTTTGGGAGATGGCGGCCGCGAGCGGTTTTGATCTCGTGAAATCAACGCCCGACCGTCGGATGGTGATGAATGGCTGAGATCGCTTGGGCTCGCTTTGGCCCAGGCAGGATTGGCAAATCCCGACCCCGGCCCAGGTTGCGGCCTGGACGCGGGGGGAGGCACCGTGCGCGCATGCGCAGGCGCTGCTGGGCCGCGCGCTGCTGCTGTGTACTGGGCCGCGCACAAAGTTGCTGGGCCGCAGAGTGTAGAGGCGCGCGCGAGCGCTTGATGGGCCGGGCTGTATGCACAGTTCATTCACTGTTTAAGTTTTATTATTTTTCAGAAGCAGTTTTGATGAATTTTATCAAGTTTTGATGTTAAATCTCTGTCAAAATTTGAACCAACGGATAATTTTTTTAGAGAGTATATGAGTATAGTAAAATGCTTCTGAAAAAGTAGATAAATTATTTTTTCATGTTTTCGCTGCAAAGTGGATGTTTATTATCTTCTAATTAAATTCGAACCAACGGGATGATTTAATTTGAAGAACAGTTAATTTTATTCAGTAAATTATGATATTGTTATTTTTGTGACCAACGTTGATAATAATAATATTATAATTTTGTATTCATGAGTTTTTCCATACATTAATTCTATTTCTGCCCAACGATGATGTAAAATTAATGTAGAATAATATTGTATGTTTTAATTTTGACCAACGTTAAATTAAGGCATGCAATTATTATGTCATATTTTCTTACTATCTCTGGCGTTGTTTTCACGACTCAACCCTATGGCATTTACCTCGCACATTTCGTCTCTTGAAGGGTGCAACTATTGTGTATGGCGAGAGAAGTATGAATTAGCACTTACGCTGTCAAAAATGACCTAGCGCTTAACTCTCCATGTCCTACTGAGCCTGTGGACCCGGTGAAGGAGGAAAATAAAACTTATGCTGATTTTCTATGGTAGAACCGTCCGAAATAGCACACTTCCGGAGGTGCTCGTCTTCCACTAGACGCTAAGCAACCCAAAAGTACGCTACACCGGATGGTTCCGTCGATCACACCCCAAGGAAAAACTCGAATAATCCACATTTTTCATTCAGGATCCAATAATGAGAATGGGTTTACAATACTTAGTCTATTTCATACAACAAGAGTTCTCGGAAATACTTTATTACAATACCAAGTTCAGAGTGCGAAATTTAAACAGTGAAATTGAAATAAACATCTAATGATAAAATACAAGGATCCGTCTGTGTCCACCAGAAGAATCCACCACACAATAGCCACTCCTCAAGCTACACCTGCAACAGGGATAAATAAACCTTGAGTACACAACGTACTCACAAGACTTACCCGACTAGTGAGAATAACTTACTAACTCCAAAGGATATGATAAGTTTTATGGTTTGCTGGGTTTTTTCTTTTTGCGAAAAACATTACTAGTAGTTAATTCTCATGTTTGTTTTTATTAGCTGTCATGATTAGTTCATTAGCTAACCGTTCTATGTAAGCGCATGTTCTACTTTCAAGTAAAAGTTGAGCAATCAGATCCATTTCATCATCTTTCATCTTTCAGTTCTTAATATGGTGCTAGATCATAGACAAGTCGTACCGTATCACACGGCGATTCGCGAACCAATGTATCCTAGCTGGGTACCCCAAAACACACGCCCCGCCTATACCGCAGGCCCAAGCAAGACCAACCCACCACTCTCCTGCCGAGGGGTCCAGGTCTCCGTCTAAACTTAGACTCCAAGCCCCCACTCCTGAGTTCCGGACTCAGTGTGGTGCTTAGACCTCCACCGTCCCCGTCTCCAATCATTTGGTCCAAAAAGAGTCAGAACCCATGACAAGAGAGCAACAAGCCTTTCCGCTCCCATAAGTAAGTATGTGCTCATGATATTAAGTCTGTGACCTGACTAGAATCCACATCAACGGACGGTCCTTAACCGACATGGACAGGGATAACAGTGTAACCAAGCTATGCCCCGTTGACCGTGGGACATAATCTATTACACCCACCAATACCCGTACCATATCTCTGCCTGGTCTCCATTTTCTTTCACCATTTTATCATGAGAGTAATCATAATAATCACCTATTATGAGTAACGGCAGCTTACTCACGCTACCAATAGTCTAAGCACAGCAGCTACTTCACCTATGCTAGTAGGACTCATAGGTGGGTTTATCTATGCATATAGTTTTAATAGAAATCCTATAACATAAATGCACATCACATATATATATATCCAGTGATTATTTAAAATAAGGGTTATGCACCGGGGCTTGCCTTGGGTAGATGGATTGTCAGCTAAGTCAGTCAGTGATGGCTCCAGGACCTCATCCTGCATAAGGACCTCCTCCTCGTACTCCTCGATCACCTCCACCAACTCGTTCTCTACATGCATGCAACGATGATGCAACATTTAGTATTTTTACAACAGCAACTCTTAAAATAAAAATACACATGCTTAGCTACCAAGTTAGCTCTAATGACGAAGATACTAAGCTAATCATTATCTCTACCAAATAGATTCTAAGCTCACCCTACAAGTGCTTAATTTTTATAAACTAATATCATGCCATTATTCATTTAGCCTTAATAGGTATTTAGCTACCATATTAAATAGTGTATTTTAGGGCTATCAAAATTATAGTGAGCACATAATAATACAATGAAGCTACTATAAAAATTTCAGGGTTTTTGCTATCACCAATCTACCCCAAAAATTCCTACAATAATTAACTTAATAATATTGAGCACTCTCAAATAATTTAGTAGCTTCTGGTATCAACAAGCATATATATAAACTAAATACACTAACAGATAGAGCACAATTTTAGGAACCTGAAAAAATTTGTTTCATAATTTTTAGATATCTACATTATTTTATATTAATTACCAAAGTTCAGCTCAGAATTAAAATAAAAAGCTAATCTATTTTCCACAAAAAAGATAAATCAATTTCGACCCAACGCGGCCCACGCGGGGCGCAGCCCACGCGCGGAGGCGGCCCGCGGTGGGGAGCCCCCGCGCGCGCTGGCACTCTTACAAAAACGCCATCTCGTTATCAGACAATAGCACGAACACTACACGTACTATTTTTATAGGCAGCGACTTTGCAACAGAGCCCTCGTATCTTTTCACCTTCGCACCGGAGAGATCCCTGAGACGCCACGCACTTGCCGGCGCGGCGGGCGGTGGCACTAGCCGGTACGCCTGCCACCCAAGACCCATGCAGACCTAGATAGGGGATCGATGCTCACCTATGGACCGACACGCGACGATGGGCGGTGGTTGCACGAACGGGGGTGAAGCAGAGCGGGCTCTCCCCAGTGGCGGTGACCTATAGCGGCAGCAACCGCGTTCCGGTGAGCCACAACATAATAGAGATGACGGGTAAGCATCAGTGACGCACCACGATCCTACCCGTGGTGGTGTTCTGGCCGGAGACACCCCGAGCAAGTCTGGCCACATGCGCGCGGAGAGGTCGAACACGAACCGCAGCGACATGGCCGTGTCAGCAGCATGGAGGCGACACTAGGGCTACGACTAGTGTGCGCACAACGAAGAGGGGTTCTAGGCGAGGCTAGTGGTGCGGTCCATTCAACGTGAGATGGCGAGTTTAGAGCTGTCCACGATGAGGCGGGTTGGGCCTTAATGGCGCGACGGCGGGAGCAAAGCTCCAAAATTGGAGCTCAGTCTGGCCGTAATCAAGACGGGGTGGGGGTGGTCGGCAAGAGGACGTAAAGGCGGAGACGCGGGCATGAGGAATTGATGAGAGGTGCTCGCTCTTTGACTCGTCATGATCGTGACTCGATGGCGGCGAAAAGCAGAGGAAGAAAGAGAGAAAGAGAGAGATGGGGCGTGGCAGGTGGCCTCGGCTTGTCCTCGCCTTGGCGGGACGTGAGCGGCGAGATTGGGAGACCCAGGCGTCGGCACTAGCCGATAGGCGCGCGCGTGCCCGACCGACGTGGCCCACGCGGCCGTAGTGTCATTAATGACAAGGCGACGACGAGCCCTACCACGTGCGCGCGACAGAGGCGATACGCATTGGGCCAGCAACAACGTAGAGATGCAGCAGACAGGCACGGACGCGATGATGATGCGACGACAACGACAGCATTGTGGCGCGAGGTGGGTCAGCAGCGCGACGGGGCTGCAGTTGCGGATGCGACGACGAGGTGATAGCGTCGGCAGTGGCTTCATCATGGCGCGGCGGGGCCAGCGGCAGCCGAGCCATAGCCAGGCCAAAGGCAGCCACGGCCGGCCACGCGCAGCAGCACGACCAACGCGGCGACGCCGAACGCCCGAGCGCGGTGATCGTAGTCACGCAGCCAACCAGCCCGAGACATGTGTATTGGTCTTGCCTTCAGACAAGACAAACCTTATTTGTTATCACTTTCTAAGAATGTGAATGCTGTGAACACTGAGAATAAGAATGCTTTCTCGTCTATGAATGCAAGAAATAATCATAAGAGAGTTCATGATATATCATCGAAATTATGGCACTGTCGTTTATGCCATATTTCGAGGGGGAGAACAGAGCGATTGATTAAGAAATCAATTCTTTCACCATTAGAATTTTTTGTTTTAGAACAATGGATTGATTGCATAAAAGAAAAGTATGTTAAGAAAATAAAAAAGATGCTAAACGAAGCGTAGGAATTTTAAAAATAATTCACATAGACATCTGTGGTCATTTTCCTATGAAGAGTGTGGATGGTTATGATTTATTTATAACATTCACAGATGATTATTCTCGTTATGGCTATATTTATCCAATTAAGGAAAGATTAGAAGCATTTGATAAATTTAAGATATTTAAGGCTGAAGTAGAAAATCGGCACAACTTAAAGATTAAGATAGTAAGATCCGACCGTAGGGGAGAGTACTATGGTCGATACACCCCATATGGCCAAGTTCCTGGACCTTTTGCAAGGTTCTTACAGAAAAATGACATAGTTGCCCAGTACACTACACCGGACGAGCCTCAGCAGAATAGAGTAGCTGAAAGACGTAACCGTACCTTAATGGATATAGTGAGAAGTATGATAGGTTACTCTACTCTACCGATAAGTTTATGGATGGAGGCGTTAAAAACCACCATTCATATTCTTAATCGAGTGCTAAGCAAGTCGGTGCCCAAAACACCATATGAGTTATGGACAGGAAAGTAACCCTCACTTAACTATTTACGTGTGTGGGGTTGTCCAGCTAAGGCTAAAGTCTTTAACCCAAATATAGGGAAGCTAGACTCCAAGACAGTCAGTTGACATTTCATTGGCCATCCAGAAAAATCAAAAGGTTATCGCTTCTATTGTCCTGACAGACATACGAAGTTTATAGAAACAAGACATGTTGTGTTCTTAGAGGATGATATAGTCAGAGGGAGCATGATAGCGTGAGAAATTAATTTTGAAGAGAAGCGGGTATACGTGCCTACTCTAATGGTTCAGGAGCCATTCTTCATGCTACCTGTTGTTGCTGTACCAACAGTGCAAGACGCTATAGTAACCGCACCTGTTGTTAGTTCTCCTATGGCAATAATGAATGAACATGAGGAACTTGTAGTTCATGATCCTATAGAACCCATTATCACACATGAGGAAGAGCAATAATAGCCTGATATAGAACAAGCGTCAACTAACGAGGCCCCTAGAAGGTCTCAAAGAGTCAGAAAATCAGTCATTCCTGATGACTACGAAGTCTATGAATGTGAAGAATTTTAAATGGAGGGTGATCCCACCTCATTTGAAGAAGCCATGAGAAGCGCTCACTCATCAAAGTGTCTTAAAGCCATGCAGGATGAAATAAGATCAATGAATACCAACGGTTTTTGGGACTTAGAAACAATTCCTAAATGAGGCAAGACAGTAGGTTATAAATGGGTCTACAAAACTAAATATGACTATAAAGGGAATGTAGAAAGATTTAAAGTGCAACTTGTGGCGAAAGGCTTTACGCAAAGAGAAGGCATAGATTATAATGAGATATTTTCTCCAATCTCATGTAAGGATTCTTTTAGAATCATAATGACACTTGTAGCATATTACGATTTAGAATTACATCAGATGTATGTAAAGACGGCGTTTCTAAACAAGGATTTGGAGAAAAATGTTTACATGGCACAATCAAAAGGTTTTGTTGTGGAAGAAAAAGAACGTATGGGATGCCGCCTTAAGAAATCAATTTACGGATTAAAACAAGCATCAAGACATTGGTATTTAAAGTTTGATAGTACAATAAGGAAGTTTGGGTTTTCAAGAAAATATAGAGGATAATTGCGTTTATGCAAAGTTCAAGAATGAGAAATATATTTTTCTAATCTTATATGTGGATGACATCTTACTTGCTAGTAGTGATGTTAATATACTACTAGAAACGAAGAAGTTCTTGTCCTTGAATTTTGATATGAAGGATCTCGATGAAGCTTCGTTCGTTCTAGGAATAGAGATTCACCGAGATAAAAGAAAGAGGGTTTTAGGATTATCACAAAAGGCATATTTAGAAAAGGTTCTAAATAAATACAATATGCAAAATTATAAGCCTTCACCTACTCCCATAGTCAAGGGCGATAGATTTGGGGAATTTCAATGTCTCAGAAACCAATATGAGATCGATCAAATAAAAGCGGTTTCATATGCTTCAGTTGTCGGAAGTTTACAGTATGCTCAAGTGTGTACACGCCCTGACATAGCGTTTGTTACCGGGTTACTTGGCAGATATCAGAGTAATCCAGGAATAGAACATTGGAGACTGGTAAAGAAAGTTTTACGTTACTTGCAAGGCACAAAATGTCTCATGTTAACATACAGAAGATCTGATTCCCTACACATAGAGGGGTATTCAGATTCAGATTATGCGGGAGATGATAGAAAGTCTACGTTAGGATACATATTTACTCTCGCAGAAGGAGCTATATCGTGGAAAAGCTCCAAGCAAATCGTCACTACATCGTCTACGATGTATTCTGAGTTTGTAGCGTGTTATGAGGCCACAGGGCAGGTGAATTGGCTGAAGAAGTTTATACCCGTGTTGAAAGTGGTAGACGATATACATAAGCCACTCAAGTTATACTACGATAATAATCCAGCAGTATGTTATGCTCACAACAATAAGTCAAGTGGTGCTGCCAAACATATTGACATAAAGTATTATGTTGTGAAAGATAAAGTCCGGGATCATATATTAGTCTTGAGCACTTAAGTACAGAAAAGATGCTCGCGGATCCGCTTACAAAAGGCTTACCACCCAATGTGTTCAGAGAACACTTAGCCGACATGGGTTTAATGGAAAGCCTATGATTCATGGACAATAAGGGCCTAGATGAGAATCTATTTTAAAACAGAGAGGTGCATTGTAACTGTTAATATAATGGCAACTGACCGTGATGATGATGCACACTCTATGCA
This sequence comes from Miscanthus lutarioriparius, assembly GCA_904845875.1. Classification (NCBI taxonomy): domain Eukaryota; kingdom Viridiplantae; phylum Streptophyta; class Magnoliopsida; order Poales; family Poaceae; genus Miscanthus; species Miscanthus lutarioriparius. The sequence continues at coordinate 11,478,330 of CAJGYO010000008.1, forward strand.
CTGATCTGTGATGGAATGAGAATAAGATAAAGTAATTTAAGTTTAAGTTATAAGTTGAGATCAAGGGGGAGAATGTTAGGTTGATCTCCTCCGACTCGGTCCAACGACTGAGTCGGGCCTTGATCCCGTGCCCTGATCGGGGGCGTCCAACCGAATCAATGGTTGGCGGGCCCCCGTCGCGTAGCGCCATAAAAAGGAGGTGGGGCCGGAACACGAGGTTCACTGCCGCCGCCACAATCCCCACCTACAAACCCTAAGCCGATCTAGAGGGGGTGCTGTGAGCGACGGAAAGCGCCACCGCTTTCGCCGCCGCCAATGGACCGCACCTTCGACACCGCCGCCGGACTCCACTGCTGCCCTACATCGACACCATGGGCAGCTCCTCCGCCAAGCCTGCCGATGGTCGGTAACGCCTCCCCACTCTCATCCACTCTCTCTATCTCTCAGTTTTAGTTCATGTTCTAGGGGTTACTATATCATAAATGTAAGTTTATACCCGCTAGATTTACTGCTAGTCGGTCCTGTCTATCACATCTTATCAGCGGCAGTTATGCCTAATAAGAAGCAAGAACTCCAAAATGCAAACTGCTCTCCTTCTGTAGCATCACACTTTTGGTGCCCAATCGTCAGTTCTTCGTGTCAGGCTGTGGCAGAAATTGCACCAGACAATTGGCCCGAAAAAGGGCATCTGGCTGGGGGCATTGAGGCATTTCTTTCAGTTCTTTCGTATCAACACGATCGGTGATCTTTGTATGAGTGTCCATTATCGTAGAGTATATATGCTGTGGAGACCACGTCATTATTTGTGTGAATAGTGTGCTGCTGCGTACAGTACGCGAGTCGTGACTGTAAACAACCTAAAACTCTGATCGTTGATGCAATCACATGGCATGAGCTCCTAAGCCGAGATATGTCCGGCCAGGTGTTCAAACCGCGGTGGCTTGGTCCACTCGCGCGTTTGCATCGCTAGACGGTGCCGGGTATCTCCTACGGAACATCTGGGCCGATTAACCATGCAGTTTTTTTTTTATTATCAATCACCAGGTCCTCCACTCTGTGTTAGGAAGAAGAACAGGATTGCAACCTATGGGCTTCTTTGTTGCCTTGAAATAACGAGGTTTACTGGAAAGCCTAGCAAAGAAAAGAATGGGACATTTTAGGTTGTAGTGTACTGTGCTTTATGATGTCTCTAGTTCACACTCCAGAGCATAAATCTCTTTTATCTATAAAATTACTTTTTTTTTGTTTCCTTATCTTGGAAATATTTTGATGGGGACGAAGCAACTCATGGCCCAACTAACGCAGCTGGCCCATTTTGCAATACCATTGTTTGGGCTTGGGTTCACACAGAGCTTACTGGATGGAGGGAGGCCCGTATAGTCCTTGTGCGCTTCGTTCCCCAGGTTTCCCGTTCCACAAGCAACTCCCCTCCGCCCCGCGTGCCATGTCCAGCCCGCTCAGCAGCCAGTACGCTGCCCTCCTCTCTGCCGCCGCCCGCACCGAGCCGCACGTAGCCGGCGCACTCCACTGCCTCATCCTCAGGACCCTGCCGCACCCGCCGCCCACCTACCTCCTCAACCACCTGCTCACCGCCTATGGCAAGGCTGGCCGCCACGCGCGCGCGCGCCGCGTGTTCGACGCAATGCCTCACCCGAACCTCTTCACCTACAACGCGCTCCTCTCCACCCTCGCCCACGCCAGGCTCCTCAATGACATGGAGGCCCTCTTCGCATCCATGACACAGCGCGATATCGTCTCCTACAATGCGGTCATCGCCGGCTTCTCTGGCTGTGGCTCGCATGCTCGGGCGGTCAGGGTGTACCACGCGTTACTTCAGGCGGACAGTAGCGTCAGGCCTAGCCGGATCACGATGTCGGCCATGGTCTTGGCAGCATCAACCTTGGGTGACCGCGCCCTTGGTAGGCAGTTTCATTGTCAGACTCTGCGGCTTGGGTTTGGGGCGAACCCCTTTGTCGGGAGCCCACTGGTTGATATGTATGCCAAGATGGGCCTCGTTGGGGATGCCAAGCGAGTCTTCGATGAAGTGGAGGGCAAGAATGTGGTGATGTATAACACGATGATCACTGGGCTGCTCCGATGCAAGATGGTTGAAGAAGCAAGGCAGTTGTTTGAGGTCATGACTGACAGAGATTCCATTACTTGGACCACAATGGTTACGGGGTTCACACAGAATGGATTGGAGTCTGAGGCTCTTGACATTTTTAGGAGGATGAGGTTTCAGGGCATTGCTATTGATCAGTATACCTTCGGAAGCATCCTTACAGCCTGTGGTGCCATTTCAGCCTTGGAACAGGGGAAACAGATCCATGCCTACATAATCAGGACTTGTTACGATGACAATGTCTTTGTCGGGAGTGCTCTTGTTGACATGTACTCAAAGTGCAGGAGCATCAAACTGGCAGAAACTGTTTTCAGGAGGATGAAATGCAAAAACATCATCTCATGGACTGCATTGATTGTTGGTTATGGACAGAATGGGTGCAGTGAGGAGGCTGTCAGGGTGTTCTCTGAGATGCAAAGAGATGGCATTGATCCTGATGATTACACCCTAGGAAGTGTTATAAGTTCTTGCGCTAACCTAGCAAGCCTAGAGGAAGGAGCTCAGTTCCACTGCCTAGCGCTTGTGTCAGGATTGATGCCATACATCACAGTGTCCAATGCACTAGTTACCTTGTATGGGAAGTGTGGTAGCATTGAGGATGCGCACAGATTGTTTGATGAGATGTCATTTCATGATCAGGTCTCCTGGACAGCACTTGTCTCTGGATACGCTCAGTATGGGAAGGCAAAAGAAACTATTGATTTGTTCGAGAAGATGTTGGCTAAGGGCGTGAAGCCTGATGGAGTAACATTTATCGGTGTTCTTTCTGCTTGCAGTCGTGCAGGGTTTGTTGAGAAAGGCCGCAGCTACTTCCATTCCATGCAGAAGGACCATGGTATTGTGCCCATAGATGATCACTACACCTGTATGATTGACTTGTATAGCAGATCTGGGAAATTAAAAGAAGCTGAGGAGTTCATAAAGCAGATGCCGGTGCACCCTGACGCAATTGGATGGGGAACATTGCTGAGTGCTTGCAGGTTGCGCGGTGACATGGAAATCGGCAAATGGGCAGCCGAGAATCTCTTAGAAATCGATCCCCAGAACCCGGCAAGCTATGTGTTGCTATGCAGCATGCATGCTGCTAAAGGTCAATGGAATGAGGTTGCCCAGCTAAGGCGTGGAATGAGGGACAGGCAAGTGAAGAAGGAGCCAGGTTGTAGCTGGATCAAGTATAAGAATAAAGTTCACATCTTTTCTGCTGACGACCAGTCTCACCCCTGCTCCAAGGGAATTTATGAAAAACTCGAGTGGCTCAACTCCAAGATGCTTGAAGAAGGATACAAACCTGATGTCAGTTCAGTGCTGCATGATGTTGCAGATACTGATAAGGTTCACATGGTCAGCCATCACAGCGAGAAGCTTGCGATTGCCTTCGGATTAATATTTGTTCCACAGGAAATGCCTATTCGAATTGTCAAGAATCTGCGTGTTTGTGTAGATTGTCACAATGCTACAAAGTTCATATCTAAGATTACTGGCCGTGATATTCTTGTGAGGGATGCTGTCAGATTTCACAAGTTCAGCAATGGGGTATGCTCTTGTGGAGACTTCTGGTGATGACAAGTTCACAAGCATGAAATTTGACTGGGAATTTGACCAATATATTGAGCACTGCTAAAGGTACAACTCTAAGATTTAATCACATATGATTCCTGCTCCTCATGAATCGGCATGTAGAATTTGTTAATTTGGTAGATACCAATCACTAAAGTTTGACAATTGGGTCTGCAGATGCTGAATTCATGGTGTTCAGGACATCAGAGATTGCTGCCAGTGTTGCTCTTGCTGCAACCGGGGAATGCAGACGTTCTTTGATCGTGAGAGCTACTCCTAGGTCTGCTCCCAAGCATTGTGCCATGATGTTCTTTATTTCAATTGAATGCCATAGAAATAGTTGTGGATATACAATATTGCTGCAGCTTTGTTCAAGAAAAAATATTGCTGCAGCTGTGTTCGAGAAAAAATATTACTGCAGCTTAAATCAGGTGGACATATATTCTTGAGAGGGTGACAAGGATGTTCTAGGTTCTCTCCTTCACTTTGGCACAACCAGCTTGTGAAGCATTAATGTCTGGTTTACATCAGCTGGAATAGCAGATTTAATTCAAGGGCCTAATATGCAGTCAAATGAAAGAACAATGATGATGCGTGCATCTTATCCTATGTCAATGCCATTGCTTTCTGGAATGTCTATCAATCTTTGTCTGAAGCTTGCGTTCCAGCTTGAAGAGACCATATTTCTTGGCCAGGTAGAAACACCAAACAATAATTGCTGCCAAGACCTAAGTTCCTAAGTTGATTCCTTCTATTAATCTATTTTTAAGTCTTGTCTACCTTTTTAGTTGGTCTTGCAAGCGCTCATGTGGATCTAACTAACACTCACTTGTTATAGTATTTACAACCAGGGTATGATTTAAATATTACTGCAATACACAATATATCACATTAAAGAATCTAGCTAACAATTTATGTATATGCAAATCGCCATAGGTTTACTTACATTATTTGAAGTAATTTATTTCCACCTTGTGAAATCATCTCTAGGCTTCAGATTTCTAGTGAAGTATCTGCACCATAAGAAATGTATGTTTGTAAGCAAATATTTATTGATTTTCATTTTTACCTCTGCATTCTTTTTAAAGGCTGTCCCTAGCATTGCTATGGTGGAAACCTATGTGAGGTTACTACTCATAACGCCTCATTCACTGTTCTATCTCCATTTTACTGTAAGTTCTTATGTTCTATTATGGTGAACTATACTAATGATGCAGTAGAATGGTACTATACCAACCTGTGACTGAATGTTATTGATTTTCTGATCTTCTGTAACGTAATAGTTTGATGTTGAAAATTAAGTACAGAACATAATGAAAAGTCTGATGCCTTCTCATTATTTCAATAAATTTTCCTGACAACCCAAAGATCTCTGTCTGTTCTGAGCAAGCAAATCTGGTTTGCCTCTGGTCTTACATAAGATACTTAATAGACTACTTCCTCTCAATTGGTAATCCTGTAATTTACTATATAGTTTATTCCTTCTTTATCTGATAGGAAATCTTAATATATCAGAGATATCGAATGATCAGACCTCCACCCCTTCCGCAAATATTTCCTTTTCCTGGGAGGGAAGGGACACCTTATTTTCCACTTCCATTTTTATTGAAAATGATGGACCCAGTTTTCCATTTGTTTCTTTGAAAATTTGCAGTATTCCCTTCTCGAACAACGACAACAACAAAGTCTTTTAGTCCCAAGAAAGTTGGGGTATCCTAATAGGCTCTTCTATGCACAATTTCTGTGCAACGATTGTTGTTCGAGTATCATGGAAAAGTAAGGCACTGATGTATATCAATGATAAACGGTTTGTGGAGAGCATCGTCCTTTTTTATTAGTAGAAAAATCCATTGTTAGAGCAAATGTCAGCATACCTGATTGGAAAAGATGCCACGTTATTTCCCTCGTCTTATTCATGATTTTAGTGTAAGTGGGGAGAATGGATAGGTGCCTAGCTATCAAAGCGTGGCAGTAGATACCATTTTTCTTATCTGTTGGGCTTTGAAGGAGAATATAATTGGTGGAGATTGTGTTGTATTGCATTGGGCCTCATGGGCTGATTATATAGAGTACATAGGACTAACACCTCACGTGGTTAGACAATGTGGTACTATTCCTAGTTACTTTAACATCCCCCATGATCTGAGGAGCGCCGCAGACGGTGAGACCGGAGAAGAAGTGAAGCTAACATCCTCTGCAATCATATAACGATCGATGCGGCGCATATGATGTGGCTGGAGAAGAAGCCGATGAGTCCTCATGCAAGGCGGTAGCCCTTTGTGCTGATGTCGAGGTAGCCGAGCGTGAGGGCGCAATAGTTGCCGGGTTGAAGAAGCCGTCTTGAAGATGGCGAGGTTGACGCAGATTGTGGTCGATTGCCATGTCGATGGAGCTGCTCTCAGGGGCGCCATGATGATGACGGAGATGCGCCGATTACGTCGTGGAAGGGTGTGTCAAGGCGTTATATAGCCGGACCATGACTCACGGAGTTCGTAACCTCGTTCCGTCGCCCGCGAGGTTTTACCCCTCACCGTCGGCTTAGTTGGTTGTAGAAGAGAGAGGATTTAGGAAATAACTTCTTATTCCCCATAGTCGATTACAAGATATATATATATGGCCTAAGGCCCAAACCAACTAGAGCTAATTATTCCTAAAATTGTGGGCGAAAAGAGGGAAACTATCCTATCTTTCCTTCCTAGCCACCGATGGTTGACGCCTCCTCGGCGCTCTCCGCCCTTGGTAGCGCCAGCCTTCTGTGAGGCGACGGATGTCGCGGGCCCCCCACGTCGAGTATAGGGCGCGCCCCACATGACATCTCCTCCCGTCGAGACTCGGCTCGTCCTCGAGTGAAACGTTAGGATGCTTGGCGTGAACGTCTCGGCGTCTTCCCAAGTGGAGGATCTTTGCCGACTCACCTTTCCGAGTGGATCAACTTTTGCAGCCGGACGCCACGCAGGCGAGCCGACAGCGCACCGCCCGGTCCGGTTCAGAACCACCGCGCCATGGTGCAGACCGGCAATGGTGGTGGAGCGTCCGCGGAGGCCCTTCGAACTTCTTGAGGACGCCCACATGGAACACGCCGTGAATACGGGCGCCGGGAGGAAGAGCGAGGCGAACCGCGACCTCGTTGATCAACTCGGATGACGCGGTAGGGGCCGTAGTAGCGAGGCCGGAGCTTGCCCGTCGAAGTTCTGTGGAAGAGATGCCGCGCGCGCGATGCCTAAGCCGGAGAAGGGCCCAATCGCCCACACGGTACGTGGACCGCCGATGGCCCGCGTCGTAGTGGCGCGTTCGAAGAGCTCGTGCTGTTCCACCGGCACTTGATGTCGTCAAGAAATTCGCGCGTTCCTCCATCTTTGCGGGCGACAAGAGAGCACCGCGACTTCGCTGGCTCGTCACGACCGAATGGACGGCGGGTCCCGCCATAGACGACGCGAACGGCGTGGTCGCGCAGAGACGATCGGTAGGCGGTGTTGAAGATGAATTCCGCCCATGGGAGCCAGTACGCAACCATCGACGCGGTCGGTCACCGTAAGACACCTCAAGTACATAATGATGACCCGGTTAGCCGCTGAATCGGCCCGTCCATTGTGGATGGAAAGCGTGGTCATGTGAAGCTTGGTGCCCAACAGCGCATGAGCTCGCGCTTGAACGTCGAAGTGAAGACGGGTCGCGTCCGACACCATCGATCGTGGTATCCCGTGGAGCCGGACGATGTCGGTGTGAAGAAAGCTCGGGCGACGGACTCGGCGGAGTATGGGTGTGCCAACGGATAAAGTGGCGATGCTTGCTGAACCGGTCCACCACCGTGAGGATGAGTGACTTACCCACGGACGAGGCGGCCGCTCGACGTAAATCCGGCGAGAATGTCGGTCCAAACCCCTGCGGCCTGGTAGAGGGAAAAGAGACCGGCAGAGATGGTGTTTCGGACTTGTACCTTTGGCACACGAGGCGAACCACGAGTTCGCACCAAGCGCTTCATGTTAGGAAAATGGAAATCGCGACGCAGCGATCGATGCATCGTCTGTTGGGCGCCTCATGCCCCTCCTCGTGCACGGCCACGCATGATTTCCGGATGAGGGAATGTAGAGCCGCCGTTGAAGCGCACCATGCCATCTCGCCAGGACCACGGCGCGCCTCTGGTGCCCCCAGTGATCTCCTCGCGGAGCGCGACGAGGCTTGAGTCGGCGTCCTGGGCTTGACGAAGGCGCGTGACGAAGTCGAACCGAGGGGCCGATAGGGCGAGGATGGCCTGGTCCTCCGTGTCGCGGCGGGACAAGGCGTCCGCCACGGCATTGGCCGCACCCGGTTTATACTCCACCGAGAAGTCGAAGCCGAGTAGTTTCCCCACCCAATGGTGTTGGGGAATCGCCGCAAGGGCCGATCCAACAGATATTTGAGGCTATAGTGATCCGTCTTCACGAAAGCGGCGCCCTGCAGGTACGGCCTCCGAGTGTCGCCTGGCGTGGACTAGGCCAATGAGCTCCCGCCGAGGCGGCGAAGCGCGATGGCGTGGGCGCGACCGCTTCTTGAAGAAGGCAATCGGATCGGATGAGGACCGCGCCGAACCCGTGGGAGGAAGCATCACACTCGACGGTGAACGGTTTGGTGAAGTCCGGCATTGAGAGGATGGGCGCGAGGTGTGCTGCCTTGAGTGCGGTGAACGCAGCATGTGGCGTCGTTCCTGGAGAACCCTTCTTTCTTGAGGAGGAATTTGTCGGTGGGGCGGCGACGGTGCCGTAGTTGTGGGACGAATTTGCGGTAGTACCCGCCAAGCCGAGGAAGCCACGCATCGCCGAGCCGAAGCCTTGCACCGCCCGATCAAGGATGGCCTGCACCTTGGCTGGATCCATGGCGACCCCGGTCTCGGAGATGATGTGTCCGAGGTAGGAGACAGTGCCCTCGCCAAAGGCACACTTACTGCGCTTGAGGAATAGCTGGTGGCGACGAAGCTCGGAGATCACGGCGCGGAGGTGTCGTAGATGATCGCTTACGTCGGCGGTTGAGATAAGAATGTCATCAAAAATACCGGACGAAGCGGCGCAGAACTGCCGGGAGGACGTCGTTCATGAGTGCTGGAAGGTTGCCGGGGGCATTACCACAGGCGAACGGCATCACCGGGGAACTCGTGAGAGGCCGTCGTGAGTGCGGAATGCCGTCTTGTGGATGTCGGAGGGCGCATGCGAACTGGTGGTACCCGACCGCAAGTCGAGCTTGGTGAAGAAGCGGGCGCCGTGGAGCTCGTCGAGCGGCTCGTCGACGACGGGGATCGAAACGCATCCTTGACGGTGGCGCGTTTAAGCGCCCAGTAGTCGGCTTAAAAGCGCCAGTCCCGGCCCGCCTTCTTGACGAGGATGACCGGCGAGGAGAAAGCCGAATCATTGCGGCGGACAATGCCCTGCTCGATCATGGCGAAGCACTGGCGTTCGGCTCGTCCTTGTGGGGCCGCCGGGTACCGGTATGGTCGTCTTCGCGACCGGTTGCGCTCCTTGCTTGAGGACGATGGTGTGATCGCGGCGGCGCTTTGGGAGGCGAACCTCGTGGTTTCAAAAAACGTCCTCGAACCCGCCCGGCCAGCTCGTCGAGGAGGCGGCCGGGCGCCGCCGCATAAGCCTCGAGGCGCCAATGAGGGCACACGACCAATGAACCGTGCGGTCATGGTGTTGAACAACATTGCGAAGTCCAGCATCAGCGACCGAAAGCGTGGCTATCCACCGAGTGCCCAAAGACCACATCATATCCGCAAGAGGCATGACAAAAAAGATCGACGCAAAGCAATGTTGTCGACGACGAAGCGGGCGTGGCGGATGGCGCGTGGCATGGAACCTTCTCGCCATTCGCCACAGTGGCCGTGAGTCGCGGACGTGGCTGGATGGGAAGGCCGGTGCGCTCCGCAGCGGCCTCGGCGATGAAGCTGTGCGTGGACCCGTGTCAACAGGCGGCGAGGGTGATCCCGCCCGAGTGACTGGACTTGCATGGTGTTGCCCCGAGCCACCCCCTGACCGCATGCGGCGAGAAGACCGGAGACTTCGGTCTCGAGCGCGTCGTCGTCCCGGCCACGGTGTCGTCGCCCTCGTCCTCCAATTTCTTTATCCCAGAGAAATAGGCGCTTGCAGACTTTGTTGTGCCCGCGGCCGTACTTCTCGTCACAATTGTAGCATAGCCCAAGACGGCGGCGCTCCTCCATCTCGGCCTGGTTCAGGCGACGGACCGGACGGCCCTCCACAATGACCGTCCGGGAGCGGCAGCCTTCTTGGTGGGCCATACGCTGGGCGCAGGGGTTGTGGCCCTGCAAGATCCCCGAGGTGTGGCCTTGGCGGCATGGCAAAGTTGTATTGATCCATCAACTCCATCCGCCGTGCAAGGCTCATGGCGCCACCTGAGATTGAGGGTTCTGCACTTGCACGGCCAGACTGAGCGGCGGAAGGAGGCCGCCCGTGAACAACTGGACGCGCTGGTTTTCGTCGAGGTGACCCGCGCGTGGGAGGAGAGCCTGGAAGCGGTCTTGATATTCTTCCACCGTCGTTGTCCGGCGGCAAGACGCCAGCTCGAACAAAGGAGCCGATCGGAGGGGGGGCCCGAAACGCAGATTCAGGAGCTCCTTGAAAGCGCGCCACGATGGGGTGCCCTCGTCGCTTTGAGAAGATGTACCAGAAGCGCTCCGTCTTGAAGGTTGTAAGACGCCATCCAGACCCGTTCTTCTGGTATGATCCGCTGCTGCAGGAAGAACGACTCGCACCGGTTGAGGAAGATCAATGGGTCGCTCTTGCCGTCGTAGTGCGGAAACTCGGGACGCCAGTGCTTGGGCGGCCGATCTTGATGGTGTTCGCCCCCGAACCCTGGACGTGCACCAGACATGGACGAGCCAGCGATGGAGAGGTCGGCGATCGCCTTAGCGTTAGCCTCGATCGACTTCTGCATCAGGGCGACTGACGTGGCGAGCGCCTCAAGTGAGGCCTTGAGATCATCCCCATGGTGCCGCGCAAGATGCTGGCCGACGACGTGGGTGAAGGTGGGGTGATGGCGGTGCGGTGGTGGTGGTGGGTTAGGGTTTGCGGGCTGCTTGGAGGTGAGGGATGATGGCGCGGCGTTGTCGGGCGAAGAAGATCGACGTGGACCGTGATACCAGTTGTCAAGGGCGTTAGCGCCTAAGGTAGGCTGGACCGCTGACTACGGAGTTCGTAGCCTCGTTCCGTCGTCGCCCGGCGAGTTTTACCCCTCGGTACCGTCGGCTTAGTTGGTTGTAGAAGAGAGAGGATTTAGGAAATAACTTCTTATTCCCCATAGTCCCGATTACAAGATATATATATATGGCCTAAGGCCAAAACCAACTAGAGCTAATTATTCCTAAAATTGTGGAACCGAAAAGAGGGAAACTATCCTATCTTTCCTTCCTAGCCGCGATGGTTGACGCCTCCCTGGCCGCTGCCCCGCCGGCCGGTAGCGTTGCTGCTGCTTGACGGATGTCATGGGCCCTCCACGCCGAGTATAGGAGGAGCGTCCCCACATGATGAGAAGCGGCGAAGTCAACGTGATCAAGGCCGTCGTGAGACGTAGAAGAAAAGCGACGACGCAATGAGGCGACGGGTAGGAACGGGAGGGTCGATGCCGAAGTCGATGCGATCAAGCCACTGTGCGGCGCCGAGCGCGGTTGGTTTGCGGCCCCAAGAACGATCGGGACGAAAGCACGCGTCGGTGTTGCCAATATCGGGCGTATAAGGTAGAGGGCTAACCACGCCGATCTTTGTCGGCGTGGTTGTCTTTGACGAAGAAGAAGTAAAGAGGAGAGCGCGCGATCGGCGAAAGGTGGCTCGGCTGACGACGACGCGAGGGTGCGACCGCGAGCATGGCTCGGCGATAAGCGCGGGTAGCGGCGGCTCGATGACGAAGACCCAATCGGCGGGGCGAAGACCTTGTGCGACGGATGGCGCTGACAAAGAGTGCGCGATCTGATCGTCGATGCAGAGGACGGTGATGTAGATGCAATGGCGAAAAGACACACACAGACGGCGTGTGTCAGAGTCTCGACGAGGCGACACGACGACAAGCCAGCGACCACATTGCTGTTCGGAGAAGATGTGCATAGTACTCGGCGATGGGACGTCACGGGAGCAGTGGATCGCGCATAATCGGTTGTACGGACCGAGTACGCGCGAGGTGGAGCGACATGGAAGAAGCCGCGGAGGCGTCCCTATCGATGGTGGTGATAACGAACCGACGATGTAGACATGTGGGTGAATGACCGAGAAGCGACGCGGGGAGGCGCCCCTAAGCATCCTTTGCCGGCCAGCCGCACGGTCGAAGATGTAGATGTCATTGTAGTCGATGCCGATCGCCGGAGTAGGTATGCGCGAGGTCGACCGGGCGATGGCGACTCAATCCCGATCGGTGATCGGGCAAACCAAAAGATACAAAGAAGAACGGATCGGTGTACCCGACAGCAAGTGCACCTCGGTAGCGGCTCGCACCGCACGACGAGCACCGGTCGGACGGGAAGGTAGGCGCGGCGGTATCCTGACGCGAGGATGACGCAGATTACGGCCGCCACCATGGCGGCCGGTGGGGTCGATCGTCTCGGGCCAGACCACCACGGCTGGCGTTGGATGGGGCGACGCCCAGCATCCTCCATGGCGAGCGCGGTGAGGGCGGCGAGGTAGCGCTACGCCGCGAGAAGACCCGATCTGCCGCTTGACGACGACGAAGAGGGCGCGGGATCAATAGGATCCGGCGCCTAAAAATGGCGCTGCCCCGTGGAGATCGATTTCTCCCGGTAGCAGAAGTTGAAGGCGGCTGGCTAGGGTTAGGATCTAAACCTAGGCGACTGATACCATGAAGGAGAATATAATTGGTGGAGATTGTGTTGTATTGCATTGGGCCTCATGGGCTGATTATATAGAGTACATAGGACTAACACCTCACGTGGTTAAACAATATGGTACTATTCCTAGTTACTCTAACAGGCTTTGTGTTTGGCCATTTATACGTTCTCTTCAACACCTCTATGCATTATAGGTTCATTTGTATGTAGCCATTTTATGGAGAACGTTATAAAGTTTCTTATTTCCTGTCGTGGCTAGAAAGTAACCATATCTTTTTCACTTAAAGTCTCCAGAATGATATTTTTCAGTACTTTGGTTAATAAATTGAACTGATGGATTCGATGCAGGGGAAGGGAACAAGTAGAAGTGCATTTGTTATGTTCTGTAAGTACCTTGCTTCATCATTGCGATTTACAATTTTTTGCTGTTCCTTATGCCCAGCTCTTGAACAATTCTTTCAGTTGTACTTTGCCATTCAAGGGAACCGTAGAGCAACATGAAAAATTTGCTTGGGTTCTTTTTGACAGATGTTATTTGTAACAGAACAGTTTGATGACATCTATACAAATCCACGAATGGGGTTTCCTCTTTAAAGTTTAATGATATCTATACAAATCAAGCTTGAAAATATACAGCTCTGCATCCCTGTTTTGATTGGTAAACGGGGAGCTCTTCAGATAATTTCTGCTCTGCATCATTGCAAGCCGATAAAAGAAGTTGAGCATGTGGATGCAAATTGATCCTGTGACTTTGGAAGAGACAAGGCTGAGAAATAGCCCTTCTTAAGCACAGGCAAGTTGTCTGGCAAATCACAGGTCTCACAGCTAACTGATGAGGCGCTGCGAACACATGAAGCTACTTTCTGTCAGACTTTCGTTTAACGCCAACGGAGAATGCACTATTTGGGCCGCTCCGCTGCATCATTCTGTACTTGGGGTGATTCGATGCAAGCCTTGCTTAGGATCAGCGTATGGGCCTTGTTGCGCCTAAGACTTCTAGAGTTCAGACAATCAAACTTCAGACGCGTAACAAACCACATAATACCGGGAAGACCGACCTCTGCGGTCCAAGACTTTGCTAGAAAGCAATCGTGTATTCGTGTGGATACCGACGCGCACCCACACGGTGGAAGTTGCCGCGAGTCTCTGGGCTATTTTTTCTCAACTGCGGCGGACACGATTTCCCATCTCCCTATTGCTCAACTTGAGTCACTTATTTACTGATCCATTTAATCAGGCATACCTGAATTGCTGAATGGCGCACCGTCATGGTGCTTCATTATCTGAGTAATGATGGGTAAGCAGCAGACCAGAGACAGCCAACTATTCCATGATACACAGTTAACTGTCCCGAGCTAAGGCCTTCTCTAGTAATGGCGGTCGCAGATCAAAATTTGTATCCTGCCGTCAGTTCTAACTTTTAAGATCGAAACCACATCACTAGAGAACAACCGAATCTTGTTCTGAGACAGGAAGGAGAGGATCTAGAGTTATGGGAAAGAAAGATCTGGTATGGGCCTATGCGAGTGTTTCATCCGCTGCAGAAAGAAGGAAACCGAACCCAACTCTCTGGGCTCTGGCGCTTTTTGCTATGTATGGCGCCCAGCACTAGACAAGGACTTCGTTCCTAGCTAGTACTATTTCTTTGCATTTGGAATGGAATCAAGAAATACGAGTAGTACCAACGAGTACCGTGTGGACTATGGTGTATTCAGTTATTCACTCAGCCCTTTTTAGTTGGTTGAATTTGGATTTTGGGGCTACTGTATCACGTTCGTTTTTATTTGACAAATAGTGTTTAAACATGGACTAATTAGGCTCAAAACGTTCGTCTCGTAATTTTCTACCAAACTGTGCAATTAGTTTTTATTTTCGTCTACATTTAATGCTCTATGCACGGGCCACAAACATTCGATGTAACAGGTACTGTAGCAACTTTTTAGACTTTGGGGTCCAACTAAACAAGCGTCACATACGGAGTACAGTTCAGGCACTGCCAGTGCCAGCTATTCAATAATGTAGTGTGCAAACGTCGGCGCCAGGCGTCGCGTAGCTGCATGCGATGACGCCAGCTGGCACGTCCGGGCATCAGCAGGGCAGGGATCACAAAATGCAAATGGCACGTCGAGCCCGGCGACAACAACTGCACCTGTACTGACGCGAGCCGCGCAACCGCCAGCTTCGCCGCCGATCTGTGCCCGCGCTGTCCTTCCAATCCACTCCGGCACTCCGCCCCACGCCGAGGCTCCTGCACGGCGCACGGGCGCACGGACGCACGGTCGATTACGGCCAAGCATTGCTGCCTCCACGTGTGGTCGTGTAAATGCAGGAATATTAGTAGTACACAGAACCAGCTGGCATCTTCAGATAATCACATCACATCAGCGAGAACGATAATATGGTGTGAATTTATATGTTTTTAATTAACTTTTTATGATGGGCCAACTCGCATATATACTTTTCCCCCTGAAGGGCTCCTGCAATTTATTTTCAGAAGTTTATACAGGGCTAAATCCAAGTACCCATCCACGACCGACGATGCCATGTTTTGCCTGCACGATCCGTTATACTCCGTAAGAATCTGGAGAGAAAAAGTAAGCGCAACGGGTTTGCGAACGTTGCGAGGCCCCGGGCCCGCGGCTCCCGGCCCACGTCAGCGAGCCGCGCCAACCGTTGACTCCTCTCGCGGCCGCGTCGAAACCACCTCCCGATAAAAACCACCCCACGTCCACACACGGCACAGCCCAAGAGGCCAAGAAGAGCCCCCAAAAAGATCCACCCGAAAACTCTCCAGCCGCCGCGCGCCGCGGCCCCCCTGAGCCAGCCAACGCAGGAGGGGAGGATTTTCCGGGCCCGCGCCGCACGACTCTCCGGCGGGCGATGGACACCGACGCCGCGGGCATGGACGAGGCGGAGGCGGCCTTCTTCGCGCGCCGGGGCCGCCGGTGCTGCTGCTTCCCCTGGCCCGCCTCCTCCTCCTCCCACCAGCGGGTCGGCGGCGGCGCCGCGGCGGCGGAGGAGGAGACCTGGTGGCAGCGCGCGGTGGACGCGGTGCTCAAGGTGCGCGAGTGGTCGGAGCTGGTGGCCGGCCCGCGGTGGAAGACCTTCATCCGGCGGTTCGGCCGCAGCGGCCCGCCCACGCGGCCGCACCACCACTTCGGCGGCCGCAAGCTCAACTACGACGCGCTCAGCTACAAGCTCAACTTCGACGAGGGCCACGGCGCCAGCCCCGAGGGCGACTACACCGGCTACCGCGACTTCTCCGCGCGCTTCGTCGCCCCGCCGGCCTCCGCCAAGTCGTCCATGGACCTCGGCGGCCGCGACGCGCCGCCGCTCTTCAACCCGCCGCCGCTGCCGCCCCACGACGGAGCCGGCCGGGCCTGACCTGACCGCCCCCCGTGGACTTGCCCCATCGGTCATCGGATCGGAGCAGAGGAGGAACGCTGAATGATTGGTCAAAGAAGGATGTCGAAACTATCTCAGAAAAAAAAGGTGTCCCTTTCATCTTGGATTGGATGGATAGATTCGACGATTCCGCGGGCGTGTGCGTGTGAACGGTGAGCGAGATCGCTGCTACAAACAATTCCTTCCTCCCCTGCGTCCGTTCAGTTGATTGATTGGTTAGCCACTGTAAAAATGAGATTGCTATTACATTCATTGTCATTTTACTGCTGCTGTAATGAATCCGTTCATCCTGTCCCAATTTTGTCCCAACAATTGAAATGAAGTGCACAAATTACTGCAAATTTTTTTTTTTGAAATGTCGTGATCGCGCCAGTTAGGCATTGTTTCCTTCCAAGATGGAGGAGTTGGGCCGGAAACTTGCATGATTAGCTAGAGCAAGCAAAACAATTCGAATTCTAATTCTAGGTGCGAAAGCCTGCCGTGTTGCCAGCTGGGACTGATTGCGACGCACGGATGGGAAAACCTTGCAGGGAGGCGTTCTTCTGGACGCTTTGCTGCGGCCGTGGACTTCTTGGTTTCTGGTCCAACAAGTACACGGCAGGCCACCCGTGGTTTCGTCGAGCGCGTGTTCCCAGCACCGGAGCACCTCCCCGAATCCACCTGCTACTGATGAACAAGTCGTCTTCGACATCAGGTCTCGTCATAATCTTGCCTTCCACGTGAACGGCCAATCGCTTTTATAGCGCTGGTGTCAAACTGTCAACGGTAACTTTGACTCTTAGGCTGTGTGATTAGATGGTCAAGCACGGCCTTCATTACTGTGCATGATCACGGGGATCATGCCACAGCCTTGGGATTCAGAGTATCACGGACTAAAGTATGGAGTCCCTGATGCTGCCATGCCCATCCAGCCCAAAGCTCCACAAGCTCCTCTATCAGACACTCCTTGGTGGGTATAGGTTGCAACTGATACCATACACACTTCATGCCGTAATGGATGGTGGATCGAATGCCAGCTAGTAAAGGCCAGACAACCAATCCTGCCCATCTGATGACCTCCTGGATTTTAAGTCATCAAGACAAAAGAACAATATCATATAGGCTGATCATGGTCTCAGTGTATGTAGTAGTGATCCTCCTATCTCCTTCATGAGCATGACCCACATCTGTTGCTTTCATTTCATGCCATGCTCTGCCCATCTCAATCATGCATGGAACGAGCCCTTGAAGTTTTATCCTGGTGTCTCAATTCAGTGCTGTACAAGGAGAAGATACAGCTGAAGAAACTCCATCATACCAGCTACAAAAAGAAGCTTCAGTTTATTCAAAAACAAATTGCAAAGAAGCAGTTTGCTGTGCTAGCAGGTTGGGGCTTCAAAAAGAAGCTGCCATCTGCATTTCAGCTCCCATTGCCAAGATACTGTTTCTGAGAGACAACGACTGTAGGATACGGTCTTTGAAGAACAACGTAAGCCTGCGAGAATTGGCCCAGAATATGATGCCTTTCCAAGGAACCAATCTCAAACCAGGCATCACAGTATCTGATATGAGATCAAATAGCAGCAACCGCAACAATGATGTCAACAATAATGCTGCCAGATTAGCATCTTCCTAATGATTGCATGAGCTGTGTATTACTATCAGGTAGGACAGAAAATCATTTGCAAACCAATGATTTCCTAGCTAAGATCACTCAAGCAATATGCTGGAATCCTGTCGATAATGCCTGTTGCTTAGTGCAGGTATGTGATGGCTGGCACTTCTTCCTTTGGTTATGATTAAATAAGCAGCATACAAGCTTCCATGCTACTACGGACCTTCTATCAGCTATCGGTACTACTTAGTGCATTAGAATACTAATATTGTATGAGGACAAAGCTGCCATCCACTTTAGAAACCTAGTCACCACCACCTGGTGCGATAAGCAAAAAGGTAGCGCAATCTTGAGTCGATGCACCAACACTTGCAGGCATGCTGCATTGACCAGATGGACAGACTAAGACAATAATAATTGTTAAAATGTAACAAAAGCAAGAGCAGTATAATAGCAATGATAAAAAAAAAGACAGTATGCAAGTGGCATTAAGGGTAAAAGAGGATATCGAGCAAAGAAAGAGGGCTTTAGCTTGGGGAGGGGGCAATATCTCAGGAGGCATCATGTAATCCTAGTGGGGGCAATGCCCCTCTTGCTATGTACATAAACCTCTTTACCCTTCTTAATTGAAAGGCAGAGCTCCTGCCATTACGTTAAAAAAAAAGACAGTATAATAGCAACATCTATGCTAAGTTTCACAAGAAAATTAATCAAACCGAGCCCATCACTCAAATGTTATTTCAGATGGTTTTCAAAATTCACAATGGCATGGGCAAAACCAAATCGCAATCTTAACTGTTACTGCAATCTTAGACAGTTACTGCCATCATATCTTAAATAATCCACATTTGTTGCGGTGAAGTAGAAAGGTTAACTTCCGTATCAATCATCTGGGACTGTGCAGGGACAAAGAAAAGTATCATGCGTTGTTATATGAATAAAAAAAGAAACTGTCGTTCCTCCATGTGAGCAATAGGAGATTATTGAAAGAGAGGTTGCTCTAGAAGTTAAGATACGAATGCTTAAAGGTGAGAAAGCAAAAAAGAGGAGGTAATTTGGACGTGAAGTCACAGGTCAAAAGCATATTACTTATCACATCAGTAAGTAGTAAATAATATACAATTTTTACAGTCCGGCCACAGTTTATAGAAGATAACAAGCTTAAAGGTTCACCCTCCCCCACCCACCCTAGCACCCCCCACGGAATTTAAACAATGATGTCACAGAACTCCATTTTACTTCTTCAACTACATGTCATTTGTCATACCAACTCCTCTTCTTGTTCTAGCTGTTTGTGTTAAGGAAGACTCCTTGTTCAGAAATGTATGTTTTCAAGAAGGATGCCTCACAAACTACCAATGTATGTGCCATCCTTCTAACAACTTATAACCATAATAATACTTCTACACAGTTTGCAAAAAAAAAATAATAATAGGGCTACCATGGTCAAGTTCATTCAGAACTTGAAAATGCTACTGTAATAACTAATAGAAAGTTTATTAAGGAAGTTGCAGATTAATAACTGCAATGGTCTAGACATATATCACATTGTAGGCTAATACTAATATTGTCTCATGTTTGATAGTTACATACTTACATTCAAGTAGGAAATTGTAGAATCGATAACACAAATAGAGTATAAATTGATACTTCATAGTGATGATAGGCTTCTGAATGGAATTCCTGGAATACCAACAACACAGGAATATAGACTACACCATTGTGAACAATCACAAACTATGTGCAATATAGCAAGCCTGTCAAAAATTATCCCTTGATGAATGATTGTTGAAACACCCTAAATCAGATGAAATAGCTAGAGCTAAGCAACTTAGCAGCCAACATCAGGAAGAAAAAAAAGGACTATACACAGAGTCACATATTAGACTTATCTCCAGCAGCGTTTCTTTTCATCCATGGTAGGCTCCCAGTATCTGAACAAGTGTCTGGAGGAGCTGGCAGCTTGCCCTTCACACTAGACCACTGCCAAATCTTCGACACAGAGAAGCTCTCGCCTTTGCTCCTAGCACAAATCCTCTTGCCGTCCATAATGTCAGCATTGACAGAACTTAAGCCTGCAACTCTTCCTTTAAACCTGCTGCTTGCACCGTTTCTGCCGTGATCTGTCTGGAGAGCCACTCGAAGTTCAGAAGCCCCAAGAACATACTGGTAAGTGCCCATGGAGAAGCATCTCCTTGCATCCAAGCTGCTACTGCTACTCTCCCCTGCCTCCCTACTCACTATACCAGCTTCATTGCCATTGCCAACCACACCACCGA
The DNA here is from genome assembly GCA_904845875.1 of Miscanthus lutarioriparius. Taxonomy (NCBI): domain Eukaryota; kingdom Viridiplantae; phylum Streptophyta; class Magnoliopsida; order Poales; family Poaceae; genus Miscanthus; species Miscanthus lutarioriparius. The sequence goes on from CAJGYO010000008.1 coordinate 11,498,105, forward strand.
TGGCACCCTGATTTCCAACATTCTTGAACTTCCCAAGCCTTACTGGAAACACCCTCTTCTCGGCCACTGGCTGCTCCTCATCCATGGGTTTGTGCCTGGAAACTTGGTGTCCATCCTCACACTCCTCTGGTAGAGGCTCCTCTTCCAACCTCTCATCAAAATCATCAAACATCATGTTATCTATAGTCATCCCGGGGACAAAGAGTGTGCCACGGCAAAGCGGGCATGTCGAGTTGGACAGCAGCCATGTATCTATACACTGCAGATGGAAGGCATGCCCACACACCGGCAACAGCCTGAGCCTGTCCTCCCCATCAAATTCACACAAGCACACCGCACAGTCGAACGGCTCTTTGTTGCCACCGATAATTTCACGGTACGCGAACACGGGCAGCGCATCGATGAACGCCTGGTCGAGCCCAGAGTCGTGCAGATGGAACAGCTGCTGCAGCTGCCGGTCCATTGCCGCGTCCCGCGCGCCTGTCCGGTGCGGCGATGGTGCAGACTCCCCCATGGCGGCACCACGGCCGTGCTGCTTCTTCATCAGTATCCTCACAAGGAGGTGGAGCAGCCCGGAAATGAAGAAGATAACCGCAAGGATCACTATGATGAACAGCACCGCAGGGCTGATCTTCCCATTGCCGCCGCCACCACCACCACCACCGACACCAGCCCTCTGCACCTGCGGCGGGGTCTGGGTGCTGTAAGGCGGGGCGTCCCTGATGAAGCCACGGAGGCTGGGCGAAGACGGGTAAGGTGACAGGGGCGTGGAGGAAGATTGGGACGAAGCTACTGCTACAACCATCTCCTGCAATCTCGGATTGGGAGGAGACACCCACAACTCATCTGATCAGTATATGGGGAGGACGGCTCAGCGGTAATCGTCCCAGCCCAAGATGAGCAAATCTGTGGCAGAAACCCAACCAAGAAACAGGAAAATAAAAGCTGTAGCTGAAAAGATCGGAGCTCCCCACCCACCTAAAAAGGCCAAATTTGGTGCAACCGAGAAGGCTCCAAGCACTAGAGACCAAAATGCGTGGGCACTTCCGGGTGGAGCCCGGATCAGGAGTGGGATTGCAGCGGAGCGGAGGAAGGTAAGCAAGCGAGACACCGCGAGAGTTTGAGGAGGAGAGCTGCTCCGCTGAGTTGACAGTGGCGGCGACGGGGCCAGTGGTGACGGCGGAGATGGGCGTGGGAGCCTGCGAGGGAGGGAAGGGACGGTGGCCGCGGAAGCGGAAGCGGCGGCGGTGGCGAGAGCGTGGCTTTTTTGGCTTCGTTTTCCGGGTGGGAGTGGTCGAGTGGAAGCGGGGGCGGTGCGCGTCGCTTTCGGCCGCTGAACTTTCACAGGTCTCGGTGCCCATGGGAAACACGGACCCCGTGGCCGCTGTAGGTGGGGGCGGTGGCACGCTGCAGCAGACGTGCAGCTCCCGTTTGACTTCGTGGATCGCGGCCTTCGATGCCAGTGCCACGCGACTACGCGACGCCAAACGTAGCGCCAAGCCCAGCAGCAGCAACCACGCCCAGTGGCACGGCGTTTGCAACGCCCCATGGTTGCTTTGTAAATTTCTTGCGTGGGTTTTTTTATTCTTAAAAAAAACGTTGCTTGCGTATATTTGGGTTTGGCTAGGCTTCAACTTGTTATGAGGACCTCGTCCACCAGAGCAACAAATGTACTACTACTCTACACGGGAAAGATTAATATTCCCATATTCCCAGAAGGTGAAAGCGTCATCCGATCTGTCAAGGGATTTTGACTTCCTCTGGCTCCATGGACCATGGCAGATTGGCAGTTTGGCGCTGCAAGAGCTTTCAGACACAAAGGAACAGCGAGTTGTCACTCTTGCCGGGGACCTCATCTCTGCTCGGCGGCACGGCCTGCCAAGCTCGTGGCATGTGAGCGAATTTTGGCCGTTTGATCGTAAGAATGTGCAAGGCGCCAGCGGCCTCGCTGTGCTGCACATGTAAATGCCGTCGTCATTCATCACGAGCACGAGAGGAGCGTCATAGATTGGAACTGGACTTCATCAACCATCACACTTGAAGCACCTGTCAAGTGGTTACATGGACAAACAAATGTGCACCAGCCACAGCCCACAGCCCATAGTGGTTTTTCTTGAACCTAATGTTTTCTTGTAACTTTTCATGTTTTCTATAGATTATCAAACACAACGCGAATATGGAATGTGGGGTTTTGTGAGGGAAGGATGCTTGGGGAGGGGGAAAGAAGAAGAACAGGAGAAGATACGGTAGGAGTACTTGAATTAAAACTGAATATCTGTTACAATTTTCATCATGCCCTCAACTCACTCTCACTCGCAGTACATATAGCAGACTAAGCCTTCCAGTCTGGGACGTTGTAGAGTGGGTTGGGCCTGCGGACTCTCTTGGGCCGAGTAGGAGGAGTAGCAGCGGGCAAGCCGGACGGCGAGCCTGATGGAGCCGCTTCTTCAGAGTCGGAGTGGTTCAGGTTGCTGACATTCCCCTTCCCTTTGGAACCAGCATGTCCCCAGGCCGGCGCGCGTGGGAACTGCTGGCGCAGCGCGGTCAGGGGCTCCCAGGTCGCGAGCTCGGGTGGCAATTAAGACCACTGGATCAAGCCTTGCTCCACAGGCTGATCACCAGATGACCAGCGGCGATGAAGCACACGAACAGGAACCTGAAATGGCAGTAAGTCAGTAGGCAGGGCGGCGGATACCTGCTGGGATCCCGGTGACAGCTTCAGTTGTGAGACATGAAACACCGGGTGAATGGTAGCGCCCGGTGGCAGCTCCAGCTTGTATGCCACAGAACCGAGCTTAGCGATGATCTTGTATGGCCCAAAGAAACGGAAGCAGAGCTTGTTGTTTGAACGGCGGACCAAGGAGAACCGAGCTTACTGCAACCTTAGGTTGAAGCTTGAGGTAAACCATGTCGCCCACAGCGAATGAGCGCTCACACCGGCCTTTATCTGCTTGCTTCTTCATCCGGTCTTTTGCTCTTTGTAGGTGCTGCTGGGGCGGATCTACAGTAGTAGCATGGGGGTACAGCTGTCCCCCCCAAAATTTCTGAAAAAAAAAATCTTAAGTATATATATTCTTTAATATCTTGTATATGTATAATACTCTTTCTAGGCCCAGCTGCAGCCCATTTGGAAACGTGTTGCAGCCCATTTCGCAAACATAACGACTCCATAATAAGCACCTTGCCGAAACAGCGAAGAAATGACGAGGCACTTATTTACAACTCTCCTTCCTCGTCCGTCTGCGGATGGTAGGAGGAGCTAAGACGCAGAGTGGAGCCAGCCATTTTGAATAGCAACTGCCAAAAGGAGCTTGTGATGATCTTGTCACGATCACTGATGATAGACTTGGGCAGGCCGTGAAGACGAAACACCTGATCCATGAACAACTTACACGACTGTTGCTGCTGCCAAATTGACAAGTTGAAAGGGAAAAATTCAATCTTGTTCTAAGGTGATCGACGACGATCAATCATTTTTTTGGAATACCCATCAATAATGAGTTCTAGTCCACGGAAGTCCTCTTCTAATTTGACCGATTATTGCAGAGGGCGGAACATCAAGGATCAAGTAGCATGAAGAGGAATAACAATCTTGCATCTCTATGGAATGCTCATGCTCTGGAAACAGAAAGCACAAAAGGTGTCTTCTTCCACTCCAAATCAACTAATTATTCATGATCAGGCAAGTAGGACCTAAAATTCCTTGTGAGGAAGAAATACATGAGACACAGGAGATGGAAGATCAAGAAGCAAGACCTGAAAATCCTAGTGACGAAGAAATACATGAGGAACAAGAGCCAAGAGAGGGAATTTATGATGTTGATCATCTTCCCCATGTGATCGGTGGAGAGGATCCCCATCATCCAATAGGCGCGCCAATGAGCAAGATGCAGTAGAGAAGAGGATATATTGCAAAAGGGCCATCCAACCAAGGACATATAATTTTCCACAATGACAAATTGGTGGTAAGACCGCTTTCCGGGTTAGATGGTTTGACAAGTATGATTGGCTTGAGTGCGATACAAAAGGATGTACTGAAGCCCAAGCTTTGTTTGTTATTTGTTTGCTGCCAGGCGGTATGGAGGCGCTAATTATGTTGTGAGTGATGCTTTTGTGAATAGTGGGTTTAGAAAATTCTGCTTGCAGCAAAACTTGACTTGCATGTTGGAAGCATTACAAGCACCACAATGAAGCTCTTGAGAAATTTACTAATTTCATTAGGCCAAGAGCATCAAACTGAAGTACTTACATTGCACACCACTAAGAAAAAGTTAAATATAAGCCCGTAACCTACTCAATTGGTTGTTTGATGTGAAACGGGACTGTGAAGTCGGGCAGAGCCAAGACGGGACATGATGAAAGTGACACATCTAGCAATATGCAGTAGAATTTTAAGGAACTCCAGAAAATGGTTGGGTGAAATGTTTGAAGATGTTAGAAAGGTTTTGCCATGACGAATGCTCCCAAGAATTGTCGATAGTTGCCCATTCCATACAAGCCTCAGATATCATGGACGGACTGAGCCAACAAACTAGCAAACTTATTATTGAAGATCTTAGAGATGACTACTTTTCTATACTTGGCCGATGAATCTAGTGATGTTTACCAAAAGGGCACTTTAGCTTTTCTTTGCATAAGGTATGTTGACAAAAACGAGAATACCTGAGAAAGATTCCTTGGTATTGTTCATGTTCCGGATACTACTTCTTCAACACTAAAAGATGCAATAGTGTCTCTTCTTATGGAGCACAAATTGACATTATCTAAATGTCGTGGTCAAGGATATGATGGAGCTAGTAATATGAAGGGGAATTCAATGAGGCCATGAAAACAAAAATCATGGACGAATCTCATGAGTCAAACATACTATCTTGTATTCCTGCTTTTGCACCAACTCCAATTGACTCTTGTTGTTTGTTGCCAAACAAAATGATGAGCCTGAGACAACTTTTTGATCAACTGATCAAATATTTTGAATGTTGTTGGATTTCTTGTAGAAAGCATCACATGCTTAGAAAAGACACAGAACTGGAGGTTTTGAAGCTTTAGAATAGGGTGAAATTGGTGCAGGACAAGGTTTAAATCAAGAGATGGATCTGGATAGGCCTGGGGAGAGCATCTCTGGGAACCTCACTACAAGACTATTTCTTAAGTATTATTGCTATGTATCCCACACTCCGGAAAGTTCTTGGGAAGATCTCAAAAGATAAATCTCAATCTAAGGGTATAAAAGCTCAAAATTGCTTGTGAGATTGAGTCATTTGACTTTATATTCATGAGCACACGTTGGATAGCGGACCATATTTGGATATCAGATGAGTTATGCAAGGCTTTGCAAAAAAGGATCAAGACATTATTAATGCTATTGAACTTGTTGAGATGACTAAGTTCCATTTGCAAGTGCCCCTGAGAGGACAATGAATGGGAAACCTTTACGAAGAATGTCACATCTTTTTGTGTTAAACATCGAGTCAAGGTTCAACGATATGGATGGTTTTTATGACAAGTTGGGGAGACCAAAACGTTACTTTGTGAAAGTAAAGAATCTTCACCAAGGTTCCATGTTGAAATGTTTCTAAGTGTCTGATTGATATGCAACTCCAAGAGCTCAATGAACAGGTTTGATAATATATCTTGCTTATTATTTTATTACTGAGGCATTTTTTGATTTTTTCTTTCGTAATAATTTATTTTCTCCTGAATCAAGCAATACCTGCACAGGGTTTGATGAAGTTAATCTGAGAGCTTCTTGTTTGCCGAGATGCTAAACCCCAGACAATTCACCGACTTTGAAATTGATAAAGATAAACTTATGAAACTTGCAAAGTTTTATCAGAGCAAGATTTTAAATCATCTGATTTGGTCCAACTTTCCTCGACAGCATTAATATGTTTATTGTTGATGGTCCTGAAACGACACAAGGTTTCAACAAGTGAAGAATCTTAATGAGCTACCTATCAAACTAGTTGAGACAAAGAAGCATGATCGCTTTTAAACATGTTTATTTATTGAAGTGGAAATTGGTCCTCATCCTTTCCCGCCACGGTGGTGGTGCAAGTGTTGAGAGAGTCTTTTAGGAGGTAGGAATGAACTATGTGAGAAGACCAAGCACCGTGAATAAGATGGGTGATCAATACTTAAATGATTGTTTGGTCACATTTGTTGAGCGTGACCTTTTTCCAGTGTAAGCAATGAAGATATCATTAAATGCTTTCAAGCCATGCCCTGAACTATTCCCTGCCTGAAGCTCCCTGCTTGGAAACTTGTATTAGTATATTAGAATTATGGAAAAGTTGAAAACATGTAACTTATCACAACTATTTTATCATGTTTTAGTGATCTAGTTATGTGCAAATGTCCATGTTACATTGACTATATCGCAGCAAAAACAAGCTCTCATGATTGAAATCCTAAATAAATCTCCCATGTTGAATAAGGTTTTTATCTGCAAGTCGATCGGCCATCCAAGACATGCAGAGATAATGGGAAGCAAAGAGAGATTCCACATCAATTCCCAATTGGTGAGGTGGGTGACATGCTAGAGAACCTCAAAAATTAACAAGAGCTTTGTGGAAGGTGGTGTTGTACAATGATCCACTCATGGCATCCAACAATCTTTGTGAACACAAACCATGGGTAAAGTGCACAATGAAGCAAATTTTTACCCTAGATAACTTGTCTAAGCGTCTACTGGATGGTAGGAGGAGCTTGTCCAAGTCGAAGCCACCATTTGATCAATAGCCTCCCGCCAAAAGGAGCTTGTGATGATCAAATCACGATAATTGAGCGATGATAACTTGTGCAATCGTGAAAATAAACACACGATCCATGAACAACAATATTGAAAAATTAAGCTGTGCTGTGAATGGATGTTTGAGTGGGAGGAAGTGTGCAAACTTGGAGAAGGTGTCTTCGAAACCAAGATGGCGTTTGAAACTTTAGGACAAGGGTTAGCCTTCCACAAAGTCCATTGAAATAATCTCCCCAGAAACGAAATATTACAACCGCTTTGTGCGCGGAGGTTGGAGCAAACCTATGCAGGTGGTCCAAGATTGCTGCGGGCTTAACTGGGAGAACAGACAATGAGATCAAGAACCGCTGGACACGGACTTCATCAAGAAGAAGCCCATCAAGATGGGCATCGACCCGGCCACGCACCGATGATAAATTCCAAGGCAGCGAGTGACACCAACAAGTTTACGTGATGGGCCTACATCACCAATCGCTAGCGACTTGTTGGAGCTGAGCCAAATGACAGCCTTTGTGGCGGATTACACCATTGAGCAATGTGAAGAGCAGGTGGCCAGAGTCAGGCACCAACGGCTGTGATCAAGACCCTGAATAGATCTGGAGAATTGGAGGATCAGAGACTTGTACCTGTCGATGGATGAGCCATGGCTGAATTTTGTTTCAGAGGACAATGCCATCAATTGTCGAGGGATGTTGCCGTGGGACAAGGCACAACAGACTGGCTATGGTCAAGACTTTGGCATGTACAGCTCTCGAACTCAGTCGACAATTCAATGCCCGCCTCAAATGGAGAATACTTCTAAAGACCGGAGAAAGACTGCCAATCAAATTCAAGGAGTCAAACTTTGATGATCGGTGTGAATGAAAAAGCTCGCAGTATAGAAAATAGATACAATACGCACAATAAGACGACCATTAAGGTGGAGAGGTATTCTTTCTCATAGACAGTGAGACCTTGATTCCGAGAGCTAAGAGGCTTTTCGATGTATGCAACCTAATGTTTCTCGGCGATGAAGAAGCTGAAGAACCAGATTCAAATGCTGAATCATGCAAGGCGGTCTCAATGTGAAAGTTAGGGGTGTGAAGTCTGTGACAGAGCCAAGCTCAGCAGGTTACATGATAAAGTATCCTTGATTTTCTGTGAAGGCTGTGCTCTGAGCAGAGCAGCAGCGAGGTATATCTCTGATATCTCCTTTTGCTGTCCCGGTGCAAGGGTTTTGCCATGACAGTCAAGTTCTTGGCAAGGTTATGATAGTGACTCACCATCCTTCCAAAAGCCTCAAGCTCACGGATCCTTCCAACATCAGATTCAACCACAAAGATGGACCTTTGAAGTGCATAGATAGACAAGTGTACTAATAACATGACCGAGGTATGAGATAGTATGAAGAGCAAACCGGCACTTTGACCTTTTCAATTTCCAGGCCTATCTAGCCAGCTGTTTCGAGAATACTAATGCTGTGTGGTGGACATCTCCTCAACCTTATGTAAAAAGCACAGCAAAATTCAATCAAAAATGAAAGGAGCAGATCTCAGCTTTCAAGCCAGGTGAAAGGTTGCGTTTATAGTCCAAATCCTCTTAGAAATGCAATTCAACTATCAAAATGTTCTCATCTCTAAGGGTTGACAGAACTAGAAAATATTTCTTCTTTCAGTCTAAAAGGCTGTCTTGTACTCCTCGCCCTTGCGGAGCAGAATTTGGTGGAAAACATCAAGTTTTCAAAAACCAACGTAGACTGACCTGAGACAACTCGCACATCAAGCCCGATCAAAGTGAATAAGCTTGGATATTTAAAAATAAGTCAAAGCGTTGAGGTGCAATTTGAAATGTAATAGGTCATCATGGTAGGTGCCATCCTTCTTTTTAACGAGCAACACCGGTGATGAAAATGGTTTTGTAACATTCAAATCAAGTTGAGGACAAGGCATCTTGAATTCCAGTTGATCTCATCTTTAAGCAACTAGCTGATAGAAGGAAAATGAAAATATTAAGAAGAGAAAATTAAAGGTATAGTCATGATCAGAACTTGCAGTGTGAATTTCTTCAGGAGGTAGGGGCTGTGGCAAGAGATTATGCTCCAATTCATCGCTAGCACATGTTGGAATCCAGCGGAACTAGGTCTTGATCAAGGATGGAGGCCCCACTCGAGCCGTCCTACACACTTGAACCTGTTCTGTTGTGACGAATGCTGCTATCCAGTACTGTACCCAAGCTACTAGGAGTAGTATTCAGTTTGGAGTATTAATTTGGCAGTCATCAATTGATGGTTTACATCATCCAACTATAACCTTTGGGCTATGGTCTTCTATCCTATCCATGCCAACCACAATATCAAAGGATGACAAGTTGAAAACAGTATTGCCGCAGGTAAATGGAAAAAAAAACCATCCAGGCTGGTGCTCAAGGAATAATAATGTCAGCGTGAAGAGCTCAAGACTCCTCCAATTTCATCTCCTGAGATCTACTAAGAACACACACAAAGCGGCAGCTAGCTAGCACCAACCACTAGGCTGTTCAATGATTCATTCGGAAAAGATGATCTCATCGCTGCAATCAACATCTTCAACACAGAGCTCTACTGAAGGTTCCTGGCCTCCCGAATTGTTCGAGATGAACGGCACCCAAATATCCCAAATACTCCGGATCCAACACCGACTTGGAAATAGCGAGGAAGAGAACCCTAAAATAATGTCCGGAGTTGAAGGGAGAGAAGGGAGAGCGAGGAATCACCGGCTCAAGAGAATGAAGGGGAAGGATAGCCTCGACGTCGATGAAGAATCTCGAGCACGATGGTCCTTTAACCACTTGGCGTTGCACTTGAAGCACTCGTGGAGCCTCACGGCGATAGTTCTCGCATCGCGTCCTTCAACGCCGCATCATTGGACGATCCGGAGGTTGGCGTTGAAGTGGCTTTGTTAGAGCCGTGGAGGAGGAATGGCAACCTGGCCCCGCCGTTCTTGGTCGGGCCGTATCTAACGAACGATCAATCCTAGCCCGAGGAGGTAGGAGCGCCTTGGGAGCAGAAGACCAATCACCGTGATGTGGGCTCTAGACTAAAAGGGTTAAATAGTTCTTTCTAAAATTTAATCACGTCAGCTACTCAATACAAGTGCGGAATTAAAACTATCGGCCTAACTAAGACTACACCCCTCTATTTAAGTTATCAAACACCTTAAAAAAATCCTAAATAAACAACTAAGATGTCAGGCTAGCTAGAACTCACCTAACCAATCTAGCTTGTAAGGTCACACAAACCAATACAACTAGTACTTCATACAACCGAGGGAGCACCTACACAATCTAGTAAGCAAAAACACGAAGCCACCTAAGCTTACTAGCAACATCCAATAACAAAGCTACACAAGCCAAATTAGAGAGCACAAATTACTTAGCTACACAAACTAAGCAATGTGACTAACAACGTTACTAAAACCAAATGAGCCACTCAAGGGAGCTACTTCTTATGCTACACAAGCAAGAAGATAACTAGTAAGCTACTAAAGCTAAACTAGTCACAAGAGCAACTATATAAGCACAATGTATATAAAAGTAATACACGCTTGTGTTTCGCGGAATGCAATCCACCGAGAAGATAATGAAGACAATGTTGACACGGTAATTTTCTCCTGAGGTTCACTTGGTTGCCACCAAGCTACGTCCTCATTGTGTCGACCGCTCACTTGGTGGTTCGGCGGCTAATTGACATCACCCGCCAAGCCCGCATGATGGGCACCGCACAAACCTACCCCAAAAGTGAGGGTAGCTCAATGACACGCTTAACTAGAGTTGCTCTTCACGATCCCCACGGGGTGAGCACAACCCCCCTCACAAATTCTCCTTCAGAGCACCGCACAATCTTGAACATTTTGGAAAGCTTATTCAGAGGGCTATACAACCTACTTGCATATTTAATCCAAAGCACAATGGATCAATGTAGAATTCCAAATCATGAGCCATTCTATAGTTCGTGAGTACACCGAAAAATCTCTCTTCTCCAAGTTGATCCAATTCAACTCCAATAACTTCTCCTTTGTAAATATGCCAACACCACCAAGTGTACACCATCAAGTGCAAGTGTGTTAGCATTTTCACAAAATATTTTTCAAATGATTAGTCACTCAATTCATCATGCCACTCGATCCTAGCAACGTCGCAAAGTTAGATCACTCAAGTGGCACTAGATGACCGATATGCAAACAAGTTTGCCTCTCTTGATAGTTCGGCCATCTATCATAAACCCGGTCATCAACTTCTCTATACGCCTATGACTAGTGAAATGAAATGTCGTAGGTTATATCTTTGTCTTGCGCATTCCATTCCATCTCCTCTATTGTTGATGCAACACATGCACCAATCAATCACCAAATAATATGATTCACTTCATATCATCACATGACCGTATTGGTTCATCGATTTTGACTTCACCTGCTCTTCACCGTTGCTTCGGTCCATCGGCATCAAGTCATCACTCAACTTGCCCTTCACACTTGCAACCGGTCCATCGAGCCAAGTCTTGTCTTGATCTTCTCCACCTTGATCATATGACTCTATGTCATGTCTCATATGCAATAAGTTCCTTCATCACATGTGTGAGCTTTGCAACATCTCCAAGTCATTTTACCTTCATGGCAAAGGTTGCTCACACATGATGTATCTGTGGACTAATCACTTGTGTATCTCACATTAAACACAATTAGTCCACCTAGGTTGTCACTTAATTACCAAAATCAAACAAGAACCTTTCAGCTCCAGGTGGGCGATATAGCACCCGCTTCCTCCTGCAACATTGCGATAGCACAAGCAGTATCCAAGTCGGGTGGCCGCATAACAAGCACAATAGACTTGATATCTAGGCAGAGACCATCTATGAACTGCATAGTGAAATACATGGGGTCGGTATTGGAAGAATAAGTAGTGAGTTGATCAACCAATTCGGTGAATTGGGTGATATATTCAGTGACTGTGGAAGTTTGGTGAACGGAAAAGAGTTGGTAGATCAGGAGCTCTTTCTAATCACGGCCAAAGCAGTCATGCAACATATGGCAGAAGGATGGCTAATTGAGGGTAGGGAGCTGTGGCGTAAGGGATTGGAACCACAAAGCGGCTGGGCCATCAAGGTGCATCTTGGTGACCGAGAGCCAGAGCGACTCCGTGATCGCAAACATGGCAAAGTACTTCTCACTGCGAGATTGCCAGAGGTGTGGGTTCTCACTGTTGAAACGAGGAAAATCGAGTTTAGGCATGCGGCCCGTGGTGGTGGGGTAAGCGACAATGGCAGCAGGAGCGGGTAATGCGGCAATGGTAGTAGGAGCGGGTAATGCGGCGGCAGCAGCAGTGAGCGGTGGAGGGCAAGGTTGAAGCATAGGAGGTGGGCAAGGTTGCAACGTCTCTAGATCAGCTAGGCGTTGCTCGAAGGTAGGGTCGATGATGGTGACGTCAGACTCAAGGGCACCGAGGCGCTGGTTGAGGATGGAGTCATGAGCCTTGCGCGTGGAGTCCAGGTCGAAGAACCATCGCTCCCACTTTGTGTCCTGCTCATCGAAGCACATACGCATCTCCTCCTTCGAGCACTTGATCTCCTCTAGGATGAGCTTGAAGTTTGGATCCATGGCTCCCTAGGCACGTTGGAGTCGAGTGTAGTGCCATGAGGTGGATCCGAGGCCAGAATCGGGGAAGGAAGCCGATACCAATTGTGAAGAAAGGATGCTTGGGAAGGGGGAATGGAGAAGAACAGGAGAAGATACGGTAGGAGGAGTACTTGAATTAAAACTGAATATCCGTTACAATTTTCATCATGCCCTCAACTCACTCTCACTCGTAGTACATATAGCAGACTAAGCCTTCCAGTCTGGGTTGTTGTAGAATGGGTTGGGCCTATGGACTCTCTTGGGCTGAGTAGGAGGAGGAGCAGCGGGCGAGCCAGACGACAAGCCTAATGGAGCCACTTCTTCAGAGTCAGAGTGGTTTAGGTTACTGATAGGTTTTCCTAGCTCTTTCCTCATATATAAACCATGTTATTGTGCAGATTGTATTATCTAAGGGTCCGTTTGGATGTTGACATTGAAATTGGGTCAACAGAATTGGCTTTCCAAATAAATACCATGTTGAAAATGGTATTGGACAGTGATTCCATTTCTAGACGTTTGGATTTAGTAAATTAGTCTAGGAAATGGAACGTCCTCTAGCTTCATTTTCCTTATGGCCTGTGAGCCACGTCTCTTCACCTACCAACAAACATGGACACTCCAAGAGTCAACGTGCCCCACTCTTTCAACACGCGCAAATCCATAGGCCGGTGAGCTCAGCCCAAGCACTCGTCGGAGCCCCTTCGTCTCTATGTGCCGTGAGCTCATGGAGCCTCCACCTGCCGACGAGCTCTACCCTTTCACGCCTAGATGAAAGCTCTAGTTTGGTTTTGGTGAATTGATGAAACTCTAAGTGCTAACCTAGTTTATCAAAGTGAGCATGAGATAGGTAGCACTATTCAAAGTGTGGAGCAACGGTGAAGATCATGATGATGGTGATGCCATGGTGATGATCAAGTGCTTGGACTTCGAAAAGAAGAAAGAGAAAAACAAAAAGCTCAAGGCAAAAGTGAAACTTGATAGGAGCTTTTTGGTTTGGTGATCAAGACACTTAGTGAGCGTGATCACATTTAGGATCAATAGTCGTACTATAAAGAGAGGTGAAACTCGTATCAAAATGCGGTTATCAAAGTGCCACTAGATGCTCTAACTCATTGCATATGCATTTAGATCTAATAGAGTGCTAACACCCTTAAAAATATTTGTAAAAAATGCTAACACACGTGTACAAGGTGATACACTTGGTGGTTGGCACATTTGAACAAGGGTAGAGAAGTTAGTGAAGTGAAGGAGGTGTTTTTCACTATCAAACAGTGACTGGATGCTGAGTTCAAAGTGACCGGACTCAGAGTTTCAGCGTCCGGTCAATTATAAAATCGTTGGCGCGCTCAGGCTCGGTCTGGTGGTTGACCGAACGCTGCACAGTCTTTGTGACCGGATGTGCATGGCCTATGTCCGATCACAGGTGACGTACGCTAACGTCAGTCGCTCAGTTTGGCTTGCAGAGGAGAAGAACTGATCGGACGCTGGGTTGGGTCTGGTCGAGGTGCATCTAACGCATCCGATTGTGTTTGGGCAGCTCTGGATCGTCTTTGGAAATGACCTAACACTAGGTTGTCGTAGGGAGTAGCGCGTCTGATCGTGTCTTGGTCATGGCGCGCGAGCACGAGCTCTGCTGCTGATCGGCGCGTTCGGTCATGTGACGGGCGCGTCCGGTATTGACTTAACCGCGCAGGCGTCGAAAGATAGCCATTGGAGATCAGTGGTTGAGGTTAAATGTTTGGCGACACATGCCAGCAATCAGGTGACCGGACGTTGGTGGTGTGCGTCCGGTTGATCTGACCGGCATGTCCGGTCACCCCGAGAAGTGTGCAGTGAGGAGCCCAATAGCTCTATTTCGATGGGGCCTCTATTTAAGCCTTTTGGCCGGTTCTAGCTCAGTCTCTTGGCCATTTGCATTGACATAGCAACCTTGTGAGTTTAGCCAAAGCCCTCCCACTCATCTCTAGCATAGATTCATCATCTTTGTGAGATTGGGAGTGAATCCAAGTGTATTGCTTGAGTGATTGCATCTAGAGGCATTTGGTGTTCGTGTTTCAGTACGGGTTTCATTTGTTACTCTTGGTGGTTGCCGCCACCTAGACGGCTTGGCGCAGCTGAAAGGTCCTTGTTGGTTTTGGTAATTGAGTGACAACCTAGGTGGACTAATTGTGTTTATGTGAGATACACAGGTGATTAGTCCACAGGTACATGTATGTGAGCAACATATGCCATGAAGGTGAAAATGGCTTAGAGATGTTGCAAAGCTCACACGTGATGATGAAGGAGCTTATTCACATGAGACATGACATTGAGTCATGTGATCAAGGTGGAGAAGATCAAGACAAGACTTGGCTTGATGGATTAAGCGTGAAGGGGCTTTGGAGTGATGGACCAGCGTGGCGGTGAAGCTTGAGCAAGACTTTTTCGATGGCAGCAGCGGTGAAGGGCAAGTGAAGTCAAGATCGATGAACCAATATGATCACGTGATGATATGAAGTGGATCATATCATTGTTGATAGTGTTGGTGCATGTGTTGCATCGACATTGGAGGAGATGGAATGGAATGGAATGCGCAAGGCAAAGGTATAACCTAGGGCATTTCATTTCACCGGTCATAGGTGTGTTTAGGATAGATGGCCGTGTTATCAAGAGGGGCAAACTTGTTGCATATCG
This sequence comes from Miscanthus lutarioriparius, assembly GCA_904845875.1. Taxonomy (NCBI): domain Eukaryota; kingdom Viridiplantae; phylum Streptophyta; class Magnoliopsida; order Poales; family Poaceae; genus Miscanthus; species Miscanthus lutarioriparius. The sequence goes on from CAJGYO010000008.1 coordinate 11,513,156, forward strand.
GTCATCCTAGTGCCACTGCATATCGGTGATGCTAACTTTGATCTAACTTTGTCACTAGGATCGAGTGGTGGCAAGTTGAGTGGCTAACATCCTTTGGGAAATGATTGTGAAAATGCTAACACACATACACATGGTGGTGTACACTTGGTGGTGTTGGCACATTTACAAAGGAGGTGGTGTTTGCGAGGGTGAGATGGGTTTGGGTCCTCTCTCTCTCCTCCCGCCTCATAAGCTCGGCGAGATTTGGCGCTTTCGGGAAAATAGAATGCCTATTTTCTATTGCGCCGGATGCAAGTTCTTGTGGTTAGCACATTGGAGCAAGGGTGATGAAGTTAGAAGTGAAAACAAGTTAGTCGCATGAAGATCTTTGGCGTCGGTCAACCGACCCAACTGGCAGTGCGTCCGGTCGCCGACGACGATGACGAGACGCAGAAAGCGGAGTGCTGCGTCCGATTATGTGACCGACGACGCGTCCGGCCGAGGTCGGCAGACCTCATCGGAACGACCAGACGGCCTTTGGGATTTTTTGTGTCCGGTCAAGTCGTGGAACCGGTGGCGTGGCGATTGGAAGCGGACACGTGGCGTCTGGGGGTGACGGACGAAGGTCCGGTCAGGTCCGGCCGTCAACACGACCGGAGCGCGTAGCTGCCATAAATGAAGGGGTAGCGGCTAGTTTAGCTCTTGGGGCTATAAATAGAAGTGGCCCTCGGCCATGGGGAGTCTGCATGAGCACCTCAAAGGACTTAGTGTCCATGCTTGTGAGTGCTTGAGGTTGGCCCTCCATCACATATATACTTGATAGTGATCATCTTGGATTGTGTGAGTGGCGATTCTGGTCGCAGTGAGATTGTGCGAGTTGCATCGAGTGGCACTAGGTGATCGAGTGGCACGAGAGCGGTGGTGCTTGTTACTCTTGGAGGTTGCCACCTCCTAGCGGCCAGTGGTGGTCTCCGTCGAAGCGCCGCAAGAAGCTTGTCTTGGCGCTCGGAGAAGTGCTTGTAAGGGGCATTGTGCTTTCGCATGGAGTGAGCAACTTTAGTAAATCATTGAGCTACCCTCACTCAAGGGGTAGGTTCTTGCGGTGCGGTGACGTGCGGGCTTAGCGGGTGATCTTGATTAGCCGCGAACCACCAAGTGAGCGGTCGACACAACGGGGACTAGCGTTTGGCAACACGTGAACCTCGGAGAAAAATCATCGTGTCAACCTTGTTCTTCCCGTTGGTTTGCATCCCCATTACACGAGCTTGCAATTACTTTTATACATATTAAGCTTGTGTAGTTGCTTTTGTAATTAGATAGCTTGTGTAGCTTGCTAATTATCTTCTTACTTGTGTAGCATATAGAAGTAGCTCCTTTGGCTAATTTGGTTTTAGTAACCTTGTTAGTCACATTGCTTAGTTTGTGTAGCTAAGTATTTGCGCTCTCTAACCAGGCGTTGGTTGCCTTGTTATTGAGCATTGCTAGTGAGCTTAGTTAGCTTTGTGCTTTTGCTTACTAGCATGTGTAGGATTAGTTTTGAGTGGCATAGGTTTGTGTGACCTTGCTCCTAGAATTGTTTAGGAGAGCTCTAGCTAGCCCGGCACCTTAGTTGCTTTATTAGTATCTTTGCAAGGTGCTAGTGAACATATATAGAGGGTGTAGTCTTGGCTAGACCGATTGTTTTAATTCCGCATTTATATCGGTTGTTAGCCGAGATTAATTTTAGAAAAGACTATTCACCCCCCCTCTAGTGTATCTGACTTGAGATCATCGAGCGGAGGTTGATGATTGTGCTTCGATCATGGTGAGATCTTGATAGTCACTAGTGGAATGTGTATCTTGTGTTGGCTTGCTCGATTGCGGGTTTTAGTTAGCGCGTGAACCTCAAGTAGTGAATCAACACAACGAGGACTAGCTCATCGTTTAAGTGTCGGTAAAACATCTTTGCCATCATTGTAAGATTTCATTGTTGTTGATTGATTGATTAATCTTGTGATTTCAATCGGCTAGGCGGTATAATCATCACCCCCTCTTTAGCCATTTTAGAACTCTTTAGTTTCAGTTTTGAGATCTGTGTGTCGGGTCTAGTGGTTAGTGTGGCTCTTTAGTTAGCCTTTGAGAGTACACTAACTTAGTGTAGTGACTTAGCCTTTGTGTGCTTAGAGATCATAGTCACTAGAATTGTGGTAGGTGGCTTGCATTTTTAGTAGGCTAGGGCAACACTCGCTTCGTCGTTTAATTGTCTAACATCTTTGCTAAGTGTTGTTGTAGAAATTTTCAATAGGCTATTCACCTCCCTTTTAGCCATTAGAACCTTTCACCAGATCTGTCATGTACGCCTGAGCTCGTGGAGTCTCCACTGGCGGTGAGCAATCCACCAAGCCCTCCTGATAGGCTCTCATCATATTCCAAGCAATACCAAGCTCCGTAGGCCTGTATTGGGGATTTTCTTGTTTTGTGTTGTGAAAAATACCATGTGGAATTGTGAGTCAAATTCTAGACCCAATTCCAAAACATCCAAACGCGTGGTATTGAAGATATAAAATTCTAATTCCCTAATTCTAAGGTGAATACCAACATCCAAACGGGGTGTAAGTCATTTGTGAAAGTGAAAGTACGGGTGCAAATCCCTTGCTCCTAAAGTGGTATGGTTTTTGGTCAATCTTTCTCAATAGATTAATTATCTTCTCCTATTAATACCATAGCAAAGCAAAAGCTCTCCTGTCCGTTCACATAAATGAAATAATATTCTGCGGTTTTTCATGAGGGTCAATGGGTTTGTCGAGTGCAAAACCACCTTGGCCATAAAAAAAGATTGATTGATTGCCATCTAGTTATAGCAAATGCGATCCTTGTTTGGGTATATTGTGTGATTTTTGTGATTAGATCATAATATGATCATTGTGACTAACGTGTTTGACGAGCCAAAAGCCTGAGACATATGAGGATTGAACCAAACAAGTCCTAGCTAAAAGAAAATGTATGTGCTTCATCTGAAGAGGAAGAAAATATACACGCTTGACAAATGATCTAGAAGCAAAGAGTGTTAAATGGTCTGGTAATGAAGTTGATATACCATATGCTTACACGAAAGCAACATCTATAACAGTGTATGAGTTGAAGGCACAAGTGACTTGTACATGCTGTATATTTTTAGGGGCGAATCTAATGTTTCACGGGCCTTAGGGTGAATGAGACGCTATGAACCATTAAGACTAAATAATTTTCTTTATTTGATCTGTGACATGATAATAAAGCACATAACGGCACTACTAAGATCAGTTAACTTGCAAAATTGATTTGATTTTAAAAGACAATGTCGATAATATAATAAAATAGGATAATCTAAGAGTGAAATAAAACCAGTATGATTATTTGAAACAAGAATCAAACTCCAAAGGCAGATGCATTGTAATTCAACATATTGATACTCTCATTTTTCTCCCCCTCTTACCCGATAACCAATAAATGCTCTTAGACAACATTCTAACATCTAAAATTATAAAGCAAACTAATACCTAGAATTAGAATTATGAAACCCTAACAATTAACATGCTCAATAAGTAAGCAATGAATAATGAGAGATCAATTCACTAATTGCAAACAATCATCCGATTAGGTGTGAGATGGCGATGTCATTTGCTCAACCTAGGAGCCTAGGACCAGAGAAAGACTAGCGACGGAGCAGCCTGGAGACCGAGCACCAGTGAGCGAGTTGACCAAGGCATCAGGCAATTTGTGGGGGTGACAGTGGTCAAATGAGAGACCGTGCATAAAGAGCAAATGAGGCATGATGGCGCGATAGGAAATGAATGATTCATCGATTCTTACGAGCGCAATCCTATTTGTGCTTGCCAAGCAGAGGTCCAACCCACTTTGTGCCACCATCGAACTATCCCTCAACTTTGATGTTCCATTCTTGTGGTTGTTGGATCACTAGGCTTTGAGGCCTTCAATGCCAACGTATACATATATTGATGTATATCTAGGAATCAAGGACGATCTAAGCCCATTCTAACTGGGCCCTATGTGGTTGCACCTATGTCGTAGAGTTAAGCCTAGATATTAAGGTTTATGAATTGTACAAGATGGATGCTCACATGTTATATAGTATAATGACTAAAATGGGCTTGGGCATCCCATCTCTACATGTAGATGGTCTAACAACGAATATGTGCAACAATATGAAGGACGAGGAAATCCTTGCCTTGGTGGTTCAAATTTGTCAACTGACTTGTGCTGAGTGAAGGCAAGAAACTTGGGCAAGGATGAGGACATCATTGCTCTGGTGGGTCAAACTCTAAAGTGTACACCATAACAATTATCGAGAGGGAGGTGCCATTTGTGACACTTGCCTTGCAGCTTGTAGGTTGTGCATTGTGCCACATCCGGTTCTAGGAATGTTCAAGAGTTGTGATTTGAAGAGGCTTGTTAGTCAAAAGTAATAATCTTAGTGATTGCTTTCAGGTGGACTAGGATGGTGTTTTGTCATTGGTACCACTTAATAAATCCTTGTTATGAGTTTGCGCTCTCTTCGTCATGTTTTTTATTTACCATATTTATATTCTTACATTTATGTAGTTGGTAAGACATTACACAAGGCTGCAAAACCTCTTTTGTGGTAGAAATAGTCACACTAGAATACTAGATAAATCTCAGTGCACCTCTATACAAAAATGTTTTATGTTTATCTTGTGCACGTTTTCAGCTGGAGCAAGGTAGTTTAAAGTGACATAATTCACCTTTGGTCTTCTTAGGGTAGAGGCAACATTTTTTCTTATAGTAACCATGCGTTATTTCTTAAAAAAAACAATGCATGCAAATATGCTTACATACATGAAAAATATTGAGTGCAATCCTCTACTTGGTGGAAACGTAAGAACCCTTTAGAAATTGGCCTATGGCACCCATTAGAAATTGACCCAGTAGATATTGAGGTGGATAGAGACACAAGCAGATCATCACTACTGAGCATGATAACTCATCTTTTATTACCTACACAGTTGCGATACTATTGGATCATGGGATTATTAAAATGTAGGAATAGATAAAACACATGACTTGAGAGCCTATATGAAATTGAAATCCAACAAAAATCTGGAATGCAGAGGTAAAAAAGAAGCATTTGGATGGTATAGAGAGAAAAATATAGGAATCTTAAGACAAAGGAAAGAAAACACATGGACACTGGGCCTCATGCTTACTTTCCTCCAAAATTCCTATGATAATACCGATTTCATAAGAATTTGTAGGATTCTAGTTCTTTGTTCCGAAGTATCATAGATTTTTTATATGAATCGAATCCAGTAAAATTCAGCTATTTCTCCTATAATCCAAAATAGACAATTTTTAGAAAATACAATCCAAAGTAGACCAATATGAATCTAACATCCTAAATAGCTAAGTAGCAAGTATCAAATAATTTGTGAAACACGAAAAGCTTAGTGTAGCTAGGCCTAACTAAGGCACGAGGCTTGAATCATACAGTTACTTAAGAATTTGAAACTAGATCCTATCATGGATCCATTTGGAGTCTGTTTGGCATAGCTTATCAACAGCTTCGTGAGATTTTTTAAGCTATTTATTTTTCTTTCAAACAATTTTTTTTTCAAAATAGCTTAATGGTTCAATCTATTTTCTCTCTCCTCTCACATAGGAATGAGTCGGGATGAAGCTGGAAAAATATCTTTTGCCTGCTTCACCTGCACTGGTGGGACCCAGTGTGGAAAAAGGACTGGTATTGCCCACGCAGAGAGAGAGCGCACGCTCGGGGAGGGAGCGCGCATGGCCGCCCATTGCATGTGTGTGGTATTCGTAAAGACGTGATTCAACAGGGGCGCGTGCACAGGGCAGCCAGCCGGCGTCGTCGTCGCATGGCGGACGCCGGGATCTTTCGCCAGGGAGTGCGGCACGGCCGGCCGTGCACACGCAGGCGCAGCCGTGGTCCCGCAACTAGCGTGGCCGCCGGGGTGCAGTTGCTGCAGCTTCCAGGACACACGTGGGTACCCGGCGCAGCTGCCGTGGAGCACCGCCGTCGGGCGCGGCTGCAGATGTCGCCGGACGCAGGGGATGCAGCCTGAATGCGGATGGACGCCAGGACTCGCGAAGAAGACGTGCGGAAGAAAAAACAAAGGGCCGTATGGAGGAAAACCAAGAGAGCCATGAGAAAAAAATAGAAAAAAGAAAAACAATTAAAGTCATTTTATTCCTTTTGTCTCTCTTATGAAGCTGTTTTGTCAAACAATTTTTCTGGAACAGTTTAGTTTCACCGAGAAAGCTACTTATGAAGCTATTTTTCAAAAAACAGCTTTAGCAGTGAAGTTGAGATATACCAATTGGGGCCTTATATGTTCCATTCCAGTGGTTCACTGTCACGTGAAAGCTAGGCTCAGACAAACCATAAAAATCTGATGACTCCAAAATTAGCATATGAAAACTAGCAATGTATTGTGGCCAGCAATTAGGGGTTTGACCCTACGGCTAGGCTCAATGGGTCTATTCGGCTGGTATTAAAAGCTGGCGGATAAGTCGGCTGAAACTGTTTTATTGTGAGGGAAAAATACTATAGAGTCTAGCTGATAAGTTCAAGCGAATAGGCCCAATGTTAAGTTGTCGATCCAATCTCCTTAATAACAAAGGGCCTGCTCGCTTGTCTGAATTTTGGAGGAATTTGGATGGTTTGGAGGAATGCTGGAGAAATTTATAAGAGAAAACACTGTTCCGAATGAAAAAATAAGCAGATCAAGCCGAATTTAAGAGCACGCGAACGGAGCCAAAGATTGTTAATCCAGTTTACGCTTTGAGATCCCCTTCCAACAGAACAGGGCACTGCCCAACAAAAAGAGCCGTTCTCATGGCTAGAATCGTCATTTCCTGTTGTTTGAATTCGAAACCGCATCCGAACGTGGAGTTGTCTGCAGCGCTGCATCTGGGGCCACCAGCCCACCACCACGGTTGATCGAGCAATGGATTTGTAAATCGACGGGGCAGATGCACCACGCGCATAGACCAGGTTCGTCGAGTCCTCACAGCTCGTTGCGGCCCCGTTTCTTGTTACTTGACACAGAACTTCTATACACTTAGTCCATACAGGCATACACCACCGGTCCCGTGTTCACACACACGACCATATAACTCCATTCAGTGATCGGTCCATAGACACGGTCTGCGTTAAGACTTGAGACTTTATAGAAGAGTATTATAGGCAGCCGCCGCAGCTCACGCGACGCCCTAGTTTTTCGAAATCCTCCGAGCGGGCGCTTCTCGCTCTCACCCGTTCGCCATTTCGCTCTCCTCTCTCTTCCTCCCCTCTCTCTCCTCGACGGGGCGATTGATCCCCAACCCTAGCTAAGCTCGCCGCATCCCTAACCCGCAATCCACTTGCAACTTGCCGTTGTATGTCGCAGGGCGTCGCCAATCCGGCCCGATCCGCCGGTTTGAGGTGAGTTTTTCCCCGCATTTTAATTTGGGGGGCGATTTTAGGGTATTCGCTGATGATTGTCTGATCAGCCTGGGAATTCGTGGTTAGGGTTCCGATGGAGACCTCGGAGACGGCGGCCGCGCATCCGCAGAAGGACAGCGTGAAGGTGGCCGTCAACATAAGGCCGCTCATCACGGTCGAGCTGCAGGAGGGCTGCACAGATTGCGTCACCGTCACGCCCGGTGAACCACAGGTACCGATTGTTGTGTCTGATTGGTTTGGTCTGCTGGTGGAAAACTTGATGTTTCCGGGACTTGGAATTTATGCGTTCATCAGCATGGCTTGTATAAAAATTTGGGTGGGCTGATCCACCAAGGGCTTACATAGGTGCTGAAGATCTCCAGTGGAGGATGCTCAGGACCATCGTATTTGCTCATTTCGTGACTCTTCTATAGTATTATATAATTTCGTTGTAGAAATTACAATATACTTGTTTAATCAGATTCTGAACGTATATAAGCTCAGCACATGCCTCTTTGCAAGGGTATACATTTTCGAAATGGTTTGTGAGTTCAGACAGATGATCATTTGTTTCTGTGATGTTTCAGGTTCAAATTGGGCCCCATGTCTTCACCTTTGATCATGTCTATGGCAGCTCGGGCCCTTCATCATCATTAGTATTTGAGCAATGCGTGCACCCCTTGATTGACGCATTGTTCAGCGGATACAATGCCACTGTTCTAGCGTATGGCCAGGTGCATTTCTTTTGTATGATGAAGTTGCCAGTGTTTTGTTATATGACTGTCATTTTGATGATTATTTGGTGAATTAAGTCGTTTTCCTTTGATTTGACAACTGTAGACTGGTTCTGGCAAGACATACACAATGGGTACTGACTACAGTGGTGAAGGCAACCGTGGAGGGATAATTCCTCAAGTTATGGATACAATATTTAGAAAAGTTGATACCTCAAAGGATGGCTCAGAGATTTTAATTAGAGTGTCTTTTATTGAGGTGAGGTACCTAGTGGCACTCGTCTCTTTCTTATTTGTACCAGTGGCTCTTAGCTTGTTATCATTCTGTGCTGTGCTGCTATGGATTTCAGATATTCAAGGAAGATGTTTTCGATTTGCTCGATGCAAATCAAGCTGCTGTAAGACTTGATGCAGGTTCTATGGCAAAAGCATCAGCGCCTGGCAGAGTGCCGATTCAAATTCGAGAGACTGCAACTGGAGGCATAACCCTTGCTGGTGTCACAGAGGCAGAGGTGAAGTCAAAAGAAGAAATGGCATCATATTTGACACGTGGGTCCTCGTCGCGTGCAACAGCAAGCACAAACATGAATAAGCAGTCGAGGTACGCTGTACATACATCATACATGTGTTTTCTTTCTGCAAGGACCATTAGTGCAGAGTACATTGCTGTTCTGTTTGTTCACTATATTTGTTGTGCATTCTAATAAAGTAATAACGTTCTTATTTGGACGGTGCTGCTTATCTGTAGTCGCTCTCATGCCATCTTTACAATATGCGTTGAACAAAAGAGAACATCTGGTACATCTGACAAGTCAGCCAGCAGTGATTATGATATAATATCATCAAAGTTTCACCTAGTTGATCTTGCTGGTTCTGAAAGGGCTAAACGTACTGGAGCAGATGGACTTAGGCTTAAAGAAGGTGATTGAGGCTCACCGAACGTTTGTACATGTTGGTTTAGTTCATCGGATAATTGTGCAACTAGTTATAAGATTGTTGTCTATTTCATGTCTACAGGGATACACATAAATAAAGGCCTTCTAGCTCTTGGCAATGTTATAAGTGCATTAGGTGACGAAAAGAAAAGGAAAGAAGGGGCATTTGTACCATACCGGGATAGCAAATTAACCCGTCTTCTACAGGTGAGAGCTCTTATGCTCATAGTAATGTAATGTTTCAGCACTTATTTCCATGCCAATTTAGTATTATATGTACACCTCATCATTTGAATTTCCTTATGATATATTATTTAGTGCCAGATTCATGGACTTATGGGCTGTATTTAGGCTTACAAATGCCTTTGTTTGTTGGATATGCATTTGGACTTGTCTCAAAACATAAATCGTTTTTGCAGGATTCTCTAGGAGGAAATAGCAAAACTGTCATGATTGGTAGGTCTATTTTTTTTCCAAGACATATCCTAGTCCTAGTGTTTGAGGCACTTAAATCATGCTTTGCTACTCTTTTCATGCAGCATGCATTAGCCCTGCTGATATAAATGCAGAAGAAACCATAAATACACTCAAATATGCCAATCGCGCACGGAACATTCAAAACAAAGCAGTGGTAAACCGTGATCCAGCTACAGCAGAGATGCAAAAATTGAGGAGCCAGCTGGAGCAGCTGCAAACTGAACTTTTGTTTTCCCGCAGTGGGAGTGCAGCGTTAGAAGAACTTCAGGTGGGTTTGTCTTGTCTTCACTGGCTGGCCCAACCAGTTGATTTTGTGACCTAATTTTGTTTCCTGTGTCTTTCAGTTGCTGCAGAAAAAGGTCTCTCTTCTTGAGCTAAAGAATTCTGAGCTTAACAATGAACTCAAGGAAAGGGAATTGTCATGTGAGCAGTTGGCAGAGTGGGCACGGGCTGCTCAGGTATCTATGAATCTATAACTTTTTTGTTCTGTTTGAAAGTGCTGGATTTGTGATGTTACATTTTCATTTCTCTTCCTTTAAAAAAAAACATTTTCATTTCTCTTAGCTCGATATATGCCTATGATCTCAGTCTTCTTGTGTAAAATTTCTCTATGGTAATCATATGCAATTAATTTATAGCGCAGGAACCAACCAGTTAGACATGAAAATCGCTTCTGACATATCACCTTAGAATGATAAATTTATTAAGGACTTCCATTTATTCAACTTTGACACAGTTGGAAAGGGATCAGTTGATGCTGAAGATTGAATCCGCGAGGAATGGAAAATCATGGGATGATATTGAAAATGCTGATAACGACCAAGTGAGTGTAACTACATCTATATGCCCTAAAAGGATTTATACTCACCATTTTATAGCATCTCACCACAACCTCTTTTGTTCTTATCAGGACATGGACCTCTTGAAGGGCTACATATCGAAAATACAGCAGTTGGAGAGTGAACTGATGCGGCAAAACTTCTCCAATGCTTGCAGACATGGCTTAAATGATCAGCTTGCCATGGAGCGGGACATTTTACTAAATGAATTGGGTTCTGGATGTGAAGTAGGAACACCTGATGCTTCAAGTAAGCCACTGAGACATTTCCTCAAATCACTTATAGTGAGAAGTAGCTTTCTTTTCAACAGTTGACCCTTTTCAGAATTATTCGGCTATGCTTACAATATTTTATTGTTTTTCCACATGATGATTAATTTAGATTTCACTTCTGAAGCTGAACCTTTACTTGGGAATATAGGTTGTGCTGTAGCTTGCTATCAAGATTGATGTTACTACATAAAACACTTGAAAGAAAAACATATTCTAGTTGATTATTTGTTTAATCATTTCCTGGAAAGATGTTAGAAATCAGCAACGAACATTACCGTTTCTGTATCACATTTTTATTCACCAAACTTGTTCCTAAAACTGACGAATATTTTTCCAGCCTAGACCACAACTGTCCTTTCCAAACTGTATATCAATAACTGTACTATCTTCAGGTGAAGTTGATGAAAAAGAAAAGGAGAGAGAACATTCATCCATGCAAGACCAACTTGACAAAGAGCTGCAGGAACTAGATAAACGACTTCAGCAAAAGGAGGTACTAGTCCCCTGTCTCTACTATTTTGACCTCTTTGTTTGTTAAGCCCTGCTAACACTAGCCCTACTGATGTAGTAATGTATCCTCAATCTGTTAGTCCATTATTTTGTGCCTTGATTCACCTTGTAGAGTATAATTATACCTCCTTTTCATGTTTCAAAAGGAAGAGATGAAACAATTTGTCAAGAGTGATACTTCTGTTCTCAAGCAACATTATGAAAAGAAGTTAAATGAGTTGGAGCAAGAAAAGAAAGCTTTTCAGGTTTTTACTAGCTTACCTTGCTGACACTATGCTCTTTTTTTTTTTCCTGACACGCTAGTAACACTATTCTTGTTTGTAGAAAGAAATAGAGAATCTTCGCCATGCATTAACCAATATATCTTCTTCTACGGATGGCAATGCTCAAAAACTGAAAGAAAATTATCTTCAGAAGCTGAATGCACTTGAATCCCAGGTTTGTACATTCAGCTAAATGCTTGTTGCATTGCATTCCTCATCAATACTAACAACACACCATTTGCAGGTCCATGAGCTCAAGAAAAAGCAGGAAGCTCAACAACAGCTTTTAAGGCAGAAACAGAAAAGTGACGAGGCAGCAAAACGTTTACAAGAAGATATTCAGCGTATAAAATCTCAGAAGGTGTTTTCTCGTCCAAATGTTTCTGAATGTGATTTAAGTTTTTTTCCTGACATATATTCCTTTCATTCTATGTAGGTTCAACTTCAACAAAAGATCAAGCAAGAATCTGAACAATTTAGGTCTTGGAAGGCTGCCCGTGAAAAGGAAGTACTTCAGGTAATTGTTCTTACAGGTTGTTGATCATGTTTACAAACTTTTTTCTCAAAGATCTCGTTCTGATAGTGCTGTATATCCATTAATTAGCTCAAGAAGGAAGGGAGACGAAATGAATATGAGATGCGCAAGCTCTTGGCCTTAAATCAGAGGCAGAAAATGGTAAGTTTCCTCATTTTTTCCTCTTTCAGCTTTAAAATAACATGATTGTCGCCTACACCATTCTGCTTGAAATTTGTAGGTGTTACAGAGGAAAATTGAGGAAGCAGCAGCTGCTACAAAAAGATTGAAGGAGTTACTGGAAGCAAAGAAGTCATCACGTGAAACATATGGTAGGAAGCCATGGCCAATGGCTTCATATTCTTTACCATTAGGTTTCATGTGTGCTCATTATTTAGCTGACTACTTTTACTACTTGTTTTGGCTTCCTGTTTTTTCAGGAGGTGCAAATGGTTCGGGGATGCAGGTATCCTTCAAGAAACCTTTGTTAGGGAATGAAAAAACTATTCCCCATCTGCATTTTATACTGTGTCTGAAACATTCTTTTTATGTGTCACTAGGCCTTAATGCGAGCTATTGACGATGAACTGGAAGTCACTGTAAGAGCACACGAATTACGCTCATATTACGAGCGACAAATGCAAGAGTAAGTCTTTGTTTTGCATTGATAATTTGTAGATCTTGACCTTCTAGTGCTTATGTTATTTTGTGGTGCGCTATATGCATATATGTGTATTATTTTTGGCATTTTTTTTATGATGAGACAGATAGATTTGTAGTTATGCAATGTAAATATGAACTCAAAATAATTTGCTATTGTGCTCCCGTGTGGTTAGACCAGGCCAATCCTTAGGGCAGTGCATATAAATGTTGAAATAGTTTCCTTCTGCCAAGTTGTTTATATTACAATTCTATCGATTTCCTAACACAATTCTGTGAAGAGAAATAATGGGCTAGTAGTAAGATTTTGCACTGACCATAATATGTTAAAATTCCTGCTGAAACTGTGGCATCATTAACTGTCTCCAAAATTCCTTATGACTTGATATACCTATATCGATTATTCACTCCTTTGCTTTCTAACCTCAGCAGCATAATATATGAACTGTAATTCAAATATGGTTAACCTGAGCAACATAATATATGAACTGTAATTGAAATATGGTGGATTCTTTATACATTTTGCACAGCATTACCTTTGGACAACTGCCCCTGTTTGAAATTGCTTTCCCCCCTTAAAACAGGAGAGCAGCAATATCCAAGGAAATAGCAAAGCTAAAGGAGGAATCAAAGCACAAGATGAGGTTTGGTGATTTACATCTCTTTTGTTTTGAGGGGTTAATTGATCTGTTTCAGTGTCTTTGAATTGTCGCTTACTAGTTGTTATTTTTGTAGTGATTGTCCTCAAGCTATGTCTCCTAGTGCTAGAAGTTCTAGGATATCAGCATTAGAGAACATGTTGTCCTCATCATCTAGTGCCATGGTGTCTATGGCTTCTCAACTGTCAGAAGCAGAGGAGCGGGAGCGTGTACTCAATGGTAAAGGTAGATGGTACCATGTCAGGTCCCTCCCAGAGGCAAAGAACATAATGAACTACCTTTTCCAGTTAGCATCATCTGCAAGGTATGCTGTAGTTTGCATTCTTTCAAAGGATTTATGATGTATGCACATTCCTGATTTGCAGATTCTTATTATCTGTATTTTGCTTCTAGGTGTCAAGTACTGGATAAAGAGGTGATTTATAATGAAAAAGAACACACCATTAGTGAATTGAAGGAAAAGGTGGTTGTGCTTAATAGTGGAATCAGGCAGTTAGAAACACAATTGATGGATCTAAGGAGCCAAAATACGCAGGTAAAGATTCTCCCAGTTTTGTACTGTGCAAATTTGATGACACCAAAGTATAAAATTATTGTGTATTACGATATTGGTTGTGATCGTGCACATGCTAACATTTTCTAGTTTCTACTAATCGGCAGCTTTTCACTGCATTGAACAATGCAAAGAAATCTGCTAGGTCAAATGGCACTGGATTTGCTCAGCGTAAGGTATTTTTCTTTGTGAGTGCCTTCAAGTATATCTAGAGCTCATCTAGCGATATTCGTAGTCAGTATGCACTCTTTGCTGTTTTTCATGTTAGATATGTCTGACCATCCCTCCTACATGCAGAGCGTTCGATCTTCCCAGCATTTTGGTTTTACTAAGGACAACTTCATCAACTGGGTGGACGATATGGACATTTCAGACGGTGAGCACTCAGATGAGTTAGAGAGTATGAGTGATGGATCTGATTCAGACTGGGTACAGTCGAACATGAAAGCGAAAAAACATCAGAGAAGAGTGTCTAGCAGTTCAAATCCTAAGCTAGATTGTCAAAATACACAAGACAATGCAGAACCAGAGAAGCCCCCAGATGAAAAGTGCATTCGGCCCAAAAATATTCCATCAGACGGCTGTTCATGCTCAAAATCCTCATCATGCAAGACCAACAAGTGTGAGTGCAGAGGCTCAGGTGCACAATGTGGTGCAGGCTGTGGTTGTAAGGACTCCAAATGTTCTAACAGGGATTCTTCTACTAAAGAAAAGGCCAATCAGGGAGCCATGCTTCTTCAGAACGCGTTTTCTGAGAAGGAAGCCCAAGATGCAAAGCCAAGAAAGCCTTTGGCTAACATTGGTAATAATGCGGTAAGTACTGTGCTTTATGTCTTGTGTTGTGGTTAACCACTGCATCCATCATTCCATCTGCACAACTATAGTTAATAAGGAGTAATTCATAGCAACATCTGGCGCTGTGGCATTGCGGCATTGCCTCACTCTGTGCAACTGTTGTGTTCTCAGGTTAACCAAACTGCCGAGACAAAGAAGCCCAGGAAAAACTGGCGCAAGTCGACAGTTCAACTCGTCCCAGGACCTCTCCTGCCGTCCGAGCCAGAGACCACCGAAGCTGCTCCTCGGGACAGAGCCGATATTCCCCTCAAGCTACCGAGAGCCATGTCCTCGGTGACGCCTGCCGAGAGCAACCCTCCCCCCCTCACGGACCGCAATGCTGCCAAGCCCGACCAATCCGTGAGCACCGGCAACAAGGATAGCACCGGAACTGCCGCCACGAGGCCACCGTCTCAGCTGAGAAAAAACGCAGACACCGAGAAGGAGAACCAGATGCGATAGTCCGATTGCTGACACGCAGTATCCGTGTCGCGGAAGTCTTTTGTCTTAACAGCGGTGGAGGCTGCCTCGGCGTCCTATGGAGAGGCAGGTAGACCCTGGAAGGTCTCGCTCTCTCGGGTTCTGTTGAGGGCGAAGGCAATGACGTGTTCTGTTGCAATGTCGCGCCTTGTACCGTTGTACGCGCCTTAGCTCTGCTTCGGCTGGAACGCAACCTTCTTGTAGTGAAGTAACATGGTGGATTAAGTTATATCAGTCTCGTTAATGGTCTCCGTTCCTTTTGAACGTACTTAGGAAATCAATCTGCCAATCTGTATGCTTCGACAATAGATACTGACAAGTAGAGATGCTGCTGGTAAAGGGTATGCCATCCGATCGGCACACCAAAGAAGTCATCAGTGCACCCGTATCTGATTTCACCAATTCAAGGACTGTCAGAAGGGATCGCTTGGTTTCGAATCCTGGTGTGTCGCAAAGGCATATTTTGTGCATCTCCCGATTTATGTTTGTTATTACTGTATATATAATCATCAGTATTACGCTGTGAAACGGTCAAGAATTCAAGATAATTAATAATGCCATGTTAATGCAACGAGCTCAGAATCACCAATAATCAGTTGGCGAGGCACGTGATCAGAATAGAAAATGACAATAACCGGTGTTTAAAGTCCATACTGGCCTTCGTTGCACATCACATCATTCAACATAAGTTTTGGTTATAGAGGATAAACTCCAGCCCCAGGCGCATAAGCTGCATTAGCTACCAATAGTGCAATGAATACAAAGCATCCAACCATATACAATGATGGTGGCCTGATGGGTGACGAATTCTGCCCCTTACAGCCCAATTCCGTTCACCTTCTATGCTGGACAAGCCCATTCTCTTTCAAGTAGTCCACAAATTCATCGATTAGGTAGGGCCAAGCATCTTCTTCGTCATAGTTTGTTAGCTGAGGATCGATTGTCTGAAGCAACAAGATAAGAGCAGAAATGCATTACACAACAAGCAGATTCAACTACAGTATGGCATGGTCTCCAAATTTGATGGATATCCATTTCGCATGTGAAAGTATTCCTGGGGATAAGTGAGGGTGAGGTTACCTTCACAAACTCCAATAACTGCGCCCATGTATCCCTGGAGATTGCTTTATTGTGCCTTACCTGAAACCAAGAAGTTCGAACAAGTAAACACAAATTCAATAAATTTATCACAGCAGGAAAAAAAAACCTTTGCGATTAGCTACTAAAATAAGCTGGTATACACCTGTAGAAACTGGCACCAGTAGTCAATGAGAGGCCAGTTCCTTTCAGCAAATAGCAACCGCCACATGCCAATAGCAGTCTCCAATGCGAGAGATTTCTGGCCCTATAAAATCAAGCACAATATGTTGTCAATATAGGTTTTCAAGATATGAATGAAACAAATGTTCTGATAAAGCTTCATGAATAATGTGCACAGCAAATGCCATACCTTTTCCCTTGCCCAGGCAAATGCAAAGTTGTATATTTCACGGAACTTCTCTGTATGAAGTGAACAGGTATGTGATAGGCAGATGAAACCATTCATTACTAGTCTATCCCTTAGCTGAACAAGCTGCTTATGCAAGCATTTGTATTCAAATGACATATGTGCTACGCTAGCAGCAGTCGAACCGAAAAAAGAGAACTTACGATCATCTTTAAGTTCAGCTCGCAATGAAGGTAACTTCTCGCGAAGCTTCTCTATTGAATCCACTCTGAAAATGAGTAAGTTTTTTTGAAACTATTCAATCTATTTATACTTCAGAATCTCAGGTTGTAGCACAACTGATTATAATAATCGCATAGATCAGTCTCACCCTATCGACTGCAGTCCACCAATGAACTCCTGGCGAGTGAATTCACACATAGTGGAAGCTTTCATATGCCACGATATGACAAGCTGTTAACAGGGAAGAGGTAATCAAAATGCATATATGAACAAAATAACACAAATAGCTGTATCCCAGGGTCAACTCTCGCATTTGAACTTGAAGCAAATGCATTTGGTTAGTATTCATATAGAGAAAGTAGATACAAGATAAAATCTGAACATACCATAACAATATCCTGAGGATCCACCTGACAAAGGGAAACACACATGATTTGCGTTTCAGAATCACATAACAGGACACGGAGATGAAGACAAGATAGCCAACCAAAATAAATGATGCGCGGGCCTTATAACGGGAACAAAATACGCACCTGTAGTATCTACTGTGGGCCAAAAATAATAATAAGTAACAAATGCTGAAGTTAGCAATCATGCCAGTCTACATAGTAAGTACAGCTAAACTTAACCCCCAAAGCCATTGTATACACATAGCAGTAAGTACAGCTACTTATAAAAAAAGTGAAATAAGTGATTTACCCCAAAAGCCACTTATGTATACAGGTTGTTTGTAGCTAAAACTTATAATTCTAAATCTATAATTTAATACATAAATCACAGACCAAGAGCAAATGTAGATAGGAAGAAAATTGAATAGTTCAAAGATTCCAAATCTATAATTTAAAACACTATGAATAGGAAAAACATAGTTCAAAGATTCCATAGAAAAACACTATGAACAAAACATAGTTCGAGGAAAAAAACACTATGAAGAAAACACAGAATAAATGAAACAAACACAGTTCATTGCCCACAAATTTCGAACCTGATGCCTGATATACCTATCCATTACAAGTGACTGCAGGCTGATACTTTAGCATAGTAACATACATTCAAAGAAGAAAAAAAATCCAAAAAAAAATGACCTGTAAATCATTGCAGAGCTGTGATATGCCTTCCACCATTATCATATCAGCATCCGGTTCTGAGCAATCATGACACAAAATGATGGTACAGGTAAAAAAAATCAGCGAAAAGGCACAAAAAAGATGATAGGCGCAACAGAGAGTAAAATATTTCACCTTTATATCTGTTGTAGACCTCTTCCAGATGTAGAGTATTAGCAACAGCAATTTGTGGTTGGCTGTAGAAAACATCAAAAGCTCCTTCCAAGTGCCAATCACTAGCTTTAAGAGCCTGAAGCGCAGCCTTCTCACTGTGTGAAATATGCAATGTTTGACAAAATTAAAGTTGAGATAACAGTGTCTAAAGATGTATAGTAGTCCTCGGAGGTTCAGTTGGTCCCATGAATGACTAATGTACAACGCTACTGATTTTTCAAGATAATGACAATGGATCACTCTTGCAGCACAAAAAAGGATAACTTTTTGGTAAAAGATGGAAAAGTGGCCCATCCTAAACAAAAGGGGAGGATAATGCCACCAGTAGCGTGTCAAAAGATGGATAACTGTTGGAGAATTCCATCGCAAAATCGCAAATCAAGATCAGGCAGTAACACGCGCTTCCACATAAATAAAAGACAATACAAAATTCCATGTTTTTTTTTCTCGATCGGGTGTTCAGCCCGTTTTTCATTAAGAGGGAAAGTAACCAAATGTTACAGAGCAATCCCAGGTGGTGGCGAGAGGCCAACCACGAGCGACTGTAGCCTATCTACTGGATTTCGAAAATAACATTACATTTGACACGATTGTGGCGACCAGGGTGACAAAGGGCCAGCAAGCGTTTGAAACCCTGCCGCCACCCAATCTTCTGCCTCCCGCGCGACGGCCAGCCGCAGTGCGAGACAGAGCACAGAAACGCGTTCTTGCAACAAGAGTTCGCGCACGACCGCACGCCGGGCTCGCATATTGAGGCCACGGACGTTGGAGCAACAAGCCCAAAAGAACTTACTAGCATGATATTAGTACAAAATAGCAGAACTCGAATGTTGCACTAAGAACAAGTTCTCCCAATAGCCCGCAAAATAGACATACCACCTCCACTAACCAACCAAACCACAATTTAGCACTAAACACCGATCTCTCCGAACAATTAAAAAGCGTTTAAAAAATGTACCTTGCGCCGGTTATTGCCATGAATTGCTGCACCTTGTCCCGGCTTCCTCTACCTAGCTTATGCTGCGCGCACAACAAACACGCATCCGTCAAAAATCACATAAATTGTGCCATATCAAAACCAGCCGATTGGAGGCAGCACAAAAATGAGAAAAATAATTCCTGAAAATCTGTGGCAAATCGGAGCCTTGCCAAGAGGACGAGGGGAGGGACGGACCATTTTGGATCGGATCGGGCATGGAAGGCCGGAGGGCGAGGGGCCGCGCGGTATAGGGTTTCGACTTTCGAGAAGCTTCAGCGCCCTTGTGCCCTCGCCTCAGCGGCTCAGCCTCTGGCGGTCTGGCCTTCTGCCTCTTGGTTTTTGAGTTTTTTCTGTGTGACCGTGTGCTTGAAATGTCCCCTAGCTCCACACGCAGATGGCGGACTTAGGATCTGCAAAGACCGAAATGCCAGCCGGACCTGGTTGGGAAGTTTTTCGGAACGACCCTTCGAGGTCGGGTAATTCCTTCTCGATACGTGTACGCTCCTCAAATGAGATCGAAGCTAAACCTCCTAATGTTGAATTTTAACTGTTTTGAGCAGTATATAGGTCTGCATAAGAGAATCTACGGGTATTAAATATGAGCAAAACTGCATATGTCTCGCTCGGATGAAAAGCCAGACTAAAAAGTACTGTTGGCTGATTTGTTATGAGAGAAAAATAATGTTAGTTTATTAAAAAAGTACAGCTCATAAGATAAGCAACCAGGGCCAAAAAAAAAAGGAAGGCAACAAGGTGCCCTTACACGACATTTTTCTCTTCAAGTCTCTGTTTGAGTAGGAAGGAGTTGGAGGGGGCATTGAAATTGAAAGAAGAGGATAGAAAGGGATTAGAGCATCACAACCGAACGAGTTCCGTCGCTCTTCGCGGATGGAATTGTCCCAACGGGCCAGAAATGATTTTTGTTGAGAAAATTTGTTATTTGACATTAGAAAAATTTTGTCTTATTTATCCGATACCAAAACATAAAATCTTCTCTATCTGTCACATGTTTCATATTTTGTTCCTTATTCGTCACTTTTTGGTTGTAACAGCGTTAAACCCAAAGTAAAAAAAAAACATCTTATCTCTTCTGTGTGTTTTTCAGACTTGCTGTGTCTAGACGTACAACAAACAAAATATCCAAACAAATAAATGAGACAAAAAATATATACTTAGCAATATGGAGCAGCATGAACACAACACATGAAAAAACATACAGGCAGGATAAGATGGTCTTTTCTCCTTGGACTTAACACCTTTAAAAGACAAGAAGTAACAAAAATGACAAATAGGAAACAGAAGATGAAATATATGACATACGAGTATAAGAAAGATTTTAATAATATCAAATAGGGAAGAGGAAGTTTTCTCATGCTAAACAGGGAGTTTTTCTCTTTTTTCTTGAAGGGATAGGATAGCAAGAAAGCACAGGGGTGGAAGCGTGAAGCCGTCAGCTGCCTCGACCGCTCGATGCAAACGAGAGAGCAGTCGCATGATCACAACGGTTCACGAGATCGTGCACGAACACGAACAGGGTGATTTCCGAGGGATAGCCTGCGCTTTTGCCACGGCACGTGTGTAATGGCCCGGCCGCGCGGAGCTGATCGCAGCCATGCGCACAGGCGCCTGGGACCCCGCGCTCGACAGCCCTGCTGCCGTAGGCCATCGTCCACGGAAAAACGCCGGCCGGACTCTCAGCTCCGCAGCTGCGGATTGCCGAAGTGCCGAGCCACGCCAAACCGCGGCGGCTGCTGGGCTTGGCAGTGGATGTGGATTGCTTGATTGTGATTGATCATGACGGCTTACCCACTTCACCTTATCGCCTCGTGGTCAGGTTTTGGGTTTTGGCAGCTTTGTTGACTGCGGTGATTGTTTATAGTGCTTGTCGACGCAGCGTGTCCGTGCATACAGCCGCCGCGGCGTGGAAAAAAGCTTTTGCAGTCTGCACTCTGCAGTGGTGGAATCCAACTGTACGTACAACTGTTCTCGGATGGTTAAGCACCTGCAAGTAGAAAAGTACTTATTTATAATTTTTTAATTTAATCAACAATCTCAGCTAAGCAGCCTCAGCCCTCAGCTGGAGGGTCTGGACTCTGGAGCTTGGACCGTGCGACGGAAGCACACCTTTTGTCCTGGCGCTGGTTCGGCCATAGTTGGGCCCAATGTCAACCGAGCTGGTTGCCAGTGCACTTTCCATTCTCAATGCTTCACAGCGACCGTTCCGTACAAAAGCTGACGAGACCGGCCGATGGATCGAGCCAACAGTGACGCGCCATTATGCAAAACCGGGCCTTGTTTAGATTGAAAGAAATTTCAACTCAATGAATAGTAGCATTTTAAATCGTCGTGGACCAACTAAGCTTCAAAAAAATTCATCTCGTAATTTTCAACTAAACACGGCGCCGCAATTAAAAATTGATGTGCCGGAGAGAGAAAAAAACCTGAGGAGGTAACCCCCCGATGCCGCAAATCATCTCGTGCCCAACACCCAACTAGTCAAAGCACGGCGCCGCACCGGAACACCTCCCGCGTCCCCTGAACGCCGGCCGGACCCGGGACTCTCGCGACCAATAGTGCATTGTCTTGATTAGTCTCAGGAGTAGTAGTTGCTATGGCTCTATTCTTTAATCTCGTTTTGCTAAGTCGGGTGATATTTGTATTGTTCTTTTTGCTCTTTTTCTTAGAAATTGTATTGTTCTTTTTTCCTTAGAAACTTTATGGTTCTTTTTGCTCTTTTTCTTAGAAATCGTATTGTTCTTTTTGCTCTTTTTCTTACAAAATTTCGTCAGACGAAGAAAAAGAAGGAAAGAACATTGAAGCAGAGGATAAGATAACCGCTCCCTGCAATACTAGGTTGAAAAGCCGTGCGGAGCGTGATTATTCGGTGCTCTATTATCAGATAATACGATGAAACTTGCCTAGTCTAGTCAGACCTCCCAAAAATGCTCGGCAAACCTAGAAGGCAGATTCTCGCACTCTCGCTTAGCTTTCCTAGATACTGATGTGCTTACAACCTCTGACCAAACATCTAGCAAAATGCTGAAAAAGAGAGCAAATTCTCAAGTCTTGTGATATTTTCTCCTTTTTTATAAGAGATCTTGTAACAAACCAGGATTAACACCGGTGTTCCCAATATGAGGATTGGTCATCAGGATCTGCCACGGCGTTGATAGAAGCTAGCGTTGTGTACATGTTTACTCATTGAAGACTTGGATATAATTGGGAGTCTAGGACAGTGCTAGATTTTAACATCCTGTGGTGGATTGGATCTTAAGAGATGACAAACCGATGTGTGTGCACTATCCATCAGGTTTTGCTAGGCTTGTAGTGGATCTTGGGCGTCCTGGCATCCGACACGGTAGTATTGTCTACTAGTGCCCCACAGTAGCAGTGGCATGTTGTTGCTCAGCGGGTAGCCATTGTGAGAGCGTAGAGGAACAAGACAGGGATGACAGTGGATAGAATACATGAATCTTGAGCAACCATGCAGCGATATGTGTCTTTGTACTACAAGGGATGGTGGCGATTACCTGTACTACTAGTAGTGGATGCACCCTCAGAAAAAAAATCTCATCATGGATCCACTCATTGAGGACACATCACGCTTTTACCATGCCCCGCTCATAGAGCTCAACCTTGACGGATGTGGATACCCACCATGTGCTTCAGTCTCACACCTATTCTACTGACCTACATGTTATAGGCAACGGATTCAGAGGAAGAGAGGCAGCAACGAAGGTATATAGATGGGGAAGGAAAAGAGGGAGGAAGAGATGGAGGTGGTGGTGGTGATGATGCTAAGAAAGGGAGTGAGAAAAAAGAGAGATAACCTATTATATGTTGGTCCACGCTGGTAGGTGGGCCTAAATTATCTGAAACCCATCAAAACCAAGTTGAGAGGCCAAAAATGAATGGACTAAGAATTGAGATGACAAATTTACAAGGTTTTATAGTTTGGGGGTTAAAAAATAGAAAAACACAAGAGTTGGGAAAACAAATGAGCTCAATCCAAATAGCAATAATGGATATATGAAGTTACACGGACCTATGAACACTATTGCAAAATCTTAACTTCTAAAGTGTATCAGAACTTCTGATGAAAACTTTGGAACATCCAAAACTCCAAAAAAGCAGCATAAGTCACTTTACAAAAAGATGCCATAACTTTTAGCTCGAACTCTGATTCAATGATCTTGGACTTCTCGAAAAGCTTATTCAAAGGGCTAACCATTGAAAACAAGCTCTAAGACCAACAAATGAAAGTGTTGTGGCATGCTTTTTTATCTCATGTTAGCACTCGAATTTTGGTTGGTTTGCTTTGAGACTTTCAAATTGTTCATATTGCATTTCTCTTAATAGTACAACATACATATACTCAAGATAAAAAAAAGACATGTATATTTTAATTCCACCACTTCAACCTTGAATATTTTCATATGCCAATTCTTCTCAATATATCTTCATAGTGGTTTGCAACAATCTTTGTCTCACTCTTCTTGAGAAAATCCACCTTAAGCTTGTAACTTGAGCCATTTCAACAAATTTAAGTTAAATCCAATGGCTTCAAGCCACTTCACTTGTGATATAGCAAAGATTTGATGCTTCACCAAGAATGACTTCTTGTACTTGATTAGTCCTTTAGGATTACTGTTGGTATTTATTAACTTGTCACTTGTTTAGTAGCCACCTATTATAAACCTATATCTCCTAACATTACTTTACTAGGTTGTCATCCCTAGTGATGATGTCAGAGATGCTTGTTGGTACTACATAGCATTACTACTAGAATAATACTAAGTAGTTCTTTATTAATTTATGTGACTATAAATGAAAAGGATTCGCCTTATTGAGATAATTATACCATTATAGCACTTCACCGGGAGTAGCGTATCGTTATTTATATTTTTAACATAAGGTCAAATATGGATATATATTGATAACTAATACTATTGATGGGAGTAAACCATAACCAATATTCTACTCATAATAGGGTAAGTCATAGGATAAAATATATATATGATAAGTATTGATCATCAATAATGATAAATCGCCTCTCTGAGGACTTTCTATGGCATTAGCATGGTCAGGTAGAATATTAGAGCAATAATTCCTAAGTCATTCTTAATTACAAGTCAAAGCATACATTGATTAGTGCAATTACACCTAATAGTCATGGCTAAGGTTATCTTTATATCTACACATAAGGGATATTACTAAGGAAGATTAAGAACAAAGCTTCTTTTTTCTTAATAACCGGACCCTACTTGCACCTATATTCGGGGAGTGGACTATAAAGGACTCAATGGGAGTGTCACATCCACAATCTACCATATGACCCAGAATATAGGGTATATCCGCAGGTAAACAACATATAAGCACCACGTTTACACAATGTCGACCACCCACCTTGTATAATTTAGAGTGAGCGCTATACGAACTTATGCATAAACATAATGATAAACTAGCTATACTAAGTATATAATCAAAGTAAACATCATCTCCATGCCATTGAATCTAAACATAACAATTGATAGCATATAAAAATAATGTATACAAAACAATTCAAAGATTATACCAAACCACTCTCTTGACATGATCGGAAATGTCTTCCTCTTCCTACAACTAAAGCTTATGTAGAACTCATAGGATGGTTGGTCTTCTCAAAAAACATGAAAAAGCATACTTGCAATACATATATTGTAAAATCAAACCCTTGGATCAAACCCACAAAAATATGTTGAGTCATACAATCAAACAAAGATGTGCATGTGTATGGATGTATGGTGGATATATTTGGTGAGTTCTCTCGAGTTTAACCTAATTCTGCATTTACTATGCTAATTAAAACATATCTCTCTTAACAATTTTTGAAACTTGAAAACAACTTTGGAAGAAAACATAGACCTATCTTATTCATTTTTCTTATGCATGTTATATTTTTTTGAGTGAGCATCTAAGTACCCATTGTTTTAAAGTCCCTTGGTAAAGCTCAACTTAGTAACTTGTCTTTTTTTTCTCATCATGCTTTTCTCCTTTTTATCAATAACTTTCAAACATAGCCATATTACATGCTTCATTTTTAGCCTTCACTTGAACTTTTAAGAGATAGCAACAAGAAGTTTTAGAGCATTTATTTGGTGGATATCAGAGCTTCCTTTGTCACTCTCAAGTCTCTCAATATATGTTTTTGTGTCCTCACCAAGGCAATAATGGTGTGTAGGAGTAAAACATTAGAACCCATAGGGTGAAAAATCTGAATGGATATGGCATATTTAAAATCAAACCTCGATCCAAAATCTAGTCTACAATCAAATCAAGATGAGTAGTGTATATTTATGGTGGATATATTTGGTGTCTAACGTGATCTTGATTTTAAAAGAGCATGACAAACTTGAAAATAACTTTGTCAACAAAACTTGACTAAACTCAATGCAATGCAAATACCCATTGTTTTAAATATATGAGTGAAATTTTTTCTAATCTAAATATTGTATATATGGCTCTTTTGAGAGTAGGAACAAAAGCTTTGGAGCATTTGTCATATAGGAGCTCATCATGTAGGATTTTTATTGGGTGGATTTTGAAAAGATAAATCTCTAGAACTTTAGTGTCACTTGGAATAAGAGCAAGACAAACAAGGGTCAACAAAGCTTGACTAAACCAATTCTCAAATATCATATGAGTGAAAGTTTTCCTAATTACCTAGACTTAGATCAATCATATGCTACCCACAAGTTTCAAGTTTAGAGTAAATTCTTATACCAAAATAGAGCAGAGGAGGTGCTTCGGCCAACGATATCTCGCCGGTGGTGAGATCACCGGCGACGACGGTGACACCTACGTGTTCCCCACATCGAGCTACGTCGATAGGTGGTGACTAAGTGACCTAGGGTTCACCGGAGATGGCTCGTCGGCGGCGATGGTGGCACGACGGAGCTATGCAGTGACGCGTCGGCCATCTCCGACCATGACATGCATCGGTGAGGATGGGTACTCCATCCTGGAGACCTATCGCAACACTACGACGAGGATTAGGCCATGGTGACACAGTGGACAAGCTTGGCCGCATGCATGGCCATGCGGCGATGCTCGGTGCTCTGCGGTAGGGCTCTTCATTCTAGCTAGCTGGCGGTGAGAGGGGAGTCTCTCGTCTAGCCTACTGGATCTAGGTCACAAGGCCATGCAAAGACGACAACGAGTCGGGGACAGGAGTGATCCCAAGATGGCTGGTCGTGGTGAGCTCAAGCTCACGGCCATGGCGGGAGCGGCGGTGTGTTCCCGCGCGACCATGTAGTAGCGTCAAACCAAGTTCCTGCCTAAGCGTAAGGACCACAAAGCAATTACATACCATAGAAAAGGAGGGCAGGAGGTGCGATGGAAAGGCGTGGCCACGGTGAGCCGAGCATGCGGTGGCGCTCCAACAAGCTCAAGGCGACGGTGATGCGAAATGCACCCTTACCAAGGCTCGACAAGTGGGGCTAGCGGGTCGGGGTGGAAGAGGTGACGATGGAGGAGCTGTAGGCGAGCTGGATTGAGCAGTGGTGTAGCGACGACGGCGTGCGAGTGGATGGAGCACAACGGTGGCAATGGTAGGCGTGGTCGCCTCGATGCGTCGTGGAGAGGAGAGCAAAGAGCGAGAGATGAAATGGGAGCAGCAGCAACACGTTGCACGGTTCATCTACTTAGGCACGACGTCGTGGGGCCAATGGCGGCGTACGGGCGCGCTGCGTGCGGTCGGCCACGACCAACGCTAATTTGAATGAGCTCAGCTGATTCAGTCAGCCCAGTGCCCGACTGGCAGCGCAATTTTGCGATCGTTTAACTCCAAATCCGTGGCAATTAAGCGAAAACTTTAATAATCAAAGTTGTAGAGCTATATGTAAACTCCAACTTTGCTTAAGGGAGCAACATCTAATTTGCCATAGTTTTCAAAATACAAAGCTCCAAAGGTGGTCACTTGAAACTATAATGCAATCCCAGACAGAAAATTTTTCAAAGTCAACAACAATAATTCTATTGCTACTTGTGAGTTGTTTTTGAGCATGCTAGGCACCGAATTAGGTCTTGACTCAAAAATAAAAGTTGTTACTCTTATCAAGTACTACAACTTTGCTTAAGGTTGCACTGCCATGCAAATACTCTATGCTATAGTTCAACTTAGGTCAAACATACAACTTGAAAATGGTAACTTACACTATAACCATGACTTAGAGGCCCAATTGGTCCAAGTCATGAATACCAAAGTTGTTCCATGTGACATTCTAAACATGTTTAAGGTACCCCTAAGGTCCCACAAGCATTTTATACATTGGTCACATGTAAACCCTAGCATATGTAAAGCATTTAGTGACAACACATGTGATATAAGCAATCATAGAGATAAAATTTGAGATGCTCATGCTCATGAATGATCAATGATGCTTGTGCTCGTGCCATGCCAATGCCAAATGCATGCTTAACACCAGGGTGTTACATTTTAAACCCTAAGATCTTCGTTGGTGATTATATTTGTGCCCTTATGCATGTTATATTGACGGTTTATAATGGTTATTAACTATCGTCAACAATTACCAAGTGCTTCTTCACCTTAGCCTTAAACCCTAGACGTCAAGCCGTTGTTTTCCCTTCATCCACACTTAGCAACTCGAAGCCCAACTTAGTACATTCCTTCACTCATCTTCTCCACCTTGAATCAATCTTGATTTGCACAATAGGCACACATTGAAATATCACTTTATTAGCATTGTTGTCGCTTGAACTAGATTGTTTCAATGAACTTACTACTCAACAATGCTTATATTGAATTACTATTGCACAACTTGACCGAGCTTCACATTTGAGACTTCTTTTGATACCCATCAACACACATGTCCTTTTTATGTATCCATATTATGCTCTTCAAGTTGCTTAGTTTAATGATACTCCACAATGTAGATGCAAGCCAACATAATGAGACCATATATATGCATAAGTTCATGTCTCTTCTCCTTTTATGCACTTTGGTTTGACAATTTTCCACTTATTTGTGTTTTCATTCATTCTTCGCCTTGATCAATACTAGTCAACTATCAATCTCTTCTTATTCATGTAAGAAAGTCATCATTGAGATCAAATCATACCATTTCTCTTTATCTCATTTTGCTTTATCAATTTGCTTATCTTTTCTTTATTGATATGAGTTTGATATGATGCAATGAAACCTATCCAAAATCCATCAAACTCATTAGTCATTTAATTGTTTTTTTAAATCCACTAGGGGGCCTAGATGCACTTTCATTGTTCTAACAGAAGGAAAAAATATTATTTGAAGCGGAAAAATATCCTCATAGAATAAAAAAATTGGGTGTGACCGGTTTGCTTCCACATATGTAATAGGCAACATTCACATAATGAACTTTCTAGATAAATGGCAAGAAAAGATAAGACATGTTTGTCGTGCTTTAAGGCTGCAGTATTGAATATTTTAGACTTGGATATTTTGCATGATGATAATTATCTAGTAAATGGATAAGGATGTGGGAGATTCTATAAATATAGTCAAGTGTAAGGTTGCCACCGAGTATCATCATATAGCCTATATAAACACATAGAGATTTAAGTGGCCATTCCTTGCTTACAGTCATGCATGATGAGTTAGTTACCATAAAGCATAAAAGCGCCCACCAAATATTTCATGAGACAACCTTGAATTTGTACAAGAGTCTTATATAATCTATAAAGTCATTTTTAGGGGAAATAGGAATTTCCTTTACTTAAACAGAGCTAAATCGTCAGCAATTACAGACAAATACATAAAGGGATGGAAACAAGAGTCGGTTCAGCATCCAAATAAACAATACTACCAAGAGACATAGTTAAGAGAAGAAAGCAAAAGAGATAATATTTTGAACACCCAATACTGAAAGGTCCTAATATGGCTAGAGGCGGGGTGAATAGCCTATTTTAAAACTCTTGCTATGATCACTAGGTATACACAATGGCTAAGTCGCTACTCACTAAGCTAGTGTGCTCTCAAAGACTAACTAAAGAGCTACACTAACCAAACTAACAATCTCTCAAAGACTAACTACACTAAAGAGCTTGGCAAATAGTTTGTAAGAAAGTAAAGAAGGGGATATGAAGATTATACCGCCGCGTCAAGGAATGAACCAATCACAATATGTAGTCAGTCCAATCACCGGAAGAAATCCAATCACACAAGAGACACAAGATTTTTCTCCCGAGGTTCACGTGCTTGAAGGCACACTAGTCCTCATTGTGTCGACCAACATTTGGTGGTTTGGTGGCTAAAAGGTGTTGCACGAACCTCATCCAACAAATGGACACCGCAAGAACCTACCCATAAGTGAGGTAACTCAATAACACGAATAATTTACTAGAGTTATGTAACAAAACCGTCCAATTTATAAGAGCACAAGTACAATAGCAATAATGAAGCGATCAAACCATCATACTTGAGCCCATATAAACCCGGTAGTCCGATAAAATCACGAAGGATCTCAAACAAACCAATATACAAACCAAGATCGTACATGATTCAACACAACCAGTCACATGTTACATCACAGTTCATAAATAGTTCATAAGTATCTCATATACATCGGAGTTCACATAGTTATTACAAACCAAGTTCAAATAGCAGAAGCAAAGTAGTTTGACATCAACATCACTCTTAGTTTAAATACATGCCAGTATCATGGTCATTTCTAGCAAAAGTAGAATAGAGGTGATAACTCAGGAGTATCGTGCCCCATGGTTTAGTCCTCATCCACGGCAGGATGAAGGCAGTTCTTACAATACCCATGATACATCATGTCATCTGCAACAAGAGGGAATACACCCTGAGTACGAGAATATACTCAGCTAGACTTACCCGTCATAAACCAGAAATAATATGACACCAAGGAGTATATAAGGCTTTATCGGTGGAGTTAGCTTGACAACATTTTGCATAAAAGCTTAAGTAACATAACTTGGAGATTTAATATCTCTAGCATCAATTTGGATACCTATTCAATTGAGCATCTCTAGATTAGCACCTATACTAGAGCAATCACTTGATTAAGCTAACAAGCATTAGTAACTATATCCGGTTATAAGAATAATTTGAGCATCAACATAACCATCCAGTATCCATTAAGTTACTCTACGTTGCCGTTGCTCAGTCAAGTTCTCATTATCCTGGAGAGATGACGATTCGAATCGATTCCTACCTAGCTAGGGAATTATTCCTAACACAAACCCATACTTTCTCCATCGGGGTCGCATCGGGTCACCTTTGGTATAACTCAGGAACCAACTTCACGGGTCCGATCAGCGCCGCACCCTAGAGATTCTACCAATCTGCCAGGAAGATCGGGACTTGAACCCACCCTTAGACTTACACCATTGGCTCTCCACACATCCTTACTGCCTCTAGTGTGTGAACTTTCACTTACCGGGGCTTGGCCTGAATTGAGCTACTCGGCTTCGTGGTTGGAACGACTTATCCGGCCAACTAAGTGCTAGGCATGCATTCAACATGACATGAGGACATACATCGAATCAGTCCTTAACCAACACAGACGGGGATAAATAGGCACCAAGACCTCCATGCCTTGTGCTTCTTTATCATGATCCCGTCCGATCTTCTTTTTATTCATCAACACATGGTTATTTTCACGATAGCAATTATAGCCAAACCATGATTAGTTATCTACCTATGTGTTTCAGGTGATAGGAAATCACCTGAGTTCTTCCGAACTAAGCAAGGCTAAGCATCAATTCGATCCTGGACCTACTAAGGATTCAAGATATATTTATCTAGACAAGGATAATATATGCAACAAGTGGTTCCAATCAACTCTTATAACCTAATGCATCAAATATAAAGGACACAAGTGATATTTGTAAAAACATAGAAGGCTTATAATGCTCTGGGGCTTGCCTTTCAAGAATAAAGAAGGTTGGTGGTCAGGACACTCAGAGAGATCTTCTATGTTGACTCCTCCTTCCACTTGAACTTCCTGCTCCTGGGCTACCTGCTCCTCCTCCTGATGGTCGGATTCGAACTCGAGAAGCGTCATTCCTTCCGGGGAACCTATTGCATGCATATGCACAAATGAGTACCATGAATGCATAAGAGATTAGATGATATGATAAATTGTGTATGCATGAGCATGGTTATCTACAAGGTGTATGATAAGTTTAACACTCGTTGACTAAGAAGATGTATAACTTTCTTTTAGTTGATTTTTACTGAGTAGGTGCATATCTCTACTATAATACAAGAAACATACACTCACCAAGTTCTAGCAACCTAAGGTAAAGTTGTTCATCATCAGTAAGAGGCCTAGAACCTACAACTAACAACTAATCTCAATTAGCTTAAACATCTACACAAGCATCACATAAGACAAACAACTACACTTGACTTAGTCATTTCCTGCTGTAAATAATAGCTACGTAATTTGGTTATATCCGGAGTTCTTCTCAACCAAATACTATGATCTTGGACTTTCTGGAAAACTTATAAAACTTTCTATAACTTTTATTTAATCACCAAAATGTTATTCAACTATTATCCTAGTCAAAATAGGTAAACTTCTCAGGTCTGTCTAGAATTTCCAAAGAATAAGCATTTCTAGAGACCAACTTCTAACAACTATAACTCTCAAACCATTTAGCCTATTGCCCTGAAAATTTGACACAAGCAATATAAGTAAGTTATCTATAACTTTGTTATTGACAATATTCACAGCAAACATCATTTTACCCATGCAATTTACTTCACAATCGAAACTATCCAAACAGTCACTAAAATTGAATTGTTAAGTAATTAATATTTCACTGCATACAAGCAATCAAATTTGGGTACAACCAATAGTACCAACAGTTCATAGGCATCACATACACTCTAAAAAACATGATGGTCAAGCTCAATAATTTCTTTAAATGCATTTATTAATTTATTTAGACACTAAGGTGAAATAAGGAAAATATATCAAAGGTGCACCATAAATTTTGATAAAAATATAGTAGCGTATACATGCCCCTAGTAGGCTACTGTATAAATTTCATAGCATTTGAATAGGTACAACATTCTACACAAAAATGACAAGCCAGTAGGGCTTAAAGTAGCATAAATAGGAAATCCTATTGAAAAGTGTCAAACAACATAATTCATATTTTTCTTAGCTTCATCATAACACAAGAACATTGTACAATAAATTTTATGCTCATTGGGTACATGTTTTTACCATGAAAAATAGCACAAGAATCTAGCATTTATTCAAGATAAATAGCAAACTCCTATTTCTAGCAAAATCACTATGCAACCAATATTTTTCCCAGATAGTACACGACAAGACAAGACCAACAAAATTGGAATCACATTTTTAGCATGTACCAAACTCAAGTTATGCATTTTACAAGATTGAAAACATTCAAAAAATATTTATCTAGCTCTATTTTATTCTCTAAGAAAAATACTAGAAATAGTGCATTTCATATTTTTATCAAATACTAAACTTCATGAGGAATCCAATAAAATTTGGTTCACTCAATTTGGAAACTCCTAGCTCTAGATATGAATTTTTGAAGTTGGCATTCAAATGTGTGAAAAAAAAGAAAATCAAACCAATAGACAAACTGATAGATGGGACCCGCGGTCAACGGGACCCACCCATCAACGAACCCGAATAGAGGTGGCGTTTGACCAGCCACTGCTTCGTTGTCGGCGAGGTTATTGGCGGTGAGGTCACCACCGACGGCTTCGCCTCGACATACCACATCAATGGGTGTACTTGGTTGGCTCGAAGGTCCACCAGAGCATGCTCGCCGTCGGCAATGGCGGACGGCGGAGGGTGCATGGTGGTACGCGTCGGTGGTCTTCGACCACCATTTTCTCTAGTGACAACCCCTATGGCTCCGTGGTGCTTCAACGGATCTAGTTAGGGTGGTTAGGGATCCGGCGAAGCGACGGTGAGCTCTGCCCACGTGCGTGGCCGCGCGGCGGCACACAGAGCGTGGTGGCGCTCTCGGCATTTTGGCTAGACGGCGGCGAGAGGCAGGTCTCCATCATGCCATTATCTAGGGTTAGGTCTACTCTACCTATGAAAAGTGATTCAACCCATGAAAACTGTGAAAGACATCTCTAGAAGGTTCCAAAAGACATCACGCCGAAGCTTGGGCCAAACGGCCATGAAAGTGGGCCAGCCGGCCTAGCCCATAGGCCGGCTGGCCTACCACGGAGCCCGCTTGCCCTCCGCTGCCTTGTACTTGTTCCTAAGATCTACACCATTGATTTTAAGGCGGTTTTAGGTCGGTTTATCCAATGGTGATCGAGGGAGTTGACACGGATTGATGACATGGTGATTCCTTGTCCCCTACTTCACCATGATTCCTTGCCCCCTACTCCACCTTGGCCTATATATAGCAGCCCCAACCCCTCTCCCTAGAGCCATCCTAAAACCCTAATTCATATTCTCCTCGTCGGGATCAGAGTCAGCTATCAAGAGAAGATTAGTCCTCTATAGGATCTAGTCTTGTAAATAATAGTGATATAGAGTGTGAGGGAAGAGTTTGGAGGAAGTGCCAGCCTATCAGTGCTCTCTCTACGGCTTGTACCCTGGTAGAATTAAGTTCTACTTGAGCTTGCTTCTGAGGATTCTCTGGTAATCGACTTCTAATTCAAGTAAGCATCATGTTTATATTGTTCATCAGGTTCATAACTCTTTTAGTGCTTTAATCTATAGGACGCTCTAGGTTAAAGTAGTAATTGTAGGTGTAAGTATGGTGCTTAGACCGCGTTACTTGTGGATGTACCATATATTTCGGATCGGTGGTAGCTCATGAGGGCGACTCTTATAGCCTCATTGAATGCTTTGTAGTCCACCTCCCGTTTATAGGCCTAGCAGGATTTAGTTACTACAGAAACATACTCTGCTTGTGTTTCCCTTAGTAATATCCCCAATTGAATAATAGAAGACATAGCTTACCGAAGTTAGAACTAGAAGACCTTTGTGATCTCCTCTATACTCCTATTATCTTAAGTCTTGTTGCTACACCAGGTTAAGTTAGACATAGTTACTCTCACATGTTTCCCTATGGATAAGATACTTGGAATACTTTCGGGTGAAAGCTACAGCGGTATCCGTGCGCTTCCGAATTTATCTGTGTGCGTTAAATATATCAACAAGCTTTCTGGCGTCGTTGTCAGGAAAATGATTGTTGAGTTAACTTTGAACCTAGCTTAACCTTGTACATTATATCTTTTACTTTCTTTTATTCCTTTTTATCATGAATTCCACTCCTATCCACCTATACGTTGCACCTACGAGCACGCACTTAAAGCCACCAAAATCCTCAAAGCCCATCCTAACACCTCCCTATGAGCTGCGCCCGTGTTTTATAAAATTGATTCAGGATAAATCCTTCTCAGGAGAAGGCGATGAAAACCCATAATCACACCTATGGGAGTTTGCACAAATATGTGCATGCTTGCGTATCGCTGGTATGTCTAACGAGACCTTAAGATAGAAGTTGTTTTCATTCTCTTTGATAGAAAGAGCTAAACAATGGTACATTCAAACCGTAGGAAGTATGCAAGGAGATTTGAAAACGTTATGCTCTAAATTTTATTTATGGTTTTCCCTATCTTTAAGGTGGTTAGCCTTCGGAAAGAGATTCTAAATTTTAGACAACTAGAAGAAGAATCTCTTGCCACATGATGGGATCATTTTAATGACATCATCATCACTAGCCCTGACCTTGCCATTCAAGACCCTATGCTTCTTCAATATTTTTACATAGATCTTAGCAAGGATTCCATGGAATCCCTTGATGCAGCCTCTATAGGAGCTTTCCTTTATTTGTCTGCTAGTGATGCAAGGTCTATGCTTGATAAGATTAGAGAAAAAACTCTCTGCACTAGCATTCATAATGAACTCCCCAAGTAAGAGAAGGAATCATCTCCCTGATCAAGAAGAGAAAGTTTTGATAGCCAAATCACAACCACTCTAATTTCAAGATTTAGCTGTCAATCCCAAACCTTCAACACCCCAAAATCCTCCAAAGGAAAAATAAATTCAACCTTTGGAAATCCCTTTTAAGGATGATCTTTTTATGCTAATTTTGGGAAAACCTTATTGCTACATAAGAGGCCTTCGACCGAATATAATTCAAATCCTCTTAATAAGAGATCTTTTAGAAAGCGTCCTTATTCCCATATAGGATATTGTGAAGAACTCAAGGGTGACATGTCAAGTGATGCTATAGAGGGAGAGCTAAGTCATTTGGCCAATCCTATCTTCTCCCTTCTATGCCCACATTAAATGTCTCATCTGAACCCATCTTTAAAACCATCCTTGATCCCGATGAGTCTCTTTATGATCTTTCTCCTAAGTCTCATGATGATCCTAGAAATCCATTATGACAACTGAAGCATAGGAGTCATGAAGACCACAAAAGGATGATCAAGAAGAGCAACAACAATGGCTGGAATATATTAAGAATTCATATGCCATTGCTAAAGAATAGATGGACAAGGATGAAACCTTATGGGTAGAATACAAACTTAATTCAGATCCAAACAGTGAGCTTAAGTCAATCTCCTTAATAAACATGACTCATCCAAGTTTGGGGAGACCTTAGACAAGATCAACCCGAGAATCACCAATCCATGTGAAATATTAGACAATAAAACGTTCAATCAATGTCATAAGCATGGAATGATGGAGACAATGTTTTCGCCTATGGACATTCATGAAGAATCACCCTTGGAGTTTAAAAAGGAAGATTACATCATCGAGCATGGAAGCCATTTCATTAACACCTCATCAAATCCATGCTCGCATAAGAAATCTCTTGAATCATTTGGTCTCTCTAACATTGCCACACACAAGATCTTCAATCCCCTCATACTCCCTGTTCATAAAGACTTTGAAAGGGTGGTTCTAGATGCATATGTTTATCATAAATATTACAAATCTCATTGGCATAAATCTTGAGATAGGCACCAAAGATTGGTGTTGAAGGACAAACCACTTCACCAAGCATAATTCGAAGGTTTCCCAAAGACAAGCTTCTATCCTAAAACAAGCACTTTTGGGAGATAACATGAGCCTTCACCTTTCGCTATAATGCTCTTGTGAAATGAGCATAGAAATATAATTGTGAAAATTTTCTTTCGGGTATTTTTGTAACCAACCATTCTAGGTTTGAAGAAAAAGGATGAATGATGACGACGTAAGGTATATCCAACCAATGATCATGCAACATTGAATCACATTCACACATGAGAGTTCTATCATCCAAACTTGATTTTGATACAAAATTCAAGTGCGGGTGATGAACTAAAAAATCTTATGCCATGTTGATAATTTTTTGTTGTCTCTACCTTTAAGCCATGCTCAATTTACTAAATAACAATCATGCTCTTTTATCTCCAATTGAATAAATCTCTATAATGTTTTCATGCTACCTTTATTTACTATAGTATGTTCAAGATTTGGAGTTTGTTCATACATCTCATAAATTAATCATGGTGCTTAGTTTAGGAGTGTTGATCTTACTTTTAAAGGCTTTTAAAATTAAGCATGGT
This sequence comes from Miscanthus lutarioriparius, assembly GCA_904845875.1. Lineage (NCBI taxonomy): Eukaryota > Viridiplantae > Streptophyta > Magnoliopsida > Poales > Poaceae > Miscanthus > Miscanthus lutarioriparius. The sequence continues at coordinate 11,549,815 of CAJGYO010000008.1, forward strand.
GCTTAGGTTAAAATGCTTTCCTAGATTAAATTAGACATGGTGTCTAGTTTGATTTTTGAACCAAGAATATGCTATAATAGATATTGGTCATTTTGTTAGACTAATCCCATTCAAGAAACTCTTAATTCAATATTGATAAGTCACGAGATGAATTCAAATCGGAGATGAAGTTAGGCACATAGCGAACTCTAATAACATTGGGCAAAGAAAACACAGTTCATTCATCATGATGGAAGAACTATAAGTATCAAAATTCATTCACTTTGTCTTTTACTACAAGTTACCTTTGCCTTGAGCCATGCTTGTATAAAACATGATAAACAAAATATATGCTAACACAATCCTAAAACCATCTTTTCATTAGTATAGATGTAATTCATAAAATTTATGAACAACAATCCATAGTTCAAATTTGTTATATTCCCTCGGGTATGTCTCCACTAACATTTTATAGAGATGAATGAATACAAGCTACACTTGTCCATGGTTTGGCATGAATCTGCAAACCTAGCCACCACTGTAGCTATGGAACAAAGAGGATGAGTGCCATAAAACACGATCAGTAATCAAAGCACTCACTCATAGGAAGTGGAGCAAATCAACAGATCTGAGGCATACAACAACGAATGAGTGGAGCAGAAGGTCCAACAAGATGTCAAGATCAAAGAGCAAAAAGATGGCATAACAAAAGGATGAGAAAGAAAGGGTGCAATTTAGGAACTAAAAATCTCATGAACACTCAAGTTGCGAGGCTAGCCGAACAAGAAAAACTTCAAGAAAAAGGGAAAGACCATCACAAGTCACTTACTCTTCGTCACATGGTGTCATCACGCTCCAATGACAAAGGTAACATCCTAAGGTAAATGGTCAATACTTAAAAGGTTTTTCCTTGATTCTGGTGTGCACATAAATAAGAAAACAAAACATGTTTGGGTTACAACTTCATCACTTAATCCAACCAGATTAACTCAACATGTTCTTTAAGCTTATTCCTAGCACCACTTTCTTGATCTCATAGTTTTAACCAAATGAGCTAAAACATTGCACATCCTATCTCTAGAAGATGATAGTCATAATCAAGTAAAGATTGATACATTATGCATAGATAGATGATCCTTCCATGAGTTAAGCAATTCAACCCTTTTAGCTTAATGTACTTAAATGCTACATCCATACTCAATCTTCTGATCTTATCACCCATGTTGTAATTAAACAAAACACATAAACATCAACTTCATCATATTCAATGTGCCTAAGGTTGGAGAAGAAGAATAAAACTTTGGTTCTATTAGTGTTTTCTCATCAACAGAGCTCAGGCACTTGATCTCTACCTTGTCTCATGAGTAGGACACACTTCAAGCAAAGTATGGGAGAGTCAGTTGATTCTCTAAATTTCTACAAGTGTTCGAACCTGTCAAACCAAAGTCCAAACTCAAAACCAAGACGGGTTTAGCGGAAGGAGGTGACATCACCATTAAAGGTGTCATCACAAGAATCCTCCTCTTTAGAGCAAACCGAGGTATTTGGTCAATAAACTCCACAAGAAGAAGTACTGGTTGAAGAACTTACAACATTGAACCCTCACCGAAAGAGCTAGCTTGGGGGAGAAGCACTCCTGTATATCTAGGTAAGTATTATTTCCCTTCTATTTTAGTTTTGGTTTTTTTAATAGTTAAAAGAATGATGAATGAAAATAAAATAAAAATTTATCTTTGCATTAGTCATTTATAGTAATAATGTGTGATCTAGTAAAATTAAAAACAAAATAAAAAGAGTATATATCTAGGTTGCTTTAATTTGAGAGCTGAATAAAATAAAGAGGACTCAGAATAATCTCTTAAATGGAAATGATAAATAGTTGTTCTGTTGTAACTCCTTTCAAGTACCTAGTTTTCAGCCTTAAATTCTCCTGGGTTTTGGACACGACTGTTTTGATATAAGGATTTACTCTGAACTTGAAATCCGTGGGTAGCATATGCTTGATCTAAGTCTAGGTAATTGATGGATATGATATGAGAAGGTCTGAGCTACTGTTTATCTTGTTCCAAGTGACACTAAAGTTCTAGAGATTTACTTTATGAAAAACACAAAAATGCTATATGATGAGTTCTTGTATGACAAAGCTTGAATTCCTACAAGAGCCATACATGTTATTTAGGCTAGGAAAACTTCCACATATATGTTGCTTGGTTTTGCATTGAGTTTTATGAAGCTTTGTTGACCCTTATAAGAGATTTTTCATGCTCTTAAAATCAAGATCACGTACACACCACCCAGATATGCACTACTCCTATACTGGGGGTAGGCGCAAAAACATGCCTTCCATCTAGATCCACCCAAAAATGTTTTACTCCTACACTGGGAGTGAATACAAAAACATGTTTGATAGGTTTTCCATCCACTCAAAATAAATGCTCCAAAGTTCTTGACATCTCTCTCAAAGTTTTGTTGTAGAAAAGAGACATGGACTATGCAAAAGTTATTCATAAAAAAAAAAAAAAAGATAGTTGAGAAAAAATAGACAAGTGTTCGAGATATCTAAAACAATGGGTACTTAGATGCTAGCCTGAAAAGAAAGAAAGAGATGAATAAGATAGACCCCTGTTCTCTTGTAAAATTATTTCTAAGTTTCAAAACAGAGATAAGTTTTCAAGGACCAAAGTAGAATTAGGTTAGCCACCATATATATCCACCATTTATCCACACACATGCACATGTTGATTTGATTGTATGACTCAAATCTCTTTGGATCCATTGTTTAACTTTACAATATATGCATTGCAAGTATGCTCTAGTTTTCTCCCTACACATAAACTCCACATAAGCTTTAGTTGTAGGAAGAGAAAAGACATAACATCATTATTGCCTTTATAAGGATCCACAAATACCACATATATTGAGAGACTTGAGAGTGTCATACAAAGGAATCTCTGAGTTTTATTTTGAAAACTTATAAAAACTCCAGAACAGTGGTGAAACAAAGAACTTAAGACATAGAGCTTGACTTGATCGTTCTGTCTTTCAATTGCTCGAGACCCAAGTGAAGGCTAAGAAGCCCCATGATTGAAGGTAATATGGGTAAGTTTGAAAGTTAGATCAGTTTATTCTAATTCAGAGGAGAATTTTTGATTGAATGATGTGTACTTTTGAGGCATGAAAGCATTGTAGCAACTCCTAATCCATTACTGAGTTTAGCTTTGCTCAGAGACTGGCAAAGGTTAAGCTTGGGAAACCTTGTTGATGGTCACTAACACTAATTATAAACCATCAACATAACCTGCATTTATATTTAATTTCATCACCAAACATAGGTATAGGGGTTTAAACTAATGAATTCCACGAGCTTTGGTGATTTCATGACTGTAGGAGGATTTATCTAGAAAATAGCTCTCGGGATCACTGTCATACACTTCAAACAAGCAAACCAACGACAACAAGTGATTCAACCTACGAAAACTATGAAAGACAACTCTATAAGGTTTCAGAAGACACCACGCCGAAGCTTAGGCCAAATGGCCACGAAAGAGGGCCAGACGGCCTAGCCCAAAGGCTGGCAGGCCTACCACGGAGCCCCTCGCCCTCTATTGCCTTGTACTCATTCCTAAGATCTACACCGTTGATTTTAAGACAGTTTTAGGTTGGTTTATCCAACGGTGATCGAGTGAGTTGACATAGATCGATGACAGGCGATTCCTTGCGCCTTACTCCACCTCGATTCCTTGCCCCCTACTCCACCTCGGCCTATATATAGCAGCTCCTACCCCTCTCCTTAGAGCCATCCTAAAACCATAATTCATATTCTCCTCATCAGAATTAGAGCTAATTATCAAGAGAAGATTTGTCCTCTATAGGATCTAGTCTTGTAAATAATAGTGAGATAGAGCATGAGGGAAGACTTTGGAGGAAGTGCCGGCTTATCGGTGCTCTCTTTATGGCTTGTACCCTAGCGAAATTAAGTTCTACTTGAGCTTGCTTCTGAGGATTCTCTGGTAATCGACTTCTAATTCAAGTAAGCATCATATTTATATTGTTCATTAGGTTCATAACTCTTTGAGTGTTTTAATCTATAGGACGCTCTAGGTTAAAGTAGTAATTGTATGTGTAAGCGTGGTGCTTAGATCAGGTTACTTGTGTATGTATCCTATATTCTGAATCGGTGGTAGCTTATGAGAATGACTCTTATAGCCTCATTGAATCTTTTATAATCCACCTCCCGTTTATAGGCCTAGCAGGAGTTAGTTACTACAGGAAACATACTCTACTTGTGTTTTCCTTAGTAATATCCCTAGTTGAACAATAGAAGACATAGCTTACCGAAGTTAGAACTAAAAGACATTTGTAATCTCCTCTATACACCTATTATCTTAAGTCTTTGATGAGGACATCACTCCTTCGGATGCACCCGCTGATCCTCCAAACAATAAGCAAGGTCCAATGACCCGAGCTTGGATGCGCCAGCTAAATTTAGAGGTGAGCTCGTTCTTAAGCGATCCTTTTCATACTTTTGAGAATAGACTACTACCTAATGATGTTATATTTCTTAGAAACATTGGAGAGGGTCATGGGGAACTTTGAGGAAGAGATGGAGGCAAAGATGACCAGCAAGGACGTCCAACACAAGCCGGAGGGCCGGTCCAACATGAATTCGAGTTTGCCTTGGCCTCCAGGACCAGTCTGCCATAAACTGGTCACCCAGGACACGTCTAGACTCTGTTTTCGACAATCCACATATGGATGAAAAGATAAATTCATAAGGAAACCAATGGAAGTGGTCCCATGTCAAAATCCATTCAAAATCAATAGGAATAGTCAAAACAAGTCAACGTCTAGAATCTGTCAGGGTGTTGTGTCACCGTATTTGGTCCAATGGGCCGTGTATCGTCTTTGAGCCCATTAGGGGGCACGTCTAGGATAGGCGACAACCCTAAGACCATTATAATCATACGTTGTTGCCATCATTAGGTTTTAGGTTTTGCTTAGATCATTCTGTCATTGACAGTCACCATCTATCGGTTTGTGGAACCCCAACTCGTGTGATTAATCATTCATCTGTAGTTTATCCTAAATCTTGAGCTGCGTTCTTTCGAGTTCTTGCTTGTGTTCTTTGTTTCGCAGGTGGGGATTAGCCTTCTTAGCGAGTTCAACTGGTTTGGTGACACGGTTGATAACCTGAGGAGTCATGGTGCTAAGATTGCAGGGTTCGGGGCTTTGGATCTGAAGCCGGATTGGTGTGTTGTGCTCCACCAAAATGAAAGTTATCATCGCCTGACGGAAGATCGGGATCCCTGTTCCCATTAGTCTTGTTGCTACTTTGGGTTAAGTTAGACATAGTTACTCTCACATGTTTCCCTGTGGATACGATACTTGGAATACTTCCGGGTAAAAGCTATAGCGATATCCGTGCGCTTGCAGATTTATCTGTGTGCGTTAAATATACCAACAATCCCTAAGTGCCACTAGATGCAATCCCTCTAGTAAATGCACTTGGAATCACTCACAATCTCACTATGATGATGAATCAATGATGGAGATGAGTGGAAGGTGTTTGCTTAGGCTAACAAGGATGTCAAGTATGTCAAAGTGCCAAAAGTGAAAGCCTAGGGCCGACCAAGACACTTAAATAGGGAGCCAACCATAAAAGAGCCGTTGGCTTCCCACTACCTATTTTCTCGAGCCGACCGAACGCGCCGATTGGGTATGACCGGACGCACGCCCCTAGTGTCCGGTCCTCCATCAACGTCCACGTGTCACCATCTTTGAATACTACGCGTTGATCTTCAACGATCAAAACTCAGAGCAGCACTATTAAAGAACGACCGGACTCACTACTTGAATCGACCTGACTCGGAGTCAGCAGTGTCCGGTCAAGTCCAGAAACTACCCCGAGAGGTTTTTTTGTGACCTGACGCATCCGCTCGCTGATGTCTTGACTCGACGCGCCTGCGTCCGGTCAGTACACAGCTACTTCACGCCGCGCCTGCAGAGCTGGCGTCAGCGTACATCAGGCTTGACCTAACGCAGCCCCTGCGCGTCCGGTCACAAGTTGGCTCCTACGTCCGATCGTGAAGCCGAGCCACACCGTGTTGCACCTCCTCTGGTTAGCATGACCGAACGCACGGCCAGCGTCAGGTCGCTGTGTCGGTCACTCTTTCTCGCTCTCGGCCAGCAACCGCGCCACGACTATAATTGATCGGACGCGTCAGGTCCACCCCGAGTGTTGCGTCCGGTCATGGACTTTCTCCTCCTTTTCTTTTTCTAAGTCCACAACCACTTCGCCCTTGCTTTCAACTTGCTAACCACAAAGTATAGAACATGTGTGCACGTGTGTTAGCATTTTTCAAGGGTCAAAGTTAGCACGCTAGGTTCCTAAATACATATGCAAGAATCATGTCACCTAGTGGCACTCGATAATCTCTTAGCCAAAAAATTTTCCTCTTTGTAGTATGGCTATCGATCATAAATCACTTACATCCTCTATGGTGTATTTTTGTTTTTCTCTTTCTTCTTTTCCAAATGTGAAGCACTTGATCATCTCTTTTGTGGCCATCACCTTCACCATGACCATTATCTAGCTTCATCACTCGGGTTGGACTACCTTATCTAATTCACACAGTTAGATTAAAAGTTAATCCTATGTTTTATCAATTATAAAAACCAAACTAGGCGTTTCAAATATCACAAAGTATAATCTCGTCCGACGCTCACCTTGGCACGGAAGCTGAGGACGCGGCTCCCACTTTGCTGAAGGCCACTCGCAGGCGCCGAGACGGCAAACGAGCTGGAGCTCCGCTCAGCAGCTCAGCATGACTTGGCGCTGGACACTGGACAGACACCCGGAGGTCACAGGAGCCGTGGCCGGAGGCGCCGCCATCGTAGAGTGCAGGCTGGGCAGTGACGGACCTAATTTTTGCAAAGAGTTCGAGTTATTAGTAGGCATCAAATAGCCAGATACGGAGTAGTTTCAAGCGAGTGTTCGGGTGCACGATTTCTCACGGGAGGGGTTGGAATACCTGGTTGGTGGTCGTCGCCGGTGAAGATACCGAGGAAGGCCTCCCGCCTGGCGTAGGAGAGGGCCGGCGGCGGCCGCATAGTCGTCACAAGCAGAGAGAGATTTTTACTATTGATTGAACGCTAACCACTGAATGGTAGCCGTCCGGGGTTTTGTTCGGCCCAGGGGAGCCCACACGTGGGTCTGGTAACAGGTCGATATCCGAGGGGTTTAGACTATACTTATTTACTGTCATAAGCATTACTATTTTTATCTATAAATTTGGTTAAAATTTAGATACGTTGATAAAAATACAAGCTATAATTGTATTCTTTTTTTTGACAGTATATGAAATCTGAACAGAGAACAGATGGTGCGCAGAAGTTAAAGATTCTTGGAGCTGGACCGTTGGAGGGATGGACGCCCGCTCCCCGTCGGGGCGGCACCCCTAATGGTCACCCTTTCCCCACCGCCGCTGGCTGCCGCCACGGCACAAGCACCCGCTATCTCCTCCTCCCTCTCCGCGCTCCCCACCCCTACCGCGAGTTGGCGCCAGCGTAGGCGAGGCCGCCGCGCGGCTATTAAAGGCCATGTTAGCTTGGAGGAATGTGGAGGGATCTAGATGAATCTGGAGAAATTTGTGAGAGCGTGAACAATGAATTTCAGCCGTGAACAGTGACATTCGGCTGGTTTTCTTACCAGCCGAGCGGCGCCAAAGCAGTTGATGACGCCCATGATGCAAAGCGTCTGGGTTCATGAGCAGCTCCTAGGTGTGTGGATCCACGGCTGTCGTGGCCACCAGCGAGGGATCCACTGTCCCGTGTTGGTGTTTGATGACCGGCAACTCATCATGGGGTTACCCAAGACGATGGTTGGTGGGCTTCGACGTACGTGGAACCCGACGGTGAATGCAAAGAGACGAACGATTTATACTGGTTTAGGCCCTCGTAATCGAGTAATTGCCTATACGTTCAGTCGGTGTGTAGCTTTTTGCGTTGGATTGATTGGTATGATTGTGTGTCATGGCCTATCGATCTAGGGAGCCTTGCCATCCTTTATATAGCCCAGGAAGCAGGTCTCCTAGTCGGTTATATGTAAGAGTCCTAATAGAATTACAGGGTAGCAATGTTACTAGGATTACATATGGGGAATCCTAGTCAAACTAGATCTTCTCCCTTCCTTGCGAGGTACCCTTAGGGCCCTGCACCGACAAGCCCCCGAGCACTGTATGGTTGAACTTGGAAGCTTTCTTGTTCCTACAGGTCTTGTCAAGTATAAACAAACGTCGTCCGAGTGGTTTCTTGAGAGAAACCATGTAGCGCTTCTTGAGATCCTCGAGTGGTATGCATTTTTCAGAAAAGTGCACTCACTGAGTGTAGCCCCCGAGCCTCTTGCTGTTTAGAACAAAGAGTTAGAGAGTCTTTTCCGCAATTTCTTATCAAAGAAATTTGAATGCATCATTTGAAGATATGTATTCCGCAGCCTCCAAGCTTTGTCCGAGTACTTGTAGTCGGCACTAGGATCTGTAAAGAATATACTCAGGGATGCAGGAGTAATTGCCCAACTACTTGTCAGAAAGTAGGTTGAACAATGAATGTCGCCCAAAGTAGTTGAGTGCCTATAAATTTGATCTTCCATTCTTAAATTTGAGCCTCAAAGTGTAGTTGGAGTGAAGCCGATTAAGTCGAGACAATGGCCGAGCCCCCGAGGTTAGTGGCAAGAAATCCGAGTAGATGGATGAGTATAAATGTGTTCGCCTTCTCATGGTTCGGAGGGCTTTGCTGTGCGGCTCGTTCGCAGCTCAGATGTGTTGCTAGTGGCTTGCTCAATGACTTGCGATCGACGATGGCGTAAGAACTGTAGGAGAAGCTATCGTTGCTGCTGAAGCACTTGTCACCGTCGGTGGCTTGCGTGTTGATCTAGTTGAGCTTTGCAAATCGACGTGAAACTGTATGGCTATGTAGATCGATCCACAGCCGCTTTTATTTCTTGCCCCGTATGTGCATGACCATGACATCCTGACAAGCCCCCGAGCTTAGTGATGACTAAGTCGTGGAGGTGAAGATCGGGCCTATTCGAGCTGAATTGTGAAGGAAGTTTGGAGGAACGATGAGAAAATATAAAGATAAAAAATCGTGGAGGCGAAGCCGAACCGTGATTGAAGCAGCGGGAACAGTTAGCGCGTCGTCGACGCGAACTGCAGAATGCTAACCGAGTGCCACTGTAAGACACAGTCACGCCGCCGAGTACTTGCCGAGTTGGTGGAGGGGCGTGTAGGTCTGCAGAATGCTGTCGAGTGTACCAATCTTGTTGGATTGAAGATGAAACTGTATCTCCTTTGTTTGCTTATGGTAGCACGTAAGTTGGGAGTACCGCGCGCTCTCCTTCCCCATACCTGGAGGCTGCGTGCAGGGCCCTCTCGGGCGTCCCCTGCTCCGTGGCCAGCCCCGCACACCTATTGGCGTGCCACCTTGGTGATGGGCGGGGGGAGTGTCCCTGCAGCGGCTGCTGCTGCGGCCAGCAACCTAGCGCAGCGGCACCGCAGGAAGCGTCGACGCCGTCGGCTGCGGCGGTCGACTGTCGTGGCCTCTGCGGACGTGACCCAGGCCCCCGAAGTGCAGCGGATCCCTGTTCACCGACGGCTTGGGCAGCGGAGCAGGGTATCCGCCCCGGACGCCGATGGATGGCGGGGGATCCTGCCCCGCCCCCCCAGTCTTCGTGTGCCCGAGCAGCCCCATTGCCGGGCAGGTGCCGGGCCTCGCGCCATCCCCATCGAGCTACAGGGTAGGTGCTTCAACTGCCTATCCCAGGCTCACCGGGTGGCCACCTGCCGACTTCCCTGTCGTTGCCTGCGTTGCCATGGTTTCTGGCACCTGGCCCGTGATTGCAAGCAAAAGAGGTCCAACTCTATCGCTACCACCTCCACGGGCCACCCTGCCTCCACGTCGATGTTGGGTGCCCCATCGTCGTCACTGCCCCTAGACTCCAAGGGCTGCCAAGGCGTCGGCTTCCGTACAAGGCGGCGGTGGCGCCGCCGGCGATGGCGCCTACTTCTTTGACCCCATCGCTTCCGAACCTCGGTCCGTGCCTGCCCATGAGCGCTGGGATCCCATGCGCTGTGAGGGGCTGGTCGTTCTCGAGAGGTCTCCGGGAGCGGGGGCCCAGGCTGGCGCTGAATGGATTGACGACCTTGCTTGCATGTCGTGCTCCTCGTCCGGGCCTCCACTTGGGCTGTTGGGATCACTGCTAGGAAGTGATCAGGGCCTGTTCGCTGGGGCCAGCCTCTGCAGGACGCAACGAGTCCCAACGACCCAGCCCGAGTCTTGAGCGAAACCAGCATGCCGTCGCGTGCGCTAGCTAGCTTATGCTTATCCGAGCGAGCAGCATGGCGCGTGTTCGTCGGGTCAAACCGGCAGTATCCGGCAGCGCGGCGGGCTCCATCGGCCATGAACACCGGCCACCCCGTCGACTCGTCTCATACCGGCCGGCCCGGAGGTGGGTGCGTCCGCGGCCGCGCCGCCCGCGCGCGCGAGGTCAGAGGAGGTTGGCGCGTCAATCGGTGGCCTGCCCTGTCGTTGTAGCCGAGAGGGATATGTCCCCGGCTCGAGGCCCCCTGGCCACTGTGCGGTCAAAGACGTGGGCAGGTGCCGCGCGCTGTTGCGCACATGCGTAGGGAGACGACCTGATGAGTGTGTCCCATCCAACCCCTGATGGCCTGATCCTTCGCAATTCGTTCGCTCTCGGCCATGTCACGTTTCCCAAATCCCTCGGGGCCTATCCGCCGATAGCGCCGCGGGATCCGTGCCCGAGCGCGTGAGTTGTGAGGGGACGCGCGCGCACGTACTCGCGCCTCGCGCCGCGGCCTCGCTCAGTCGCTCGCTCGATCTGTCTACCAGGATGCAGGAGCATGCGGACGGCGGCGCGCGGGAGACAGGATCGGGACGCCGGCGAGGGTACCGTACGGTTCCGTTGAAAGAAACGGCAACAGCGAACGGTTCTGCCCGACCGTCCTCGTTGTAGCCTCTGTCGATCTCGTCACGGGACAGCCGTACGCCCGGACCCGGGGCCCGGCCGGGGGCAATCAGGCAGGCAGGCGCCCGGCGGCCGGCGGGGACGCTTCGGCTTCGACAACTCTTTGGCCCTGCTAGCTTCTCTTACCAGCTTGTTTTTTTAGTCAGAGCTGTTTTTTTTTTTCACAACAAATCAGTTAAAACAGTATTTTGGTTTATTTTTTCAGCGAAGCGAATGGGGCTTCTCGGCAGGAGTACTGCTGCCTCGGCGTTCCCGTGTTCCCGTGCGGCTGCCACGACAGACACGTACGTACGAGCCGTGGGCGGCACATGAACAGCGCCCAGGAAAACGATGTCAGTGGATCGGAGGACATGCGCGGTGCAATGAGTTTGCAGTTGCTGACCATAGTGGCCTTCGGTCCCTGGCCTGCGCTGTTCATTTTGACCGATTTGTAGAAGAAAAAACCGAATCGATTCGGACGTGTGTGATCCACACGTGACAACAGTGGGGCCTGTACTGTACGTGCACAAGGAAAGAAGTCCCAATACATCATTTTGCGTTGCCACGTACAAGTCATTTTCCAGAACAAAATAGCTACTACTACTGTAGGGATGATCAGTGGTGCATGCCATGTCCTTCGATTAGGTGATGCTAGCACTGCATCACAGAACGCATAAATACATTCAATATACATACCGACCACACTGAATGTACTACGAGCTAGCTAGTAGCTACGTTTTGATTGATCGGGTACAGTACACGCACGTACGTACGTACGTCGAGGTACGGCTACTCCAAAGACACGTGATTGGTTCCATGTAGAGTAATCATGCAACGCGGCGCGCTCTAAGGAAAAAGACGTCGCAACTACCATGCCTCTGCCCTGACGCCTACGCGCAGCTGATCGGCGCGTGCGGCCGTGCGCCAACTTGAGACGGAGACGGAGACGGACTAGCTAGAATCCCTCGCTGGGCTTGGCCACGTTGACGTAGTAAGATACTGCGGCGGCCGCAGTAGTAGTAGTGGCGGCGGCGGCAGCAGCAACGCTGGTGCTCTCGCCACCGTTGCCTGCGACGCCGCCGCTCCCTGCGGTCACCTCGGCCATGCCGCCGTGGCGCTCGCCGTGCTCCACGCCGCCCGCCGTCTCCTCTTTGCTGGCCATCGCGGCCGCCATGCCGCCGCCGGCCGCTGCAGGGTCGACCGATGGCAGCTTCGATAGGAGCGCCTCCAGGCTGCTCATCGACGGCACGATGTGCATCTGCGCCGCAGCCGCCGCCTGGTGGGCGTAGGGGTCGTAGAGCTCCATCGTCGGCGGCACGACGAGTCCCGGCGGCCAGCTGCAGGCCGCGTCCGCTGCGGGGCCAGCGACGGCGGCGCACCCGGCCGCCGGGAACGCGGCCGACGACGGGTGCGGCAGCAGCACCCCCGGGATGCTCTCCAGGTAGCCGAACTTCCGGCGCAGCATCACCACGTAGCTCAGGTCCTCCGCCACCTGCGTGCGCGTACGTATACGTACGTACGGTGCAGAGGAGCAAAACATGCACGCGCAGCAATTCGTCAAACAGTAGCACAGCAGTGGCACACCGCACGATGATCGATCGTACGCATGGTACATGCATATTAGTGTGTACGTCTTGTCGTGCATGCACGCACGCTAATCGCTGCTGATGGTACAGGCGAGAAAGAGAAATCATGCATGCACCAAGTCACACTACTTAGCAGTCACGCTGCAATGCACAGCGGCTGAGTGGAGTGGAGTGGGTGTAGAATATCGGTGTACCTTGTTCATGGAGCCAAGCTGCACGACGCCTTCTCTGACGGCGATCAGAGCGATGGTCTGCAAGAGGGCAACGATAAAAGAAGTGCAAGGTCAGCTTTGGTCATGCATGCTGAGCTTTTTCAATCACACAAATGGAGCTCCAGTCCATCCCGCTCTCCAAGCCTGTATCTACCTTGATGCCAGACTTGAACTGAGCCTCCCATGTCCTCGGATACTGCGAAGTGCAGACAAACAGGAGTGTTCACAAGTTTTGCAAAACTTGCAATTGAGGTTTGGGAGTAATTTGTTCGGCTGAGCTGAGAGACGCTTACAGAGTCGGCAGGGTTGCTCCAGGAGGAGATGAGGTTGATCTCATGCTCCTGGGTCTCCTGGAACACCCACTTGTGGCTGTGGTCAGCTGCCACTTTCCCTATCAACCTGCAATAACGCAAGCACAGGCACATCACCAAGCGACGGGACCGCGATAATAAACATGCGGATCGATGTATTAGCGTGTAATCACGCTGTGATCAGCCAGCGTTGCGGCTGATGATTAGTAATTATTAGTCCTCTAGTAATAACTATTGTGCCTGCCTTACTACTACGTAGTACAGTACGTACCCTTCCCCGTAGTTGTAGATGTCGTGGGACATCTTGAAGAAGAGCTCAGGCTGCAGGCCCTTGGCGGCCTCCTGCCCGGCAGCACGCTCGACCGTGTATGCGGCGGCGGCGACAGGAGCAGCTGCGCCCTCGTGGTCACAAGCAAAGGCTGCGAAGTTGCAGAATCCATCCTCCCATGCCAGGATCCTGGACAGTGGACAGAGATAATTTGATTTGATTTGCAACCCAGGAATCGCGTACAAACAACACACAAATCCATAAGAAATTGAAGAGGAATAATATAACTTGTGTGAGCATGACCATGAGCGTGAGCGAGCAGGTCGTACCAGTTCCTCCTGTTCCCTCTTGTCCGGTCGTATATGCCGCCCTGGAGATCCCATCTGACGAACAGCGGATAAACAATTTAATCAGCACACATTCAACGACCACCCAGACGGCCATGGCCGAAACAAACCAAACTACTAGACGCAGAGCGCGTCAAGAACGACGACGAGCATTGAAGGACCAAGAGACCAGAGCGCATGCAGATCGATCGCATGCATGTCGAACGAAACGAACGGCGAGGACTCACTTTGGGGGCGGGTAGTTTCTGGGGAGGATCCGCCAGAAGACGGCGTACACCCACTGCTGCGCGTCGTCGTGGCCGCAGAGGCTGCGCAGCGTGTGCTGGAGCAGGTGCGTCACGGCCAGCGGGCTGAGCTGCTCCTCCATTGCAGTTGCAGCCAGCAGAAGCTTGACGCCGGCCTCGAACCAGCTAGCAGCGGAATAAGCTAACTATGGCTGAGCTCCGAAGTGGGATGGGAGCTACTATATACTGAGAAGCTTCACTTCAACCGCTTGTACGGGGCGGCCGGCCGGCCGGCGAGCTGCTTGATTGGCTTCGTTTCGTCACTTTTCAGAGATCATAATTATACTTAGCCCTTGTTTAGTTTCCACCCAAAACTTTACATCTTGTCACATCAAAAGTTTGACACATACATAAAGTATTAAATATAAACTAAAAAATAACTAATTACACAGTTTACAACTAATTTACGAGACGAATCTTTTAATTCTAATTAGTTCATAATTTGACAACAAAATGCTACAGTACACATGTGCTAATGACGGCTTAATTAGACTTTAATAAATTCATCTCGCGGTTTACCGACGGATTCTGTAATTTTTTTTTATTAGTATCCGAACACTCCATGCGACACACCTTATATAATATCCGATGTGACATCTTAAAACTTTACACGTTGTATCTAAGGAAGGCCTTAGTTCGCTGCTGCATGATGGAGCTGCACTTGGTTTCAAGCTTAAGCTACTAGCTAGTTGAAGGGCGACTAGAATCTAGAGATGGATGGAAGTAGCCCTGATTGGTTTTTAGGTGTCTCTTAAAATTTATGTCACATTGAATGTTTGACACATACATGAAGTATTAAATATAAACTAATTACGAAACTAATTGTATAACTTGCGACTAATTTGTGAGACAAATCTTTTAAGCCTAATTAGTTCAATGATTTGACAACGTGGTGCTAAAGTAAATATATGCTAATAACAGATTAATTAGGATTAAAAATTCATCTTGAAAATTAACCTCCATCTATATAATTAGTTTTATAATTAATCTATATTTAATACTTCTTATAATATCTAAACATTCAACATGACATAAATTTTAGAAACAACTAAAGAATCAAATATCCGTAGCTAGACGAGAGAAGTTTAGGGGAGAAGTAGGTGTCTCCTTTTCTCGCTTGCTATAGCTCCACTTTTGATCGCTGTGCAGCTATCAGCCGGTTGTGACTTGTGAGGCCAGGCCACCAGTCCACCACCGGGGGAGCAACCGCACTTGCCCTGATTTATACAAGTAGCATAGCATAGCATGCCCCTCTCTCTCTCCCTCTCTCTGTGTGTGACTGTGTGTGTGACTGTGTGTGTCTGAGAGAGTCTCGTTGTGCTACAGCCATCGCTTTAATGAGGTGCTAGTGCTGGTACGTTCGCTTCTCTCCTCCCACAAACTTGACATGGACCATATGCCGCATAACTTTATTTTATTTAAGGAAAATATATGATCATTTCCATTTGTGGGGGATCATCCATCATGAATGAGCACAGATCCTCGCTGTCTCCTTGCTGCCCGCATCAGCCCCAAATATGAACAAGTCTTCATAAAAAGTTAAGGAACCGACGATGGCCGCTCGCAATGACACAGCTTTCTCGCTAACTTGGCAGCCTTTTTTAGCTCAAGCTGTCAACAAATATAGGATAGGTTCTAGTTTAGTTGTGAGCTATGGAAAAACTATCATATATTAGCATAGTGCCCATACTAACGTCACGGTTTTATTTCAGGGTACATATAAAAACAACCCAATAAAGATAGTTTTCTATAGTTTAAGTCTCATGTAATTATATATGACCATGTACATAATCCGAAAAACACTTAGATATAACAAGACATAATAAAAGTCATGTTTCGCATAGTACAATTAACTTATTAAATTTGAACCACAGGCCACAGTAAGATAAAAAAAATGAAAAGACCTAAAAAATCTGTAGCCTGGCAATTGTACAAGCTGTGATTAGAGCTAGGTAACCCAGCAAAAGTTGAGGTGAGTTTCTCTGCAGCTAAGCTAGTGCAACACCAACTTATGCTAGTGCATTGATGGTTCCAAACAATTTCTAAATGCCTGCATTCATGAACCCAGAGTGACAATACAAGAGGATCTTCCCTTCCTGTTATGTTTGTGGCATATGATACATCAGTTCCTCTCATTCCAAATTAAGAATATCATTTCCACTTCATTTGCCAAAAAAAAAGAAGATCAGTTCGAATTTAGTGGTCCAGACATGCATCCATGATCTCCTGCATAAAAAAAAATATATATATATATATGCAGCCGTATGGCACCAAAAGGATAATTCATCAAGCAAGCTGTCAGTAATTCATCATGCGTGCAGAGCTGTATATACCACTCGGTTTTATGCCAATCCTGTAATGAGAACATCCACCGAGATGGCATCAATCGTGCAGTACGCCGGCAAAACCACACAATTCAAATGTTACCACAGTTGCAAGGGAACAATACAACGTTAGTAATCAGATCATGGAGCCGTAGAAAAACTACCATGAACTATATGACGTGGAAAAGTTGTAAATTATTTGATTGAATTAACTATGAAACCTACAACCTTCCTTCTCAATCTCAGTTGAAATAGTTGTGAATCAGTTCTCTATATTCACCCATTTAGAAAAGTAGAGGACTGAAAGCAAGGTTAAGATGTCGTGAAAATTGTAGTACATGGAAGCAGCAATTTCTAAAAGGGAGAATTAGTTGTGTAGCATCGAAAGATCGTGATATCTATAAAATACCATCGAAAGTTTATGCCCCCGTAAAATACCATTGAAAGGTTTGTGGCAGAACCGTCGAAATAACGCACTTACGGAGGCGCTTATCTTCCACCAGACACTAAGCACCCGTAAGCAAGCTACAACGTGCGGTTTCCGTCGGGCACACCCCAAGGGAGAGCCCGAAAGATCCATATTTTTCCCCAATGATCCAATAATGAAAACAAGTTATAATACTTAGTACATTTTATACATCCAGAGTTCTTAGAAATTCATTATTACATTACCAAATTTAGAGTGCGGAATATTAAACAGCGGAATGATAATAAACATCTATCGAATAAGAACAAAGATTCGTCTGTGCCCACCAGAAGAATCCTTCACACAACGGTACTCCTCAAGCATTACCTGCAAGAGGGATAAATAAACCCTGAGTACACAATATACTCGCAAGACTTATCCGACTAGTGGGAATAATTTTCCGACTCCAAGAAATATGCAAAGCTTTATGGTTTCTTTGGTTTCCTTTTTTGTGAAAGAAATACTAATACTTATTTGATGGGAAAATGAGTCGTTCTTTCTTGTCCTATTTTCTTGTTTATTTGACACTACTTCAAGCCATGATTAATTTACCTTTTATCAAGCCCTTAGCTAATATAAGCACCTAGAAGTTTTTCTACTTTCAGGAAAAAAGCCTCCGTTGAGCTACAAAAAAAAAAAGGCGGGTTTTTTTCTCTCATTTCTTCACCTTCCATCTTCTTTTAACAATTGTTAGCTAACGGATTTGACGGTGTCAAATTAGAACGAAAGTTGAAGTGAGTGTCAAATAGGGAACGAAGAAAATTTTAGGGCCAAGAAAGGAACGACTCATTTTTTCAGTGTCAAATAAGGAATTCTCTCAATACTAATAGTGAGTCCTTATTTGTGTTATTATTAGCAGCCATGATTAATTTATTATCTAGCCATTCTATGTAAGCACATGTTCTACTTTCAAGCAAGAGTTGAACAATCAGTTCCATTTCCTCACCTACCATCTTTCAGTTTTTACTACGGTGCTAGACCGTAGACAAGCCGTACCGGAACGTCGGTGATTCGTGAATCAATGCTCCCAGCTGGGTACCCTAAAAACACATGCCCCGCTTGTACCCCAGGCACAAGTAGGACCAACCCATCACCCTCCTATCATGGGGTCCAGGTCCTCATCCAAACTTGGACTCTAAGCCCCCGCTCCTAAGTCCCGGACTTAGTGCGGTGCAAGGATCTCCACCATCCCAGCCTCCAATCAGTCGATCCGGAAAGAGCCGGAACCCACGACAAGAGAGAAACAAGTCTTCCCTGCGCCCATACCCAAGTATGTGCTCGGGATAATAAATCTGTGACTTGCCTAGAGCCCACTGCAACAACCGGTCCTTAACCGACACAGACAGGGAAAAAGTGTAACAAAGCTATGCCCTGTTGGCCGCAAAACACAACCTTTTACACCCACCAATACCCAAACCATATCCCTGCCCGGTCACCATTTTCCTTTCCACCATTTTATCATGAGTGATTATAATTATCACCTATTGCGAGTAACGGCAGGTTACTCACGCTATCGAAATCCTGAGCATAACAGCTACTCGACCTGTACTAGTAGGACTCATAGGTAGATATATTTATGCATGTAGTTTCCATAAAATGCCTATAACATAAATACACATCATATATATATATATATTCAATGATGCTTAAAAATATGGGTTATGCACCAGGGCTTGCCTTGGGCAGGCGGTGGGTCAACAAAGTCAGCAACGAACGGCTCCGGGGCTCCCTTCTGTATGAGAACCTCCTCCACATACTCCTCAATAATCTCCTCATAGTTTTGTTCGTCCGCAGGCACGAACTCTACCAACTCGTGATCTACATGCATGAAATGATGATGTAACACTTAGTAATATGGCAACAACAACTCTTAAAATAAGAATACATTTGTCAGGCTACTAAACTAGCTCTACCGACTAAGATGCTAAGTTACCTACTATTACCACTAACAAGTATGAAGCATAACATATATTATTTTAGCAACTAAAGGTATTCTTACTCTTAATACCGATTTACTCTATATATGATTAAATAGGGAGTGATAGCTACTCAATTTATCAACCTACTATAGGGCTACAAAAATTACAGTGAGTACATAATAATCTAATGAACCTACTATAAACATTTCATGGCTAAAGCTATCACCGATTTGCCACAAAAATTCTTATAAATATTAAGCTAAGTAATACTAAACTTTCTAAATTGAATTTATGACTCTATCATTATCATAGCTAATTGTAAACTAACTATACCAACAGATAGATGACATTTTTGTGAACCTAATAAATTTTATTTCACTATTTTTGGATACCTACAACATTTACTATTATTTTTTCAAAGTTTAGCTCGAAACTAAATTGAATAAATATTTGTTAAGTCGCTAGAAAATAAAAAACCAAATTCCTCAGTAGCTGCTCATGAGCAGCAGCGGCTCAGCCCACTCCAGCCTGCTGCAGTGCATGCAGTGACACCTGGCTGCCCATTGCGGCTCGCCCACGCGCGACAATGGCCCAACATGGGGAGACCCACGCGCGCGCCGACGATTATGCAAAACAGACCCTGACTTACAACTAAATGAACCCATAGTCCTTTCCACTATTTCACTCTCTCTCTGACGCTCGCACTTAGCCCCCCGGTTCACTATGAATTCTCATTTCAAGGTCCCTGGCCGAAACTTAACAGAGGCCGTGGCATCTCCGGCCAAACGCCAGTGAGCACGGACCCCCTCGGCAGCAATCCTCACCACCGCTACACTCCTCATCACAAGCGCATTCGATAGAGGTAATAAACACCACGATTGGTGCCGCATAGAGGCGTGGCCATGCACCACGACGGGGTTTGGCCGCGGTGACACCGGCGCCGGTGAATTAACCTAGCCCAACGCCTCTACCGCTACCCTAGGAGTGAAGGTGCCTCACCAGATACGTGAAGGACGACCTAGACGAAGTCATGGGGCTCGGTAGGGTGGTTGGCCATGAGCGCGAGGTCGTTCTGGTTAACGGCAAGCGCGGCAACGGCGTCCCCGGTGACCTGCTGCTCCGCCGGCGAAACTGCTACATGGGAGAGGCAACCAAGTCAACACGACACAAAGGCACCGCTCAATTGAAACAACAAAGCACGGAGTGACGCCTGGCCGAGCACCCGCCTCGACGGCCATGGCAGACCGCCGCGAGGAGAATGCCCCGCATTACCTCACTGGAGGATGAAAGCTCGCCGGGACGACTCCAATCGTGGGCTAACTAATAGGGCTAGTTGGGTGCACGGTTTATAGGAAGGAGGTGGACTATGCAAGGCTAATTAGATGGATGACTCGGCTCGGTCTTATGGTGGCCGGCGATGGGGAAAACTCAAATTGATGCCCCGACATCGTACGACTGCAACAGTGGTAGTCTTGGAGCGACGCTAGACTCCAAACCAAGCTCTAGACACGCGTAATTATGAGGATGGGGCCAAGCTCTGCGGGTTTGCCTTGGCGTGGCTCGGCCGGCCGACACGACGCCATTCAAGGCGACGTGACGGGGAGTGTGGCGTGGCACAGTCACTAAATGGGAGAGGATGGCAGCGCGACGGTGATCACTCCACGTGCGCGTATGAGTCTGGCATGACGCCGTATGACCTCAGCGCCACGACCCGCAAGATGATGGCGGCACAGCACTGCGCGCCATAGTGGCTGGCGCAGGTCCAGGGAGGCAGCAGCGTGGCGTCGCACGAACGCAGACGTGATGGCGAAGGCAGGCAGGGCAAGCCCACACGTGTGCAGCCGTGAAGGGTCAGCGGCAGCAGTGACCGGGCGAGCGACTAGCGGAGCCCAGCGCTACCGGTGACGCAACTCGACGCGACGGCGATGGCAGAGCAGCCAGGCTCGCTGGGCCCCCACGTGCACGTGTACGCGTGAGTCGCGTGCCAGGGCGCGGCAACGGCGGTGTGGGCCTACGCAACGGTGCGTGTGGGCGCGCTTGGGGTAGGCCAGTGCCGCGCGCCAAGCCAAACCGAAGCCTGGTGACCGCGGCCAGACGCTGCAACCATTCGGGAACGTGTCTTGCACGCATTTTAAAGCGTCCCAAAAACCCACCTCAATGCTTCGATTGCTAAACCAACTATTTTACGGTCGAGATGGTATATCAAACTACTAAAACAAGCTCTAAGACCATACCACTACCGAACCCGATTCTCCTATAAAAATTCCCAAACTTAGCCTCATCACACCATTTTCTAACTTAAGAAATGTGACTACGTCTCGCTCGGATTTGCGTCAACTTCGATTTCCAAGCTACCAACCATGCTAGCTAGTGACTCCCATTCTCGACCGCAAGTATTTCACTGTCACCTACTAAGTTCGTAGTACAAGCTTTACTAAAGTTTTGTATATGCGTTCTATAGCGTTCTTGTTCAATAAAAATTCATTTAGAACCCTAAGTGACATAACGCGACATGAAATATAACATTCATTTTGCGTTTTTGAAGAACGTTTCGAGTCACAGAAATTGATTTACACTCTATAATTCATACACTATCATATAAACATGATGCACATGCAGTGTTTTAGTAAACGACTATACAATGTAACACCGAGGGTGTTACAAGGTTGCACCATGAACTAGAAGTAGCATTCCGTCGCTTTTGTGTATAGAAAAGTCAAACTGACCTTAAACCAAAACATGAAATTACCTATTTGCCCTTACCATATCCTTTCTCACTCATCCGAGACCGAGACGGGAAGCACGCACGTGGTGCTCTTGGTTCCGCACTCAGGTCTGCCGCTTGCGCCCCTAACACCGCCTCTGCCGGTCGTCACGGGTGTCAGCGCGTGGCCATCGTGGGTGTCTCGCGCTGCCTCCGCCAGCCGCCACGAGGGCCTAGGCACCACTTCCACCAACCGTGAGCGTCTGCGCACTGCGCGGTGCCTTCGCCAGGCCGCTGACCGCCCCTACGCACCACCTCCTCGTGGACTTGCGCGCTGCCTCCACTCGATTAGGTGCTGCCCCGTGACTCACAAGTCGCAACTATGCATACAGCAGGGTCGAGATGTGACTTCAGTTTCATCAGAGGAATGGAGCAAAATGTGTAGCAATGTAGCGCCGAGCCGTTCTAAGATTGTACTATAACAAACTAATAACGATGCAACAATGCAAAACAAGGTAACAACAACTATTACGCATGTACATGTAACAAACGGTCACGATCAGGTGGGGGTAGGGCATGATCGTTCCGCTCGTTGGTGTGGCAAGCGTGACGTTGGTGGCGGCCATGGCGGCGAGTGTCGCGAGCACCGCCACGCACACCTTGCCCTAGAGCCGCAGGTGCAGGCGCTAGGCGGTGGTGGTGGCCATCGAGGGGGCCAGCTCCAAGGCCACGGCTCGGCAAGCGCGATAGCAGACGCTTCGACCGTCGAGCTCGCCACGAGAGCTCAGTTAGCGCATGGTTGATCTCCTTCGGGAGCACCGCGGTGGCCTTTCTCCTTAGCCAGGCGCCGCAGGCGCGCATCCAACTCTGGCGTCCATGCGCGAGGAAGCCTCAGGCCATCAGGCGCACCACGATGCCCACCACGGACCAGCTCGGCTGCTGCTTCGACACCGGCATCGACGACACATGGGCGAGCTCCGGCCCGGCCACACCTAGGCCATGGCAAACATCGCGCATGCAATCACTGGTCGGGGGTATTTTTGACCGAGATAACATCCCGTTCCTTCATTTTAACAGAATGCTACTTTTAGTTTATGGTCCAACCTTTCGGTCGTATTTTATGGGGCGTAAATTTTTGATGGTATTTTACGGAGATCATGATCTTTCAATGCTACATAACTATTTCATCGTGATGATCAGTTTACAAGCATTTAGTTGACCTTTTTTTGGTAGCATAAACAATTATCAGAAATTGAACCAAATACAACCGTAATCTAGACCCTTAGCGTAGCCCATCTTAACAAAATTGTATCGCATTAAATTTTTCAGGTCATCTTCTGGGAGACTTACCAATCAGACAACTATTACAATTGTCTAGAGAGGAAGCGATAACTTCATTAAAAGAAGGTTGGAAGTGACGATGATTGAATTATTCAAGTTTGGATGGAGAAACATAATATTATAGAGATGTGAGTCTTTAATCCTTGTATTAATAAGTTTTAAACAACTTTAATGTTTTATGGGTGGAGTGCGGTTTTAGTGCTACAAGTTTGTTGTCGTTGTTTTCGGACCACCGACGAGTAAATTTGTATTTGCGCGTCTAGCTCGGATGGTGTGCTCGGAGGACACAAGGGTTTATATTGGTTCGAGTGGAACATGACTACGTCCAGTTTGCTGCTGCTTGTGTTACCGACACTTGGTTTGCAGTAGGGGTTATAAACAGGTGAGAGAGGGAAAGGATCCCAAGTCTCTTGGTGAAAGGAGTGAACAGGTGCTGAGAGCTCGATCGCTGCTCAACCATGTGCTTGTATCATGCTCTTGTGTTTTTATCTCGTGGTTCGGTCTCGTGCGAATCTGGATCCTCTTCATGGGGCGCCCTGCTTCCCCTTTTATAAGCAAAGGAAAGCATGGGTTACCATAGAGGAAAAGGAGAAGAACGAGAGAGAGAGAGAAGGCTTCTAGGATCGCCGGCTCCTTCTTCTCCTTCATGAGGGTCCTACCGATCCTATAGATGTCAACAGGGATGACACCATGTCGTGGATCTGTTCGTCACTGACGCCATGCGCAGGCGTCATCTGCTGGTCATGACATTCCATTCCATCCCAACAGACATCATGGTGAACTAACGCGCCTGTCAGCATTCATACGAGGGTTAGACAGAACAACATCAGCATGCCTGACGCTGTTCTTGATGTGAATCATCAGGTATGGCCCGTCATAACCACGGGTTATATCGAGGCATGCCAGTCTCTTCCTTAGTGTCAGAGTTTTGATCTAGGCCCATACGCTTGGACCTGGAGTGGTTGACGGTGGTACGGGTCCCCGTCGGGCGAGATGGAGCCCACGGCCTTGGGGTCGGGCGAGATGGGGCACGAACCCAAGGAGTCAGGCAAGATGGGGCACAAACCCAAGGGGTTGGGCGAGACGGAGCACGAACCCCAGGGGTCGGGCGAGATAGAGCTCGCGGCCTTGGGGTCGGGTGAGACGGGGCATGAACCCAAGGGGTCGGACGAGACGGAGCACGAACCCAAGGGGTCAGGCGAGACGAAAATCGCGGCCTTGGGGTCGGGCGAGGCGGAGCCCGCAGCCTTGGGGTCGGGCGAGACTTTTTAATTCATCTTGCCCCATCCGGGAAGTCAGTGTGGGTGCTAACTTCCTTGCTTTGGGTATCCCTAATATCGATATCCGACAGTTGCTCCCGAGCCTACGGAGGAGTAGAATACTCCTTTGGAGGTTTTGCCGGACGAAAGGACTCTGAGGGCCTTAGCCTTCTTTTTGTCACAATCGGTCTTCTTGGGGGCATGTAACCGTAGGATCCGGGAGGTCGGGAAGAGTTTTCTTGATTCGGAACCTAGGATCCGATCGGTCCATCGTCGTACTACGACCGCACATTCGGTCTCCTTGTGAGTCCAACTTTCCTCGAGCCCCCGCGCGTAGCAGGGGTCTAGTCGAGGGTCGGTTTGTCTTTGTGATGGACGAAACATGGTGCTCGGTGAGCTCATAACGGGCTAATCCTAGTGGGGCCCCGGATTCCCATTCATTGGGGTCCGGCATGGGTCAGCTGTTGACTGACTCTAAACTCTTGGCGGTCAGTCCATATAGTTCTTGGGTCTGTTTGGCCGGTCCCAAGGGCTCATTGCCTTTCTTTGAGAAAAAACCAAGGACTGGGAACCAACCAAGACTCGAACGTGGGTCGGGATGCCCGCAACACTCGTGCGCCTAGGTAGTGGCTGCTAGTGGGCCCATCCCTTTTTGCCCCTCGCTCTAAGGGTGCCTCGGGCGGCTGTGAACCCATCGGTGGGCCAGCCTTCAAACTCCTGGTCCTAAATGGGTCGTCAGGAGCATTTTCAGCTCTGGATCCCTTCTTACCTTGCGATGGTTCTTGGCCCATTTGAACATGCGAACCATCATTTGGTGTGTCCTTTGAGGGCACGGATAGAGATTGCATGCGCAAGATCTTTGAGAGGAAGGTGACGTGACATGGCGCAGTGGGCATGTGAATCTAGGCGGACGGTTCGCCTTCTCACCTCGCTCCACCTTATAAATAGCGGCCTCCCCTTCATGTTTCTGCACACCAAAACCGTGGCCTTACCTTCTCTATTTCTCCACCACCATTGTTCGGATCTGCCATGCTTGCTAGTCCACCGCCAAAGCCCTAGGTCTATAGCCTCCGCTCCTCCGTCGCCGCCTTTGCTTCTCCATAGCCACCTACATCCTCCATGGATTCATGGCATCGCTCCGATGTTACCTATGCGCGCATGGAGGGCCTTGTCAAGCGTGGTCTTCTCCGCGGGAGGACCGATGCGGTGGAGTGGCTTGTGCCCGGCCGCGAGGAGGCGCCGACGCCGCCCGACGGCTATGTCGTCTCCTTCGCGTGCTCTTCCAAGAGCGCGGACTCGCAGGTTCCTCCTCACCTGTTCTTCCGGGGTTAGCTGCATCATTATCAGATCAAGCTGCAGCACTTGAACCCCAATGGGAACAAGCACATCATGGCCTTCATCGTGATGTGTGAGGGGTACTGGGGATTGAGCCCCACTTTGAGCTCTGGACATATTTCTTATCCATCTCCTTGATGAAGAAGAAGGAGAGGGGCCAAGAGACCTCGACACCGAAGGGATGCGTGGGCATCCACCTCCGGGGGCAGTGGGCGGCCAAGTACATGCCCTACTAGCTCTCTAGATCCAACAAGGGGTGGCACTCGCATTGGTTCTACCTGAAGGATGACCCTGCCGCACCCTTGCCTGTCTTCTCTGGGCATTTGATCGAAGAGTTTCCACCATCATGGATGTGAGGGCCACCCATCAAGGAGAAGAAGAGGATGCGTGACCTCCTCGAGGCCATTGCGTTCCTGAACACCCATGGCCTCCGTGGGGCCGGCATCATCAGAGGGTATCACGCGAGGAGGGTGGCGCCCCTGATGGCACGCGTCCTCCTACTGTACGGGATGACGCCTGGTGCATAGCTCATCGGGACGACGCTCGCTCAGGGGTTGCTCAACGACAGCAAGGTCATGCAGCGCATCAAGGAGGCCATGGGGGAGGCTGACATCGTGTTCCTAATCCTAAGGCATCCCGTGATGCGGCCGGGCACGGACTTCATCGAGCTGCCGGTGGGGTTAGTCTTCCAGGACTCCATCGTGCCACTGCTAGAGCACATAGCCATGAGGCTGGTGAATCATGTCGTGGATGAACAACGGAAGAAGAAGAAGGATGACAAGGAGAAGAAACGATGGTTGAAGCAGCGAGTGAAGCTGCAGCGAGGGAAGCGGCGTAAAGGCTCATCGAAAGAAGAGGAGGAGGAGGAAGATGATGGCTCCATGTCGCCCATCCCATGGGATGATCTGGCCGCCGAGGATGAGGACCTGCCTTCACCATAGGCATGGCCCTTCCCATGGCATGTCGCGAGGTAGGAGGGGGAGACGCGCCCCTGGAGCCGATGGAAACGAACCGCCCCGTCGCGTCTAGACCTTCAATGGTGGCCTCGGATCCGGCGGGGCCAGGCCATCTCGCCTCGTCTAGGCCTTTGACGATGGCCTCGGAGTTGGCGGAAATAGGTCGCCCTGTACCAACCGAGCCCTCGGTGGTGCCCCCGGAGTCAGCGGGAGGTGGCCATTTTGATTCGTCCGAGCCCTCTGAGCCTAGGGAGGGCTTGAAGTGGCAACATGACGACGAGGAGCAGCCGAGGTCGGGCAAGCCGACCCCAAAACGTCCTCGTATGATGGCGTTAAGGTGAGTCAAGAGCTTTTTCATCCTTTTGTCTTAATGGATTTTTGCCGCGAACTAACCGCCATGTCCTTTGTAGGGTCGGAGGACATGGGACTCTCATGCGGCTTGTTCCAAAAAAGATCCTCCTCCGGCAAACACGTCAGGAGTCAGCTGTCGGCGCACCGGTGGAGGGCATGAGTGGCGTCGGGGTGACCACGGTGTTGACCATGGAGGCATAGCCGATGGCTGTGTCCACAGGAGAGCAGGTGGAGGAGGGCACGTTGGGGGCACCCATGGCGGGCACAGTGCGTGGCTAGTCGTGTCCTCAATGTCGTAGGCAGAGCAGGCACGGCTAGAGCCGCCGTCTATGCCGGTGGCCGTGTCCGTGGCGGGGTGGACGGAAGGTGGTGCACTTGAGGCATCCTTTGTGGATGTGGCAATAGGGAAGGCCTTTGTGTCCGTGTCACTCGCCCCCTCTGTCGCTAGAGGAGCCGCTCTGGAGGAGTTGCCGCCGCTAGAGAGGTCGGTGTCGCTTGAGGTTGGCGTGGGGACGTCCTGGTCTTTGGTCTGGGTGGCTACCCTTGATGAAGTGGTAGAGGAAAGGGAATGGGGGAGCATCCACATGGAGGTTGGGGATGCGGTTCGCGCCCTGACCACCATGCTAGGCTCGATGCGTGAAATTGTCACCCCGGTTGTCCAGGTATGATATGACCATGCTTCCAACCCCCATGTTCTCTTTCTGCACCTCTAAGTCTTGTCTTCTTCGTAGGTTCTGATGTCCCGTAGCTGGGAGAAGTCCTAGCTCCCTGCTGAGGAGGCACAGCGGAGTGAGGGACTGGCCGCACAGCTTGCTGCCGCCCGTTAGGAGGTGGTTGAGCTTACCCCTACTGCCTAGGAGGTGGCCAATCTTCGAGTCAGGGAGAAGGACGCTCGTGATGAGGCCCGTGAGGCCGAGGAAAAGATCACGACCCTGATCGAGAGGGTGCGCACAGACGCCGTGGGGGCCAAACGGTTACGGAAGGAGTGGGACGATTTGCTCGAGCCATAGAGAGGGCTCCGCACGGGGACTGAGTTGGCTCGCCAGGAGCATGCCGCCACTTAGCAGTGGGTCGACCACCTCGATATTGAGCTCCGGAGGGAGAGAGACCTGAAGGTTGCAGCCGAGGGTGTGTCCGCTGGGCTCACCAGGGAGGTTGGGCAGCGCCAAGAAGAGGTCCGACACCTGGAGGCTGAGGTGACCCGGCAACGTGATGAGGCGCGCAAGCTTCGGGCCGATGTAAATGGTAAGTCTCCAGTTTCCCTTGTTGTCTTTCTCCCTAGAATCCGTGGTGTCTTGACATGGTCGGTACGTGACTTGGGTAGGTCTCGGCGACAAGCTCGGGGCGGAGGTGATGAAGAGCCATGGCCTAGAGAAGGAGCTCAACGAGGTGAAGGACACCCTCCTGAAGGAGAGTGACGAACATGACAACCTACGCGTCGCCGTCCAGCTGGTCCGCGATGAGCTTGAGCTGGCCCCAGAGCAGGAGACAAGCTCGCTTGTGGTTCGCGCCACCCGCATCATGGACCAGGCACGTGATATGGCAAGGGGCGCACTTCGCTTTGGTGTTCACCGATCGTTCATGATCGCTTGTTCTCATTATGACAACATCAATTTGGCGACGATGAGCCAAGGCTTCACGCCCGTCTACATCGAGGCCGAGTTGGACAACATCGAGAAGGAGGTGCCTCCCCTGGAACATGACCTTTCTATCAAGATAAAAGATGAAATCATCCCCCAAGGGGTTAGTTTAGTTAGATAGGTCGAGCGGCGCCTTTGTAATAAGCGGACGAGTTTCATCCCTTTTGTTTTGTTTGAACAAGTCTGTTATTTTGTTTCGGTTTGAACGAATTTGTTCTTTTTATCTTTTTGTGTAAAAAATGGGTTAATGCACTCCGACCCTTCCTTTTGTTAAGACTGGAGAGCTCGAGGTGTGGGCGACAAAACTCTGGTCACGCTGGTAAGCAAGAGTGCCGTAGCCGTTGGGGTGTAGGTTTCTTGCACTCCGACCAGTTTTACTCGGCGTTCATTTCCGTAAACCTTTCCTCTGGGTTTTACGCGAGAAAGTGTTGGCACGGCGACTATTTTAGAAAGAGTATATATATACCCTTATCAGCCCCTGATTTAGATCCGACCCCTTACCGTTGTCGGGGTTAGGTTTCACTAAAGATCGAGGAGACGATAGCAAAACTAGTGGGAGAAAGCGTTTTTTGTTTTAGAAACATTATTTTTAGTTTTCATACGTATCGCTTCCCTAGGATCCGAGCCATTGTTCTATGACCGTGTATTCAGTCTCCTTGCGAGTCCAACTTCCCTTGAGCCCCCATGCGTTGTAGGGGTCCGGTCGAGGGGTCAACTCATCTTTGTGATCGTCACCCCGTTCGTGGTTTTCTACAATCGGAGGGGTTGAGCTAATGTTACTTGCCTCGATGGCTCGAGTGTCGTGCTCGGTGATCTCACTAACGGGTATGTCCGAGTGGAATCTGGGTCCGCCGTTCGTAACGGGGTCGGCATAGCCCTCATGTGGCATTCCACTGCTCCTTAACCCGCCTCCCGGCAGATGCCTAAGTCATTCCGGAGACTGACTCAGGTGGCCCGCTGGCCTTCCCTTGATGGAGATTCTATGGGCATGGCTCGAGGTTTGGATCGAACGAGAAGGTCGAGATGACCCTGTCCGCTTTTGAGCGGGTCGAGTAAAGGCCGCTGGGGCTCATCTGCGTTTTCTCCCCTGGCTCTGTTCGACACGAGGCGGCCTCGAGCCCTTCATGGGCCGGCCTTCGAACCCCGGTCGGTCGCTGCTCATGTTGAATGAGACAACTACCACTTCGTGATGCGACATGAATCGTTGCGATGCAATAATTGCATATGTGATGCTTAGATGTATGAGAATGGATGAATGAATGTTCATGCACTGGAAAAGTAAAGTGAGAGTTGGTAAAGTTACCTCGATGGCTCGAGTGACGGGTTTGGGGAGCTCTTACCAGATATGTTCGAGTGGAATCCGGGTCTTTTCTTCGTGACGGAGTCGGCATAACCTGCATGGGGCATCCTACTGCTCCTTACCCCTCTCGGCAGCGGCCCGAGCTGTCCGATCGACTTGGGTGACCCACTGGCATAGGACTTACCTCGGAGATAGAGGGTGAGATCATCCCCCCAAGAAATTAGTTAGGCGGATAAGCCAAGCGGTGAACTCGTAATAAGTGGACAAGCTCTTAAATTTTGTTATGGCCAA
The DNA here is from genome assembly GCA_904845875.1 of Miscanthus lutarioriparius. Classification (NCBI taxonomy): domain Eukaryota; kingdom Viridiplantae; phylum Streptophyta; class Magnoliopsida; order Poales; family Poaceae; genus Miscanthus; species Miscanthus lutarioriparius. The sequence goes on from CAJGYO010000008.1 coordinate 11,579,708, forward strand.
ACAGATTTTTAGCCCTTCTCCCCTTTTTGTATAAAAAGGTTAATGCGTTCTGACCCTTTTCATCGTTAAGGCTGTAAAGCTTGGGGTGCAGGTGAACAAACTCTGATCATGCTGGTGAGCAAAAATATAATAGTCGCTGGGCGTAGGTTTCTTGCAGTCCGACCAGTTTTACCCAGCGTTCGTTTCCGCAACCCTTGCTTCTAGGTCTCAACGTGAGAGAGGGTCGGACACATAGAATGTTTGTTAGGTGGATATACTCTTAAACTCGTACTGACTCTTTTCGTAGTTGAGGCTACAAAGCTCGGTGTGCGGAAAAAAAACTCTGATCACGCTGGTGAGCAAAAACACCATAGCCACTGGGGCGTAGGTTTCTTGTAGTCTGACCAGTTTTACTCAGCCTTTGTTTCCGCGACCCTCGCTTCTGGGTCTTAACGTGAGAAAGGGTCGGGCATAGAGAATGTCTACCGGATAAATATGCCCTTATCAGCCCCCGAGTGAGGCCCGACCCCCTACCATCACTTGGGTCGGGTGTCACTAAAGATCGAGGAGTTGATAGAGAAAGGGTGCGTAAATTAAGGGTAAAAGCGACATAGTTGTTCGATGTTCCAGGCGTTGACGAAGACTTCGCCATCGATGGTCTTGAGCTTGTAGGTGCCTGGTCGGAGCACCTCCGCGACGATGTATGGTCCCTCCCACGGCGGGGAGAGCTTGTGGCGGTTCTTGTTGCTCTAGACGAGGTGGAGCACCAGGTCCCCAACGTTGAAGGCCCGACCCCGTACTCAACGGCTGTGGTACTGGCGCAACGCTTGCTGGCACTTGGCCAAGCAGAGGACGGTGACGTAGCGCACTTCATCTAGTTGGTCCATGGCATCCTCGAGGGATGACTTGGCTCCCTGTTCGTCGTACGCCTTGACCCTCATCGCTCTATAATCGAGGTCGGTCGGGAGGATAGCCTCGGAACCGTAGACCATGAAGAATGGTGTGTAGCCGATGGCCCGGCTAGGGGTCATCCTCAGGCTCTAGAGCACCGCGGGAAGCTCCTCGACCCATCGTCTGTCAAACTTGTTCAACTGGTTGAAGATCCTAGGCTTGAGGTCTTGTAGGACCATGCCGTTTGCACGCTCGACCTACCCGTTCGTGTGGGGGTGCGCCACGGCAGCCCAATCGACGTGGATGTGGTATTCATCGCAGAATTAAAGGAACTTCTTTCTAGTGAACTGCGTGCTGTTGTCCGTGATGATGGAGTTCGGGACCCCAAAGCGATAGACGATGTTAAGGAAGAATAGCAAGGCTTGCTCAGACTTGGTCACGGAGATTGGTTGAGCCTCTATCCACTTTGTAAACTTGTCTACAACGACAAGCAAGTGCGTATAGCCCTCGGGCGCCCTCTTGAGAGGTCCGACCAGATCGAGCCCCCAGACCACAAATGGCAACATGATGGGGATCGTCTGGAGTGCTTGGGTCGGCAGGTGGGTCTGTCGAGCGTAGTATTGACACCCTTCACAAGTGCGCACAATCTGTTTAGCGTCGGCTACTACAGTCGGCTAGTAGAAGCCTTGTCGGAATGCATTTCCGACCAGGGGCCTAGGTGCGGCATGGTGCCCGCAGACCCCAACGTGGATATCACTCAGTAATCGCTTTTCTTGTTCGATAGGGATGCAGCGCTGCAGGATCCCGGTGTGGCTTCGCCTGTAGAGCTCGCCCTCAATAAGGACAAAGGATTTGACGTGACACGTGAGCCGCCGAGCCTGTGTTTTGTCCGTGGGCAGCGCCTCATGGAGGAGGTAGTCGAGGTAGGGCGTCCTCCAGTCGACCAGAGGGTCGGGCTCTGTTGCTGGATCCTCGTCAAGCTACATGACTTTGGGGTCGGATGGAGCCGCCGGGTGGTTAGCCCCTAAGCCCAGGGCAGGCGGCGCGTCACCGGTCTGTTCTGGCTCCTCGTAGTGGACCGAGGGCTTATACTGATCGCTGGCGAAGACGCCCGTCGGTACCGGCTCTCGGACGGACGCTGTTTTTGCCAGTGTGTTGGCCGCCTCGTTGAGACGCCTCGGGATGTGATTGAGCTCGAGACCGTCAAACTTGTCCTCCAACTAGCGGACTTCTCAGCAATATGCAACCATCTTGGCATTGTGGCAGCTTGATTCCTTCATGACCTGGTCAATGATCAGCTGGGAGTCGCATTAGACGTCAAGCCATCGGATACCCAACTCGATAACGATGTGTAGGCCATTGATGAGTGCCTCATACTCGGCCACATTGTTGGAGGAGGGGAAATAGAGGCGAACCATGTACCTCATGTGTACCCTAAGGGGCAAAACAAAGATCAGTCCTGCGCCGGTGCCTTTCTTCATCAGCGATCCATCGAAGTACATCATCCAGTACTCTTGGTCGACGACTGCTGGCGACATTTGGATCTCGGTCCACTCTGCAACAAAATCAGCCAACACTTGGGACTTGATCACCGTCCGAGGGTCATACGAAATGCCTTGACCCATCAGCTCAAGTACCCACTTCACGATTCTTCCCGTGGCATCCTAGTTTTGGACGACCTTGCCGAGAGGAAAGGACGTCACGACCGTCACCGGATGTGACTCGAGTGATGCAACTTCGTCTTGACGATAAGGACGGCGTACATGTGCTTCTGGATTTGGGGATAGCGGGTCTTGGAATCGGACAAGACCTCGCTAATGAAGTACATAGGACGCGGCACTTTGAGGGCACGTCCCTCTTCTTCTCGCTCTACCACCAGGGCGGCGCTGACCACTTGCGTGGTGGCCGCAACTTAGAGCAGAAGCGGTTCTCCGTCGGTCGGAGGGACCAGGATCGGGGCCTTCGTCAGAAGCTGCTTGATCGTGTCAAGTGCCTCTGGGCCTTGGGCGTCCATTCAAAACGGTCGGCCTTCTTCAGAAGCCGATAGAGGGGGAGACCTCGTTCGTCGAGGCGCGAGATAAAGCGGTTGAGCGCGGCGAGGCACCTTGTAACTCGTTGTACCCCTTTATGTTCTGAATCGGGCCCATCGTCGTGATGGACGAGATCTTCTCTGGGTTGGCCTCGATGCCACGCTCGGAGACGATAAAACCCAATAGCATACCCCTTGGGACCCTGAAAACGTACTTCTCGGGGTTGAGCTTAATGCCGTTTGCTCGGAGTTTCGCGAAGGTCTGCTCTAGCTCGGCCACGACCTAGTCAGCCCGTTTTGACTTGACCACGATGTCATCTACGTAGGCCTCAACGGTCCGCCCGATGAAATCCCCGAAACACTTGAGCATGCAGCGTTGGTATGTAGCCCCTGCGTTCTTCAGACCGAACGGCATTGTGATATAGCAGAATGATTCAAACGGGGTGATGAAAGATGTCGCAAGCTGATCGGACTCTTTCATTATGATTTGATGGGAGTATGCATAAGGAAGTAAAGAGCTTCACACCCTGAAGTCGAGTCGACTACTTAGCCCTCAGCAGGAGCCTACTGAGTCCTAGGCTTGTATCATTAGAATGTAGTGGACACTATTAAGCTATACTGTGAAAACCTCAGCAAAGTAGAGCGCCATCCTTTTGACCGACACACGCACCTTGCATCCAATCCATGGGTCAATCACAGCAGGAGCCTACTGAGTCCTAGGCTTGCATCATTGCATGCATGACGAGCTGCTGCAGACTCGAGCTCATCTCGATCTAGAATTGATGGCAAATGGGGCGCATCCTGCAAGAGCTAATGATCAGCGAGGTCAGGGAATCCCCCAAAAAGCATGACCGAGCATTGGTCGTGATCGACAAGGATGGGCACCAGTCCACCTTAATAATTCCTCCTGCCCTACTTGTTGCTGATATGCATGCTTCATGCTTGCCGCCTTGCTGGTTGGTGACAGAATTTTACTGCTCCTACTTCTCCTTTCTTACGCGGTAGCTCACTGTAAAAAATAAAAAAAATGTAGTCTTCAAACTGAAAATTAATTATATCAGGATAAGAAAAATCATGTTGGGCGCAGGCAAACTTATACGTCGATAAAACCCAAATATCTAAGATCAACTCGAGGGTATGATAATGGCTTGTACAAGTAGGAATCAGCTCCGTAGCTTCTTTCAGATCCAAAAGTTCCATAATTCCTCAAATCAAACAGTTCATAAAGCTCCGTAGTACGGTTATGTAGGAAGCTACTTGCTGATATATGTCGTTGTTTCCCCCCCAATATCTTCATGATTTCCAAAAGATATGAAAGGTCTATCACTTTCAGAGTGATTCCAAATTTCCTGATAGATACTATGCACCAAACAGGGCATGGCTTCGATCGAGTAAAAGGGTCCATGCAATCCTTCTATATGGCTTTCAGTAGCCATCTACTACCTGTCTACGCCTTCGAGAGGGACTAGTGCTGAAAGAGTCATGCATACTTGGTGTTGCTCATGCATAGCATATATAGAAGATACATGAAACTTTTTTTTATTTTCCTTTTGCTGCTACCCCCCTTGTCCCTTGACTGCTCTCCATCCATATGAATATGCATGGGAATGCAGAACTGCAGATGCTGTGAGAGTGAAAAGGTGTGGGGAAAGGCATGGGCTTGAGAGATGGCAATGGACACTAGCCAAGATCACAAGGCACTGCTGGCAATTTATATCCTCCTGCATCCTGTGTATGCACTTCTAAGTCTTCTCGATCGATCAGTGTCGCCATCCCCTCCCAATGAAAAAACCAAACGCGACAGTGCGGACGGGGTCTCATGAAAACTTGTGTACGCAAGCAACGGCTGAACATCCGCAAGATACAGGCTGGGAAATATGGGTGAGGATCCGGTGCAGTGTTCTCAGTAGTGCAAAATTTGCAACAAAAGCATCCTACAGTACTGTGGTCCCTTCAGAGAAATACATCCTGATTTGTGTGTCTGAAGGCTGCTTGCATTGACAGAGACGCAGAGAGTCTGATAGAGTGGTACAGAGCACAGACTACAGAGAGTGATATCGCCTGTTCGGCCTGCTGAAATTTGTCGGCGGCTGCTTTGCTGATGATGCTGATTTGTTGTGACGAAAAAACACTGTTACTTTGCTAAAAATGTACGGCTGATAAGTTCAAGCGATTCAAAACTCTGTACAGCTGAGCATCACTGAGGAAGAGAAATTTGGATGTGCATATCAGGCTCATGATTATGGGTAGCACCAATTGAAGAAAAGCTTGTCCAACACCGGTTGAGATGGTTTGGACATGTTCAACGGAGACCTCTAGAGGCACCGGTGCGTAGTGGAATCCTAAGCCAGAATAGTAACGTGAAGAGAGGCAGAGGAAGACCGAAGTTGACTTGGATAGAGACAATAAAAGGAGACTTGAAATGATGGAATATACCCAAAGACTTAGCCTTAGATAGAAGTGCTTGAAAGACAACTATTCGCGTGCTTGAACCTTGATTGCTTCTGCTGGGTTTTAACTCTAGCTTACCCCAACTTATTTGGGACTTAAAGACTTTGTTGTTGTTGTTGTTGTATATTAGGCTCATGATGTATTTTTGAAAAGCTTAAATATTTTTTTCTTCGAAAAGCTAGGCTCATGATGTGTATTAACAGAATGGTTTTAGCAACAAATCAATACATGATTTACTTTGAGACGAATGTCTTCTCTGATATATTTTGAGGAAAATGAGAAACAGGAGTGCTGCAGAGAGTGTAATCTACAGGTCAGATCGCAATTAGTAAGTTTATTACCTTCTCTACTAAAAAAATCGAACAGTCCTCATTTATAAAGCATTTTCTTTCTTGTTCTTTGTCAGGAAAAAAGTGGCGTTTCTGAACATTACGTTTTTTTGTATGTGGAAGAAGAAGATGCTTCTGATATAGGAGTAGTAGCTCCTACTACACTTGTTGATGAATGGGTGATCACCACTTCACCAGAATGAGAATGGTCTCCGTACAATCTGGTTTGCCAGGTGGACTGTAACCAATCATCCAAATATTGCGCTGTGCTGTGGTCGGACCAGAACGGCAGAACTGTGACAAATTTAGGCCTAGATTCAAGGCTGTGTCGCTGCTGCGTACGACGAGAATCATCTGCGCCATTAATTTTTGAACAAGGATCGTGACTGTTCAGAATTCAGAGGGCGTACTGTATCTGTATGCCACTACTTCTCTGACCCCAACCGTTTCCGTTTTGCAACAGAAGCAGATGAGAACAACCGGAACAAAATAAAAGGACGAAAATGGATTATTGTTGCTACTACTCAAGACCGCGAGAAATGGTAGCGTAACGATGCTAGCAAGAAATTAATTAGCATATATATGAAATGGTAGCCTGTAAATAAGCAGGAAACAGACCATTTTTGTGCTCAAAATGACAAATCACTCGACAGATCGTCCCGAACGGCAGGTCGAAAGGGAGGACCGGAGGAGTAGGCAGCGGTTGCATGCAGCCAATAGCCCGATAGATAAATCAACGTCGCCATGCATGGATCGCAAAGAAAATTCCAAGGTCATCACGTGACCATGACTCCCACCCATATCATTGCAGCCTGCGATTTGCAGACGTGAACGTGATCCTACAACATCGCATTCGCATGCAACGCCGCTCGCCGTCTCCCGATCATTCTCTGCCATGGGTGGTGGCAGATGACACACCCAGGATCTCGCGGCGCCGGGCAACAGATCTAATCCGCGGTTACATTCTCAGGCATGCATGTTTAAAACGGAGTATATAAGGCCTTGATCAGTTCCGGGTGTAAAGTTTTGGCACGTCATATCGGATGTTACATGGGGTGTCGCGCGGGGTATTTGGATACTAATAAAAAAATAAATTATAAAATCCGTCAGTAAACCACGAGACGAATTTATTAAGCTTAATTAATATATCATTAGTACATGTGTTACCGTGGCACTTTATTGTCAAATCATGAACTAATTAGACTTAAAAGATTCGTCTCGCAAATTAGTCGTAATCTGTGTAATTAGTTATCTTTTTAGTCTATATTTAATACTCCATACACGTGTACAAACATTCGACGTGACAGATCGTAAAATTTTAACGTGGGCACTAAATAAGGGCTAGGTATAACGGCGGCGGCGATCGAGCAGTGTCATCATTTCCCGTGGCTCGACCACGGCGATGCGTTTATCACTTTATTGGCGCCCGTAGTTCTCGGATGGCCGGAGCCCAGATCCACGGCGACTACGACGAGGCACGCATATCCAGATCGAGGGACCCCGCCGTATCGCTCCATTCGATGCCTCGATCGGCTGCGTGCCGTCTTTCTCCGTGGTTCCTATCCAAACAGATATCTCAACGCGTACATGAACGCGATACGGAACGTTCCTCCTTGGTGCGCACGTGAATGGCGGTCCCAGCTGTTCTTGTTCATCCATCCCGGCGGCACTGAATATACAGCCTGTTCGCTGGGTCATATTTGACTTATAAGCCATAATTTATCAGCCAACAAATAATATTTTTCTCTCTTACCAAACCAGTCAACAGCTATGGCTTATAAGTCAAACCAACCTAAACAAACGGGGCGATAATGTGCCAACGACAAAGCTGATGCTACAATGGACTACTGCTTTCACAGGGAAATACGGAGCGTGACACCAAAGTGTTTCAGTTTCAAGATATGTATGTATATATATGTTGCCAGATGCTAGGTGCTAGCTGCTGCTGGACATGTGTCCCTGTGGATAGGTTTCCTCTGTCAAAGAAAATATCTGCAGTCGCGAGGAGATGTTTTTGCTTGCACCGGTGGGGCTGGAGGGCGACAGTGCAAGTGCAGATGCTGGTCTTGTGCACGGCATGGGAGATGACGAGATGTAGACATGCAGTAGGAGCATGGCCAAAGCTTTCAGTTTTACCAACTGGATTGGCTCCGTATTAGCCCTCGACAAATTTAACCGAGAACCGAAAACCGAACTGAAAGAATCAGAACCAAAGTCAAAAGAACCGACCGAAAAAATCTGGTTCCTTATTCGGTTCCTGATATTGAGGAACTAAAATAACCGAAGAAAATTCGGTTCCTACCCTCAGTTAACTAAATTAACCGAAAGAACCGAATTACATGAATTATACCGCACTTATTTGTATTTTGTAAGATTATGTTTGGTTTATGTATATTATTTTATATTTTGAATTGCTATATATCTGTGTTACTATATTGTTATTGTTTTCTTATACATTATTATTATTAAAAATGAATATAGTGTTGCATAAATTTGTCTTAGAACACGTATATTTATTGTTGTTTTGAGGTCTTCTGAAAAAAATCGGCTAGTTCGGTTAGAACCAAAACCGAACTGAAATAACAAAAAACCGAAATGCTCGGTTCCTAAAATTTTTTAGAACCAATCGGTTTCCATTTCTAAGAACCAAATTTCATCGATAACCGAAAGAATAGAACCGAAACACTCCTATGCTCGCCGCTTCAGAGGAGCCAGCGGCTTTATAGTTGGCAAAGGATTGGCAGCTGCAGCTGTCTCGTTTTGGATCAAGCGTTCCTTTTCTCAGACACGTGGGATCCACCACCAGGTTTTGGTTGCGCAGGTCAGTCGGCATCTTTTTTGCCTGTGGATCCGAGCTGGTCGAGCTCGCTATCGCTACGCTCGTGGATAAGAACAGGATGCCTGACAGACAGCTGGAGGCAATTCGAGAGGTTCAGAGAGGATGCATGGCTTGGGGATCCGGATGACACACTACGTTTGGGAGCATAAAATTGGTGTTTTTTTTCTGTAATGACATGATGCCCTCCCTGCTACCACGACCCAAACGTGGCCTCGTTAGACTGTCTCCAACGAAAAACTCAGAGAATCCAAACCTAAAATAGATCTTAAACATAATATCTATAGTCTCTAACAGAGTATTTATATAGAAGATTTATTTTGGGTGTCGGGAGAGACATAACCTAAATTTGAATATCCTCTCTCCTGAAGATCCATTTACAGAAAGGGTTGTCTTTTAGGTCTGGTTGAAAAAAACCAAAAATAGATATTGAATCATTTGTCTGTATAGCTACCCAAAAGACAAATAAGTTATTGTAGTTTGGGTTGCGGTTGTTGGAGACCGTAGCATCCGGCTGAAATGATGGAGCTGAGCTGCAATTGGCATCCGATGCAAACATGATGTGACATATTCCCGTCTCATTGATCGGTCAGTGCTCTGCAACTAATCTGCTGAACCTGAAGAAAGCACAGCAGGATGAAAAAGACTTGACTGTCAGCACCAGTTTTACCGAAAGACTCAATGGTTAAACTCAGAGCACTTCCAGTATCGCTTTAGAATTTCAAATCATGGTCGACGTCATATTACACGCGTGCAGGCTTTATTGACATCCACCGATTACAATTTAGTCCTTGTCTAGATTGCCTCAAAATTCTAAGTTTTTTTACTCTTTCTCCATCATATTAATTTTTGACGTATGTATAGAGTATTAATGTAGGTAAAAAAAAAACTAATTACACATTTTGGTTGTAAATCACGAGACGAATCTTTTGAGCCTAGTTAGTCCATAATCGGACAAAGTTTGTCAAATACAAACAAAATGTGCTATAGTGTCCAGATTGTAAAAATTTGCAATCTAAACAAGGCCTTACAAAACATTATTCAGGAATCAAAGAATAGATGGGCTCCGACAGACACTCCTGGCCACAGATGGACAGGGCCTGGTTTAGTTTCAAAAATTTTCACCTCAAACTATCACATCGAATCTTATGACACATGCATGGAGTATTAAATATAGACAAAAAAAACTAATTGCATAGTTTGGTTGAAAATCGCGAGACGAATGTTTTAAGACTAATTAGTCCATGATTAGCCATAAGTGCTACAGTACTAACATGCGCTAATGATGGATTAATTAGGCTTAATAAATTCGTCTCGCAGTTTTCAGCCGAGCTATGTAATTAGCTTTTTTTATTAGTATCCGAAAACCTCTTCCGACATCCCCGAAACATCCGATGTGACATTCAAAAATTTTCATTTCGCGAACTAAACACAGCCTAATCACTGCTACTGTGTTTGCACGACTTCTAGCTCTCTGAATTGCAGATACCAGATACAATCATATCTATTGATGTATTGGAGCATGCCCTGAAAAATCATCAGGACTGAAAATGATGGTACCCTAGAAGACAGAAGGAAACCCTGCACTATGCACGCAGGACAGTCTTGGTGCTAGTTCAAAGGCAGATTGCCAAGATGAGATTCAGTTCAACAATTTTGGCTTTGTAAGTGGAGACTAGTGCAGAGTTCATCACCCTCAATACAAAGGTGCAGTGTGCCGTCCTGCCTGTTCTCCTTTATCTCCAAACATCTGCCTGAAAAAAAAAATATGACTTGCAGGTTGCTCAAGTGGTGCGGTTCAGCATTGATCATCTTCTGTGCAACATGCATACTGCTCTATCAGCCTCTCAACATCAGAAACATCAAGGTTTACTGATGGATTGGATTTTTTCAGTTCTTGTGCAAACAGGTTTGTCGAGTCAACTCCCCCAATCTCTAATCTCTTAGAAGCTATGTGTTGAACAGCTCCTTCACAAACTGGAGCAATATCTGGTAAAATAGAAGCAAATGTCACCTCCAACATCAGCCTTGCTTGCCAACCGCTATAGAAAAGGGTCTAGTGAGAGTACATACAAATTAGTGAAGTAAAACAAGCAGTGGATGGCCATAACTGAACGTCTGAACCAAAATGTAGGCAAAGCCTACTTTAGTTAAAGCTAGCCAATCAAAAGATTCGTTATGCCACGTGTCTCTTGTAAAGTAGTAAACTATGCCACGCTAAACAAATCGCCCAAAAATGCAAGTATAAACAATTTTAAAGCACAAGCATGCAGTCACATGCGCGGGAGACTTTGGAGTCCAAAAGTTTTAGACTCCGTAGAACTAAAACTGAGTATATGAGATATGACTTCGACACTACTACTCGGAAGGAGAAAGATATTAGTTTGGAATGTCAAGTAGTGGCTAGGAAGGATGCCTTTCGATATTTAGGATCAATGCTACAGAGATACGAGGATATTGATGAAGATGTTAACCATAGAATCAAAGCAGGGTGTGTAAGGAAAATAGACTCTATGCCCATTTATTTTGGATTTTGGTGTTTGATAACCAACACAACTAAATTGAACTAATGAATTTACAAGTAATTATTTTGTAGTTAAATAGGGTGCAAGACGTGACTTGGACGAACGTGACATGATGATCCCACGATCAACACCATAAGTAAGACCCTAGAAGCACAAGAGTAGACCCAAGATATCAAGCAAAGTCCAAGCACGAAGATAGAAACCAAGCCGGACGCAAGATCGCGAAGAAACGAGCTTCACAGAGGTGATCGGACACGGTCCTTATAACGACCGGACGCGTCCGATCAAGATGCTCGGCAATGGCAGGCGTCAGCAGCAGCGACCGGACGCTGAGGATTCAAGTGACCGGACGCGACGATAACACTGTTCACTATCACGACAATAGCTCAGCATTGACCGGACGCTGGAGGGTGATCGACCGGACGCAGAAACTGCAGCGTCCAATCGAGTCCAAAGAGGTTATAGAGCGGCGACAGCGCGACCGGACGCGTCCGATCGATAGTGACCGGACTCAGCGCTGAGTCCGATCAACGCGCTAGCTTCAACGGTCGGGACGACCGGGCACGTCCGGTCAGGACGACAGCAGCGTTCGGTCAGTAGCACAAAGCTGGGTTTCGTCCACAACGGCAACTTTCTCAGTGGGGCTTATAAATAGATCCCCAACTGGCCATTTGAGTACAGTGGAGCTGAGAAAACATACCAAGGGTGTTAATACACTATTTTAGTGATCTCCACTTGCATAGTGCTTAGTGATTCATTAGGTGATTAGCGTAGGTGCTTTACGAAGTACTTAGGTTGATTAGACCACCGCTTATACGCTTGCTCTAGGTTTAGGCCTAGTGTTTAGTGAGGTTTGCATACCTCTTACCACCAAGTTTAGCATAGATGGCCGTACTATCAAGAGGGCCAAACTTGTTTGCATATCAGTCATCTAGTGCCACTCGAGTGATCTAACTTTGCATCGTCGCTAAGATCGAGTGGCGTGGCAAGTTGAGTGGCTAACCCTTGAAAATGTTTGTGAAAATATGCTAACACACATGCACAAAGGTGATACACATTGTGTTTAGCACATGGGAGCAAGGGTTTGAAACTTCACCGACGAAATGTCCGCCCTGTATAGAAAAGACAGGATTTCACAGAGTGTACCGGACGGTGGTCACGTAGTGACCGGACTCTGGAGAGCAGTGTCCGGTCAATTATAAAAGAAGATGGTGCTCTCGGCCTATGATCGGATGTAGGTGACCGGACTCTGGCTGCACACTGTTCAGCGTCCGGTCATGCTGATGTGGCGGCGCATAGAGAAGAGAGAGAGTGATCGGACGCGGGGCGAGTCCGGTCGGGTGTGACCGAACACGTCCAGTCGTGACTGAAACCTTACTGGAAGTGACCTGACGCTGGGGTCCTGTGCCCGGTCTTGGCACTATGCTGCGTTCGGTCATCACTTGACCGTTGAGATCAAGCGACTGAGATTGAACGGAGGCGACACATGGCATGCATCCATTGACCGAACGCTGGACCGGGTGCGTCCGGTCGATCTGACCGGAGCGTTCGGTCACCCCGAGCTGTGCCCAGTGAAGGGGTACAACGGCTCTATTTTCGTGGGGGCTATAAATAGAAAGGGGTCTCGGCTTTGGGTTGGTTGCGGAGCACACTAGAGCCTTGGTGGCGTATGTGGTAGTGCTTGGGAGCCCTCTAACTCACTTGAGCTTGATAGTATTCCTACGATCGAGTGAGTGAGCGATTCTAGTGCGATTGCATCATGAGGTTGCATCGAGTGGCACTAAGTGGCCGTCTTGCAAGCTGATGGTGCTTGTTACTCTTGGAGGTTGCCACCTCCTAGATGGCTTGGTGGTGGTCTCCGTCAAAACCCGCAAGAAGCTTGTGCGGTGCTTCAGAGAAGAGCTTTGTGAGGGGCATTGTGCTCGCCCCGCGGGAGCCGCGAAGAGAAACTCTAGTTGAGCGTGTCATTGAGCTACCCTCACTTTCGGGGTAGGTTCTTGTGGTGCCCGATGTGCGGGTTTGGCGGGTGATGCCACTTAGCCGCCGAACCACCAAGTGAGCGGTCGACACAACGGGGACGTAGTGTGTTGGCAAGCACGTTGAAAGGATCTAATAATGCCTAGAGGGGGTGGTGAATAGGCGTATCTAAAAATTTACTGTAAATGCTAAGTTCAAATCTATCAGTCACTGTTGGAAGTCCTGGCGTTTGGGTCGGAACTCCCGACGTTGTCAGAAGTTCCGGCGCAAACGTCAGCAGTTCCGACGCCTACGTGAACTACAAAAGCAGTGCTAAATTTAACTTTGCGGATAAATAATCTTACAACCTCACTTCCTAGTGGTTTGGTGAAGATGTTGGGTCACTTCCTTGACGCTGTAATGCCTCCAAACCGTAGATCGAATCCAAACCCTAAAATGGAGATTTGGGAGACAAAGAGACAAACACATACAAGTAATCTCAAGCAATCACAATAACAACAACAAGCACGCGGGATACAAGGATTTATCCCGAGGTTCGGCAACCCCACAAAGGAGCTCCTACGTCCTTGTTGTTGAGGTGACCATCAAGGTCGGAGTCTATTCCACCTCCTTGCCTCTCTCAAAGCGACCACAAAGATCACTTGAGCTTTCCACTAAGAAATCGAAGGGTGATATAAACTTTCCAAGGCTTTTCCACAAGATGGAAGCTCTTGGGCAACGCCTAGCCGGCTATGGGCAAAGCCCCAAGAGTAATAGACGCAAAATCAACCGGCTTGACGAAGAAATCAAGTGCTCAAGCTTTCCAAAGTGATGTTCTCACTTAATCCACGCTCCTTTCACTCAAAACCCTAAGGGAATCGAAGATTAGAGCAAAGGAGAAGGAGAGGGGAGCTTTAGTTGCTTGGGAGCTGTTGAGCACGAAGTGGGTCAGCTGTTTATGAGTCCGTAACGGTTAGAAGTCAAGAGAGGGGTATTTATACTCCAAGTGAAAATCTAACCATTCAGATCTACGTTGAAAGTTCCGACGCAGATCTCAGGACTTCCGACGTTAACAGAAAACACTGTTCACATAGGGCCGGAAGTCCGCGTGTGTAGGTCAGTGTTGGAACTCCCGGCAAACGTCGGGACTTCCGACGGTCGGAACTTCCGACGAACATCGGGACTTCCGACGTACGCAGTTAAATATCCAGCCAGCCCACAACAGGTATCGGGACTCCCGACATGGGTCGGGACTTCCGACGGTCGGAACTTCTGACGAGAGTCGTGACTTCCGACTGTCGGGAGTTCCGGCTTACGTCAGGACTTCCGACACCAACAGTCACAGAAAATTATTCTATGTGCTCGTGAAGTGCTAGAGTGTCTCTCTTTTGATTTAATTATTATGCTTGAGCACTCTATCTTTCTCAGACCAATTAAAATTGCATCCCTCTTTATAGTGCGGCAGATCCTAAAGTCAAAAGCAAAAATAAAACCTTTGGAGAGAGCTCTGAGTTCGTCCACCTTTATAACTTAAAAAATTGAGGGATACCATTTCTTCTTTATCAACTCTTTGATTCTTTCACAGGACTAATAGCTGTGACATAGGGGGCAAATGCACTTTCACACGTGAACCTCGGGAGAAAATCACCGTGTCAACATTGTTCTTCCCGTTGGTTTGCAATCCCCTTACACAAGCTTATGATTACTTTCATATACATTGTGCTTGTGTAGTTGCTCTTGTAATTAGTTAGCTTGTGTAGCTCACTAGTTACCTTCTTACTTGTGTAGCATAGAAGTAGCTCCCTTGCGTGGCTAATTTGATTTGTGTAACCTTGTTAGTCACATTGCTTATTTTGTGTAGCTAAGTATTTACGCTCTCTAATTTGGTATTGGTTACCTTGTTATTGAGCATTGTTAGTGAGCTTAGGTGGTTTTGTGCTTTTACTTACTAGCATGTGTAGGAGCTCCCTCGTTGCTTGAAGTACTAGTGGCATATGTTTGTGTGACCTTACTTCTAGAATTGGTAAGGTGAGCTCTAGCTAGCCCGACACCTTAGCTACTTAATTAGGATCTTTGCAAGGTGCTAGAGAACATAGATAGAGGGGTGTAGTCTTAGCTTGACCGATTGTTTTAATTTCACACTTGTTTTGGTTAGCCGACACGATTAATTTTAGAAAGGACTATTCACACCCCCCTCTAGTCCGCCATCTCGACCCTACAGCGGTCCGGGAGAGGCTTGCCGGAAGGCACACCGGAGACCCACTTGTGCGTAGGGAAGGCCCAGGGCTATCCACGGAGTTATCCGATAGGGAGCTTGGCCCTTGCGAGTGATTCCTTGCGTGGAGCTCCAACGAGGACTAGGGGGAAGCTTGCGTGCTTCTCGATACCTCAATAAAAATATCAGAGTCGTCGACGGAAGTTTACATATCTCTACCTTACTCTTTAGCTTCCGCATTTATATTGTTCGCATAACTCCTTTTGCGGTAGAGATAGCAACATACTAGTAAAACCGTAGCTGCATATTTAGATAATTTATCTTTTGCATAGGTTTTGACTAGGTGAAAAAGAGGCCATAGTTTAGAGTTAGAGTTTTAAGTTGCCTAATTCATCCCTCCTTCTTAGGCGTCACGGTCCCTTTCAATTGGTATCGGAGCCGATTGACTCAATTTAAACCTTTGGCTTCGCCACCGTTGAGCCGACGCTATTTAGAGTGGTTGAGATGGATACCTCTAGGTCTCCGCACTTTGATGGCACTAACTTCTCCTACTATAAAGCTAGAATGGCTTGTCACCTTAAGACGGTAGATTTGGCTGTTTAGAGTCACTCGTGACGGGATGAAATCCATTAAGAATCCCGATAAACCCACAAAGAGTGAATAAAAAGAAATTTATTTCAATGCTACAGCTAAAAATTATTTATTTGAATCTTTTAGCATGGATATGTTTAACCAAGTGTTCACTTTAAATACGGCACATGAAATTTGGTTAAAACTCCAAGAGCTCCATGACGGCACAACTAATGTCCGTGAGCAAAAATATTATCTAGCTAAACAAAATTATGATTCCTTTAAAATGAATGATGATGAGCTTATTCGTGATATGTATTCTCGTTTGAATCTAATTATCAATGAGCTCCATTCAATAGGATTAACAAAGTTAGATGATGCGGACATCGTGAGGAAGATCATCTCCGTGCTACCACAAAAGAAATATGCAAGCATCATCACCATCCTTCATAATATGAAGGACTTGAGCACCATGACCCCGGCCATAGTCATTGGTAAGATAGTGGCATTTGAAATGTCACGCAAGATGGGTCAAGAAGAAGCCTCTTCATCAAGCAAAGACAAAGCTCTCACATGTAGTGAGAAAAAGAAGATGAAGGGCAAGCAAGTTGAGACAAGCTCAAACTCAAGCTCCTAAAGTGAAGATGAAGAAGAAGATGAGGATGATGACGACGAAGAATCAAGTGATGATGATCAATCTTCCTCCTCCATCTCCGACCTTGATGAAGAATCTATCAAGCTTATCAACAAGGTGGAGGAGATGATCCAAAAACTCAATATCAAGGGTGTGCCCATCCAAATTCAAGATTTAATCTTCACCAATCAAAGAAATGAGCAAAGAAAGAAAGGATGACATGGATACGACGAGTTGGGGCACTTTGTGAAAGTTTGTTCAAACAAGCCCACACCCAAGACAAAGAAGAAGACGTGCAAGGACAAAGCTCTCACATTAATAAGGTCGTGTGATGATTCTTCAAGTGAAGAAGAAGACCACCACAAGAGGCGTGGGCACAAGCACTCATCATCAAGCACTTCACGTGTGTGTCTTATGGCACGAGGTAACAAAAAGCCTATCCCTTGTGATAGTGACAATGATAGTGATAGTGATGATGAGCTACCTTCTTATGATGAAATTGAGCAACAAAATCTTAACTTTGCTAAAGTTTACACTAGTCAACAAAAGAAGCTTGAAAAAAGAAAAGAAAAACTAGATAGCTCACAACAAGCTTATGCTACTTTGCTTGAACAATATGAAACTTTTGCCAATCTTAATATGGAGCTATCTACTAAAATTGAGCAACTTGAAACTAGTGGAAACACAAATAATTGCACAATTAATGATGAGCAACTTGTAAAGATAAATGAACAATTAAAGAAAAAGTTAGATAGCTCACAAGATGATTATAAAAGTTTGCTCGCTAAAATAGAAACCATGTGCAAACATTGTGATAAACTAACAAATAAAGTTGCTAATCTTGAAGCCATCGGTACAACCCCCACCGAGGCACCTAAAAAGAAAGATTCAATTTTTGACATGCCTAAAAAGAATGCCTCTACTTCTTGTAATGATTTATGTTTAGACTCATTCTTGTGCAACCAAATTTGTGTTGAGAAAGTTATTGTAGAAACATGCACACAAGAGGTCACAATGGAGAATAAGCAACTCAAGAAAGAAGTGGCTTGCCTCACCAAGAACTTGACTCAAGTGAAAGAAAAGACAGAGCAAGCCTAACTTCATCAAGATAACACCGTCAAGGGAGTGAAAAAGCTTAATGAAGGACAAACCGTGGTTTGATACATATGCCACAAGGAAGACCATAAGTCTTATGAGTGCGAGGTGAAGAATGGAGGAGGAGAAAAGAAGAAAGAGAAAAACAAAAGGTAAACAAGCAAACTCTCCAACACCTACATCAACAAGGTGGACAAAAAGGCCTCCATACCTTATCTCTTGAAGAAGAAGAAAAATGACAAGATGGTGGCCATTAAGGTGAACAAGGAAGCCAACAATGGGGACAAACACATTTGGGTGAAAAAGGAGATTATTACCAACATGAAGAGCACCAAGAAGGTTTGGATCCCGAAAGGAAAGTGAGAAGTCCGATGGACTTCGGGGAATTTAGAGACTTGGCAAAGTATAGGTGCATTTCATGGGATGCATCATTATGGACAAGGAAATTACCAAGTGGGTTAGTGAATACTATAGACCTAAATTTCCCTCTTCATGCTAGGTAACTAGATTTAATTTCTTGCTATCTCAATTAGCATATAGTTCCTTTTTTTCATGTCTAGGTTTGCATTTGCATGTTTAATCTTATGTCTTACATACACTAGGTATATCTTATGGTAGGCTAGCTCGGTTTCACTCTTAACCCTTGGAGCAAATCTACATGGTTTAATTATTTAGGAGCACGGCACATAGCTTGTTTTACAATTGTTCATCTAATATGTGCCAAAGTTCAAATTGTAGATAATTTCTTCCGAATATTATTTTTGAAAATGATTCACATTCATGTGATGTTATCTTTCAAGTGGTATTTTTTATTCTAAAATCAATGTGCATGTCTTCTACAAGTATTCCATACTTGTGTACACAAATTTAGGGAGAGGTTACTCTATAAGTTGGATGCTTTGAGACTAACACCTTTTTAAGCTTATCATGTGTGAAGTAGTCCCATTGTAAAGAAAATGAAGTCCTCGAAGTTAAGCATCATACTTCAAATATCCACCACCTATTGTAAGTGGTATAAATCAAATTGGTTTCCACATGTGGTATTTCTAAATCGATATCATCATGTTGATTTCACTTTGGTATTTATATGTTTTCTTCATGCATTATATAGATTAAACTCCTTCGAGCATTAATTTGCCAATTATGTATAAACTTCATTCTCTATCATATGCATGCATAGATTTAGGGGGAGCTTAGTCTATGTAATGTGAGAGTTAAATTTTATGACCTATTCCACTCCACATACAAAAGATCACAAAGTTTGACCCTCCCTTGTGCTATTAATATCTTCCTTTTTTGTGTTTGATTTCAAAGGGGAAGAATTTGTAGGACCATAAACAAGCCCGATCATAATAATTTACAAGTGGTAATGGTCCGAGAAAGGGAGGATAGTGGATTACGGAGTTAGGGGGAGGCTTAAATACATAATGCCACATGGGGACATTTGTAAGGGCAAGATAAGTTTCCAAAGATGTTTACATGTGGTATCTTTCAGCATCATATAACCTTGCCCTTTGCATTGCATCATAGCAAGTAAATAGTTTTTAAATTCTAAAATTTTATTATTTGCTTGTTTTGGTCGTGTTGTCATCAATCACCAAAAAGGGGGAGATTGTAAGGAAAATGGGCCCTAGGTACATTTATTTTGGATTTTGGTGTTTGATGACCAACACAACCAAATTGGACTAATGAATTTATAAGTAATTATTTTGTAGTTCAATAAGGTGCAAGACGTGACTTGGACAAAGGCAACATGATGATCCGATGATCAACACCTTAAGCAAGACCCTAGAAGCACAAGAGAAGACCCAAGATATCAAGCAAAGTCTAATCACGAAGATAGGAACCAAGCCGGATGCAAGATCGCGAAGAAACGAGCTTCACAGAGGTGACCGGACGCGGTCCATATAGCGACCAGGACGTGTCCGATCAAGATGCTCGGCAACGGCAGGCATCAGCAGCAGCGATCGGACGTTGATGATTTAAGTGACCGGACGCGACGATAACACCGTTCACTGTCGCGACAATAGCTCAGCACTGACCGGACGCTGGAGGTGATCGACCGGACGCAGGAACTGCAGCATCCGATCGAGTCTAGAGAAGTTCCAGAGCGGCACTAGCACGACCGGACGCGTCCGATCGACAGTGACCAGACTCAGCACTGAGTTCGATCAACGCGCTAGCTTCAACGATCGGGACGACCGGACGCGTCCGGTCAGGAGGACAACAGCGTTCGATCAGTAGCAGAAAGCTGGGTTTTATCCCCAACGGCTACTTTCTCAGTGACGCTTATAAATAGACCCCCCAACCGGCCATTTGAGTACAGTGGAGCTGAGGAAACATACCAAGGGTGTTAATACACCATTTTAGTGATCTCCACTTGCATAGTGCTTAGTGATTCATTAGATGATTAGCGTAGGTGCTTTGCGAAGTACTTAGGTTGATTAGACCACCGCTTATGCACTTGCTCTAGATTTAGGCCTAGTGTTTAGTGATGTTTGCATACCTCTTACCACTCGGTGCTTTGAGCGCACCATTGTTGTACATCGGAGGGGCTTGTAGTCTTGCGAGATCACATCAACCGCGTTTGTGGTGTGGCCGCCACCGTGTACCGAAGAGAACAAGGCCCATGGCGGTTCAGTCGAAAGCTTGATAGTGAAGACGACGGGGAGCGGTCCGGAAGAGGCTTGCCGGAAGGCACACCAAAGACCCACTTACGCGTGGGAAAGGCCGGAGCTATCCACAGAGTTACCCGACCGGGAGCTTGAGCCCTTGCGAGAGATTCCTTGCGAGGGGCTCTAACGAGGACTAGGGGGCTTGTGTGTTTCTCGATATCTCTTGGTAAAAATACCGAGAGTCATCGATGGGAGTTTGCATATCTCTACCTTACTCTTTAGCTTCCGTCATTTACATTGTTCACATAACTCCTTTAGCGGTAGAGATAGCAACACACTAGCAAAACCGTAGCTACACATTTAGATAGTTTATCTTTTGTATAGGTTTTGACTAGGTGAAAAAGAGGCTATAGTTTAGAGTTAGAGTTTTAAGTTACATAATCCCCCCCCTCTTAGGCGTCATGGTCCCTTTCAGGGTGGATAAAGTGGCGCCAAGCATCTGGTGTCCTATGTGACAAAATGGTACCACAAAAGCTAAAAGACAAGTTTTATAGGACGACGATTAGACCTGCTATGTTGTATGGTGTAGAATGTTAGCCTACGAAAAGACGACATGTTCAACAGATAAGTGTCGCGGAAATGCGTATGTTGCGTTGAATTTATGATCACACAAGAAGGGATCGAGTTCGGAACGATGATATACGTGATAGATTAGGGGTAGCACCAATTGAAGAAAAGCTTGTCGAACATCGGTTGAGATGATTTGGACATGTCCAACGGAGACCTTCAGAGACATCGGTGCGTAGTGTAATCCTAGGCCGGGATAGTAATGTGAAGAGAGGTAGAGAAATATCGAAGTTGACTTGTGTAGAGACAATAAAAGGAGACTTGAAAAGATAAAATATACCCAAAGACTTAGCCTTAGATAAAAGTGCTTGAAAAACAACTATTCATGTGTGTGAACTTTGATTGATTATGTTGGGTTTCAAATCTAGACTAACTTGTTTAGGACTTAAAAGATTGTTGGTTGTTATTGTAGGCATGCAGTCACGTTCCCGTAAATGAACCAATAGCTTAAGAACTCTTCTAGTCCCTGCTCCTTAGAGGGCGGGGAACATGCAAGTCCAAGGGAATGGGGACATATATTATTCCTCCACCGTACCGGTGAACTATGCGGGCATGCGTGCTGCGTTAGTCGCCTCGCGTGTATATGGATTACCAATTTACCAGAGAAACCTCTGGTAGACAGCGCTACACGTTTGGCTACATTGTGGTCAGGTCACTGAAAGGTGAAAGCCCTGGTAGACAGGAGAGAGGACGACACATCCAATGACTCACAATACGATGGAAACATATGCTGACTGTTTTGTGACATCAATTAGGTCACTGCAAAAGGTAGTAGTATCAAGCATGCTGTGGAAGGCAAGAAATGCAACGGTATTCAGAGAAGAAAGGCACAACATCACACAAGTATTCGCAGCCTGCAAAGCATCGGCAGAGCAATGTCGATACAGATTTCCAAGAAGGAAAAGGCCAATTGTTGATCAGTGGTGTCAGGTTTTCGAATCAGCAAGAAATGGATGACTAGTGCTCATACTTGATTTTGACAAACAACTATCATCACCACCTGTGTGATGATATGTAACCAAACACCTTGTATAACTATATAACGGGCCGGTTTTTGGGCCAGCATGTCGTCCACATAATTTTGTTAATTTGAAGGATACTAACACCAAAGTTGTCACGGCTTGTGAAGCACACGTCTCCTGTACAAAATTGCATGCAGAGTACAAGCCTCTTATCCATGCAAGATGATAGATAGCTTCCCAGCCTGAGAGAGTCAGCTTGTCCTAACACAAAGGCAGATAACCTACAAGGCTGAGAGATAAGATAAGAGAAACATGTTACTAGTAGTACCTTTATTATTTTCCTAGAAGGAAATGGACACGGAGTGATACTTTGATCTAGAAACAAGTAAATATCTGATGCAGCAGAAATACCTACTGATTGTCATATCCATCCACTTCGATCTACTTCTGCAAGCTTGCGCCCACAACCTACGCAACAATAAGAACAAATAAAGAAGAGGAGGTTTCTTTTTAGCAGACACCACACAATGTTATTTCACATTTCACAATATAAGAAGAAAAAAAGGATACTTCTTTCACAAGCATGGTCTCATTAGAACCTGATTTCAGTGTCTACCAATGCATTCAGGATGTCAACTTCCCTACTGATGATTGCTTCTTTGATGCTTGTTATCGGAAGTGAAATAAAATTTTGATCCGCAATTGCTTGCAGTTTTTATTCATCTTTCAAAGACTTATGGAACAAATACACGTGCACTACTAGGCACTAGAAGCAGAAAACAAGCAACCTCCTGGACATACATATGGCTAACAGGCTAAGGAAAATTAATGCCAACTAACTTCTCCAATGATAGGAAAGCAAGAAATTCAGAAGGCATAGCAATCTTAATCATGAGTAATGACACTATATAAAATCCTTTGGGTTGGTTCAAAAATAAACATGCATTATACACAGTTAATGGTACAAGCAAGTGGGATCACTTTTAAGCATGAAGGTTTGTATGACTGTTATTTATATATCCTGACACATTATCGCCTTTGCTGTTACCGTGGAAAAGTCAGTACTTTTAACAGACTGAAAGGTGTAACGCTATCACCACATTGTGATGCTTACAAACCTGTGAAATATGATCTTTAATCTTCGCACTGATGGATTCATCCAATGCCCTCTCAACAAGTTCATACATCATGAAATGGCCTTCTGGTCCAACAACTTTCTCCTTCAGCAGGTACCTGCATCAAGGGAACTGATACAGCAACCAAATTATTTGCAGTAAACTATAGACTCCACACCACACACCAAACCAACCTTTGCTGCACTAGGTGTTCGAGCTTCTTGTTACCAAGAACAGGGTGAGTTTCATCATTCTCATTCACCCCCCCCACCCGCTTCAACTGATGCCAAGGTGCTGAAATGTGATCGAAAGCACTTAGGAACATCAGAGGACGATGTTTCCCAACCAAAATACATAATTTGATCTCCTTTCCTAACCTTCAGGCATTTTGCCACCAGCAAGATGAATAGTGCAAATGACAGCGAAAGCAAAGCCAGACAGATGGGCAGCGCCCTTGTCCTCAACGTACTTGCTGTACACCTCAGGGTCTAAGTTGCTGACCAGAACATAGCTCTTGGCCTCCACGTTAACTAAAGACATTTCCCACGGATTTCATCAGTCATTGCCAGCCCGTAACCACTGTGATGACAGATGCAGAGGAAAGGAACAAAAAAAAATAATAAATGGGAAGACGAAAATAATAATAAATGGGAAGAAAGAAAATAAGGACGCCTTACATTTATTTTTTTACGGAATTAAATGAAAATAAATTTTATATGAAAATTATAGATCTCGACAGATCTACAACTTTCTAGTTTTGAGTTTTTAATTTGAAGTCGTTAAGATGCTCAAAAAAATTAATAACATATTTGAACGGCGCCTTTTCACACCTACAGCTTTGACCACGTCAGCCAGAGCGCGTGGCCAGAAAAGCGCGCGGGTCCTCTGTAGCTGGCATTGAAATTTTTAAATTTTTTCATGCAGAGGATTTCGATCTCGAAAAGCCGAAGGTACGCTGCGGCTGTGACGGCGAGCCTGTCCTTGGCCTCGTTGATGACGAGCGTGGGCAGGGCGCGCTGGCGGTAGTTCTTGGTGACGATCCCGGTGAGCTCCTCCCGCTTGATGGGGCAGTCAGAGTTCTGGCGCGTCTTGAAAAGCACGTAGCGCATCACCTCCGCCACCAGCTTGTCCTTCTCCTGCAGGACCGGTGGGTCAGACAAACCATCGAGCACCTTGCGGGCAGGCGTTCCGCAGTGCATGAGGATCGACGCGGAATGACGTGCGTACCTCCTTGGAGATGTCGATCTGGGCGAGCTCGTCGCTGTTCGCCATCGGGAGAGCGCGGCGAGGGGAGATCTTGGCAGGACGTGCTCACTGATCCGATGGGAGACGAGAGGGGAACCCTAGGCTGCTAGAAAAATGCAATTATAGGACGCGAAACAACGTGCACTAGACTTCATACATCGACTTTGCTAAAATAACTTTTAAAACGTTGGTACTTTATTATACATAATATTTGGTCTTTTAATCATTTTTCTCAACTAAAATACATATATTTTGCCATGATGTGACCGTATTACCCTTTTGACTTTTATATCGTTGAGGTACAGCCGGAGCATCTCCTGCACCACCATCGTCATCGTCTTCAGCTTCCGGAGCGTGTCCGCGTCCACCGGCTTTTGTCCCTGATGGTGGCGAACCTCCAGGACCTCGGCGCGCGTGCGCGGGACTGCCACTCCGGGTGCGCGGCGAGGAGCATCAGGCACCAGGCGGCGGTGGTCGACGTCGTCTCGTGCCCCGCGAAGTAGATGTTCTTGCAGTTGTCCACGATGAAGTCCTCAGCCGTGCAGGGACTGAAAGCGCTGGCGGCGGCCTTGGCGCCCTCGACGATGGAACGCAGGAGGTCGTCGCCGTTGCTCGCAGATGATGTCGTCGGCGGGTCGTGTTCTTCTTCGTGCCTCCTCGCTATGTCCACGAATGCAATGGAAATGAACACCTTGACTGGTTATTAATCTTGTTCTATTGCAGGAAATACTTGCCTACCAAGAGAAACTGGGAGATACAAAAGCTGGATCAAGAAGTCTGGTTACTGATCCTCGACATAGCGAGGAGGCACGAAAGTAAGAAGGGAAATACGGTCACATCATGGCAAAATACATGTATTTTAGTTGAGAAAAGTGATTAAAAAATCAAATGTCATGTATAACAAAGTGCCAACGTTTCAAGGATCGTTTTAGCGAAGTTGATGTTTAGAGTCGTATAATAACGAAACGCATTGTTTCGCGTCCTATAATTACAATTTTCTCCTTGGCTGCGGGGGAGAGGAGCCATCCCTTTGGTTGGCGCGAGAACGACTCAGAGGGGGCTGACGGCTGCAATGCACATGGAAACCTACACCTTCTCTCTCCCGGTATTTTGCCGCTACGGCTTAAATGGAATATAATTTAATTTAATTTCACACTAGTCTACTTCAACCCATTTAAATTGAGATGAAAACATACGTATCTAAATAAGGTCTACTCAAGTAAATCGTGGTTTCGATTTTTGTGTATATTTATCTAGAAGTAGATGCAAAGGGCCAACTTCAAATGTCAGTCTTTACACACGACTAGCGTTGCATTCGTGTTCCTGCCAAAATCATCGGGTCAGTCTACTACTAATTCCGTCCACAAAAGAATACAATTATAGGATCCACGCCGGTCAATTTAGCTCAAATTGACTAAATTTACGGTAAATAGTTTTAGCATTTATGTGTCAAATAAATTTATTATAAAAATATATTCTATAAATAATTTAATGGTGTTTATTTTATATCATGAATGTTAGTAGTTTTTTTATATAAATTTAGTCAAAATTGTACAAGAATTTTTTTCTGGACAAAGAGAGTACTACTCCCTCAATCAAATTAGCTAAAATCGATCAAATTTACGGTAAATAGTTTTATCTTTTTGTGCAAATCAAATCAAATTTAATTTATTATAAAAATATATTATATAACTAATTTAATGATGTTTATTTTATATCATAAATGTTAGTAGTTTTTTATATAAATTTAGTCAAAATTGTATTAACTAGCCGTAGGTTGCACAGCAACCACGCCCAGCTGCCAGCCAGCGCCCAGCAGCAATCATGCTCCCAGCCGAACCCACAGGAGCCGTGGTCCCAGACTCCCAGTCCCACGGCGCCAAGCGAACTAGGAAAAGAGTCGAAGAAGAGACGCCGCTGCTGGCTGCTCTCGTCTCGTGGGTCGCGGCGTTGGCAGCAATGCCGTATCTCCCCTACCGCTACCAGAGAGAGCCCGGCCAACATTCGCTGTGTTTGTCGCCGGCAAGCAAAGAAAATCCTCCCGGAGGCTGGTAGTGGGTGACTGGGTGCTGGACGGGCCCGGATAAGGATGGATGAAACGCCGTTTCAGGGGCACAAACAACCGCTGGTGTCAATTCCGAACGGGTGGCTGCCTCGCTCGCTGGTAAGTTCGTAAACCTACTTTTCCGTCGCTATCGAGCATCATTTGCTTTTCATCGAATCAATGCGTATGGAACCAATGCGAGTATAGCTAACGATAACCAAAGCCTATTATTGCTTTGTATACGAATCAATGCGTGTGGAACCAATGTGAGTATCTAACGACAACCAAGTCTGCATTTGCATCATTTCAGTGTTTCCGATAACCAATGTCTGCTTTTGTTCCGAAAATCGAAAATATCATTGCAGGGCCTCTGCGGAATTGCTGTAGCTTCGAAGCGGCACAGCAGATTTACATCCCACAAGACCTCAACAAAGCTACTTAACAGAAAGTATGCTTTCTTCACTTCGAAAGAGAAACTGTTTGTTTTATTATTGTATGCGGCAAGCCAGCAACTAAATAAAAATAGCATGATATAAGCATTTTTAGCTTGCCGCACTAGGCGTTGCAAAACAACTCCGTACTTACAAGAACTCGAGCAAGCAACATTTTTAGCTCCATAATTTTCCGTCAAGATACAGCTAGCATAATTCCTAGAGGCGCATTTTACATGTGCCGAAAATATCATAAATGAGAACCACATAAATTATCTTGGTCAACAATTCAAGGCCACGCCCACGCAGCATTGAACTTCCGTTTTCTAGGGTTCCCGTCTGTTATTTTTTTTCTCCATCGTTGTCAAAAAGAAAAAAATGTGGAGAGGTATCCATTTTTTAATGGAAACTCACTTGATTTGAAATCCAGATTCAAGATCAACCCACTTCTCGATGTCTCTGGCTAAATCCTCCGCTAGCCCAGTATACGAATGCGGGGTTAGCTGCGAAAGCTTTGATCGAACCTCCTCCGGTATGTCTAGACCATCAATGAATTGTTGCATGCTGTCCTTCGTGACAGCTTGGCCTCTCGTCAGTTTCTTCAGCTTCTCATAAGGTTCGGGTATTCCATATCTTCGCATCACCTACAAAGAGTAATAACAGTAACGTGATACATGCCTGATGCGCACACAATAAGCACTTTCTGACAGCAACCAGAACAGAATTCAAGGGGAAATGGACAGAAGAAAACAGATGCCTTACTGTCTGTATTGGCTCAGCAAGGACCTCCCAAGTTTGCTCCAAGTCTTCAGCTAAACGTGATTCATTCACCTGTATAGGCACCAATTCAGCATAGAAGTTCTAGCCTGATCATAATTACCTAAAATGCATGTCTCAGGTCAATAGTAAAGAAGAGTAAACGTCTGATATTCCCATGCAATGGTCCAAGGGTGCAAGTATGTGCAGTTGGGCACTGCACAAAGGAACATCCTTATCCTACTAAGTTATCCTCAGCTGGTTTGAGTGGTGTGAACTTTTAGTTGGGTAAACGCCTACGCCTAGCAGTCACCACTAATTTATAGTGTATTTTTCCCCTGTCAGGCCAAAACTTATGAAAAGAGCAAGTGGTGAGGTAGGTCTATCTGCTTGATCATCAAGCATTCTGCAAGTACTTAATAATCATAAGCTAAAAATTAAACATGCATCAACCATATTGAAGGTACAACTATATCATCTGTAATGAGACAAAGGACAAGCTCTGGGCCACCTACCTGAACCTTGCTGATTCCACGCATGGTAGCTTTGTAAGCCAATAGAGAATGACCTAATCCCATACCCAAGTTTCTCAAAACAGTTGAGTCTGTCAGGTCACGCTGTCAATGATACAACATTGTGGTTCATCAGTATACATATATACTAATGAGATGGTAAGTATAATTTATGATCCAATCTCGCATAGGTATCATGAATACAGACACCAGATTTTCATCCTGACACCTCATGTTAGAAAAAATGAAATTGAGGCATAAAATTGAATTAGCAACAATACCTGCAACCGGGATATTGGCAGTTTCATGCTTATACCAGATAATATAGAATTCGCCTGACATAAATTGCCATCACTATTTTCAAAATCAATGGGGTTGATTTTATGAGGCATAGTGGAAGAACCAACTTCACCAGCCTTTGGTATCTGAAAAAAGAATTTTGAAAGATGTTGCAAGTTAATATGGGAGATAAAAATCAATACCATCAATTTGTTTCCTTGCAGTACAAGTTTAATACTCCCAAACTATGGTGTCAACCCTTTAGTTTACCTGCTTGAAGTAGCCTAATGATATATAGGATCACATGTCTCTATCAAAATCAGTCAACACATTGTTGAACTGGGTGAATAGATTGAAGAGCTTTGATATGTAGTCATGAGGCTCAATCTGTAAAAGGGATAAAACTGCATCAGAACCAACAACATTGATGGTTATGATCACCCGAGAATTTGAGAAGCCTCCCTAATTGTGCAACATAGAAGACCAGAGAAGAAACCAAATGTCAAACAAAGAATATAGATCACCTGAGTAACGTAGGGATTAAACTGCAAACCCAAGGATCTAACGAACTCTTCTGCCACCTTAGGCCAATCAAATTCAGGATATGCAACCACATCAGCATTGTAATTGCCAACAGCACCAGCAAATTTCCCTAGTATCTTCACCTCCGAGAAACTCTTTCCTATATCAGATAATCTGGCCGCAAAGTTTGCCATCTCCTTTCCCACGGTTGTTGGTGATGCTGGCTACAAGCAGGAATTGAAAACAGTTTAAGACAGGGTTCCAAATCAAGTTTTTCTTGGCAAAGCAAGTGCATTCCACTAACATACAAGCAATTGAGCAAGACAATTGTGTTCACTATTGCATCGAAAGAGTTACTGAGCTGTACTCCACAATGCAACACTGCTGAAGAACAATTTTTTACTTATAGAGGTATTTCCCCCCCTTTTCCTGTACAAATGGAAAGGTTGAAGATTATCTGCAAGAACAGTATAATAATCTTTTTAAATTTCCTAGACTATGTTGATAAATAATGCAGGTTTGTTATTTCCTCCACCCATGTTGCCTTGGAAATAGCTGAATGAGTTGATCAATCATTCAATTCCATTCTTTTCATTATGAACTTATCAATTTACTATCACTCAAAATCACCTTGCTGCATCAACCAGGCAAACTTACAAAACATTAAGCCCCGATAAGTAATTACTTTATATCGTATATCTCACATAGAAGGCCTTTGAGAGCTGTCTATGGAGAAGCTATGCTTCAAACAAAGGGTATACAAATCCTCTTGTTCTTGCTGTATAACAGTGTAATAAAATATTGTGGTGAAGGTGGCTTCATAAGTCATACCTGCCCATGAGTTCGAGCCAACATAGGGTAGCCTGAATTTTGTGTTGCCAAGGAACACAATGCTCTGCATATGTTGATCATGGCAGGGAACATAACTCTATTTACCCCCTCTTTCAGAGCCAATGCATGTGACAAATTGTTGATATCTTCAGAGGTACAACCAAAATGGAAGAACTCCGACACCTGGAAACAGGTTCAAGATGCCACCCAGCTTAAGTCTAACCAGAAATAATTACTCCTGTACACATTAGGATCCTAGTTGCAACCTTAGCAATCTCTGGATTTGAGCTGCACCTTTGCTTCAGAAAGTACTCGACGGCTTTCACATCATGGTTGGTTACTTTCTCAATTTTCTTTACTTCTTTTGCATCATCAATGCAAAAATTCTCGATAATAGCATTCAAGAAGGCCTGGGCTTCCTTGCTGAACTGAGGCACCTCAGTGATCTCAGGAATTTGAGAAAGTTTCAGTAGCCACTTGATCTGAAGAACAAGAAAGGCACGTCAGCTAAGCAACATTGACAGTAACACCAGAACAGGATCTCAAGCGTCCAATCTCCAATCAAAAACTGTAGGCAGATACAGTGTTTGCAAGGAGCTCAAACTGTCCCAGATGTCAGATACCTCGATTAGAACGCGGTATCTGATTAGGCCGAACTCGCTGAAGACGGGCATCAGCTCCTTGACGAAGCGATCGTACCGCCCGTCCAGCGGCGAGAGCGCCATCAGGCAGAACGTGTCGTGGTCCGGCAAGCTACGCAACTCCTCCAGCGACCTCTCCGCCCAGTCCAGCGGAGCATCAGCCATCTGAACAACACGGCACAACCCGTAAGTCACAAGCAACCAATACCTCACTAGCTGGATCCCGGGAAGTTCCACGTGGGGAGGCGTGCGTCGTCACCTCGGTGGAAGCTCTGGCCACGGCGGCGGAGGCTGAGCACCAGAGGCGCCGAGTCGGGAGTGCACAGGCGCTGCGAATCCCGGTGGCTCTCGGGGTGGCGACCGCGCGCGGAGAGGCCGCGGCGGCGGTTGCCGGGGGCAGGTGCTTGAGCGACCGCGGCGGTGACATGCTTCGAGAGGCGCGGCGTTTGCTGTTGGTTAAACCCTGGGCGCAGGGGAGCCGAGGATACGGTGGGGATGGCTGCGGCCTGCGGGTGGGGCGTAAGCGTGAAGAGGGGATAAATTTGTGCAGTGTGAGTAGGGGAAGAGCAGGATTTGTCGAATTGGTCGCTGTAGTTGTTTGTACTCTCTCGACTAGTCCTCAGAAGTGGGCATTCAGTCGCGTCGCTGCCAGAGCCAGGCACCCTGCTCGCCGCCACCGCGCCCGCCCTCTGCTCGCGCCTCGCGCCACGCGCGGTCGGGGCCGCGCGGCGCCCACGCCCGTTTCAGTGCAAATGTAGTTGTGGATGGCACCAAGGTGAATTTGGGTCTTTGGGATACCGCTGGTAATTTTTAATGTTTTTATGTTTTGTTCTACTCAGCAGCAAATCGAAGTCGAAAAGTCTGCTTTTAGAGGAATCAGGATTCTTGGGGTAACTCAAAAGTTCACATGATCACATCCTTCGCAGGGCAGGAAGATTACAACCGGCTGAGCCCTCTAAAGGTGGCGATGTTTTCGTGCTTGCATTCTCACTTGTGACTTGTGAGCCGAGCTAGCTATGAGAATATCATGAAGAAGGTGCTGAAATGCGCTATCTTGTTCCTTTACTTTCTTAAAATTTGTTCTTACAGTTCATGATATGAAATTTCCTAGAGGATTGAATATTTATCCTTTGCTCTTTGCTCTTTACTCTTCAGTGGATACCGGAGCTTCAACATTATGCACCTGGGGTGCCCGTTGTGCTGGTAGGCACAAAATTGGGTGAGCTCTGTTGACAACAAGAACATGTTGGTTTATTATAGTCTAATTAGTCATCCTATACTGTTAAGTCATAAGCGTCATCCTATACTGTTGACAACAAGAACATGTTGGTTTATTATAGTCTGACAAGAACATTAGTCTGAAATGAAAACAGGATCTATTGGAGTAAACGCTAAGCTCAGAAGACTCGATTGTCCTGATGGGATATAATTCAATTAACTTCGCTACGAAATGAAGCCGAGTGTAGAATATTGTGTCAGCGCCCATGAACCACATGATCACATCACGAAACTCAGTAGAATAGCGTGTCAGCGTCCATGAACTACATCAGGAAACCAGAATCTCGAGCACTATGGCATTTATTATTTCCTCCCGAATGCATCAGGAAATCAAGTTCTGTTCACATCCTCCCGAATGCCAACGGGCTTATTTTAAACCTAAGGTTCGCATGCACTGGTACTACCGCAACTATCAGACCCAGACTGGCAGACTTTCATACCCAATGTATTCAGAACCTGAGGGCTTCAATTCTAAGATGCAAAGGTCTATTGCATCGGCTCTCTTCTATAGTTATGCATAGCTAAGCCAACCACCCTCGGTCACCCGGTCAAAAGTAGCACAAAAGAATAGAGTAGAACCTACCACCATCTGTGTTACAAGCCTCTGTTTCTCGAGGAGCATTCCAGATTGCGCTCTTCAGATCCTCTGGCATCGTATGATGCCTGCAGCACCTCCATAGCACAGCCATCTCTCGCTACCCTTGTTCATGTTCCATCGCACTCGATGCAAAGCAACAGAATTCGGAGGGATGACTTTAAGTTCTTTAGGGGATTCACCACCCTTGCTGTTCCATGTTCCATCATTCTCCTCCTTTGTAGGACTGGCTGAAATTATTGCACCGGCTCCCTGTTCTTCGCTGTGTCCATCGTCTTTATCGTCGCCAAATTCTGTGTTTGCCATGCCTGCTGCTTGTTCTTCACTGTGTCCATCATCTTGATCACCCTCAAATTCTTGATTTACAGCGCCTGCTCCTTGCTCTTCGCTGCGCCCATCATCTTGATCATCATGAACTTCTCGATTTACAACGTCACTGTTTCCTGTGGGGGAGTTGAGCTGACATGTCAGCAGGCCGGTGACAACGCTTGTAGCGAGCGCCTGAACTATATTTTGGCATGGTTTTGAACCCTTTTTGGTCACCACAGGAACATTTGGTAATGGGGACGTTTGCAGCCTGCTGCCAATCTTAATATTTTCTCCCTCTGATAATGATCCAGAGAGGAAATAAGGAAAACGGTTACTCCCAGGTTCCTTATCCCAGAATCTCGAATTAAGCTACAGCAAGTTGAATATTTGTTTAGAGCACTGCAACGCAGAATGACGAGAAATGTTGTTCATGATATCAACTAGAAAGTTCACCTGGAAGTACACGGCGGTACCATCTGCCCCACAGTAAGCCACACAACCTGGACATCAGCAAACAAATATTATGAATTTAAGGACCACTACAAGCATTTGACACCTTGAGGCAAAGCAGAAGTTAGTGCATAATCAGGAAACGATCTCGGACTGATACTAAAAAGAAGAAAAGTTGCCACTGTTTTGGAAGCGATTGGAGGCAGTGTATATTAATAAACTGGTAGGGATCGATCAGACAAATCTAAAAACTGCATCCACTTTTATGTCTGGTAGTGATGTCACTTAAGATAGATACTTTCATGATGTGATTATTTTTCTCATGTAAACTACTAATCCCAGCTCTCTCTTTTTTTTCTGTTTCATACAACACTTTTCAGACTTTGTAATAAATTTTCTCTGCTGTCTTAATGATTCAAGTTAGGGTGTTATGCCTATTATGTAAAAAAGTACAGACAGTTGACTCCACTATCATCCATTGAACTATGTATCAACTATCAAATTGCAAAATAATAATTTCATGGGAAACGAAACCACTAATTACTACTAGCAGAGTTCTGCAGGAAGATCTGCTTAAGTTTCTTTTAGCACCAAGTCCATCTTTGAAATTTAGATCAAACATGTGATATCAATATTTTAAGTTATTGGTTATTTTACACGACAACCTCTCCCTTCATTGGATTTTAGACTCCAAAGTGACTGCTGCTACATAGGAACTTTGCTACTCGGTACTCAGTACCATTGGGCAGGATATGGACAGTGGCTATGGGAGACATGATACTGAAACACACCTGTAGGTTCTGAGGCATGGACACTCCAAATCAAATATTCTGACAACTGATAAGTTACAACACCCAGAGTTTTTGTTCCGGCAAATGGCCTTCCAGTGGCTGGAACATCATTTGCAATCCGAGGCAAGCTTAGAAACTTCAATGTACCATCTTCCAGTGAGATAACAATCCCCCTGAAAACAATTGATCATAAATATAACATTAGCATCATGATTCTAGTAATAACGGAAGGGAAAAGATCAGTAGCCTGTGCATATAAACAGAAATGTGATCAGGATGTGGGTAAACAACTTTTAATATGCCATTCTTTAATGTTGCTTCCGAATTCTGACCAAGTGCTATATGCCTATATGGACTCCCTATGTCTAATAAGGTGTTTCTCCAGATAAAAAAAATGCTTGCTGGCCAATTCAAATCCGAAACGGGTAACATAAAACAACAAGAGTAGGCTAAGTACCTTGTATGTTTTTTTTCAAGCAAACTACAATGCCCATACCTAAGGAAGAAATACAATGCTCTCTGTCCTACGGCATTGAATACAAAGATGCCCTACTACATCAAACAATAAAACATGCTAACTAGGCTATCAGATGCTTGCATGCGATACAGGAATAAACATTAGATGATGATTCACCCAGATTCCTGAATTCACACGAAGCGAAAAAAATACAAACAATGAACTTTATGTAATCACATTATATTTTGTCCATGGACAACAGTTAGCGATCTTGTGATCTGTGAGTTAGGTCAACAACTTGGAAGAATTTTAAGTTCCTGTCCAACAAAGGGAGCAGGTTGGATGATAATATAAGGTGCATGCATGGGCGTGAAAAGGTTGTTTAAGAACATGTAAACAATCCAATCTCAAAAGGTTATAATACACTGACAAGTGTCAAGAAAACTAGTTATCTAGACCGGAAGATGCTTTAGCAAGCTAACACCCATCTATTGCAACATCATGAAACAAATAAATCCATTTTGCAATCTATTTCAACTGCAGTTTAGTTTTCAACAATGACCTGCATTTAACTAAGCGGAAAAACAAGCTAAATGCGATCAGTGCACATAGAGAGCAAAGACAAATAAAAAGAAAAGCAAATTTTGTACCAAATTGTTTTATTTATTGATGTACTCTATTTTTGAAACAAATTGATGTACTCTATATTGGAACTAAGTATTACCTTCCATCCTTTAGCCAATGAAGACTTAAGACAGCCTTTGGAGCAGTAGTTAGCTCCCAAAGAGGACGGTATGGATCTCTGCAAAAGTGATTCATGTCATCAAAAATCAGTAATCAGATATCACAGTTCAGTGAAATAAGAAACGACATTCACAAATGCGTGCCTAAGCACACAAATGTCATAGAGCAAGAGAGAGATCAAAACTGAAACAAAGGTACTGAACCCAATACTTTTTTTCTCGAACACACAGGAGAGCTGCGCATCATTATATTAAGATGAAAAAAGGGGAAGAGCCCTTACAAACACACACCACCCACCCACACCAGGTCATTCAAAACCAACACGCGCCTATTACAAATGAGCCCGACCACGACTTAAGCCCACAAACTTAGTTTGGCACCAAGGCAAAAAGGTAAACCCAATACTTAAATTATTGTGAAAAGATGACAAAAAACTAGATGGGTGCCTTAACCATCGGGGGTGGTAGATCAATTTCGCTCAACTCCAGTATGAGCAGTTTGCCAACCTATCATATTTCCATGCATTTACTTCCTAAAAGGCCAAAACCATCATTAAAAGAATGGATAAAACAAGTAAAATATTTTTCTTGCAAGGGGGAAAATAATTTAGAAATATCACTTGGTTAAATGGGCCAAGATAATCAGACCAAAAAAGAAAAGGTGGTATGGGTGTGCATGATCTGAGAAGAATGAATATCACCTTGTTGTGTAAATGGTGGTGGAAGTTAGAAACTGAAGGTGGAATTTGGCAAGAAATTGTCAAACAGAAATATACAAAACAAATTGTTTGCCACATTTGAAATATAGCCCCCGTAATTTTCCCTTGTGGAATGATCTGCTCAAAGTGAAAGATGTTTACTTAAAAGGTAGAAATATGGTGATAGGAAAGGGAAAATCCACTGATTTCTGGTCTGATGTGTGGTGTGGAACTGTGTCCCTGAAGGACAAGCTCCCAAGAATTTTTAATGATCAATTTGTTCACTACATGAAGTATATGGGAAGAACTGCCATCTATCATTTAGAAGATGACTTAAGGAAGAGCTCCAAACCCAACTTAGAAGATTACATGATATCTTGTTCAGATGTGCTTTGAACAATGAAAGATCAAGTGGAACTGGGGAAAAGGGTGTTAGCTCACAGGATCACCGGCTCATCAGGTGAGTCGACCACTCACCAGTCTTGCCAACCACGGCCGAGCACGACCGAGGCTGTCCGACCACACCCACTATAGCTAGAGGTAGAAGAAGAGGGAGAACAGAGCATACACACACAAGTGTTGGCCGGAGCCCTGTATAGGAGATGGTAAATCTGAACTCTCTTTACTGAGTTGCAGTGACAGTCTATTTATACAACTCTATCCATCTAGTCCTAGTACAATTTGTCATGCTTTGCTCTGGTGACTAGATAACATAGCAAGAGGCCCGACCTGCGCTGTGTCTCGCATGTGGCTACAAGTCGGCAGGTGAGCCGTTCGGGCGCCTGCCTCAGAGCGGCTACTGAAGACACAACAGGAGCCTTTTTCGGCTCCGCATTCCCTTCTTGTGTGTTCACACAAGGAAGCGATAGATTATCTAACAATTATTCCCTAATCCTATCGCTATCCTTGTACCCCTCCATGCCGATCATCTCCTTCACTCCGTGAGTCGAAGACGTCCGAAAGCGGCTTGGTGAAGACGTCTGCGAGTTGCCGACCCGGTTCGACGAACTCGATGACGATCTCGCCTCCATCGACATACGATCCACGAGGAAGTGTAACTTCACATCGATGTGTTTGCTCCGGCCGTGCAGAACCGGATTCTTCGCGAGGCGGCGACGGGCTGGTTGTCCACCATCGTGCGGTGGGTGAGCTTCACACCGGTCATTTCGCTTAGCAACCGGCGTAGCCACACAACAACGCACGCCATTGTGGCGCCGCCGCCACGTACTCGCCTCGCACATAGATAGCGCCACCACCTTTCGCATTTCGGCCGACGACCATGAAATCGGAGCCGACCCGAGGAAGACGAGCACGCCGGAGGTGCTCCGTCGTCGTCGATGTCGATGTCCCCGCCATGTTTGCATCGGCCGAACACGAGTGAGTCGCAGCCAACTCCGCGCGGTCTTGGGGAAGATGATCCTCGATCCACCGTCCCCTTGACGAAGCGCAAGAGCCGCTTCACCGCAGCCCAGTGATCCTCTCTCGGGATCCTCCATGAAGCGATCGACGAGCCCACGGCGAACGCAATGTCCGCCTTGTGTGGACTAGGTAGCGCAGATCGCCCCGGCGATGCTACGGTGAGAGTGTTGCATCCATCTTCGCCGCGGTGTTGGCCTTTGTCGACGGCCCGCTCCTCCATCGGAGTCACGCATGGCTTGCACTTCAGCCATGCCGCTCCGCCCAACAGACTTCGAGGCACACGCGCTCGACCGAGCGTGAGTTCCTCCTTCCTTCGCCTCACCTCGACGCCGAGGTAGTAGGAGAGTGCGCCGAGATCGCTCATTCGAAAACGAGCCGCCATCTCGCGCTTGAAGCTGTTGATGTCCTCCGTGCGCGCTGCCGGTGACGATCAAGTCGTCCACATACACGCCGCCGCCAAGCTCCTCCTTCCCCCATCGCTGCGTGTAGAGCGCGTGTTCGGTTGCGCACCGCTGGAACCCAAGCTCGCCCAGCATGGCGTCAAGCTTGGCGTTCCATGCTCATGGGGCCTGCCGCAGCCCGTAGAGCGCTTTGGGCAGTCGGAGCACCCTGTGCTTCTCTCCCTTGACGGCGAAACCTGGAGGTTGCCTGACGAAGACCGTCTCCGCCAGCTCGCCGTTGAGGAAGACCGATTTAACGTCTAAGTGATGGACACGCCAGTCCTTTGCTGCTGCCACGGCTAGTAGCAAACGGACAGACTCCATGCGCGCTACTGGCGCAAAGACCTCCTCGAAGTCTTTGCCCTTGAGCTGAACAAAGCCTCGGGCGACGAGGCGCGCCTTGTGCTTGACAATGGCGCCGAGCTCGTCCCGCTTGACCTTGTACACCCACTTCATGCTGATCGGACGGCATCATGGAGGTGGATCGACGAGCTGCCATGTCTCGTTTTCCTCGATCGCCTTCATCTCCTCCAAAGACGCTTCGTCGCCGATTTCCATCGGTTCGGCCCGCGCGAACGTGGGTGGTTCTCTCACGCCGACGGCGGCTGAGCTCTTGATCATTGAGCGGCCGACCGGCTAGGCTCGAGGGCCTGTGTCGGCCGACGATGTGTCGCCGGCCTGGAATCAAGACCTCCTCACCTTCGTGGAAGGCATCCACGAA
This sequence comes from Miscanthus lutarioriparius, assembly GCA_904845875.1. NCBI lineage: Eukaryota > Viridiplantae > Streptophyta > Magnoliopsida > Poales > Poaceae > Miscanthus > Miscanthus lutarioriparius. The sequence continues at coordinate 11,617,699 of CAJGYO010000008.1, forward strand.
CTCAGTGATGTCACTTGGAGGTGAGGCGAACTCAATCGATGTTGAAGGAGTTCCTGTTTCCGCCGGAGTGCTCGACAAAGACTGGAGTGCTTGCTGGCAAAGGTTTCGGCACTACATCTGGACAGCTCATCACTACTCCTGCAGTGCTCGGCACCACTGTAGGAGTGCTCAGCCTCAGTCTTGGAGTGGTCGGCACCACTGCAGAACCTCCGGCACCACTCCTGGCGTGCTCGGCATCCCTCCAGGAGTGCTCGGCACTCCTCCTTGAGTGCTCGGCATCCCTCCCGAAGTGCTCGACACCGCCCCAGGAGTGCTCGGCACTCCCCTCGGAGTGCTCGGCACATCTTCCCTAGCGTCTCCACCACCGTGGATGACCAAGTGCTCAACGACGAAGGTGCTAGTGAAGCTGCCAGCTTCCCCCGTGCTCGGACTGCTCCAGTCCCAAGCCGCCTTCTCGTCGAACACGACGTCGCGCGAGACAAGCACCTTGTCTCCGCGTGGGTCGTAGAGCCGGTACGTCTTGGTACCCTCCGCGTAGCCTAGGAACACCATCGATGTGCTCCTGTCCTCCAGCTTGGTGATGATCGGCTTTGTCTTCCTGACGTAGCCGATGCAGCCGAATGTCTGGAGGAAGGACACGATTGGCTTGCGCCCATACCAAGCTTCGAACGGCGTCTTACCCGTTAGGGCCTTGGTGGGAGCGCGGTTGAAGATGAACACCGCCGTGGTCACCGCCTCACCCCAGAACCTTGCCGGCATGCCTTTGGCCTTCATCATGGATCGAGCCATGCCAACCACCGTCTGGTTCCGCCTCTCCACCACGCCATTCTGTCGTGGCGAGTACGGCGCGGTGTGGTGTTGCACCACACCCTGATCCGCGCAGTACGCAGCGAACTCTACCGAAGTGAAATCGCCGCCGCAATCAGTCCTCAGCGTGCGGAGCTTCTTGCCGCTCTCGGCCTCCACGCGCGTCTTGAACTTCTTGATCGCCGTCGTCGCTGCGTCCTTGCTCGTCAGGAGTTGCAGCCACATGTAGCGACTGCAATCGTCCACGAGCAGGAGGAAGTACCGCCGACCACCATTTGTGGCTGGTGTGATCGGCCCGCAGAGGTCGCCGTGGACGAGCTCGAGAGCGTCCTTCGCGCTATACTTGGCCGTCTTTGGAAATGGTAGCCTCCTCTGCTTCCCGGCCAGGCAGCTGTCACACAGCTCGCCTCCATGCTTGATGTGGGGTAGCCCTCGGACCATCCTCTCCAGCCGACCAAGCGCGTCGAAGCTGAGATGTCCGAACCGGACATGCCACATCCATGGTTCCTCGGTGTGCCTTGCCACCAGGCACACCGGCTGCTCTACCTTCAGGTCGAGCAGGTACAACCGGTTCAGGGACCTCTTCACCTTAGCGAGAAGTCGCTGCTCTCGGTCCCTGATCCTAAGGACTCCGTCCTTGATCAGTACCTCGCTACCGCGCTCATCCAGCTGACCAATGCTGATAATACTGGAACGCAGCTGCAGGATGTAATATATATCCGTTAGCGCGCGATACTCCCCGTTCTGGCACCTGAAGATGATGGTGTTGCGTCCTTGGATTGCCACCCGTGAGCTGTCACCAAACTTCACCGTACCGGTAACATCGTCGTCGAGCTTGGAGAAGGTTGCCTTGAAGCCCGTCATGTGGTTACTGGCACCAGAGTCCAGGTACCACCGCTGCTCCTGGTCGGCGCCCACACGTCCGAGGTGGACTTGGGCGAGCGGTTCGTCGAGGTTGACAACCTTCAAGGCCTTCCCAGGTCCTTCCACCGTCGTCATCTCTTCCTTCTCCTCGGCCTCGACGTCGTGCAGTGCACAGAACATCGCCATCAGGATAGTGGCCTCATCATCATCATCAGCTTGCGCCAGATGAGCCTCACCTTCTTCTCTCCGCAGTGATTTGGGCACTCCCGTGCGTCAATGGCCCGTCTTCCCACAGTCGCCGACAAAGCGTTAGGGGTCGACTTGCTTCTTCTTCTCCGAAGAAGCCTTGCCATGCATGGCGCTTGCCATCGCCACCGCTGGCCGGAGGAGGCTGCTTTCGAGTTTCTCCGAGCAGCCCACTCCTTTTCATCAATGTTAGCTTGCCATGATCTTTTCGTTCTTTGTCGCTGCGCGCTCCAGCGCTAAATCCACCGCCGCGCAGACTACCGCCACATCCTCAATGGTGAGGGTGGACAAGTTCAAGATCATCTCTATGGAGAGAGCAATCTGGATGTACTTTTGCCAAGACGGAGTGGAGGTACTTGGAGACCACCTCTCTTCGCCGATGGTGACGCCATGGCTTTTCAAATTTTGGCGATGAGCGCCTCGCAGCGAAGGGAGAAGTCCTCCACCGTTTCACCATCTTTGAACTTGAGGTTGGCGTACTCGCTTGTAAGGTGGGTGGTCGCCTTCTGCTTGTGGTCGGAACCGACGCACATCGCCGCAATAGCCTCCCACGCCTCCTTAGCAGAGCTCTTCGCCCCAACGGCTCCCTGTACTCCGTCGGTACAACAACGAGGATAACCTCCAACGCTGACATGTCATCCTCTTCATTGTCGGTGCCCTTGTCAACAACATTACAGAGCCATCGGGTTCTGAGCTTGACCTTCATGGTCACCGATCAATCTCCATAGTTGGTGCGAGTCAGCGTCGGCCAACTGGTGCCGCTGACCTCCCGCACCATGCGAACAACGACCTCCGGTCGTGGCTGGGCAGCCACAGCAGTGCCACTGTTGTCGCCCATCTCCGAACCGTTCGTCATCGCCAGCGGTTAGTCCGGCGATGGCGCTTGTACGGCTCCGATACCACTTGTTAGCCCACAGGATCAGCGACTCAGGTGAGTTGACCACTCACCAGTCTTGCCGACCACGGCCGAGCACGACCGAGGCTGTCCGACCACACCCACTATAGCTAGAGGTAGAAGAAGAGGGAGAACAGAGCATACACACATAGTATAAGCACCAGCGTTGACCGGAGCCCTGTATAGGAGATGGCAAATCTGAACTCTCTTTACTGAGTTGCAGTTGGCAGTCTATTTATACAACTCTATCCATCTAGTCCTAGTACAACTGCCATGCTGCTACAGTGACTAGATAACACAACAGGACTGACTTCTGCGTATGTCACTGCATGTGGCTACAGTGCGGCAGGTGAGCCGTTCGGCGCCTGCCTCTGCAGCGGCTATAGTACTACAGCAGGGAGCCTTTTCGGTGCCGCCTTCCCTTGTTGTGTGTTCACACAAGGAAGCAGTAGATTATCTAACAAAGGGCAGGTTTTCTGCGAAATATGTGTAGACGCCTGTGCAGATCTGAGTATGGTATGAGCTACAAAGCCATTTGGAAAGCCAAGATACCTCTGAAGATCAAAAAAATTATGTGGTTAGCTATGCAGGATGCCATCTTAACAAAATATAACCTGTTACGGCGTCATTGACAAGGAAACAAACATGTGCCTTCTGCATTGAAAAAGAAACCATAAATCATCTCTTCTTTGGTTGTGTCTTGGCACATTTTGTTTGGAGCCTAAGTTGCCCACGTCTTGGGATTTTCTTGTAGGCGGTAGGCCTGTCTGCCGAGCAGTAAACATTTTCATGTGGTTAGCCTTGCAGCTGTATGTTGGGCACAGTGGTGAAGCTGGAGCAAACTGGAGGGGGGTGCACCTGTCATATAGATACTACACTTGAGCTGCAACCAAGGTGAAAATCTGATCCTACTGACTGTTATTTCATTTATTTTCTTGGGTGCATCCGCACCCACACAGCAATGTATATAGCTTCGCCACTGGTTGGGCACTATGGGAAAAGCAAGAAACAATGTATTCTTTGAAGGAAAAAGTGTAGATCACCTACTGAGATAGTCCGCATGGTCTGTTCTTTCTTATCTTGTTGGACAGGTTTACAGAAACCAGGCCACGCTGCTCACTTGCAGCAAGAGGCGGAACCTTTGAAGGTGGCTGCTCTTCACTACCATCGGCAAGAACACGTGGAAAGAAGACTGAAGATTCAGGAGGGCACGATGAAGTGAAGTGAAGCGGGAGATGTGAATCTTAGTTGGATTAGTACAGCCTGTGTGTGGAAGTTGTCCATTTGGGCATGTAACTAGTAGTCGCTCAGTGATGCTTAAAGTTTACATCATTTGTCATCGTTTGGTTCGGGGAAGATCGTTCTGTTGTTAGTGCTACACATGCTGGGCCCTAGTGCTCAGACGCGTTGGCGCGTTTTCGAAAGGTTTCGGTTTCATGGTCAAAACTCTGAATGCTGTTGTAATTCCGTTTCTGTGAGGTAATGAAATTCCAGCTTCCCGTCGTAGAAAAAAACAATTAAATTATTGACTAAAGTCCTTTTTGTCGATGTCTGATATTGACACTCGAAATCACTTACTTCTGACCCCTCACACCATTCGAATGTGGTTTTTATCTAATATGGCACCGTTTGTCATCGGTTTTGACATGTCACTTTTGGCACAACTTGTCGGTTTCGGGGCGGGGGGATGGATGGAGAAGAGGGCACGGCATCCAAGGCAGAGCAATTGAAGAATTGTACAGATTTCAGGATGCGGGTCATTGGTACCCATGCTCAACTCAAGCAGGCTGACTTGCTGGCTGAATAATGTGCCCGCTAGCACAGCATGGCTAGTGGAAAAAGGGAGACGTGGGGAAGAGCTGACACTGAGCTGATAGATGATGTGGCATATGACATGGCACAAAACCGGCTTGATGTGGCATAAAACAGGAGTAGAATGACATCTGGATTGCCAACTGTAAACTGGGAGATGGGTCAACGGTTCTATTTTGGTCAGATCTCTGGAATGACAGTGTTTTACAAATCAAGTTTCCAAGGCTGTTTTCCTTTGCAAAAAACAGGAAGGTATCAGTGTCTGAATTCTTATTAAACAACATTGAATCCCAGTTTCATCTTCCCTTGTCAGAGCAAGCTTATCAAGAGTATCAAGCCCTTCAAGATTACATTCAGACACTTCAAGTGCAACCAAATACTAAAAATTCCTGGCATTATATTTGGGGAAGCAGCAACTATACATGAACAGAGTTCTACAACTTTCCCTTCAAAAATGTCCAGCCCCCGGCTCCTTTTATCTGGATTTGGGACTCTAAATGTTCCAACAAACTCAGAGTTTTTGCTTGGCTTCTTCTCATGGATAGGCTAAATACAAGGAACATTCTCAAAAGGAAAACAACACAAGTTAGAGGGCAACAACTACAATTGTGTCCTATGCAATAACAATGTTGAAGAGACGGCTTTCCACCTGTTCTTTAGCTGCTCTTTCAGTCAGGCTTGCTGGAGATTCCTAGGTATTCATTGGAACCTTAGAAGTGATTTCTTCCAAATGATGATGCAAGCAAAGCAACAGCTTCGAAACCCCTTCTTCATGGAGATCTTCATCATTGCCTCCTGGCATATTTGGAAGCAGATAAATAACTTCATCTTCGACGGACCTCCTTTATCTCTTGGAAAACCTCGTTTTACGAGGAAGCCAAACTTCAAGCCTTTAGACTTTGTGAAGAAAAACAACATGCTTTTCTCCTCTGTTTAGACCCCCCCTCTCCTAGTTCCTTCTGCTTCTCTGGAGTGCAGTTTCCCCTGCCCTCTTGCTGGTTGTGTGGCTTAGTTCTTTTAGCCCCTCTTTATTTTGTACAGTTTTTTCCTCTTTTTGAAAATTAATTAAAAACCCTTGCAGTGGGGGTCTCCCCTGCTGTATTTTCGGGTCAAAAAAAAAAAGAATGACATCTGGGCCTAAAGTGCATGCTATTTATAGTTCCTGGGTAGTAGTTGTCTGGTTTCTGAGTTTGAGGACTTTCTACTTTCTATTTAAGGTTATGCTAACAAAAAAAAAGTTCATAGTGTGGCCAAACTCATGAGGTTGTTTATCAAACATAAATTCAACCCAACACATAACATCAGTACTAAGGTTATACATTATACCTGGAAAAACGGTAGCACATTGTAGAAGGAAGGATTGTAAAATGTCAAGTTATTCAAGTAAGTTTTTCTTCCTAAAGGTAAACAGTAACATGACTGTACAGACCTATGCATATACTGCTTTTGTAGAAGCTTTGGTTGACACACAAACTTACTTTATCTGTATCAATCACACCGAATTCTTATAAACAGCATAGTTCTTTTGACAATAGCATATTATATAGATTGGATGTGTTTTTACTTGTTCACCTCAACACCTCAAAAAAGGACGAATAAAGATGGACATGGGTCTTAAATATGTACTGAAATGTTTTTATTCATAGAATCAGAGGCATTAGTATGACAATGAGGAAATTTAGTAGATATCTGGTCCATGAAATTTTAACAAAAAAATTTAAAAAGATGAGTTGAGATAAGCCTCCGAGGATATGTTACATATACCTTAAATCCCAGAACTTTAGACCATCCTCTCCAGCAGTGACAAAGGTTGTTAGAATTAATATTGCTATTTACTTTAATCACCTAGTTACTTGTGTAATCTCCTAGCTTTAATCTCCTAGCTAGCTGTGCTGAGTTAATGCCCAGCTGGCCCCTTGGGGTTCGGCTGGCCTCTTGGGACTCGGCTGGCCCTTTGGGTCACCCTCCTCCTCTCTTTTTATATGTAATCTCTTCTGTAAACTCAATTCAAGGAATCTAAGCCTGTTAGGCTATTGTCTATCATGGTATCAGACTAAACCATCGATCCTTCGCTTCCGCTCCCACTCCACCCACCCCAAGCTGCCTGCGCGCCCATGGCCACCTCCGGCTCCTCCGCCATGGCTACCGCGACCAAGCTCGCGACGAAGCCTTTCGCGCTAAGCGCTTGAGGATGATGAGGCTCTCTCTGCGCTCCACCAACACAGAGCGCAGCCAAGAGCTCGAGGAAGAAGCTGCCCTTCTCAAGTCTGGCCGCCGCCGCTTGAGAGCGTGTCCGCGCCGGCTGCTGCTGCGCTTGACAAAGAGCGCAGCAGCAGATACCTCGAGCAAAGAAAGCCGCTGGCCTCCGGGATCGCCTCCGCTCCGAAAGCATCCGGACGACGACGCCGATCCCGAGGATGACGACGCCCACTCCGCCTCCTCCGGGCGGCAGCCATCGCCCACCTCCACACTCAAGCTGCCGCCATCCGTAACATCAAGAACCTCATCCCTATCGCTCTTGATCTTCAATCATCCAACTACTCCAAGTGGCGCGGCTACGTCCTCCTCATCCTCGGCCGTTTCGCCTTGAAGGATCACGTCCCGGCCGACGACTCCCGCCCCTACGATCCGGCGTGGTCGCGCATGGATCGCGCATCATCTCTTGGCTTTTCAACACCATCTCCGCCGACCTCCCGGACGTCATCCATGAGCACGACGGCCTCACCGCCCGGATAGCATGGCTCGGGATTGAACAATGATTCCTCAACAATCGCGAGTCCGCGCCATCCTCCCTCGACGCCGAGTTTCGCACTCTCTGCCAAGGTGCCCTCTCCATCGATGACTACTGCCGCAAAATGAAGAGCATGGCGGATGCCCTCGCCGACCTCGGCGAGCCCATCCAGGACCGAACTCGGTCAACGTTCTCTGACGGGTCTCAATGAACGTTTTCAGTTCATGTCCCAGCTCGTCACCCGCCAGAGGCCGTTCCCGTCCTTCGCCGATGTTCGTGCTGACCTCCGTTTGGCCGAGCTCAACATGGGGACGCCCTCTGCCTCTCCTTCGGCTCTCGTCGCCGCGCCCTCCATCAGGCCACCCACTTCATCCTCGCTTGCGCCTCCACGCCATCATCAGGTGGGCTTCCAAGCTGGGCTGCGAGATGGGCTTCCAAGTAACAGTCGCCGGGACGGGAGATCAGAATAAAGACCAGAGCGGTCGGTCATTGAGAGAGGAGAAGAACTGAACCCGTCGTCTTCTTCCTTCCGTCAGAACCCTTCCTACTGCTGTTCTTGCTTCCTGCCTCGGATTCCTGCTTTTTCCCAGCCTAGATTCCATCAAATTCTTCCCAATTTGTATCAGATACCCTTGTAATTGCTACTCAGCAGTGAAGGATCGTTACGGGGCGCGTGGCCTAAATAACATAGAGCTAAATCTCACTAACCATACACTAGTAGTAGTCCGTAACAAATATAACAAAGAACACAATTAACAATATCAATTTCAAAGTGCTCAGTTAATCGTATAACATTGTACAATGTACATAGAAAATAGCAAAGAAAGAGCATCGAATGACCAAAATTTTATATATGTATGCGATTGGCATTCAATTATTACTAGAAATTGGCATAATGGCAATGACGCAATGTCATTCATAAAAAATTAGACACTGAACTAGGAACAAATAGATACGGATCTTACTATGAGCTGGGATTTGCAGCAGTTGCTAGCAGAGGAGGGCGCCGGAGCAGTGTCGCTGGATGCAGTAGGCGGGCGCCAGGCGCTAGCGCGCGGGAGGCCGGCCGGCAGCGACTGCAGCAGGTGGGCAGCAAAGGCCGGCCGGCAGTGGCTGCAGATGGCGGGTAGCCAACGAATCAGTATCACGGCGGACGCAGAGCGGAGGAGGCTGCCAGGCAGGAGGGCGGCGGCGTGCGCCTGCGCGGCTGGCGGCGCCGAAGTCACGGTAGCGGCCTCGCGGGGACGGGCCGGGGCGACTAGCGAGTCGCGACAGCAGGGGGCAGGAGCGCGGGGGGCCGTAGGGTCCGACGATCGGACGCTAATACCGTGCCGATGATTTCCCGCGCCCCGCACCGTGCCGATTCCCACCCGACCGCGCGGATAATTTCCCGCCCGCGCTCTCGCAGCCGTCCCCACGATATGATATTTTAATAAATGCATTATTAAGAGATGGGATTAATCTTGCGCAAAAAGAAAAAGAGACGGGATTAATAAGACTGATCCGATATTTTATACTAACTAAATGTGAACGTTAGCACTGCCAATCAGGATATTCTGCAACCCGTCAGAATTCTTTTTCTCTAAAAAAAACTATTTACGTTAGTACTAATGATCACGATATATTCTCCAACCGTAAAAGTTCTTTTCTCTATAAAACCATTTTTATCTCTAATGGCAGATGTCGGTAATTTTCTACAAAACAAAATAGATCTAATGGTGATGGATGAATATAGTTTTTGATTTGGCTGCTAAGGTCCGTGCGGCCGATCGGGATCCTCAGGCTGATTTTTTTTTCCGCGCTCGTAGATTCCTGTCAACGCTGGTCGGCCCGCCCGCGTTCGCAGCTTCCTGCCTTTTCTTGCGCGCTTATTTCTCCAGCTATAATAAAGAAAATAAAAAGCATTCGCAAAAAATAAAAACATTCACACTCCAGCTATAATAAAAAAATAAAAAATATTCACAAAAATAAAAACATCACAATAGTAAGGGTGCAAGGGATTAAACCAAGACCCTATATAAAATGTTTATGATTAATATGAAATATTTTCATTTTTAACCATATCAAACCAGAAAAATATATCACACACCATCTCATGATTACTATATGGATACTCAAAGATAATCGTGGAACATTAAACGTAAACTATATGCACGTCCAAAAATATATCGTATCTCATATATTTCATGTGAACATAAAAAAACAATATAGAACATCACATGTATACCATATGAACATGAAAAATACATCTAAAATATCACATATATACTATGTAAACATCGCAAAATATAACACACAACATCACATGTGTACTATCTGAAACATCATGAAATAAATCATAGAACATCACATGTATAACATATGAACATCAGAAAAATACATCTATAACATCACATATATACTATGGGAACATCACAAAAATATAACACATAAATCACATGTATTATAGGTGAATATCACAAAATATAATATAGAACAACACATGTATACTGCGTGAACATCGCATGTATATTATGTAAACATCAAAAAATACATAATAAAACATTACATGTATACTATATGAACATCACGTGTATATTATGTGAACACCATAAAATATATTATAGAACATCACATTTATGCTATGTAAACATCTCAAAATGTACTAGAGAACATCACATGTAGACTACCCCGAACGTCATGTGTATAATCAGGAATACAAGAAATCAGAAAGAAAACATGAAAATGAAAGGAATAACATAATCAAATAATGAATTATAGTAAATTAAAGAAGAAAACACATAAATAAATATAAATATAAAATAAAAATAATAAAATATAGAACAAAACATAAGGAGAAATAAAACTAATAAAAAGAAAATAAAAAATACATAAAACATGAATAATAAAAGATAAATATATAGAAAAAATAAATAAATAACTAAAAGATAAATGAATAAAACAAACAAAATACATAAAAAATTTATAGAGTAAATGAAAGAAAGAAAGGAAGAAAAAAGAGAAATATAAATAAAATAATTGATTAGAATAAAATAAAAAGAAATAAATAAAAGATAAAATACTAAAAGATGAAAAGAAAAATAAAATACCACAAAAAAGAAAAACAAAAAAAAGAATGACAAAGAAATAGAAACAACATACAACTAGTATGTGAATATAAGAGAGAAATAAGAAAAGAAAAAAAAATAAAATAAAATAAAATAAAAAGAAAAAGAAAAAGAAAAAAAAAAAAAAGAAAAAAAGAAAAAAAAAAAAAAAAAAAGAAAATAAAATAAAATAAAAAAAAAAAAAAAAGAAAAAAAAGAAAAAGGAAAAGAAAGAAATAAAAAAGGAACTAACGCAGCATCCTGCCGGAGTTAATTAAGAAAAGAAGAAATAAAAAAGAGAAGGTAACTACCAACCTATCGACAGATCACGCATGGATGGAGAGCTGGTTCGTTTGGCTGGCCTCGTTCGTTGTTGATATGTGAAGAAATATTATTGGTTAGTTTAGTGTGAGAGAAAAATATTATTATAGAAATTTACAATCGTTTACGTCTAGGTCCTTGTTTAGTTGCCTAAAGTTAGTGTCACCGTAATCACTGTAGCGCACTGTAGCATTTTGTTTGTATTTGGTAATATTTGTCCAATCGTTGGCTAATTAGGCTCAAAACGTTCGTCTCATAAAATACAACTAAACTGTGCAATTAATTTTTGATTTCGTCAACATTTAATACTCCATTCATATACCATAAGTTTGATATGACAAAAAATCTTCTTTTTACGTAGTGTCAAAGTTTAGATTTTAGGTAACTAAACACATCCTAGCACGAACCAACCGAACAGGCGACTTGCACTTGCACGTGGGAAACATCGGCGCGCTGCTCCGGTCCGAGCATTCGGACCGGAAGATTTCCGCAGGAGCGTGGCCGCTCCGCTCGGGCTAGGGCGCGGCAGCCGGCAGGGGCTGGCACTAGGTTTCACTGAGAATCGTGGGCTGGGCTGGATGACCTGCTCCCTGAGAATTGAGCCCATGGCTTTGTACTTGGAGACTAGTGCAGAGTTCATCACCCTCAATACAAAGGTGCAGTGTGCCGTCCTGTTTGTTCTCCTTTATCTCCAAATATCTGCCTGAAAAAATATGACTTGCTGGTTGCTACAATGTGTTACATGTGGTGCGGTTCACCATTGATCATCTAGTCCTTCCTACAAGCTAAAAACTTAAACTCGTGATATTCATTTTCTTAAGTACAGGCACGTGGTTTACACGTGCCGATAATTCTCATAAAAATATCATTTGGCAATTAAAAAGTTGCATAGAATTCAGTTGCTCCAGCTTATCCTGACCGACAACTATACAACAGTCACCAAATGTCTACTACTTACATATCTCCCCTGTTGTGGAGGAACTGAGTATCTGCTCATCGTTAAGCTGCAAGGTTCTCTCTCCCCCAACCCCTCGCCATCTCTGCGAAATGGAACGGAAAAGTAGAGAATTCTTGAGAGCATCTAGGTAGTTTGTACCTTTATAAAGACCATTTGTCTGACTGCTGGATTTCTCACTAAACAGCAGAGATTGCCACATCAATCGTCTAATCATGAAAACGATGGATGTAGATTGCATTGTCGAGGTCTGAAAGCACTGAACCTTGTATGGAAAGTCATGGTTCACATACCAAGTCCTCCATGGAATGGTTTTCCTTATGCTTCTCAAGTGGGCTATTTGGCACAAGCCACTGTCAGTCTCAGGAGGTTGATCAGTTAAGCTATGACAAGTCAGGTCTCCAATGGGCAAAGATAAAAGCACCATAGCAATGCTCAACAGTGTCCCATCCAAATCAAGAGAGGTAGACGCATACTTTGCACGCATAGAATGCTGCTATGCCTGAGGCGTACACCTTGCCAATGATTCGATTATCCTTCTGCGTGACCTTCCACTGGTGCTGAGTACTGACTGACAGAGACCAGGAATAATCCGGACAGGCCTAGAGACGTCATTCAGTAGTAAAAACAGCGCAGAGCTGGTGAACTGTATACTCAATCAGGCAGCAACATAGGACAGCAGTATTGCTTCTAAGCCTTCTTTCTTGGACTTTGAGATTGAGTTGTTCGGTTGATGGTTTCTATGGCTGATAAGTCGGCTGAAGCTGATTAGTTGCGACAGAAAAATACTGTACCATGACTGATAAGCCAGGCTGATAAGTTCAAGTGAACAAGGCTGAGCCTGAGGTATAATAATCTTAAGCCTTACATGTACTACAAACAAGCTTAAGTTTGAGTATCCGAGTTTCTTCATCTTCTTTCATTCAGAGATGTAAAACCCAAGACAAAGAGAGCACCTTACGGTTCATGAATTGGAAGCACCAATTTCCAATTGATACCATGCTGACAAAGTTAGGCAAGAATCATAGATTCATAGTCCGTACGCAGTACGTTGAAAACAATACAGCTTGCTCTCACGTCTCTTTGGAGTTGCCACCACAAAGCTTGTGGACAATCGAACAAACGTCATGATGCGCAAACTTTGACGAAAACACTCCAGTCTGGAACTCTGAATCGCAGAAATCAATTTTACGTAACCCAGCCCATACAAAGGATAGTTTACCCTCCAATCCGGCCTGCACGGCCCGCCTCGAACCGTTCCATATTACTCCGACCGGGCCGACCCTCTCCTCATCCTCCCCGGTTCGGCACTTCGGCCCCCTCCTCCGCGCCGCGAAACCCTAGCCCGCCTCCATGGACGATCCCTCCTCCGCCTCCAACAAGCGCAAGCGCAAGCGGGGGCGCAAGACCAAGGCGTCCCCGGCCTCCCCCGACCGCTCCTCCCCCTCTCCGGCGGCCGCCCCCGCTCCGGCTGGGCGCCGTGGCCGCAAGCCGCGCCGTAATGAGGCCCCCGCCGACGCGGACGCCGCGCGTCCGCCGTCCCCGCCCCGCCGCGGGGAGCCGAAGCCGGTGGCGAATGGAGTCGATGCGGTGGCAGTGGCCGTGGCGGAGGCAGGCCTCGCGAGCTGGGATGAGGTGGTGAGGGTGGTGCCGTGCATGGACGCCGTGGTCAAGGTGTTCTGCGTGCACACGGAGCCCAACTTCTCGCTGCCGTGGCAGCGGAAGCGGCAGTACAGCTCTAGCAGCAGCGGGTTTATCATCAGCGGCCGCCGTGTCCTCACCAATGCCCACTCCGTGGAGCACTATACCCAGGTTAAGCTTAAGAAGCGCGGCTCCGACACCAAGTACCTTGCCACCGTCCTGGCCATCGGCACAGAGTGCGACATTGGTGCGCCCGCTCTCCCCATCCCTGCTACTGTCTATATTTATTTATTTATCTCGATAATTTTCTTATTGTTGTGTTGTTGGGTTTTTGTCCAATGTAATCGTTAAATCAGATGCATAATACATTAATACATATTGTTTATATCTCTTTCTTGGAGACAGACACCAAGAAGAATTTATATGGTATCTATGAAACTGCTGGTGTTATAGCACCATTTATGAATTATGGCATGGTGCTTATCATACATTTTAACTTGAATTTTTTCCCCTGGTGTTTATGCAATCTAATTTGATGTTCATTTGTTCTATCTGTCTCAGCACTCTTAACTGTCAATGACGATGAATTCTGGGAAGGAGTTTCACCTGTCGAGTTCGGAACATTACCTGCTCTTCAGGATGCAGTCACTGTTGTCGGTTATCCAATTGGAGGAGATACCATATCTGTGACAAGCGGAGTGGTCTCTAGGATAGAAATACTTTCATACGTTCATGGTTCTACAGAACTTCTAGGATTGCAGGTACCTTCTTTTTCCTGAAAATTATAATCACTCCAAATAAACCTTTTTATAAAGATAGATGTTGCAAGTGAAGTAAATCTTTTGAGAAATCATAACTTATCTGCTTACCAATGTGTCTAATATGGGCCTTGTCTTATTGATAGATAGACGCAGCTATTAATTCGGGAAATTCAGGTGGCCCAGCTTTTAACGATAGGGGCAAATGTGTTGGTATAGCTTTTCAATCTCTTAGACATGAAGATGCGGAGAATATAGGTTATGTGATACCGACTCCAGTTATTACACATTTCATTGAGGACTACAAAAAATCTGGAGAATACACAGGTAATGTGCTCTTTTTTGTAATTATTGGAAGATAACTGTTAGCATAATCATGCATTTGGGTCTACAGTCTACTACTGTTACAAGAACAATGAGCATCGTTTCTTGTTCTTATTTTGAACCACTTAGCTAGTTTAACAAAATTAGTTGGATGATATTGACATCATTAGTCTATGTAGTCATACCAGTTTATGGATCTGTTCTGTTTTCCCTTCTAATGAGTATTATGCCCTGCAGTGTGATGATTGATATTGATTTAATTTATAGCGCTTACGGCGGATGTCATCAAGTATATCACCATATAGAGAATAACCTAGTTATTTCAATTCCCTGTACAAAGTAGTAATATATTGATATAAAGCCTATGTGTCCTATCACTCAGTTATTTGTTGTCCTTGGTGACCTTTATATTTAAGTAGCAATATCGATATTTATTCTGATGACAATCTCTTAGATATTTTTATTTTCCAATGACAGTTTTACCACATTCTTTTTGTATATTATTTTAGGCTTTCCTATACTCGGAGTTGAATGGCAGAAAATGGAGAATCCTGATCTCCGCAAAGCAATGGGAATGAAACCAGATCAAAAGGGTGTTCGTGTTAGGAGGGTGGAGCCCACAGCTCCCGAATCTGGATGCCTACAACCATCTGATATTATTCTTAGTTTTGATGGTGTTGACATTGCTAATGATGGAACAGGTTAGTCGTAGCTCTGTAGTTTATGAATATTGTTGTTTTTTTTCAGCTCAGCTGTTAGCATGCAGTGCACTATTTTGCTGTATACAAACAATACTAATGTGTCAATGTGTCATGCATGTCTTACTTTTATGTCTTGTACTGTTGTACAGTTCTGCTAGTTAACTAGACTTACTAGCTCTAGATGTTGTATTTGTCTCACTCATTTATAGCTTGGGTACGGAAGTTTTGTTGAAAGCTGTGCTAAATGAACTAGAAATGGCAAGCATCTCATGCTAATTTGTTTCTTACCATCTTTTTGTTGGCCAACAGTACCTTTCAGGCATGGCGAGCGCATTGGCTTCAGTTATCTGGTTTCTCAGAAATATACTGGCGAGAAAGCCCTTGTTAAGGTTCTGCGTGATTCAAAAGTTTATGAATTTAAAATAAGGCTAGCAACTCACAAGCGACTCGTTGCGGCTCATGTGAAGGGCAGGCCACCTTCATATTACATAGTTGCTGGCTTTGTTTTTGCAGCTGTCTCTGTTCCATATCTTCGATCCGAGGTTTGTACATAGGTCCTTTCTTCATTTTCCTTGCAATGAAGTAAATGATCAATGAATAAGAGCACATCATTGGTTGTTAGTGTTAATATGATTTGCTGCATTCCTGGAAAGTCTGATGCTCGTACTCTAGGGAGCTAGTACCCTCAACACAACAATTTTTTAGTTTTTTACTGAACTTTATTCATTACCATGAAACAATTTTAATTATTTTGTGGTTGCATGATTAGACAATGATCAGTCAGTGCATGTGCTCCTTGATTTATTTAACCAGCAGCCAGTTGGAAGTTCTTTGATTTTGAAAATTCACTTGAGCTGTAGATTCTTTTTAACTGGTCCTGTGGAGATCTTCGTTGAAGTGGTAACTGTTGTTTTAAGGGTGTAGGATGCAATAATTACCATAAACTAGTTAGGTCTATGCGCATATACATAGGTCGTATGGAGTTGCATGTGGCCAGGCAGCCAGCTAATTGCAAAAATAGTGATTCAAACTGCGAAGCAAGCCTCTTGAGACATTTTAACCGTGAAGAAGTTAGTGTTAGTGATATGCTACTTGACAAGCAGTTTTCTAACAAGCTCTCCTAGCTTCCTCTTTTGAGTGATCCCAAGAAGATCTTGAAATCACACAGGACTTTTTAAAAATCCAATATTAAATCTACTTCTGCAGAAACTAACATCACTTTGAACATAAATATTAAATATGGAAATGTTAAATGAGGACTTTATCTTTCATCCTTTAAGCTAATTGGTGTTTGTTATTTATCAGTATGGAAAAGATTATGAATATGATGCACCTGTCAAGTTGTTGGTGAAGCATTTACATGCAATGGCAGAATCACCTGATGAACAACTTGTGGTGGTATCACAGGTTTGAAGTTCTTCACATATTATAACTCTGTAATATGACTTGCTAAGTTTTTTTTTCCATAACCAATTAGTGTCTTGTTTAAATTTCTAACCTGTGCAGGTGCTTGTATCAGATATCAATATAGGTTATGAAGAAATAGTCAATACCCAGGTAATAAAAGCTTATAGTTCTGTTGTCACTAGCATGTCTTTTTTAAGCCATTTCCTGCAGTATATTGTTGCTGAAAGTTCGAATGACATTGTCTGTTCTGCGCTACTGCGGTGACTGAAACTTTTCATTTTTGTATGGTTCGCAGGTTCTTGCTTTCAATGGTCAGCCTGTAAAAAATTTAAAGAACTTAGCGACCATGGTGGAAAATTGCAAGGATGAATTTTTGAAGTTTGATCTGGAGTATGACCAGGTATCTTCTTGACCCTTTGTTTATTTGACTTTTCCAGCTAAGAAAAGCATTTCTCATGGACTGAAATACCTGAAAATAGCTGATGTTAGGAAGGCAGGTTTCCCCCCTCAAATTATTTTTGCACTCCTATATAAATGTTTTCATGGTTTCTCAGGTCTAGCAAATAATTTTTCTGGCCAAATTGGCCATGGACAGCTAGCTTGTTGCCTTATTATATATATAAGATAGGATTATTGAAATGAAGTCAGATATGACATCGCATGATGAAAAACTGCTCCAAAGTAACTGTCAGGATTCTTTTTTAATTGGTTCCTTAATTACATGAAGTTAGTAACTATAATATATGATTTGATAGATTGTCGTCCTTGAGACGAAAACTGCAAAGGCTGCTACCCAGGACATTCTGACGACACACTGTATACCTTCTGCAATGTCGGATGACCTTAAGGCCTAGTGGCCTAGTGGGAGGAGGGAGCATGATGCAGCCCTGGGCCATCAGGTGGGCCAACAGATTGTGCCACATTTTGGGTTGAATTGATTAGTGCAGCAAATTGTGCCACATTTTGGGTTGAATTGATTAGTGCAGCATAGTACCCGGTCCATGAGGAAGAGAACCCCCAATGTGTATTTTGTATTGTGAACTAATTGTCTTTTGAGGGGTTCTCTGTGTCAAAGAGCAGGCTGGTGTCTAAGCTCCGCTATCATAGAAGGCTTGAGGGATCATCATGAAAACGATAGTAGCTACTAAGAAGCTGTTTTTTTTTTCTTTACATGATTTCATTACAACTACTACATTATTAAATTATTAACGGGAAAAGGAATCATTATTGGTCCGTGGTTATAGTGGACCTTCATCCTTGGTGTCAAGCTAGTTCCAAATCGTACCTGTTATTCAGCCTGTTCGCTTTTGGTTTCAGCTAGTATTTTTCTCTCACAACAAACCAGCACCAGTCGGGCTTATCAGTTTAGAAATCAATCAGCGAACAGGCTGATTATCAACGATGTTTCTGCTTCCGCGGTAAAATGTTTCTGGACAAATGGTACTGCAAATATTTAAGCGTTGTGTACCATAATTTGTTTGCCCTGGTACTTGGGCTTTGTCTTTGTCACGCCGTAGTTGTCCTCTCGGCTGGTATGGAAGAGTAGTAGCTGGCTTCCAGCTCAAGCGATGAGGAAATTTTGGATTCTGGCCAGGACCATGGCGCCTTCCAATCCTGCGTTTGCAGCGTTTGTATCCGTTAGTGCTGAGAGGCACACCTTGCGTTCACTCCCCTTTGCTTCCCTTCAGCGCTATGCTTGCAGTTGCAGGTTGGTAGCGGTAGCTCTCGTCCGGTTCCGATGTCTTCATTTCGTTGAGCAGCTGTCGAGATGTACAAGTGCCATTGGCCTTTGGCGACTTCGTTTCCGCATGGTTCGTTGCCCTCCTTTCGCTGGTGCGCCGTTAGTTCCGCTCGGCTGCCGGTTTGATGCGTGCGTGCCTTTTGGAAAGGAAATCCCAGGATCGTGATGGCCTGGACCTATCTATCGGCCACCGCCGCCGCGCTTCGCAACTGCCTTTCGAAACGGCTCGCGCGTACGGTCGGGTGCTGTTCGGTTCAGTACCGGCATTCCGCAACGGCATGCTCCGCCTGGTCCGGACTGTGAACGGAACGGGGGCATGGGTAAGCTGGAAACTTCGACTCAGGGTCATCAACGAATTGAGAACTCTGGGGATTTTGAATTTTGATCGATCTCAGTCTCTCAGTGGTACCACATTGCACTGCACAGCACCTTATTTTTTTCAAATCAAATATATATCGTAGTACCGCTCATAGTCTATAAGCTGGAGGCGGGAGCTATAAAGCGATCTGCCAAGGCCATTTTTTCAAACCTTCCCGATGGGAAAAGAAAAGAAAAAAAAATCAAACACGGGTTCAATTTCCGGTAGCCTCTCGCCTTCGTAGGCTCACATGCCACGCGGTCACGCTTCATTAAGGGTGTGTTTGGTTTGAGGGCTTGAAGGGGTTGGAATGGGTTGGACCTAGTTGGTGAGGTGTTTGGTTAAAAAGGTAGTGGGTGGGTTTATCCCAGTAAGGGAATATTTCCCTCAGATGCGGGTTGGATACATCCGTCCAAAACGAGCGGACGCATCCAACCCACATGCACGGCGGCGTGCTCCGTTTCCTGCGCGAGAGGAGGAGCTGGCGCGAGGGGCGCGGGCCTCGGCCTCCGGCACCGCATGAGGCTGCTCCGGCCATGGCGAGCCGCGCATGGGGAGAGGCAGGGGCTAATGGAGGCCGGCGGGGAGGAGGGTAGCGGCCGACATCGGGGAGAAGGGAGGGGCCCGGGGTGCTCCGCAGTCCGCCCAGGGGAGCCTCGCCACGCCAGCCTAGGGGAGCTGCGCCACACCGGGCCAGGGAGCTCCGCTGCCACGCCTCCGGGAGCAGCTCCGCCGCCGGCCCCGGGTGCTCTGCCCTAGCCCCGGTAATCACGGTGGTGTGGTGCCGTCTGCCTGTCCCGCCCCCCCGCAGCTGCGCTCCTCGGATTTGGCGAAAGCAATGCAGACAGAGGACCTCCTCTGGTGCAGTGACCCGGCCCACGACGAGCAACGCTGCGCGGCTGGCGGTGATCGGGAGGTGGCGACCATGGCATGGCGAGCTCGGGCTTGGGCAAGTAGCGGCCATGGCAGGTGACCGCGAGGTCGGGAAGGTGGCGGCCATGGCGGGCGAGCTCGAGCTCGGGGAGGTGGCGGCCACAGCGGGAGAGCACGGGCTCAAGCAAGCTGGCGGCGGCGCTGGGCAAGCTGTGTGGCGGCGTGGGGATGGGCAGCGCCGGTGCTCTGTTGTGCGGTGATGCTCTGTTGGAAGAGAGGGGGAAGATGGAAGGTTGGCTGACAGTTAGGTCCCACGTTTAACAGCAGCACACGGTGTTTACAATGACATCCATTCCAACCCATCCAATTTCTCGTACCAAACATAAGACTGGAATGGCTCCATCCCTCTATCCAAACGCAAGATGGGTTCGACCCAACCCAGAAAACTGGGTTGGACCCAACCCAACCCAGTTGGTCCCCAAACCAAACACATGGTAACATTAAAGACGAGCATGGCATAGGGGCTGCACAGGCCGTACCAAGCCGTTTCAAAATCAAAACCCAACCGCGATGAGCCCGTGAATTATTCACAGGGACGAGCGTGAACCGACGACGTTGTTACTCCGCCCCTCAAATCTGTCGACACGTCCCCGGGCTCAAACCAACAGTGTTTTTCAGCGAATACTATTTCAGCGAACGAACATTGTTTTTCTCTCACAACAAATCAGCGAACAGTACTTTTAGTCATGAATTTTCAGCAAAACGAACGTGACCAAGACGTGAGTCGTCCTGCTATGAACCGGCCGCGCTGGCATAACGATACAAATCGAACTCCGCAGTGTAGTGCCATGCGCCCGAGGGGACAAACAGGAGGAAGGAAACAAACGTCACATGGGCATGCATAACGAGACAGGCAAGTCTGCCACCGCGCGCCTGTGCCCGCCCCGCGCCCCACGCCGCGCGGCCGAAGCCTCCCCTCGGCGGCTCGGCGCACGGGAGGGGGGACGAGCGACGGAACAGCGCCAAGCGGAACGCAGCCGGGGCGGATCGGAGGGGGCCATCCGTCCTACTCGTACGCGTTGGTTGGTTTTAGGCGCAGTAGCAGTACCCACGGCCACTACGTACGCAGCGGTCGAGTCGCGGGGCGTCCGCGTCTTCCTCGGGTACTCTCGTTTTAATCCGGCACGAGCCGCACGGCGCCTGCAACGCTCCGCTCCGCTCCGCGCGCGGCCGGCCGGCCACGTGACGCGGTCACGTACTCGGTACTCCCTCCACCCGGTATGTATGTATGTATGTACTCCTCCGCGCGGGTTTCCATTCCCCTCCGGACTCCGGTTCCGCGGCTCGCCGAGTTATTGCGACCCGCTGCCACGGGGCTCGGCGCGGTAGCCTACTACACTGCGCGCAGGCGGAGCAGTTGTCGACGCGACTAGGGACTTGTTTAGGGCCTTGTTTAGATCAATCTCCAAATTCTAAGTTTTTTCACTTTTTTTTCATCACATCAATTTTTGGACACATGTATGGAGCATTAAATGTAGGTAAAAAAAAAACTAATTACACAGTTTAGTTGTAAATCACGAAAGATCCATAGTTCGCCGATCGGATAAAGTTTGTCGATCACTGCGCTCCAGCCTCTGCACTGCTGCGCGAGGGCTTTGGTCTTGGTTACGTGGCCACGCTTGCCTTGCAAAGCAAGCCTTCGCCGATCCAACTCGATCACTGAGCTCCAGCCTCTGCACTGCACGACTGTACCTGTATAGGCTGTAGGCCACTCCAGTATGTCTGATCTGCTCCCGCAAGATTGCAAGAAGATACGCACAAGTATGCTACCCACTAGCTGTGCCAACTTACGAAGAGCAGTGATCAGATGTGAGCTGTTGTTCCAATGATGCTAGCCGCTAAAGAGACTGCGTGAACTGGCCGGAATCAAGTAGTAGCATGAGTGGTAAGTGCGGCAAATCTTGCATTAGCAGGACAGCTTTCGGCATTCAGGACTCCTACTACCTAGAAGCAATATCTGTTCTTTTCCAACAAACATGCCGTTCCTCCTGTGTAAAGCAAGCAAACATCTGCAGCCTACAATCTTGCGGCCGGTGCTTGTGAAGTTGCGATATGAATCCACTGATTGTTGGCAAACAAGGAAGAATAATGATCGGCGAAGACAAGAGGACAGGACAGGGCCGGCGGTGTCTAATCATGATGAGAAATGAATACCATCAATCTACACGTCGGCCGGTTGATTACTCATTGACGGCGGCGTTTCGGGGGATGCACCTCAACAAACAGCTAGCGCTGCCGATCTGCGAAGGACGCCACACCTGGCACTGGCAAGGAGATGGTCGGATCATGTAGTAAAGCCAAGCCTTTTCGTTCATCTTAATCAAGGTGGCCCGTGGCCGGAGAAGCGAACAAGAAAGCGTGCAGGTGCACCGTGACAGGGCACACCATGCATTAAGGAAATCGAGCGCCCACGTTGCCATCATTTGAGGCACTGTTTGGTGCTTTGTCTCCATGCACCGGCAAAGTGAGGGGATTTTTATCTTTTTGCGAAGGCTGAAAAGATGCTTTGGGCCTTGTTTAGTTGGGCACCAAGTTGGCGCCGGCCGAATTTGCACACATTTATGCAAACATTGACTAATTAGGCTATACTACGGAAACTCCTTTGTTTCTGCTCAGCAAATATGCTGCGAGTTCAACGTATCCGTCAAAAGGAATTTGAAGGAACTGGCCGTGTATCTACGGAAACTCCTTTGTTTCTGCTCAGCAAATATGCTGCGAGTTCAACGTATCCGTAAGGTATGGCCGTGTGCCTACTACAGGTACAGAGTACAGAGTACAGAGTACAGACAGACAGTGTACCAGATCAGTCTGGCATTTGGGTTTTTACAATTCTCGGTTGCACTTGTGACTGATTATTGTTAACGCTACCGTCAAATCTGTGCTCCTCGTAAGGGACACGCAACCGCCTCGTGCCAAATCCAGTAGTAACTTGAGTGCGTGATTAGTTCGCGAATTTTTGAAAATTTGGCTACTGTAACACTTTCGTTTTTATTTAGCAATTAGCGTTCAATCATGGACTAATTAGGTTCAAAACGTTCGTCTCGCAATTTTCAATTAAACTATGCAATTAGTTTTTTTCGTCTACATTTAATGCTCTATACACGTATCGTAAGATTCGATGTAATGACTACTGTAATATTTTTTGGGAAACTTTTTGAAACTAAACAAATACGAGGGTCTGTCATTACTTACCTGGTAGTAAAATGGCGAGTGCATGCTTTTGTCATGATTTGACTTTTGTAATATTGTGTGAATAGCTCTGATTTTGCCGTACGACAGTATGACACAGACTTTCAGCCTGTTCGCTTGTCGGTTTTAGCTAAGGTTTATCAGCTATGATATAGTATTTTTTTCTCTTAATAAACTAGCATCAGTCGGATTTATCAGCCCAGAAACTAACTAGCGAACATGCTGTTTGAAGATTAGTGCTTTGTGAAAGAAATGCCCCATTATTGTTCTTTTTGTGTCTGAGGTGAGTTGGAAACGAAGGCCACGAAACCAAACCTCATGATTTATCGACGCCTTTTTCTGTAGTACGATTGTAGCTTTTAATGATGAAGGTCTCATTTACAAATGATTTGATCACCAGAAGGATATGACCATGGTGTGTACAGTGGGACGGGGCAAGGGAAAAGGAGATAATAAAGATGTAAAATGGCATAACGACCCGAGAAATAGAGCAAGACAGACAGCCTGTTCGTTTCGGCTAAAACGATCATTTGGCTGAAATTGATCGTTTGGTGGATTATAAATCAGAAGTACTGCTGACTGGTTTGATGTGAGAGAAAAATGCTGTTGTAACTTATAATCTACGATCGTATAAGCCGAAACGAACAGGCTGAGAGTGGCCCGGAGACTAATTAAATATGCCGTCAATTCTTTTTTATGCAAGTACCCCGATTGAAGGTTAGCATGTAGAACACGATAACCCAACATGTATAGATTGGTATGTATGAAAAAATAAATCCCACTTTAGGCATCGTTTGGATACATGTGTATTCACTCCAATCCACGTGTGTTGGAGTGAAATAGAATAAAATTTAGTTTAATTTCTGTCGATGCAGAAAGTGACCAACAAATAAATATTTGTAGTTTTGCCGTACGTTGTGATCGGAGGTGGCTTAGCTCAATGACACAGGGTTTATACTGGTTCAGGCAACGTGCCCTATGTCCAATTTGAGTCGGTCGGTGACTTTATTTCTAAACCCAGGTGCTCGAAGTTTACAGTGGGGTTACAAACGAGAATGAGAAAGATGGAGGTACAAGAGGTCCGGTCGAACTCTGGTCAGAGGGACCGAAAGCGACAGGAGCCCCGCTATGGGTTAAGTGTTCAAATATGTGCTTGAGGTTCGAACCTGGCGGTTCCGTGGTTATGAACTAGCGAACTTGATCGATCTAATGAATCTAGGATCACTTCACTCAATCTCTCTATTGAGAGAGAGCGTATCTCCTTTTATAGATGAAGGGGATGGTCTTAGAAGTGAGAGGGAAGGAGTACGTTTGCTTCTAAGCCTTGTTGTCCACGCCGACGAGTACAGGATGATGGTAGGCGCCCACAACATCTTTTGATGTCAGATGCACGTGGGAGGTTACGTCGTCTTGTTCGGGTATGACAGATGTCGATACCTGCTGTTACTACTGATGCCTAGAGGCATGTGACGAGTTTCACCATGTTCACTCGGTACGGTAAATGCCGGCGCTCATAACACTGTCGATGCCCAGAGGTATGTGGGGGGCCTTACCATATGGGAGTTAATAGCGCCCACAACACTGTAAGGAAAAATATCGGCGCCTACAACACTGTTTGTGTCAGGGAGGTTACAGAGTAATGTTTCTATAGGTGTATAAGGTACGGTCCCTGGTATCGTAGTTTGACTTGTGCGCCTTGCTTTGCTTTCTCCATTTGTTCCCTAGCCCTTTCCAAGCGGGCGTCCCTGGTCGGTTGGTCCCAGTCGGCTCTGATTGCGCCAGTCGAAGAAGAGCAGTGAGCAGGGTTTTTATGTACCTCGATCGGAGACGTGGGGTTGGAGTCAGAAGTAGTGCTTTGGCCAAGCCTTCCGGTCGGAGACGCCGTCCGGAGGTGGGCTGGAGACCGAAGTGAGTCCTCCGGTCGGAAAGGTGGGCCGAAGTCGGAAAATAGGCGTCGCTCCTCCTCAGCCAGACCTTTCGGTCGGTGATTGGATCGCCCTTCTGGCCTGTTGTTTAGATACTTGGGCTGGCCCTATGAGTTGCGCGTTGTCTGCTTAGGCCGAGCCTTTGTTGAGAAGCCAGTCCCTGAGGGACCCCGGGTTTATGAACCCAACAGGTGCCCTCGAGCCCCCGGGCGATTCGGGCAGAATCATCTAGGAGATTTTTGTGTTGACGGCGGGTGCGCGCGAGCGCACCCGCGAGTGTAGCCCTCGAACCCCCGGGCGATTCGGACAGAATCGTCTGGGTTTTTTTTGTTGCCAACGGGGGAGGTTTTTGTTTTGTCAGTGGGTGCGCACGAGCGCAACCGCGGGTGTAGCCCCCGAGCCCCCGGGCGATTCGGGCAGAATCGTCTGGGGGTGTTTGTTAGCGGGCATGTGTGCATGTTTTTTAGTCGAGATGGAGTCGTCAACCAAGGCGTCGTTGCGCAGCCGAGGTGGTTAGCTTTTTAGGGATCGGGTGAGACGAAGCTCACGGATCATGATGTCGATGCGCGCCGTGGGATCGGGCGAGCCAGTTAGTTTTAGGGATCGGACGAGACAGAGCTCACGGGTCCTGGCATCGGTGCGCGCCGTGGGATCGGGCGAGTCAGAGTCGTGGATCCTGGCCTCGGTGCAGCCCACGCAACCAAGGTAGTTAGTTAGTTAGTTTAGGGATCGGGCGAGCCGGAGCTCGTGGATCTTGATGGGGCGAGTTCGGGGTCACAGACCCAGGCATTTGGTGTGCAGTCAAAGCGTAGTCGAAGGATGGGGCGAGTTTGGGGTCACAGACCCAGGTGTTTGGTGTACAGTCGAAGCATAACCGATGGATGGGGCGAGTTCGGGGTCGTAGACCTAGGCGTTTGGTGTCTTAAGCCCCCGAGCCCCGTTGGGCCTTAGTAGGGGTTGGTTTGAGTTGTGTGCGTTACCCTGTCCTCAGTTTCTCACAACCGGAGGAGCTGAGTTTTGTCGCTTGTCCCGATCGCTTGGGCTTGAGTGACGCGCTCGGTGAGTTTGCTAACGGATATGATCGAGTGGAATCCGGGTCCGTCGTTCATGACGGGGTCGGCATAGCCCTCTTGTGACATTCCACTGCTCCTTTACCTGTAACCCGACAAATGCCTGGGTCATTCCAGAGACCGACCCGGGTGGCCTGATGGCCTCCCCTCGATAGAGATTCTGTGGGCTTGGCAGAGGCTTATGATCGAACGAGGAGGTTGAGATGACCCCATTTGCCAGACTGGGCGAGGGCTGTATAGGGCTCATCTGCGTTTTTCTCCCCTGGCTCTGTTTGACATGGGGTGGCCTCGAGCCCTTCGTGGACCGGCCTTCGAACCCCGGTCGGTCATTGCTCATGTCGAGTGAGGCAACTACCGCTTCGTGATGCTACACGGAGCGTTGTGATGCATTTCGTTGCATGTGCGATGCTTAGTTCCCAAGCCCCGGGCAGTTTAGGGCCTGAATCGTCTGGAGGGCATGGGCGCATGGAATGAATGCGCGTATGGATGTATAAAATGTTTATAAAGAAATAATGGGGGTCGGTAGTGTTACCTTGATGACTCGAGTGACGGGGTTTGAAGAGCTTTAGTAGAAAATGTCTGACCGGGACCCATGCTCGTCGTTCATGACGAAGTCGGCATGGCCTACATGAGGCGTCCCTTTGCTCCTTACCTGTCCCTCGGTGTGTTTTCCTGAGCCATTTGATCGATTTTTAGGAAGCCCGACGATCTCTCCTAGCAGGGATCCCATTTTTGGGTTTTTTCCAAGTCCCGCCTAGGGAAGCGGAGGGCGCTTATGTGCGGTGGTGCTTTGGTTCTTGTGCCCATCGTGTAGTAGTGGTTGGCGTGCGGTAGTGGTGGGCCGTGCCTAGGACATGTCCCCATCGATCAGGCGCCGTTCCGTTTGGCAGGGCGCGTCTCATCGGTCAGGGTGCGTCCCATCTGCATTAAATGGGATAGAGAGAGGGTTTTTTGCTCTGCCGTTTCATCTTTCCTGATCGGCGTGCCTTCCCCAACTGCTGCACCCTTTTCCTTAAGTAGGAGAAGGGAGAAGGGAGAAGGGTTTTGTCCTGTTCTTTCACCTATTCCCATCTGCCACCTCCTTTCCTTTTCCTTCTTGCCGAGAGCGTTCTTGAGAGCCGTGGTGGTTTCTAGGAAATAAAAGGGAGAGAGCGAGGGAGAAGAGAGAAACTCACAAATCTTTTCATGATCCCAGAGTGAAATGTCAGACTAGAGGTCGTCCACTATGAGGGAGTCAGTGTTGAAGGCCTTCGCTACGAAGGGATTTCTGCCGCCGAAGGAGGTGGCGCACTGGAGGGCTCCCGGGAGGGAGGAGTTTTCGCAACCTCGGCTTGGTGAGGTGGTTTCCTTTCTTGCCTTCCATGAGCGTGGGTTGGGGTACCCCGCGCATTGGTTCCTGCGCGGACTTCTCAATGAGTGGGGTCTAGAGTTGCAACACCTCAATCCGATGGGGGTGCTGCATATTGCCAGCTTTGTTACCATCTGCGAGGCCTTCCTTTGGATGGAGCCGCACGTGGATTTCTTCCACCGACTATTCTCTGAGCGAGCTTTGCCGGTGGGGAATCCGCCCGAGGTCTCGCTGGTGGGGGGTTTCGCCCTATAGAGGAAACCGAGTGTGGGAGGCTCGTATCCCGCATACATCCCCTGCGACTCCAACTGGGGGTGGCACGGGGAGTGGTTTTATATCCGAAATCCAGCGGAGGCGCCGTTCCCGGCGTTCAACGATGGGAGGCCAGAGAAGCAGGATAGTTGGTCATGGGGTTGTGCCCGTCGGGAGAAGAAGAAGGTGGAGATCATCGAGGAGGAGCTTCGGAAGCTCATGCAGCGCGATCTTGATGGGGTGCAGGTGTTCCACACCCTCTACCACCGCCAGGTTGCACCGTTGGTGGAGAGGACACAGCCGATGTGGAAGTACAATGGCCCGATGGACCCGGACCATGCGTCATCGGAGGAGCTGCCGGACGATGAGGTCTGGAGTCACCTTGACTGGGTGCTGCAGATGAAGCCCAAGGAGAAGGTTGATGGGAAGCCCACACCTTTTAAATTCGCGATCGTGTCCAGACTGGTATGCTCTCTTCCCCTTAGTCCGTGCTTCTTCCTCTCCTTTCCTATTTTTTGATTTCGAGTCGCCCGTTCCGTAGGGACTTAGAGTTTACAAGTCCCAGCCGCACCTTCCCAAGGGACCAGAGGGCGTGGCTCGGTCAGGCCACCCAGATGGAGGCAGCAGATGCCAGGAAGAGGAAGAGAACCAAGGAGGTTCAGCGAAAGCAAGAGAAGGAGCAGGAGAACACCCGACACGTGAAGGCCGAGGAAAGAAGGAGCGACGTCGAGTTAGAGCTCGAGTTGGAGGCTCCTACAGAGGTGGATGACATGATTTTCTCTGAGGAGGGGGAAAGTCGGGAGGTCGCCGTGACCTCGATAGAGCATCACGACCCTACAGCGATGTCCTCTGGTGATGAGAGGAGGCGGAGAGGCGCGCGGTGGTTCCCATGCTGAGGAAGCGTGCGGCGAGTGCGGACGTCGTCGGTGAACGAGAGGTTAAGCAGACGCGGTCACCGTGCCCCTCGGTGGCATCGCCGATCTCGCCTTGTCTACCGCGGACGTGGCTGAGCAAGCCGGGCGGTTCGTGGAGCGGGCTGGTACCCATGCGTCGCTAGGACTGGTGCCGGCGTGGGACTCGCAGCTGGAGGATGCCCTGCCTACTGCTCCGGTCGGGGCGTCCCAAGCCAAAGGTCGTGGTGACCCGTAGGCTGGGCAGGAGCCGGTTGGGATGACTCCGCCCCCGGCTAAAGTGAGGGGGCACAGGTCATAGCCTAGGAGCGGTCCTTGCCTTGCAGGCCCATCGACACCGGGTCTTGCCTTTAGAGTCATGCCGCTTACCTCCCATATGTTTTTCTTTGTTTCTTTTACTGTTGAGTCTTTTTTAGTATGACTTACCTGCGATTTTTTGTTAGTGGTCGGACAATGACGGGGTTGAGCATCGCCCCAATTCCCATGTAGGAGGCTTGGAGGCCCACCCTACAGCGCGTGGTGAGCGGACGGGGGGAACAGAGTGGCGGCGTTGAGCCCTTCTCTTCCTGGGGTGGTGCCCCCCAGGTCAGTTGCTAGTACGGTGGCGGCGGCGGCGCCGGCATTGGCGGTGATCCCGATGCTGACCGCGGAGGTCACGTCGGAGGTAACTCTCATGGCCCATCCTCCACTAGCTGTGGTAGAAGAGGAGAGGGAGACCAAGCTCCGTGCCTCGCTGGGTGGAGGCCTGCATGGCTCACCCTCATGGTCAGAGCTGAAGGTGTCGGGGGGAGCCACGGCTAGGACGGAGCTGGAACGCCCAGCGGCAGCCCGTGCAACCGAGGTGGTGGAGATCCCATCCAACGACGAGGCAGATCACATGGTGGAGCTACCAGTGTCATCACGGGAGCTGGCGATGGTTCAGTCGGAGGCTGGGCCCTCCGACGGGCTACCGGAGGGTGACCTAGAGTGGCCCTGCCCCAAGGACCCAACAAAGGTGCGGTTCATCCTTCAGGATTGCTAGGAGTGTCAGCTCTGGGACCTCCTTGGGGGGAAGGTCTCGCCACGGTGTCCAAACTCGCTGACCTGTCCGTGACGCTCGAGGATGCCTAAGAGCGGGTTAAGTCCGCCCAGTAGTTAGTCCAGGTCGACCTACAGCTTGCCATAGAGGCGAGTTTCTCGTATTTGTTGTTGACTTCTGAGTCTCTTGTTGGTTGCCTCAACATGCTTGCCTTTTGTTTTCATAGGGTCTGAAGGAGATGTCATCCCGCAAGTCCTGCTTCCTCCGGATGGAGCATGCCTAGGTTGCTGAGCTTGAGCGTCAGCTATAGTCCGCCCGCCGTGAGTCCTAGGATCGAGCGGCCGAGGTGACTGTAGTGCGGGCGGAGAAGCAGCGTGCAATGGAGCGGGCGACTGCCACCGAGCGACGTCTTGAGGCAGCGAAGGCCCGCTAGGCAGTGATTGTGGCGGGGTTGTGGAAATCCTTAGCGGACACCGAGGTGGCGCTCCAAGAATCCTTGGTGGCCCTTGAGTCGCAGCGGAGCGCCTTGGTGTCGGAGCGAAACACCCTGGAGTTGGCGTGAAAGGCCCTAGAGTCAGAGCGAAAGGCCCAGCTGGAGGTAGACCAAGAAGTGCTCACGCTTCGGGGCCGGCTGCATGAGCAGGTGGCTCGGTAGGTGGAGGAATTCTCCACCCTTGAGAACTTCCGTGTTGGTACGTACCTTTTTTGTTTTTTGTCGTGTCGGTTTCTTCCTTTAGCCTGTTTCTGAGCTTGTCGGCCTTCTTTTAGAGCTGGGTGGAAAGGTGAAGTCATTGGAGCAGGACCTGGAGATGGTCAAGGCGACTTTTAGCTAGAATGCAGAGGAGCTGACCAAGTCCCATGAAGAGCGACGTGCTATCGAGGGAGAACTTGACCAGATCCACAATGTTGCCTAGCTCGTCATCTTGGATGTCTTTGGGTCGGCGCTAAGTACTTGCATGCCTATGGTCCAGCTGGCGGAGGTCCCAGATGCGGTCTGGGACCTTATCACAAGTGAGCTATTCTATGGAGCATCGGGGGTGTTGACCTCGGTGGCGACATACCACCCGAACCTGGACTTCGCCACTATCTGCAGCGGGTACGCTGATGGCTTGAGCACGGAGGACATCCAAACGCTCGAGGAGAGCTTGCTGCCACACACAAGGTTGGTGGCAAAGTAAGTCTCTGCACAGTGGGTGATGGACGTTCACCGTGAAGACATGGCCATAAGCGTGCATCGGGAGGATGTTGCCCAACCTATGGACGGCTCGAAGCCTGGGTCGGAGGTGGACATCACCCCGACTTCGACCAAGCCGAATGTCGTACCGCTGAGGAGTGAGCAGCCCGTGCCTTCACCGGTCGCACCGACAACAGATGCCGCCGAGCCGCCCCAATAGCTTTGTAAAGTATAAGTAGTTTAGTAAACGTAAAAAGTTTAAGTTCGTGGGGGAGCCTGAAAGCTCTAGTTTGGTTTTGGTAAATTGATGAAACTCTAAGTGCTAACCTAGTTTATCAAGTGATCATGAGATAGGTAGCACATTCCAAGTTGTGAAGCAAATGATGGTGATGCCATGGTGATGATCAAGTGCTTGGACTTGAAAAGAATAAAGAGAAAAATAAAAGGCTCAAGGCAATGGTATAAATGGTAGGAGCCATTTTGTTTTGGTGATTTAGACACTTAGCGAGTGTGATCACATTTAGGTTCGATAGCCATACTATTAAGAGGGGTGAAACTCGTATCAAAATGCGGTTATCAAAGTGCCACTAGATGCTCTAACTCATTACATATGCATTTAGGATCTAGTGGAGTGCTAACGCCCTTAAAAAATGTTTGTAAAAATATGCTTACACATGTGCATAAGGTGATACCCTTGGTGGTTGGCACATTTGAGCAAGGGTTAGGAACTTCACCGGTGGAGTGTCCGCCCGTAGAGTGCGGACTATCCGACGGTGCCACCGGCGCCCTATACAGAAAAGATGGAGGTCACTGTAAGTGACCGGACGCTAGTCTCGGTTGGCAGAAGGCGCGTAGCGTCGGTCTCTGACCGGACACTGGGTCACTCAGTGACCGGACGCTGACAGGGTGCGTCCGGTCCTACTGATGTGGCAGTGGATAGAGGAGTCGTCGTGTGACCGGACGCTGGGTGTGTCTAGTCGAGCATGACTGGACACGTCTGGTCGTGAAAAGTCATCTGGAAATGACTGGACGCTGGGGTTCAGCATCCGGTCACTTTGAGCTACTGCGTCCGGTCGTCACTTGACCGTTGAGATCGGGCGATCAACATTTGAAGAGAGGGGACACGTGGCACACATCGCGTGACTGGATGCTGAGGTCCAGCGTCCGGTCAACATGACCTGAGCGTCCGGTCACCTCGTGTTATGCCTAGTGAAGGGGTACAACGACTCTATTTCGTGGGGCTTCTATTTAAGCCCCATGACCGGCTCAAGCTCACTCGCTTGGCCATTTGTATTGACATAGCAACCTTATGAGCTTAGCCAAAGCCCTCCCACTCATCCCCATCACTGATTCATCATCTTTGTGAGATTGGGAGAGAATCCAAGTGTATTACTTGAGTGTTTGCATCTCGAGGCACTTGGTGTTCGTGTTTCGCTGCGGGATTCGCTTGTTACTCTTGGTGGTTGCCGCCACCTAGGCGATTTGGAGCAGCGAGAGAGCCAAAAGGTACTCTAGTGGATTGCTTGTGGCTTATGTGATCCTCATCTTGTGTTGGTTGTGTGGCACCCAATTGAGGGTTTGCCGTGTGATGCCAATTAGCGCGTGAACCTCCAAGTGAGTGAATCGCCACAACGAGGAGTAGCTTGCCGGCAAGCAAGTGAACCTCGGTAAAAAATCATTGTGTTCATCATTTGATTCCAAGGTGATTGGTCTTCATTTATATTGATTCTTGTGATTGATTGGTTCACTCCTCGATATGGCGGTATAACTATCTTGCTCTCTCTCTTTACATTACCGCAAACTAGTTATCAAGTTCTTTAGTGTACCTAGTTGTGAGAGCTTGTTAGTTTGGTTAGTGTGGCTCTTTAGTTAGTCTTTGAGAGTATACTAACTTAGTGTAGTGCCATAGCTATTGTGTGGTTAGAGAAAATAGAAACTAAAATTGTGGTAGATGGCTTGCTTTTTAGTAGGCTAGCGCAACACTTGCTTCGCCTCATAATTGTCTAACCGGTTTGTTAAGTGTTGTTGTAGAAATTTTTATTAGGCTATTCACCCCCCTCTAGGCATTAGGACCTTTTAGAGCCCCCGTGTAAATGTTCTTGTGTACTTAACGACTACAATTGGTTTCGTTTTTGTGATGGAGTCACTCCGTTCGGGGAAGCTTGTCCCTTTTGTTCCTTAGTTTTCCCTTAGCATAATTTTGTTTTTATTCTTTCTTTCTCGCACTTGCCTATTTGTCCTGTAGGCTACAACCTTGGGAGCCCAGGGCGTGGCCCACGAGGCTCAGTTGCTCGTAGCCGTAGGTAAAGGCGGGGTGCGATTGGTCAGAATGTTTTAAAGCAAAGCTATGTAAGGCAAATTAAAGGAACGAACTACCCTTTTGTTCAAGTTGGAAGGAGTTTCACCATATGATAGTAAACAAAAAAGAGAGGTAGTAGTGCACCCTCGTGGAGCCCCCCGAGCAACCCGGGCCAAAATAGTGTTCGGGTCAGGGTGCTCTTATAGGAGCAAACGCTAAGTAAACAATGGTAACACTGAATTTTAGGGGATGAAAAACGACATAGCTGTTTCTAAGGGTTTGATGAGAATGTCGTCGTTGTTGTCCTTCAGTCGGTAGACGTCCGGTCGGATCACTTGAACCTTCAATCGTCCGGATCCTTGTCCGCTATGCCCCCTTTCTTGGCCGCTATTTCTATGCCTTTTTCTTCCTTTGGCCCACCGGCCTGTCGTAGAAGGCGCTTGAGGAGCTCATAGTCCTTGTAGAGGTGTTTGACGAGGTAGGTGTGGTTGGTGCATGGGCTCTCCATGAGCTCGTGGAAGTGGCCCGGAAGGTCCTGCTTGGGCTGCTTGCTCGTGTGATCAACCGTGGCGACCAACGTGGAGTTGGCCGGTCGGCGGTGATTTCTTTCGTTCTTCTTCCCCCTCTATGTGGAGGGACCCTCGTCCTGATCCTGGCACTTGGCCTTGCCTTTGCCTCGGCCTTCATTGGAGCACGGCAGGAGCGGCGCTCGCTGGATGCATTGGTCAAAGGCCCGTGGTCCCAGGCCATCCGGGCTAGGACTCCGATTGTTGCTGCGAGCGTCTCGGTTTGGCCCGAGCCACTTGTGCACAGGCGGTCGGTGCGGAGCGGTCATCAAGTCAAGACGAGGCACCGATGTGGCCTCTTGTGCCACACCTGGCGGTTGTAGTGGTGAGTGGGTGGAGCGACTTGTCTGCTGCATCCCCATTCCCCTAGCGGGGAGTGAGACCGCGAGTCAGTGTCTCGATACGGAGCTCTCCGCTTGTTGAACGACGGCGGTCTCCACTAGTGCCGGAGGTTCTGGTGGATCATCTATTCCTAAGGGTCGTTTGGCTCGGGCAGGCCGCACAAAAGCATTACCGCAACGGCGATGTCCTAATTGGCCTGAGTGAACTGTGGAGCATCATTCCTCCTGTCCATGGTGTTGCGCTGGACTTGACGGGCGCGACCCCGGGCATCGCTCGTCGGTCTATGCACACGGGGCATAGTGTGGTGCACCGAGCGCACTGGCGCAGTCGGTGGCTGGTGCAACCACTGTTGTCGTAGTTCCTCGCCGTGCTCTCGTGAGAGCGCGGGGGTCTCCGCATGAGGGTCCAGAGGGGTGTGAGTCTGCAAGGACTCTGTTACCACCGGTGGCTGTCCCGGAGCATCCACCATAGTGCACTCCCGGGACGGACGGTGGCTAGGCGCCACGTCACCTATGCTGGAGCCATCACTCTCAACATC
Organism: Miscanthus lutarioriparius; assembly: GCA_904845875.1. Taxonomy (NCBI): domain Eukaryota; kingdom Viridiplantae; phylum Streptophyta; class Magnoliopsida; order Poales; family Poaceae; genus Miscanthus; species Miscanthus lutarioriparius. The sequence continues at coordinate 11,651,911 of CAJGYO010000008.1, forward strand.
GTCATCCATGAGGTCGAGAAAATAGGTGGGAGCATAGCTCACCATACCCATGAATTCAGACGTGAGAGGGGGTAGCACCGGTTTCCTTTGGAGCCCCTGGGCGTACGCGTTCGTGGAAGACACGAGGCCATAGAGGAACCGGCCGTATGGCGGTTGCGGCGGGGACAACGGTGTCCCTCTGGGTAATCGACGAAAGATAGAGAATAGCAAGTAAATAACAGCATATACATTACTTACAGCGGGGTTGGAGCAGAGAGTTTGCTCGGGATGAAGCGCAAATGCCTCGTTGTTGAAGTCGTCGTGCGTCCTAGAGCCGATGGAGGGCGCCCCTCCGACGGACGCTGGAACAAGTGCCTCCTCGCGGAGGTGTAGTACATCGAGCGATGAAGTCCAAGCTTCTAAAGAGGAAGACATAGGACGGCTCGGAGACTAGTGGAACCCACATCTCAACAGGTGGGAGTGCGGGAAACTCCAGTGAGCCGAAGTGAGTCATATCGCCTGAGTCCGCCACGGCGAAGGTGGCGGAAAAGTGGGCCATCCGATGACCAAAATGTGTTGAACGTACAACGTCTTCCCACGGACGACGCCAACTATCGGTGCAGAAAGTGACCAACAAGTAAATATTTATAGTTTTGTCGTACGTTGTGATCGGAGGTGGCCTAGCACTCAATGACACAGGGTTTATACTGGTTCAGGCAATGTGCCCTACATCCAATTTGAGTCGGTCGATGACTTTATTCCTAAGCCCAGGTGCTCGAAGTTTGTAGTGGGGTTACAAACGAGAAGGAGAAAGATGGGGGGTACAAGAGGTCCGGTCGGACTCTGGTCAGAGGGACCGAAAGCGACAGGAGCCCCGCTATGGGCTAAGTGTTCATGCGTGTGCTTGAGGTTCAAACCTGGCGGTTCCGTGGTTGTGAACTAGCGAACTTGATCGATCTAATGAATCTGGGATCACTTCACTCAATCTCCCTGTTGGTAGAGAGCGCATCCCCTTTTATAGATGAAGGGGATGGTCTTAGAAGTGAGAGGGAAGGAGTACGTTTGCTTCTAAGCCTTGTTGCCTACGCCGGTGGGTACATGATGATGGTAGGCGCTCACAACACTGTTGGATGTCAGATACACGTGGGAGGTTATGTCGTCTTGTTCGAGTATCGCATATGTCGGTACCTGCTGTTACTATTGATGCCCAGAGGCATGTGAGGAGTTTCACCATATTCACTCGGTACGGTAAATGCCGGCGCCCACAACACCGTCGATGCTCAGAGGCATGTGGGGGGAGCCTTACCGTATGGGAGTTAATGGCGCCCACAACACTGTAGAAAAAAATGCTGGCACCTACAATATTGTTTGTGTCAGGGAGGTTGCAGAGTAATGTTTCTGCAAGTGTACAAGGTACGGTCTCTGGTATCGTGGTTTGACTTGTGCGCCTTGCTTTGCTTTCTCCGTTCGTTCCCTAGCCCTTTCCGAGCGGGCGTTCACGATCGGTTGGTCCCAGTCGGCTCTGATTGCGTCAGTCGGAGAAGAGTAGTGAGTAGGATTTTTTCGTACCCCGGTCAGAGACGTGCGGTCGGAGTCGGAAGTAGTGCTTTGGCCAAGCCTTCCGGTCGGAGAGGCCGTCCGGAGGCGGGCTAGAGACTGAAGTGAGTCCTTCGGTCGGAAAGGTGGGCCGGAGTCGGAAAACGGGCGTCGCTCCTCCTCGGTCAGACCTTCCGGTCGGTGATTGGATCACCCTTCTGGCCTGTTGTTTAGATACTTGGGCTGGCCCTGTGAGTTGCGCGTTGTCTGCTTGGGCTGAGTCTTTGTTGGGAAGCTGATCCCCGAGAGACCCCGGGTTTATGAACCCGATAATTTCACTCCAATCCATTTCAACACATATGGATTGAGATGAATACATACACATCCAAAAGACCTTAAGGTGACACACAGATGGTTGGTTCATCAAAAATTGTTGTCAATTAGTTATGCCAAAGCTATAATAGTCCGTTTTGGACTTTTGGTGGATCGGTCCTTTTTCTCTCATTTTCCACTTTTTTTTCCTTCATGTGTTGTACAATGGTGTGTTTCTTTACTTGAATTGCAAAACATAGCATCTTGAACTCATATAATCTACTTTATGCTCGCTCATTTCTTCCAGAAAGGAAGAACAAAGGGTAGAGAAACATCACCAAACGGAGTAGAGATCCTCCAGCTTTTGCCAATTGAGCTTCTAGTGGATTAGTTGAACTTTTTCTATGTGGAGATTAGTTGACAGTTGAGAGAGGAGCGACTGCTGCAAAATTTTAATATCAGCTCCCGTCGCTCCACTATTTTAGGTGTGTTTGATTTCTCCTCCTAGGCATTAGTCGCTTAGCCATCAAATGTTTATACACATATATGGAGTATTAAATATAGACTAATTACGAAACTAATTGAACAGCTTACGACTAATTTGCGAGACTACTTTTTTAAGCCTAATTAGTCCATGATTTGATAATATAGTGCTACAGTAAACATGTGCTAACGGATCTTTTAAGCCTAATTAGGCTTAATAAATTCGTTTCATGAAGTACCGACGGATTCTGTAATTTGTTTTTTTATTAGTATCCGAACATCCCATACGACACCCTCACGTGACACCTCCTAAATTTTAGTCACCAGATCCAAACACCCCCTTAGCAAGATACTCTCGCCCTCCATTTGTTGAAATGAGTACTGGCTTGCACAAATAACAAATTATTCAGTGCCTTGTCATGAGTTCGATAGTCTCTAGAACTTTGTTCCCTTATTATTAAAAAACATAATCGCATTATGTCAAGCTCTCCCCTTCTTCTTTTTCTGTAGTGAATACATGCAAATCTTCGTTCCTTCTTGAGAGGAAAGATATCCTTTGTTCAATAAAATACTCAGCATATCTCAGGTATCTCTTGCAACATTAATAACTCACAGTTTATAATTTGCTTGTAGATATGCATGATGTTAAGTTTTAGTGCACTGCATTTAAGCAATATGACACATTACAAGGGAAAATTTCGCAAAATTTGACCAATTCCAACTATAGCAATGTTTATCATTACATTATGAAATCAATTTTGCAACCCCTTGAAGGTTTTGGGATTAAATAGCCATCATCTGAGTTCAATTAAATATATATATATTTTAGGACGGATGGAGTAACCACGTTAAACCGTCTCATGAAATCACCTAAACCTTAGATGGCAACAATAACAAATATATCCACTGAAGCTCATGGGATCTATTTTATTATTCTCCAGTTCCTATACAATAAAAGGATTTCTTCATAATAATATTATCATTTTTTCTTATATTCTAGTTGCCCCCTCACAATTTGTGGATAATATACACCCCAAACCCCAAGCTTGCAAGTTACTCCATTTTTCCTCCCATGGGCCCACCCTAGATAGAGGACGAGGGGGCTGCTTGATTGTACCAATGGCATGAAGAGAGCATGCCTAAACAAGACACCAACAGGACAGCGAGATTGTGACTGAGAGGCAGTGCCAGTGGTGAGGTGAGACTGTGAGAGGCATGTGACCCTCTTCACTCGCTTGACCCTCCTCATCACTCGCTTCTCCAGGAAGTCACGCACCAACACCACCCCAAGTCCCCAAAGAAGGCGAGAACGCACTCCGTCCCTCCCCTCCAGGACCGTCTCCTCGCCCGCTCCTCTCCAGTTTCTCCCCTTCTCTGGGCTCGGAGAATCGGTGAGAGGCGCGCGCGGCCATGGCGTCCAGTGCCTCTCGGTTCATCAAGTGCGTCACGGTCGGCGACGGCGCCGTGGGCAAGACATGTATGCTCATCTGCTACACCAGCAACAAGTTCCCCACTGTGAGCAATTCGTTCTCTCCCTTATCCCAGTTCCTAGTTGCAAGAAGGTTGCTGTGTGATTTCTTGTGAACTTAGGGGATTTCATTCCAAGCCATGGTCTTTCCCTGATTCTGTTTTCTTGAGGACGGTGTGCTGTGCAAAAGCCCGCACTTCCTCAGTTTACTTTGTGTTGCTTTATTGACTCCTGCAGTGGATTATTTTGTTGGCCTCTACGAGTAATTTTCGATTACTCGTTGCTGATTCATCGAATTTGCGCTCCACAGGATTACATACCTACGGTGTTCGACAATTTCAGCGCAAATGTAGTTGTGGATGGCACCACGGTGAATTTGGGTCTTTGGGATACCGCTGGTAATTTTTAATGTTTTTATCTGTACTACTAGTATACATGTGCAGTCTATGTTTTGTTCTACTCAGCAGCAAATCGAAGTCGAAAAGTCTGCTTTTATTAGAGGATTCAGGATTCTTGGGGTAACTTAGAGTTCACATGATCACATCCTTCTCAGGGCAGGAAGATTACAACCGGCTGAGGCCTCTAAGCTACCGAGGTGCCGATGTTTTCGTGCTTGCATTCTCACTTGTGAGCCGAGCTAGCTATGAGAATATCATGAAGAAGGTGCGGAAATGTGCTGTCTTGTTTTTTTTTCATGGTTTGGAATTTCCTAGAGGCCTGAATGTTTATCCTTTGCTCTTTACTCTTCAGTGGATACCGGAGCTTCAGCATTATGCACCTGGGGTGCCTGTTGTGTTGGTAGGCACAAAATTGGGTGAGTTCTGTTCACAACAAGAGCATGTTGATTCCACTTACTGTATATAGTTGGGCGGCTTTGGTTTATTATAGAATATTAGTCATCCTATCCTGTTAAGTCATAAGCGTCTATTTTTCTGTGCACTGTTGGAATTACTTTGGTTTTGGCTGCACTAGTAGTGAACCTTGCAATTTTGATATAAAAGTGATGTTATGATTTGTCTAGTTGCCAACCAAATGGACAAGGAGCCAGCCACAATTTTATCTTTCTACCAGTACAACTTAGTAAATGTGGAAAGCTTTAGTATGAACTGTTTGTGTTTATATGTGATTAATTGACACTTTGGTACCACTAAACACGAACTGCTAGCATCGTGCAGGAAAAATCACTTTAGTAAACCGTGAACTAGCTGCTTTTCACAATTTTTGTTCCTGTCAACACTCATCCAATTACTGCTTGGATGACGGACCCTAATATTTTCACCAGACATTTTTTTACTATCATCTTCCATTAAAAAAAAAACTTACCTTTCTCCGCAAAGATACTCCTTTGTTATAGAGTGTACTTACATATTTGGAAACCATGTTACTTACAGATCTTCGTGAAGACAAGCACTACTTGATGGACCATCCTGGATTGGTGCCTGTTACCACAGCACATGTATATCTCCAGTATCTGTTATATGACAGTATAATGCATTCTGTCATAGAGAATCTTGGTGACCTTGCTATTTGCATCTTCTAGGGGGAGGAACTTCGTAGACAAATTGGTGCTATGTATTACATCGAGTGCAGTTCAAAGACGCAGCAGGTAATTGTGTGCTCTTACTCTAGTATTTTCCCTTTTGTTGCATTATGAAATCTTGCCACTCAGTTGCATCCTGGACAATTGGCTTACTTTGGAATATTTCATTAACATGTAGAATGTCAAAGCTGTGTTCGATGCTGCCATCAAGGTAGTAATCCAGCCTCCAACTAAATTAAGAGAAAAGAAGAAAAAAAAATCACGCAAAGGATGTTCAATGGTGTAAGTAAAGACACCTTTCAATACTGTTCCCTTCTCTCTTTTCTGCTTCCAAACAGGCAAACAGTATGCCCTACTGAAATATACAGCACCATTGCATTGTTCTTGTTTTTAAAATAGTTTAAAAAAAATATTTCTTCTTATTGCTTCCTGAATCATTGACATTATGATAATATACTTGTTCGTAGATACTATCTACAATCATAAATTTAGTGTTTAACAGGTATTTGTTTAATTAACTGTCCTTTCTTTAAATGTCAACGTTTTTTCTTGAGATGGAATATACTTAAGTTTTCATACAGAGGATCAGTGGATGCTGACTTCATTTCATTGCATATGAGAATGCATGTTCTATTGATTCATTGTGAGTTTGTGACCACATTAGTATGCCAGGACTAGCACTGAAATCGATTTGAGTGCTCTGCTTGGTGTTTTATAGTTTGTTCCCTCTGCCGCCGTCTTTTAATGCTTGATGCTGCTATTAAGAAACACCATGGTTACCTAAGTTTAGTTGCTCTTAAGTACATATGTGAAAGAGCATGCAGGATTCCTTAGCTGATGTGGTCTGTTACTTTTTAACACTATTTCTTGTATGCAACTGCAGGAACCTCTTCTGTGGAAGAAAAATGCTATGCTTCAAGTCCTGAATGGTCGAAGGGGGTCTTACATGAACTAATACCATGAGTGTGACCCAAGTTTGCAAAGCTTGAAATCTCAATGTGCTTGTTGCGTATGTGTATATTTGCACCTTTGGTTATTAATCACTAGAGGTAGATGATTGAAACTAGTCTGCTTAAGCGTTGCGCACTGCTGGTGTGGTTAGCTCTATGAGTTAGGCAGTTCGACAGAGGCCAAAGAGATTTTGTTCTTTCATGGCAATGTCACAGCTTTTGTGAATCTGATCTCATCATACTGTCTGTTAGTTTATCCCATGATTCCATGGTAGATCCAATCCATAGCAACATTGTGTTGAATGAGCTTTTGCTTTTTGTGCTGAGCATATAATGTTCCAGTTTTGGTGAAAGCTGGAAGTGAAACTTTCTTCTTTCAAGCTGATCGTTCGCGTGTTATTGTAGTGAGTACGTGAAGCGTCCTAGTCACCCAGAACTCAAATGTGATACAATATTAGTCCCAGAAAGCTAGTAAGTAGTCTCGACAAGTGTGGGTAATGAGGAAATGCCATAATTAGAAGTAGCCAGAACATAATATAGGTTCAAAAGACCCAGAAATAAAAAGGAATCACAGTCAAACATCTTACGAGTCCCACTGTCACGGGCGGGCTTAGTTGGGTGCAGACACGACCTTACTCGAACGCAGCTTCGGGATTGAAATCTGGATCTTCCTCTGTTCAACAAAGCGGGTAAGTACAAAGTACTACATGTCCAACCTTACCCTACCAAAGAGGATAATAGTACGTGCATATGGATATTATTAAGAATAAGGCTTAGTTTTATTTGGATAAGGCTTAGTTAAGCAAGGGTGAGTACAAAGTACTACATGTCCAACCTTACCCTACAGAAGAGGATAATGGCCTTGTTCGTTTGGCTGAATTTGGCTAAAAAAACAAGCCAAAATATTGTTCCGGATGAATTATTATGAGAGAAAAACACTGTTCCGACTAAAAAAAGAAGAAGCCGGATTTTAAAACAAGCGAACGGGGCCAATAGTACATGCATATGGATATTATTAAGGATAAGACTTAGTTTTATTTGTATAAAGCTATCTTTTTTTACACATGCAGGGTTTCATTTCGCAAATACCTTTGTAAAAAGACATTTTTCATATATAAGAGTAATTCTAAAAAAGGGGTTTGTCACAATTTTAAGTGTTGCTGAACACTCTGTTCCCACAACACATGGCCGGTAACCATTTATTTCCAAAATCACACACGCTCATGTTTCTACTCATCCAACCCATCTAGTTGTTGAAACCAAACCATAACCCGTCTGAGACCGCGGACACGGCTATCCGGATAAATTTTACACTCTACATAGGTTGTACACTTTCACCATAAGTAGGATACCGTAACTTGACACCGTCGTGCAAGCACAGATCCATCAAAGCCATCACCCTCCATAGCTGAGTACTGGCGCTCACCACGGGCACACTAAGGCAACATCTCATAATACAATAATTTCCAGAGCTCATTACACTTCATACAGTTCCTCAGTTTCCACATACATCTCTTAGTGTCCCATTGCACACCTGCCTCCAGGTGATTCCCATACCAACTAGGGGGATTTAGACTAAGCCTTGCCACATACAAGGTCGAGTGGTTATACAATAAAATGAGTTAGGTGAGATGAGTCATCAACTCAGTCCTTAATCGATACAAGGCGGATATCTTCATGCTTAACCACAAAAGATACAAGCCACAACATTATGACATCCCACAAAAGGAATCCGATCCGCCCCATCTCTAGGGTAATCACCATCTATAACTTGTTCATTAACTCTTTCACAATACCCACAACTTATCCTCACCACTCACACAGTTTTTATTTAAAATCATTGCATTTGAGAAATCATAGTGATGAGTATCCATGATGGGTACCAAGTCCTAAGCATTTCTAAATAATAATATTTCGTCATAGCATAATATTTATTCCTAGATTTGAGCAAGACAATTATCAGATAATATCAATCCAAGGATGGTTATTCAAACGGGTTTTAGCTAAACAGCGAAAATACCTCGTACGTATATCGTGCATGCAAAATTTAAAACGGTTTCTACGGGTTGTGTTTAAAAATAGGATCAACATGCATCAAAGGGGATTTGAAAAGAGCTCAAATGACTTTAGGTTTCAAAATAGATTTTGAAAATATTTTTAAGTGAGTGATTTTAAGAATTGAATTTTTGGGATGTTACAAACCTACCTCACTTAAAAGGAATCTCGTCCTCGAGATTTGATTGGCTCCTAAACAGGTGGGGAAACTCTTTCTTCAGGGCATCTTCTCTTTCCTAGGTGGCCTCTGCTTCGGTATGTCTGCTCCATTGAACACGATAAATTTAGACTATTTTCGTCCTGGTTTGCATGGTGACTGTGACTAGGATTTTGATTGGAACTTCTTGATATCTAAAATCATCTTGTAAATCAATAGCATCTGGTGATATTTGTTCCTCCGGTACTCTAAGGCATTTCTTCAATTGAGAGACATGAAATACATTGTGTATATGTGACATTTCTTCAGGTAGTTGAATACAGTAGGCTATGGCTCTAATCCTTTGCAAGACTTGGTATGGTTCGATATACCGAGGTGCTAGTTTACCTCTGACTTGGAACCTCCAAGTCCCTCGAATCGGAGAAACTTTGAGATACACAAAATCTCAGAGATGGGCTTTCTTATACTACTAGTGAAGAATTTCTTCTTCTTACCATCAAACTTGACACCATTCTAGTTTAGCTTCTTAAGCATCTTGACGGTTCTTCTCACCATGAGAGCAAGACTTGCATTATCAATCTCATCATCACTTGAGCTATCATGATCAACTTTTGCTTTGCCCCTCTTCTCTTGCCTAGCCTTGAATGCCAAATCTTTCTTCTTGGTGGAAGAAGAGCCATCTTGTGGAGTGATGTGCATGTACATCTCATGTGCATTGATCTTCCCCAATATTTGAGTTGGCGTAGCAGTGGAAAGATCACCTTGATGAAGCACCGTCATAATATGCCCATACTTGTCAATGGGGAGGACACTCAAGATCTTTCTCATAACATCGGATGGTTGGATTTGAGTGAGTCCAAGCCCATTGACCTCCTCTACAATAACATTCAAGCGTGAATACATATCATCAGCACTTTCACTAGGAAGCATTTCAAATGAATTAAGCGTCTTCATCACAAGGTGATAGCGTTCCTCACGCTCACTCTTAGTTCCCTCATGGAGCACACAAATGTCCAACCATAGTGAATGGGCGTCTTTGTGGTTCCGCACACGATTAAAGACATCCTTGCAAAGGCCTCTAAAAAGGATGTTTCTAGACTTTGCATTCCACTTCTCGTAGTGAACCTCATCACCTTGAAGGTTGGCGGGATCCTTAGGTTTTGCGAAGCCTTGTGAGGCGGCTCTAAGCACTCCAACATGTAAAGCCTCTAGGTACACCTCCATGCGAATTTTCCAATAAGAAAAATCATCTCCCTCAAAGAGGGAGGGGGTCCATACCCGTGGGACATCTTGCTCTAGGCGGTTAAGCCTAATTTAAGAAGCACGAGGCTCCGATACCGATTGAAAGGATCAAGATGCCCAAGAGGGGGGAGGTGAATTGGGCTAATTCTAAATTTCTTGCAATCATTAAGCCCTACACTTAGCCCATTTCACCACCTTGTGCCTAGAAGTGTTTCTACTGTTCTACCGCATAAGAGTTTTGCACCTTAGGTTCCAATCCTTCTCTAGCATGACAATTCTATGAATGTAAAGACATGAATTGAATTGCTCAAATGTAAATGCTCAAAGTAAAGACAAGGAGAGGAACACAGCGATGTTTTTCCGAGGTATCAAAGAGTCGCCACTCCCCACTAGTTCTCGTTGGAGCACCCGTGCTAGGGTGTAGCTCCCCCTTGATCCGCGTAAGTATCAAGTGCTCTCTACAGGCTAATTCTTTGACACTCCAATGTGGTGAATCACCCACAACCATTCACACCATGACTTGGGTCATCCACAAGCTCTGCCGGATGATCACCAAGCTTCCAATCACCATTGAGCTGTCTAGGTGATGGCGATCACCAAGAGTAACAAGCACAAACTCTCACTTGACCAAGACAAGCCTAATGAGAAGGGTGGATGCACACTTGCTACTCCCTATGCACTAATGAGGTCCTTAATCTTGGATTATCAAATCTCAATCACCCCACTAGGCTCTTGCTCTCCCTTGCACTCCAAAGTTTCTAAGTTGAACAAATGGGCAAGAGAGCTAAGTTGGACGAGTAGAAGTATTTATACTCCCCCAATCAAAACATGACCGTTACTGTCCAACTCAACAATTTTTGGGGCGACCGGACGCACCAGTCGATGTGACCGAATGCGTCTGGTTAGTATACCACTAGCCAGCACCGAAATATGACCGTTACTATGATCGAACTCCAAGGTGAGTCCGATCCCTATCCACCTGACGTGTTAGGTCAACAAAAATAGTCTCTGGACACTCTCTAATGTAGACCGGACTCGGCACCTTGTGCGTCCGGTCACATTTTGTCCTTATGTCCGGTCCTTAGTCAACAACGAGCCCACACTGCTATGGTTGGTCAGGACCTGCGTGTCTAATCCTTTGCCTGTAGCAGCGTCCGGTTGTCCTTCTACCCCTACAACGTGTGCTACACTGTTGACCGGAAGCGGCACCCGTGCATCTGGTCCAGCGTCGGTCAATGTCCAAGTCTCCATTCACTTCAAATTCGACAACTTTTGTGAACGACATCAACTTCAATTGACCTATGGACTGTCCTTGAGCTACTAGTGCTAAGTTTGACAAGTGTGCACCACACCTAAACTATTAGTCTCACCTAGGTCAAGCTTCTAGTCCATACCCCCTTAATAGTATTGTCGGTGCAGAATGTGACCAACTAGTAAATATTTGTAGTTTTGTCGTACGTTGTGATCGGAGGTGGCCTAGCACTCAATGACACAGGGTTTATACTGGTTTAGGCAACATGCCCTACGTCCAGTTTGGGTCGGTTAGTGACTTTATTCCTGAGCCTAGGTGCTCAAAGTTTGCAGTGGGGTTACAAACGAGAAGGAGAAAGATGGGGTGTACAAGAGGTCCGGTCGTCTCCGGTCGGAAGGGCCAAGAGCGACAAGAGCTAGGCTATGAGCTAAGTGTTCAAGCGTGTGCTTGGAGTCTAAACCTGGCGGTTCTGTGGTCGTGAGCTAGTTAACTTGATCGGTGCTTGTTATCTTCAAGAAGGGCTCTCCCTTTGTTGGAGGGGGCGCGTCCCCTTTTATAGATAAAGGGGATGGCTTTACAAGTGAGAGGGTGAGGGTACGTATGCTATCGAGCCTTGTTGCCCACGCCTACCGAGCCTTGTTGCCCACGCCGGTGGGTACAAGATAATGGTAGGTGCCTACAACACTGTTGATGTTATTGTAGAATGTTAGATGCATACGGGAGGTCGTGCTGCCTTTTTTAAGGATGGTGGACGTCGGTACCTGTAAATACTGTTTGATGTCTAGAGGCATGTGAGGAGTCTCGCTATGTTCACCAACTCCCATACGGTAAGGCCCCCACGTGCCTCTAGGCATCGATAGCGGTATGGGCGCCAGGATTTACCGTACCGGGTGAACATAGCGAGACTCCTCACATGCCTCTAGATATCAAACAGTATTTGCAGGTACTGACGTCCACCATCCCTGAAAAAGGCAACACGACCTCCCATATGCATCTGACATTCTACAGTAACATCAACAGTGTTGTAGGCACCTACCATTATCTTGTACCCACCGGCGTGGGCAACAAGGCTCGGTAGGCGTGGGCAACAAGGCTCGATAGCATACGTACCCTCACCCTCTCACTTGTAAAGCCATCCCCTTTATCTATAAAAGGGGACGCGCCCCCTCCAACAAAGGGAGAGCCCTTCTTGAAGATAACAAGCACCGATCAAGTTAACTAGCTCACGACCACAGAACCGCCAGGTTTAGACTCCAAGCACACGCTTGAACACTTAGCTCATAGCCTAGCTCCTGTCGCTCTTGGCCCTTCCGACCGGAGACGACCGGACCTCTTGTACACCCCATCTTTCTCCTTCTCGTTTGTAACCCCACTGCAAACTTCGAGCACCTGGGCTCAGGAATAAAGTCACTAACCGACCCAAACTGGACGTAGGGCACGTTGCCTGAACCAGTATAAACCCTGTGTCATTGAGTGCTAGGCCACCTCGGATCACAACGTACGGTAAAACTACAAATATTTACTAGTTGGTCACATTCTGCACCGACAGTTGACGCCGTCCGTGGGGAAGACGTTGTACGTTCAACACTTTTTGATCATCGGATGACCCACTTTTCCGCCACCCTCGCCATGGTGGGCTCGGGTGATATGATTCGCTTTGGCTCGCTAGAGTTTCCCGCACTCTCACCCACTGGGATGTGGGTTCCACCCATCTTCGAGCCATCCCAGGCCTTCCTCTTCAGAAGCCTGAACTTCATCGCCGACCGGCTCGGCGTGCTACATCTCCGTGAGGAGGCTCATGTCCCGGCACCCGTTGGAGGAGCGCCCTCCATCAACTCTGGGACGCATGGCTTCGATCACGCGGCATCTGCGCTTCTTTCTAAGTAAACTCTCTGCTCAAACCCCGCTGTAAGCAATATGCGTACTGTTATTTACTCTTTGCTTACTGTCTCCCACCGATCACCCGGAGGGACTGTATCACCCACACCACAAACACCATATGATCGAGTCCCCTACGGCCTCGTGTCCTCCGCGGATGCGTACGCTCGGGGGCTCCAAAGGATGCTGGCGTCATCTCCCCTCGCATCCGAAATTGTGGGAATGGCAGGCCATGCTCCTGCCGAACTCCCGAATGGCGAGGGCGAGAGTGACAGTTCCAGCATCGGCGACGTGGCACCCCGCCACCATCCGTCCTGGGAGTGCGCTATGGTGGACGCTCCGGGACAGCCACCGGTGGTTGTGGAGTCCGCGCAGACTCACACCCCTCCGAGACCGGCGTGTGGGGGCCCTCGCTTCTACGTAAGCGCACGCCGAGGAATTACGACAACGGCAGTAGAGTCAGCCGCCGCCTGTGTCGGTGCAGTCGGTACAGCACGTTGCGCCCCATGCGCGTGGCCCGGCGGGTGGTGTTCGTGGTCGCGCCCGTCAGGTCCAACATGACATCATGAACGAGGGGAACGATCTCCCCCAATTCGCCTGGGCGGGCCAGAACATCTCCGCTGCGGCAATGCTTCTGCACGGTGTTCTCGAGCCCGTCGACCCCTAGGAGCGGGCAGTCCACCAGAACCTCCGGGTTCTAGTAGAAGCCATCGCTGTCCAACAAGCGGAAAGCTCCACGTCGCGACTCTAACCTGCACCCTCTCTCCCCACCGAGGGAACAGGGACGCGCTAGATGGATCGCTCCATTCGCTCATCGCTACAGCCGTGAGGTGCAGCTCGAGGGGGTGGCAGCCCCGCCACGGTCTGACCTAGCACTTGCCCCACACCGACCGCCGGTACCTGAGCGGCCCGATCCACACCAGGACGCTCGCAGCATCATCAGCAACCGGCATCGGGCCCAACACGATCATGACGTCCAACGTACGGAGGTAGGCGACATGGATCCCAATCGAACCATCAAGGGGAGCGGTGAAACGCGCCCCAGGCACGGTCGTCGGCGAGATGACCGGAGCCCCAGCCCTGAGGGCCTAGGACAATGGGCCTTCAGTCGGCGTATCTGGAGAGCACCGTTCCCGCAACGATTCCGGCCACCCACCAACATCACCAAATACACCAGGGAGACAAACCCAAGCATTTGGCTCGAAGACGGGCCAAAGGAGTGGATGATGACTATTTCATCATTCAGTATCTTCCCATTTGCGTGGGGGAACATGTTCGGGCATGGCTTGAATTCCTCCCACATGACAGTGTCCGCGACTGGGTGGATCTCAAGAGGGTCTTCGTCAGGAATTTCTAGGGGACGTATGTCCGTCCTGGAAACTCCTGGGACCTCAAGAGCTGTCAGCCGGAGCCCAGCGAGTCCCTGTGGGATTACATCCGCATGTTCTCCCAACGATGCAACTCCCTCCCTGATGTCATCGACACAGACGTCATCAACGTATTCCTCTTCGGGACAAACTGCGAGTCCCTGATCCACAAGCTTGGCTGCCTGAAACCCCATACCACCTACGACCTACTCAACGTCACCACTAACCATACCTCTGGCGAGGAGGCGGTCGGAGCAGTCTTCGGCGAAGGCCAGGACAAAGGCAAGGCCAAGAGTGCGAACCTAGACGAGGGCCCCTCCACACTGAGGGGCAAGAAGAACAAAATGGATCAACACCGATTGGACAACACCACGATGGTAGCCGTGGCTGATCACATGGGCAAGTAGCCCCAACAAGGGCTGCCTGACCACTTCAACAAACTCATGGACAAGCCCGTGCACCAACCACGCCTACCCTGTCAAACACCTCTACAAGGACCGCGAGATCCTCAAACGTTTCCTCCGACAGGCCGACGGGCCAAAGGAGGGAGACGGCAAGGAGGCGGCGGCTAAGAAAGGAGGCACTGCAGGCAAGGACAGGGACATTTTCCCCGACACTGATGAATGCATCTTGATCTTTGGTGGGTTCGACGCCATCTGGTCCAAGCGACAACACAAGGTTCGCTATAGAGAGGCATGCGCCACCAAGACGACCATCCCCTCCTTCCTCAACTGGTCGGAATCTCCAATCACCTTCAATCAGAGGGATCATCCCTCCCATGTCATGAGACCAGGATGCTACCCACTCGTCGTCGACCCCATCGTCCGCAAGAAGCGCCTTACCAAGGTGCTGATGGACGAAGGCAGTGACCTCAACATCCTATACGTCGACACCCTCGATGCTATGCGCATCCCCTGATCGGAGCTCCACCTGGCGTGCTCCCCCTTTCACGGGGTAATCCCGAGAGCGCAGGCATACCCGCTTAGACAGATCGATCTGCCCGTCATGTTTGGCAGCCAGGCCAACTTCTGCTCGGAGATCCTCACCTTCGAGGCGGTGGACTTTCCAGGGTCCTACCACGCCATCTTGGGGTGGCCATGCTATGCAAAATTCATGGCAAGCCCCAACTACACCCACCTCAAGCTAAAGATGCTGGGACCAAACGGCATCATCACCGCGAGTAGCGCCTTTTCGCACGCCCTCGTGTGCGACCGCGAGCACTATGAGCTCGCCACCACGGTCATCAACTCATCTGAGCTCCCATAGCTCGGGGAGTCATCGGCTCCAGTAGTCCCAGACTATAAAAACCAACTTCCTCGATGGCCTTCCATCCGCTCGAAGAAGCCAAGGCGGTAGGAGTCGACCCTGCCAACCCAACCAAGACAGTTCGGATGGGGACCCAACTCCCGACCAAATAGGAATGCGAGCTCATTGACTTCCTACGTGACAATCACGATGTCTTCGCATGGCAGCCCTCTGACATGCTGGGGATACCACAGGAGGTCACCGAGCACGCGTTGTGCCTTATCCAAGGCTCAAAGCCCACCAAACAACGTCTATGTCGCTTCGACGATGAGAGGAGTAGGGCCATAGGTGAAGAAATCGCCAAGCTCCTGGCAGCAGGATTCATCAGAGAGGTATTCCACTCCGACTAGCTCGCCAATCCTGTTCTTGTCAAAAAGAAGACCGGGAAGTGGAGAATGTGTGTTGATTATACTGGGCTCAACAAGGCATGCCCGAAGGATCACTTTCCTTTGCCGCGCATAGACCAGATAATTGACTCCACCTCGGGTTGCGAGATCCTCTCCTTTCTGGATGCCTACTCAGGCTATCACCAGATCACGATGAAAGAATCCGATCGGCTCGCAACCTCGTTCATCACCCCGTATGGTTCATACTGCTACGTAACCATGCCTTTTGGCCTAAAGAACGCTGGTGCCACCTACCAAAGGTGCATGCAGCAATGCTTCACCGACCAAATCGACCCGCCCGATCAGTTTGATCAAGTCAAGCAGCCAAAACCAACAATTGCCGTCTATGTTGATGACATAGTGGTCAAAACAGCCAAAGCTTGTGACCTGATCGCAAACCTGGCCACGACATTCGTGAACCTCCGAAGGTTCAACATCAAGCTAAACCCCAAGAAATGTGTTTTCGGGGTTCCGAAGGGGAAGCTGCTTTCGGATACATCATGTTCAAACATGGCATCGAGGCCAACCCCGAAAAGATCACGGCCATCTCCAACATGGGCCCCATATGCAACGTTAAGGGCGTACAAAGGCTCATCGGCTGTCTGGCTTTCCTAAGCCGCTTCATCTCCCAGCTCGGTGAACGGGGGATGCCACTCTATAAGCTGCTCAAAAAGACGAACGCCTACGTTTGGACTAAGGAGGACCAACAGGCTCTGGAAAGCCTCAAAGCGTCCCTGACGTCGGCCCCAATCCTCGTCGCTCCCAAATAGGGAGAACCTCTCCTCCTTTACATCGCAGCAAGCAACCACGTGGTTAGTGCCGCCCTGATCGTCGAAAGGGAGGAGCTGGGACACCAGCTCAAGGTACAGCGACCCATATACTTCATTGGGGAGGTACTCACCAACCCCAAGGTTCAGTACCCCTAGGTGCAAAAACTCCTATACGCCGTTCTAATGGCGACCAGGAAGCTCCTACACTACTTCACCGACCACGAAGTTGCGGTCGTCACTTCATACCCACTTGGAGACATCATCCACAATCGCGACGCCGCGGGGCGGATCTCCAAGTGGGCACTCAAACTCATGGGCCATGACACCAGGTATACCCCTTGTACTGCTATTAAGTCTTAGGCTCTTGCGGATTTTGTCACTGAATGGACAGAGGTCCAGCTACCGACCCCAGACGTCACCCATGAGCTGTCACAGAACCGACCAATTTATAAGAGCACAAGTACAAAAACAATCGCCGAAACGATCAAATTCTCGAACTTGAGCCCATATAAACCCGGTAGTCAACTGAAATCTTGAAGGATTTCAAACCAACTTGCATACAACCAAGATCACAGTAATTCAACATAACATATCGTATGTTACAACATTTCGTAGACGTTCGCAAATAGATTACATCATCACAGAGTCATCGTTATTACAAAACAAGTCTTGTAAAACATGCGGAAGTAAATAGTTTAACTTACACACCTGAGTTCAAATACACATACTGGTTCGCTGATCACAGCCCGCAAAAGCATTCAGATAAGAGAACAGAGATCATGCCCATGATCTAGTCTTCGTCACCCACCGGGTGGAGACAATACTTACAGAATCCCTGATAAAGAAGGTCATCTAAAACAAGAGGGAATAAACCCTGAGTACGGGAATATACTCAGCTAGACTTACCCGTCGAAAACCAAAATAAATGACACCAAGGATTATGCATAGCTTAACGTAGTGGATCTGGCTGACACTTTCTTTTTGCGGAAAAGCATAAGTAATAATGATTAACTCATAACCTGGACTAGCAGTGACTTTTAGCCATTAACCTGTCAACTATATTAGCACCTGTACTAATCAATCATTTTATTAGGGTGCAAACATTAATAACCATATCAGGTATTCATTGTGGCAACCTTATCATCATCATCCATTTAACCATATCATTAAATTAATTGAATCTACGTTGCCGCTGCTCAGTCAAGTTCTCACTATCCGGGAGAGATGGTGATTCGAATCGATTCCTATCCAGCTGGAGGGGTATTCCTAAACACAAACCCTGCTTCCCCCGTCAGAGTCGCAAACAAGTCACCTTTGGTACGATTCAGGAGTCGTGAGTCCGAACAGATCGACATTCTCAGAGAACCACTCTGCCAAGGTTGTTCGGGACTCTAACCCGCCTTGGACTTATGCAAATGGCTCTCCGCACATCCTTACTACCTCCAGAATGCACGCCACTGCTCGCGTCCCCGGCCTGAGTTGAGCTACAAGGCTTCGCGGTCGGAACGACTTATCCGGCCAGCTAAGTGTTAGGCTGCGTTCAACATGACATGAGGACGTACAGCGTATCGGTCCTTAAATGACTCAGACGGAGTCACTATGTTCAAACCTACACAAGACCCTGCCCGGTCTTAATTCATTATTCACATGGTTCTTTTCTACGATAGCAAATATAGCCAACCGTGATCCACCTCATCCTAAAGCTCACAGGTGACAGGAAATCATCTGACTTCTACCGCACTAAGCATGGCTAAGCATTTAACCCGTTCCTAAACTTAAATAGGATTCCAGTGCGATATCTGGACAAGGAAGGATATATATAATGCAACAATTGGTTCCAACCAATTCCTATACTTAATGCATCATTAACAATAAAAGACACTCAAAGTATTTGTAAAAGCATGGGAGGCTTAATATGCTCCGAGGCTTGCCTTTCAGGAACGAGGAAGGTTGGTGGTCAGGGCACTCGGGCAATTCTTCCGCGGCGACTGCTTCGTCGGCTTCCTGCACCTCGGGTTCCTCCTCCTGGTTGGCTCCCTCGAACTCCAGCAACGTCACTCCTTCCAGCACACCTATTGCATGAATACGCAAGATAAATATCATGGATGCACATGAACGAGTGTCAGGGATGCTCGGGGAATGCGCATGTTCCTTGTAGTTTGCATATTCCAACTTAAGCCCTATTCAAATCACTTTACTTACCAAGTTTATACAACCTAATGTATAATTGCTCATCTTCAGTTAATGACCTAGCACCTGCACCTAAGCATATTCTCAAGTTAGGCTAACCCCTAAACAATCAATGAGAACATTGCATCAAGCATACACTCAAGCATTTGTATTTCAGCAAAATAAAGACTATGTAGCGGTACAGTAAACTAGCCATAACTGGAGATTTATAAATCCAATTGACATGCAACAATACAATTTGGAAAGCTTATAAAATTGTCTACAATTCATTTTCAGACCTCAAAGCATGATTCAACACTTTACTAGGTCGAATTCTTTGATCAACAGAACTCTGTCCTCACAAGACAGAGAGTAAGCAAAACTGGAACCTAACTTTAAACAGCTGTAGTTTCTAAACAACTGGGCCAAATGCCCTCAAATTTTGATAGGAGCTAGATACATAAATTATCTACAACTCTTGTGTTCATCACATTCACAGAAAACCAAAATATCATGGGGAACTTCCTAAAGTCCCCAGATCTGTCCAGAGGGACATGATGTAAATGAAATAATTATTAACTTATGATGTAAACCCAATAATTGGACAAAACTAACTCTACTCACATATCACTTATATCACAAGAACACCAGAAAGTAAGGTGTTCATCCCCAAAATATTTCTTTTAATACCTTTCTTAATTTATTTAATTAATTAGAGGAAATAGTAAACATATATGAAAACTACACCATTAAATCTACAAAAATTACAGTATACACTAGATGCCCTAAGTAGACTACCATAAAAATTTCACACCATTTGAGTAAGTATAACAACCTACACAAAAATGGTAAGGCATAATGGCTTAAAATGGCATAATTAGGAAACCTTAGTGAAAAGTATCAAGCAACAGATTTCATATTTTTCCTAGTATCCTTAAGGTACTAAGATACTACCTACCAAGTTTCATGGCCATAGGATTCCTAGATAATTTACAAAAATTCACACAAGTATCCACCAATGATAAAAGGAAAATCTATAACTCAAAAACTACACATGCAATGACTCTCAAAAATTTAACCAGAGCTTCTACTAAACAATACTAGCTTACCCACAAAATTTCACAATCTTTGGATCACAGAAACTCATGATATGATTTAAACAAGTTTGCATGCATTCAAAAACACTTTTCAAGTTCCTATTTAATTCATCCAAAATTTCTACATAATATGCTCAAGACATATTTTTCTTAAATACTAGACTTCACCAAGATACTAACAAAATTGGAAGTACTCAATTTGGATCTACACATTTGGAGATACAAAATTTACAAAACAACATTCAAAACTAGAAATTTGAACTATCCTATGTAACAGGCAGTCACTGACGTGTGGGACCCGGTTGTCAGCCGGACCCGACTGTCAGTGAGACGAAACAGGGGAGGCAGCGACGACGGCGCTAACCACGGCGAAGCTCGCCGACGGCGGCTCCTCCGGCGAAATTGACGGCACCGGCGTGCTCCCCAAGGTCTCCCGCGTCGATTGACCCCCTAAGCCTAGACCCTAGCGGCCCCTAAGCACGCCGGCCATGGCGCATGGCGGCTCGGCCATGGCGCATGGCGGCTCGGCCATGGCGCACGGCGGTGCGCGGCCGCGTTCCAGCATGACCGGACCGGCTTGGTCGGTAATGTCTTCACGGGAGCAACTACATGAGATGGGGAAGACGAGACGAGGGCTAGGGATGGAGGAACGGTGCGGTGGTGCGCTAGCCACGGTGGGCGCCAATTCTGGCGAAGCTCAGCCATGGCAGCGGTAGCTGGAATGGTCACAGCGACCTTACCTAAGCTCGAATGGCTCGGCTAAGTGGTGGAGGACGTAGAGGCGAACACGACGGAGCTACGGTGAAGATGTAGTGCGTGCTTTAGCAGTGGTGCGTGAGCTCGACGACGGTGAAGCTCCGCGGCAGCAATGGTGGAGCGGCTGCTTGCTAGCTACGCTGCTGTGGCGAGCGGAGGAACGCAGAAAGAGGCAGAGCGCGTGCGGAGGGCAGCCGGGCGTTCTCCACTTCAAGACGGCTAGCGCGCGGCATGGTTAGGATGAGCCAGGCGCGTGGCGGCCACGCGGCGGCCCTCATCCGACCTCGGTCGGCCATGACCGGTCTAAAGCTCACGTTTCAGATTTCAATGGCATCGACTGACAGGCGATGTTTGACGGTCATTTACTCCTAAACCACGATGAGTTAGTGGAAGAATTGTTCATGAAAGTTGTAGCCCTACCTTCCATCTCCAACTTCTATTCAAGAACCAAAGTCTAATTCCCCACGAATCAGGAGTTACATCAAGCCAAAGTTGGCTCGATCAAACTGGAAATGTACTTAGGACTTAGAAAAATTTTCAAGTGTTGAGTCCACCTTCAATGTTGACTTGTGGGTCCTTTTTGAACATGTTGTGCACATTTTCAGGACTTGGCTTCTAAACAAAGTTTGTTCCTTATGAAATTTGCTACAACTTTGTTTTAGCTTGCTCAGACATGCAAACATCCTAAGCTACACTTTTTAAATAGTCAAACACAAGAGCTCTAGGGGTCCATAATGGTCAAACCATGACTTGGGAACCTAATTAGGCAAAATGATCAACATGAACATTGTTCCTAATGACATTCTAAGTATAACTAAGGTTCTTAGGAGAATAATTAGCCACACCCCACATTGGTCACACAAGAATCAAGCATGGTATGTACTGAAACAATGAAAAACACATGAAATGTTACACTTGTTTCATAGTCATGTTTCACATGTTTCATGATCTTGTTGCATAGTACTACTAACCATGTTTCACTAAAGTGAGTTACACATGTTGCACTTGAGTGTTGCACACTATTCATTTCATAAAACAAACACACATGAAATATGACAATATGTTGCAATGTTTCACAAGCATGTTTCATGCAATATAAGCTTGTGAATGAATGAATGATGCTCATGTTCATGAAATGCAAGTGCAAATGTGGAAGCCAAACACCTGGGGTGTTACAGCCCTCCCCCCTTATAAAAATCTCGTCTCAAGATTTGAAAAGCGTACCATTATTGATAGAATTCCTTATAATCATCCCTCAAATAATCTTCCCTTTCCCACGTTGCATCGCGTTCACTACCCTGATTACTCCACATGACTTTGTAAAACTTGACCACCCGACTTCGAGTCACTCGCTAGCGAGTGTCAATCACTTGGACCGGCTTTTCTTCAAAGGTCAAATCTAATTTTAACTCGATATCCCCCAATGGAACTCTCTCTTTAGGGACTCGAAGACATTTCTTCAATTGGGATACATGAAAGACATTGAAGATAGCACTCATCTTTGGAGGTAATTGAATCTTGTACGCCACCTTACCACTTTGTCCAATGATTTTAAACGGACCAACATATCTCGGCGCAAGCTTTCGCTTCACACCAAAGCGTTGGACACTCTTCATAGGTGAGACTTTCAGATAAACAAAGTCTCCAACCATTTTTCCCATGAGCCCTTAGCCGAGATGACACATGCTCTCAACATATCTTCTAAGATTTGATTCACTCATTCAGTTTGCCCATTGGTTTGCGGATGATAAGCAGAACTTCTTATTAGCTTAGTTCCTAATAATCCGTGTAAGTGCTCCCAAAAGCGAGCAGTGAACTATGGTCCTCTATCCGAGACAATAGTACGAGGGATCCCATGAAGTCGGACTATCTGATTGAAGTATAACTCCGCATAGTCGTTTGGACGAAAGTCTATGCGGACAGGAATGAAGTGTGCTGACTTGGTCAGTCGGTCAACAATCACCCAAATGGAGTTAAAATTCCTCTGAGTAGTAGGGAGTCCAACAATAAAATCCATACTTATCTCCTCCCATTTCCAACCTGGAATAGACAATGGCTGAAGTAATCTAGCTTTCATGTGCACAGCCTTGACCCGACAACAAGTGTCACACCTAGCCACATAAGCGGCTATCTCTTTCTTCATTTTGGTCCACCAAAATCGAGGCTTCAAATCATGATACATTTTACTACTGCCAGGATGAATAGATAATTTAGAGGAATGAGCTTCGGATATGATTTGATTTCTAAGCTCTCTATCCTTCGGAACTACCAACCTATCCTTGAACCATAACACGCCTTCCTCATCAACTCGAAAATGTTTGGTTTCTTGCTCTTTCATCTTGCGCTTGATGTGAAACACACCTGCATCTATCTTCTGTTGCTCGATTATTTGACTCTGTAGAGTACAACAGACAGTGATGTTGTGAAGGACTGCAGGATGAAGGAGCTTCGACAAATGGACATCACTCTCAATCAATGAGTGGCAATGAGACTTCCTGCTTAAGGCATCTGCTACGACGTTTGCCTTGCCAGGGTGATAGTGCACTTGGAGGTTATAATCCTTGATCAACTCGAGCCATCTTCTTTGACGCATATTCAACTCAGGTTGAGTGAAGATGTACTTGAGACTTTTATGATTAGTGTAGATGTTGTACACATTGCCAAGTAAATAATGTCTCCAGGCCTTCAAAGCATGAACAACTGCATCGACTTCTAAGTCATGCGTTGGATAATTCACTTCATGCTTCCGAAGTTGGCGAGAGGTATAAGCAATGACTCTACCTTCCTGCATAAGAACACCTCCTAACTCAATACCTGATGCATCACAGAACACATCAAACGATTTCTCGATATCCGGTTGTGCCAAAACCGGAGCCGACGTTAGAAGAGTTTGCAGGGTATGGAAAGCCGCATCACACTCAGGAGTCCAGACAAACTTCATGTCTTTTTGCAGCAACCGAGTCATAGGCTTGGCTATTTTAAAGAAATTCGGGATGAAGCGACGATAATAGCCAGCCAACCCCAGAAAACTCCGAACCTCATGCACCGAGATGGGAGCCTTCCAGTTCAATACTTCTTGCACCTTGGTGGGATCAACCATAATTCCACCATCGGACAACATGTGTCCAAGAAAAGGTACCTCACGAAGCCAGAATTCACATTTGCTGAACTTTGCATACAACTGGTGTTCTCGCAATCTAGTGAGAACCACCCGTAAATGTTCAACATGATCTTCTTCATTCTTAGAATAGACCAGGATATCATCTATAAAAACCACCACAAATTTGTCCAACTCGGGCATAAACACTGAATTCATCAGATACATAAAATATGCGGGGGCATTGGTCAATCCAAAAGACATAACCAGGTACTCATATAGACCATATCTTATAGAGAATGCGGTTTTTGGGACATCCTCAGGCCAAATTTTGATTTGATGATACCCAGATCTCAAATCAATCTTGGAAAAGACTTTTGCTTTAGACAACTGATCAAATAAGATATCTATGCGTGGCAGAGGGTACTTATTCTTGATTGTAACTGCATTCAAAGGTCTACACACATGCATAGGGATTGATCCTTCTTCTTCACAAAGATAGCTGGGCACCCCCACGGAGATGAACTAGGATGGATAAGGCCTTTCTTTAGATGTTCATTCAACTGGGTCTTAAGTTCAGCTAGTTCATTGGGAGGCATTCTATATGGCCTTCTAGAGATAGGAGCTATGCCAGGAAGCAACTCTATCTTGAACTCCACTTCCCGATCCGGGGCAATCCAGGAAAATCATCGGGAAAAACATCTAGAAAGTCACACACGACAGGGATATCTGCTAGAGACTTTGCTTGCACCGCATTGGTCGTGCAAGAAAGATTAATGTCTCAGGGTAACTGTACTAGAAAACCCTCCTGATTACCAGGATCTCTGAGCATGACTACCCTAGTCGATGTATCAATAAGCACTCCATGACGGCTCATCCAGTTCATTCCCAATATCACATTGATACCTAGCCTCGGTAAAACTACCAGATCAACCTGATAACTTCGCCCCTCTATCTCAAATTGTACGTCCCCAACTACTAGCTTGGTTGGGATAATACCACTAGCAGCCCTAATACAATAACCCTCACCCTCAACAGTATATGTTTTCTGCATAAACTTGGATGCAAATGCTGGACTAATAAAGGAATGCGAAGCACCTGAATCAAATAGTACAACTATGGAGTGTTGATCAATCAAAAACTTACCAGCAGTCACTACCTCTCCTGAAGGAATCTCAGTAATATTAGTGTGGTTCACCTACCCCTGACGACCACCTTGGTAGTTATTCTTCTTAGGATAAGGACATTCCCTTGCCTAGTGGCCTGTCTTGTTGTAGTTCCAGCACAACATGTTGCTTGGAGGAGCCCTGGAACTACCCTGACTGGTAGTGCCCTTGGGAAGAGCAACTGTAAATGCCTTGCGAAACCCAGTCTTGGCGAGATTCTTCTTCTGCGGTGGGTGAAACTTAGTAGCTGATGCTAGAGGACGGAATGGAGCCCTCTGTGTGACGGGAGCCTTGGATTGTGAGGCACCCGCCTCATAGGCCCTCTTACGACTTTTTGAAGCAGCATACACAGCATTGTTGTTCTCTTGCGATAAAGCATCACTCACAAACTCATTAAAATGAGCACACTTGCAATTTCCCATGGTCTTCATCAGTTTGGGGCTAAGTCCCCGCTTGAAGCTAGCAATCTTCTTGGCATCGGTGTCCACAAACTCGGTAGCATACCTTGCAAGGTTGTTGAAAGCTTGTAGGTATTCATTCAGGCTCTTGTTCCCCTGGGTCAGCTTCATGAACTCTGTATGCTTGATCGCCATGAGACCAGGAGGAATGTAATTTCCCCTAAAAGCAGACTTGAACTGATCCCAAGTGATTTGGGCATTAGCGGGCATAGTGGACCGATGATGACTCCACCAAATGCCAGCTGGCCCATGCAGTTGGTGAGATGCGTACTCAGTCTTTAGCACCTTAGTCAAGCGGAGCAGACAGAACTTCTGCTCGAGAGTATTCAACCACTCATCAGCTTGTAGAGGCTCCTCAGCCTCCTTGAAGATCGGGGGTTTCATGTCAAGGAAATCCTTGAAATCACTGTATTGATTTGGTTCCGGTCCTTGGCGTGGACCACGACCATCCCGATTCGCAATCGTACGGAGGGCCTCGGCCATAGTGCGCTGTCCTTCCGCAAGCATTGCTATTAATTCCGTTGGTGTGGGTGGTGGTGGCGGTGGAAGATCATCATCATCATCACCCGCACCGGCGGAACGAGTACGAGGCATCTGCATAATGCGCAACCAGTAATTATTGATGATGTCAGCACATTGGAGAGGAACAATGTAATTGTGCCAAACTGAATTTACTGATGAGAATGAAAACTTCATACAATAAATAGAGGCAATAATTCATTCTCTAATCACCACATCGACAAGTAGATTACTAGCGCCATACGCAGTGCGTTCCAACATGACAAGTTTTAAACTTAACCATTACAATACGCATCCTGAAGGGAGCGAATTAAAGTACATTACATGCAGAGTTCGAATTTTAAAAAGGTACATCCAACATCAGTCTTCGTACTTAAGTTCATTACATCAATGACTGCAAAAGCTAAACTAGTGAGACTTGTTAACGAACTACTCGTCAAAGTGATCGCTGTCCACATCGGAGACACCTTGGACTTCTTCTAGGTCTTCCTCTTCTTCTTCATCTGCCGACTCAGCTGCATTGTCAACCATCTGCACGTCCTCTTCTTCCTCATCGGCCTCAATCACTTGAGGTCCACCCATATTCGGATACCTTGGTATGGGGCGAGGAATAGGGAACAGACGGTTGTGCAGTTGATGGTGCTCAACCTGAAGCTCTTCAAGATGTTCTTGTAGTGCTTGCTCCCTTTGAAAGGCGTTGTGGTTGGCCAAAATCCAACCCCGACGTCTTTCTTCTGCTAACTCTAAAGCTGCATCCCGATGACGTGTCACACGATCCAGCTCTTGTGCAACCTCATCTCTCTCAATAGTGAGGTTCATCAGCTGGTTATGAAGCTCGTCTCTCTCGCGTGCTGTTTGACCCCACTGTTGCAGACGATAATTTGCAATACCATGAATCTCATCAACTTCTTGCTGAGCTCTCCCACATGCATTCGCTGTACGGCGATACTTGCGGGCACGCAACCTAAACTTGTGCCGAGCTTTCATTGCCTTGTCGGCTTCATCAAGCACACTGGAAAGGGTGTTTTGCCTGACTCGATAAAGCTTCAAGACTGCCATCATAGCACTCATTCCAGCGTTGTCGCTCTACACCCATTCGCCACGGCCTCGAACCAAGCTCTGACTAACGTCCTGAGTCCACTCAGCCTCAGTAGGAGACACTCGGAGAATGGATGAAGCAGGTCCACCCACTAACTCATCCCCGAAGCTCTGTGCTATATCCATCAGCACATTAAGGGCAGCAACCTGAGCGGCTTCCCATGGGCTTTGCCCATCAGTCTCAATGCTCCACCCATGCCACAATGGTCTTGTGGAGTTTTGCGGCACGATGAAGGTCACGACGTACCATGGTACATCTCCCAAGGGTACCGCCTACCTCCACATGTAGCTAGGTGCCTCCGGGTACCCAACCGAACTGAGCACCTTCTAGAGCAAAGTGGGAGTACCAAACTGGTCCAAAAAGGTGCTGCTACCAGTAGGAAACACGGCCACGGCCATCTGTATCAAAAAGGGATGCAATTCACGTGAGAGGATTATTTTGCTGAGAGATTGCACTTTACGCTTGGGATAAGCAATTATAAGGGAGGGGATAATGCAATATGAATGACATGAGTGAATATGATGCATGCGCGTTCCGTACGTCCTCACAAACCTATGCAAATTTAAGCTTTAGCGGAATATATGGTGGCATACATACGTTCTCTCAATTAGCGGTAACTAGTCGATCTACACGGTGCGTTGTTAGCGTACCTACAGAAACTTCATTGCAGCCCAACCCAACAAGATATAATGCTAATAATCACAAGTAGTAACTAAGATACTCTCCGTATATACATCCCCCGATATATATACTTCGGTATCCAAACTACCCGACAAATGTACCCATAATTAAGTACCTTCATATATACATGTATAAAACATGCAAATACTCCAGTAACCACAACTAGCTCTCCCCTAGACCGACGGTTGGACGGTCATGCTCTCGCAACTCACACTTACCTTAGCGTAGAGGCAATTGATCCATACATTACCATTCAAACAAATGGCACCCATGCAATATCACGCCGCATGGACGATGAAAATAGAAACAATCAATTCCCCCAAGTTAGTAATTATATATAAGCCACCTAGAAGTCCTTAAGTGGGCTATAAAGGATGTGATCACCAGTATACCATAATTTTTTTTGATTTTGAACACTTATATATGACTATAAGTTGGAAAACCGTTTTCACAACAAAAGCTTTTGTTTTAAATAGCCGTAAGACATGTTTAATGTTGAATCTAGCTCTGATGCCAGCTGTCACAGAACCGACCAATTTATAAGAGCACAAGTACAAAAACAATCGCCGAAACGATCAAATTCTCGAACTTGAGCCCATATAAACCCGGTAGTCAACTGAAATCTCGAAGGATTTCAAACCAACTTGCATACAACCAAGATCATAGTAATTCAACATAACATATCATACGTTACAACATTTCGCAGACGTTCGCAAATAGATTACATCATCACAGAGTCATCGTTATTACAAAACAAGTCTTGTAAAACATGCGGAAGCAAATAGTTTAACTTACACACCCGAGTTCAAATACACATACTGGTTCGCTGATTACAGCCCGCAAAAGCATTCAGATAAGAGAACAGAGATCATGCCCATGATCTAGTCTTCGTCACCCGCCGGGTGGAGACAATACTTACAGAATCCCTGATAAACAAGGTCATCTGCAACAAGAGAGAATAAACCTTGAGTACGGGAATATACTCAGCTAGACTTACCCGTCGAAAACCAAAATAAATGACACCAAGGATTATGCATACGTTAATGTAGTGGATCTGGCTGACACTTTCTTTTTGAGGA
This sequence comes from Miscanthus lutarioriparius, assembly GCA_904845875.1. Classification (NCBI taxonomy): domain Eukaryota; kingdom Viridiplantae; phylum Streptophyta; class Magnoliopsida; order Poales; family Poaceae; genus Miscanthus; species Miscanthus lutarioriparius. The sequence goes on from CAJGYO010000008.1 coordinate 11,680,712, forward strand.
AAAGCATAAGTAATAATGATTAACTCATAACCTGGACTAGCAGTGACTTTTAGCCATTAACCCATCAACTATATTAGCACCTGTACTAATCAATCATTTTATTAGGGTGCAAACATTAATAACCATATCAGGTATTCATTGTGGCAACCTTATCATCATCATCCATTTAACCATATCGTTAAATTAATTAAATCTACGTTGCCGCTGCTCAGTCAAGTTCTTACTATCCGGGAGAGATGGCGATTCGAATAGATTCCTATCCAGCTGGAGGGGTATTCCTAAACACAAACCCTACTTCACCCGTCAGGGTCGCAAACAAGTCACCTTTGGTACGATTCAGGAGTCACGAGTCCGAATAGATCAACATTCTTAGAGAACCACTCTGCCAAGGTTGTTCGGGACTCTAACCCGCCTTGGACTTATGCCAATGGCTCTCCACATATCCTTACTACCTCCAGAATGCACGCCACTGCTCGCGTCCCTGGCCTGAGTCGAGCTACTAGGCTTCGCGGTCGGAACGACTTATCCGGCCAGCTAAGTGTTAGGCTACGTTCAACATGACATGAGGACGTATAGCGTATCGGTCCTTAAATGACTCAGACGGAGTCACTATGTTCAAACCTACACAAGACCCCGCCCGGTCTTAATTCATTATTCACATGGTTCTTTTCCACGATAGCAAATATAGCCAACCGTGATCCACCTCATCCTAAAGCTCACAGGTGACAGGAAATCACCTGACTTCTACCGCACTAAGCATGGCTAAGCATTTAACCCATTCCTAAACTTAAATAGGATTCCAGTGCGATATCTGGACAAGGAAGGATATATATAATGCAACAATTGGTTCCAACCAATTCCTATACTTAATGCATCATCAACAATAAAAGACACTCAAAGTATTTGTAAAAGCATGGGAGGCTTAATATGCTTCAGGGCTTGCCTTTTAGGAACGAGGAAGGCTGGTGGTCAGGGCACTCGGGCAATTCTTCCGCGGCGACTGCTTCGTTGGCTTCCTGCACCTCGGGTTCCTCCTCCTGGTTGGCTCCCTCGAACTCTAGCAACGTCACTCCCTCCGGCACACCTATTGCATGAATGCGCAAGATAAATATCATGGATGCACATGAACGAGTGTCAGGGATGCTCGGGGAATGCGCATGTTCGTTGTAGTTTGCATATTCCAACTTAAGCCCCATTCAAATCACTTTACTTACCAAGTTTATACAACCTAATGTATAATTGCTCATCTTCAGTTAATGACCTAGCACCTGCACCTAAGCATATTCTCAAGTTAGGCTAACCCCTAAACAATCAACGAGAACATTGCATCAAGCATACACTCAAGCATTTGTATTTCAGCAAAATAAAGACTATGTAGCGGTACAGTAAACTAGCCATAACTGGAGATTTATAAATCCAATTGACATGCAACAAGACAATTTGGAAAGCTTATAAAATTGTCTACAATTCATTTTCAGACCTCAAAGCATGATTCAACACTTTACTAGGTCGAATTCTTTGATCAACAGAACTCTATCCTCCCAAAACAGAACTCTGTCCGAGTAAGCAAAACTGGAACCTAACTTTAAACAGCTGTAGTTTCTAAACTACTGGGCCAAATGCCCTCAAATTTTGACAGGAGCTAGATACATAAATTATCTACAACTCTTGTGTTCATCACATTCACAGAAAACCAAAATATCATGGGGAACTTCCTAAAGTCCCCAGATCTGTCCAGAGGGACATGATGCAAACGAAATAATTATTAACTTATGATATAAACCAATAATTGGACAAAACTAACTCTACTAACATATCACTTATATCACAAGAACACCAGAAAGTAAGGTGTTCATCCCCAAAACATTTCTTTTAATACCTTTCTTAATTTATTTAATTAATTAGAGGAAATAGTAAACATATATGAAAACTACACCATTAAATATACAAAAATTACAGTATACACTAGATGCCCTAAGTAGACTACCATAAAAATTTCACACTATTTGAGTAAGTATAACAACCTACACAAAAATGGTAAGGCATAATGGCTTAAAATGGCATAATTAGGAAACCTTAGTGAAAAGTGTCAAGTAATAGATTTCATATTTTTCCTAGCATTCTTAAGGTACTAAGATACTACCTACCAAGTTTCATGGCCATAGGATTCCTAGATAATTTACAAAAATTCACACAAGTATCCACCAATGATAAAAGGAAAATCTATAACTCAAAAACTACACATGCAATGACTCTCAAAATTTAACCAGAGCTTCTACTAAACAATACTAGCTTACCCACCAAATTTCACAATTTTTGGATCACACAAACTCATGATATGATTTAAACAAGTTTGCATGCATTCAAAAACACTTTTCAAGTTCCTATTTAATTCATCCAAAATTTCTACATAATGTGCTCAGGACATATTTTTCTTAAATACTAGACTTCACCAAGATACTAAAAAAATTGGAATTACTCAATTTGGATCTACACATTTGGAGATATGAAATTTACAAAACAACATTCAAAACTAGAAATTTGAACTATCCTATGTAACAGGCAGTCACTGACGTGTGGGACCCGGTTGTCAGCCGGACCCGACTGTCAGTGAGACGAAACAGAGGAGGCAGCGACGACGGCGCTGACCACGGCGAAGCTCGCCGACGGTGGCTCCTCCGGCGAAATTGACGGCACCGGCGTGCTCCCCAAGGTCTCCCGCGTCGATTGACCCCCTAAGCCTAGACCCTAGCGGCCCCTAAGCACGCCGGCCATGGCGCACGGCGGCTCGGCCATGGCGCACGGCGGTGCGCGGCCGCGTTCCAGCATGACCGGACTGGCTTGGTCGGTAATGTCTTCACGGGAGCAACTACATGAGATGGGGAAGACGAGACAAGGGCTAGGGATGGAGGAACGGTGCGGTGGTGCGCTGGCCACGATGAGCGCCAATTCCAGCGAAGCTCAGCCATGGCGGCGGTAGCTGGAATGGTCACAATGACCTTACCTAAGCTCGAATGGCTCAGCTAAGTGGTGGAGGACATAGAGGCGAACACGGCGGAGCTACGGTGAAGGTGTAGTGCGCGCTTTAGCAGCAGTGCGTGAGCTTGGCGACGGCGAAGCTCCGCGGCAGCAATGGCGGAGCGGCTGCTTGCTAGCTGCGCTGCTGTGGCGAGCGGAGGAACGCAGAAAGAGGCAGAGCGCGTGCGGAGGGCAGCCGGGCATTCTCCACTTCAAGACGGGTAGCGCGCGGCGTGGTCAGGATGAGCCGGGCGTGTGGCGGCCACGCGGCGGCCCTCATCTGACCTCGGTCGGCCATGACCGGTCTGAAGCTTGCGTTTCATATTACAACGGCATCGACTGACAGGCGATGTTTGACGGTGATTTACTCCTAAACCACGACGAGTTAGTGGAAGAATTGTTCATGAAAGTTGTAGCCCTACCTTCCATCTCCAACTTCTATTCAAGAACCAAAGTCTAATTCCCCATGAATCAGGAGTTACATCAAGCCAAAGTTGGCTCGATCAAACTGGAAATGTACTTAGGACTTAGAAAAAATTTCAAGTGTTGAGTCCACCTTCAATGCTGACTTGTGGGTCCTTTTTGAACATGTTGTGCACATTTTTAGGACTTGGCTTCTAAACAAAGTTTGTTCCTTATAAAATTTGCTACAACTTTGTTTTAGCTTGCTCAGACATGCAAACATCCTAAGCTACACTTTTTAAATAGTCAAACACAAGAGCTCTAGGGGTCCATAATGGTCAAACCATGACTTGGGAACCTAATTAGGCAAAATGATCAACATGAACATTGTTCCTAATGACATTCTAAGTATAACTAAGGTTCTTAGGAGCATAATTAGCCACACCCCACATTGGTCACACAAGAATCAAGCATGGTATGTACTGAAACAATGAAAAACACATGAAATGTTACACTTGTTTCATAGTCATGTTTCACATGTTTCATGATCTTGTTGCATAGTACTACTAACCATGTTTCACTAAAGTGAGTTACACATGTTGCACTTGAGTGTTGCACACTATTCATTTCATAAAACAAACACACATGAAATATGACAATATGTTGCAATGTTTCACAAGCATGTTTCATGCAATATAAGCTTGTGAATGAATGAATGATGCTCATGTTCATGAAATGCAAGTGCAAATGTGGAAGCCAAACACCTGGGGTGTTACAGCCCTCCCCCTTATCAAAATCTCGTCTCAAGATTTGAAAAGCGTACCATTGTTGATAGAATTCCTTATAACCATCCCTCAAATAATCTTCCCTTTCCCATGTTGCATCGCGTTCACTACCCTGATTACTCCACATGACTTTGTAAAACTTGACCACCCGACTTCGAGTCACTCGCTAGCGAGTGTCAATCACTTGGACCGGCTTTTCTTCAAAGGTCAAATCTGATTTTAACTCGATCTCCAAATCTATCTGCCTCACCCGATCCCATGGCGTGGATCGACGCCAGGATCAGTGAGCTCTGTCTCGTCCAAATCTAACTGCCTCACTCGATCCCACAGCGTGCATAGATGCTAGGATCAGTGAGCTCTGTCTTGTCCAAATCTAACTGCCTCACCCGATCCCATGGAACGCATCGACGCCAGGATTAGTAAGCTCCGTCTCACCCAATCTCTCAAAACAACTAAAAACCACCTCGGCTGCACAACAACGCCTTGGTCGATAAAACTCCGTCTCAAACGAAAAAACTCCCCCACTGACAACACAGGAAACCTCCTAGACGGTTCTGCCCAAACCGCCCGGGGGCTCGGGGGCTACACCCATGGGTGCGCTCACGTGCACCTACCGGCAAGACAAAAATCCCCCGAACGATTCTACCCGAATCACCCAAGGGCTCGGGCGCTCCTGTCGGGTTCATAAAACCTGAGGTCCCTCGGGGACCGGCTTCCACGCCAAGGCTCGGCCCAAGAGTCTAAAACGATAGGCCAGAAGGGCGGTCCAGTCACTGACCAGAAGGTCTAGCCAAAGAGGAACAACGCCCGCTCATCGGCAACTTCGGCTCACCTCTTCGACAGGAGCGTTCACTTCAACTCCAGACGCCTCCGGACGGCCTCTCCGATCAGAAGACCTGGCCTAAAACACTACTTCCGACTCTGACCCCGCATCTCTGACCCAGGTTCATAGGAACCCTGCTCACCGCTCTTCTCTGATAGGCACACCCAGAGCAGACTGGAGCCATCCGACCAGGGACGCCCGCTCGGTGGGAACCAGAAGACGTGCGGAGAAAAGCAAGGCAAGGCTCACAAGTCAAAACCACTATACCAGGGACCATACCCTGCATGAAATAGTACTCTATAGCCACCCTAACACAAACAATATTGTAGGCGCCGACATCTCCCTCTACAGTATTATAGGGGTCGCTAAAACTCCCATACGGTAAGGCCCCCACGTGCCTCTAGGCATCGATAGCGATATGGGCGCCAGGATTTACCGTACCGGGTGAACATAGCGAGACTCCTCACATGCCTCTAGACATCAAATAGTATTTGTAGGTACCGACGTCCACCATCCCTGAAAAAGGCAGGATGACCTCCCGTATGCATCTGACATTCTATAGTAACATCAACAATGTTGTAGGCGCCTACCATTATCTTGTACCCACCGGCGTGGGCAACAAGGCTTAGTAGGCGTGGGCAACAAGGCTCGGTATTATATGTACCCTCACCCTCTCACTTGTAAAGCCATCCCCTTTATCTATAAAAGGGGACGCGCCCCCTCCAACAAAGGGAGAGCCCTTCTTGAAGGTAATAAGCACCGATCAAGTTCACTAGCTCACGACCACAGAACCGTCGGGTTCGGACTCCAAGCACACGCTTGAACACTTAGCTCATAGCATAGCTCCTGTCGCTCTTGGCCCTTCCGACCGAAGCCGACTGGACCTCTTGTACACCCCATCTTTCTCCTTCTCATTTGTAACCCCACTGCAAACTTTGAGCACCTGAGCTCAGGAATAAAGTCACTAACCGACCCAAACTGGACGTAGGGCACGTTGCCTGAACCAGTATAAACCCTATGTCATTGAGTGCTAGGCCACCTCCGATCACAATGTATGGCAAAACTACAAATATTTACTAGTTGGTCACATTCTGCACCAACAAGTATGGTCAAAGAAAAGAATGAAGTCCTAAAACTACTCTAAGTGTCTCTCTAATGCCAAACGACACTTAGAACTAGCCCGTCCTTAACCTTGTCGTCCATCCTTTGAAAATCGAAATAATTTCCATCGATAGGGGCATGAATCCCATAATTGCCCAATCAATTACCATTACCATGACCTAACTCAAGTTGTCTATTCAAAACACACGTTAGTCACAGTAATCTTGTGTTGTCATTAATCACCGAAACCCAACTAGGGGCCTAGATGTTTTGAAGTACACATGCTCTCACCATATCTTCTATGATTTGATTTATCCTTTTAGTTTGAACATCTGTTTGGGGGTGGTAAGCTGAGCTAAAATCTAACTTGGTTCCCATGGCTTCATGCAATATCTTCCAAAACTTAGAGGTGAATTGGGTACCTCGGTTAGAAACAATCCTACTTGGAACACCATGCATCTTGACTATGTTATCCACATATAACTGTGCTAGCTTGTCTCCACAATAACTGGTGCGTACAGGTATGAAGTGAGCAACTTTGGTAAGGCGGTCCACTATTACCCATATTGAATCATTCCCTTTCTGGGTTTTGGGTATTCCATTCACAAAATCCATGCCTATCTCATCCCACGTCCAAACAGGAATAAGCAGTGGCTGGAGGAAACATGCTGGTTTCTAATGCTCTGCTTTAACTCTCTGGCAAACATCACACTGTGCAACAAATCGTGCCACGTCTGCTTTCATGCCATTCCACCAATACCTTTATTTTAGGTCCATGTACATTTTCGTGGCACCAGGGTGGATAGAGTAAGCTGAGTTATGAGCTTCATCAAGGATTAGTTCTTGAAACCTTCCTTCTTTGGGCACACAAATTCTATCTTTATACCACAAAGTTCCTTTGTCATCCACTCTAAAGTAAGGAGCTTTGTTTTCTCTGGTGTGCTTATGAATCTTCATGAGGTCTTTATCTTTATGTTGTGCCTTCTTAATTTCTTCCTATAGGGTTGGTTGCATATTCAGACTACCATTTTGAGGTTGTCGTACTATATGCATATTCAACTGTGCTATCTCCTCTTGCAGGTGAGTGTTCTTAGGCACTAATTGTTGACCATATGACTTCCTGCTTAGGGCATCTACTACCACATTGGCCTTGCCTAGGTGGTAATGAATTTCTAGGTTGTAGTCCTTAATTAACTTCAACCATCTCCTTTGCCTTAGGTTTAAGTCCGATTGAGTGAAGATATACTTTAAACTTTTGTGGTCCATGTAGATTTCACACTTATTCCCAATGAGATAGTGCCTCCAAATCTTGAGGGCATGTACTATAGCTGCTAACTCTAGATCATGGGTAGGATAATTCTTCTCATGGGGTTTAAGCTGGCGGGATGCATAAGCAACCACTTTTCCTCCTTGCATGAGAACACATCCAAAACCTTGTCTTGAGGCATCACAATATATGATGAAATCTTGATGAATATCTAACAAAGTTAGGACTAGTGATGTTGTTAGTCTCTTCTTCAGCTCTTGGAAACTCTTCTCACATGATTCTATCCAGGTGAATTTCTTATCCTTCCTAAGAAGCTCTATCATGGGTCTCGCTATCTTGGAAAATCCTTCTATAAACCTTCGATAGTATCCAGCTAATCCAAGAAAACTTCTGACCTCACTCACATTGGTGGGTTGTTGCCAATGAGAGACGGCTTCCACTTTTTTAGGGTCTACTGCAAGTCCTTCAACTGTTAGGATATGACCTAGAAATGCAATTTTCTCAGGCCAAAATTCACATTCTTTGAATTTGGCGTACAACTTATGTGTCCTTAGTTTTTCCAATACCACTCTCAAGTGTTGTCCATGTTCTTCAGCACTCTTAGAGTAGATAAGTATGTCATCAATGAAGACTACGATGAACTTATCTAACTCCTCCATGAACACCTTATTTATGAGGTTCATGAAATAAGGAGGAGCATTGGTTAATCCAAAGGACATCACTGTAAACTCATATTGTCCATATCTAGTTACAAAGGCCATCTTGGGGACATCACTATCCTTGATCTTGAGCTGGTGGTAACCTAATTTCAAATCAATCTTGAAGAAATACTCGGCTCCTTTAAGCTGATCAAAGAGGTCATCTATTCTGGGTAGAGGGTATTTATTCTTGATGGTGACTTCATTTAGGGATTTATAATCGACACACATCCTCATACTTCCATCTTTATTCTTCACAAATAAGACTAGGGCTCCCCATGGTGAAGAACTAGGTCTAATGTAACCTTTCTGTTGCAACTCCCTTATTTGCTCTTTCAATTTAGCTAACTCTGCTAGGGCCATTCTATAAGGTCTCTTGGCTATTGGAGCAGTTCTAGGGATAAGATCAATGATGAACTCTATATCCCTATCTGGTGGCATTCCAGGTAGTTCATCAGGGAATACATCTGGGTATTCTTCCACTACTGGTACTTCCTCTATGGTCTTTGCCTCTAAATTAAAGGCCATTGGGTCACTTTTAGACCCTTGGGTTTTGCATTTGACCCTAATCCCTTCATGGTTAACCAATGATACTTTCTTGGTTGCACAACTAATAACTCCATTGTGCCAAGTTAACCAGTCCATTCTAGGAATAGCATCTATTCCCTTAGACTTGAGCACTACTAAGTCTGCTAGGAAAACTACCCCACTTAAAATGATCCTTACATTTGAACAACCTAGATGACACTTGATGTCGGACCTAGGTGTTTAGGTTATTAGGGGTAACTTTAGTAGTATTGTTGGTATTTTATGCTTCTCAACAAAACTTGATGATATAAATGAATGCGATGCTCTAGAGTCAAATAATATTATTGCAAGTACTGAGTTGACTAGGAACTCACCAAGTACCACTTGTGAAGCAGTCTAAGCATCCTGAGCGTGAATATGATTGACACGGGCTCGATCATAAGACTATTGAGGTTGCCTCATCATCTGACTGTTGTTGTTGGTGTTGTTGTTGTGAGGGAAACCACGATTGACTAGAGACATGGTAGGTCTTGGTCCATTAATAGTGTGGGACTAGGTAGACACTGTTGTTGGGTTGTTCTTATAGAGATAGTTGGTGATGTAGTGTCTAGTCTGATGATAGTGGAAGCAAGCCTTGCTGTTGTTAGTGACTTGACTAGTGTTGTTCTATTGAGTTTTGCCATAAGTCTGATTCTAATAAGTTCTGTTCGGCTGATATGATGGCTGGGTCTGGTTAGATGCACTAGCTGGAGAGCAAAACTACATTGGGGCTTGAGTTCACTGGCTTGGTTGACTAAAGATCTTCTTCCTCTGGGACCTAGCTCCTTCCTGAACTTTGTGATCTAGGAACTTGCGCTTGTTTTCCTTTCTTTCTTCTGTCTTGGCTACATCGGTTAGAATGGTTCTATTCATTAAGGTGTTGAAGTCTGGATAGATCTGTGGTGTCATGAGGGTTCTAAGATCATAGGTTAATCCCTCTATGAACTTTGTCTACTTCTTGGCATAAGTGTTGACAAATTCTAGGCCATAGCGAGATAACTCAGTGAATTAAAATATGTACTCACTCAGAGTTTTGTTTCCATGCTTCAAGTTGTGAAATTCATCAGCCTTTAGCTTCATGATTCCATCCGGAATATGATACTTGCGGAACTCCCACAAATTATTCCCATGTGATAGTGTTGGCATTGTCCACAGCTCCACTATAGGCTTCCCACCAAGAAAGGGCAATTCCTATCAGCTGGTGAGTTGCTAACATAACTCTATCCCTTCCAATATAGTGGATTGTGTCCAACTTGTTTTCAAAGACCTCGCCAGTCATCTGCTTCCATTGGGTTGTCAGATCCAACAAAGGTGGGTGGTTTGAGCCTTATGAACTCATTCATCTTGTCTTGAGCTCCTGCTCCATGGTTATTCCTAGGGCGGTTCATGCCTTGGGCCAAGGTTTCTAAAAGGCAGGTCTAGGCTACCATGACTTGTGCTAAGTCAATTGCTAGAGAGGAGGCAAGTCATCTTCTCTAGTATGGTTCCTAGTCTGACTCACTTCATCTTCATGAACACCATTGGCATCTGCATTAACACGACTTCCTCCTTGGTTGTGGCTTGACCCACAAGCTGCACGGGTGCTTGGCTGCTGTTGGGAACGAATAACTAACTTGGGAGGCATCTGTTGAAGAAGACGAGATCGAAGGAAGAACATTAGTTTAAGGTTAGATTTATTGAGCGATGTTTTAGTTGTTAAGACGCTAGGTTTTCGAAAGGTGCAAGCTTTAAGACTTGCTATGTCGTAAGGGAACAAACACACAAGGCACACAATCTAAACACAACTAACAAGCACAAACTATCTTGAGAACAGGGAAGGATTACAACAATAGAGAAAGTGAAAAATATGCAACTACAATATGAGTACATCTCCTTTGGGGCATAACTAATCTTCCACTTCGACGGACTGGATAGCTTCATTCCCTGGTGCTGAGAGAAGATCACTCTTTTGGCACTTGTGGTTCTTCCACTAGACTGAGAGGAGGGTCTGCTTCATCTTTTGGTGGTGGCTGGGTAAGGGGGAGGAGAGGTTCTAGCTCTGAGGCTTCATGAGAGGCTTCTGTGGGTGGAGGAGCTGATGGTCCTACATCGTCCATCCTTCTTCCTAGGGGCATGATTGGGATCCCTTCCAAAATTATGGGCTCTCGGTCTTCCAAGGCTAGCATCCTTCTCTTGCTCCTGGTGATGAGGTAGGCATCCTTCAGTTGCTAGGTGTGGTGGTCTTCAACTCCCTTTAGGGCTTCTGCGATGGTAGTTTCACAACTCTCGATCATAGCTGCTTGGGCTTGAGCTTCTGCAAGCTGCACGTGGAGCTTCCTATCCATGATCTTAGCTTCTTCCGCTTGGTGGATGCACTTCCTCAACTCCAAGGCCTGCTTATCATCTTGCTCATCTAGGGCAAGCAGGTATGTAGTCATGAATACCATAGTTGGGTCATCCTCTTGCAGGTTATGTCCTTGCAAGGCCTCCATGTGGGTCTTCCAAACTAGCCGGTCCTTTAACAGTGGAGGAAATAATCTCATGGGTGTATGAGAAATGGGCTACTCATAGATCTGGCATAGGTACCTCAAGGCTTCATGAGCGACAACTTGATATGTGTTACAAACCAAAATCCAGTTGTAGTCATACTCCATGCTTCAGCTATGTCGGGGAAGTCCAGACTTTTCCCAACATAAATGGTAACTTCACATCGCTCGGTGCCATGCTCTTCGTATTCTCTATCTTCATATTCTGGGCGGTCCTTGATTCCAAGTCTCTACATGGTAGCATATAGAAGCTTGGGAAAGCCTTCTGTATTTAAGTAGTAGGTGCTGGTCCAAACTCCTTCCGCCATCTGAGAGGAAATAGAGAAGAGTAAATATTTTTAGAATAGAGAGGGAGGGTAAGATCTTTTATAAAATACTTTTGTAAAATACTGGTCCAGAAAGCCTAAGGTCGCCTCCTACAGCCAACTACGGCTTTGATACCACCTGAAGCATCCTTGGTCATCCAGGAACTCAAATGTGATACAATAGTAGTTCTAGGAGGCTAGTAACACATTTATTATATCAGATAAGTCTCAGTCCAGTAGTCTTGACAAGCGTGGACAATGAAGACATGCCACGATTAGAAGTACCCAGAACATAATATAGGTCCAATAGACCCAGAAACAAAAAGGAATCATAGTCAAACATCTGACAAGTCCCAATGCCATGGGCTTAGTTGGGTGCAGACACGACCTTACTCGAACACAGCTTTGGGATTAAAATCCGGATCTTCCTCTGTTCAACAAAGCAAGGGTGAGTACAAAGTACTCAACAAGTCCAACCTTACCCTATGAAGGGGGATAATAGTACATGCATATGGATATTACCAAGGATAAGGCTTAGTTTTATTTTAATAAAGCTATCTTTTTTACACATGCAGGGTTTCATTTTGCAAATACCTTTGCAAAAGGACATATTTTCCATATATAAGAGTAATTCTGAAAAGTGGTTTGTCACAATTTTAAGTGTTGCTGAATACTCTGTTCCCACAACACATGGTCGGTAACCATTCATTTCCAAAATCACACACACGCTCATGTTTCCACTTATCCCAACCCATCTAGTTGTTGAAACCAAACTGTAACTCATCCGAGACCATGGACACGGCTATCCGGATAAATTTTACACTTTGCAGAGGTTGTACACTTTCACCACAAGTAGGATACCATAACTTAACACCGTCATGCAACCACAGATCCATCAGAGCCATTACCCTCCATAGCTGGGTATTGGCGCTCACTATGGGCACACTAAGGCTACAAGCTCAATGAGAAGGGTGGATGCACACTTGCTACTCTCCTTGCACTAATGAGGACCTTAATCTTGGATTCTCAAATCTCAATCACCTCACTAGGCTCTTGCTCTCCCTTGCACTCTCAAGGTGTTTCTCAGCTAAACAAATAGGTAAGAGACCTCCTTTGGACGAGTGGAGTAAGTATTTATACCTCCTCATTCAAAACATAACGTTTGGAGGCTGAGTCATCACTTTGTGGGGTGACAGGATGCTCCGATCAGGGTGACCGGATGCTCTGGTCAGTTATCCCCGCCATTGTGTCAAAAAGAGCCGTTAAGTTCTGACCAGACTCTGACCTGCATTCGGTCACCACTGACCAAACATGTCCAGTCAAGAAAAACGCTCTCTATAACCTTAATGATGTTGACCGGACCCTGACATTCAGAGTCCGGTCACTTCGCTATTCAGCGTTCGGTCAGCACTGACTAAACACATCCGATCAGGAAACTCCCTCTCTGGAACCTCTCTGGAGTTGATCGGACGCAGGCACCCAGCGTTCGGTCACTTTTCACTCAGCATTCGGTCGCAACCAAATGACTTTAGTTGATCAAATGAACTGACCGGACTCACCCTCTAGCGTCCGATCACAACTAGACCAACATTTGGTCAGTCATTTGACCCTCCATTCACTTCCAACTCATAATCCTATGTGAATGGAGTTTACTCCAATTGATCTTAGGGCTACTCCTGAGCTACCTAGTGCTAGATTTGACAAGTGTGCACCACACCTAACCCACTAGACTCATCTAGGTTAAGTTACTAGTCCATACCCCCCTTAATAGTATAGCCAAAGGAAAAACAAAGTCCTAAATTACTCTAAGTGTCTCTTCAATACCAAACAACACTTAGAACTAGTCCATCCTTAACCTTGTCGTCCATCCTTTGAAAACCGAAATGATTTCCATCGACGGGGGAATGATAACCATGATCGTCCAATCAATTGCCATTACCATGACCTAACTTAAATTGCCGCTACAAAACACACATTAGCCATAGTAATCTTGTGTCATCATTAATCACCAAAACCCAGCTAGGGGCCTAGATGCTTTCAAAAAGTTTGGCACAAACTAGTTGTCGGTGTTTTCGGACCACCAACGAGTAAATTTGTATTTGCGCATCTGGCTCGGATGGTGTGCTCGAAGGACACAAGGGTTTATACTAGTTCGGGTAGAACGTCCCTACATCCAGTTTGTTGCTGCTCGTGTTACCGGCACTTGGTTTGTAGCAAGGGTTACAAACAGGCGAGAGAGGGAAAGGATCCCAAGTCTCCGGTGAAAGGAATGAACGGGTGCTGAGAGCTCGATCGCTGCTCAGCCGTGTGCTTGTGTCGTGCTCTTGTGTTTTTATCTCGTGGTTCGGTCTTGTGCAGATCTAGATCCCCCTCTTCATGGTGCGCCCTACTTTTCCATTTATAAGCCAAGGGAAAGCATGGGTTACAGCAGAGGAAAAGGAGAAGAAACGAGAGAGAGGAAGGCATCTAGGATCGCTGGGTCCTTCTTCTCCTTCATATGGGTCGACCGATCCTATAGATGTCAACAGGGATGGCTCCATGTCACGGCCCTATCCATCACTGGCGGCATGCACAGGCGTCATCTACCGGTCATGGCGTTCCATCTCATCCTAGTGGATGTCATGGTGAACTGACACGCCTGTCAGCGTTCATATGAGGGTTAGATAGAACAGCGCCGGTACACTCAATGCTGTTCTTGATGTGAATCCTCAGGTATGGCCCATCATGGCCTCGGGTTACATCGAGTCATGCTTGTCTCTTCCCTAGAGTCAGAGTTTTGACCTAGGCCCATACGCCTGGTCCTAGAGTGGTTGGCGATGATATGGGTCCCCATCGAGCGAGACGGAAACCGCGCCCTTGGGGTCAGGCAAGGCAGAGCCCATGGCCTTGGGTGAGACCCTCGTGGCCTTAGGGTCGGGCGAGATAGAGCCCGCACCCAAGGGGTCGGGCGAGGTAGAAATCGTGGCCTTGGGGTCGGGCGAGACGGAGCCCGCACCTAAGGGGTTAGGTGAGGCGCAACCCGCGGTCTTGGGTGAGACCCCCGCAGAGTTGGGGTCGGACGAGACCTTTTAATATGTCTTGCTTCATCTGGGGAAGTCAGCGTGGGAGCTAACCTCCTTGCCTTGGGTATCCCTACTATCGATACTCGACAGTAGCCCCTGAGCCTGCGAAGGAGTAGAATACTCCTTTGGAGGCTTTTCTAGATGGGAGGACTCTGAGGGTCTTGGCCTTCTTTTTGTTGCCCTCATCGTGTTCTGGTAGGGCGGCGATTCCCTTTTGTCATGATCGGACCCCTCAGAAGTATAGTCGTGAGATTTGGTGGGTCAAAAAAGGTCTTTCCTGATTCCAACCCCTATAGGGGTTTGTCGTTCTACGATCACACGTTTGGTCTCCTTGTGAGTCCAACTTTCCTCGAGCCCCCACTCATAGGAGGGGTGCGGTCGAGGGTCGGCTTGTCTTTGTGATCGTCTTCGCTCAAGCGTTTTTTCTAATAAAAATAGAGGAGCTGAGCCGTGCCATGATTTTCCTCTATGGACAAATCATGGTGCTCGATGAGCTGTTAACGGGCTAGTATGAGTGGGGCCTTGGCATCCCGTTCATGGGGATCCAGCTTGGGTCAGCTGGTGACCGACTCCAAATTCTCAGCGGTCAATCCATATAGTTCTCAGGTCTGTTCGACCGGTCCCGAGGGCTCTCTACCTTTCTTCGAGGAAAAATCATGGATCGTATCCGCCCGAGACTCGAGCATGGGCCGAGATGCCAGCAGCGCTCGTGCGCCCAGGTAATGGCCGCTAGTAGGCCCATCCCTTTCCACAAAGATGGGTCATGCCCGGAGCAGTTGTCGAACCCGTAGGTGGGCCAACCTTCAAACTCTTAGGCCTAGACAGGCCATAGTAGCATTTTTAGCTCCGTGTCCCTCTTACCTATGACGGGTCGTGGCCCATTCGGGGAGGCAAAACGTCCGGTGTGTTTTATGAGGGGACAGCCAAAGGTTGCGTGCGCACGCCCTGCGATGAGACGTGGTGATAGGTCGTGGTAGGCGTGGAGATCTAGGTGGGTGGTTGGTTTCCTCGCACCCGTTGCACCTATAAAACCAAAGAGTTTGCCCTCCATGTTTCATATGCACGCCTGCATCCTTACCTCCGCAGCCATGTCACCGCCTCCAACGCTTAGGTTTCCCGCCTCTGCATCTCCATCGTCGTTGAGCTCGAATCCATTTGCCCCCACCTCCAATGGATTAGTGGTGTTGTTCTGACATCACCTTCCAATGCATGGAGGGCTATTACATCATGGTCTTCTCCGCACGTGGACCTTGGCCGAGGAGTGGTTACTACCCGATAATGAGGATTCGCTGTCACCGCTCAATGGCTATGTGGTGTCGTTCGCCCACTTCCACGAGCATGGGCTCACGACCCCCGCCCACAAATTCCTCTAGGGGCTGGTGCACTTCTACAATATTGAGCTACAGCATCTCAATCCCAATGGGATCCAGGACATGGCGGCGTTCATCACGCTATGCGAAGGATTCCTAGAGATCAGCCCCCACTTCGACTTGTGGAGGTATTTCTTCGCCGTCAACCTCCAGAAGAAGAGGAAGAAGGGCGACAGGCAGGAGTAGCACATGCCGATGGGGTGCACCGGCATCCAACTTTAGAACAATCGGATCGGTGAGTACCAATCCATGCGGCTCTCTACGTCCAACAAGGGGTGGTACTCGCAGTGGTTCTACCTCAAGAATGACGCCGTTGCCCCTCTGCCAGAGTTCACCGGGCGCCTGATCGAAAAAGCCCCAAAGCAGTGGAGGAAGTGGGGCATCCCGAGGAAGGATAAGAAGAAGATCCAAGACCACATCGCCACCATCCACATCCTGAAGAAGAACGGCCTGAAAGGGTTGGGCGTCATCTGGGCTTACCATGCGAGGAGGGTGGCGTCTTTGATGATGCGCGCGCTCCCGCTATATGCAATGGCGCCCGAGGCATCATTCGACAGAACGGCGCTCGCCGAGGGAACACTCCCCAACAAGATCGTGCAACGCATCAAGGAGGCGATGGAGCCTTTGTGGGATGACACGGGTGTCGCCCTCAACTTCATCTACCTAGTGCCGAGACATCCTCTGATGCAGCCAGAGCCAGGCTATGTTGTCTTTGTAAGTTTCCCCTCTCTTGACTTCCCTTCAATTGATTTCCTGAGCCCGTGAGACTAACTTTAAGAGGGGTGGGACCAGCCGAGGGACCTCATCCTCATGGATCACCCAGCGTCGCTGTTGAGGGATTCAACCGTGAGGGCAGCAAATCGTGCAGAGGGCGAGTGACTGAGGAAGGCAAAGGAGGACAAGAAGATGAAGACGCACCAAAAGCTGTGGGTGCGGGAACGAGGGGAGGACACTGACAACGATGATGGCGATAATGATGGTAACCACAATGAGGTGAGGGAGGAAGAAGAAACGGTAGCCGACGATATCGAGTGGGGCAACCTGGAGAATGAGGATGCGCTGACAGGCATCGGTTCGTCCTTGTAGGCGTCGGGCCCCTTCCCATTCCATGGATAGGAGGGTACGTCTGGGGAGCTGGCGGAGGTGGGCCATTCCGACGACACCCCAAGGAACCGATGGAGGCGGGACATACCATCAGCCTACCCCAGGAGCCAACAGAGGTGGGCGGCTCTACTGTCACGCCTGAGGTGCCAGCGGAGATAGGTGGCTCTGCCGTTGCGCCCCAAGAGCCAAGAGAAGCAGGGCGTGCCGCTAATATGCCCTAGGAGCTTCTAGGGGTGAGCGCCTCTGCACAGGAGCAGGGGGCGGGCTCGAAACAGCCTCATTCCTATGAGGCAGAGCAAGGGTCGAGGGGTTCATCCCCTAAACGCATCTGCTACCCGACGGCGCTAAGGTGAGTTATCAATTCCTCTGTTTTCCCCTATTTTTGTTGGATTTCATTGTGACTTATGTTTTTGTCCCTAGCAGTGTCGGTAGGTAGTAGAATCCTTTGGCCCTAGCGCTGAAGAAGAGCATCGCCCTCCAATTGGGGTGGTAGCCGTCGGCTGGTGTCGCGCTCGTTTCGAGCGGGAGCGGCGCCAGTGTGACCATGTTGCCGGCCGGTCAGGCGCCGCCCACGGTGGCGCCTGTGCCCTCGGAGGGATGGGTGGACACGAGCGTTCAAGGGGCGCCTTCGAAGGTCGCGGGGCAGCCGGTGATGGTAGTGATACCACTGCCGATGGTGGGGCGGACGAGGCTGCCGACCGTGGCGGGCACGACGCAGCCGGTCGTGACCCCGCCGACGTAGGTGGAGGTGGCAGCGGCCATGACTGATGGGCCACAGTCGAGCACAACTGCAGCATTTCCTGAGGCATTGGCGCGACCCATGCCATTGGTGGCCCAAGCGACGGCGCCTGGCGCGGGCCGAACGGAGGGGGACGTGGCTGAGGGGTCCCCGGGAGTCATGGTGCTGGGAGAGAGGTTCGCGTCCGCACCGCTGACCCCTTCTGTCGCCGGAGGGGGTGTCCCGGCGGGGACGTCACGGCGAGAGGGGTCAGCAGGGAGTCATCCCTGACCCTGGCGTCGGTGGGCAGCGGCTCGCACGCGTGGGATGAGCCCCTGCTCTAGTGGACGGATCCACAGGATTCGGCATCGACACTTTTTACCCTTGACGACACCGCAGAGAGTATGGAGCGGGAGAGCCTCGACGTAGGGATCGTGTTCGTGCTTGAGGCCTTGGACCATGCCACGGGCGCATTGCGCGATGTTGTTGTTCTCTCCGGCCAGGTATTGTTTGGTCCTACTTCTTGCCCTTTTCTTCCTCTATATACTTTTTGTATCCTGACCATCGTCTCCCTTTAGTCCCTTATAGCTCGTAGTCGGGGGAAATCTCGGTTCCTTCATCAACAGAAGGAAACATGGGACTGCCTTGTCGAGGAGGAGCGGCTACGTGGGGAGGTGAGCTGCACTGCACCTGTAGCCGTACTGGTACGCGGTGCTGCCGCCGTGCCTCCACGGCGCAAGCCTCAGGACGCTGTGGGGGCTGATGGTGCTGCGTTAGGGCTAGGACTTCCTCCTCACCGAGCTCCCGTCGTTGGAAGACCTGGCCATCTCCATGTGCACGCTCGACGCCAGCATCGAGACCACGCCCGATAGCATGCTGCGCCTCAGATGCCTCGATGCCATGGACGTCAGCGTGCTCGCCGGTGAGCTGACGACGCTCCACCTGTCGTGCCATAGGTGCAGCTTCATGGAGTCGTCGTCATCTGACCTCGGCTGGTTCCTGGTTTCCGCGCGCTTTTAGACCAACCCTTCATCGTCTACTCGTCCTACAGCCTGCACGCGCCCAAGCTGCAAGTCTACGACTGGCGCTGCGTCTGCGCCAATGAGGTGCGCGTTGAGGGCGTTGGGCGCCTGTCGGAAGTCATGGTGGAGATCGCTGCGGGACGGATGCCCAAGACATACGAAGAGGAACAGAGCTTCTTCTCGGGGAACGCCGTGACAGGCTCATGAATTTTTTAAACAATATTTTTAATGATTAATTGCAAATCTAGAAGTTGTTATACAAAAATTTGACATATAGCATCCTATCGGGCGCTCAACGGCTGATAGGCCTACGTGGCAACCGACAACAGCCAAAATAGTCTGTCGATAGGGTCCCTGTCGGCATCTGGAGGGCCGACAAGGATAATCGGCCCGTGGAAGGCCGATATGACACCTCTCGGCTGCTCCACACGTGGCAGGCACCCGTCCCTATTGGCATCTGGAGGGCCGACAGGTTATTGGACGTCGTCGTCCCTAAAGCAAGCACTCTGTGCAATCCATGGTCACGGACATGATTCAACAACAGGACCTATGCTGCATACCGAAGGTATTGAGCAACTATGTTGTTTGAAGGTCACGATTCTGAATGTTGAAGCTATTGAGAAGGGCACCAGCACCTATGTCTGCATTATACAATCAGTTATATATAAAAAAATCTCTGTCAAGCAACAATGCAACAAAATTAATATTACCTTGAGAAAATATTTCACCCATTTACTAATGTAGTTTGTTTTACTTATAGTTTGCTCCTTTCGGTTCTTATTCTTAGTTTCACGTTTTTATATGCAAAAAGCCAATGCAGGTTTTATGACAAGCTTGTTAATAGATGCAACGATTTTAAATGGCAACGTGATTTCTACGCATTTTACATGACAAGAGAAATATGATTCAGTTTTCACAACTGCGATCATGAAACTCAGAGAAGCCATATTTCATCAGCCAAGGGCACATGATAAGCATTTTTTTTTTGCTTGGAAACTGTTGTAAAAGGAATATGATCCTATCTAAAAGTTACTTAACAACATGTTGCTAACCATAATATTTTGACTTTACCTTGAGGCACACTGGGCATTATTGAACAATACTAAAGGACAAGAATTTTCGTGAACTTTTAGCCACCTCATAGTTTCCAAATGACTGCTGTATCCGTATGCAAATTGAATTTAAAATTTTCTATTCTTTCAAATATAGCAAAATAAATATGGACCCAAACAAATGTCAATACCCCATATGCCTATTTCCAGAATAAAGAATTTATCATCCATGGCCCCTCCAACGATGGCGTGGCGAAGCCGCGCTGTGTTTCTAGTGGCTTTGCATTCACGTATCACAAATTTCTTCATGAGACGAGCACACAGAATACACGGCGGAGGCGCAGCATCCAAGTGAGCGTGTTGCGGGCCCACAGCAGCACACCATTCAGTTTTTAGACTATGATCTGTTTGTTTGTCTTATAACAAACAGTACTTTCAGCGAACGGAGCCCATGAGCGCAGCCCGCAGCTTTTGGCCCAGAAAAAATGTGCAGCATCATCCTAAGTGCGAATCCTGGTCGGCGACCGAATCCGCGCCACCCGGTCGGTGTATAGTCGCTCAGTTAAAGTGAAATTTTAGCATCCTTCGAAATAATGGGAGCTCTCCGTTTCGTTAGATCTGAGAAACAGAGGAACCGGATAAAAAGAACTTAAGTTGCGGGCTAAAACTTAAAAAAATATACGGACCCAGAACTGGTTTATACTTAAATTTAGAGGATATAACATCATTTTTACTATCCCAGCAGCTACTCCTCGTCTCTTGTCCTCTTGACGCGCCGCGCCGGGCTTGCAGTCGTCGTGGGCAGGCTCTGATGCGGGTGTTCTATGGACGCGTGGACAGAGATTTTTTTTTAATTTTAACACTTTTTAAACTTAATTTTAAATCTAACATTCTCGGTTTTTTTTTAAAACTAACACTTCTGGCCGCGCCTATTGCCCTGGCGCGGCCAAATGTCTGTGCTGCGCCATGCATGGTGGCGCGGCAGAGGGCTGACGTGGCGGCGACCAGAAACGCTGACCACGCTGACGTGGCAGGGCTATGCCGCGCCACCGATCTTGGCGCGGTAGTGCCGCGCCCGGATACATAGCGCGGCGTGCCACGCCCTGATCGGTGGTGCGTCAGAGCCGGGTATAACCTCCGCCGCGACCAGTCCTGCTACCCGAGCAGCAAAACGGCCTAGGCATCGCTCCCGCTCCCGACCGTCGTCAAGCACGCCGGCCGCCGCGCCACGAACGGCGGTAGCCCGGCCCTCCATTGCCGCCTCCCTCCCTTCCCTTCCATTCCCCGGCCGTCTCCCTTCCTCCTCGTCCTAGTTCAAGGTAATGACGCACATTTTATTTTCGTTTAAATGGTGGATAGGATATTATGAATGGGAGTTAAGGTAAGTACGAAAATTATGTTTGGGAACTATGGTGAAGATATTAGTATGAGTTTGTCAATGTTAAGGTTAATTATTTAGTTAGAAGTATGTTTGCCATGTATATTTTTGTTGCTATAATTGTTATTTATAATATTTTAGTTGCATTGCAAATGATTACATTTTACATTAATTTATGTTGTTTTGATTGGTGTTTAATTTGAACCGTTTTATTATATGGAAGTCATATTTCGGAAGCAGTTATGGCGAAAACAGGGTCGTCCTAGAGAAATGTAACCCGACGAGTCTAGCAAAGATGCCCCCGTCCCTCCTGAACTCCCTGTCCCTAACTATGACTATGGTCGTCCGGCCGACATGTTTCAATCGAGACATCCGGACACAGTGGCTCGTTGCTTCTACACGTGCAGTCGTTTTAATGTAAGTTATTGTTTCCGTATATTTTTCTTCTTCATTTGTATTACTAGGTTACTAATATTTTATTGAATTTTTGTTGTGTAGGCCCATGAGAGGTGCTTTTTCTTTCAGTGGATCGACGGTGCAGACAAGTTTGACCTCAGGTACCTCCTTTTCGACGATTGGTGAAGAGGGCGACATCCACGAGAGCACTTCGAGCGGTGGGTTCCACCTCCCCCTAACCCCCCTCCAATGACGGCTAAGGAGAAGCACTTAGCCGTAGTTAGATAACTCGAGGAACCTCCTCTGTGCCATTGCGGAGACCGAGCCGTGATAAACCCTGACAATACGTTGGAGTTTGTGTATCCAAACAAGCATGAAGTAAGTGCAAAGTGTATATGTTGAAATGTTGAGCTATGTGTGTCATGTACTAATGTCACGTTATATAGGTGTATTCAATGGCAAAGTGTCATTTCAAGGAGTGGTTGTATGGTTCTAAGAACAAATGGCTCAAAGAACCTCCAAAAGCAAAACAAAAGAAGAAAGAAAGGTTAATTTACAAAGCACCACCAGTCAAGTGCGAATGTGGTGTTAATTCTAACTATGGCCTAGTCCCTTCGGAGCTTGGAATAGGCCATTATTGTGGCCATATGGTTGAGTACGAAGAGGTTCGTTATTTTTGTGGTAAACATGAAATCGCATTTTGTTTCTTTTGCTAAGACAT
Source organism: Miscanthus lutarioriparius (assembly GCA_904845875.1). NCBI lineage: Eukaryota > Viridiplantae > Streptophyta > Magnoliopsida > Poales > Poaceae > Miscanthus > Miscanthus lutarioriparius. The sequence continues at coordinate 11,703,026 of CAJGYO010000008.1, forward strand.
ATATGATATAATATTTCTTTTAAATAGAGCACTAGGAAATGCAGGTGGGAACGTTACGATGGTCAAGCTAAGTTCTTGGATGAACTGAAGAAGAGGCAACTAATTGCAAGGAAGAGGGGATATGGACCTGACTACGTCAACCTATTCGTTAAGCATCACAAAGAAAAGATGCGTGAGTTTGCTAGACAGCGCGGCATTTGTAACCCGATCGATGTTGGGCTTAACAAATGGGGATTGGAGAGACAGATGATCGACGTTAGAGGAGGAGAGGGCAAGGAAGGAGGCAAGGGAGGAGACAAGAGTACAGATGTAGGTCTTGAACGAGCATATTGCTGCATTATATGCCAGTGAGTGCTTGAACGCCTATTTTTGTTGCCTGATTTTAAAAGTAATATAATCACGTTGCTAACTGATTGCATTTTATACATGAAGGGATTGGTTGCAGCGAGGATCATGTCGCAGAGGTGGCTCGTGCAAGGTATGAGGAGAAGAAGTTAGATGAGCATAGATCGCGAGCTGGTCGCACCGTTCAATCCCCGATTGTGTTGTCTGATGAGGGGGACGAGGATGAGGACGACACTGGTAGACTTAGTGAGCTAATTGCTCTAGCAGAGGCGGGCTTGCAGGCGGTGGAGGATAAGGACGACACTAGTAGACTGAGCAAGCTCATCGCTCTAGCAGAGGCGGGCTTGCAGGCTGAAAGGTCTGTGTTTAGTTTTGGTAATTGAGTGACAACCTAGGTGGACTAATTGTGTTTATGTGAGATACACATGTGATTAGTCTATAGGTACATATGTGTGAGCAACATATGCCATGAAGGTGAAAATGGTTTAGAGATGTTGCAAAGCTCACACATGTGAAGATGAAGGAGCTCATTGCACATGAGACATGACATTGAGTCATGTGATCAAAGGTGGAGAAGATCAAGACAAGACTTGGCTTGATGGACCGGTTGCAAGCGTGAAGGGCAAGTCGGAGGCTTTGGAGCGATGGACCACGTGGAGGTGAAGCTTAAGCAAGACTTGGCGCCGATGGACGAAGGCAACGGTGAAAAGAAAGTGAAGTCAAGATCGATGAACCAATATGATCACGTGATGATATGAAGTGGATCATATTATTGTTGATCATGTTGGTACATGTGTTGCATCAACATTGGAGGAGATGGAATGGAATGCGCAAGGCAAAGGTATAACCTAGGACATTTCATTTCACCGATCATAGGTGTGTAGAGAAGTTTTTGACCGGGTTTAGGATAGATGGCCGTACTATCAAGAGGGGCAAACTTGTTTGCATATCGGTCATCTAGTGCCACTCGAGTGATCTAACTTTGCATCGCTGCTAAGATCGAGTGGCATGGCAAGTTGAGTGGCTAACACCCTTGAAAATGTTTATGAAAATATGCTAACACATATGCACAAGGTGACACACTTGGTGGTTGAAACATTTGAGCAAGGGTGAAGAAGATAGAGTCGAAGAGGAGTTAGTCACGCTGGTTACAGAGTGACCGGACGCGTCTGGTATGGTGACCGGACACGTCCGGTATTTTGCGATGTACTCAGCGACCGGACACGTCTGGTCACCACACTGGATGCGTCCGATGTGAATCAGCAGAGACGGTGTTCGATGGAATAGTTGATCGAACGCTGGCTGCGTCCGATCTAGTGTGACCGAACGCGTCCGGTCGTCCGTGGGTGCTTACTGTACTCGACCGGACGCTGAGGCTCAGCGTCCGGTCAGCTTCTAACAGACGCGTCCGATCAGCCCTGGAGGCTTACTGGACTCGACTGGACACAGCGGCTGAGTGTCCGGTTGTTTCGTGCTGAGCGTCTGGTCGTCTTGTCAGAGAGCCATTGGAGGCAACAGTAGGACATGTGGCGGTCAGACAGCTACCAAACACGTCTGGTATTCACGTCTGGTGCGTCCGTTGCTGCGTCCGGTCGACCCGAAAAACGCCCAGTGAAGGGGTAACGGCTAGTTTAGCCCTTGGGGCTATAAATAGAAGTGGCCTTCGGCCATGGCTGGAGCTAAGCACCTTAGGGGATTTTGTGTCCATGCTTAAGAGTGCTTAGGAGCCCTCCATCTCACACATACTTGATAGTGATCATCCGATTGTGTGAGTGAGTGATTCTAGTGCGATTGCATCGTGAGGTTGCATCGAGTGAAACTAGGTGATCGAGTTGCAAGCCGGTGGTGCTTGTTACTCTTGGAGGTTGCCACCTCCTAGATGGCTTGGTGGTGGTCTCCATCGAAGCCCGCAAGAAGCTTGTGCGGCGCTCCGGAGAAGAGCTTGTGAGGGGCATTGTGCTCGCCCTGCGGGAGTCGCGAAGAGCAACTTTAGTAAAGCGTGTCATTGAGCTACCCTCACCTTGGGGGTAGGTTCTTGTGGCGCCCGACGTGTAGGCTTGGCGGGTGATGCCAATTAGCCACCAAACCACCAAGTGGGCGGTCGACACAACGGGGACTAGCGTGTTGGCAAACACGTGAACCTCGGGAGAAAAATCATCGTGTCAACCTTGTTCTTCCTGTTGGTTTGCATCCCCGTTACACAAGCTTGTGATTACTTTCATATATATTGAGCTTGTGTTGTTGTTTTTGTAATTAGTTAGCTTGTGTAGCTTGCTAGTTACCTTCTTGCTTGTGTAGCATAGAAGTAGCTCCCTTGCGTGGCTAATTTGGTTTGTGTAACCTTGTTAGTCACATTGCTTAGTTTGTGTAGCTAAGTAATTGCACTCTCTAATTTGGCATTGGTTGCCTTGTTATTGAGCATTGCTAGTGAGCTTAGGTGGCTTTGTGCTTTTGCTTACTAGCATGTGTAGGAGCTCCCTTGTTGCTTAAAGTACTAGTGGCATAGGTTTGTGTGACCTTGCTCCTAGAATTGGTTAGGTGAGTTCTAGCTAGCCCAGCACCTCTGTTGCTTGATTAGTATCTTTGCAAGGTGCTAGAGAATATAGATAGAGGGGTGTAGTCTTGGCTAGACCGATAGTTTTAATTCCACACTTGTTTCAGTTAGCCAACGTGATTAAGTTTTAAAAAGGACTATTCACCCTCCCCTCTAGTCGCCATCTCGACCCTTTCAATTGGTATTAGAGCTAGGTCTCTCATTTGTGGTCTTCACCGACCCGAGAGGATGGCGTCTAATGGGCTAGATGTTTGTGAGGCACACATTTTTGATGGCACAAACTTTGCACTTTGGAAAAATCACATTTTTGATCATTTTCGTGCAAAGGGACCAAAATTTTGGTGGGTTGTCACAAGTGGTCTCAACCATGTCTTGGACCATAGAAATCTCACCAAAGCTCAAAGACTTCTCTATGAATTTTATGCGCATGCTTGTTGTTTTCTAATGGATGCTTTAATCTTTGATTTGATGAAACAAGTAAACATCAAGGGAACCGCTCGTGAGATATGGGAGTCCATCAAGGAAACCTTCGGTGATTCCTCCACATGGGATGATGGCAAATTCAAGAAGGAGGATGAGCCCAAGAAGGAGGTGCATGAGTGTGTTGAGCATAACCACAATTTGGTGATTGTGGAAGATTGCTCCACTCATGGTCAAGTGATGATGATGATGATCGATCTACTACAAGTTCACTTGACAAGGCCGATGATGATGCCACAAGTGTTGCAAGTGATGATGCCACCCCATGCACACTTGATGGTGATGGTTCATGCTCAAGCCATGACGAAGATGCTACTACAAGCTCTCCAACTACATCACCACATTGCTTCATGTCACAAGGTGACACCAAGGTAACAAATGATAATGTGGTTGATCATGTTGATTCATATGATGAGCTTGTTAGTAGACTTGCTAGCATGACCATGTCTTTAGAAAATAAGAAAGATAAAACATTAAAATTAGAAAATGAAAACTCATTTCTAAAGAATTCTTGTGAAGAACATAAGAAATTACTTGATGCTTATAAATCTTCACATTATGAGCTAAAATTGAATCATGAGACACTACTTGCATCTCATGATGAATTATTAGAACAACATGCTTCTCTCATTAAAGTATTTACAAAGAAACTTAAAAATAATGAGAGCTCATCACATGGATCAAATGATAAATTGCAAAATGTTGCTAACCCTTGTGATGTAGGCAAGAAGCATGTATCCACCTCTTGCGATGATTTATTAGATATGCCATGCTCTTCACAATTAGATGCTTGTTCTACTTCTATGTCTCGTGAGACTAACCTTTTGAAGGAGAACAATGAGCTCAATGAACAAGTGAAGAAATTGAGCAACAAGTTAGAGAGGTGCTACAACTCTCAAGTCTCCTTTGAGCATATGTTGAAGACTCAAAGAAACTTTGGTGACAAGAGTGGAGTTGGCTTCAAGACTAGCAAAGTCAATCATCAAGAAAGCCGCAATGACACAAGTGGCATTGGCTTCAACAAGAGCAAGATCAAGGGCAAAAGATGGGGCAAAAGAAGATATGAAAGAGAAATGAAGAAGCAAGAACAAGAGAAACTCTCTCATTTCATGTGCTTCAAGTGCCAGGAAGTGGGACATCTTGCAAATGGTTGCCCCAATGAAAAAAAGCTCAAGTTGAAGAAAGAAAAAGAGAGGCTAAGGCATGTGAAGTGCTTCAAGTGCCGCACTTGGGGTCACCTTACCTCAATGTGCCCAACCAAGCAATTGGTGAAGCAACTAAAAGAGCCTCAACCAAAGCCACAAGTTGAGCAAGAGAAGACACCCCAAGAGCAAATCAAGATCAATCATGAAGATGGTGATGACTTGATGATGAAGAAGAAAAAAACAAGAAGGGGTGGAAAGGTAAGACATCCAATGCAAACTCAAGATGCCAAGATGATGAGCAAGAATGAAGATGAGAAGAAAGATCATGCTCACATCAAGTGCTTCAAGTGTGGAAGTGTGGGACACTTTGCTTCTAAGTGTACTATCAAGCTTGATAAGAAGGCTCAAGCAATCCATGAGAGGCAAGGCAATGAGAAGCACCACATGAGCAAAGAAGAGAAGGCTCAAGCAAAGAGAAAGTGCTACTCATGCCGGGAAAGGGGACACATGGCACATTCATGTCCCCTAGGTAAAATTTCTAAGCCTATTTCAATTAATGATCATGATATGCTTAGAAAAGATGGTAATGGTACCTCTATGGTTGCTATTGCAAAACATCCCGCTACTCATTAAGGCGTTGCCTAAGTATGTTGCACCTAACTTGAGAGGACCCAAAATTATTTGGGTACCATCAAAAAGTGGATGATTGTTTGTAGGTACCATCGGCATTGGAGACTTGATTCAATTGATCTCACATTGTTCATCATATGTTGAATCAAGTTATGAAGCTTAGTGCACATCCAAACCCAATGCCAAGTGAAAATTGAGTGAAGTCCAAGTGCTATCAAAATACAAGTGCTATAATTCAAGTTGTTGGTGATTCATTGGATATATTTGATGACTTGCAAATGATTGAGTTGAAGCTTGCTAGTTGGATGATCATGAGCTAACCAAGGTATATCTCTTGTTGATCATTTCATTTGGGTGCATATGAGTTGATTGAATTAGATAAATATGCAATGTTGCTTGCTATGAGATGATTGAATGGTTAATTGATTAGTAGTCAAGTTTGGATTGATTTGTATTGGATAAGTTCATAAGATAACATTTAGTAAGTGGTTTGAATAGATTTATGTCTTGTGAAAGTATTCAAATGAGTTAATTTCAAGTTTGATTCATATTTGATGAAGTGTAGCTCAATTGTTGAAATCTGTCCTATAATTGAGAATCTGAGATAGCTGTGATCTTAGCCATGTTTGAGTGATCAAAACTTATTGGATTGACATAAAAATTGGTGTACATGCTCTAGACTTATGGTATAAGATGCTGTAAAATTTTCATGAGAATTGGATAAGAAATGCTTCAGTTTTGGAGATGGATCTTGTCAGCTATAGTGCAGAAGTTTTCAGCATATAGCAGTGGTGGAAGAATTGAAATATGGCAGCAATCTAGAAGTCAAATGAATCTCAAATTTTTACAGCTGCTAGATAATTTAGTAAAGAACATCTCCACCAAATTTCGTGGTATTTGGATTTGTACTTTGGGAGATGTGCTTATTTCTTTGAAGGGTACAAAATCTGTCAGAAAAGTGACAAATGTTGGATTGATCTAGAGTCACTTTGATTGAAAGGTCCTCAAGTTGGAAACATGTTTACAAGTGTTTGATGTACCTAAGTTTGGTTTTGAGATAATCTAAAAGCATGACAAGCAAAGAGTACAAGGCCATTTGATTGTGGAGTGTACTTTGCATACATTTGGTACTCAAATTGGAAGATCAAGATCAAACTCAAGATAAAGTTGAAGGTTAAGTTCTAGTGATTATTGGAGATCATTTGGTAGAAAGAAAAGAACTTAAACAAGAAGAAAGAAAAGGACTTAAAGAAGGAATCAAGGTTACTCATCAAGTTAAGTCCATCACTTGGATCAATCAATCAAGTTATTTCAAGTGAGTGTCAAGAATAGTTCTTGGAGAGAGGTCACTTCTCCCTAGTGTAGGGGCTTGCCGCCTATGTGTAGGTAAACCAAGTGTGGTACTTTGAAGGCTAACATGAAAGTGGTGATCAAAGGGAACATTTGAGATGCTTAGTTGAAGCAATCAAAAGGGTTGATCAAGAAAAGCAAGCAACACCCAAAAGAGAGCTAGTCATGATATTTCAAGTGGTATTCTCAAATTGATGCTCTCATGCAAGCAAAGATCAAAAGATAAAGCAAGTAAACCACAACAAGAAAGTATACTTGATCATAAGTGGTATTCATTTATATAGGTGAAGAATGAAATTCAACATGGTATCTATTGGTCTTCACCAAGCTTATAATTGGACTTCATATTGCTATTGGAGTAATGAATTGGAATATATGTGACTATCCTCTACTCCAACATAGCAAAGGTATCATTGTAATATGCATGATCATTTCATACCTTACTAGTATGCGGTTAGTGCATATAGTACATGCTTCATAGGATCATGCATAACAAATTAAATGTTTAAATTCATAGCCTACCACTATTGTTTGAATGATTACTTGATCTAGTGGTTAGTACATGAATTTGTTCATGAGCTAGCGAACCCAAGTACTTGACTCAATTTGGATTGCTAACAAGTGACAAGTACAACATTAGCAAGATAACCCTTGCAAGAGGTGTGAAGAAGCTTGTCATTGGTTCAAACCAGACTTGTAAGCTTAGGCAAATCAATTTAGTTCAAGTCAATCATAGAAGCTCATGATAGTGATAAAATTACAAGCACAAGACAACAATGCAAATGGATATCTAGTTTGTTTGTTTCAAATGGTATCTAGACTCAAGTATTTCATCAAAAAATCTACAAGTAATGTCTAGATCAACTCACAAGTGATATCCTATAAGTGGTACTCATGAAGATAGCAAATGTTCAAGAAATGGTTCTTATTGATAAATCCAACAAGTGGTTCCATACTAGAAGATTCTTTCAAGTGATATCACATCTACACATAATATCAATCATGCAAGAAAATAGTTCCACAAGTGATCCTCAACTTTAAGTGATCATCAAATGAAGAATGCATCCCTCATCCACAAAAGCTCAAGTGTATTAAATGGATGACCCATGCTATCACATAAGGGGAGGTGTCATACTAATTGATATCAAGATCAAAGATCCTATATGTGGTATCTCAAGAAGCCCTACACAAGATTCAAGTGGTACAACTTTCAATTAGTATCAAATTGGTATCTACAAGTGGGGTCATTCCAACAATCAAGTGATGTCCATAAAAAATGTATACCCTTGCATCTACCCCAAAATGTATACCCTTGCATCAATGAGAAACACACATTTTATGGAAATTGATGACAAAGGGGGAGAGAGTGTACAAAGATATGAAAGCTTATATAAGGGGGAGAGATAAATTGTTTGTGTAAGGGGACAGATAAGATATGAAAGCTTAAGAGGTTGGACATGAATATGGACAAAGAGGGAGCAACATTGAAGAAAAGAGATGGATCAAAATTCTTGGACAAGAGAAGCACACAAGTAGGGGAAGCAAGCTCATGAACTTTGATTGATTGCATTTGATATGTGCATATTCATGTGCTTGCTTGCATTGCATAAACTTTCAAAATTAATACGCATGCTTGTGTCGTGTATGCTAGTTGTAGAACTTGAATGATGATTTGATAACTAGCATGCATAAGATGATAGCTAGACACTTGGTATGCTTTACAAATAATGCTAGTACCTTGCTTTTAATGTTGATCTCACGAGGTATCTAGTGATTTTATTTCCAAGTGACATCTAGCTAACCATGGTGCTAAGTATGAAGTTAAAGGTGCAACTCCAATTGGTATCACACTTCAAAGGTTTACTCTATACACCTTAGCATCATTCGGTAGTAATTACTCTCCCACAATCTCAATCTATGCATATGTGCAAGCTTCAAATTAAATACTCTAGCACATATGTAGGGGGAGCTAATACTACCATTTCGGGTTTGTGGTACTTGTCCAAAATCATTTACACATGGTAAAATTGCTTGGGCAAGCAACATGAATCCAAAAGAGCTTAATTTCCATATCTTTGTAGAGTTGTCATCAATTACCAAAAAGGGGAGATTGAAAGGTCCTTGTTTGGTTTTGGTAATTGAGTGACAACCTAGGTGGACTAATTGTGTTTATATAAGATACACAGGTGATTAGTCCACAGGTACATATGTGTGAGCAATATATGCCATGAAGGTGAAAATGGCTTGGAGATGTTGCAAAGCTCACACATATGAAGATGAAGGAGCTCATTACACATGAGACATGACATTGAGTCATGTGATCAAAGGTGGAGAAGATCAAGACAAAACTTGACTTGATGGACCGGTTGCAAGCGTGAAGGGCAAGTCGGAGGCTTTGGAGCGATGGACCGCGTGGCGGTGAAGCTTGAGCAAGACTTGGCACCGATGGACGAAGGCAACGGTGAAAAGCAAGTGAAGTCAAGATTGATGAACCAATATGATCACGTGATGATATGAAGTGGATCATATCATTGTTGATCGTGTTGGTGCATGTGTTGCATCAACATTGGAGGAGATGGAATGGAATGCGCATGGCAAAGGTATAACCTAGGGCATTTTATTTCACCGGTCATAGGTGTGTAGAGAAGTTTATGACCGGGTTTAGGATAGATGGCCATACTATCAAGAGGGGCAAACTTGTTTGCATATCGGTCATCTAGTGCCACTCAAGTGATCTAACTTTGCATCGTTGCTAGGATCGAGTGGCGTGGTAAGTTGAGTGGCTAACACCCTTGAAAATGTTTGTGAAAATATGCTAACACATGTGCACAAGGTGACACACTTGGTGGTTGGCACATTTGAGTAAGGGTGAAGAAGATAGATTCGAAGAGGAGTTAGTCACGCTGGTTACAGAGTGACCGGACGCGTCCGATATGGTGACCGGACACGTCTGGTATTTGGCGACGTACTCAGCGACCGGACGCGTCCGGTCGCCACACCGGACGCGTCCGGTGTGAATCAGCAGAGACGGTGTTTAGTGGAACAGTTGATCGGACGCTGGCTGCGTCCGATCCGGTGTGACCGGACGCGTCTGGTCGTCCGTGGGTGCTAACTGTACTCGACCGGACACTGAGGCTCAGCGTCCGGTCAGCTTCTAACAGACACGTCCGGTCGGCCCTGGAGGCTTACTGGACTCGACTAGACACAACGGCTGAGCATCCGGTCGTTTCGTGCTGAGCGTCCGGTCATCTTGTTAGAGAGCCGTTGGAGGCAATGGTAGGACACATGGCGGTCAGATAGCTACCGAACACGTCCGGTATAGCGACCGGACATGTCCGGTATTCGCGTCCGGTGCGTCCAGTGCTGCGTTCGGTCGACCCAAAAAACGCCCAGTGAAGGGGTAACGGCTAGTTTAGCCCTTGGGGCTATAAATAGAAGTGGCCTTCGGCCATGGCTGGAGCTGAGCACCTTGGGGGACTTTGTGTCCATGCTTAAGAGTGCTTAGGAGCCCTCCATCTCACACATACTTGATAGTGATCATCCGATTATGTGAGTGAGCGATTCTAGTGCGATTGTATCGTGAGGTTGCATCGAGTGGCACTAGGTGATCGAGTTGCAAGCCGGTGGTGCTTGTTACTCTTGGAGGTTACCACCTCCTAGATGGCTTGGTGGTGTTCTCCATCGAAGCCCGTAAGAAGCTTGTGCGGCGCTCCGAAGAAGAGCTTGTGATGGGCATTGTGCTCGCCCCGCGGGAGTCGCGAAGAGCAACTTTAGTAAAGCGTGTCATTGAGCTACCCTCACCTTTGAGGTAGGTTCTTGCGGCGCCGACGTGAGGGCTTGGCGGGTGATGCCAATTAGTCGCTGAACCACCAAGTGAGCAGTCGATACAACGGGGACTAGCGTGTTGGCAAACACGTGAACCTCGGGAGAAAAATCATCGTGTCAACCTTGTTCTTCCCATTGGTTTGCATCCCCGTTACACAAGCTTGCGATTACTTTCATATATATTGAGCTTGTGTTGTTGCTTTTGTAATTAGTTAGCTTGTGTAGCTTTCTAGTTACCTTCTAGCTTGTGTAGCATAGAAGTAGCTCCCTTGCGTGGCTAATTTAGTTTGTGTAACCTTGTTAGTCACATTGCTTAGTTTGTGTAGCTAAGTAATTGTGCTCTCTAATTTGGCATTGGTTGCCTTGTTATTGAGCATTGCTAGTGAGCTTAGGTGGCTTTGTGCTTTTGCTTACTAGCATGTGTAGGAGCTCCCTTGTTGCTTAAAGTACTAGTGGCATAGGTTTGTGTGACCTTGCTCCTAGAATTGGTTAGGTGAGCTCTAGCTAGCCCGGCACCTCTGTTGCTTGATTAGTATCTTTGCAAGGTGCTAGAGAATATAGATAGAGGGGTGTAGTCTTGGCTAGACCAATAGTTTTAATTCCGCACTTGTTTCGGTTAGCCAACGTGATTAAGTTTTAAAAAGGACTATTCACCCCCCCTCTAGTAGCCATCTCCACTCTTTCATAGGCAAAGGAGGATGAGGACGACACTGGCAGACTGAGCGAGCTCATCGCTCTAGCGGAGGTGGGCTTATAGGTGGAGGAGGTTGACGATGCGTTCTTCACTCAGGCCGCAGTGGCCGCAGATGAAGCGGAGGCCGCTTACTAAAGGGACAGGCAGGTCAGAGCAATGCATGTGAGCCTAGCCACAGCAATAGGGTTGTGGTTGAGGATTGGTACTCGGATGATGAGTTGCTTACTCAGTATGTTTCTGACTAAGGGTTTTTTATTGCGCCGTCTGTTAGTTCCATGCTTTATTAATGATCAATGTAGCCATGTAGTAGAAATTCTATTGTGTTGTCTTATATTCCATTTGAACTACTGATGTATTGTACCCATGTATCATGTACTCGGATTACCCATGATCGATCTTAAGTGATCACATCTGTTTGTATCATGCGTTAAAAAATTCTAAAACAAACGTAATCATTTGTCGTGCCATAGCCCACGGCGCATCTGTGCTGTACAAAACTACAGAACTACAAGCGGAGGTGGGCTTACCGGCGGAGGTGTTGTACAAAACTACAAGTGTTGTACAAAACGAACATGAAGCAAATAAATGGACGATAAGTTGCCATACAACATTTTCATTGGTTTATGAGTCTACAAGTTTTCGACGACAATATTCCTTCGACATAAGTTCGACGTAATGAACTAAGTCCCACGACGTAATGAACCTCGTCGTCTGGTACAAGAAGGGGGTCGCCGTACTCCACATCAAGAAGGGGGATCAGCTGGTGCGGCGTGGGAGGGGCTATCCTGTTACAAAATGATAAACAAAGGGTTGAAGTATTAAAATTAACAATTTTTAGATTAACATTATGTAGCATTGCAAAATTTGAACTACTTGTTATGCAATTCGAACACAATATAAAATCACCTGCTGTCTTCTATGCCGGCTAGCCTTGTGGTCAGATTGTTTGCAAATGGAGCAAAGATTCCTGCCACGGGTCTCGTTGAAGTCTCCCCCATCGTACATGTCTTCGCCATACCCTCTCATAGCATCCATGTCACCCCTTAGTCACTTCTTCTTCCTCCTACCCTTCCCTACCTTCATTAGATCCGGATGCGACACGTAGTCATAACCATTATAAGGTGGCCACTGTGTTGGGTCAAGGTATGACTCGAAGCTCATCTCCCAAATACTAACGGTGTTCGAACAGAGATACAAGGGTGACATATATGGTAGATCCTCATAGTTGAACCCGTGAACCCTGCAGGCCGTGATCATATGAGAGCAAGGGGCATGCATGATCTGAGGGACGTTGCAACTGCACTCTACCTTTTCAAGATCAACTCGGTAGTTTCATCCACCATAACGTTTGCCGCCCAGGCTTGTGCCACCCTTGCCCCATACACTAAAGATATGGTGGCGGGGTCCATATGGCTCGGCGGTGTGCTGCTTGGCCAATTCCTCGGCCTCCTTCAAATGTTTAGCTCCGGCCTTTCCAAAACGCCCCTACTCAGCTATATTCCTCTGCGCAAGCTCCCACCTCTTCACAAAATATTCGTTGCACTTATGAAATAAGAACTCAACAATTCCAGACACAGCCAATGATCGAACTCCGGTGAATACACGGTTGAAGGACTCCAAGGAGTTAGTGGTCATGATGCCATACCTGAAACCCCCTCATCATATGCTAACGCCCACTGAGCCTTCTGTTCCATCTGGGCCTCTAACCAGGCCTTTCCTGCTGCATTTACCATCTTGTCTAGTTCTCTCTTTATCTCCTTGAACTGGTGCTCTATACGTACACAACATAGAGCCTTTACCTTGTCACATACCTCCTGCTTCCGTTGACGTCGCCAGAAATTAGCGGCAAAGTGTCTCATGCACCATCTATGTACTAGAGGCGGGAACCCATCTATATGCTCAGCTGCAGCATTAAGAAGCCCTACATGACGGTCGGAGATCAAACATATAGTGCGAGTTGGGCCAAGCACTTGCACACGTAGAAGCCGCATGAACCATGACCACGATTTATTGTTCTCTCCCTCTGCCAAAGCAAATGCCATGGGTACTATCTGGTCCTCAGGATCAACAACAACAGCCATCATCAAGGTGCCCCTGTACTTTCCTGTCAGGAAAGTGCCATCAACAAGTACGACTGGCCGACAAAAATGGAATGCATGTTCTGTTTGCGTAAACGACCAGAACACACGATAGAGGACATGCCTCAATGGGTCCCAAAAAAACATCCCTCCGGTGTCCACAAACCATTTCAAGTCAAGGTTGTAATAATGCATTGCACATAAGATGCGGGGCACCCTGTTGTACGCTTCTACCCAAGTACCCCATCGAATCGCCAGAGCAATTTGCTTAGCACGCCAAGCCTTTTCGTACGTCACGTCATACCTAACGAATCCAGATATGGACTGTTGTAAAGAAGACATCGAGATGTCGTTGTTGTCATCAATGAGCCCCAATATACGACGGGCAAGGTAACGTGCTCATGATTTTTCTTCCCCCTATTGTCTAGGCAAGTGTGGGGTTCAACAACTTTAGTTATCCTTCACTTGCCATCACTCTGTCTCCTATGTGCATTTAATCTCCACAGACAATCGTTTTTGCATATCAAGTGATACCTCAACTCCTGGTCCGAATGAGTGACGGTGTATGGCCTATGGTGGTACACAACATAGTCCTAAAGGAAGAGTTTCATCTTTGATATTGTGTTAAATATCATCCCCTTCCTAAGGTTTTCTGTCTCATGGTTATACAATGAATTCCTACACATCTGGAGACCGGTATCACAAACTGCCATATACGTCATGCTGACATCCCTATAGTTTGGAACGCCCCTGAAAGATACGTTCTGGGACCTTAGTTGCTCAAGCTCAGTCGCTGTGTAAGGTGGTGGTGGAACATACTGCTGCACTTCGCTAATTCTAGCTCATGAATCATAGGGGATATCATCTGCAGCCAAATCTATGACTAGTCTACCCTAAGCATGGACACCTTGCAAAACCTCAGTTGGTACTGGTAATGACATAGTATGTACCGGTACTGGCATGACATCAGCCGTTATTGCCATACCATCTGTACCTCCTTGGTCATCATCAGAATCGTCTGAATCACTGCTAACTACATCACCGATCCTGTCCTCCTCCTGGTCCTTCTCTTTCCGTTCGAACTCATTCACATCGAAGTCATTGCTTATACAGCCTACTGCAGTTGAATGAAACTGCTCCTACGTCAACTGACCGTCCAAATCCATATTATCCTGATATGCGTCCCCTTCGACCCCTAATTCTTTTTCATTGCCTCCAAAACCATCACTGGACGGGTTGTCCTGAACACCATGCATCATGTACCCATTCTCCACCACCACCTCAGCCATGGGCACATTGAAATCTTGGAGAACCCTAGTATAGGGGAACCAGTGAGCAGGATCGCGCAAGGGCATAAAGACATAGTGTGCCCTAGTCTTCCCATTATCAAACGTCCCCTTTAATGTGAAATCACCGCCAAACTTTATATTTAAACGGACACAAAGGTCATTGAAGTTAGGAGGTTCATCAAACCATTCCAATTCTTCTTTCATATCCTCAAACATACCATCATCTCTCCTAACACTTCCTCCGTACAAAACTCTAACACAACAATCCATCTGCAGAAGCATTTCAAGAAACTTTATTAAGTCATCGAAATCATCGTACATAATGTTCATACTAACATTAATATATTTTCTAACTATAACTATACTAACTAATCAAATATTAACATCTATACAAAACATACTATAACTGTACTCTACCTAACTTTACTACCTATACTAACTTATTATATTACGTATACTAACTTAACTAACTAACTTTACTAACTATACTAATTATACTTTAATAATTTTACTAACTTTATTAACTGTGCTAACTATATTAGTGGAGTACCTCGTTGCACCGTGCAAGACCGGGCCGGGAGACGCGGGCGCAGGGCAGCCGCCGTGCGTGACCGGAGGGGGAGGCGCGCCGGCGTGCGGGCGTGGCGGCCGCACCCGGCGGCCGGCGGCCTGGTTGGCGCGGGCTGGCTGGCTGGCGTGGGCTCACGCAGCGCGGCAGACGGCGTGCACGGCGGCAGGCGAAGGCAGGCGGACAGGCGCGGGCGAAGGCAGGCGTGGGCGGTAGGCCGCTTTGCTGCTCGACCAGCGGGACTGGCCACGGCGGAGGTTATACCCGGTTCTGACGCGCCATGGATCAGGGCGCGGCACTGCCGCGCCAAGATCGGTGGTGCGGCCCTGCCACGTCAGCGGCCAGCGTTTCTGCTCGTCGCCACGTCAGCCCTCTGCCGCGCCACCATGCATGGCGCGGTACAGGCATTTGGCCACGACATGGCAATAGGCGCGGTCAAAAGTGTTAGTTTAAAAAAAACAAGAATGTTAGATTTAAAATTAAGTTCGAAAAAGTGTTAAAATTTAAAAAAATGCCGACTCTGATAGCCGGGCCTGCAGCTCCCAGCGGAGGCACCTACGGAGGCACCGCCGGCAGCGTCGTCTCCGCGGGTGCGGCCACCGCGTCCTCTACGTCGCGCACGCGCTCTCCTGCAGCCAGCGCGGCCGCGCCATCGTCCGCCTAGGGAACGTTAATCTAGACGCCATGTTCCCGCCCAGCGGCCGTCAGTTCCCGAAGCGGCGGCGGCGGCAGTATGGGAGGATCGCCCTCGTGCTCGACGAGGCGGTCGCAGCGGTGCCGAGCTCGGATGTACTCCGGTCGTACGACGGACACTATCCGGATGACGAGACTCACGTCGTCGGTGTCGTCAGGGTATGCTTCTCTGTCCTGCGCTCGTAGTCAAATAGGACTCGGTTACGAGTATCATATTACCCAAAACAAACGAAAAAGGACTCTGATCCCAGTACGAAAGTCCTGTCCAGTTTATATATAAACGCAACATGTCTTGATCACTTTATTAATTTTGATCCGGTCTAGTTCCCCAACAGTTGAGTTGTGCCTTTATGACTCGACAGGCGGAGAAGAGCAACAGAATTGCAATGGAGAAGCCACCACAACACGAAACGACGACGGCAGCAGACAAGGAGGAGGACCATATCAGCAAGCTGCCGGACGACATTCTGGTCCAGATCCTGTCCTTGTGCCCCTACAGGACTCTCATGAGAACGGTGTCGGTTTCAACAAGGTGGGAGCGCCTCCTCTCCCAACTCCCGGACCTGACCTTCTGCCTGTCGTTGCCTGTGGACACGACGTCCAAGGCCACGCCGAGCGAGGAGCGCGTCCAGAGCATGGCGCGGACGCTTCGGCGCCGGTGCGCAGACCACCACACTATCAAGACGCTTCGTCTGGTTTACAGGAAGGACGTGGCCATGGAATGCCGGTACGCAGACGACATGATCGCGCTCGCCAACGCCACAAGGCTGGTTCTCACCCCCCACGTGGGCAAGGACAAGGAGTTCTTACCTGACGCGGACGCCGGCGCCTGGTCCCTCCAGCTGCCACCCACTACGGTCGAGCTGCAGGTGCTGCCGTTCTCGTACGCCGTGAGGCCGCCGCGCATCCACGGCGCCGACGTCAGCGTCCTTCGGTCCCTGACGTTGCTGGGGCCCACGGTGGTGCGCGAGGACTTCCCGCTCGCCGCCACCGTGTTCCCGTTGCTGGAGGACCTGCACATCGGAGAGTGCACGCTCGCTGTCAGTATGAGCATCTCGTCGGACACCATGCCTCGCCTCAAACACCTCCGCTTCACCGACGTCAGCGTGAGGACGGATGACACCAAAGCCGCCATCACCGTGCTCGCCGATGACCTGAGGACTCTCCGCATGTCATGCCCTTGGTACAGCAAGACTGAATCGCTATCGGAGCCGCTGATGTTCTTGTGTCACTATGGCGCCACAGCCGTGTTCACCAAATACTCGTTGTTCCGCTTACGCGCACCCAAGCTGGCGGTGTTCGAGTGGCGATGCTGCTATGCTGACGAGGTGCGCATTGAGGCCGTGGGCCGCCTCTCCGACGTCGCCATCGAGGTTGCCGCCGGTAGGACGCAGACGCCGACTCCGATTGGCACGGAACCCAAGTACGTGACAATACAACAACGTGACAAACTTGTGACCGATATCCTTGAAGGGCTTATGCCTGGGCTGCAGCCGCGCACTTGGAAAGATGTAAGAAGGTATGTATATACTTGACATGACTTTAATTTCATACTGTTAATCTCTGACACAAGTAGATAGGTCGTAAGTTTGTTTGACTTTCATGGATATATCTACATATATAAATTCTAAGCCTTGTTTTGAAAGTGATTGATGATGGTCCAAGTTTAAATTGTTTTGCTGAATGTTAGTAAAAGGGCCGAGCATCTATGAGCCAAGCTATTCTTTATCTTATACTATTACTAATTATTAGAGACCCCAAAGAACACTCCTGGCTAATGTTCATGAAAACTTGCCAGGAAAAAAAAGATCAATTCTAAAAATCCTTATAATAATAATAAACATTTAGTTTTAAATTTGGCACATCCTATTAATATCATAGTCTATAATAGCCATTGGCTCTATTGCGTTTTTTATTTATACAAAAAAATGTCTACCTCCACCATTGTAAAAAATGCATAATGTAGACTCCTAAATCTATATCTAATATCTAAATTGCCCACACCTGCTACTATGAAAATAATTTTAAAAAATAGCTCTGTAAATTTCTATCTAAATTGCATACTTCTGCCATGATGAAAGATAATTTAAAATACTCCAAGTTTGTAAATAAATTTTCAATCTCTGTCGTTATATAAAATAATGTAAAGTAACACTTGAATTTATATCTAAATTATTTCCATATGCTATTATTAAAGATAATGTAGAGTAATACATTTTGTTTGTATCTAAATTATCTACCTATACGTTGAAGTAATTTTTTTAGTTCTAGGTATTAAATGTTAATGTCTAATGCTTATATCTCGTACTAAGATTTTAGCACGGGTTGATGGGCTAGTGAATAATCCCTACATTCCCTTTTATAAGGCAGATTGACATGGCACCATCTCCCAATCACACTTTAACCATTTATTTATTTTATATTACATTATTTATATACTTACAAAGTTATGATAATTGGATAGTAGTATATTTAATTATAAATCTACCGCATCGAATTTGTATTAAAAAATTATTAGTCAACTTATTGGTCAAAGGATTTAAAGTTTGAATCTTGCCTTTCAAAAATGAATAGTTTGAATCTGGATATATGTGTGCGTCTTTGAAAAGAGGAACGGAGGGAGTACTCATTAACAGACGTATTTCAAAGAAGCAACTTATATGTGTTTGAGCAATGTTTTGAACAAGTCTAACAAGAACAATGATTAAATAATTTTCCTTCCATTTTACAGGAAATGCATGCAACGTGATGACAGGTGGTTGTGCTTTGAAGACACAACAAGTGCTTACCCTGCTACCGAATGAATTAAAGCATGGAAGTATATGGAACCAGCTCTTCGCGTAGCAGGCGGGATAGATACTCATGAGGAATCAGACATGCCCGGATGCCCGTATGACTCTGTTCACCTAGGTTTTAACACACATTCGTGGTGTGTGTGTGTCTCATATCGCAATTCAAACAAGGAATGAGCTCGAAGTGCATTTTTTTTTCCTCTTTTTAAACGGACGAGCAAGAGTTTTGCCTACTCTTGATGCTATATATCATATTATTATTTTATTAGAGTCTAAAATATGTTGGATTCGACATAATGACTTAACCAAGTGGTTTTGCCCCGTAGCCACATCCTCTAGTTCGGCTGCTGCAGCTTGATGACTGGGTGGAGGCCTGGACATCGGTACGGATTGCGCTCCTTCAATTTTTTCCATAGCTATGGGGACAACGTCTTGTGTATCCACCTAAATTATCTGGCCACCTACTACTCGGATGAACTTCAGAATTTGATTTTTGAAAACTTGAAATGAGCTTTTGTTTTGTTTAAGCATCATTTAATTAACAATCAGAAATATTTTATGTGTCAAATAAACTATGAGTCTATAATAATTAACAATGTTTCAGCAAAGGTTAAATAAGTGGACAAACTTTGTGCATATGACCCCAAGACATGAAAATGGGATGTCAATATTCTATTAAATTGTAGATTCTTTATATCACCGGGGCTGAGAAAGACGATTAGAGGGGGAGGTGAATGAGAGTCAATCAAATTTCTTCTAAAATGACCGTTGTCCAAAACAACCCTCCAAAAACACCAAGTCACACGGGTGAGACGTCCTAGAGCCAACTAGTGACTTATGCCCTCCGGTAAACCTAGAGAACACAACGGAACACTCACAATAGCGCGAAACTAAAAGCTTGACCGAAACACACCGGAAAGCAAAAGCGATGCTCTCAACTCCAAACAAATGGAGCAAGAGCTCACGTCCAAATCACCCGACTCAATGAATTGATGATTTGGAAAACTTCCTAGGCACTTCAGAAAACCACGGAAGAAACGGATCACGAAACGAAGAACCTGAGTCGAGAACACATAAAAGTGCAACCTGCACTACATAATTAACTACTCCATCTGTCCCCATTTATCTGTTGTTTGGACGTCCTCCTAGATACACAAATGAATTTCTGAATTAGGACACATGTAACATCCAGATACGTAAAAGGTGCTCTGAACCTGGACAGCTAGTACCATAGCCAAAACGACTAATAAATAGGGACGGAGGTAGTACTACACAATGAATATAATTAAATTCATAAACATATATATCATGGATCTACTTTTGTATGACATTTTAAAAGAGACCACTGATTTTAGATTAATGGGCTAGTAGATCTCAACAAAAGGAAGAATGTTGGTGCAAACAAAATTGGAAATAGACTATATACTTAAGAAAGTTATATGACATTTTGAAAAAGAACACTGATTTTAGATTAATGGGCTCGGGTTACGAGAAAAAAAAGAACAAGCCCACGTGCGATGCCATGCATCTAGGATTGTAGGCCGCCAGCTCTCACGCAACTCACGCAGGCGGCCTCTGTCGCGCGCTCAGACGCTGGCGCGACGTATCGCGTAATAGAAGTTACTGTACGCTCTGGGTGTCCAGCGGCTTCTCCTCCAGGGCCGAAGCATGCTGAGTTGCTTCGTTGGTGTGGGCCAACGAGGCAACGACGTCGTCCAGCAGCAGCAGGCAAGTCAAGAGAATCCAGCACTCCTGACTATGACCCAGCACACCCCTATGATTGTGAGCAATCAATCCCGCAGCCATTTTTTTTTTAAACGAAATCAATCCCGCAGTCATGATCCATGGACATCTTTAGTTCACTTGTCCATTGCTACTTGATCCAAGCACTCTCTGAAGCCTGCAATAACACGGCTGTCAGAACACTAAGGCTGCATCAAATATATTCAAGTGTATCTGTTTTTTGAGATAAAGAGTTCCAGCAAGTGCTCTACCTGTCCGTTGGGTGCATAATTGTTCAGTTCCCCCCCTCACCCCAAGTCCCCACCCCCACCCCCCACTTGGCTGATATTGTGCAGGGAAATTGTGACGTAGCAGTAGCACTAGTAGCAATACCTGAGAAATCTAGCAAAAAAAGCATGACCTTAGAAGTGCTTCAGCACAGGGGCCAAACCTTTAGTGAGAACACGGGGTGTATGGCAGCATCAGTCAGAGAAGAATGAAATATCACAGGCTGAATCTGGGTAAAGGACCATGCGATTATTGCAACTTTGCAAGCCATTCTCTGAAGTACTCGAGCATAGAACAAGAAGCAGTAGTAATAGCAGTGGCACTGATGACAACTAAATACTAGAACGCAATAGCAGATGAGCTGGGTTTAATCTAACAAAAATAAAAATGAATATAGGACTGCCAATTCTCTTAAGTACTAAACACAGGAATAAAGAAAAAAAAAGAAGTCATCTGATCAAATTGTAAAACATTCCCTACTACATGACTGCTAGAAAAAGAAGTACTTGGTTGGATCAGATAAAACAGTTATATCACTGACTACAGCCTGAAGATGAGCAACATTAGTTTCTCTCATTACAGTCACTAGACAGTTCATTCTACAGCTAAAAGTAGCCTACATCAATAGCAAGAACAACTCTCACCGATCTTTCAATTGAACAAGAATTCCAACACGGTAGTAGCACCAGTAAGGCAGAAACAATACCCGAGAAATCAGGCCAGACTGGTGTTAGCTAATCTACTGTTACCTTGTGTGAACACAGCAAGGAAAGACGGCGCCGAACGACCCCCTACTGTGATACTGTAGCCGTTGCAGGTGCAGGCACCGCACGGCTCACCTGCAGCACTGTAGCCATGCAGTGGCCGGCGCAGAGTTAGCCCTAACAGTGTTATCTAGTTACTGTTACAGCATGTGGGCTGTACTAGGACTAGATAGATAGAGTTGTATAAATAGACATACACGGCAACTCAATAATTAGAGTTCAGATTTGTCATCTCACAGACAGGGCTTCGGCCAACGTTGGTGTCTTGTATTATGCGTGCTTGCTCTGTTCTCCCTTCTTCCTCTAGCTCCAGTCATAGCGTGTGGGGACGGACAACACTTACTCGTGGTTGGCACGACTAGTGGGTGCTCGGCAAGATCGGCGGAGTGGTTTAATCGTCTGAGCCGGTGATCTTGTGGGCCAACAAGTGGTATCAGAGCCGTACAAGCGTCGTCACCAGACTAACCGCTGGCGATGACGGGCAATTCTGAGTTGGGCGACAGCAGTGGCACTGTTGTGGCTGTCCAGCCACAAAAGGATGTCGTTGTTCGCACGGTGCGGGAGGTCAGCGGGACCAGTTGGCCGACGCTGACTCGCACCAACTATGGAGAGTGGTCGGTGACCATGAAGGTCAAGCTCAGAGCCCGACGGCTCTAGAATGCTGTTGACAAAGGCACCGACAATGAGAAAGTTGACATGTCAGCACTGGAGGCTATCCTCGCTGCTGTACCGGCGGAGTACAGGGAGCCGTTGGGGACGAAGAACTCGACTAAGGAGGCATAGGAGGCTATTGCGGCGATGCGCGTCGGTTCCGACCGCGCAAAGAAGGCGACGGCCCAGCTTCTGAAGCAGGAGTACGCCCTCCTCAAGTTCAAGGATGGTGAAACGGTAGAGGACTTCTCCCTCCGCCTGCAGACGCTCATTAGCAAGCTGAAGAGCCACGACGCCACCATCGACGAAGAGGAGGCGGTCTCCAAGTACCTCCACTCCGTGCCGGCAAAATACATCCAGATCGCTCTTTCCATAGAGACGATGCTGGACTTGTCCACCCT
Organism: Miscanthus lutarioriparius; assembly: GCA_904845875.1. Classification (NCBI taxonomy): domain Eukaryota; kingdom Viridiplantae; phylum Streptophyta; class Magnoliopsida; order Poales; family Poaceae; genus Miscanthus; species Miscanthus lutarioriparius. The sequence goes on from CAJGYO010000008.1 coordinate 11,725,295, forward strand.
CACCATTGAGGATGTGATAGGCCATCTGCGGGCGGTGGATGAACGCCTGGAGCAGGCGACAGCAACGAAGGACAGTGGGAAACTCCTGTTGACGGAAGAGGAGTGGGCTGCTCGGAGGAACTCTGGGAAGGCAGCCTCCTCCAGTCGTGGTGGCAAGGGCAAGCACCGTAGCAGGGCTTCTTCGGAGAAGAAGCAAGTCGACCCCAATGCCTGTCGGTGTTGCGGGAAGATGGGTCATTGCGCACGGGAGTGCCCAAATGGCAAGCAGGAGAAGAAGGCTTAGGTTCACCTGGCGCAAGCCGATGATGAGGATGAAGCCACTATCCTAATGGCGACGTTCTGTGCACTGCACGACGTCGAGGCCGAGGAGAGGGAAGAGGCGACGACGATGGAAGGACCTAGGAAGGCCCTGAAGACCGTCAACCTCGATGAACCACGAGCCCAAGTTCACCTCGGGCATGTGGGCGCCGACCAGGAGCAGCGGTGGTATCTGGACTCTGATGCCAGCAACCACATGACGGGCTCCAAGGAATCCTTCTCCGAGCTCGACGGCGATGTTACCGGTATGGTGAAGTTTGATGACGGCTCAAGGGTGGCTATCCAAGGGCGCGGCACCATCATCTTTAGATGCCAGAACGGGAGCACCGCGCGCTAACAGATGTATACTACATCCCGCAGCTGCGTTCCAGCATCATCAGCATTGGTCTGCTAGATGAGCGCGGTAGCGAAGTACTGATCAAGGACGGCGTCCTTAGGATTAGGGACCGGGAGCAGTGACTTCTTGCCAAGGTGCAGAGGTCCCTGAACCGGTTGTACCTGCTCGACCTGAAGGTAGAGCAGCCGGTGTGCCTGGCGGCAAGACACTCTGAGGAACCGTGGATGTGGCATGTCCGGTTCGGACATCTCAGCTTTGACACGCTTGGTCGGCTGGGAAAGATGGTCCGAGGGCTGCCCCACATCAAGCACGGAGGCGAGCTATGTGACAGCTGCCTGGCCGGGATGCAGAGGAGGCTACCTTTCCCAAAGGCGGCCAAGTATCGCGTGGAGGAAGCTCTCGAGCTCGTTCACGGCGACCTCTGTGGGCCAATCACGCCTGCTACATGCGGTGGTCGGCGGTACTTCCTCCTGCTCGTGGACGATTGCAGTCGCTACATGTGGCTGCAACTCCTAACGAGCAAGGACGAAGCGGTAAGAAGTTCAAGACGCGCACGGAGGCCGAGAGCGGCAAGAAGCTCTGCGTGCTGAGGACTGATCGCGGTGGTGAATTCACTTCGATGGAGTTCGCTGCGTACTGTGCGGACCAGGGTGTGGGGCAACACAACACCGCGCCGTACTCGCCACAACAGAATGGCATGGTGGAGAGGCAGAACCAGACGGTGGTCGGTATGGCCCGATCCATGATGAAGGCCAAAGGCATGCCGACAAAGTTCTGGAGAGAGGTGGTGACCACGGCGGTATTCATCATCAACCGCGCTCTGACCAAGGCCTTGACGGGCAAGACGCCGTTCGAAGCTTGGTACGGGTGCAAGCCGAACGTGTTATTCCTCCGGACATTCGGTTGCATCGGCCATGTCAGGAAGACGAAAACGAACCTCATCAAGCTGGAGGACAGGAGCACACCGATGGTATTCCTGGGCTACGCAGAGGGTACCAAGGCATACCGGCTCTACGACCCACGTGAAGACAAAGTGCTTGTCTCACGCGACGTCGTGTTCGACGAGAAGGCGGCTTGGGACTAGAGCAGTCCGAACACGGGGGAAGCTGGCGGCTTCACCAGCACCTTTGTCATCGAGCACTTGGTCATCCACGGCGGTGGAGACGCTGGGGAACAGGCGCCGAGCACTCCGAGCGAAGGGCCGAGCACTCCGGCGGTAGAGTCGAGCACTCCTGGGGCAGTGCCGAGCATTTCGAGAGGGATGCCGAGCACTCCGGGAGGAGTGTCGTGCACTTCTAGAGGGATGTTGAGCACTCCAAGAGTGGTGCCGGGAGGTTCTGCAATGGTGGCGACCACTTCAGGACAGGTGCCGAGCACTCCTGTGGCAGAGCCAAGACGACTTGCAGTGGTGCCAACCACTCTAAGACTGAGGCTGGGCACTCCTATAGTGTGGCCGAACACTGCAGGAGTTATGACGAGCTGTCCAGAAGCAGTGCCGAGCACTTCAGGTGCTATGCAGGGCACTCCGGCAGAACAGGGAACTCCATCGACACCAATCGAGTTCGCCTCACCTCCAAGTGACATCACTGAGTTCGTTGACGCCTACCACGAAGGTGAGGAGATGCGGTTTCGTAGGCTGGACGACATCGTCGGCGGCACAGGTCCCTCAGGTCTGGCGGGCAGGCTGCTCAACGACGCAGAGCTGCTACTCGTCAGTGCAGAGAAACCACCCACGTTCACGCTAGCCGAGCGCGACGGAAACTGGCGATGAGCGATACTGGAGGAGATGAAGGCGATCGAGGAAAACGAGACTTGGCAGCTCGTCGATCCACCTCCAGGATGTCGTCCGATCAGCCTGAAGTGGGTGTACAAAGTCAAGCGGGACGAGCTCGACGCCATTGTCAAGCACAAGGCGCGCCTCGTCGCCCGAGGCTTTATTCAGCGCGAGGGCATCGACTTCGAGGAGGTCTTTGCGCCAGTGGCGCGCATGGAGTCGGTTCGTTTGCTACCTACCTTGGCAGCAGCAAAGGACCGCGCATCCATCACTTGGATGTTAAATCGGCCTTCCTCAACGGGGAACTGGCAGAAACGGTCTTCGTCAGGCAACCTCCAGGTTTCGTCGTCAAGGGACAGGAGCACAGGGTGCTCCGACTGCACAATGCGCTCTACGGGCTGCGGCAAGCCCCTCGAGCATGGAACGCCAAGTTTGACGCCACGCTGGGCGAGCTTTGGTTTCAACGGTGCGCAACTGAGCACGCGCTCTACACGCGACGATGGGGGAAGGAAGAGCTCGTGGTCGGCGTGTATGTGGACGACTTGATTGTCACCGGCGCGCGCACGGAGGACATCAACAGCTTCAAGCGCGAGATGGCAGCTTGTTTTTGAATGATCGATCTCGGCGCACTCTCCAACTACCTCGGCATCGAGGTGAGACAAGGGAAGGAGGAACTCACGCTCGGTTAGAGCGTATATGCCTCCAAGCTGTTGGAGAGGAGCGGCATGGTGGAGTGCAAGCCATGTGTGATTCCGATGGAGGAGCGGCTGAAGCTGAGGAAGGCCAGTATCACGGCGAAAGTGGATGCAACACTCTACCGGGGCATCGTCGGTGGTCTGCGCTATCTAGTCCACATGAGGCCGGACATTGCGTTCGCCGTGAGCTACGTCAGTCGCTTCATGGAGGATCCCAGAGAGGATCACTAGGCTGCGGTGAAGCGGCTACTACGCTACGTCAAAGGGACGATGGATCAAGGGATCATCTTTCCCAAAACCGACGGGAGTAGGCTGCAGCTCACTGCGTTCAGCGATACAGACATGGCGGGGGACATCGACGGACGACGGAGCACCTCTGGCGTGCTCGTCTTCCTCGGGTCGGCCCCAATTTCATGGCTGTCGCTGAAACAGAAGGTGGTGACGCTATCTACGTGCGAGGTAGAGTACGTAGTGGCAGCCACAGCGACGTGCCAAGTTGTGTGGCTACGCCGGCTGCTGGGCGAGCTGACCGGTGTGGAAGCTCACCCACCAGCACTGATGGTGGACAACCAGCCCGCCATCGCCCTCGTGAAGAATCCGGTTCTGCACGACCGGAGCAAACACATCGACGTAAAGTTCCACTTCCTCAGGGACTGTGTCGATGGGGGGCAGATTGTCATCGAGTTCGTCGAAACTGTTCGGCAACTCGCGGACATCCTCACCAAGCCGCTCGGACGACTTCGACTCACGGAGCTGAAGGAGATGATCGGCATGCAAGGGGTACAAGGGTTAGCAGTAGGATTAGGAGAAGATTGTTAGCTAATCTACTGTTACCTTGTATGAACACAGCAAGGCAAGGCGGCGTCGAAAGGCCCCCTGCTGTGATACTGTAGCCGCTGCAGGTGCAGGCGCCGCACGGCTCACCTGCAGCACTGTAGTCATGCAGTGGCCGGTGCAGAGTCAGCCCTGCCAGTGTTATCTAGTTACTGTTATAGCATGTGGACTGTACTAGGACTAGATAGATAGAGTTGTATAAATAGACATACACGGCAACTCAGTAATTAGAGTTCAGATTTGCCATCTCACAGACAGGGCTTCGGCCAACGCTGGTGTCTTGTATTGTGCGTGCTTGCTCTGTTCTCCCTTCTTCCTCTAGCTCCAGCCATAGCGTGTGGGGACGGACAACGCTTACTCATGGTCGGCACGACTAGTGGGTGCTCGGCAAGATCGGCCGAGTGGTTCACTCGCCTGAGCCGGTGATCCTGTGGGCCAACAACTGGCATGAGATGAATCTAGGGAAAGGACCATGACTCGAGTATACAACAAGTATTTTCAGTTAAAGCAGCAGCACAAATGACAACAAAGTAAAATGCAAAATGGCAAAAGCTGGATCTAACAGAAATAAGGATGAATCTGGTAAGGGCAATTCTATCAAGTACTTTGATACAAGAAAATGAAAAACTTCACTCACTGCACCTTATGAGCTTAAACACTCCCTGAACATGAAAATAATCATGTGCTTGGGTCCAGATGAAAAGTTTCATCTATAACTACAGCCTGAACATGGGCAGCATTAGTTTCTCTCATTACAGTCACCACTAACCAGAGCCTACATTATTATGTCAATAACAAGAACAACATTCGCTAATCACCCAGTTCCATCAGCATTGATGCCGTCAGCATTACATGTCCCTAGTGACTGTCACCACCAGAGGTCCACATTCTATTGTCTCGGCTATCTTGAGGCCCTTCACCTCCAGCATGGTTGACCTCTTCCACGGATCATTCACAGTGCAGTCTTGGGCAATGGCAAGCCCACAGCCCTACAGGCCATGCATCTGTTCCCGCCACACACTTGAGACTGGCAAACAAGGATCAAACAGCTCATTCTCCTTACCATGAGCCATCATCCATCACACCCAGCCAACAAGGTTTCCACCACCTTTCCCTTCCCCATCCTCTTGCCCTGAAGGTGACTATCCAGTGAGCAGCTCAAGCATGACAACACCGAAGCTGTAGACGCCACCTTTTGTAGAGGAAGTCATTGTCAGGCCATACTATGGAGGTATCTAGCCAAATGTACCAGCGATGTCAGTGCTGACATGAGATGAGTCTCGCACTGATTATCCTTGCAAGGCCAAAATCACAGACCCTTGGATCAAAGCTCTCATCCAATAGAATGTTACTGGACTTCATGTCACGGTGGATGATATGAGGCACGAAGCCATCATGCAGGAATGAAAGCCCACGGGCAGAACCAAGACAAATCTTCATGCAGTCTGGCCATCCAAGTGCTTCGATGGCATCAGCCCAGTTCCTAAGCCACATCTCAAGACTCCCATTCTCCATTACTCATATATCAGGAACCATTCATCACCACAAACACACTAGCCAAGTAGAGGAACAAGGTTAGGATATTTCACCGTTCCAATTGTTTCCATTTTGGATAGGAATTCACGATCACCTTGGAACTGATGGCCACCATGTCAGGAAGTGCTGCTCACCTGGCGGTGGACCGGTGACGGGAAATACTCCACCCGCTCGGCCTACAGGATACAGTTCAGAGGCTCGCTCACCTCATTCAGTACAGAGTTGATCTGGAGTGCGCATGTGGAGAACAAATGCAAGATTTTTGCCTGGATCTTAGTGCAAGATAAAATTCTAACGGCACAAAACCTACAGAGGAGAGGGTGGCCACACCATCAACAATGTGTGCTCTGCAATGGCCCTTTAGAGACCGGCCTCCACCTATGCCTATGTTGCCCCTTCGCGAAGGGGGTTTGGAATCATATCCTATCGTGGGAGAACTTCCCTCAGATCCAGCAGCAACCCCAGGTGCAACCCACCGATATCAGATCATGGTGGGAAGAGGTGACGGCGAAAGTGCCAAGATCAGAACGTAGGAGGCTCAACGGGGCAATAATCTACACCTTCTGGAACGTTTGGAAAGAAAGAAATAGGAGAATCTTCGACAACGAGATACATACAGTGCTGCAGGTGGCCTCAAAGATAAAGGAGGATATAGAGCAAAGGAAGAGAGCAATTGATTATGGGTAGCAGATGACCCCTCTCCGGTGGGCCGGGTGTTTTACACGCTGCAGCTTGGGGGGGAGGAGGAGGTTTCTTTTCCTTTCCTCGACTAACTTAGCTTGTACATAAACTATCTTTTTCCCACTTAATTGAAAGGCAGAGCTCCTACCATATTTTCAAAAAAAAAAAAAGTGCTGCTCTGTAGACAGTACCAAAGCCACCAACCATCATCACCTATAATGTGCACCTTACTGAAATTCTCAATGGCTTTCAGAATATCATCTGTAGTGACCCTCAGTGAATATTCAAATGTTACAAGATTAATACTCAATGGTTCCCGAAACTTCTTCCCTGGGGGCTGTTTGGAAGCCTAGTTTTAATCCTACAAAACAAGTGTAAAATATCTACCTGCATTATTTCCAACCTAGATTCAAAATAACTGTTTGGATGGATTATAAACAAATATTATTCGCACCTGGTTTGGCCCAGTCCGACCGGAAAATAAAAATCTGCTCTGGAGAAAAAACAAGAAAGGTCAGGCTCACTCTCTCATGAGTCACGACTCGCGAGCATCGATTCGCTCGATGGGACGACTCGAGGTCGAGGGGTGGCGGCACGGTGACCTCATCGGGAGATGGCAGGGAATGATAATTGGACTAGCTGGTGACCTTGATGTTGCCCTACGTGCTGCCACCACCAAGGTGCCACCCACAGCCGCCAAAGCCTCCCTCGTGCAGCAAACTCGCCGCCACCCGCACCCGCCGCTGAACAAGTGTGACGGACAAGGGGGCAGGCAAGCAGCTGCTTCATCAATTTGGTGTCATGCTTGCGGTCTTCGGCTACAGCTTGTGTTCCTTCATGTACATTGTTTTCTATTCTCTCGTTTCTACTCATCTTGTGTTCCTCCATATTGCTTCATCAGGCAAGCAGCCACTAGTGTCTTGTTGTGAATACCCAAACAAAATTTTACAGGCAACAGAAATTCCAGTGGTCGTGTTGTGCACTAGAAAATATCTGCAACTTGTTTACAGCTGTAAAATATTTCCAAGATGTCAAACAGGGCCCTAGAAGTTCATCACTTGAGGTTGGCTCTATGGTAGCCTTGGCCTTGCTGACAGGTACAGTACTCAAGGGTCTGCTTCTCAATAGCTTCCGTCCCAGATAAAACCATCAGAATAACTAAAACAATGATGACAGCGAGTATACTGACACAAATGATTGCTGGTTGCTGCTCTTAGAACTCGATCAGATGAATTAAGTTCCCTACGATCAAAACCATTTCCAGTGCAAAAGCCTTCTGCAGCACAACCCACAAAGCTGCACATGCCAATGTGACTACCAGAGAAGTCGGCAAATGAAAGGTCAAATATATTGCAGACACCACAAGGAGTGGGACCAGGGAAGTCATTCCTTTCGTGGTAGGTTCCCTGAAAAATGGTTACTGCTCCCATTGAATAATACCAGTGAGCTCAACGATTCTTTTTCATTAGGACAAGAGAATGGGATTTGTCCAGAGAGGCTGTTATTACTAACATCCAGATAGTAGGTTAAGTAATTGATGCAGAGTAAAGCCTTGGATACCGTCCCAGTAAGTGCATTACTGGATAAGTCTAGTTTTTCAGTTTTGGTAAGTATTTGCCCTATCTTAGCAGGAATAGAGCCACCTAAGTGATTATTAGAGAGAAAAAGGACTTGCAGTTGTACCAACAGTGCAGACCAACGAAGCATCAGGTCAACTAATGTGTTAAAAGAAAGATAGATGGCTGTAACATTTCAAAGTTCGCCAAAGCTTTGGTGGAATGGTGCCACTCAGCATATTTACTTGCAGGTTTAGGTCTGTAACCATGGCACAATTCTTGATCGCTCTTGGGATATGATTGGTCAATCTGTTCTATGAAAGATCAAGCAAAGCCATAATGCTGAATAAACTGAGTGTGATCTGCATTCCCAAATCCGACACAGATCTCAGCAGGTATAGCACTGGACAGCTGGTTAATAGACAAATTCAAGCTGTTGAAATATGTAAGTGAGATACGGCACGTGGGATGTGCCGATGTGGCCAGACAGATTGTTAGAGCTCAGATTCAGAGTTACAGGTTTCTGCAGCGGTAGAGCTCTAGACTCTAGTGGAATGTTCCCAAACAGCCTATTTCCCCATAGAGAGAGATTTGTCAGATTCCTTCAAGTGCTGATTGACTGTGGGATAGGCCCTTCTAGGTAGTTATCAATCCGTAGCCTCTGCAACCTGGAGAACCTACCGATGCTTTCAGGTATAGGGCCAGTTAGTTGATCGTTGAGTGTGATCTCTAGAATGTTGGTATGATCTCCACCAATTAGCCCAGAGGCTCTTGGATACGCGCCCTGATCGGGGGCGCCCAACCGCTCCATGGTTGGTGGGCCCCTATCGCACTGCACCATAAAAGGGAGGTGGGGTCGGGGCACAACTAACGAGGTTGACCTAAGCCGCCGTAACCTGCCTACAGAGAAACCCTAATCCGATCTAAAGAGAGCGTGCTGCCAGCGATGGGAAGCCGCCACCGACTTCACCTTCGCCTCTGCATCGCCACAACTGCGCCGGACTTCACCGCCTGCACTGCGTACCCGCTGCCATGGCGGCCACTTCCTCCTCTACCTCCTCTGCTAAGCCCGAAAGGTATGGCCCTCTACTCCTTTTCTCTCTCTCTCCAAGTCTTCTCAGTTTTCTCATGGCTTATACACTTGTAATAATGAAGTAAACCCACAAGGTCTACTCCCAGTTGTTCCTAAGAATCTATCAATGGTACCAGAGCTAGGTTTTCTAGGGTGTAGATCTAAGTCTTGGGGTAGAAAAGAAGAACGAATTTAGAACGCGATGAACATGTTTTCAAATTCCCCAAATCCTAACCCTAACCCTAGATCAGAGACGGCGGGATTTTACCTTGCCATCACCGCCGGCTTTCGGCCGCAGGATAGAAACCACGACGGCTCGTCGAATCTGGACCGACGACCGCCGGTAGCAAGAATGAACCCTAACCCCATATCACAGAAACAGAAGTAGCCCTAACCCTAATCCGATGAATAATGGACGGAGGGGACAGGGGCCTACCTGGGGCTCACCTGTCACCATCACCACCGCCGACATCGCGCGGGAAGCAGCTCCCGGGCCACCGTCCAGGGAGGCCACGCCACCATGGAGCATCTGCCTCAGGCTTGGGGGTCAAGGGCAACGTCACAAGGCCGCTCGACGGCGGCGCGCTCAGCCTTAGGCGAGCGCGCTCGCCGACGAGGGGCCCCACGGCGGCGCCACCACCTTTTTTTTCTCTGACAGCCATGGGCGGCCGCCGCCGGGTTTTCGTCTCGGCACTGAGAGAGAAGGGGAGGGAGGAAATGAGGTTTAGAGTTTTTTGGGTTGACCGGCAAGGAGGCCCGTAGCGGTGCCATCTTCCTCCTCTGGACAACCGGGCGGCCGCCGCTCGGCGTGACCGCCGCTCAGCGAGAGAGGGTCGAAGGGGAGAAGACGGAAATGAAATTAGGTTTTGGGGGAGGCCGGCCGGGATGGGGCGACTTTGATCCCCCGATCGCTGCGCACAGCCGTTGGATCAAGACGGACGACGGGGATTGCACGGGCCGAATTCAGCCTAGGCGGGCGAGGGGAATCCCGGCCCAGGCCCAGGTTGCGGCCTAGGCACGGGGAGGCACCGCGAGCGCGTGCACAAGCGCAGCTGGGCCGCGCGCGAGCGCTTGAAGGGTCGGGCCAAAGGAACAGTAATGATTATAAATTTGTTTATTTATTTTCAGAAGCGAATATTGATGAATTTTGATTAGTTTTTCATCTCTATTCAATTTTAAACCAACGGGATAAATTGTTCAGAGAGTAGATGAGTACAATGAGATGCTTCTGAAAAGTAGATAAATAATTTATCAAGTTTCCGCTGCAAAGTTTAATGTTGATTATCTTCTAATTAAATTTGAACCAACGGGAGAATTTGATTTGAAGAGCAGTTATATTTAGTAAATTATGATCATGTTTATCCTCTAATTAAATTGGAACCAACGAAAAAATTTAATTAGAGGAGTAGTCCGTTTTTTATTTAAGTCAGATTATGGTATTGTCATTTTCTGACCAATGTTGATGATGACAATATTATAATAAGTTCAAGTTTGAGGTTTAAATCTCTGATAAATTTCACACCAACATGGTCAATTTTTTAGAGAGTAGATAAGGACCAAGAAATGCTCCTGAACTAATAGAATGCATTTTATTAACATGTTTCCGCTGCAATAAAGTTGATTATCTTCCAATTAAATTTGAACAAACGAGAATTTAATTTTAAAGAGTAGTTATATGGATTTCAAGTTAATTTCTGAGTTTTATGCATTAATTCTATTTTCTGTCCAACGGTGATTTAGAATTGATGCAGAAGCACCTTGTTTATTTAACCGACGAGATCACTCGGTTGCATGCCAACGAGCTGTAATACTGGGGTATGTGAATGAAAAGGCTTGAGTCAAGCCAGTTCAAGACAATTTTTTGCTAGTTTACTAATTTTGTGATTAAATTGGAACCAACGGAAAGATTTAATTAGAAAAAGAAGTATAAGTGAATGTTTTAGTCATCATGACTAAGTTTTAGTATAGATCTATCCCGCATGGGGAGAAGTTTTGACATGGTACTTATGCTGGTCAATCCTGCATGGCGGGAGAAATTTTGTGATGATTCACATGTTTTGTATCCCGCATAGCGAGAGAAGTTTGGGTAGCTCTAATGTTGTCCTAGTATTGGCCTTGGCACAATAGAAATGCATCGTCATGGTCAATATTAACCAAAAGATAAGAAAAGATGCAAGTGTGACTTGCAAAAAGCACTGCTAATGAAAGACCTTGTTGAGTTCTCGAAGTGAAATAAGGAAAGTGTACTCCTATACGAATCAAGAAATAACTTTGTTTATATGACACAATCATGTGAATGAAGTAAGTTATAAGTGTCTTCTCGTTTATAGGCTTTCTGAATAGTTATAGAAATTATGGCAGTAAAGTTCATGCCATATTTCAAGGGAAAGAATATTAAGATCAATTAAGAAAAATACTCTTCATTAAGAGTGAGATAAAGATCAATTAAGAAAGATACTCTTTTATTAAGAGTGAGATAAATACCGTTGGAGGAGTACAATGGTTACAACAATGATACCCCTAAGCAGAGAAGTAGCTAAATTCCTGGACCTTTTAAAGTTTTGACAGGAAAATAGCGTAGTCAGTCTTAAAGATGATAAGGTGGTGCTTAAAGCGCCATATGAGGTTTTAACGGCTTAAACCCAAAATAAGAAATTTAAAGATACACTATCTTTAGAAAAGATGAGAAGATCTGAGGGAGCATGGTATGTAGATGTATGTAGAGACCTAAGATTTGAAGAGAAACGGGACTGCGTGCCTACTTCAGTGATTTAAAACAACTAATTTCTCAATACCTGTTGATGTTGTATGACTTATACAACACCTATTGTTGACTTTTCGAAGAAGATGAATAATGTAAATAAGGATCTTGTAATACAGGAGCCTGTAGAATCAATTGCCTCTTGGCAATGAAGAGCAACAATAGCCCCATATGAAAGTGCCAGTAGATGAGGCCCCAGAAGGTCTCAAAGAATTAGTAAACCAGTTTTCCAATGAATATGAAGTCTATGTTAGTAAAGAAATTCAAATGGAGGGTGATCCCACCTCATTTGAAGCAGCCATGAAAAACGTTTACTCGTTTAAATGGCAAGACGCTATAAAGTTGAAATGAATTCGATGAGTACCAACGATGTTTGTGACTTAGAAGTAATTTTTAATGGAGCCAAAACAGTAGGCTGTTAATGGATCTACAAGACAAAATGTGACTCCAAAGGAAATGTAGAAAGATATAAAGCACGACTTGTGCCAATATGCTTTAAGCAAAGAGAATGAATAGATTACAATGAGAGTTTTCTCTCCAGTCTTATGTAAGGATTCTTTTAGAATCATAATGGTGTTAATGGCACATTATCATTTAGAGTTACATCAGATGGATGTAAAGACGGTATTCCTCAACCGGGATTTATATGAAAAATAATTATATGGCACAACCCAAAAGGTTTTGTCGTGGAAGAAAAGAACATATCTGATGCTGCCTGTAGAAATCCATTTATGGGTTAAAAGTAAGTCTCTAGACAGTAGTATTTGAAGTTGATGAAATGATAAGAAAGTTTGAGTTTTAAAGAAAATGAGAAGGACAGTAGCGTTTATGCGAAGTTCAAGAATGAAAGATTCATTTTCCACATCCTGTGAATAGATGACATTCTACTCACTAGTAGTGATATTAATCTATCATTGGAGAAGAAGTTTTGTCCTCAAGTTTCAATGTGAATGATCTTGGTGAAGCGTCATTGGTTCTAGGAATTGAAATTCACCGAGATAGATAAAAATGTGGTATTAGGACTATCGTAAAGGCATACTTAGAAAAGATTCTAAAGAAATAAAGTATGCATGCGAGTAAACCACGTCTGCTCCTATAGTCAAGGGTAATAGATTTGGGAACTTTAAGTGTTCTAGGAACCGATATGAGATCGATCAAAAGAATATGGTTTCATTTGCTTCAGCTGTTGGAAGCTTGATATGTGTACAAGTACAAGTAAAAACTTACCCTGACGTAGTTTATGTATCCGGGATATTTTGGCAGAAGTCCAGTTCAGATATAAATCACCGGAATTGAATTGAGAATGTCTTACAATTTTGTAAAGTATCATAGGCCTCATGCTGAGTAAGAAAGAATAAGTACTCTCAAATAGTTGAGGGTGCAAAAAGTTAAGTCCTGGCGAGATGTGTAGTGAAATCCACAACAGTTGCTAACACTCGCAGTTTGAGCATTATTGTGGAAAAGCTCCAAAAAAAACAGTTGTGGTGTCATCAGTGATGCATACCATAGTATAGCTTGTCATGAGGCTTAAGGAACAGTCAAAAGGAGGTTAAGGGAATTTGTACCCGGATTTAACGATGGTAGACAACAGCAATAAACATTTAAAGTAAGTTAACTCCTAAGACAACAAGTCAAGTGTGCTGTCAAACACATTGACACTAAGGTATAGGTTGTAAAGGAGAAAATCCAGAATCATTTTGAAAGCATTGAGCACATAAGTACCGAGTAAGTACTTGCGGATCTGCTTACCAAAGGCTAACCACCTAGTGCGTTCAGAGAACACACAGTCGACATGTGTTTATGGAAAAGCCTATGATTTCTGGATACTAAGGACCTAGTTGAGTATCTGTTTCAAATCAGAGAGGTGCGTTGTAGCTGTTTAATCTAATGGCAACAGACCGTGACGATGAGGCACGCTCTATGCACTGATCTGTGGTGGAATGAGAATAAGATAAGATAAGTAAGTTAAGTTTAAGGAATAAGGTGACATCAAGGGGGAGAATGTTGGTTTGATCTACACCAATTGGCCCAACGGCCAATTAGGCCCTTGGATCTACGCCTTGATCGGAGGCGTCCAACCACTCCATGGTTTGTGGGCCCCCGTCGCACAGTACCATAAAAGGGAGGTGGGGGCCGGGGCATAACTAACGAGGTTGACCTGAGCCGCCGTAACCCGTCTACAGAGAAACCCTAACCCGATCTAAAGAGAACGTGCTGCCAGCGATGGGAAGCCCCGACTTCACCATCGCCTCTGCATCGCCACTACTGCGCCGAACTTCACCGCCCGCACTGCGTACCCGCTACCATGGCGGCCACTTCATCCTCTACCTCCTCTGCTAAGCCCGAAAGGTATGGCCCTCTACTCCTTTTCTCTCTCTCCAAGTCTTCTCAGTTTTCTCATGGCTTATACATTTGTAATAGTGAAGTAAACCCACAAGATCTACTCCTAGTTATTCCTAAAAATCTATCACAGAATAGTTGATGATTCCCACAATTTCTGTGGCAGCTTTCCAGTGAAGTTGTTTTGGGACAATTCCACTGTTACTAGTGGTAGCTCAGACAAGTAATGTGCTACTCACCATGAAGATGGTCTCCTTCCAGGTTAAGTTCCGTAAGGTTCTTGCACCCTTGAAATGCCTCCATGATATTTTCCAGTCAGATTGTTGTTGTGCAGTATGAGTGCTTCAGCGATTTGACCTGACAAATCCCAACAGGAATAGAACCAGATAGCTTGTTGGTTTCTGCAGAAAAAATAACTAGATGCTGCAATGGCAGTACTGGGAGGGGTCCATAAAACCTGTTCTGCACCAGATACATGGAACGAAGAATCACCCAATTCTGGATCCACTCTGGAATGTGACCAGATCGATTGTTGCCTCCGCATTTAATGTGGCAATGGGTTCTATACCTGCGAGTTCTTCAGGTATAGAGCCAGGAAAGGAGTTAGCAGACAAATCAACAAACACTTCTTGCACTTACCAAGTTCTCTCAGAATATTCCCAGTGAGCCCAGAGCCCTTGTGTATTGACTGTGAAATCCAGGGAGCTCAAGCTCTTCCAGCAGGATGTTTACTGATTTCTTCGGGAATGCTTCCCTTGAAACCATTATGTCCCAATATTAACAATTGAACATTCTGTAGCTGACCAATCTCCCTAGGTAGTGGCCCCACCAAAGCATTTGAAGTGAGATCAACTGTATCTAGGTTTGCCATTGCAATTATTCCTGGAAATATTGAGCCACAGATATTACTCCGGCTTGTATGAAGGTGCAAGAGCCGAGACAGATTACCCAGAGCTGCTGGCATTAACCCATTGAGTGCGTTCATGTGAAGGTCCAGGAACTCCAGATTCTGTAGACTGCCCAGCTCTGGAGGAAGGGCACCGGAGACGGAATTCATGGATACAGAGAGCTTGTTGAGGTACTTAAGCTGTGCAATAGCAGGGCTCAATTGATGTCGTCAACCACCTTCAAACTAGGTATGAATTTCTTTAGCCAGTTCACCTGTCCCATTGCCTCATAACACGCTACAAACCGTCATACATTGTGGACGATGTAGTGACGGTTTGCTTTGAGCTTTTCCATGAAATAGCTCTCCCTGCGAGAGTGAATACATATCCAGATGTGGATTTTCTATCATCTCCCGCATAATCAGAATCTGAATATCCCACTATATGGAGTGAATCAGATCTTCTATACGTCATCATGAGGCCTTTTGTTCCTTACAAATAATACAAGACTTTCTTTACTAATTTCCAGTGTTCTGTTTCATGATTGCTCTGGAAACTACCAAGTAACCCGGTAACAAATGCCAAGTCAGGGTACGTCCATACTTGAGCATATTGCAAGCTTCCGACAACTGAAGCATATGAAATCACTTTCATTTGATCGATCTCATATTGGTTCCTGGGGCATTTAAAATCCCCATATCTGTCGCTCTTGACTATAGGAACAGGTGAGGGACTATATTTGTGCATACATAATTTCTTTAAGATCTTTTCTATGTATGCCTTTTGTGACAGTCCTAATACCCCTTTACTTCTATCTCGGTGAATCTCGATCCCTAGAACGAACGAAGCTTCACCAAGATCTTTCATATCAAATTTTGAGGATAAAAACTTCTTTGTCTCCAGTAGTAGACTGATATCACTACTAGCAAGTAAGATATCATCTACATACAGGACAAGGAAGATAAACTTTCCATTCTCAAACTTTGTATAGACACAATTGTCCTCTACATTCTCTTTAAACTCAAAATTCCTTATTGTCTGGTCAAACTTCAAGTACCACTGTCTTGAAGCTTGTTTTAATCCATAAATAGATTTCTTTAGGCGACATCACATTTGTTTTTTTCCTTCCATGACAAACCTTTCGGTTGTGCCATGTAAACATTTCCCTCCAAGTCTCCGTTGAGAAATGTCGTCTTTACATCCATCTGATGTAATTCTAAATCGTAATGTGTCACTAATGCCATTATGATTCTGAAGGAATCCTTACATGAGACTAGAGAAAAGGTCGCATTGTAATCAATCCCTTCTCTTTGCGTAAAGCCTTTTGCCATAAGTCGGACTTTATATCTCTCTATATTCCCTTGAGAGTCAAGTTTTATTTTATAGACCCATTTACAGCCTACTGTTTTGACTCCTTTAGAAATTATTTCTAAGTCCCAAACTTTATTGGCATTTATTGATTTCATTTCATCTTCCATGGCCTCAAGCCACTTTGATGAATGATCACTTCTCATGGCTTCTTCAAATGAGGTGGGATCATCCTCCATTTGAAATTCCTTAGTGTTGTACACTTCATAGTCAGCAGGAATAATTGATTTTCTAACTCTTTGAGACCTTCTAGGGGCCTCCATATTTGGCACATCTTCTATTTGAGGCTGTTTTTTGCTCCCCCTCATGTGTGGCAATAGGTTCTACAGGATCCTAAAGAACAGGTTCCTTATGGTCATTCATTGTTGCCACAGGCAGAAAAACAACAGGTGCTGATACCACAGTATCTTGAACTATCGGTGCAGCGACAGTAGGTAGTGAGAAAATTGGCACATGAATCATTGGAGTGAGCGCATACACCCGCTTCTCTTTAAGGTCAATTTCTCGAGCTACCATGCTCCCCTCATCAATTCATCTTCTAGGAAGACAGCGTGTCTCGTTTCCACAAACTTTGTATGTCTCTCTGGACAATAAAAATAAAAACCTTTTAACTTTTTTGGGTAGCCTATAAAATGGCAACTTGCTGTTTTGGGATCTAGCTTCTCAATGTTTGGGTTAAATCCTTTAGCCTCAGCAGGGCTCCCCCACACACGTAAGTGTTTAGTGAGGGTATTCTTCTTGTCCACAACTCATACGGTATTTTGGGCACCGACTTACTTGGTACTCTATTGATAATATGAATGGCAGTTTTTAACGCCTCCATCCACAGGCTCATCTGTAAGGTGGAGTAACTTATCATACTGCGCACCATATCTATCAGAGTACAATTGCGTCTTTCAGCTACTCCATTCTGCTGAGGTTCGCCCAGTGTAGAATACTGGGCTACTATGCCATTCTTCTGGGGTATGCCGACCGTAGTACTCCCCCACAGTCAGACCTGACTATCTTAATCTTTAATATCTTAAATTTATCTAATGATTCTGTTCTTTCTTTGATTGGATAAATATAGCTATAATAGGAGTAATCATCTGTGAATGTTATGAATGAATCATAACCATCCACACTCTTTATAGGAGACTGGCCATAGATGTCTGTGTGAATAATCTATAAAATTACTACGCTTTATTTGGCATCTTTCTTAATTTTCTTTACATACTTTACTTTAATGCATTATATGCATTGTTCTAAATCTAATAGCTCTAATGGAGGAAGAATATATTATTCTTAACTAGTCTTTCTATTATCTTCCTCGAAATATGGCCTAAACGACAGTGCCATAATTTCGACGATGCATCGTGAGATCTCTTATGCCACAATTTCCAAATTAACACTCTGTCACCAGCTGCTTTATCAGCTAGGTAGCATGTCTTTGAAGACCCAGTGAACTGACTCTTTATTCTATCGAGGTACTTGGTGACCGTGTCACACTCTGGGATTGAGTCCACAATTACAGGCTCAATCGTGTTCTTTATCACAACCAAACATTTCTTGTTGGCAGTGACTCACTTCCTATGCTCAGGGTCATATGACATCTTTTGGGATTCAAAATCCCTTTATTTAGTTGCACAAGCAGCATCAGCCTCGTTTGTCTTCCTCACCAGTGCCACATGATCAGTGGGACACGATGAGGTGACTACCCAGTCCACCTCAGCCAAGATAAAAATCAGGTCAAACCTTTTTTTAACATAAAAATAACACCATTTGCATGTCTTGATTTTAATGTTGGTCAAAAACAAAATATGCATCTGTTCTTATACACTAATTCTACATCACCGTTGGGCAGAAATAGAATTAATGTATAAAATCATTAAAATTTCTAACTGTTCTTATACACTAATTCTATATCATCATTGGGCAGAAATATAATTAATGCATAAAATCATTAAAATTACGATATTGTTATTAACAGCGTTGATCAGAAAATAACAACATCATAATCATGTCAAAATCTCTTTTTCTCCAATTAAATATCACATTGGTTCAAAATAACTGGAGAATCAATAATTTCTTTAGCAGCGGAAAAACTCTGTTTTTCTCCAATTAAATATCACGTTAGTTCAAAATAACTAGAGAATCAACTATTTCTTTAGCAGCGGAAAAATAATTCAATTTAATGAATTTTGCCCACAGAACAAATCTCTTTTCTATTTTCTTTAAGCCATTTATTTATTTTCCAAGAAATAAATATTTGCTGAAAAAAGAAAAAAAATAAAAAACTGATTCATTTCGTACTGTTCATTCGGCCCAGCAACCAAAACTGCTCGGCCCGTTTCCTTTGCGCGACGCCCGGCCGCAACCTGGGCCTGGGCCGGCAAAGCCGCCCGGCCGCGCGCGCCCGCCTAGGCCGCGAGTTGGCCCGTTCTTCCATCGCCGTCAAATCTCATCCGATGGTCGTTCGATCGTTTCGACCGAACAAAAGCCTTCTCCGGCCGCGGTCCCCAAACCCTAGAGGCCATTCGGCTCTTTCCTATCTCTCTCTTCGCCGCTCTCTCTTCTCTCCTCACCACAGCGAGGCGAGCGGCGACCGAGCGGACGCAGCGAGCGAGCGGGCAGCCATGGCGTCGTCGCCGGCCCCTCACCAACGTCTTGGCGCTCTCGATGGTCGAAAGGCCTTGCCGCCGGCGACTTTGGCCGCTGGGCGCCTTTGGTCGAGAGCCCGAAGCAAAGATGACCCGGCTCGCCCTCTTTCTCCCCTTGACGCCGATGAGGCAATAGCTGCTGGCAATGTGAGGTAGGCCACCCCTTCCCCTTCTTTCCCTTCTTCTCTTTTGGAATTAACCCGATTTGGGGATGGCGTCAAAAATTAGGGTTAGAGTTTTGGGATTTGCACTGTTCTTCTTCCCCAATGGGACTCTATGGATTTTAGGGTTCGGCATCGCGTGCCAAGCCCTCCTTGTCTTCTTTCTTTCACCCAGTTAGGGTTTGGGTTACGTTAGGGTTCGGTTGAACCCGATTCTATTTTTCTTTCGATTTAAATTCAAGATCTTCGAGATAAGCCCCTTCCCTCTTTGCTTTCTTCTCTTTTGGATCTGCTTTCTTGATTTTTTTTCTTGGATTCAATCGATTGGGGATTAGGGTTAGGGTTCACTGTTGTTCTTCCCTAAGACTGATTCACGGGTTAGGGTTTGGCTTTGAGATCCTTTCCAAAAACCGACACCATTTCTCTTCTCTGTGTTTCACTCGATTAGGGTTAGGGTTAGGATAACCCTCTTTCTTCTCAGATCCAAACGTGGTCATTTCTTTTCTTTCCATGCGCCGGCGAAGACGTCGGTGCGGCAACTTTCCCCGGTCGGTGGCGGTGGTGACTGGGAGTTGGGTGACATCCGCCACCCCCGGTCCCTTTTATGTTTTCTTTTACCCGGTTAGGGTTAGGGTTTCAATCCAAAATGGATTGAACCCTTGTTCTCTTTGATTTCTTTCAATGCTCTACCACATACTTTGACCTTGGCTCTGATACCATTGTTAGACACAACAACGCCTCTAAACCGTAGATCAGAGGTAGGCTTTTCTCTTAGATGTGAAAACAGTTGATGTACCTTGGTCTAGGTCACCATTCGGTCCATGGCACCACAGCAGCTTGGACGACGGTGACACGGTAGCTCAGTGTAGTGGTTCCAGCGTGGTGGAGTTGAGGTCCAGTGGCGACGGCGAAGTCGGTGGGGCTTCCCGTCGCTGGCAGCACTTACTGTAGATCGGATCAGACCAACCTCGTAGTTAGAGCCGTGATCCTCACCTCTCTTTTATATGTGCTGTGCGACAGGAGCCCACCAACCATATTAGGGTTGGGCGCCCCCGATCAGGGCGCAGAGACACGGGCCCAATAGGCCTTTGGTGGAGATCAACTAAGAGGAGGATCATGCTTTACCTGGCTGGGGTCGTGGGCACTACACGATGCCGGTCGCGGAGGCGGTGGCCGCGGCACGCCGGCGGGGAGTGGCGCGTGCACGCGGGAAGAGTGAGCGGCGAGACTCCGAGATGGGGAGAGCTCACGCACGAACTGGTGGTGCTGTTGACCTGTTGGGTGCGTGCGCGAGGGGCGAGTGCCGAGTGGCGCCGTGGCGGCGATGGAATCATAGAAGGGAGGCGTTGTTGGACTGTTGTGAATGAAGCCAGGACTATTCCTAGTCCGATGCTTGGCTTCTGGGAATCTCGGTTGCTTTTTCTTTTTCTTTTTTTATCATCAGTGGGTGCCTTCGGATGTTGGTCGCTGTCATCTACTAGTACTACTCACCTCCTAGTCTTTCGTTCTCCCGGCAATGGCCCCATTCGTTTGTCTGAAAAAAAGAAGCCAAAACACTGTAGTGACTGGTTGTGTGAGAGAAAATACTGTAGCGGTTGGTTGATGAATAATATCATGTGAGGAAGAACTAGCCGGCTGGTCTAAAAACCAGACCAGCGAACTAGCCCAATGTATGTTCATTTTCTATGCTGGTCCTGCCGATTATATGTCTTTGTCAAACTGCTATTCGCAGTTATTTCATGATGCGTGACACACGCGGTACAAGGGAGCGATTAAACTATGTACATGATTTATATATTGAGCGTGTTTAGTTGATTGAAGTTTGAAATTTGGGCTACTGTAGCACTTTTGTTTTTATTTGTCAATTAGTGTTTAATCATGGACTAATTATGCTCAAAACGTTCATCTCACAATTTTCAACCAAACTGTGTAATTAGTTTTTTTTTGTCTACATTTAATGCTTCATACACGTATCGCAAGATTCGATGTGATGAGTACTGTAGCATTTTTTTTAGAATTTGAATGGGAACTGAACACGGGCATTGTTAAGTTTCACAAACAGCTTCGTGGGTAAAACTGAGATGGGTAAACTCAGAAGAGATAGAGGTGGGACTTGAGTGGCAGATTGGTGTAACTTTTTATAGCCAGAAGGGCAGTGGGTACCTAGAACCGTGGGCATGAAGGGAGGGAGCGGAGAGAAACTGCTATTTTTTTTTAGCTTCATTCCACCTGAAACCTATAGGAGCAGATTTTTAGAAGTTTTCCTTGAGGTTGTTTGGTAAAAAACCCCGTTTGACACAAAATAGCTTCAAACAACCTGTGAAACTGGAGAAGTTGAGCCAAATATGACCTTAGTATAATCAACTTCAAGTTTTCATAGATCATGTTTGTTTCTGCTTATAATTAATTCATTTATAATCACCATATCTTGAGAATTTTTTAATTTCGATTGTACTAGTCGAAAGTTCTGAAGTAATGGTTAGAAGAATGAAATATAATTAAAATTGTTGATGGAATTTTGTTTTTTTCACCAAAAATCTAATTATAAGCAGGAACAAACGAGATCATATTTGTGTATGTGCATTCTGAAAGTAAGCAAAGGGTAAACTAATGAGACGAACAATGCAAATAAATTGTTATATGGTAATTGCAAACACATATTTCGTTTTTTAATTCTAGCCAAATAAATTGTATTTATCTGAACAACTAGACATTAAATAGAAAACAAACAAAAGAAAATTATTTGTTGTGGCTCCTTATCTATTTTTCCCTTACTGTTGTAGGGTGGAAGAATTGTCGAGCACATGCATTTTGCTCACACTACATATCTTTAGTGAAAACTGTTACTAACATCGAAAAACATTTTGATGTTAATTAGAAAAATATTCGATGCAGACCACATCTTCAATGGAATCATGAAAACCATTTAGAAAATATATCAAGGAGTTTAGTTTTTTTTTAAAAGATGCACACCCATACTGCAGCTACGGATGTACATTGCCACAATATTCAAGATTCAAACTCGTTTTGTAAATGTTCATACGAAAATAACTAAATCTATATGCATATGTACTAGAAGACAAATTTTCATCTAGACTTTGTTATTCTCGAATGATTTTTTTAATCTTACCATATGATTAAAAGTTTCCTAATCATCCATGCCATATCTATGCTTGAGTCGCTTCGCAACCAAGTGTGCTTATATCTATCTATAGACTCTTTAATAGACTATACTAGAGCCATGCATCTACGAGTATTTAGCATTCATACTTTTCTTCTAGTTTTAATCACTTACGTTTTTTTAAGTTGTTTTTAATCACTTATACTTAAAGTTAAAGCTTCGTCTAGATTATTTGGCTCATCAGTCACCGTTTCATCTTTTATCTCCCCTGACAAAGCTGCCGCAGAAGATCCCGGAGCACCAGGGCCGCGCGGCCCCGCGGGGTATCGAGCGTGCGCGTCGTGAGGCCGTGTGGGGCCGAGGGGGCCGGGCTGGCCCCGCGAGAGTTCGGCTGAGTCCTGCTCCTCGAGCCATTTGTGCCGTCTTGTCTGTTCCAAAAAAAAAAGTGTCGGCGTGTACAGAGGTCACAGCCTCACAGGGCTGACCCGTCTGACATTTTTACTTGGCTCGGTCTCAGCTAGGGATGAAAACGGATCGGATACGAACAGATATCACTTATATTATATTTGTTTTCATATTTCTGTTCGAATTCGGATTCGGACACGGATAGCGTTCGGATACATATACGAATACGGATTGACTCGGTTACGGATACGAATAATGAGTATCGAATACGGTATGAATCGGATTCGGAGAAGGTCGGATACAAATATCTATTCGGATATTGAGTAAAAGCATCATATATATATATATCATACGTGCGCAAACCATTACACCACCCTATGAGTCCATAATCCATCTAGATTAAGCCGAAAGACTAAAGAGTAAAGCAACAAATAAGATAAAGATACAGATACATCATACATCAAACATCATATAAGCACCAATCTTCGCGGCATGAGTAGAAATAGCCAAGCACATTGCTTCATGGGTCTCATGGAGTCATGGTCATGGATTCAAGATCTACAATCCTTATATAGGCCATTTTTTTTATTTTGAGAAAGTTTCAACAAAATGTAGTTCAAATTTCACAAGTGTGTGACATAGTTTTAGAAAGTCTGTATGAGATTTAAGAATTTGTGACTAGTGTTTGATAAAACTTTCTCAAATGGGAAAATGAGCTATGTAACAATTGTATATCTTGCTGAGATGATCAAACTTGGTATTCAGAGTTTTTTCATCTGAGGTCATTTAGTGTCTCATTTGAGCAAGTTTGACCAAGTCAAATTTGGTCAAATGAAAAAACAACACTTTGACTCTAGTATTATGAACTCTAAATGACTTCAAATTGAAAAGTTTTGAATACCAAGTTTGTTCAACTCATCAAGATTTACAATTCTTGTTTTGGTCAACTTTCCATTTGAGATAGTTTGGACGGTTTAAATTTATGATTTTTAAATTTCGATGCTTACAAACTAGTTTTCGGAACCCTAGATTGTCTCAAATTGAAAAGTTTTGAATACCAAGTTTGTTCAGCTCATCAAGATCTACAATCCTTATATAGGTTATTTTTTCATTTGAGAAAGTTTGAACAAAATGTAGTTCAAATTTCACAAGTGTGTGACATAGTTTCAGAAAGTCTATATGAGATTCAAGAATTTGTGACTAGTGTTTGATAAAACTTTCTCAAATGGGAAAATGAGCTATGTAACAATTGTATATCTTGCTGAGATGATCAAACTTGGTATTCAGAGTTTTTTCATCTGAGGTCATTTAGTGTCTCATTTGAGCAAGTTTGACCAAGTCAAATTTGGTCAAATGAAAAAACAACACTTCGACTCTAGTATTATGAACTCTAAATGACTTCAAATTGAAAAGTTTTGAATACCAAGTTTGTTCAACTCATCAAGATCTACAATTTTTGTTTTGGTCAACTTTCCATTTGAGATAGTTTGGACGGTTTAAATTTGTGATTTTTAAATTTCGACGTTTACAAACTAGTTTTCGGAACCCTAGATTGTCTCAAATTGAAAAGTTTTGAATATCAAATTTGTTCATCTCATCAAGATATACAATCCTTATATAGGCCATTTTTTCATTTGAGAAAGTTTGAACAAAATATAGTTCAAATTTCACAAGTGTGTGACATAGTTTCAGAAAGTCTATATGAGATTTAAGAATTTATGACTACTGTTTGATAAAACTTTCTCAAATGGGAAAATGAGCTATGTAACAATTGTAGATCTTGCTGAGATGATCAAACTTGGTATTCAGAGTTTTTTCATCTGAGGTCATTTAGTGTCTCATTTGAGCAAGTTTGACCAAGTCAAATTTGGTCAAATGAAAAAACAACACTTTGACTCTAGTATTATGAACTCTAAATGACTTCAAATTGAAAAGTTTTGAATACCAAGTTTGTTCAACTCATCAAGATCTACAATTGTTGTTTTGGTCAACTTTCCATTTGAGATAGTTTGGATGGTTCAAATTTGTGATTTTTAAATTTTGAATAAATATCCGGATAATATCCGTTTTTAAATATCCGGATATATCCGATACTTATCCGGATTATCCGATATCCGCCGGATATCGATGATATTACATCCGTATTTGATATCCGTCTAAGATATCCGTTTTAGTATCCGTATCCGAAAAAAAAACCGGATATCCGAGTAACTATCCAGATAAGTGTTCATATTTGTTCGGTCGAACGGACGGTCGAATAAATATCCGTACCGTTTTCATCCATAGTCTCAGCCAAGAGCAAACCACACCACACCTGCGACTGCGACCATATCGGTCGGACCATACTGGCACCGGTTCGCTACTCGGTTTCGGTTGCCATGCCTTTGCGATTTGTCTGTTTGGTCCAAATAAGTCACCTATTTATAAGTTAAAAAGTAAAATAAGTGATTTATTTTGCTAAACACCACCAACTTATAAGTCATTCTGCTTATAAGTTTTAAGTTGGTTCACCCCTGTTTAAAACTTATAAGTCACCCTTTTTCGCGTGGGGCCCACACCTTTAATGAGCTTATAAGTCACCTACAACTAAACAGATATAAGTCTCTGGTTTTCAGTCGCCTAACTTAATAAGTCATCTGACTTATGAAAACCAACCAGGCCCCTGAGTTCCACGTGATCGGGTTCCACGAAGGCAACTATAGCCGTTTACCTATCTCAGTCTGTTATCCTTATATATGTGCGTTTGGTAAGGACTCTCTCAGATAGATGGTGACATAAAAAAAACTAGGATACCAAATCGTTGGCCCCATCTGTACACCTTCATTGTTTATTCTTTTCTTTTCTTTTTAGTCTATTTGGGGTTTATGGATAACTCGCCTTGCATCCCTACTTGTCTCTTCGTTTTACGAAACAGTTCATATCGTTTGTTTTGGCATCACAATAATCTGAATGTAAATATTTTGTCGCATAGCATTCATTAACAGTTTAAATTTTAAATACGATAGTTCAAATCTATTTATTTATTGCAAGTCATAATTTTTTAACATTAAAACAGTCAAAATGATCTTAAATTATTGGATTAACTGCAAGCATACAATTTGTTCAAATATTTGGTCACCTGTTTAAGAGAGAGACCTTTTTATCTAAAAGTATATATGTTGCCACGTAGAATTACAGATATGGGAGGCCCATCCTCAAATTTGAGAGATATGGTAGAGATATATAGGAGTGTAGATGGGGGAGCTGCATAGATGATGATGCCATTAGATTGTTGTTTTGTACAAATGAGACGAGAAAACAGATCTCTGAGGGCCTGAGAGGTTCCCTTAGGGATGCCTTTAGTTTGCAAGTATAGAAAGATAGAACTTGGGATCATGATTTACGATTGTTGTGATAACTGATAAAGACTTGGTGATCAAATTATATCATATGCACTCCTTCCTTCTGATTCTATCATTCTTCACATTTTGGACAATGACATGTTCTCCAAATCATGATTTAATTATGATTTTCTATTATAATTTCATTAAAACAACAAAAAGATAATTTTCTTAAATTACTTTCCAAGACTTATCTATACATGTTATTTTAGTGTTCTCAAACTAAATATTTCTAAAAGTTGTTGATAGTCAAAGTCATGAAAGTTTGATTTCAACCTTGCCCAACACATCAAGAGTTATAGAACTAGGGAAGTTATTAGATTTGGTGTTGGCAATTGGAGAGAGTAGCAAGAACTCCAGAGGACATTAAAAAGCACAACATTTATTTTCCAACCTTGAGCTTGCATGGCAGTCAAGTTTTCAACTCTAAACTAGAAAACCGAGTATTGCACACCCTCTTAACGGTTGAAACAAGATAAATTTAGTATTCTATTTCTAGCTAGTTTTCAGGGGTGGTTTTCTATTTTTCCTAAAAATGATATAAATCTGTTTTCATCTTTGAAAATTTATAATAATTTATTTTATTAAATAAAAAATATGAAACTATTATCAATGTTTTTTCTGTAAAAATGATATCTATATATATTGATGATCCACTTAGAATCATTTAGAACTTATTTGTTTCTGTTTCTGTTATTTTATAGCTCATATAATCATGCTCACTATTTATTTGAAGTCTGTTTTGCACTGTACTAGATAATATGGAGATCGGCCAAGATGACCAAGCAGACTAAGTACACAGCAAGATGTGAAAGACAACACTAACCTCGCATATCACATATGTCACCATTTGTATAGATCCTATTTAGGCATTGCATGGCCAGTGCTTTACTTTATATTGGTTGCCTAACTAGATTATAGGTTCCAAAAGATTATAGGTTCAAAACTAGGTAGTGCCTCAAATTATCATAAATGGAACACTAGGAACGACTGCGACTGCATGCAACAACGACAATATATATATATATATATATATATATATATATATATATTGTGGTAGCACAAGGCTCCAAATAGCTAATGGAGAGCCCTAGCTAACCCCCTAGCCAGTCCAACCATTCAGGTCCACGGGGCTGACGCGCGCGCAGGTAGGGGACCACTGCAGACCCACCAGATCGAATGCATAAAAATTCTGTTCAAGCTGCGCAGAAACGTTTTTATCATGACGTTGCATAGAAATTAGTAGTTAGAAGAATGAAAATTAATTCGTTACCGCATAGAAACCTCCTCGCGAGCTGGATGTTCCACCTGAGAGAGCTGACGCATGCATGCATACACGTATCAAATCTAATCTCTTTCGTTTTTTCATTTTAGTTCCTCAACGAAGCATCCTATTCAAAAACGGTTTTCATCATTGAACTCCTGATATTTTTGTGCACGATTCAAGATTCACTGTGAATATTTTTTGAAAAAAAATTAAAATTCATAAATTTGAAATTTGAATTATGGCACGTGATGGCCGATTGGATGCATAGAATCAATGGTCAAGATGCGTAGAAAAGTTTTTGGCTCTGACATTGCATAGAAATTAATATTTTGATGAATAAAAACTAATTTTGTTACCACGTAAAAACCTCTCTACGAGATAGAAATTTCACCTGGCACAACCGTGATTGTCTCCACCAACATCATGCTTCCCACTATAGGGTGTATAATTAATATGGGAACACTGCATAAAACATGAAGACCGTAAGCGTAAAACATGGAGACGATCCCGTCTTCTCTAAAATTCAAAATTTCATGGCAAATGATGGCCGATTGGATGCATCGAAACAATGGTCAAGATGCGCACAAAAGTTTTTGGCCACAACATTGCATAGAAATTAGTGGTTGGATGAATAAAATTGATCTTGTTACCGCGAAAAAAACTCTCCACGAGATGGACATTCCACCTGACCCAACCGTGATTGCCTCCACCAACATCATGATTCACACTATGGGGGTGTATAATTAACATGGGAACAATGCATAGAATTGGAGACTGCAAGCGTAAAATGTAGAGACGATCTCGTCCTCTCCAAAATTTGAAATTTGAATCATGACACTTGGTGGTTGATTGGATGCATAGAATCAATGGTCAAGATGCGCAAAAGAGTTTTTGGCATCGACGTTACATAGAAATTGGTGGTTGGATGAACAAAAATTATTTTTGTTACCGCGTAAAAACCTCTCCGCGAGATTGACACCATGATTGCCTCCACCAACATCATGTTTCCCACTATAGGGGTGTATAATTAACATGGAAATAATGCATAGAACAAGGAGGTCGCAAGCGTAAAACATGGAGACAATCTCGTCTTCTCCAAAATTTGAAATTTGAATCATGGAGAAATTAACATGGGAACAATGCATAGAAGTGCACAGATAATTGTTCCAACAATGTATAGACTACATACCAAGTTACAGTTTAGCCATGCATAGAAACTCATACACACAAGCATAAAAACACAAAATCAACAAACAAAATCAAAGCAAGCAGCCACCATTGGGAGGTAAGGGAGGGGAGGATGTGCCACCGGGTGGGAGGGAGAGGGGGTGATGTGGAGGCCGATCGTGTGCAAATCCACAATTTATCGGGCGGGCCGCCGGTCGTGGATGGGGTGGCTGCGTGCCACCGATCGTGGACAGGTTCGCCGCACACCGTCGATTGGGAAGGGGATGGCCGCGTGCCACCTGTTGGTGGAGCGGGGATCCGATGCCGCCACAGCAGGGGGTATTGGGGCCGACGAGGGAGCAGGGGGAGGCCATGTAGAAACATACTTCCAACCATCATACAACATAACAAAGACATAGAAACATGTTTTAGCATGTGAAGAAACATGTTTTAGTACGCACAGAAACCTTACAACAGTAAGAAAGACATGTAAACATGTTTTACAGGCAACAAAGTCTATTATGGTCCCAACCCAAACCTTGCCTCCCACGTGGGCAAATGTATAATTAATAGAGAAACAATGCATAGAACCCAATAAAAACCCCTGTAGGATTTTTTTTTTCAAAACCATGACAACCCCAATACAAACCATTATTCTCGCTTTGAGGGACGTATAATTAATAGAGGAACGGTGCGTAGAACCCAAAATACCCTTCCTTCTAGGGGATTATTGTACTAGGATCATGACGGCCCAACCCACACAATGCATAGAACAATGTATATAATTGTGTACCAACAAAGGTCAGTGGAGGGATAACTGTTCCAATAATGTATGCCAAAAGTGTTCTAATAATGTATAGAAGTATGCTTCAACAATATATATAATTGTGTAGAGGTGCACAGATAACTACTCCAATAATATATGGAAATGTGCTCCAATAATATATAGAAATTTATTCCAACAATGTATAGAATACATACCTCCATGTCCAAAAATTTATGCATAAACATACAATTTTTTTGTTCTAATCAGGTCTTAAAACACATTTGAGCATGCGTAGAAAAGTATGCATGCAAGCATAGTAACCAAAGGGAAAGAAAAAAAAAATTTCTAGAACTAGTGGCCAGCATCCCTGCAAACAATCTAATTCATAATTGTATTCAAATCACATAAACACACGGATGAGCAAATGTCCCTACAAAACCAGCAACCTTGAGTGCATAAAAAGGAAGCCAATATGAGCAGATCAGTTCATCGAACACCAACAGGGAATATTATCACCTCGCGCCGTGGCTGTGGACTGCGTCTGCACCGGACTGCCTCGTGAGCACCATGGCCCGGAGCGCAGACATGTTGGCCTTCTTCTCTGGCCACCTTGCGCCTCCTGCAACCCTCCCCTCGGCCCCATGTGGTCGAGTCCGCCCCGGCCCTCACCTTGACATAGCCACGACCGGCGAAGCACAGAAACTTATGTATAAAAACAATTTGTATCTAAATAGACACATCAATATTGCGTAGAAAACCATGCTTGCTTGCATTGCTAGCTCTTCATTTGCTGCAGCTCCATGTTCCTACAAGCTATGACCGAATCAAATTAAAACCTGGCATAGCAACTACGGCTTACGAAGCATTAAAAAATCAGAAGAAATATAATTTTTTACACACCTCCGTTGGCAGATCAGCATACACCATGACTCTAGATCTTGATGGAGATATGAAAGGGCAACAATATTAGAATCTGTTGGTTCTGAACAGAGATATAGGAAGGGGTCGAGCTAGGGAGAAGGAAATTGCGCACCTTGTTGGTCTGCTCGCTCCTCATCCTGCCATGGATCCGGGGTAGGGGTGGGCGATGGTGCCGTGGCTGCCTGTGGCCTGCGCACCCGCACCGCCGCATACCT
Source organism: Miscanthus lutarioriparius (assembly GCA_904845875.1). Taxonomy (NCBI): domain Eukaryota; kingdom Viridiplantae; phylum Streptophyta; class Magnoliopsida; order Poales; family Poaceae; genus Miscanthus; species Miscanthus lutarioriparius. Next base: position 11,755,496 of record CAJGYO010000008.1, read on the forward strand.
GTGGCCCGTGCGCCCTTGGCCCGTGCCGCCGGCTGCCCGTCCCTGAGCAGGCCCTGCTAGCCCGCGCACGGCAGGGTGCGAGCGCTGCCAAGCGCCTCTAACTGGCGAGTCCGCCCTGCCCCTTCCATTGGTGCGCCTCCATTCCGCCATGGATGAGGCCCACCTAGAAGCAAGTGTTTCCCGCTAGAGAACAACCAGCACACCAACAGTGATGGAGAAGGAAGACACCACTGACAGACGTGGTACGGGAGACACCGCCATGGGTGAGGAATGGAGGCGTCACCGTGGGTTGGGGAGTCGTCCACACTCGCTGGGACGCGAAGCCGCTTGGGCGCAATGGTGTAGAGGATGAGTCACAGCCAGGGGCGTCGTCTGCCTGGGGTGACGCGCGCGCTGCAGTGGATAATCGTTCGCATGAGGACGGTTGAGCTGCCGCCGGGGACCCTCAACCACGCGAGGCGAGGCGTTGGTCACCATGCGCACGGGGACGGGGCGGGATGTGCGCCGCCGCCAGGGGTCCGTCGAGCTACTGGGAGGAGCCACGACCGCCGGTGAGGGAGGAGCCGCGGCCACCAGGTGTGCTGCTATGGCCGATGGAGGGAGGTGGATCCGCAACCGGTGGTGATGAGGGGTATGCCTTGGCCGGCGAAGAGGAAGGAGCGCCGCCGCCTTGGCATGTGCAAGAGTTGTCGCCGTCGTGGTTGAAGGGGGAGGAGCTCCGCCGTAGTCGATGGGGCCGCCGCCGGTGGGGGAAGGTCGCGGTAGTAGCCGGAGCCGGCGAGGTAGAGGGTGCGCCGCCGCAAGTCGGGGGAGGGGCGGGGCCGCACCGCTGGTGGTCGAGGAGGGGCGGGGCCGCGCCGCCGCCGGTCGGGGGAGGGGTGGGACCGCGCCGCCGCTGATCGACATCGCCGTGAGCTCCAGCGCTGCTGTTGCGTCGATGCTCAGGGGCTCAGAGAGCACGCCTCAGGGGCGGGGCGGTGCTCGGGCGGCGAGCCAAGCGCCCGTGGGGGATGGGGGATGGCACAGTGGGAGGTGAGCGTGTGCTCTGTGGTGGGTTGCGGCGAGTGGCAGGGGGTGGCGGCCATGGGGTGGGTGGATGGGTGGGGATTAGAGTTTGGGGGTATATATATAGGGTCTGGTGGGCTAGTGGGTGGGCCAGTGGGCTGGTCCAGTTAGGCTTGAGCTGGAAGCTGGTTTGGTGGAACCAAGAAACACCCGATTTGGCTGGGGCTTTCAGTAACTATTGAGAGCCCTATGTTCCCACACACACATATATATATATATATATATATATATATATATATATATATATATATATATATATATATATATATATATATATATATATATATATATATATATATATATATATATATCACACACGTGAGACTGCATGCAGCAACCAACTATTGAAAAGAACGCTAGCTAGATAGTCGATTTCTAGTAGTAGTCCGTGAATTTCAAGTTTCCATTCATAGTTTTTCTTTCTTTTTGTTTTAGATCCCACTCCTTTCGTCTTAAAAACAAAGGCTTGTTAGAAAGCCCATCCAATATAGTGATCCTTCACTGGACTAGATGTTAATAATTATTCTAATGATTAATTAGGGATTATTCACGTCATTAGTTATCACTAATTATTATTCCTTTAGAGGCGAAAAGTGTGTCCGTATGCTCCCTCTCTGTGACAGGTAAACCGCCATTTTGATGGCATTATATGTACTTTCACTGTTTGTCATTCGAATACAACCATCAGTTGTTTCCTAAAAAAAAAACTACCTTCAGTTTTACTCCCGCTTTCACACGCTCACTTTCTAACACTAGAAACCAGCGAACGACCACACCAGTCCCACGACTTCTCTTTTGTGAAAAGAATTTTCTGTATTTTTTCATTTTTATTATAAAGTTATTGTTACTTTTCAATACAGTATTTTATAGACAAACTTATCACCAAAACTTCTTCCTCTAACTTTTCTTTAATACAATTTATTAACCTATATTGATGACAACTTTTCAACATGACATTATATATATTAACCAATTTCATTTCACGATGGTTCACTCAGGGTGAACGACAGTCGTGGTCTTGTGTCTATGTAGTTTTCACTTATTTTTTCTACTTTTTTTCTTTTCTTATTTTTTCTTTCTTTTTATTTTCCATATCAACCAACCATTTTTTATCCTATATATTATGAATAATTTCTTTATATTTAGAAGGTTGCCCTGAACAAATTATGTAAAATAAGTGTGTTGGACAACAAGATCTTACATGTGTAATATGTTATTCATACAATTTATTATATAAAAAATATGCTAGAAAAATGACATTAAGAAAGTGTTATAATAAATTTGCCCGCTGATAGTTATAAACAAAGTTTGAGTTGCAAAGGTAATAAAAAAAGTTGTCACCATAACTTGTGACAAATACTATATTGAAAAAGTTACGATAAAAATTATGGTGATAAATTTTATCTTGCAAAATGTCTTGCGCAAAATTGGTGCATACAATTTTATAATTTTCTAAAAATGTAAAGTCGCAGATTTTTTTTCTAGAAGTGACGTCATGGGGTTGTATGATCGTTCGAGGTTTTAGCATACCCCTGAATTTGTCAAGGGATGTCATTTAGATCCACGAACTTTGAAGATGTATTTCTAGTCCCTAAACTTGTTAAGTTGTGCACGAATATAGAAATACGTTTTCGAAATTCGTGCGTCTAAGTGGCATCCTTGATAAGTTCAGGGTGCATTTAACTGAAAAAAAAAGATGACGACCAAGAAGCACCACAAGTCATCAAAAAGAAAAAAAGTAAGCATATAGTATGCAATGCTGCCGATTCCCAACAGAAACAAGCGGAGTTTGGACCTATTATTAGTTCATAACATTCACCGTCACCCTAGAATTAATCATATGACCCTACAAATGTAGTACACTGTACTCTATCTATTAATTTTGCCTTATATTTCACTTTGGTTTATTCTCAAATCAAATTTACCTAACTTCTATTAAGTTACAGATGAAAATAACAGTGGAATCGAGACCAACTTGTCCGCCAAGGCAGACCACTCCAGCGTGGCACTTCTCTCACGGCCAACCGGCAGAGGGCCTCCGGCCTCCGGCCACCGCCCTTTATAAAAGGAGAAGAGGCGAAGAGCACCAGACCGAGCGATCAAACGAATTCCTCTCCTCTTGCCAAAGCCTCGTCGCCCCCGTCCCGTGCAAATTTGCTCGAATTGCTCGCCCTTCCCACCCCCCAAAGCCATGGCGGAGCGCTCGCCCAACCCGAGAGCCCTGCTTGAGTATGACGTCTTCGCGACCCCAGACCTCACCGCGTCCGGCGGCTTCCGCAGCCTCTCCCCGCCCAGCGGGTTCCTGGACGCAGGTTCTGGACCGCATTTCTTCAAGGTAACACCGCGCTGTTCGTGTTCTCTCTCCCTCAGGTTTCTCGTCTCGGTCTTCTCCGTGCTGCTTCTCATTGTGGTGTGCTTATTCCCTGCCGCTCCCCTTCGGTTTCAGGTGCGCTGCCTGTTCTGCGGCGACGAATCGAAGAAGGACGTCGCCCTCTACGCTCTTGCTCCCGGTGCGCAGGGTTGCTCGGAGAGATTCGGATCCCGTCTGCTAACCAGGAGGTGCCACCCGACGTGCCCCAACCCGGCTCACATGGTCAGGAAGGTGCGTGAAGAGAACCTTCTAGTTTTGTTTCGTCGGAGTGCTTAGTTCGTCGGAGTCCTCGGTTGATATCGTTTGTCTGGTTGTTGGTTCATCAGAGCTCTCAGTTTATCTCGTTTATCTGGTTGTTAGTTCGTCAGATCCCTCAGTTTATCGCGTTCGTCTACTTGTCTGGCTGTTAGTTCATCAGAGACCTCAGTTTATCTAGTTTGTCTGGTTGTTAGTTCATCAGAGCTCTCGGTTTATCTGGTTGTTAGTTCGTCAGATTCCTCAGTTTATCCCGGTCATCTGTTTGTCTGGCTGTTAGTTCATCAGAGTCCTCAGTGAATCTCGTTTGTCTGGTTATTAGTTCATCGGAGCCCTCAGTTTATCTCGTTTGTCTGGTTGTTAGTTCGTCAGATCCCTCAGTTTATCCCGTTTGTCTGCGTGTATGGTTGTTAGTTCATCAAAGACTCTCAGTTGTCTGATTGTTAGTTCGTCAGATCCCTCAATTTATCCCGTTCGTCTGATTGTGTGCTTGCAGTGCGCCAGCCCGGACTGCCGTGAGCTCGGATCCATCGAGCTTCAGGAGGTGGCAGGATCTCTCAGGCAAACCGGGCGTCTCCGCTTCCTCACGATCAAGTGCCAGGGCTACGAGATCCTCATCTACACGGCTGCCCAGGAGTGGGTGGCGGTTTCAGCAACAGGCGAAGTGTGTTGGCCCACGGGATCATCGTCTGACGATAGTGAACTAGTCTCCAGACCACTAGTCTCAGACCACTAGTCTCCCAAACCACTAGTCTCCCACAGCACTGGTCTCTCAGATCACTAGTCTTCCAGACCAGACCACTAGTCTTTTCAGACCACGTCTCCCAGACCACTATACCGGTTGTGTCCGTACCCACACACTACGGATCGAGCTAGAAGAAGAAGGAAGAACAGAGTAAGCACGCACAATATAAGACAACAGCGTTGGCCGAGGCCCTGTCTGTGTGATAGCAAATCTGAGCTCTCTTTACTGAATTGCCTTGATGCCCTATTTATACAACTCTATCTATCTAACTAAAGTACAGCGCACATATCATGTAATAAAGATAACTAGATAAGTATCTGAGGCTGACTCTCACGCCGCCTTGCATATATGCCTCTGATCTTTGCAGGTGAGCCATGCGGCGCTGCACTGCACTGCAGCTGCCTCTTGTATTATGAGAGGGGGTAAAAGTCGGCACCGCCTTCCTCTCATTGTGTTTCACACAAGGTGGCGAGATTAGCTAACAATCTTCCCATAATCCTCATCTGTTAACCCTTGCACCCCCTCCATGCCGATCATCTCCTTCACTCCGTGAGTCAAGTCGTCCCGAGCGGTTTGGTGAGGACGTCCGCGAGTTGCCGACCAGCCGACAAACTCGATGACGATCCGCCCTCCATCAACACGGTCCCACGAGGAAGTGAAACTTCACGCCGATGTGTTTACTCGGTCGTGCAGAACCGGATTCTTCGCGCGGCGATGGCGGGTTGGTTGTCCACCATCGGTCTTTGGTGGGTGAGCTTCACGCGCCGGTTAGCTTCGCCCAGCCGCCGGCGTAGTAGCACAACTTGGCACGCCGTTGTGGCGCGCTCGTACTACGCCTCGCCGCCGCACGTAGATAGCGCCACCACCTTCTGTTTCAGCGACAACCATGAAATTGGGGCTGACCCGAGGAAGACGAGTACGCCAGAGGTGCTCCGTCGTCCGTCGATGTCCCCCGCCATGTCTGCATCGCTGAACACCGTGAGTTGCAGCCTACTTCTCCTGGTCTTTGGGAAGATGATTCCATGATTCACCGTCTCCTTGACGTAGCGTAGTAGCCGCTTCACCGCAGCCCAGTGATCCTCTCTGTGATCCTCCATGAAGCGACTGACGTAGCCCACGGCGAACAAAATGTCCGGCCTTGTGTGGACTAGGTAGTGCAGACCGCCGACGATGCTGCGATAGAGTGTTGCATCTACTTTCGCTGCGGTGCTGTCCTTCGTCAGCTTCAGCCGCTCCTCCATCGGAGTCACGCATGGCTTGCACTCCACCATGCCGCTCCTCTCCAACAGCTTAGAGGCATACGCGCTTTGCCCGAGCGTGAGTTCCTCCTTCCCCTGTCTCACCTCGATGCTGAGGTAGTAGGAGAGAGCGCCGAGATCGCTCATTCGGAAACGAGCTGCCATCTCTCGCTTGAAGCTGTTGATATCCTCCGTGCGCGCGCCGGTGACGATTAAGTCATCCACATACACGCCGACCACGAGTTCTTCCTTCCCCCGTCGTCCCGTGTAGAGCGCGTGCTCGGTTGCGCATCTCTAAAACCCAAGCTCGCCCAGCGTGGTGTCAAGCTTGGCATTCCATGCTCGAGGGGCTTGCCGTAGCCCGTAGAGCGCTTTGCGCAGTCGGAGCACCCTGTGCTCCTCTCCCTTGACAGCGAACCCTGGAGGTTGCCTGATGAAGACCGTTTCGTCAGCTCGCCATTGAGGAAGGCCGATTTAACGTCCAAGTGATGGACGCGCCAGTCCTTTGTTGCCACCAAAGCAAGTAGCAAATGGACCGACTCCATGCGCGCTACTGGTGCAAAGACCTCCTCGAAGTCGATGCCCTCGCGCTGGACAAAACCTCGGGCGACGAGGCACACCTTGTACTTGACAATGGCGCCGAGCTCGTCCCTTTTGACTTTGTACACCCACTTCAGGCTGATCGGACGACATCCTGGGGGTGGATTGACGAGCTGCCAAGTCTCGTTTTCCTCGATCGCCTTCATCTCCTCCAGCATTGCCCGTCGCCAGTTTCCATCACGCTTGGCTAGCACGAATGTGGGTGGTTCCTCTGCACTGACAAGTAGCAGCTCTGCATCGTTGAGCAGCCTACCCGCCATACCTGAGGGACCTGTGCCGCCGACGATGTCGTCTAGCCTGCGGAACCTCAACTCCTCACCTTCGTGGTAGGCGTCCACGAACTCAGTGATGTCACTTGGAGGTGAAGCGAACTCGATCGGGGGTGATGAAGTTCCTTCTTCCACCGGAGTGCCCTGCATAGCACCTAAAGTGCTCGGTACTGCTTCCGGACTGCTCGTCATAACTCTGCAGTGTTCGGCCACACTATAGGAGTGCCCAGCCTCAGTCTTGGAGTGGTCGGAACCACAGTAAGACGTCTTGGCTCCACCACGGGAGTGCTCGGTACCCGTCCTGAAGTGGTCGCCGCCACTGTAGAACCTCCTGGCTCCACTCCTGGCGTGCTCAGCATTCCTCCAGAAGTGCTCGACACTCCTCCCGGAGTGCTCGGCACTGCCCCAGAAGTGCTCGACTCTACCGCCGGAGTGTTCGGCGCTCCTCCCGAAGTGCGTGGCACCTGTTCCGCAGCGTCTCCACCGCCGTGGATGGCCAAGTGCTCGACGACGAAGGTGTTGGTGAAGCCTCCCGCTTCCCCCGTGCTCGGACTATGCCAGTCCCAAGCTGCCTCCTTGTTGAACACAACGTCGCGCGAGACAGTCACCTTGTCTCCGTGTGGGTCATAGAGCCGGTACGCCTTGGTACCCTCCGCGTAGCCCAGGAACACCATGGGTGTGCTCCTGTCCTCCAGCTTGGTGAGGTTCGGCTTCGTCTTCCTGACGTGGCCGATGCAACCGAATATCCGGAGGAATGACACGTTCGGCTTGCTCCCGTACCAAGCTTCGAACGGCGTCTTGCCCGTTAGGGCTTTGGTTGGAGCGCGGTTGAGGATGAACACCACCGTGGTCACCGCCTCTCCCCAGAATTTTGCCGGCATCCCTTTGGCCTTCATCATGGATCGGGCCATGCCGACCACTGTCTGGTTCCGTCGCTCCACCACGCCATTCTGTTGTGGCGAGTACGGCGCGGCGTGATGTTGCTCCACACCTTGATCCGCGCAGGACGTAGCAAACTCCACCGAAGTGAATTCACCACCCCGATCAGTCCTCAGTACACGGAGCTTCTTGCCGCTCTCGGCCTCCGCGCGTGTCTTGAACTTCTTGATCGCCACCGCCGCTTCGTCCTGTTTCGTCGGGAGTTGCACCACATGTAGCGACCGCAATCGCCCACGCAGTAGGAGGAAGTACCGCCGACCACTGCATGTAGCAGCGTGATCGGCCCGCAGAGGTCGCCGTGAACTAGCTCGAGAGCTTCCTTCGCGTGATACTGGGCGCCTTTGGGAAAGGTAGCCTCCTCGCTTCCCGCCAGTATTTGTCACATGTCGCCTCCGTGTTTGATGTGGGGTAGCCCTCGGACCATCTTTCCCAGCCGACCAAGCGCATCGAAGCTGAGATGTCCGAACCGGGTATGCCACATCCACGGTTTCTCAGAGTGCCTTGGCACCGAGTAAACCGCTGCTCTACCTTCGGTCGAAAGGGTACAACCGTTCGAGGACCTCTTCACCTTGGCAAGAAGTCGCTGCTCCCGGTCTCTGATCCTCAGAACGCCGTCCTTGATCAGAACCTCGCTACCGCGCTCATCCAGCTGACCAATGCTGATGATGCTGGAATGCAGCTGCGGGATGTAGTATACATCCGTTAGCACGCGGTGCTCCCCATTCTGGCATCTGAAGATGATGGTGCCGCGCCCTTGGATAGCCACCCTTGATCCATCACCAAACTTCACCATACCGGTAACATCGCCGTCGAGCTCGGAGAAGGAGTCCTTAGAGCCCGTCATGTGGTTACTGGCACCAGAGTCCAGATACCACCGCTGCTCCTGGTCGACGCCCACATGCCCAAGATGGACTTGGGCGCGTGGTTCGTCGAGGTTGACGGTCTTCAGGGCCTTGCTAGATCCTTCCACCGTCGTCGCCTCTTCCCTCTCTATGGCCTCGACATCGTGCAGTGCACAGAACGTCGCCATAAGGATAGTAGCCTCATCCTCATCATCGGCTTTCGCCAGGTGAGCCCGAGCCTTCTTTTCCTTCTTGCGATTTGGGCACTCCCGTGCCCAATGGCTCATCTTCCCGCAACACCGACAGGCGTTGGAGTCGATTTGCTTCTTCTCCGAAGAAGCCCTGCCGCGATGTTTGCCATTGCCACCGCGACTGGAGGAGGCTGCCTTCCCGGAGTTTCGCCGAGCAGCCCACTCCTCTTCTATCAGCAGGAGTTTCGCGTCGCCCTTCGTTGTCGTCGCTTGCTCCGTGCTCTCGCCCACCGCCCGTGACGGCCCGCCACATCCTCGATGGTGAGGGTGGACAAGTCCAGCATCGTCTCTATGGATAGAGCGATCTGGATGTACTTTGCCGGCACGGAGTGGAGGAACTTGGAGACCGCCTCCTCTTCGTCGATGGTGACACCGTGGCTCTTTAGCTTGCTGATGAGCGTCTGCAGGCGGAGGGAAAAGTCCTCCACCGTTTCACCGTCCTTGAACTTGAGGTTTGCGTACTCCTGCTTCAGAAGCTGGGCCGTCGCCTTCTTTGCGCGGTCGGAACCGACGCGCATCGCCGCAATGGCCTCCCACGCCTCCTTAGCTGAGCTCTTCGTCCCCAACGGTTCCCTATACTCACCGGGCACAGCGGCGAGGATAACCTCCATCGCCGACATGTCGTTTTCTTCCACGTCGGTGCCCTTGTCATCAGACATTCCGAGCCATCGGCTCGAGCTTGACTTTCATGGTCACCGACCACTCTCCATAGTTAGTGCGAGTCGGCGTCGGCCAAGTGGTGCCCGACCTCCCGCACCGTGTGGATAACTACTACCTCCAGAGTGGTTTGGGCAGCCACGACAGCAGTGCCGCTGCGTCGCCCAACTCCAAACCGCCTGTCATCGCCATCGGTTAGAATGACGACGGCGCTTGTATGGCTCTGATACCACTTGTTGGCCCACGGGATCACCGTCTGACGATAGTGAACTAGTCTCCAGACCACTAGTCTCAGACCACTAGTCTCCCATACCACTAGTCTCCTAGACCACTAGTCTTTCAGACCAGACCACTAGTCTTCCCAGACCACTAGTCTTCCAGACCAGACCACTAGTCTTCCCATACCACTAGTCTCCTAGACCACTATACCGGTTGTGTCCGTACCCACACACTACGGATCGAGCTAGAAGAAGAAGGGAGAACAGAGTAAGCACGCACAATACAAGACAACAGCGTTGGCCAAGGCCCTGTCTGTGTGATGACAAATCTGAGCTCTCTTTACTGAGTTGCCTTGGTGCCCTATTTATACAACTCTATCTATCTAACTAAAGTACAGGCGCACATGTCGTATAAATAACTAGATAAGTATATACAGAGGCTGACTCTGCGCTGCCCTTTGCATGTGCCTCTGATCTTGCAGGTCAGGTGAGCCATGCTGGCGCTTGCTTTCAAGACTGACAGCTGCCATCAGACACATGCGAGGGGTAAAGTCGACGTCGCATTCCTCTGCTGTGTTTCACACAAGGTGGCAATAGATTAGCTAACAAAGTGGTCCCTGTCTTTTAGGGCACCGGCAACATATTCAAGGGATCGGACGCCGCCGGGAACAAGGTCGCCAAGGTAGCCGCGGACAAGATTCACGTTACAGGTGTCAGCGATTGGGTTCTTTTGTTGGTGACGAGGATGTAGGCATGTAGCTTAAACGTCCCCTGTTTTCACCTTTTGCTGGTTCTATTTGAGCATGTTCCGGTAGTTCTGCTCTCCTGGTGATGATAGCTTTGAGCTCTGAGCCTCAGTGGATGTAGTATGATAGCTGCTGTGCCTTGAACTATTTCTGATGAATGGGAATGGGGGCATTGTCCTCAAGTTGGCTTCATCTTATGCTATGCTTAGTTCTCTCTTTTTCTCGAGCGGACTTAAGCAGCCCGTACTTCGTTAAGCAGACAGGAATTTGTTTACACATTTGGACGTTCCCAGCCAGCGAGTAGCAAACCAGGAACGGTACCTACAGCTCTTGTTTTACATGAACATTCTAGCCGGCTCACGAATTTGGCGAGAGAACGTGCTCCATACAAGAAACGGAAATGCTAAAGGACAACCGTGTGTTTTTGTCTCTCTCGGCACACGGTTTTCTGATCATCCGATCGTTGGGTCTGTCCATAGATGACCGTCTGATCCCCACCTATTTAGCTATCTGTCTTTTTTCCTTGTCGCTGACAAGCTGTTCTGCAAGTCTTCTCTCGTTTCATTTCATCGTCTCCCCCCTGACAACAGCGACTATAGAAAAAAATTGTCTCATTTTATAATATATTATCTATTTTTATTCTTGTCTAACTATAGAAAAAATTATGACTTGTTAATTGTCTTTATGTCAACATTTATATTATTTTTTGTCCTTGCCTAACTATAGAAAAAAATTTATGATTTGTTAATTGTCTTTGTGTCAACATATATTAGATTTCGTTAGGTTTGTATAGTTTTGTGTATCGGGTTTTTTATAACCTGATTCGAAAATTGTAGCTATAATTTTATTATAAAATATGTGCAATAAGCATGGTGGCCGTTGGATTTCGATCTAATGGTGGTAGAATTCGTGTGCTACTGTTATCTAAAGTAACTGAATTTGTTTCTCATAGAAATCGTGTGTTTTACATGGAACTAACAACCTTGTGCTAGTTGGTCACGAAACACATGAATATAATATAGACATCCTCGATAAAATAAAAGTGACACGTGATGAAAGAAAAGACACTTTTGAGATCACAAGTAGTGATAGTTTGCATTGTGTGAATAGCAGTCTCAATATTTCTTAATATACGTGGACTACTTTATTTATACTAAAACCACTGAGAGTGTTAGCCTCGTTACTCGTGCCCTAAGCGCGCCACTGATGTCCCTGACCCAACGACGCTGAAAAGGTGGCTTCTCTAAATGTCCTTCGTCGATCTGTTCTAGAGATCACGGAGAACAGAGCCGGGGCGAGCCGGAATAGAGGGCCGGCATCCAACCAGGAATCTGTCCAGAAAAGTGCCGCTGCGCCATCCCCTATGACCACCGAGAGAGATGCTGAACACATGGCCGCGACCACCTTCTCTTGTCTAGCCGGCAGGCTCGCCCATGCGCGTTCCGGCTGCACCCTCTTTAGCCACTCCCATCGTAGGCGCAGGGCGAAGCCGAAGAAACGAAGGTCAAGAACGCCGAGGCCACCATAGCACGTCGGTCTACAGATGACCGTGGACCAGGAGACCTTGCACTTCCCCCCAGAGGTGACCTCCGTTCCGGCCCATAGGAAAGCGCGGCGACGGCGATCGATCTGCTGAATATCCCAGTCGGAGAGACATGCGGCTATGGAGATATGCACGGGGATTGCAGAGAGGGTGACCTTGGTGAGGACCACGCGACCTGCGCAGGTGAGCAACCCCGCCTTCCATGTCGGTATCCTAGCCGCAGCCGCATCCACAAGCGGCTCCTCGTCAGGTCTCCTAAGCCTTGAGAAGGAAAGTGGTGCCCCCAGGTACCTGCAAGGGAAAGGCGCGATCCGACATGGGAAGGCTTGCTGGACAATCATGAGGTCGTCCTCGGAACAACGAATAGGCGGCGATGCGAGGCATTTGTCCATGTTGGTTATGAGACCCGACGCCCCGGCGAAGAGTGCCAGGATATCCTTGAGGCAATGCAGGTCAGCAGCATTCGGAGCGACGAAGACGACCAAGTCGTCGTCATACAGGAAAGCTCTATGTGGCATAGCCGCCCCAGGCAACGTCATCAGGAAGCCACGCCTATCTGCCTCGCGGATGAGGGAGTTCGATCAGCACCTCCATCACGATGACAAATAGCATAGCATTGGGGAGATTGGGTCCCCCTGGCGCAGGCCCCTGGCATGTGCAATCCTCCTCCCTGGCCTGCCGTTAACCAACACCTTCGTGCTCGCCGTAGATAGCACGATTGAGATCCAATTTGTCCAACGCAACGGGAAGCCGATATGTCGAAGAATATCCTTGGTCTTTTCTATTTGTTGAAGTTACCTGCTATCGGTAACCGTAGTAGTACACGGCGTACGGCTGCGTGTCGCCCGCCGCGCTCATAACCAAGTGGCATGTACTACATCCCCTCGCCGCCGAGGACGAGCGAGCCGCTCACGGGTAAGTAGTCGTCGAAGCAGCGGGACAGAATGTAGTAGGAGAAGTTGGAGAGGCCGAGCGCCGCGCGGGCACGGACGACGCGCCACGGCCGAAGCCCGCGAGGCCCGAGCCCAACAGCGTCTAGTACACGAACACGAGGGCACGAGCCTGCATCCGAGGACGAAGCGGGGGAAGGCGGGTGTGCGATCAGACGTTGCTGGGCGCGCCTATTTCCGAGAGGCCATGCTGGGCTTGGGCGCCAACGCCGAGATGCACGCGGCGCCCGGGGTCGACGACTCCATAAGCGGGACCACCGCCGTGGCGGCCCTCGTGGTCGGCGGTGCGCTCCAGGTCGCCACGTAACTTTAGCATCATCTGCTACGTTCGTTTGCCATCCAACCGTCTGTCCAGAATCTACTAGAGCTGAGGCTGCTGAAGGCCGGGACTCTCATGTGTGTCCCTTAGTGCGCGAACTTGGCGCCCCTGCGGCGAGCCGCCGCACACCGCCGGAGGAGACGGCCAGACCTCCAACAGGATTATTATCGTTACGTGCGGAGGATGTGGAGGGTCGGGCCGCCATCAAGATTCCTGCACCGTGCCACAGGTGGTGGAGGGCCGGGCTGCCGCCGCTCGTCGGGGCTCAGTGCCGCTTCAATGGATGTGCGGAGCCGGTTGCAGAGTGCCGCCACCGTCTCCAGTGCCAGACCATACCACTGTTGAGCTGCTTTCGGCCGCCTGCACCTCGTGTGATCGTGTCCATCGTTCTGGACAGGGACATCAGTGAGGACGCCCCACCACCACCAACGCAGGTTGGTGATATTTTTGTATTTTGGTCCCTTTTGAAAATATTTTTTACAAAAAGACTCCAGCCAAAACGTTTGCTGAAAATAGACCATTTTTAGGCGTCTTAGGACATGACGCCAAGGTATGAGGGTCGGCGTCGACTGACACGACGCCGAGGTCTTGCCACGTCACGGATGACCCCGGTCGACGATGACACGGTGGCGCATGGGGCCCAGTACGTCGGCGTCGGGTCATTCAACGCCAGAGCGCCAACCTCGACGTGTAGTCACACCACGCCGAGCTAGCTGTACAATGAGATTCAAAACGCAATTCTACCCCAAAAACGCGACTGAACATAAATCTTTGTCCTTTCGTACCTCCTGATCTGTTTAGTTCTGGCACAAAATGTAGTAACAAGAGTTGTAGGTCTATATGAGTACTACAACTTTTCTTAAAGGTTCAAAGTCTTATTTGGTCTGGTTGGAGAGATACAAGGCTCCAAAGTGGGGTATATGAAAACTGAAATCCTGAATTCAGTCATCCAGACTTAGCCAAATTTTGAGCTCCCCAAAACAGTCATGGATTCCAACTTTAGGGCTCGTTTTGACTTTCTTACAAGCTTATCTAGCTCTTGGTCCAAAAACAAAGTTTGTTCTACTCCACTCAAACTTCAACTTTTATTTAAGGTACAACTCCATAAAAGCACTGTAAGCAATTGGTCAACAACGGTCAAAATAGCATCACGGTAAAGCTCAATTTAGAGTTTTTGACCGATTGATGCATTTTCTTGACCTTTGCTCAACATGAATCCTTCATGACTTTTGTTGTAGAGTTCATCTAGAGTCATTTGGGCAAGGTTGCAAGGTTTGGTTGATGACACATGTTCTCATTCACTTAATAAGACCATTCCAACAAGGATATAACTTATCATTTCAGGTGACTTTTTGATTCCAAACTTCATAAAACTTTTCCAGTGACTCTAAATTTCAGGTGACTTAATAAGACCATTCCAACAAGGATATGACACATGTTCTCTCATGGGTTTAGTTTTAGCAAATGTCGAGCGGAGGTTGCTCGAGAGTGGAAAGGGTTTCAAGGAGGGAGAGGAAAGGGGGTGAGGAAGGGACCTCCGATTGTGTTGGAGGGTTCTCGGGTCCTGATTCTTTTGAAGAACCAATAGATGAATTTCCTTTGAGAGAAGAGTGACTTCACCCGTGAGAGACCTTTTAGATCATCGACAAGCGCATTGAAGATTGGCCAAAATGCCGCATACGGTTTGGATTGTGTTGTGTGATGTATGTCTGACGACTGTGACGGTGGAGGCCGTCGTTTCTTCAGATGCCCGCGAGGATTTGTATTTCCTTTGAACTCTCTCCTTTTTTAGATTTGCATTTGGTTTGTAGTAGTACTTATTGGTAGATGGGTTTTCAGGATTCAAGCTGTCTAGATAACTGTGGCTTCACTAGATGGGTCGACCCTGCTCCTATCTATCCCCATCAACAGTACATCACATATCTATAGGGACGCATCTTTGACCTAGAGTATGGCCCTAGAAGTGGTAACAGGGACACGTCGGATGATGACAACAGCAATGATGCAGAGGAGGCACTATGCAATAATCTGAACTGCCAGTGCCCGTACCATAAGAAGCACGGACCTCCTTCTCCACCGCCACCGCCGCCGTCAACTGGAGGATACTATGGGGAAGGCGCAACTCAGTTCAATATGTGGGAGCATTATTAGGACCAACCTTTGTTAGTCAATCCGAATGTGGAATGCTTGTATGAGTTGTTCTTTTCAATCTCCTAAGACATGCTAGGTTTAGTTTGCAACATGCCATTGTTAGTTTTCATGTGAGTGTGTAATCGTAGTACCTTTGCAACGTTTGTATCACTTGTTTCTTTCAATCCCCTAAGGCATGCTAGGTTTAGTTTGCGACATGCCATTGTTAGTTTTGATGTGAGTGTAATCGTTGTGCATTCGCTATTTCATAAATTGCAGTTTATCTATCTCTAAGTTTCATGTACTATGGTTGATTTCCAAACTGAAAAAAAGATTTGACTCTCTCTAAAAATAGTGGATTGAAATCGAACCAATCTTCGGTTTTCCCTGCAGGAACAAACATAAATATAGCATGTCTACTCTTATTAGTATAACTCGTGTTAGTAGAAGAGGAATCGTTGAGAAAGATTTTTCATTTGAATCATGCAAATAGGATTTCAACCTATACCAAAGGTTTAGTTTAATACTTTATTCTTTCTTTTTTATGATTTATAGGCTCGGCGTCAAGTCGGATGACGCCGAGATAGAAGACCATGGCGTTGATTCGCCCACGCCAACCCTAGGTTTTGATTCCCACATTACCCACGCCAGTTTGGGCGAACCTCGGTATTGAGTCGACCCACGCCGAGATTAACGGCTCGGCGTAAATTACGGAACGTCGAGCTTGGGCACCTCGTCGCTTCGAGGCAAAGGATTCCAGTATGTACCAGGAGTCGGCGTCAATTGACTAAACGCCGAGGTGCCCACCCTCGGCGTGTGTTCAATTGACGCCGATAGCCTGGGTTCACCAAAACAATGAACTGAGCGTATAATACACAGAATACATGAGCATACATAATTTCACATAACAAATGACCACACCGACATACACATTCATTCAACATCCATACATACATAAGGTCCAACACATTCAACATCCTTACATAGTCCATACATATGCTTCATCAATCATCCAACATAGTCCAAACATAGTACAAGGTCCATACATAGTGCATTACATAAGGTCCAATGCATACATAGTCCATGCACAAAAGAAGCATATGAAGTCTTTGGATCTTTTAGCTCGCTCCTTGTCTAATGCTCCATCATTTTCTCCTTGTCTCTCTTTTTTCCTACAGTAGTGCATTTTCACAACTTTTAGTGGATATTGAGCTAAGTTAGAAACCATTAATGAGAGTACCTTCACATAGCTATTTGGTGATTGCTAAAATCTGAGCCAAGTATCATGATTACCATATGAAAAGTCATTGGAAAAGTTTCATGAAGTTTGGAATCAAAAAGTCACCTGAAATGATAAGTTATATCCTTGTTGGAATAGTCTTATTAAGTGAATGAGAACATGTGTCATCAACCAAACCTTGCAACCTTGCCCAAATGACTCTAGATGAACTCTACAACAAAAGTCATGAAGGATTCATGTTGAGCAAAGGTCAAGAAAATGCCTCAATCGGTCAAAAACTCTAAATTGAGCTTTACCGTGATGCTATTTTGACCGGTGTTGACCAATTGCTTACAGTGCTTTTATGGAGTTGCACCTTAAATAAAAGTTGAAGTTTGAGTGGAGTAGAACAAACTTTGTTTTTGGACCAAGAGCTAGATAAGCTTGTAAGAAAGTCAAAATGAGCCCTAAAGTTGGAATCCATGACTGTTTTGGGGAGCTCAAAATTTGGCTAAGTCTGGATAACTGAATTCAGGATTTCAGTTTTCATGTACCCTACTTTGAAGCCTTGTATCTCTCCAATCAGACCAAATAAGACTTTGAACCTTTAAGAAAAGTTGTAGTACTCATATAGATTTACAACTCTTGTTACTACATTTTGTGCCAGAACTAAACAGATCAGGAGATACGAAAGGACAAAGATTTATGTTCAGTCACGTTTTTGGGGTAGAATTGCGTTTTGAATCTCATTGTACAGCTAGCTCAGCGTGGTGTGACTACACGCCGAGGTTGGCGCTGTGGCGTTGAATGACCCGATGCCGACGTACTGGGCCCCATGCGCCACCGTGTCGTCGTCGACCGGGGTCGTCCGTGACGTGGCAAGACCTCGGCGTCGTGTCAGTCGACGCCGACCCTCATACCTTGGCGTCATGTCCTAAGACGCCTAAAAATGGTCTATTTTCAGCAAACGTTTTGGCTGGGATCTTTTTGTAAAAAATGTTTTCAAAAGGGACCAAAATACAAAAATATCTCCGCAGGTTGTCCAGGAACACGAGCAAGCTGTAGGAACAGAGCAGAGCACGGCATCGCAACTTGCCACCCTGCAGTTCTCCTGCTCCTCGTTGCCATCCGCGCCTCCTTGGAGGGGCCGGAAGTCCCATGCTGAGGCAACGCTCCGCTCCGAAGGAGACCCATCGTCGCCGTGCCGACCTTCGCACCAGCCGCGCACTCTCGCCGCATCCCGTGCCCGCGACGGCCGCCCGCTCGCCGCGCCCTGTGCCCACGCCGCCCTCCGCGCTGGCCGCGACCTCGCCACGCCGGCCGCGCACGTTCGCTGCGCCGCCCTCCGCGATGGCGGCGCGCGCTCGCCGCATCCCATGTCCGCGACGGTAGCCGCTCGCCGTGCAGCCCTCCGCGACGGCCTCGGGCGCACGTCGCATGCCGTGCCCGCGATGGCCGCCCGCTCGCCGTGCGCTGTGCCCACGCCGGCCGGCCGCTCGCCACGCCGCCCCACGCGCTGGCCGTGCCAGAACACAGCGTTGGGCCGCGAGGTGTGAGCTCGCCACTCCGCCCGCGCACTCTCGCAGCGCTGGCCGCAGACCTCCGGCTCCGCACGCCGCCAACGGAACACAGCTGGGAGGAGGCCCGGACGACCACGGACGAGCTGGTTCGATACATTACGACGGTGAGCAGCAGGAAGAGCTGGAGGTCGGTCTCCAGGCTATCTTGAATAATGATCGGGGAACGGTCTGTAACGCATGGTAGCTCTTGTTGGCCAAGAAGGCAGGAGCCGGAACATGTCATCATCATCGAACTCTCCTACAAACGGTCCAATCAAGCGCGCCGCTGCCGGCCTTGTGTGCCTTCATGTCGGCGCAAGCCATGGTCGGGAACCACTCCAGATCATCCCAGTCCAGCACGCACGGCGTGAGTGCAAGGCGAGAACACAGGCCGGTCTATCCCTAGCACGGCCAGGGGCCGCGGCCTTGGTGAGCGCGTAGGACAAGGATTCAACGGCGCTCTTCTACCGTATCCCGGCCCGGACGGCTCGTCGCCAGAGTCCGGGAGGACCTCCTCCATGGAGTGTCCTCGCAGTCCCAGAGCAGAAGGATGGCGCGGTGCTCCTTGCCAGATCCCACGGACCACCCACTCCTCTGACGCCCGGCAGCTCTCGCTTGCCTTCACCTTGTTAATTTGTTATCATGGGTGAAAAAGCTTGGTCCCACACGGTGAAAATGTTTGTAGCCCTTCGATCTTCTTGCTACGGCAGATACAGAGGCGAAATTACCGAAGGAAAGTCACCCAATCTCAGTCCACCTGTGCATTTAATTTGAGTGCCCTCTGCCCTCTGAAATAGATCGTTGGACAAAAAAAAAAAAAAAAACAATACCCAATCGTTTGGCCCACCTATACATCTCTATACCTTTTCTCTTACATTTTTTATTTTTTAGTACCAGCAAATATGCACGTGCGACATGTACGTGTTTCTAAAATTATTTTAAATACAATGAAAATGTTAATTGAATTATTGATAAACAATAAAGGTAGGTGGCAAGTGCTTGATCGTTTTGTCCGAGTCATGTAGAACAAGATTCAAATCGTTTGTTCGTTAGGATGCCTCGGTTACATGTATCGCTGCACTAACAGATATAAAATAACGTGATATAAATAAACAAGCATATGTAGATGCAAAATAATTATGACTTAAATAATGTAGCATTAATTTATTTATCAGGTACATCTAAACATATATATTTTTCTTTTTTTGCCCCATAAACACGGTAACTTTATGTTGTTTTCCTTTTTGGCCACACAAAGTAGAGGATAAGCACATAGACATGATTTTTTCCATTATTTCTTACAAAATGTTTATATTTTTGTTTTTCACCTTTTTTGTCATACATTATTCTGTCCCTCACGTGTGAATTGTGTTGTGCGTGCCTTGGTTTTATTTCCACCTCCACGTTGCAGATGTTGTTCATTCACAACGTGGTACTATAAGTAATGCAAGGCGTAAAAGAACAAGTGCTCTATTGGGTCCATGGCATTAATGATCTTCCACGCAAGCAAAAAATCTGATGTGGCATCCAAATAAATGAAGAAAGAGAGTAACTCGATGAGAAACTATTTCTCCCCTGAGAAACGGCGTCGTCTCGTGAACGCGAACCAGCGTTGAAGAAACCGACAGTTTCAAGGACGGGTCGCCGTGTAGTTTCCTACTATGTGGGTCCTGCCCTCGAGGTCATCGCACGCCCATGGTCGTCGCCTATTGCATCCTCGTGGCGTGCCGCCAGCTTCGTCCTTCCCTGCCCGTGAGCCACAACATCCCTAGCCGACGTGCGCGAGCCCCACGGGAGCGTTGCCTTGCCGTAGTCTCATGGAGGTCATTGTTCGAAGCATACTACGTGGAGAGAAAAGGAATTTGTGTTAGCTTCTCTATCTAGGCCGTGACGGATCGAGCAATGAGGACACACCTTATCGTTGCATGTGAGTCGGCCCTCCCCATTCTTGTCACGGCCGCGCACGAGCTGTCGCATGCTCACCCCGTTGCGCTCTTGCCATCCTTCGCGACGTGTGCAAGCCGGCCTCCACCCTCCATGCACCACCAGGCGCCGCCGGGCTCTGCACGACCATGCGCGAGCCGCAGGCTCGTCTGCGCCACGAGCGAGCCGTCCTCCGCCCTCCTCGTGCTGTCGGTGCTGGCCAATGCTCGCCGCCTTCAGGCTCCCACACACGAGCCGACCTTGCGCCCCGTCCTTGCCGGCTATTGACGGTAGTTACTTTCCATCGTAAACCGTTAATATAACTTAAAATCATGCATGAAAATGATCACCAACATAGACTTAGGGGTTTAAACTGATAATTTCCATGAGTTTTGGTGAATCTGTGTTTTCAGCAGGGTTTATCCAGAGAACTATCAAGGTGGACCTAAACGTCAAAGTAAATCGAGCTTATCCGTCTCGTAAACAACTCCAGAAGGTTCTGGAGGACATCAG
Organism: Miscanthus lutarioriparius; assembly: GCA_904845875.1. Classification (NCBI taxonomy): domain Eukaryota; kingdom Viridiplantae; phylum Streptophyta; class Magnoliopsida; order Poales; family Poaceae; genus Miscanthus; species Miscanthus lutarioriparius. The sequence continues at coordinate 11,775,848 of CAJGYO010000008.1, forward strand.
AAGCCACGCCACCGAAGCAGACATGAAGAGGATGACACGCCCGTCGGTCTCGGTCTCGCTATGTCGGTTCTCCACCACCTTAAGGATTGCATCTATATTGTTTATTCTAGTCGGTTTGATCCAAGGGCTCAGAATTGATGCTCCGACCTATATATACCAGCCCTTGCCCCCCTCCCTCAGCATCTGCATCTGTCATAAGTCAAGAGTAGACCAGAAATTAGAGTTTCTAGAGAGAAGAGAGTAGAGCTCCAATTCTTCAAAGTTCTAGTATAGGCTAGCTAGCAAGGTTCAAGTAGAGTTTGGGCTATTGCTCAGGATTCCAGATTCGCCGTCAAGAGGTCGGTATATCTATTGTATCCCTCTTTATTTTATTTCTTTGTGCTACTTCAATATTATGTTGCTATTTATTATGTTCCTAGTTTGCTCTAGTTATATGCTTGATATAGTCATGATTGATTATGAATATATGCATATGTTCGCAAAGCGCTTAGCTCAATACTCGAGTGAGTTAAGTGGTCGACATTATGTAAGCGTGGTGCTTAAATATTGTTTATCTACGGATGCATTCTATACTCTAGGTCATGTGGTAGATCATGAATGTGACACTCCCATTGAGTCCTTTGTAGTCCACTCCCCGTTTGTAGATCAAGTAGAACCCAATTGCGAAGGGAGTCAAGCTTTGTTCTTGATCTTCCTTAGTAATGTTCCTTATGCATAGATCTAAAGTTAATTATGCTATAGATGTGAGTGTATATACTTGGGTGTACAAAAGACTTAGTAAATAAGGAATGACTTAGGAATCTTTTTGCTCTTAACTAATCTCCTGCCTAGCTACTCTATATTTATGAGTATCTATTTCTATGTCTGGAATACCAACAATACCTTACACTTATCATTCATTTATCACTTGACTTACCCCTGCAATAGCATGAGAGTGATGATATTATCATAAGTATACATATTTGTCAATACCTCTGTGCCAACCCCATAGCTCCCCCCTGTGGATAAAATATAAATAACAATACCTGGTATACTCCCGGATAAAATGCTACAATGGTATATTATCTGTGCGCTTAAGGATTACTTAATATACATATTTACAAGTGTTCCTAATAATTACCAACAACGCATTTTCTGGCATCATGCTAGGGATGACAACTTAGTAAAGAGTGATGCTAAGAAATGTCAACAAGCATTTCTAGCACCGTTGCCGGGGAGGGGCACATGACTAAGAGAATTGATCAAATAAATACTTATTGATAAAATCATAACACCTCTGCTTTAGCAGGCTTACCCTTGTTTGTCTTTGTTCATATCTTATACAGGATATTGTAGGATTGATTATGATTCATCAACAAATTCCATCAATCACAATCAAACCAATCAAGAGGAAGCTCAACACCAGTTTCTGAATCTATGGCTGAAAAGACTCTGCGTGAATTCTCTGCTCCAAGCACCGAGAACATCCTCACTGGACCAATACTCAAAACCAACAACCTAGAGTTTGAGCTCAAGCCAAGCCTCATCAACATGGTGCAAGCTACTCCATTCAGTGGAAAGGCACATGAAGATGCTAGTGCTCATCTTTAGAATTTCCTAGAGATAAGCAGCACAATCACCATCAAGGACGTTGCACAAGACATCATACTGCTCCACCTCTTTCCATTCTCATTAGTGGGAAGGGCGAAGCAGTGGTTCTACACCAATAAAGATAACATCAACACGTGGGCAAAATGTCCAAAGGCCTTTTTAGCAAAGTTCTTCCCTATAGGCAAGACCAATGCCTTAAGAGGAAAGATTTCCAATTTCCAACAGCAGAAAGGAGAAACCATTCCCGAAGCATGGGAATGTTTTTCAAGATTACATTTCAGATTGTCCTCATCATGGGATGTAAGATTGGTTGCTCATGCAAAACTTTTACCATGGATTAACTCAGAAAGCTCATGAACAACTAGATGCAACTGCTAAAGGATCATTTATGTCACCCACCCTTGGAAAAGTTGAAACTCTTATGGAGAAGATAACCTCTAATCAAGGCTAGTCTCAATGCAATATTCAATCATACAATAAGAGCAAAGAAGTACCAGAAGAGGTGTGTGCACTATCAACCAAGATGGACATCTTGTTGAATTGGCTTGAACAGCGAGCCAATTACAAGAGGGATTGTCAGGCTATTCAAGATGTTTTTATTTCCCAAAACATATGTGGAGAATATTTGAGGGTTGATTTCTCCGAATATCAAGAAGACGCAAACATTGTCATCAACAATTCTGCTTCACAACAACAGAGACAAGGATGGAATCAACAACGGTCAAATTACCAAGGTAAGTACCCAGGTAATAATTCTTATAATCCTAAGCAACCATCCTTGAGGGATTTGATCTTAAAACAAGATAGGATTAATGCGAATATCTCTAAGAAGCTTGCTTTTAATGATAAAGTCCTAGAAAACATAAATGCCAAAATGGATAGTTTTTATTCTGCTATAAAAGACCAACTTAGCTATAATAAAAAGATAGAATCACAATTAGCCCAGTTGGCCACTGCTCTGCCTGTTGCCACTAACCTTGAAAAGGTCAACGCCATAACCACAAGAGGTGACAAGTCTACTCGTGATCCGCCGTATCCAACAAGGACAAGTAAGACACCGGCAACAGTACAAGAGGAGAAGAAGGATGATAAAGTTGAAGAAGTTGAGCCACAAGCACAAGAAATGATGCAAGATTTCCATGACACCACCTTCCTACCATTTCCACGCAGAAATCGAAAAGCCAAAATGGATGAGCAGTTTGGTAAGTTCATAGAGGTAATTCAAAAGTTGTATATCAATATTCGTCTGCTAGATGCTATGCAGGTACCCACCTATGCAAAGTACCTCAGAGACATCCTGAACAACAAAAGACCACTGCCCACCACTAAGGTAATCAAGATAACAGAGGAGTGCAGTGTGGCCATTCTGAACACATCACCTGTCAAGAAGAAGGATCCAGGATGTCCCACTATCGATTGTTCGATCGGAGACCAAAACTTTGAGAATGCGCTATGCGATCTTGGAGCAAGTGTCAGTGTCATGCCCAAGAAGGTTTTTGACAAGATCAACTATTCAACGCTCAAACCCACATCAATGTGTCTACAACTAGCCAACTATTGGTATTTATTAACTTGTTACTTGTTTTAGTAGCCACCTATTAATTACCTACATCTCCTAACATTACTTTACTAGGTTGTCATCCCTACTGATGGTGCCAGAGATGCTTGTTGGTACTACCTAGAATCACTACTAGAACGATACTAAGTAGTTCTTTATCATTTATGTGACTAGAAAAATATAAAGATATATAAATGAAAAGGAATCTGCAAGCGCACAGATAATTATACCATTGTAGCACTTCACCCGAGAGTATTCCAAGTATCGTTATTTATATTTTTACCACAGGAAAGGTCTAGCATGGACAAGTATTGATAACTTATACCATTGATGGAGAAGTAAACCATAACCAATATTCTACTCATAACAGGGGTAAGTCATATGATAAGAGATATGAAAAGTATTGATCAATGATAATGATAAATCACTTAGAGTACTCCTTTCTATGGCATTAGCATGGTCAGATAGAATATTAGAGGAATAATTCCTAAGTCATTCTTAATTACAAGTCAAAGCATACATTGATTAGTGCAATTACACCTAGTAATCATGGCTAAGATCATCTTTATATCTACACATATGGGATATTACTAAGAAAGATTAAGAACAGAGCTTGCCCTTCCTTCGTAACCACATCCTACGTGCTACCTATATCGGGGAGTGGACTACAAAGGACTAAATGGGAGTGTGTGGGGGTATTAACCCCTATACCTTTACAGGTAGGCTTGGGCCGGCCCAGACTAGGGGGTCTGGCCCACTAGAAGACGACACGTGGCCCAGCCAATCTGTTCGGAGTCCTGCACAGGGAATCAAGACAGATTTGGAGATCAAGCAAGATCCTGGTCGGTTAGAGTAGGAATCCTTATCTGGCCTCCTATGGCAATTGTAACTGGTTAGGATTAGTTTTCATATCTGTAACCCTGCCCCCGGACTATATAAGGCAGGCAGGGGACCCCTCTAAAAAACATCTCTCATTGACATACAACAATACAATCAGACGTAGGACGTAGGTATTACGCCTTCACGACGGCCGAACCTGGATAAAACCTCGTGTTTGTCTTGCGTCACCATCTTGTTTGTAGCTTGCGCATCTGTCTGCCGACAATCTACTACCTTGGGCATACCCCTAGGTAGACTGCCGACCATATTTCGTCGATAGTGGCGCGCCAGGTAGGGGGGGTGCGTACTGCTCTCCAAGCAAACAAGATGGTCATCATCCCCGGTTCCATGGCTATGCCGAACGGCCTCGCGTACACCATCGGCCAGATCACTTGGACCACCGGCTCCGATGACTTCATCGCCATGACCACGGAGGAGGCACGGATTCAATCTGCGTCGACCACTGCTTCACCTGCATCGGCTACGGCTTCGACCATGGTGGATCTAGCTCCAGCCATGCCTGCGTCATCTTCAGCCACACCGACAACCCATCGCCCGCTTCCTCGCTACAAAGGGAGGCAGATCGACAACACCGACCTACTTGACTCCATCGATCGGGTCGGCACCAAACTTGCTGAAACCCTAGCTCTGGTAAGTTCGATTCAAAGTCAACCTAATGAGCAGGTAAACACTACCCACAATAGATCTACCCGACCAACTCGGGCCGGTCGTCCTGCATGACTCGGTACGGATCTCGTGGTCACATCTACTCCTGAAGGGCGCTCCGTTCATCGCCGGCCAGCCTCCGCGACGGGTCTCTGGCTCTCTGAGTACGAAGCCTCGATGAAGAACTACCAGGCCCAGCCCTACGGCCTGCGCAACTTCATCAACATGGTTCGGATTGAGGATTATCAGGAAGGATCCGTCCACACAGTTCAAGAGGGTGGCTCAAGCTCCTCGTCTGGCATCGCATCTAATGCCTCCGTCCACACCGAGCTCCAACACCATGGTGATGAAAGCGTTGAGTATGATTTGGATATCCCAGACCATGCCCCAGGGTTTCCACGATTCCCATCTTTCCCACCAAGGCGAGGAGACTTGATCAATGTTGTCAGCAATGACGAACCACCGGTAGTCGGCGAAACAGAACAAGAAAGGCTAGCACGCGAAGCACGCAATATTGATCGGTTTAATCACCGATAAATCGAAGCCGATGCAGAAGAGGAGGCCCGACGCATAAGGGTCTAGCCACGTGACCTTAACAATGCCTTTGACAGGGTGGGGGACAAGCAGGTCTTCAGGACTCCAAGCGCCAATGTAGCTATTGCTATGGCGACAATGCAATGACTACCCAATACCCCGGAAACTCAGGTAGTTCATGATGATATACAAGCTTACCTGATAGCTGCTATGGCCCAGACCACAGAGATTGTAAATCAAGCCCGGGCTCCATCCATCTCAGTCGAATCAAGCCACAGCCACCAGTACTCGAGTCGCTCACAGCCACCCAACCAACGTGGCTCACGCAACAACGACCCATTAGACAACCGTCAAGGCAGAAATGGTGGCCATGATGGTGGTCGGGATGACAACCGCCACCGGGATGACAGCCGCCGCGACTACCGGGATGACAACCGCCGGGACAACCGCGATAATCGCCGTGATAACCGCGGTCACAGGGTTAACCAAGGTGGCAACCGGGATCGCCATGATGGCAATAACGATCTCTGCCATTACCTCAGAGAACGCGATCTACGCGATCGCATTAACCAAAGAGCCAACGATCGTGCATCCCATGAAAGCTATCACCGTATGGAATATGATACTGCCCACGGCCCTCCGGGTTTGAAGCAGTTTACTCCGCACCTTCGTCAAGTCATATGGCCCAAGAACTTCAAGCTCGAAAAACTTTAGAAGTACAATGGCAAGGAGAACCCTGAATTATGGGTCATGCTCTACGAAACCACGTGCAGATCAGGCATGGCTGACGAGCACGTCATGTCTAACTACTTCCCAGTCGCTATCGGCCATGCTGGCCACCAATGGCTGGTCAGCTTGCCGGCGAACTACTTTGATTCTTGGCAAGAGCTCAAGCAAGCATTCATCGACAACTTCATTGCTACTTGCGAGCAACCCGGTAACAAATATGATCTGCAGCGGATTCGAGATCGGAAAGATGAGCCACTACGCGAGTACGTCCGACGTTTCTCGGAAATGAGCATCAAGGTCCTGTCAATCTCCGACAACGAGGCAATCGAGGCTTTCATCATTGGTCTCTACTTCCACGATGCCCTACGGGACAAGCTCCTCCGCAAGAGACCTGAATCAGTCACAGCGCTCCTGGCCACTGCTAAGAAATATACGGATGCCGACGATGCTAAAAAGATAATCATCGAAGAAGCAGCAAGGGTTCCGCGCTCCGACCACCCCCCACACCGCGATGACTACCGCGGCAACCGTGGTCGGAACGACAATTTTGATCGCCGCAACCAGCGCAACGACTCCCGCGACCACCGCGACCAGCGTAATCACCGGCGTAACCGCCATGACGATTACAGGGGCAAGCGTGCTCGGGAAGACGACGGCGAGGTCAACACCGTTAAGAAAGGTGGCGGACGTCGCAACTATGAAGAAGACTATGCCAAAGCATTGAAAGGACCTTGCCAGCTCCACCCCAAGTCAAATCATACCCTAGAGAATTGCCGCGTTCTTAAGTCTATCTACACGCGTCAACAGGCTCTGGATACGTCCGACAAGCCTAACGACGCAGGGGAACAACACAACGAGGACAACAATGATGAAGACGTAGATCCCCGTCACAAGTATGTCAAGCCAACCGATCACGTGCACACCATCATCGGAGGCAAAGTGTCAATCGAGACCAAATGAGAACGCAAGCTGCTCACCCGCACCTGCTTGAACAAGGCCAACACCGACAACCTCATCGCCGATCCGTAGCTCCCTCCTTGGTCTCACCGCGAGATCTCCTTCAGTAGAAAGGACCAATGGGCTGCAATACCTGAGCCAGGATGTTTTCCCCTGGTCCTCGATCCTTGTATCAACAAGGTTCAGTTCGACAGAGTGCTGATTGACGGCGGCAGTTCCATCGATATACTGTTTAAGAACAGTCTGCCAGCCCTGAAGATAACCCAGGCGGATCTCAAGCCATACGAGGCATAGTTCTGGGGTGTCCTCCCCGGACAGAGCTCTACACCTCTCGGGCAGATCACGCTACCTGTGCAATTTGGTACCCCGGACCACTTCTGCACCGACTACGTCAACTTCGTGGTTGCTGACTTCGACGGCACCTACCATGCTATCCTTGGTCGACCATCGCTCACCAAATTCATGGCCATACCTCACTACAGGTATTTGGTGCTCAAGATGCCTACCGAGAAAGGGGTTCTAACTCTCAGGGGCAACGTATACGCAGCTTATACCTGCGAGGATGCCAGCTTCAAAATAGCAAAAGCTCATGACCTCTCTATTCGCATGGCTGAGACCATGCTCGACGCCAAGAAGACCTCAGCCGACCACCTAGAGATCCCAGAGCTCGAGGCTCCATGCAAGAACATCAAGTCCAAAGAACACAAGGCGATCCAGCTGGTCAACGGTGATCCCAGCAAAACGACCCTTATTGGGGTCAACCTGGATCCTAAATAGGAAGACGCGCTCGTTAGGTTCTTGAGGAGCAATGTGAGTGTGTTTGCATGGAAACCTGCTGACATGCCCGGTGTACCTCGGAACTTGATCGAGCACTCCTTAAATGTCGACGGTAAGGCCAAACCTATCAAGCAGAAGCTACGATGGTTCGCTCGTGACAAAAAGGAGGTGGTTAGGGTAGAAGTTACATGGCTTTTGGCAGCCGGATTTATTAAAGAAGTGTATCATCCGAAGTGGTTAGCCAACCCGGTTCTTGTACGCAAAAAGAATAATGAATGAAGAATGTGCGTTGATTACACTGATCTCAACAAACACTGCCCTAAAGACCCCTTTGGCTTACCTCGCATAGACGAGGTCATAGATTCAACTATCGGTTGCGAGCTGCTTTCCTTTCTTGATTGCTACTCTAGTTACCACCAGATCGCTCTCAAAAAAGACGACCAGATCAAGACATCCTTCATCACGCCTTTCGGCGCCTACTGCTACACGACCATGTCGTTCGGGCTCAAGAACGCCAGGGCTACCTACCAACGTGCCATACAGGCCTGCCTCAAAGACGAGATAAAAGACAACCTCGTCGAGGCTTATGTTGATGATGTAGTTGTCAAAACCAAGGAAGCACATACCCTTGTTGACAACCTGTAACACACCTTTGCAGCCCTTAATACATTCCAATGGAAATTAAACCCAAAGAAGTGCATCTTTGGTGTTCCTTCTGGTATATTGCTTGGCAACATCGTCAGTCACGACGGCATACGCCCTAACCCGGAGAAAGTCAAAGCTGTCTTGGACATGAAGCCACCTAGAAAGGTGAAGGATGTTCAGAAGCTTACCGGATGCATGGCTGCCCTCAGTCGTTTCATATTAAGATTAGGCGAAAAAGGACTACCATTTTTTAAGCTGCTCAAAGCATCCAAGAAGTTTGAGTGGTCGGAGGAAGCAGACGCTGCCTTCACACAGCTGAAACAATTCCTTACATCACCTTCGGTCCTCACTGCTCCCAGAGAAGATGAAACCCTCCTGCTTTACATTGCGGCAACTAATCGAGTGGTCTCCACTGCCATGGTGGTCGAGCGTGATGAGCCTGGCCACGTCTACAAGGTACAGCGACCAATCTATTTCATCAGTGAGGTACTCAATGAATCCAAGACTAGGTACCCACAGATTCAGAAACTGATCTACGCCATACTGATAACATCCCGTAAGTTGAAACATTACTTCGACAGATATCGTGTGGTGGTCATGACCGAGTACCCTCTGGGAGACATCATTCGCAACAAGGATGCGAACGGGCGCATCATCAAATGGGCAATGGAGCTATGCCCTTTCTCCTTGGAATTTGCAAGCCGTACTACAATCAAGTCTCAGGCACTTGTCGATTTTATCGTCGAGTGGACAGACTTAAGTACACCTGCCTCTCAGGGGCCCAATGAGTACTGGAAGATGTACTTCAACGGCTCTCTCAACATCGATGGCGCAGGAGCAGGAGTCCTTTTCGTGTCACCATCCAAGGAGCAGCTCCGATACGTCCTCAGGATTTATTTCCTGGCGTCTAATAACGCCGCCAAGTACGAAGCATGCCTGCATGGTCTGCGCATTGCGGTCGAGCTTGGTGTCAAACATCTCTATGTCTACAAAGACTTGGCTCTGGTCATCAACCAACTCAACAAGGACTGGGATACGACTAGCAAAAAGATGGATGCATATTGCAAATCGATCAGAAAGCTAGAAGGCAAGTTCTATGGCATCGAGTACACACATGTGGTTCGGGACAAAAATCAAGCAGCAGATGCGCTGTCAAAGTTAGGATCATCCTGAGCTAAAGTCCCACATGGTGTATTTGTTCAAGACCTACTCACGCCTTCCGTCGAAGAGGAAGATCCCACGGCCGGCAAGCCTCCAGACCAGCTTTTGGTGGCTACGGTTCTGGCGTCAAACACCATCGAACCACCTCCGACCACTAAGGAGCCTGACTAGAGAGTACCTTTCATCAAGTACCTGATAGATGGTAGCGGTTACATCGATCAGACAGAAAACAAACGCCTGAGGCATCGCAGTAAGTAGTATCTGCTCGTCGACGGCAAATTGTGGCGCAAGAACGCAAAAGAGGAAATCTTGATGAAGTGTATAACCCTGGAGGATGGCGAACATCTCCTGGACCAAATCCACTCTGGTTCCCGTGGCAACCACGCGGCCTCGAGAACGCTGGTTGGCAAGGCTTTCCGAGCAGGGTTCTATTGGCCGTCAGCCGTAGCCGATGCAGAGAAGCTAGTCCGCCATTGTGAAGGTTGTTAGTTCTTCGCCAAGAGAATCCACATACCAGCACACGAGATTTAGACAATATCAGCCTCTTGGCCCTTCGCATGCTGGGGACTAGATATGATCGGGCCCTTCAAACCGGCTCCTAGGAAATTTACATGTGTCTTTGTGCTGGTCGACAAATTTTCTAAGTGGATAGAGTACATGCCTCTGGTACAGGCATCTTCAGAAAAGGCTGTCACATTCATCGACCAGGTCATCCACCGCTTCAGCATACCCAACAGCATCATCACTGATCTGGGTACTAAGTTCACCGGGAATGATTTTTGGGACTTCTGCGATGAAAGGAGCATAGTAGTAAAATACATTTTGGTGGCGCACCCTAGAGCTAATGGACAGGTCAAGCGGGCAAATGGTATGATCTTGGACGCACTTAAGAAGAGGATGTACAGAGAAAATGACAAAGCTCCCGGAAGGTGGCTCAAAGAGTTACCAGCCGTGGTCTGGGGCCTTAGAACCCAGCCCAGTCACAATACCGACGTATCACCATACTTTATGGTTTATAGCGCTGAGGCAGTGCTCCCAGCAGATATAGCCTTTAGATCAGCACATGTAGAGAACTTCGACGAAGACAAGGCCAATGAAGTGCGGGAGCTAGAAGTGAATAGTGCAGAAGAGAAGCGGCTCGATTCTTGCGTACGTACAGCCAAATACCTTGCTGTTTTGCGTAGGTACTACAACAAGAACGTTAAGGAGTGGTTCTTTGTGGTTGGGGACCTGGTCCTGAAGTGGAAGACGAATCAGGCTGGTGTCCACAAACTCGCAACTCCATGGGAAGGGCCCTTCATGATCAAGGAGGTTACACGACCAACGTCTTACAGGTTAGGTCACCTAGATGGTATAGACGTACCCAACTCACGGCACATCGACAAGCTTAGGCGTTTCTATGCTTAACTACTAAGATATGTACTCCTCTTGTACTTTTGATTTAATTCAATAAAGCTATTATAATTTCTCTGACCACTCTAATGTGTCACTTCGAAGACTATTGTTATTCTAACTCACCCAGTCAAAACCGACCACCATTCCTTCCTGGGTTTTTGGAGCAGGCCCTGTCTCTGGTTCCTCCCAACGCGTGCATGGGATCTGCTCTCTACGCTACGGGTGGTCGGCAGGTCCCCTTTGGTTTGACTTGTGTGTGTCTACGTGTGCACAGGCTACGCACCTCGCACTCCAACCACAGGACAAACCAGGGCCATACAAACCTTTTAGGATGACGTGTCGACTAAACTGGTACAACTAAACAGAATGCTAACATGTTCTCACTTAGTTACACCAACACGAGATCCAAGCTTAAATATGTTTTCTACAAAACAAACAAGCTTATGCTGATATATAGTTACGTTATTACAAGCTTGCCTGAAAATGTCTAAGTTTACAATAACACAACTACATCTTCTATAACTATAGCCTATACTATTGGCTGGTCGGGGCACGCAGCACCTGCTGCTCGCTGGGCCTGACATCGTGCTCGAGTCTCGGGGACTCTTGTACTGGTCGAGCTGAAGAAGATGGCCCCGCCGATGCCTGGCTAGTCGAGACCGCAGGCCTCGCCGGTTGGCTTAAAAATGACAGCGCTTCTAGCTGACTTGTTGATGACGTACCCTGTACAGGTGCTGTCCCGCCTCCACACAGGTTAATGTCGCCAATTATTTTTGCCGACAAGTCCAGCTGGGTCATCCGAAGCTCCTCAGCCTTATCTGGATCTACCTCCTTTGGGTATCCAGCCTCTAGGTGCTTGAGATCGATCAAGGGGTAGTGAGCACGTACCATGCTTAGCACATGTGCGCCTGTGTACTCACCCGCCTCCTTCACGAACTCTTGGAACCATCCCCATGCCTTTCGACATCTATCGACCAGTCCCAGCTGTGGCGTCCTTGGCACGTCTTCTGTAAGCGCTAGATCGATGAGGTTAAGGACCGGCAAAATGCCCGTTGCCACCTCCTAGCACCGGTTTTTCCATGTGTCCCGATCCTTGGTGATCTCTTGGCACTATGCCTTCCAGCCGTCACGGTCTTTTATCATGACCTCCAGATGCTTCTTGGCATTGACTTTTAAAACTGGAAACCACACAAGCTATCAAAATGTCATACTGCGACAAGATAAGGCAGGCAACAAAAGTGAGCAAAGGGGTTTGGAAAACTTACTTTTTAGTTCCTCTTTCATCTTGGTCGTGTGGTCCCAGAGCTATGACTGGTCGTGCACTAGTTTTCTGTTGTCCTCCTTCAGGCGATCACACTCCACGACCGCATGACTGTTCTCCTCTCGGAGACGGACCACTTTGGCTTCTAAGCTTGCACTACAGCTATTACTACCAACAACGCAACAACACTTGTCATGCACTCGTTGTGATAAAGTGACTACTTACTTGTTCTTTCCTGCTCTTTGTTACTGAGCTGGACAACCAGGTTCTAGTTCTGGGACTCTTGCTCCATCCTCTCATGGTTGGCGGCTTCAAGTTGGTGGCGCAAGCATTCCACTTCCGCCGTCAGCTCTTTATTGCTTGTAGTGATCCCCTCGATCTGGTCAAAGCATTTCTTACGGTACCTTGCGGTCTTCATTAAGTCCTGTGTGCAAAAAGCTAAGTAAGAAAGTTTGACTAGATAGCAAGATCTGGTGGTGAAGCAAAGCATACCTGGACCTCCGTCACCAGTCGTTTTGCCGCTCGTTCAACTTTCTTGGTCTCTTTGACCTCTGGGATTTCCTCATGAACAACCCATTGGTCGTTCCGCCAACGCGACACATACACGTGTTGTCGCTTGTCCTGTGGACGGCCCAGGACCTCCTCTACTTCGTCCTCTTTGGGCTCTTCTTCGGGCATCGGCGCTGGTCCAGAGTTAACAGCTTCTGCGATCACTATGGCCTTCCCACGAGCTACAGCATCGACAAACGTGCTCTGTGCTCTCACCTCCAACCGCTGCTCCTCGGTCTGTTCCATTACCCTTGATGCTGAGGTGTTGCCCTCAGCAGGTTTAGTGCTCGGAGCACTTGTGCTTGGCTCAGCTCTTCCCTCGACCCCCTGCTCAGGGACTGTTGCCTGACTGCTTATTTGCTGAGGCCCCGATGGACCTTCTACTATGGGTTCCTTGATGGCTGGCTGCTGGGCAGTCTTCTCTGAAATTGCTGGCGGGGCCACGCCGCTCCCGGCTAGTTGGTCCGGATTTTCGGTGGACGCTGAACTAGTACATTCGAGATAAGTTCAGAAGGCAACCATATTCAATACAAATTGCTAGCTTACATCGAGGTTACAAATACATACATATTGGAAGCGTGGAATGATGTGGCGAAGGCGCATCTCTTCAGCCGTGCTTTCTCCACGTGCTGTGCGGGTGACACCTGGTCTCCCTCTATATCCAGCACCGCCGCTGGGCCTTGGTGCTCGACCCCTCCGCCGCTTGTCCTTCACGCTGCAGTGGTCGGCGCTGTAGGTTCCACTGGCACAGAGGAGCCACCCTGCTCCATCGACTCCAGTTGCCTCCTCCTCTTTTGAGGGACGAGTCGAAAGATGTCTGCATCCTCTCCCACATCTGTGTCATCATCCGACAAAGTAAAGATCGCCTGACGACGCTTGCTGGCCACCGGCCGCTTACCAGTAGCTTTGGCCGCTGCCTCCTCTCCAACTCCGAGCACGGCCCAGTCGACGTCCTCGACCCCGATGCTGGTCTAGGTGGTTGGGTCAGCAACTTGAGGCGAATCTACACCAGGGGGTGGCGATACAAACATTGTCGCTCTATCCCGACCATTAATCTGGGAAACAAATAGAAGATAACACAGTAAGTTTCTACTACAATATAAGACTACGGGTAAAAGGCAAGATGAGTTACCTTTGGGGGAGGTCGGGCGAGCTTGAAAGCGTGCTCGATGTCGCTCAATCTGACATAATTTGGATCAACTAAGTTAAATAGCTCTCCAATTCTGGCCCTGACTTCATTCTTGTCAAGCGCCTCTTGCCTCGTCCTCGTCGGGTCTACGCTACCTTGGTACTCGTAGCCAGGATGTACCCTCCTCTGACAGGGCTAGATCCGTCGGCTGATGAAGCTCCCGACCATGCTCGGACCGTCCAGTTTCTTCCACGGGATCATCCCAAATATTTCTGGAATCTATTCCAGGTGCTCGGGCTTCTCTAACCAGCTTGTCCTCTTCTTCGGAATGAACCCCACGTCGCACAGTGTGATCGTGTTCGGCTCTTTACGGATGTAGAACCATTTCTTGTACCAGTCATCAAGCGACATGTTCCATGGGCAGTGCAGGTACTGGGCCTTCATTCCATCATGGAGGTTGAGGTACACACCTCTAGCTATCTTTGAGCCGCCGCTTCCTTTCTTCCGTAGACAGAAAAGATGGCGAAAAAATCAAAATGGGGCTAGAAGCCGCCATATGCTTCGCAAAGATGAATGAAGGTGGCGACAAGGAGGATTGAGTTGGGATGCAGATTGCAAATCCCAATCTTGTAGTACAGACAGAGCCCCTGAAGGAAAGGATGTACCGGAACCCCAAATCCCCGCTTAAAGAAGTCTTCGAACACCACGATCTCACCTGGTTGTGGATCGGGGTACCCTTCGCCCTCCGGCACACGCCATCCTGTGAGCTCCTTGTTATGGAGTACTCCCATGGTGATGAGGTCTTCAATGGTCTATTCGTTGCTTCTCGATTTCCACCACTCCTTCGCCATGACCCCTGCTTTCTTCTATGCGTCACTTTTCGCCATGAATCTAGACTTGCTGATGAACGAAGAAACGGTGGAGGATTGATTGGTGGTGATTTTGGAGGTATTAGGGTTGGCAAGAGGAAGAAGAAGGCTGCGGCTGCGAATGGCAATGAGGTTCAGTAAAAGGAACTTACCTATCCTATACCGTATTTAACCCGAGAGTTATGCCGTTTTATTTGCCCGAGATTCTTGTGAGACGTGCGTACGCGCCGCAGACGGTTGTTTTCACAGCCTCGAGATCTATGCCAGTATATGTGCCTCTTCGTTGCTAGTGTATGCGCCTCTTCGTTGCAAGTGTGAGAGGGCCCACGCTGACGCATCTACTTACAGGTGCCACGCAACTGTTTGCTTGAGAAGACAAGAAGGTAGTATGAAAAGACAAAAAGACAATATGACGTGCTATACCTGTCTCCTTTTTTTAACCAGACGTGTCAGATTGGACTTGATGGAGCAAGTAAATAAAAAAATATATATAATAAATAAAAAATATATAAAGTACAAGTGGCATATGGTCCTTCGCCGCACTTCTCGTGCTCGGGGACTGTCCAGACCACTATCATGCTCGGGGACTGTCCAGACCACTATTGTGCTCGGGGACTGTCCAGACCACCTTCGTGCATGTGGACTGTCTAGACCACTACCGTGCTCGGGGACTACCCAGACCACCTTCGTGCATGTGGACTGTCCAGACCACTATCGTGCTCGGGGACTGCCCCGACCACTCTCCAAACATTGCTCGGAGACCGCTCTCCTCGGCTACATGTGATTTGTACTCACATACAGTTGAGAGGCATTTATTTAGACCTTGCTACAAGGCTGATACCTCGCCTTCTAGCAAGCTCGGGGACTACATCGGTACGATGCACCTGCCGGTGCATCTCGTATTGCTTGTACGACGATTGGATTCTCAACTTCAGTGGAAATTCTTTTTAGACCCTGGCACCATGTGCCTACGTCACCTACTACCAGGCTCGGGGACTAAGTGGGCACACTTCACCTTGCGGTGAATGTGTTTATTTTATCGACCCCTACGCTCGCAATGTTGGCCAGAACTACTATTGTCCAAGGGTCACTTACATTTCTTTTTAGAAATACAAGTGGGCACACTTGATAAGGATAGAAATCTTTTTCTTTTTTCTTTAGAGCACCATGCATTCTTCGGACAACCGGAATCTTCGGCTATAATTGTGGTCTACCGCTTTCTGTTCTAACCAGAATACTAGCACATTCGATTGGTCAATGTTTCAATCAGTTGGAGATGACTAGAAGACGGATCACATTAGCCGAAGGAGATCGAACGGCGTGTCGTAGCATAATACATGGAGCTCGGGGACTAGCTGTGGGGGTATTAACCCCTATACCCTTATAGGTAGGCTTGGGCTGGCCCAGACCAGGGGGTCTAGCCCACTAGAAGACGACGCGCGGCCTGGCCAATCTGTTCAGAGTCCCACGCAAGGAATCAAGACAGATTTGGAGATCAAGCAAGATCCTAGTCGGTTAGAGTAGGAATCCTTATCTGGCCTCCTATGGCAATTGTAACTGGTTAGGATTAGTTTCCAGATCTATAACCCTGCCCCCCGGACTATATAAGGCGGGCAGGGGATCCCTCTAAAAAACATCTCTCATTGACATATAGCAATACAATCAGACGCAGTACGTAGGTATTATGCCTTCACGGCCGCCGAACCTGGATAAAACCTCGTGTTTGTCTTGCGTCACCATCTTGTTTGTAGCTTGCGCATTTGTCTACCGACAATCTACTACCTTGGGCATACCCCTAGGTAGAATGCCAACCATATTTCATCGACAGAGTGTCACATCCGCGATCTACCACATTGCCCAGAATATAGGGTGTATTCGTAGGTAAACAACGTATAAGCACCACACTTACACAATGTCGACCACTCACCCCGTGTACTTTGGAGCGAGCGCTTTGCGAACTTATGCATAAACATAATGATAAACTAGCTATACAAAGTATATAATCAAAGTAGACGATGAACATTATAACAAAGAACATGAATAAGATGAATACTAATATTGTCATAACAATTGTAGCAAGCATATAAAAATAATGGAAATACAAAAGAGAGGGGGTACAAGGATTATACCAAACTATGCTCTTGACACGATCGGGAATCCAAGCGAAGCCTGCTTGCTTCCCTCTAGACCTAACCTAACTAGCTATGCCCTAGAATTGATGGAGCTCTAAGGATGATTAGGGTTTCTATCTTCTCAAATGGCTTGATGCCTCAGGGGGTGGCAGGGGTTGGTATATATAGCCCAGAGCATCAAACGTGAACCCTTGGTTCAAACCGACTTAAGGAATGGTGTAGATGCAACCTAGGAGGCGGTGGAGAACCGACATTGCAACACGGAGACCGATAGGTGGGCCTAGGGGCTGAGCGGCCTGCAGGTGGGGCCAGGCAGCCCCACCTGGCAGCCTCTGCCTCTCTGCCTCGGTGTGGTGTCTTCTGATGTCCTCCAGAACCTTCTAGTGTTCGTTTTGCGATGGATAAGCGCAGTTAAATCTGACATGTAGGTCCACCTTGATGTTTTTCTGGTTAAACCCTGTAGAAAATACATATTCACCAAAACTCATGGAATTTATTAGTTTAAACCCCTAGACCTTTGTTGGTGATCATATTTATGCCCTTATATATGTTTCATTGATGGTTTATAATGGTTGTTAACTACCGTCAACAACCTCCCCCAAGCTTAACCTTTGCTAGTCCCTTAGCAAAATTAAACTTAGCAAAAATTGAATTAAGAGTTGCTTCAATGCTTTCACTCTTCAAAAGTACACATGCGTTCAAACAAGAATTCTCCTTTGGATTAGAATAAACCGATCTGACTTTCAAACTCACCTATATTACCTTCAACCATGGAGCTTCTTAGCCTTTGCTTAGGTCTTGAGAAATCGAAAGACAGAACGATCAAGTCAAGCACTATATCTCAAGTTCTTTGTTCAACCAGTATTCTAGAGTTTTTGTAAGTTTTCAAAATAAAACTTAGAGCTTCCATTGTATGATATTCTCAAGTCTCTCAATATATGTGGTATTTGTGGATCCTTACCAAAGACAATTGTGATGTTATGCCTTTCTCTTCCTATAACTAAAGCTTATATAGAGCTCATAGGAGTGAAAAAAGCAGGAAAGAACATACTTGCACTACATATATTGTAAAGTCAAACCTCGGATCCAAAGAGAGTTGAGTCATACAATCAAATCAAGATATGCATGTGTGTGAATGTATGGTATATATATGGTGGGTAACTTAATTATACTTTGCTCCTTAAAAACTTATCTCTTTTTCTAGAATTTGGAAACATAACCTTGCAAGAAAACATGAGCTATCTTATTCATCTCTTTCTTTCTTCTCTCTTTTTTTTCAGGCGGGCATCTGAGTACCCATTGTTTTAGATATCTCGGATACTTGTCTATTTTTTCAATACTTTCTTTTTTTATGAATAACTTTTGCATGGCCTAATGCTTCTTTTCTGCAACAAAACTTTTGAGAGATAGCAACAAGAACTTTGGAGCATTTATTTGGGGGATATCCTATAGGGTATATTTTTGGTGTTCACTCCTAGTGTAGGAGTAAAACATTTTTAGGTGGATCTAAATATAATGGCATGTTTTTGTGCCTACCCCTAGTGTAGGAGTAGTGCAGATGTGGGTGGTGTGTACATGATCTTGATTTTAAGAGCATGGCAAATCTCTCATAAGGGTCAACAAAGCTTGACTAAACTCAATACAAAAGCAAGCAACATATATGAGTAGAAGTTTTCCTAGTCTAAATATCATTTATGACTCTGGTAGGAATGCAAGCTTTGTCATACAAGGAACTCATCATAAAGTATTTTTATATTTTTCAAAAGATAAATCTCCGGAACTCTAGTATCACTTGGAACAAGATAAACAGCAGCTCAGACTTTCTCATATCATATCCGTTAATTACCTAGACTTAGATCAAGCATATGCTACCCACGAGTTTCAAGTTTAGAGTAAATTCTTATATCAAAAGAGTCTTATCCAAAACTTGGGAGAATTCAAGGCTAAAAACTAGGTACTTGAAAGGAATTACGACAGAGCAACTATTCATCATTTCCATTGTAAGAGATTAACTTCAGAGTCCTTTTATTTTTTTATTCAACTCTTAAAAATCAAACTAAACACACATTTTTGTTTTGTTTTCAGGATTTAAGATCACACCTTACTAATATATATATATATAACTAGCTAAGATAATTTTTTATTTTGTTATGCATCTTTTTATTTCTTTAGCTAATATAAAGCAAACTTACTAATAGTAAAACTAAAGGAAGAAAATACTTAGCTAGATACACAGGGGATGCTCCTCCCCCAAGGTGGATGTTGTCATGGTCGATTGTTGGATGTTGATTGATCTTTCTCAGAGCAGCTTTGTCGGCATATGTCATTCTCATCCACGAGTGGAGACATCCGAGTGAACTTGCTCTTGATCATGTGAATCATCCTGCAAAATGCTCCAACAAGAACAAACTCGTAGCTCGATTAAGATAAGGGGTTAGCGGTCAGCCATTCAGAGATTTGCCCTTGTGGGTTTAGATAGATTTTCTAATGGCAGAATTTTAAGAGGATGTCTATCTAATATTTTTGGATTTTCTATTTTTTATATGCAAGAAAGAAAATATGTAGGCATAGTATATATATATATTATTTTTATGCCACCATGGTGAATATTCCTTGGGCTTGTTACACCATGAAAATTATTCACATGAGGCTTAAGGATGCAATAATATTTTTATTTTCTTTTCTTATGCGATGATGATCTACAGTAATAAAACTTTTTATTTTTCTTTATATGAAATATAACTAGATGTATGCATATATTTTTAACTAATGCAATGCTAATGTAGAAAAGTACATATGCTAAAGTAAGAACAATTCTTGCAATACTGAAAATAAATATGGATAACTACCGATATTACCTCATGGCGAGGGTTCGGATTTTTAAGTCCTCTGGACAGGACTTTACTCCAGTCTTATTCATTCTTTGGGTGCATCATCCGATCTCGGTGATGATACCCTAATGGTTGCACCTCTTGTGATTTTGATGATGTCACCTTCTCCTTCCACACCTGCTTGGTCGGTGGGCTTCACTTAGGCGGTGTAGGTTCCTTTTTCACAAATTCTTTAGGTTGTTCATCTTCCTCCCATTCATTCCATAGGGGTTGGTTCCCTTGACATTGGGATGATTGACGTCTCCTCCTGGAGCGGTTCTTCTTCGGCTGCTCATAAGTAGTATAACTATTGAAATAACAACGTACCTTTTCTCCAGGGAATTAGAAGTGGACTTGTCCAGATCCGACATAAATGATCGCATTGGTGGCGTTGAGGAACTGTCTTCCTAGGATGATGGGTGTATTGTCTTCTTCTTCTCCCATGTCCAAAACCATGAAGTCGGCAAGGGCAAAGTGGCTGTATTCTTACCATAACGTCCTTTGCTATTCCTTTCGAGAATTGGATTGATTGGTCCACCATCTGCAACTGCATATATGTAGGGTACATGGGTTCGTTACCAAATAAATATTCATATGTTACCTTGGACATTATGTTGACACCGGATCTAATGTCGCAGAAGGTCTTGTGGAAGGTTCTTTATCTAATGGGGCACTCAATCGTCGGTACACCAGGATCATCCTTCTTGGCAAGGAATGGTGAAGCGAGGAGGTGGTTGTACTCTAATCTAAGTGTGTTGATCATGTTGACTAATTCTTCTTGTGGCTGCCTGACCTTGTTCTTCCTTCTTCTTCTTCTGTTGTTCTTCTTCTTAGTCACTATTGTCTCTCTTCGGACGGGTACGGTGTCTGCGGATGTCCAGGAGATTGCAGGATATGATTCTTGAAAGAAAACTTCCCTTTCTTGTCTTTGATTGTGAAGCAGATCTTTGCACTATCCGCGTAGATGATAGCCTTCGTGGTGCTTAGAAAAGGTTGGCCTAGGATGATGGGTGCCCTTTCATTTCCACCTGTTTTCAAAACCACAAAGTCTATGGGAACATATGATTGTCCCGCTCGAATAATGGCATCTTCAAGAACTCCCTTAGGATAGCAGAGTGACTGATCTGCAAGCTGTAAACGCATATTCATGTACAACAAAGGATCTCCTAGGATTTTCTCATAAATTACCTTAGGCATGATGTTGACACTTGCTCCGAAGTCATAGATAGCTTCTTGAAAGATGTGAGGTCCAATGGTGATGAGGATGACAGGTCTCCCTAGATCGCTCTTCTTTTTCTGCAAGGTATAATCTATCCACCTTCCCATCGATAACTCTATGTAGTAGTAAGCTGCATTGTGAATATTGACAAGATTTATAGCTTTTAGATCTTCCGGTTACCCTAGAATCTTATCTTTGTCGGACGGAGGAACAACAGCCGCCAGCTGAGCTATTTGTGATTCTATCATTTTATTAAAGCTATGCTAGTTCTTAATGGCAGAAGCAAAGCTATCCATTCTATTATTTATGTTCTCTAGAATTTTATCATTGGTAACTACCTTCTTAGATAATCCTTCCATGAATCTAGATTGGCTAGCAATTTATTCTCTCAAGGGTAGTTGATTGAAATTATTAAAATTATTACCTTGAGGGTTACCTTGGTAGTTCAACCTCTGTTGCTAGTTCCATCCTTAATTTTGTTGAGGACAAAAGTAGTTGTTATTGATGAAGTTCACATCCTCATGAATTTTAGGACAGTTGTTCCCTGAATGCCCAGTGTTGCCACACACTTCACATGTCATGCGGGAATCATGAATGTGCATGACTTCTTGCTTCTCATTGGCTCAGTCCTCGAGCTTCTTCATCTGCAGGTCCATCTTGGCAGACGCATGTCTACCTCCTTGAGTTGATGCATACCTCCACCTCTCTTCTAGATCTGAACACGTTCTTCATTCCAACATTAGTTGGAGGCCATCTTCTCCACGAGAGCTATCGCAGCTGGAAGTGTGAGTGATAGGAAAACACCTCCAGCAGCAGCATCCACAGTCTCATGGGTACTATTGGTCAACCCATGGTAGAATGTTTGCATGAGTAGCCAATTCTCGATCCCATGATGGGGACATTTTGCAATGTAGTCTTGAAAGCGTTCCCATGCCTCAGGGACAGATTCATCATGTTGTTGCTGAAAACTTGAAATTCTCCCACATAGAGCATTGGTCTTGCTTGTGGAAAAGAACTTGGCTAGGAAGGCAGTGGAGCAATTACCCCATGTAGTATACCTATCTTTGTTGGCATAGAACCACTGCTTTGCCTTCCCTAAAAGTGAGAATGGAAAGAGGCGAAGTAGTATGGCATCCTTGGTTACTCCTTTGGTGGTGAAAGTGCTACAGATCTCTAGGAAGTGTTGGAGATGTGCACTCGCATCTTCATGTGCCTTTCCACAAAACTGGCTAGCTTGCGCCATATTAATGAGAGCTGGCTTGAGCTCGAATCCATTGTCTCTAACATTGACATTAGGTCCAGTACGGATGTTGGCAGTGGTTGAAGCAGAGAATTCATGAAAAGTCTTGTCAGCCATGACTGCAAATTTAGGTGTTAAGCTTCACCTTATCTGGTTGTCTTCTAATTCTAAAGCTGGGACTTTCTTGAATTTGACTCTAGTTCTCCTGATTAATGCTTTGGGATCTTCAACATAATTTGTCGAAAGGTTAAAACCGATCATACATTACCCTGCGTAAGATACACAAGTAGACAAAACATGGGTAAGCCTATTTGATTAGAGGTCAGTGGTTTATCTCGATCACATCAATAAGCATAAGTTTATCAATACTTCCTTTGTCTAGCTAGCGTCCCCGGCAACGGCGCCAGAAATGCTTGTTGGTATTTATTAACTTATCACTTGTTTTAGTAGCCACCTATTAATTACCTACATCTCCTAACATTACTTTACTAGGTTGTCATCCCTAGTGATGGTGCCAGAGATGCTTGGTGGTACTGCCTAGCATCACTACTAGAATGATACTAAGTAGTTCTTTATCATTTTATGTGACTAGAAAGAATATAAAGATATATAAATGAAAAGAAATATGCAAGCACATAGATAATTATACCATTATAGCACTTCACCTGGGAGTATTCTAGGTATCGTTATTTATATTTTTACTAAAGGGAAGGTCTAGCATGGACAAGTATTGATAACTTATACCATTGATGGAGAAGTAGACCATAACCAATATTCTACTCATAACAGGGGTAAGTCATAGGATAAGAGATATGAAAAGTATTGATCAATGATAATGATAAATCACTTAGAGTACTCCTTTCTATGGCATTAGCATGGTCAGGTAGAATATTAGAGGAATAATTCCTAAGTCATTCTTAATTACAAGTCAAAGCATACATTGATTAGTGCAATTACACCTAGTAATCATGGCTAAGATCATATTTATATCTACACATATGGGATATTACTAAGAAAGATTAAGAACAGAGCTTGCCCTTCCTTCATAACCACATCCTATGTGCTACCTATATCGGGGAGTGGACTACAAAGGGCTTAATTAGAGTGTCACATCCATGATCTACCACATTGCTCAGAATATAGGGTGTATCCGTAGGTAAACAACGTATAAGCACCACGCTTACACAATGTCGACCACTCACCCCGTGTACTTTGGAGCGAGCGCTTTGTGAACTTATGCATAAACATAATGATAAACTAGCTATACTAAGTATATAATCAAAATAAACGATTAACATTATAACAAAGAACATGAATAAGATGAATACTAATATTGTCATAACAATTGTAGCAAGCATATAAAAATAATGGAGATAAAAAAGAGAGGGGTACAAGGATTATACCAAACTACGCTCTTGACACGATCGTGAATCCAAGCGAAGCCTGCTTGCCTCCCTCTAGACCTAACCTAACTAGCTATGTCCTAGAATTGATGGAGCTCTAAGGATGATTAGGGTTTTTGTCTTCTCAAATGACTTGATGGCTCAGCGGGGGTGGCAGGGGCTGGTATATATAGCCTAGAGCATCAAACATGAGCTCTTGGTTTAAACCAACTTAAGGAATGGTGTAGATGCAACCTAGGAGGTGGTGGAGAACCGACATTGCAACGCAGGAGACCGATAGGTGGGCCCTAGGGTCGGGCGGCCTATAGGTGGGGCCGGGCGACCCCAACCGGCAGCCTTTGCCTCTCTACCTCAGCGTGGTGTCCTCTGGCCTTTATAGAACCTTCTAGTGTCCGTTTCATGGTGGATAAGTGCAATTAAATCTGACATGTAGGTCCACCTTGATGGTTTTCTGGTTAAACCCTGCAGAAAATACAGATTTACCAAAACTCATGGAATTTATTAGTTTAAACCCCTAGACCTTTATTGGTGATCATATTTATGCCCTTATGTATGTTTCTTTGATGGTTTATAATGGTTGTTAACTACCATCAACAAGCTCCCCAAGCTTAACCTTTGCTTGTCCCTTAGCAAAATTAAACTTAGCAAAAAATTGAATCAGGAGTTGCTTCAATGCTTTCACTCCTCAAAAGTACACATACGTTCAAACAAGAATTCTCCTCTGGATTAGAATAAACCGGTCTGACTTTTAAACTATCGACAAAATCTGGTCGGCAGTCTACCGAGGGGTATACCCATGGTAGTAGATGATCGGTGGAGGTGCGCGTAATTGGAACCATATGGTGACATAGGGCGCAGAGACAACTATTTAGACAGGTTCGGGGCGTCTGATCAACGTAATACCCTATGTCCTGTGTCTTTGTTGGATTATATTGAATATGAGATGATTTCGAGGGGGGTCCCTGCCCTCCTTATATAGTCTAGGAGGTAGGGTTACAAGTCAGTTAGATCTAGATCTATTCGGGTATATGGTAAGTATTTACAAGGAGTACAATATCTATCATATCCGAACAAATCCTTCTCTATCTTCAAGATTCTTTCCTAAAACCGTGTGATGCATGTCGATCAGTGTCTTGCATCACATGCCTTCTTCTTATGGGCTGGACCACCCCTCATGCTGTGGGCCATGTCCATTGTTGTGGGTATGTGGGGTTATACCCCCCACAGCTAGTCCCCAAGCGCCTTGTATCGGCTGAGGACCACCGTCTTGAGCAAGTCTTAGCAGTTTGACATGAAGCCGATCAGTTTAGCCGGTGATCCGAGTGGTAAAACTTGAGATCGACCAGTTTAATTGGTGATCCGAGCGGTAAAAGTTAAAGCCGACTAGTTTAACTGGTGACCGAAGCAGTGAAAATCGAAGCCGACTAGTTTAACTAGTACGCAGATCTCAGACTTAGCCAAGTAAGGCTTGCTAGAAGGATGTAAGGGGCTCAAGGTAAAAAATTAAAAATTCTCCACCTTGGACTCTGTTTGCGAGGAATAATCCATGATTTAGTCAATAAGGAGGGTAAATCAAGAAAAGAGCACTACTGTCACTGCTAAGTGAAGTGTAGCCACTTAGTTCCCGAGCCTACTGGAAGATGAAGAATGAATCTTGTAGCAGGGTCAAAGAAAATAAAGCCTAAAAGCTTGCCAACATCATCTATCATGTGCATATCAAGACCCTAGACGTGCTACCCAAGATCAGCATCCTGATCCAAATAGCATGAAGCAAGTTGATAGCACACCGATGAGATGTAGCAAGATTCGATCACCAAGGGAGTCCCCAGCTTAGCTGGTAACTCTTGCACGAAGAATCCGAACGCTAAGTCCCCAGCTTAGCTGGCGATAAAGCGACAAACAATCCAAACACCGAGGAGTCCCCAGCTTAGCTGGCGATGAAGCGATGAACAATCCGACCAGTTGGTTGGTGAAGAATCAAGCACCAAGCAGCCCAACCAACTGGTCGGCGGTGAAGTGAGCACCGAATAGTCTAACTAGCTGGTTGGCGATGAAGGTCATGAACCTAGCAATCTGACCAGTTGATCGGTGAAGAAAACAGCAGCAGAGCTTGTCGGAGACATCGACCTTAGGTGAAGTGTATACACTTAGGCTTCATTGGTGAAGTCATATGATCATCATCCATGACTTAGTCAAAGAGGATGTTAATATTGATACATGCACCACAAGGTGCAATGTATACATTGTAGTCCCCGAGCCTAACAGTAGGTGAAGAATTTACTTGGTGTTAGGATCAAAGAATTACAACGATCACTTAATCAGGGTAATCAACTCCCATCTTAGTCGAGCGCACAGCTAGTCCCTAGCTTAACTAAAAACCAGTAAGAAGAAAAAACTATACATTCACCGTAAGGTGAAGTGTACACACTTAGTCCCCGAGCCTGCTATAAGATAGAGAAACATCTTGTCGATGCGAAAAGTGACCAACTAGTAAATATTTATCATTTTGTCATATGTTGTGATTGGATGTGGCTTAGCACTCAATGACACATGGTTTATACTAGTTCAGGGAACATGCCCTACGTCCAGTTTGAGTCGGTCGATGACTTTATTCCTGAGCTCAGGTGCTCGAAGTTTGCTGTGGGGTTACAAACGATTGGGAGTAAGATGGGGTTGTAAGAGGTCCGGTCGAACTTTGGACTGAGGGCCGAGAGTGCCAGGAACTCCTACGTGCGCTCGGTATTCGAACGTGCACTCTATGTAGCTTTAGAATGTCTAAAGCTAGTAAGGAGTGAATCAGAATGATCCAAGTGTTGTCTGTTGTTCATCGAATCGTTCTCCTTTTGGGAGAGGGCGCATCCCCTTTTATAGATAAAGGGGATGACCTTACAAGTGAGAGAGGGAGTGTGTGCTACCTAGTCTTGTTGCCCACACCATCGGGCATGAGACGGTTTGTCGGTGCCTACAATACTGTTGACACGCTGATGCATGTGGTTGGTTCCATCGTGTTCTTCTAGTTTGGCAAATGTCGGTGCCTACCATACTGTAGGACAAATGTTGGTGCCCATAACACTATTCGTGTCTTGCCATGTTAGAAGGTTGCAAAGCACCATTCTGATATGGCCTGACAGTACTATCCTATAGGTGCGCAGGGTATGGTCCTCGGTATTGCGGTTGACTTGTGCGCCTTACCTTATCTGCACCTCCTGATTTCTTGGGTCCTCACCGAGCGTGTGTCCACATTTGGTCGTTCCCAGTTGGCTCCGACCGCATCAGCCGAAGAAGAGCCATAGGTAGAGGTTTGGTGTGTTCCCAGTCAGAGAGGTGGATCATAGTCAGAAGCGAGCGTCGTCCCTCATTGGCCAGGCCTTTCAGTCAGAGAGGTGGGTCAGAGTTGGAAGCGAGTGCCGTCCCTCCTTGGCTAGGCCTTCTAGTCAGAGAAGTGGGTCAGAGTTGGAAATGAGCGTCATCCCTCCTTGGCCAGGCCTTCTGATCGGAGAGGCGGGTCAAAGTCGAAAGCGAGCGTCGCCCCTCTTTGGCTAGGCCTTTCGGTCGGAGAGGCGGGTCAGAGTTGGAAGCCAGCGTCACCCCTCCTTGGCTAGGCCTTCTGGTCGGAGAGGTGGGTCGGAGTTGAAAGCGAGCGTCGTCCCTCCTTGGCCAGGCCTTTTGGTTGGAGACTTGATCACCTTTCCGGCCTGTCGTTAGGTATACGGGCCGGCCCAGGAGTTGTGCGTCGTTCGTAATGTCGTCTGCTAGGCTGAGCTTTTGCTAGGAAGCAGGTCCATTAGGGACCCCAGGTTTATGAACCCGATAGGAGCCTCCGAGCCCCCGGGTGATTTGGGTAGAATTATTTGGGGGATTTTTTGTTTTTGACAGCGGGTGCGTGCGAGCTCACCCGCGGGTGTAGCCCCGAGCCCTCGGGCAATTCGGGCAGAATCATCTGGGGGGTTTTTAATTAATCCAACGGGGGAATTTTTTGTTTTGATAGTGGGGGCATGCGAGCGCACCTGCGGGTGTAGCCCCCCAAGCCCCTAGGTGATTTGGATAGAATCATCTGGGGGGAGTTTTTGTTTTGCTAGCGGGGGAATTTTTTTGTTTTGACAGCGAGTGCATGCGAGCGCACCCGCGGGTGTAGCCCCCGAGCCTGTGTCTGACTAGTGGGTCGGTTGGAGGCTGAGCATCTTGGTACTCTTTCTTGGGCCCACATACTACCATTCGAGGTGTTTGCCCGTGTTGGTCCCGCCCACGACCTACGCGGTCGGTTGATTTCCTGAGTCAGTGTCGGGTGACCTGAGCCTCATTGGGCTCGGTAGGGGTTGGTCTAGTTTCATGCATTACTCCATCCATGGTTTCTGCAACTAGAGGGGCTGAGCTAACGTCGCTTGCCTCGATGCCTCGAGTGACGCGCTCGATGAGCTCACTAACGGGCACGTTCGAGCGGAATCCAGGTCCGTCGTTTGTGATGAGGTCGGCATAGCCCTCATGTGGCATTCCACTGCTCCTTAACCCACATCTTGATAGATGCCTAGGCCATTCTGCAGACCAACTCAGGTGGCCTGCTGGCCTCCCCTCGATGGAAATTCTGTGGGCATGGCTCGAGGTTAGGATCGAACGAGAAGGTTGAGATGACCCTGTCTGCTTCTGAGCATATTGGGTGAGGGCTATTGGGACTTATCTTTGTTTTCTCCCCTGGCTCTGTTCAATGCGAGGCGGCCTCGAGCCCTCTACAGGCCAGCCTTCGAACCCCGGTCAGTCGTTGCTCATGTTGAATGAGGCAACTATCGCTTCTTGACGCAACACGAAGTGTTATGATGCCTTAACTACATATGCGATGCTTTGGATGTATGGGATGAATGAATGATTGTATGAATGAATGTGTGAATGTATGTATGAGAATGGATGAATGAATGATCATGCATAAAAAAATGAAGTAAGAGGGTTTGATAAAGTTACCTTGATGACTCGAGTGACGGGTTTGAGGAGTTTTTATCAGATATGTCCAAAAGGGATTCATGTTCGTCATTTGTGATGGAGATGGCATGGCCCACATGGGGCATCCCACTGCTCCTTACCCATTTCTCGGCAGTTATCTGAGCTATCCGATCGACTTAGGAAGCCCGTTGGTCTCTCCTCGATGGAGATCCCATCATTGG
Source organism: Miscanthus lutarioriparius (assembly GCA_904845875.1). Lineage (NCBI taxonomy): Eukaryota > Viridiplantae > Streptophyta > Magnoliopsida > Poales > Poaceae > Miscanthus > Miscanthus lutarioriparius. The sequence continues at coordinate 11,804,564 of CAJGYO010000008.1, forward strand.
GCCCTTCCATGTCTGGCTTGGGCAGGCAGAGGGCTATCCACGTGTGGTGGTGCCTTGTTTCTTGCGCCCAGCGTGCTGTAGTGGTGGGCCATGCCCAGGACACGTCCCATCTAATTAGGCGTTGTTTTGTCGGGCAGGGCACGTCCCATCGCATCCCATCCGCATTGAATGGGGGAAGAGAGAGGGGTTTTCACCCCAATCCTTCGTCTTTCTCCAACTGCCACATCTCCTCCTTGAATGAGGGAAGGGAGAGGGGTTTTCACCTCAATCATTCACCTTTCTCCAACTACCACGTCTCCTCCTTAAATAGGGGAAGGGAGAGGGTTTTTGTTCCAATCCTTCGCCTATTCTCCAACTCCTGCTCCTCCTCCTTCTTCCTTTTTGCCAAGCACATTCGTGTGCGATGGCGGTTCCTAAGTGAGAGAGGGTAAAACGAGGGAGAGGAGGGCTCACAGATTTGTTCATGAGTGCGAAGCGCGATATCGAGCTAGAGGCCATCCAATGTGGATGAGATGGTGCTAGCTGCCTTCACTAAGAAGGGACTACTCCCACCAAAGGAGGTGGCGCACTAGAGGGCTCCTACATCGGGGGAAGCTGTTTCATGACCCTGGGCCGACGAGGTCGTATCCTTCCTCGCCTTCCATGAGCATGGGCTAGGATATCTTGCGCACTAGTTCCTGCATGGGCTCCTCAATGAGTGGGGCCTAGAGCTGCAGCACCTCAATCCGACTGGGGTGTTGCATGTTGCCGGCTTCATCACCGTTTGCGAGGTCTTCCTCGAGATGGAGCCACACGTGGACCTCTTCTGGTGGATCTTCACTAGACGAGCTTTGTTGGAGGGGAAGCCACCCAAGACCACATCGGTCGAGGGTTTTGCCCTATAGAAGAAGCCAAGTTTATCGGGCTCCTATCCTATGTACACCCCCTATGACTCCAATCAGCGGTGGCATGGGGAGTGGTTCTACATCAGGAACCCGACGGAGGCACCATTCCTATCGTTCACCGGTAGAAGGTCGGAGAGGCAGGAGAGCTGGTCATGGGGCCCCTCTAGCCGGCAGAGCAAGCTGGGGATCATCTAGGCAGAGCTCTAGAAGCTAGTGCAGCAAGGCCTCGATGGGCTGCGGGTGTTCCACACCTTCTTCTGCCCTCGGGTCACCCCACTGGTGGAGAGGAGGTGGTCGATGTGGAACTACTTGGGCCCAACAGATCCCGACCGTGCATTGCCAGAGGAGTTGGTGAAGGACGAGGTCTAGAGTCTATTTACACCAAAATTTGGAAGAAGAGTTGTAGGGACTCAAAAGCTCCCAGGATCGTGTCATCAAGGGATCAGCTGCGGGCAGATCAGAAATAGCTGATTCAGATGCAAAAACTAGAATCGACTTTCTTCGGATAGCGCTAGCAGATAACGACAAAGGCTACGCTAGACGCCAAGACGAAACATGTTGGACTCTACAAAAAGGGAAAGATTAGAGTCCAAGTTATTTAAAATTAGGAATGTTTTCTTTAGGGTCAAGATTATGACGAGTCGTGCTTAGGCAGGAGTCATGCACAAGTCCTGGGTATAAATATCAAGCCCCGGCTATTGTAAGAGCAACCAATCAATCAAATACAAGTCAATTACTTTTTCGGCTCCAACCACCCCTTACGAGTTGGAGTAGAGTAGATCTTGGCGAGTTCTTCGGCAAATACGGCCGCATCGATCTGCTCGACCTCCACTGCTTGTTGTAAGTACCGTCATGGTTTATACCTCTGTTCGTATGGCTGCATCAATCTGGTTGACCCCCACTGTGGCTCTAGTATAAGCTAGTTATCGACTCTTGTCTAATTCAAGTATGGCCTATGTGATTCTGCCTCACACCCCATTGCTTGAATTAGATCAAGGTCAAGTTATCGGCTCTACCTTAAAATGGCAGTCTTTGGTAGATTCATTAAGTTACCTGATGAGGGCATGGCTCCTTCGGATACAAACAATGATTATAAGGTGCGCTCGTTCCTACATTTGCATAATGTCTTTGGTTATAATTCACTTGGTTCCACATGTACATGTCACTATTTGATTGGAGGTTCAAATGTGTTTCATAATGGAAGTTCATCAAAGTTGAACTTTTGGTTCATCGGCAGCCCGACACTGCCTCATTGGGAAGGCCATAACTCATCCATCCGGAGTGCGATCGAGGTCAATGAGCACTTGATGGAAAGCTTGTTTGATAAGCTTTCAAATAGATCTGGTTCCATCTCAATATCATGTCAGCAAGGCCTCCAAATCACCAATATATTCTGTCGCTATTTCTGGCGGGAGCTACACTGTCGTCATGGGCTTGTTAGACATCCTTGGGACCTAGGCCCAAGTTGGAGCATGCCCCAAGAAGATGGAGAACGTCTAAGAGGTGGCCTTGGACGTCCTCCTCCTTGGCCACCACCTTAGGAGGCCAGCAAGGACGTCCAAGCCAAGCCAGAGGCCCAGTCCAATCCGAGTTCGAGTCTGCCTCGGCCGTCAGGACCAGTCTGCAATAAAATAGACACCCAGGACGCATCCAAACTCCGTTTTTAATGATCCATATATGGATGGAAAGATAATTTTATAAGGAAACCAATGGAAGTGGTCCCACATCAAAATTCCATCAGAATCAATGAGAATCATCGAAACAAGTTGATGTCCAGAATCTGTCACGGCGCTGCGTCGTCGTCCTTTGGGCCGTTGGGCCTTGTAACATGTTGGGACACCTTTAGGACGTGAAGAGGGATCCTTGGACGTCCCTTAGGCTATATAATCAGTAGCCACCACCTACATTAGGTTTTAGGTTTTACTTAGATTATTCTGTCAAGAAACAGTTTCGCCGTTCATCGGTTTGTGAGACCCCAACTCGTGAGATTAATCATACATTTGCAATTTGGTTGCGATCTTTCTTGTTCTTGCTTGTGTTCTTCATTGCGCAGGCAGGGCTTAGCCTTCTTGGTGAGGTCAACCTGGTCTGTGACTCGGTTGATAACTAGAGGAGCTGTGGTGCTAAGATTGCAGGGTTCGATCTTTCGATCTAAAGCCGGATCGGTGTGTCATTCTCCGCCACAACGATAGTTACCATCACCTGACAGAAGATCGGGACTCCCCGTCTCCATTATTACCGATATTGCTTATTGCTTTCATTGTTTATCTAATTACAACAATATCACTCTGTCCGATTGGGATTGATCTAGATCGGCCTTATATCTTATTTGACCCATCGTTTGCTAACCTAAAACTGCTCTAATCTACACCTTAAACAATGAGTTATGTTTTTATCGGTTGTTTTACATCAATCTTAATCATGCATAACGTGCGGTTAAGGCATGTTGTGTCTCGAGTAGATCTATTGGCTAGTGAGAACCGTTCCATGGCCCATTATCATGACATGTGTGATTCTACCTCACACCCCACTGTTAGCACCGTGAAGTGGGGATCGTTATTTAGTAGATCTATTCCTGGTAAGGCATGACTTTAAATGTGCGTTATGCCTAAATCGACTGTTTTAGCCGATATCGAGTGTTCTCATGAACAGTTCGCATCACAAGACCGTTGAAGTAAAGATAGGTTGAAAGATATGTTAGCCCCATGATCTTATTATTGTATTACGGCCTGCATGATTCTGCCTCATGCCCCACTGATATTAGTAATGAGTTAGGGTCATCGAGTCTATTGTTATTTCTATGGCCTACATTATTCTGCCTCATGCCCCACTGGTCATGGTGATAGATGAGATCTAATATGATCATTAGATTTATCTTTATTAAATGGTTAAGTGGTGTTGAATTGTTTCTCTACATAAAAAGGGGTTCGGTTACTTGTAATCATTGGCTTGACATGAACCAATTATCATTGATATCTTATTGCCATTGATTCATGTTTGCTCAAACAATGATGTTTATCCTGAATGATAACCGATTCTTCTTATATAACCCCATGAGCTTTAATTGATTTATTCTCATGAATATGCTAGAATCGACTATTTAGTCGATCTCCTTTCATATCGGTTCTCATAGCCATACATTCAGGACTGTTTGGCAACACCGGCAAGTTCCGCCCTTAATTACTGATGAACTTTCTCTCCTTGTTAATTGCCGGGTCAAATTGACTGGCATGTCTCAGGAGGATTGCGCAGGATCGACCATCCCTACGCTGAAGCTAGGTGGATCTGCTCCATCGAGCGGACCTTTCTGGCTTGCTGCATGTGTCCTCGGCACGGGACAAAAATTCTATGTTGACACATGTTTCTGGCATGCCTAGTGGGACCTCACAATCATCATGGCACTTCACAACAACGATGACATCCTTATGCTTCATTATGAAGATCTATCTGATGGAGATAAGGGTATCATCAACAAAGCTATAGTAGAGTTTCAGAACAAATGTTTATTGTTCTACACCAAAACACGTGACAACACAATTGTTTAGAAATTTCCACTATCAAGAGTTCTGTTACACGGGCAGACAGACACAACGGAAGCTGAAGATAGGCGTTTCTTTAAAGAGGTTGTAGACAAATCTATTTGTGATGCCATGTCAAGTCACAATGAAGCTTTCATGGACGTATTCCACAACGCCATGAAAGAGGCGATTCATGGATTTCTAGTTGGTCAATGTGGACCGACTTATTACAATATTCCAGATCCGTCTGCCCAAGGGACTAATCAAGTCGGTACCAGCCATCAAGAAGAAACACTAACTGGTAGTGGTGATGTCTAGACAGTTTAGGGTTCATCTGAACAAACTCAAAGAACTACTGCAAATCAAACACAATATAATCCTAGATCATCAGTACAGCATGTGCAACAGCCGGTGGGGCAAAATCAAAACCAGGTGATCGATTTAGGCACATCAGGCCATATACCGTCGTCGGCTCAAAAAATAGCACCATCAATTCAAAGGATCTATAGAGATATAGATCCTTATGTCTATAATTAGAGACTTCAAGCAGCAAACCAGCTAAGGACCCAACAGATTGAGATTTCACAAGGCTATCACTATGGCACGGATTATAACACCCTCCACATGATGCCAAATCTAGGATATCAAGGCACGCGGGATTTCAATCCACAGATGGGTCAGCAGGTGCAGGGAAATCCAAATCCGCAAGCTGATGAATTATTGCTGAGGGTGACTAAGATGATGAAAAATCAGTTCGGTCTGAAGCCAAAAGGGCTGACCTCTTTGTACAAATGCCCATATCCAAAATGGTATGATTTGGTCGCTCTTTCAACAAATTATAGACTCTCAGAATTCGCTAAGTTCACTGGCCAAGACAGTATGAGCACGATAGAATATGTCAGTCGGTATCTTACACAATTGGGCGAAGCATCAGTTGAAGATGCCCATCGAGTTCATTTCTTCTCCTTATCCCTATCAGGGCCAGCCTTCACCTGGTTTTCATCATTGCCAGTTAATTCCATTACCAATTGGGTTGACCTGGAGAAGAAGTTTCATACATATTTTTACACTGGGACATGAGAAAAGAAGATTACCGATCTGACAACTATAAGATAGAAGACTAATGAATCAGGCACTAAATTTCTTCAGAGGTTTCGAGAAACTAGGAACTTATGCTTCTCCTTAAACTTGTCTAATGATCAATTAGCTGCTTTGACTGTTCAAGGAATGCTGCCGATGTGGAAAGAAAAGCTGCTGGGACAAGAATGTGACAACTTGGGTCAATTGGCACAACTTGTAGCAGCACTTAATAGCCAATTCTAGAGCATACGCAGAGATACCCGGTTCTAGAGGAATACCATAGTAGTCAAAGCTTATGATCCATATTCAGTCGATAACGATTATGAAGATGAAGAAGAAGAGGTTGCTGCGGCTGAATGGAATTCGGGCAAGAAGACAGTGATGGTGTCAAATCCATGGGGAAGAGGAGTCGATGAGAGCTATGACTTTGATGTCACCAAATCAGGTAAACTCTTCGATTTCTTGCTGGAGAAAGGGCAGATCAAGTTGCTCGATGGTCATGTCATGTTGCCCCCCTAATCAGTTGAAGAATAAGAAGTTCTGCAAGTTCCATAATGCTACTTCTCATTCCACTAATGAATGCAGAATCTTTAGTCAGCATATACAGAGAGCTATTCAGCAGGGGAGGCTCAAATTTGATACGCCTCAAAAAATGAAAGTCGATGATAATCCTTTCCTAGGAGATCTAAACATGGTTGATGCTGGGCTATTCAAAGGAAAAGCTAAGGTCCTAACATCAACCAAATCAAAAGAAGTAGGGACAGTCGATCCCAAGATGCAAATATCGGCTGACGAGTATAGAGAGATTAGAAGACGTCGTGCCGAGCAAAAGAGCCGATACGAACAGGGAAGACATCAGAAGCAGAGACGACAAAGTCGTGGGTCACATCTTGGATTCTGTTGAATAAATGACAGCGGCAGGAGGAAAAGGATTATCAGTGTTGGTTAAAAGATCAGGCGTACCAGCATCAACTAAAGCGAGAGAGGTATGAAAAGGAACAGGCCAAATTACATTGGAATTGTCCCTTCTTCAGACATTGCTGGAATGAAGGTTTGAAATTGCCTACCAGACATGACTGTCTAGAATGTAGCAATCAGTATTAGGGATATAGGCAATCTCAAACTAACCACCGGTCTATCCACACTCGAGATGCATATCATCATAATAACATGGATCGACGCTTAAAAAAGAAAAGTGTTCATGATCGGCTAGGAAAAAGAGTCATTGATCAAGACTGGGCTGATCATGAAGAGGAAGACATTGAAAGAAGATATATGTGGCAGGAAGGCCAGTGGTGCCTAGGAGATTTAACAAGAAGCCAGAAGAGAAGGGTGCAACGCCTAACAAATAAAGAGATGGAACAGGCTCAGGCATCTGGTAAAATTCAAGTGTGGCGTACCAAACAAATAGCCGATAGGACGCAACCATCAGCTAATATCCAAATGGCTTTTCTGTTGCCATCAGAGTTCAGAGTCATTAGTGAGAACCAACAGCTGATCCAAGCAGTCGGCTTTGAAAATTTACATTAATGGATAATCCAATAGATGGTACAGACGGGAAACTAGGACATGGCTTCACGTCGGCCAATGAATTAGAAGTAGATATTGGTCTTGGAGATAGGCCTAGGCCGACGTACGTAAGTGCTAAGTTGGATCCGGAGTATAAGCGATAATTAATTGACTTATTGAAGGAATTTAAAGACTGCTTTGCTTGGGAATACTATGAGATGCCTGGTTTAGACCAGTCAATTGTTGAACATTGGCTGCCAATCAAACCTGGATATCGACCATTTAAACAAGCTCCGAGGAGATTCAACCCAAACGTGCTTGATGATATAAAAAAGGAGACTAAAAGGTTACTAGAAGCAAAATTTATCTGACCATGCCGATATGCAGAGTGGAAGTCAAATGTTGTCCATGTATACAAGAAGAATGGAAAATTGAGAGTTTGCATTGACTTTAGGGATCTAAATAAAGTCACACCTATGGATGGTTATCCGATGCTGATAGCTGACATGTTAGTAGATGCAGCAGCCGGGCACAAGGTTATTAGCTTCATGGACGGTAATGCAAGATACAACCAATTTTTTATGGCTGAAGAAGACATAGCAAAGACCGCTTTCAGGTGCCCCGGCGACATCGGTCTATTTGAATGGGTTGTGATGACCTTTGGATTGAAAAATGCTGGTGCAACTTATCAAAGGGCAATGAATTACATTTTTCATAAGTTGATCGGCAAGATTGTTGAGACCTACATCGATGATGTGATGATAAAATCCAAAGGGTACAAAGAACACCTGGCTGACTTACGTGAGAGTCTGGAATGCACAAGAAAGCATGGTTTGAAGATGAATCCTAATAAATGTGCTTTTGGGGTATCAGCTGGTCAGTTTTTAGGATTCATGGTCCACGAGAGAGGAATCAAAGTTGGTTAGAAAAGTGCGAGAGCAATTGATGAAGCAGTTCCCCCGACTACCAAAATAGAGTTACAATCTTTGCTTAGCAAGATTAATTTCGAATTTGTCAGAAAGGATCCTACCATTTTCTCCCTTGTTGAAGTTGAAGAATGATCAAGAATTCAAGTGGGGTAATATACAACAGAAGGCGTTTGAAGAAATAAAAGAATATATAAAGTGTCCACCTGTGCTGGTTCCCCCTTAGCAAGGTAAACCATTTAAGTTGTACATATCGGCTGATGATAAGACAATTGGATCAGCCCTGATGTAGGAATTTGAAGGAAAAGAGAGAGTTGTTTTCTATTTAAGCAGAAGACTACTGGATTCAGAAACGAGATATTCTCCCACCGAAAAATTATGCTTGTGTTTATATTTCTCTTGCACTAAGTTATGACACTACTTATTATCGTCCGAGTGTACAGTTGTTTCCAAGGCTAATGTGGTGAAGCACATGTTATCAATGCCAATACTGAATGGAAGAGTGGGAAAGTGGATTCTTGCGTTATCAGAATTTGACTTGAAGTACGAATCAGCTAAAGAAGTCAAAGGACAAGTAATGGCCGATTTTATTACTCAGCATCACAAGCCAAGCATTAGTTATGTAGAGCCAGTGCCTTGGACGTAGTTCTTTGATGGGTCATCATGCAAGCAGGGTGGTGGCATCGGTATTGTTATTATTTCGCCTCGGGGGGCAAATTTCGAGTTTGCTCTTCCAACTGAACCGATGGTTACTAACAATCAAGAGGAATACAAGTCTATTCTCAAAGGACTTCAACTTCTTCATGAAGTGAAGGCCGAAGCACTTGAAGTATTTGGAGATTCACAGTTAACTATTAATCAATTGATCGGCCTATATGAGTGCAAAGAAGAGACTTTGAAAGGATACTACGATGAGTGCCAAAAGTTACTCAAGGGATTTCTTCATATCTCTTTCCAACATATTCCGAGAGCTCAAAACCAAGAAGCTAACCATCTAGCTCAGAGTGCATCAGGATATCGAGTGTTTCAAGACATCTTGAGTAGTGAAACCTCAAGTGATGATTGGAGAGTTGAAATAGCCGATTACCTTAGAGATCCGTCTCGGAAAGTTACCAGGAAGGTAAGATATAAATCGGCTAAGTATGTTTTGTTAGATGACTAGTTATACTATAAAATAGTCGATGGGGTATTACTCAAGTGCTTGAACCAAGAAGAAGCTAAGGTGTTGATGGGTGAGATGCATGAAGGGATATGTGGAGCTCATCAATCGGCTTATAAGATGAAATGGATTATTCGTAGAACTGGATATTTCTGGCCAACGATACTGGAAGATTGTTTTGAATATTACAAGAGGTATCAGGATTGTCAACATTTTGGTAATGTTTAGAGATCGCCTGCATCGGCCATGAATCCAATAATCAAACCATGGCCGTTTTGGGGTTGGGGAATTGATTTAATTGGCTAGATTTTTCCACCTTCGAGCAAAGGACATAAGTTCATATTTGATGTAGACTAGGCCCGATCTTCCGAAAGGTATGACAGCATCGATTGGTGGAGACTCGATGTTCACGATTTAGGCTTCGAACCAAGATTGATTCAGACCCCCGCAACCGTTACACCACCGCTCCGTTGGTTATCAACCACGCGAACGCGATTGACCTCACCGAGAAGGCTTTCCTGCAAGCGAATCGAGAACACAAGCAAGAACAAGATGAACGCAATCTAAAATTGCAAATAAATATGAGGCTTATGAAATCAAGGAGTTCAAGTCTTTATTCGAAAGGACTAATCACCACAGGCGAACAAGATCAAGAACTGGGGCCCTGGTTCATAGCAAGCGGCCTTGGTGGCGACAGTTGCAACAAAACGATGTCTGTTTCATGAGAAAATCAAGAACTAAACTAAACCCCCAAACCCTAAGGAGAGCGACAGCTGCTATTTATAGAGTCTTGGGCGTCACCCCCTGGACGTGCCCCCTAATGGGGCCAAACACGATACACGGTCCAACGGACCAAAAGACGGTGTCGTAGCACCCTGGCAGATTCTAGATGCTGACTTGTTTCGATGATTCCCATTGATTCCGAAGGTCTTTTGATGTGAAACCACTTGGATTGGCTTCCTTATCAAATTATCTTTCCAACCATATATGGATCGTCAAAAACGGAGTCCGGATGCGTCCTGGGTGACCAGTTTAAGCCAGACTGGTCCTAGAGCCCAAACAGGACTCGAACTTGAGTTGGACGGGGCTTCCACCATGAAAAAGATTTATTGGACGCCCATGCTGGACCTCCTCCTCTACTTGGCTTGTATGCGATGAAGTAGTGATGTCCTCATCATCCTCCCTTTCTTGAATTGAACTCGTCCTCGACTAAAGTAGATCATCTCCTCCATTGGATGACAGCAACGATGGTTCCGGAAGAAGACGTTCATCTTGGCGCCCCATCCTTTGCAAAGGCAGCTGCCATGGTGGCTTCCCTGTTGGGAATTCATCCTCCTTCTCTTGTAAAAGGTTAGTACCAACAAGAGGCATAGCACTAGGAGTAGGACCAAGTGGACATATAGGCGATGTACAAGTTAGAGCATAACATGGTTCATCATGATCAACAAGAACAGATTTAGGAGCAAATAAAACTTCTTTCATGTTACTTGATGGTTCATTTGTTGGTTTGCTAAAGTTTTTATCATGGCATTTCTTTTTCTTTTCAGCAAGTTCCTTTTCATATTGCACAATTTCAGCAGGTGATAAAGGAAGTAAAGCAATGGTCTTTCCTTTAAACATAAAAGTATATCTATTTTGCCTACCATGATGTACAACATTATTATCATATGCCAAGGGCGGCCTAACAAAAGTGAACAAGCTTGCATAGGCACGACATCAAAATCAGCATAATCATGGTATGACCTAATAGAAAATTGCACACGAGCAGATTGTGTTACCTTTGTCTTACCACTATTACTGAACCACTGAACATGGTATGAATGTGGAAGAGCACATGTAGATAAACCAAGAGTCTTGACAAGCTCAGAACTTACCAAGTTATTGCTGCTCCCTCCATCAATTATAGCACAAACACGGAAATTATTGACAATGAAGAACATTTGCAACAAATTATGGCATTGTAGCTTGTCTACTGGCTCAACTTGTGTACTCAAAACACGCTGAACAAGGATTGATTTGTAGTCTGCAGTGCATGCCACACTATCAATTACCTCATCAGGATCTTCAGCACTATCCGCAAATTTATCTACATAAAGATCAATTGCAAGTGCAAATTCATTCTCTTTATCACTAGCACTAGCATACCCACCATCATCAGTAGCAATATATGCGCGTTTGCTGGGGCATTCTTTAGCAATATGTCCCATGCCCTTGCAGCGGTGGCACACAACTTTAGAAGAGCTGCTAGAGGAAGGTGTAGCAGATCCACTAGAAGAAGGTGTGATAGGAGAATTCTTCTTTACAGGCGCTGGTGGTGTCTGCACATTAGAAAATTTACTCACCTCGGTTGGACGTGAAGGAATGGATGGAGTCATGGATGGAGTCGTGGATCGCCTAGGTTGTCGTCCCTGTACTTCCCTTTCAGCTTTAATAGCATAATGATATAATTGGGAAAATCTAGTCCATTCTTTATAGTCAAGAACATCCTGTATTTCACGACGTAAACCTCCAAAAAATCTAGAACACTTATCCATATCATCCTCTTATATGTTACTACGTGCTAGACCAATTTAAAGCTCCTGATAATATTCCTCAACAGTTTTACTACCTTAATTTAAACGTTGCAGTTTTAATCACAGATCACGCTGATAGTATGGAGGAATAAATCTTGATTTCATTCGTCGTTTAAGTACAGTCCAGGTTTGAGGTATTTGAGCATTAGCATTAGCATTATTGCAAATATCATTCCACCAGAAAAGAGCAAAACTAGTAAACTCACTAGTAGCAAGTCTAACTCTATATTCTTCAGGTACTTGATGGGAGCTAAATTTTTGATCTACAACCATCTCCCAATCTAAATATGCTTCAGGATCAGTAGAACCAGAAAAAGGAGGTATCTTAAACTTCGTTTTAGAGAAAGGATCATTATTACCTTGGTTGTTACCTCTCATACCGCGTCGGTTAAAGTTCAACCGATTACGGTTATGTGCATCCTCAGCACGTCGTTGAGCTTCGGCTTCAGCCTTCGCGATCGCCATCGTCCTCCTCAGAGAGATCATCATCATCATCTTCAGGACATGGTTCAGGATGTCGTTGTTCAACATCTTTAATCCTCTTGGCCAAATTGGTGATTTGTTGAAGGATCTCATTGAACTTGTCATCAAGAACGGCACGAAGCTCATTCTTAGAAACATAGTCATTGAAATCTATAGGTGCGTCCTCGTTGCCTTTGCCGCTGCCTCTAGCTTTTCCTGACATGGTTAGTAGAAAGAAAAAGACAACACAAATAGTATTATCCCTACCAACTACTTAGGTTGTGGACAAGGAAAAATAAGGCACTCAGCTCTCAAGCGTCTTACTACGGTCTTACAAGTGTTCTTACCAAAGCAACAGGCGGTGCAATCGGTCGGTGACTGTGATACCGTTGTAGCTTGAGTGTAACAGTTGCAAGGCGAATCTATACTTGGTTAGAAGAAAGTAGAGCTTGGACAGGCACAATATAGTAGCAAGGAATAACAAAATTCGCAACTGAATAGCAAAAGCTGAATAAGTATCCCAAGTACTTGTCTTAGTTGCTGGCCTACTCATGTTCCAAGTACCAGATGTATCAAGTGATGTGAACAGCAAGAATATGATTAGGAACAAGGTAGAAATCAACACACGCAAACACAGCTCAAATGATGCTCTCTATGTGCTCCTCTAGATATTGTTACACTTTTGCCCCTCTCTCTTTTCTCTATTTTTGGGCTGTCGTTGTTTTTTTGGGATTCTTTGACTTTTTCTTTTTATTTTTTTGATATTTTTTCTTCACTTAGGAGCACAAAAGAAGTAACCACAAAAATATGAGCTTAAACAAGTGAAAGACGTGGCCTGTGGAATTTCCAGAAGACGTGCTCGAAATCGACAAAGACCTTGTGACCATGAAAAGAGAATCTTGTATCCACTTTTTGACCAAAATAAAAATCTCCGACCCCGGCAAAGCGTGGACTAGGGTTCTAGAAGACGGATCCGAAATTTTTTTCTGAACAATTTTGATATATGGAACGTCGAAATCCGAGTTCGTATGCGAAAACTAGACCGGTTTTAAAACGGACTCCGAATTAGAGGACAAAACGGGAACAATATATGCAAAATTGGTCACGACAGCAAGGATTTGATGAAAATAGTGAAGACAAGTGTAACAAATAAGATGGCGTGGACTAGGGTTTGATGAATACAAAGGAATCACAGTAATACTTGAAGGTGTTCACGGATTATGATGAAAAACAAAGGGGAAAACACAAACTGGACTAAAAACGATCTAAAACCAGCAACAAGAACTTGACCTAGGGCACAAACTCAACAACGCAAATCAGAGACGAACTTGCATGGCACAATGAGACTATAGGACAGGGAATATGTGATGATGTATATTTTTTTTGGCTTTTTGTGGACTATAGGTAATGCAAAAATAGTAATAATCTAAAGGGGAAAACAAAGTTATACCTAACGGGCAACAAGGTCTCTGATACCACTTGATGTAGACTAGGCCCGATCTTCTGAAAGGTATGATAGCATAGATTGGTGGAGACTCGATGTTCACGATTTAGGCTTCGAACCAAGATTGATTCGGACCCCCGCAACCGTTACACCACCGCTCCGTTGGTTATCAACCACGCGAACGCGATTGACCTCGCCGAGAAGGCTTTCCTGCAAGCAAATCGAGAACACAAGCAAGAACAGGATAAATGCAATCTGAAATTTCAAATAAATATGAGGCTTATGAAATCAAGAAGGAGTTCAAGTCTTTATTCGAAAGGACTAATCACCATAGGCGAACAAGATCAAGAACTGGGGCCCTGGTTCACAGCAAGCGGCCTTGGCGGCGACAGTTGCAGCAAAACGATGTCTGTTTCACGAGGAAATCAAGAACTAAACTAAACCCCCAAACCCTAAGGACAGCGACGGCTGCTATTTATAGAGTCTTGGGTGTCACCCCCCCAGGACGCCCCCCTAATGGGCCCAAACACGATACACGGTCCAACGGACCAAAAGACGGTGTCGCAGCACCCTGGCAGATTCTGGATGCTGATTTGTTTCGACGATTTCTGTTGATTCCGAAGGTCTTTTGACATGAAACCACTTGGATTGGCTTCCTTATCAAATTAGCTTTCCAACCATATATGGATCGTTGAAAACAGAGTCCGAATGTGTCCTGGATGACCAGTTTAAGCCAGACTAGTCCTAGAGCCCGAACCGGACCTGAACTTGAGTTGGACGGGGCTTCCACCATGAAAAAGATGAATTGGATGCCCATGCTGGACCTCCTCCTCTAGTTGGCTTGTATGCGATGAAGTAGTGATGTCCTCATCAATATTGGTGGCAACAGATTACTTTACTAAATGGGTTGAGGCAATTCCTTTGAAAACGGTAACCTCAAAGAACATGATTGATTTTGTCAGAGAACACATTGTGTATCATTTTGGAATTCCTCAAACTATAACTACCGATCAAGGAACAATGTTCACATCAGAGGAGTTCAGAGATTTTGCTGCCAGTATAGGGATTAAGCTATTGAATTCCTCCCCGCACTATGCCTAGGCTAATGGCCAAGCAGAGGCGTCCAACCAGATTATGATTAAGCTGATCAAGAAGAAGATCGAGGAACAACCAAGGAAGTGGCATTCGATGCTAAATGAGGCGCTATAGGCATATAGAGTGGCCTACCATGGATCAATTAAAATGTCACCTTATGAACTTGTGTATGGCCATAATGCAGTTCTTCCTTGGGAAGTTCAGACTGGATCGAGGCATGTTACGCTGCAGAATGATTTATCAGCTGAGGTCTACAGGAATCTTATGATAGACAATTTGGAAGACTTAAGTTGCCTTCGACTGTGTGCTCTTGAGAATATCGAAGCCAATAAACTGAGGATTGCAAAATATTATAATAAAAAGGTCAAGATTAAGCAATTCTCCGAAGGAGACTTGGTCTAGAAAGTAAAATTGCCGATCGAATCAAAGGACAGTAAATTCGGCAAATGGTCACCTAACTAGGAAGGACCCTATCGGATCAAACGTTGTGCGCCTGGTAATGCTTATATTTTGGAAACATTAAAAGGAGAGGAAGAGTTTGGCCGAGCAATCAACGGGAAATATTTAAAGAAATATTATCCTAGCATTTGGATCAATGCTTAATAAACGATTTGTTCGGTTAGTAGCTTTAATAGCCGATATTGAAAAGATATCATCTCCAGTACAAAAGATGAACCCAAAGGAGTCAAAGCCGATACAATACGTATCGCCTATAGAAGCAAAGCAAACACAAACAAAATGATGGGAATGAAGCATGAAACAATGGGGAACCACTCAAGGCGAGGGAGTTATTTGCTAAACATCACCTATTACAAGCTACCAGCCGGAAAACACTTTGCCTACTATATCATCGGCCAGGGTATTGAAAGCTACAGAGTTGGCGGCGTTCATGAAATCTTTAGCCAAGTGCTCATGATCCTTAGGGTGCACCGCGTCTAGGAAACCATGGAGAAGAAGTCAAAGATTATGGCCCGAACGGGCTTGTGTAGTAGCCAATGCCATGGCAGCGCCATGATGAACACCATGAAGGGTGACCTCCCTGACGCGATTCGGGATGTCATGCAAGCGAACCATCGGAACGACACCCCTAGCATTAATAAATCCCACTACATGATCAGCGGTTGATCGAAGACTCTCCAACTGAGCAGTTAGATCTAAAATATTCAAGGAAAGAGTGATCAGGAATCTTGGGGTGAAAACAAGAAAAATAGAGAAATAATGGCAGGCGTCTCACCCATGATTCTAACTTCAGCCCTAGCCAACCTTTCCCACACCAGGCCGACCTCGGGGGGATCAGTCTTCAATCATGGCCAAAGCCGATTCCGCTAGGGAAAGGCAGTTGGCTAGATGCTGGTTGGTCCGATCGATAGAGGCCAACAGATCATCATTACTGATCTGTTGCCTCGGGTGACGAGGAAGCTGATGGTGGATTGGTGCCAAAGATGACCCCGAGGGCTGGGCGGAGTCGGCTCTTTGATCCAAAGCGACTGGAGCACCCCAAGATGCGTCCTCTTGATGATGAGGGCGTTGGCATGATGATGTGGATCCATTGAGGGCTCCTTCGGTAGACCTCTTGTTGCTCTCCATGACCCTGAACCTATGGAAAGGCAGAAGATGTACTGAAGACAAAGAGGGGTTGAGATGAAAAGGGTTGTTTTTTGATTCGCAGCCATAGCCCGTATATATAGCCTGGGGAAGCGAGAAGATAGATTCCGATGGAGGTGTGAAATTGAAGTCGGAAACGGAAATGGATCAACACTCCAGAAATTCAGGGGACAGATAACGAAGAGATAACAGACTCGAATTTATTGCTTCCCCAGATTACAAAATATCATAGGGTGGGTACATTGACCAAAGACTAATCCATCAGAACTTCTTTGGATTGAAGGGAGTCTAGATTTTTGCGAGGCCGAAACTCATTGTGAATCAAGTCACATCGGCCCATCAATAAATTATACCAGAGTTCGCCCGCCTAACATATGCTCAATAGATTTCTCGATAAATTGAGAAACTATAGGAAAGAAGCCTCAGGCTTTCCCAATGGGCGTTTGGAGGAGCAACAAGGGGAAGGTGAACACACCTTCTGACCCTCGTAAGCACT
Organism: Miscanthus lutarioriparius; assembly: GCA_904845875.1. Lineage (NCBI taxonomy): Eukaryota > Viridiplantae > Streptophyta > Magnoliopsida > Poales > Poaceae > Miscanthus > Miscanthus lutarioriparius. Next base: position 11,821,315 of record CAJGYO010000008.1, read on the forward strand.
AAGAACAGCCTTGTGGACATGGGAAGAAGGCTTAGGTGATATCACAAGAATTCTTCTAACCGCAATGGCTGGTCTTCTTGCCCAACAAGGCGCTAGAATAAGCGACGCAATCACCCTTTGCACAAGAATTCTTCTAGCCGCTTGAGAACTTCATAAGATAGACCATGGAGGGTCCAGCGGAATTGGGAGCACTCGAGGGAACAGATGGAAGAGAAACATGGCTGGATTGTGAGTTGCTCCCGCCAGGGTCAGACATGCATTTTATAGCCGGCCTAGGAAGATGAATCCAAGCGTCCGTGAACAGGTAACACCCTTTGCCAAAAGTTTTGAGGCATAGGCTCATGAGTTGACACAAGCGACGATGGATAGTGGACCCCAGACCAAGGTTCTCTACCCATGACTATGGACCAATCAGGGATACAAACATGATAATTTTGGAATAAAATTACTTTTATCCCAAAATTGGGGGGGGCATGTGTTTACACCAAAATTTGGAAGAAGAGTTGCAGGGACTCAAAAGCTCCCAGGATCGTGTCATCAAGGGATCAGTTGCGGGCATATCAGAAACAGCTGATTCAGATGCAAAAACTAGAATCGGCTTTCTTCGGATAGCGCCAGCAGATAACGACAAAGGCTACGCTCGACGCTAGGACAAAACATGTTGGACTTTACAAAAAGGGAAAGACTAGAGTCCAATTTATCTTAAAATTAGGAATGTTTTCTTTAGGGTCAAGATTATGATGAGTCGTGCTTAGGCAGGAGTCATGCACAAGTCCCAGGTATAAATATCAAGCCCCGGCTATTGTAAAAGCAACCAATCAATCAAATACATGTCAATTACTTTTTCGGCTCTAGCCACCCCTTAGGAGTAGGAGTAGAGTAGATCTCGGCGAGTTCTTCAGCAAGTACGGTTGCATCAATCCGGTCCACCTCCACTGCTTGTTGTAAGTACCGTCATGGTTTATACCTCTGTTCGTATGGCTGCATCGATTCGGTCGACCCCCACTATGGCTCTGGTATAAGCTAGTTATCGACTCTTGTCTAATTTAAGTATGGCCTGTGTGATTCTGTCTCACACCCCACTGCTTGAATTAGATCAAGGTCAAGTTATCGGCTCCACCTTAGAATGGCAGTCTTTGGTAGATTCATTAAGTTACCGATATTGCTTATTGCTTTCATTGTTTATATAATTACAGCAATATCACTCTGCCCGATTGGGATTGATCTAGATCGGCCTTATATCTTATTTGACCCATCGTTTGCTAACCTAAAACTGATCTAATCTACACCTTAAATAATGAGTTATGTTTTTATCGGTTGTTTTACATCAATCTTAATCGTGCATAACGTGCGGTTAAGGCATGTTGCGTCTCGAGTAGATCTATTGGCTAGCGAGAACCATTCCACGGCCTGTTATCACGGCCTATGTAATTCTGCCTCACACCCCACTGTTAGCACCGTGAAGTGGGGATCATTATTTAGTAGATCTATTCCTGGTAAGGCATGACTTTAACTGTGCGTTATGCCTGAATCGACTGTTTTAGCCGATATCGAGTGTTCTCACGAACAGTTCGCATCACAAGACTGTTGAAGTAAAGATAGGTTGAAAGATATGTTAGCCCTATGATCTTATTATTGTATTATGGCCTGCATGATTCTGTCTCATGCCCCAATGATATTAGTAATGAGTTAGGGTCGTCGAGTCTATTGTTATTTCTATGGCCTGCATGATTCTGCCTCATACCCCACTGGTCATGGTGATAGATGAGATCTAATATGTTCATTAGATTTATCTTTATTACACGGTTAAGTGGTGTTGAATTGTTTCTCTACATAAATAGGGGTTCGGTTACTTGTAATCATTGGCTTGACATGAACCAATTATCGTTGATATCTTATTGCCATTGATTCATGTTTGCTCAAAAAATGATGTTTATCCTAAATGATAATCGATTCTTCTTACATAACCCCATGAGCTTTAATTGATTTATTCTCATGAATATGCTGGAATCGACTATTTAGTCGATCTCCTTTCATATCGGCTCTCATAGCCGTACATTCGGGACTGTCTGGCAACATCGACAAGTTCCACACTTAATTTTTGATGAACTTTCTCTCCTTGTCAATTGCAGGGTCAAATTGACTGGCACGTCTCGAGAGGATTGCGTAGGATCAACCATCCCTGTGCTGAAGCTAGGAGGATCTGCTCCATCGAGCGGACCCTTCCGGCTTGCTACATGTGTCCTCGACACGGGACGAAAATTCTGTGTCAACAGAGTCGGCTCGACTGGGTGTTGCAACTGAGGGCCCAAGAGACCCTCGACGGAAAGCCCAAACCCCTTCACACCATGAAGTTGTCAACTCTGGTACATTCTCCTCTCCTTATTCCGTGTCCCTTTTGATCTTGCTCTCCTATAATTTGACTTCAAGTCGTCCACCTCGTAGGGACTCGCCAGTTATAAATCTCGGCCACATCTTCCAAAGGGGCCAGAGGGCGCGGCTCAGCAAGATACCTAGAAGGAGGCGGTGGACGGCGAGAAGAAGAAGAGTGCTGAGAAGGCTCAGCGTCGGCACCAGAAGGAGAAGGAGATCACCCGGGGAGTGTGGGCTAGTGAAAACAGGAGCGACATAGAGGCGGAGCTCGAGTTGGAGAAACCCATGGAGATGGGTGGTGACGCAAGCTCTTCCGATGATGAGGGAGGTCGAGAGGTCGTCGCGACCTCGGCGGAGCATCGTGAGCCTATAGCCACATCTATCAGTGGTGGGCAGGACACGAAGAGGCACAACAATGTTCCCACGTCGAGGAAGCACGCCGTGAGTTCGAACACCGCCGTCGAGCAGGAGGCGAAGCGGACGCGGTAGCCATGCCCTTCGGAGGCAACGTTGGCCTTGCCCCCACCTACTCCAGGCACGGCGGGGCAAGCTAGGTGGTTGGAGGAGTGGGCTCGCACCCCTGTGTCTTTGGGGTCAGCACGTGCACACAACCCACAATGGGGGACGCCCTACCAGCTGCTCCAGTGGGCACACCCCAAGCCGAAGGTCATGGCATCTCACCGGCCAATCAGGAACCGACCGGGTTAGCACCTCCCTCGGTCGACATGAGGGGGCTCGGGTCGCATCCCATGAGCGGTCCTCATCTAGCGGGCTCATTGCCAGCGGGTTGAGGCTTTAGGGCCTTGCCACTTTCATCTAGGTATGCTTTCTTTGTTTCTTTTTGATCTCATAGTTTGAGTTTTTAAGCGTGACTAAGCTGTACTAGTTTGACAACAGCCAAATATTGATGGGGTTGAGCATCGCCCCGCCTCCCATGCGGGAGGAGTGGAGGCCCAGCCTGCAGCGGGTCATGATGAGCGGTGGGGAAAGCAGGCTGGTGGCGGTGTGATCTTCCCCTCTAGGGGTTGCGCCCTCCAGGCTGGTCGCGGGCTCAGCGGCAGCGGCAGTGGTGGTATGGCGGCAATCCTAGTGGCGACAGCGGAGGCTGGGTTGGAGGCGACCCTTGCGATCCCTCCCGCACCAACTGTGGTGGAAGAGAGGAGGGAGACCATGCTCCCTACCTTGCCTAGTGGAGGGACACATGGCTCGCCCTCCTGGTAGGAGTTGGAGGTGTCGGGGGTGACACGGCCAGGCCAGAGGCAGAGCTTCGACTGGCGGGCCGTGGGGTCGAGGCAATGGAGATCCCCTCCCCTAGTGAGGTAGGTGCTAGGGTGGAGCCACCAGCGATCCTTCCATCATACGAGGTGGTGGTGGTCTGGTCATAGGCTGGGCCTTCTAGTGGGTTGAGGGCGACCCACGACCTAGTGTTGCCCTGCCCTGGCGACTCGAGGAAGGTTCGGTTCATCCTTTGGGATGAGGAGGAGGTGCAACTCTAGGACGTACTTGGGGGGAGAGGACTCGCGATGGAATCCGATCTCGCCCAAACCAAGTCTAGGCTCGAGGAGGCCTTGGAGCAAGTCAAGCTCGTCCATTAGGCGGTTACGGTTGACCTCCCCAGCATCATAGAGGTAAGTTTTCTGCGCTTGTCCTTAACTCCATGCCCAGCGTCGCATGAGCGTGGAGCAGCTAAAAGCCTGACACCAAGAGATCTAGGAAGCATGACTTGAGCTTGAGCAGGAATGTGCGGAGCTCGATCGGGAGATCGAGCGCCAAGGAGACGATGGGGGCACACGCACCATGGCCCAAGATGTGAACTAGAGGATCATCGCTGACACTAAAGCCCTCCCTCGCTTCACCTGGGCAAGCCAGAACATCACAGCTGCAACGGCCTTGCTCGATGGTCTTCTAGAGGCCACGATGCCCGAGGATCATCGGGCCGACCATGAGATTCGCATGCTGCTCGAGCGTGCGGTGGTGTAGCAGGCCAAAAGCTCGTTATCTCAGCGACGTGAGCTCGACACGAGCCAACGCATGCCCTTAGATCACCTTGGTAGGGACGTGTCCGTCCACTAGGAACCACAAGGAAGTAGGCAGCACACCGCTATCCCGGTGCGTCAGTTTCTCACGCAACACCCTCAACACCCACAGATGCACCCACGGTGACCAAAGAGAGGGAGCCAGATGTGGCTATCATCCTCGCCATGGCGGACGCTATGACAGCAGCAAGGACCAAAGCATAAGCCCTGGCCTACCAGGGCCTCAGGCCTTTGGCCGACACATCCTCAACGCTGCCTTCTCGCCATGGTACCGACCACCAACCAATATCTCGAAATACTCTGGGGAAATAAACCCTGGACTATGGCTCGAAGACTATCGGCTTTCCTACCAAGCCGGTGGTGTGGATAATGATGACTTCATTATCCACAACCTTCCTTTGTTCTAGGCCGATTCGGCAAAAACCTGGTTGGAACACCTTTCGTCCAACATAATCCAAAGTTGAGCGGACCTAAAGGGCATCTTCGTGGGAAACTTCTAGGGCACATACAAGCGCCCTGGAAACCCATGGGACCTCAAGAACTATCGATAGAAGGCCAAAGAAACCCTCTGTGGGTACATCCAGTGCTTCTCCTAGCAATGCAACGAGCTCCCTAACGTTGCCGACGCCGATGTTATAGGAGCCTTCCTTTCCGGGACCACCTACGAGTCTCTGGTTCACAAGCTGGGACGTAAGGGCCCGCAAACCACCAAGGAACTCCTAAACATCGCCGCCAACCACGCCTCGGGCGAAGAAGCAGTCGGAGCCATCTTCGATCGCCTCAATGGCAAGGTGAGGCAAGACGAGGACGTCGGTGAAGGCGCCTCCAATCATCTCGCCAAAAAGAAGAACAAGAAGCAATGGCACGAGGGCTCGCTCATGGCCACCGCTGATTGGAGGGGTGGTCGAAAGCCCACAGAGGGCGCTCTGAACCATTTCGAGAAACTACTTGAGGGACCATGCCCAAACCATGCTTTCTCGGTTAAGCATCTGTACAAGGACTGTGGCCTCATGCGGCGGTTCTTGTCCGAAGGCTCCAACAAAGGGTAGCATGGAAAGGACCCTAACCCCACCGCAGACAACACTGAGGAGAAGGATGATAGCTTTCCAACACCAGATGGCTGCCTCATGATCCTCGGAGGATCGGAGGCCTATGACTCCAAGCACCGCCAGAAGATCGCACACCGTGAGGTCTATGCGATCGAACCGGCCACAGTCGCCTTCCTCCGGTGGTCAAAATCCACCATAACCTTCGACCGGATCGACCACCTGGAGAGCGTCCTGCAACCAGGGAGATATCCGCTTATGGTCGACCTGATCATCGGTACGAAGCACATCACCAAGGTACTAATGGATAGGGGCAGCAGCCTCAACATCTTGTACGCCGAGACACTCGACGCCATGGGCATTGACCGAGCGCGCATCCAACCAACCAGAGCACCCTTTCATGGCATCGTGTCTGGAAAGTAGGCCATGCTGCTCGGGTAGATCGATCTGTCCGGCACCTTCGGGGTCCATCCAACTATAGGACAGAGATTCTCGCTTTCGAAGTGGTGGGGTTCCACGAAACTTACCACACCATCCTAGGGCGACCATGCTACGTGAAGTTCATGGCCATCACCAACTACACTTACCTCAAGCTGAAGATGCCGAGCCCAAGCGGGGTCATCACCGTTGGCACATCCTTTTAGCGCACCTATGAGTGCGAAGTCGAGTGCTGCGATCACGCTGCAGCGATTGTAGCCTTTGAAGAGCTCACGGACATCAGAAAAGAGGTCACTGAAGAAGCGCCCGACCCCAAAAAGTCGACTGGGTCCTTCGAGCCAGCGAAAGGCTCTAAGGAAGTCCTCATAGACCCCGAGAGCACCGAGGGAAAAATGGTGCGCATCGGTACCACACTTTCCTCTAAATAGGAAAGCACGCTCGTTGGCTTCCTCCGCGCCAATGAAGACATCTTCGTATGGAAACCCTTGGACATGATGGGCATTTTGAGGGAAGTCACCGAGCATGCCTTGAAGATCTGCCTAGGCTACAAGCCCAAGAAGTGTCCGACCAGCTCATGACATCTTTCATCACCCCCTTCCGATCGTTCTGCTACGTCACAATGTTGTTTGGTCTGAAGAACGCTGGGGCTACATACCAACGTTGTATGCTCAAGTGCTTCGGGGACCTCATCGGGTGGACCATTGAGGCTTACATTGACGACATCGTGGTCAAATCCAAATGGGCTGACCACCTCATAGCCGATCTTGAGCAGACCTTTGCAAAACTCTGAGCAAACGGCATCAAACTCAATCCCGAGAAGTGTGTTTTTGGGGTCTCGAGGGGCATGTTGCTTGGTTTCATCGTCTCTGAGCATGGCATCAAAGCCAACCCGAAGAATATCTCAGCCATCACAAGGATGGGCTTGATGCAGAACATCAAGGGGGTACAATGGGTTATGGGGTGCCTCGCCACGCTTAGCCACTTCATCTCACACCTCGGCGAATGAGGTCTCCCCCTTTATCGGCTTTTGAAGAAGGCCGATCACCTCAAATGGACATCCGAGGTGAAATTATGAGCATGAAACAATTTCACAAGAAGATGAAGACGCAGCGGAAGCTATGGGCGCAGGAATGAGGGGAGGACACTGACAACGATGATGGCGATAATGAAGGTAATGACGATGAGGTGATGGAGGAAGAAGAAACGGTAGCCAATGATATCAAGTGGGACAACCTGGAGAACTAGGATGCACTAACAGGCATCGTTTCGTAGTTGTAGGTGTTGGGACCCTTCCCATTCCATGGAGGGGAGGGTACGTCTGGGGAGCCAGCGGAGGTGGGCCATTCTGATGATGCCCCCTAGGAACCGATGGAGGTAGGACATACCGTTGACCTGCCCCAAGAGCCAACAGAGGTGGGCGGCTCTCTCATCGCTCTCGAGGTGCCAATGGAGACGGGCGGCTCTGTCGTCGTGCCCCAAGAGCCAAGGGGAGCGAGGCGTGCCACCAATGTGCCCCAGGAGCTGCCAGGGGTGAGCCCCTCTGCCTAGAAGCAAGGGCTGGCTCAAAACGGCCTCATTCCTATGAGGCAGAGCAAGGGTCAAAGGGTTCATCCCCCAAACGCATCTGCTGCCCGACGGCGCTGAGGTGAGTTATCAATTCCTTTGTTTTTTCCCTGTTTTAGTCGGATTTCATCGTGACTTATGTTTTTTGTCCCTAGCAGCATCGGTAGGTAGCGGAATCCTTTGGCATTGGTGCTGAAGAAGAGCATCGCCCTCTAATCAGGGCGGCGGCCATCGACTGATGTCGTGCCTGTTTTAGACGAGAGCGGCACCAGTGTGATTGCGTTGCCGGCCGGTCAGGCGCCGCCCATGGTGGCGCCTATGCCCTCGGTGGGACGGCCGGATGTGGGTGTTCAAGGGGCGCCTTCGAAGGTCGTGGAGCAGCCGGTGATGGTAGTGATATCGCTACCAATGGTGGGGTGGATGAGGCTGCCGACCGCACTCTTGGCGCCGACCGTGGTGGGCACGACATAGCCGGTCATGACCCCACCGACGCAGGTGGAGGTGGTGGCGGCCATGACTTATGGGCCATAGTCGGGCACAACCGCTGCGTCGCCTAAGGCATTGGCACGACCCATGCCATAGGCAGCCCAAGCGACGGCGCCTGGCATGGGCCGAACGAAGGAGGACGTGGCCGAGGGGTCCCCGAGGGTCGTGGTGCCAGGAGAGAGGTTCGCGTCCGCACTGCTGACCCCTTCCGTTGCTGGAGGGGGCATCCCGGCAGGGACGTCACGACGAGAGGAGTCAACGGGGAGTCATCCCTTACCCTAATGTCGGTGGGTAGTGGCTCGCCCACGAGGGGTGAGCCCCTGCTCTAGTGGATGGATCCACAGGATCCGACGTCGATGCTTTTTACCCTTGATGATGCCAATGAGACTATGGAGCAGGAGAGCCTCGACGTAGGGATCGCGTCCGTGCTCGAGGCCCTGGACCATGCCACGGGCGCATTGTGCGACGTTGTTGTTCCCTCTGGCAAGGTATTGTTTGGTCCTACTTCTTGCCCTTTTCTTCCTCTATATACTTTTTGTAACCTGACCATCGTCTCCCTATAGTCCCTTATAGCTCGTAGCCAGGGGAAATCTTGGTTCCTTCGTCAAGAGAAGGAAACCTAAGATTGCCTCGTCGAGGAGGAGCGGCTATGTGGGGAGGTGAGCTGCACTGCACCTGCAGCCGTTCTGGTACACGGTGCGGCTGCCGTGCCTCCACGGCACAAGCCTCAGGACACTGTGGAGGCTAACGGTGTTGCATCAGGGCTAGGACTTCCTCCTCATCGAGCTCTAGTCATTGGAAGACCTGGCCATCTCCATGTGCACGCTCGACGCCAGCATCGAAATCACGCCCGACAGCATGCCGCGCCTCAGACGCCTCGACGCCATGGACGTCAGCGTGATCGCTGGCGAGCTGACGATGCTCCACCTGTCGTGCCATAGGTGTAGCTTCATGGAGTCACCATCATCTAACCCTAGCTGGTTCCTGGTTTCTACATGCTTCTAGACTAGCCCTTCACCTTCTACTTGTCCTACAGCCTGCACGCGCCTATCGGCACAAAATTTCGTCCCATGACGAGGGCACACGGGCAAGCCGGAAGGGTCTGCTCGATGGAGCTATAGATCTGCCTAGCTTCAACGTAGGGGTGGTCGATCCTGCATACTCCTCCTGAGATGTGGCAGTCAATTTGACCCTGCAATTAACAAGCAGAGAAAGCTAATCAGTAATTTAAGACAGAACATGCTGGTGTTGCCAGACAGTCCTGAATGTGCGGCTCTGAGAGCCGATATGGAAAAAGATCGACTAAATAGTCGATTCCAGCATATTCATAAGAATAAATCAGTTAAAGCTCATAGAGTTATGGAAGGAAAATCGGTTATCATTTAGGATGATTCTCGTTATTTAGACAAATATTAATCAATGGCAATAGGATGTCAACAATAATCAGTTTATGCTAAGCCAATGATTACAAGTAATCGAACCCCTTTTATTTAAAGAAACAATTCATCATCATTTAACCATTTAATAAAGATAAATCTAATGAACATATTAGATCTCATCTATCGCTATGACCAGTGGGGCATGAGGCAGAATCATGCAGGTCATAGAAACAACAATAGATTTGACGACCCTAACTTATTACTAATATCAGTGGGGCATGAGAAAGAATCATGCAGGTCGTAATACAATAACAAGATCATGGGGCTAACACATCTTTCAACCTATCTTTACTTCAATGATCTCGTGACGTGAAGTGCATATGTGAAAGCACTCGATATCGGCTAAAACAGCCGATTCAAGCATAGTGCACAGTTAAGGTCATGCTCTATCAGGAACAGATCTACCAAGTAATGATCTCCACTCCATGGTGCTAATAGTGGGGTGAGAGGCAGAATCACACAGGCCATGATAACGGGCCATGGAACGATTTTCGTTAGCCAATAGATCTATTCAAGACAAGACATGCCTTAACCACACACTATGCACGATCAAGATTGACATAAAATAGTCGATAAAACATAACTCATCATTTAAGGATGTTGATTAAATCAATTTGGATTAACAAACAATGGGTTAAACAAGATATAAGGCCGATCTATATCAATCACAATCGGGCGAAGTGATATTGTTGTAATTGAATAAATAATGACAGCGATAAGCAATATCAGTAACTTAATGAATCTATCCAAAGGATGCCACCCTTAGATAGAGCCGATAACTTGACCTTAATCTAGTTCAAGCAGTGGAGGTCAACCGGATCGATGCAGCCGTACTTAAACTAAACAAGAATCGATAACTAGCTTATACCAGAGTCACAGTGGAGGTCGACCGAATCAATGCAGCTGTACAAATAGAAGTATAAGCCATGATGGTACTTACAGACAAGTCAGAGGTTGGATAGACCGATGCAGCCCTACTCGCTGAAGAACTCGTCGAGATCTACTCTACTCGTACTCCTAAGGGGTGGTCGTAGCCGAAAAAAGTAAGGAACTTGTATTTGATTGATTGTGTATCCTCGTATAATAGCGGGGTCCAATTTTGTACCTAGAGCCTAAACATGAATCCTACTCGAGCACGACTCGTTACAATCTTTGGCATAGAAGAAAACATTCCTAATTTAAGATAACTTTGACCCTAATTTTTTCCTTTTTGTAGAGTCCGATATGTAGTTTCCTGGCGCCAACCGTAGCTCATCATCGCTATTTGCTGACGTCATCCAAAGAGATCTGATTCCAGAGTCGTATCTGAATCAGCTGATATTGATCCTTATGCAATCGATTCCTTGATCGACACAATTTGGAAGCTTCGAGTTCCTGCGTTTTCCCTCCAAATTTTGGTGTAAATACATGCCCCCCAATTTTGGGATAAAAGTGATTTTATTCTAAAATTCCTATCTATCTATTTACCACACCGCAACTGTTTTGCTCTGAGATATATGCGCGACTCCTGACTTCCCGGGCCGAGTCTTATATAATGTCTCAATACTATCTTTTCTGACTCACTCGGCCTATTTGCTTTCCCCTTCTTTCTCGAGCAAATCTCAATAGCCGACGCCGCCATCGCCAAAGCTTCAACCCTAGCAAATCTTCCACCCTGTCAAGCTCTCATTCGAGCGGTCTTCTTTAGATTCACATCTGTCTCGGTGATAATGGCGACCAGCGACCACGTCCCCAAGGTATGTTTTCAAGCTTATATTCCCCAAGCACCGGCTGCTACCCTAAATTTCCTTTCTTCTTAAATTTACTTCATCCGATTTTTAGGAAATGAGGAGCAAAGTCTTAATTCCATCGGTTGTTGTTTCCAATATCTATTTTCTTGGGCCTATGGTGACTCTGACCCATCTGATTTTATCCGCCAAGAGATCAACCAAATCCCCTTCAAACAATCTATGGTAGATTTGTCTTCCTGGACTATCAAAACCCCCTTCAGAAACTAGCCTAAAATGCCCAAGGGGTGGAGAGATTGGTTCCGTAGGGTATCCAAGAAAAAGGTCGCAGATTGGGAGGTGTATGATTTGAATCAATGTTTGACACTCTTGTTGTCCGGGATAGAGAGGAATGATTCACTCTTGATTTTCGCATCTTATTTCTGGTCCAATGCCCTGAACGCTTTCATTTTCGGTCATGACCCGATGACCATTACCCTGGCCAATGTTTACATGTTGACCGGCCTTAGAATAACTAGATCAATGCAGCCTTATGAATACTTGAGCGCTGGTTCTAAGAGATTAGCTAAAATATTAGATTGCTCAGGATGGGTAAGTTATATTATGAACCATATTGGAGACGAATCAACTGTTAGTGAGAGGGAATATGTGGCTTTTTTGAATATGTGGTTGGAGAGATTCATCTTCTGTGGGTCATCTTGTGGTCTGACTTACAACCACAAGCTTATGGCAGAGCATCTGGCAGTAGGCAAGGACGTCCCCATTGGAAAGTATCTGCTAGGGGTTGCTTATCATCTGATGTATCAAGTAGCTGCCCAATTACTGAAGAATGAACCAGTGCATACTATCAGTGGCCCTTGGTGGTTGATACAGCTATGGCTGAACCTGTATATGCACAAGATTGTAAGGCCTGATCTCAAAAACCTCAGCTTTCCTTCCTCCGACTTTGATGAGGAATATAAGGGTGAAGAAGGAAGAACCCGCCAGTGCACGAGCTACATCGAGGCTGCATCAGCCATAGTAATTGATGTCGATGTTGGCCATCTCTTCAAAAAAATTTACAGAGGGTTTGATACAGACATCCTGACTTGGTTACCCTATGATGAGGATGAGAACAATGAGCTGATCTTCCCTTTCAAATTTCAATTTGAATCAGGCTGTTTGGATGAGACAACGGCTGCAATCTTCAATTCCTTCATCAAGCCCTGTGTTCTTCCAATCGAATTTCATCATGGCCATGGCAAAATGGCTATAGGTTTCTTCATCCCAAACAATCTTCCAACTTATGAGTTTTACATCCCTTCATTTGTGGCTCGTCAGTTTGGCCTTGGTCAATTGCCTCCTCAACTGTTCTTCAAGAACATACTGAAGCCACGGGAAGATATCAGTGAGGTGATGGAAGCCTCTAGAGTCTTTCAATTGCGATAAGATCTTCCTTCCCTTTGCTTGCATTACTGGATCAAGGTTATCTTATCTTCCACTCTTTTTGATTCCTGGTGTTGGAACAATGGCGCTCCCACCTCTTCTGTGGGTTGGTTCCCCTTTGTGCATAGCTCTGGACGGGAATTTGCTTCTGATAGGGAGGTAACTTTTCATTCCCTTTTAGAGAAATTACTTGGTGAATTCTCCTGCCAACTGTCCTAACTGACCCTTTCAGGATATTGAATTCGATCCTCCAAGCTTAGATAGGAAAGGGCATCCTATAGATTATCAGCCACCATGCCCAATCTAAAGAATAGGATTGGCCACACCTTCACTGAAGAAATTGATGAAAACTCATGCCATCCCCATGATCGTGACATACCAATCTTCAAAGCGCAAAGTAGTCCAAGGGACAACCCAGAAAGTCATTAGTGGGAAAAGACTTCGTAGAACGAGACCATCAGCTGCTCAGGTAAACAATCCATATTCCTCTCAAACTGATGTTCAACTTCTGATCCCCCTTTTCACAGTTATCAACCATTGTGTCCCAATCCGCCCTGGGTGCAGAGCTGCTATCCCAGGCATTTGATTTAGCACCAATTGAACCTTCATCGGCTGATTCTCAAAAAGAACCGATTTCAGTGGAAATAACCGATGCTCCCACAATGACAGAAAATGTGAGTTTTTTCATTTTATCATTGATGCTTGTTGGAGTATTTTCTCAAAAGTCCCTAATTTTATTCAATTTCCATCCTTCATCTGATTTCTTGCCATGTCAGATACTTCCCGAGGAAACACCTATGCAAGAGTAGGAATCTGACAGTCTCCTTATTAAAAATAATCCTGCCATTGCTGATATCCAAACTGTCGATTCCCTAGTTCAGCACACAACTGATGGTAAGAAGGTCATATGCTTAGCTCATTTCTCTACAATAAACATGAACTAAAAATCCTCCCTGAGGTTTGCAGATGTCAATGTTGAGAGTTCAGAGCAGATTCAACTATACATCACTGGTGCATCATCAGTTGTTCCTTCTTTTCAGATAGAGGCTACTGTAGAGAATGTATTGTATCCTCTTTGCCACCCATTTGTTATAAAATTGATTTAAACCTCCTAATCAAGATTTCCTTATACACAGGCACTCAATCTCCCAGCACTGAGTTACTCTTCCAATCTTGAAGAGTATCTTGATGAGGATGAAATCAGATCGTCATCCACCTCTTCCAAGGAAACCTTGACAGAAGAGACCAAAAATCAGCTAAGAGATGTCCTGCCAATGTTTGAAAAGAATATAGCTGATTTGGTCCAAGACACTGATCCAATACATAGAGTTTCCTTGGGCATTAAGGGTAATCCATCCCCAGCTCTCTCTAGAGTCTTGTCCCCTTTATCTATCTTTGAAGATTAGGTCCTGAAGGTAAAATAGGCTCAGAGGAATCTGTTTGATCATGAACCTTTATTGGCCAAGGGGAACTCTAATAGGCAAGAGGCTAAAGAGCTGACATAGTTGATTGATCATTTGAAGAATTCCTCCCTCGACATCGATCTAGAGTTATCTCACTAGAAGTCAGGCGCGCAGAGCTTGAAAAGGAGCTAGAAAATGTGAAGGCTTCCATTGATCGTCATAAGTCCACCCTAGCTCAAATACCCGATGCCATCAAGCAAAAGAAACAAGAGCTGCTGGCCAAGGTCAGAGAAGGCAGGGCTATCCGAAGTAGCCTCGAGAACATTCCTAGATCAGCCGAAGAAGATAAACTATAGATCGCAGAAGCTGATGCTATTCGGCTAGAAGTGTTGAAAGCGATCCAGGATGTTCTAGACTTGTAATTCGTGTATCAACATATGTTTTGTGCAATGACAACCATACTTTCCGTTGTTCCATTGTGTTTTTCTTTGTTTTGGCTAAAAAGCCGATTTGAAAAAAGATGATTCTAGACTCCCGATCTTAATCCTATTTAGGTCTGAAAACACGGCCTTTATTAAGAGAGAATCCTTCGATCTTCTGTCCTTAGTCACTCGGCGTCATATTCTCTTTGGTATTAGTGAGGTGGTGATTCACCTTCTATTAATTGCGGTTGCCTTTTGCACGTCCCGAGGCGTCCACCTCTTCGCTCTGTGGCTTCAAATACCAGCCGAGGGCTCCGGCCTCGAACACATCTACACATGCAACCGTTCCTGTTCCTTTGCACTTCTCCGCCCTCATAGAACTCTGCAGCTGCCTTCCACCCTTCCTGTAGATCCGATCAACTGCATGGCTGGCGAGGAGAACCACAGCAAGCGTGCGGTGGAGGAGTTTCCGGAGGAGAACATGCCAGTGAATCATCGCCTTCGACAAATGAGGTGAGATCGACATATTCTGCTTCTGATGATGAATTGTTTTGACTCACCCATAGGTTTGTTGTGAATGATAGTCTTCGTCCTCTCCCCAGGGCCGGTGAGCCCTCTGACGCTGCATCTTTTGCACCGGCCTCATCATCGGATTCCTTCGACTCATACAACGGCGATGATGCCCGGCGCTTCTTTCGAGAGTGGAGGGCGGCTCAAGACCGCTATTCTGAGGCGACTCGGAAAAAAGGTCATCTTGAGATCCATCTCGGGGTCTTCCAAGCGGCCCTTCATGCAGCCAATGAGGAGGCTAGTGCCATTCGAGCGTCGCTAGCCGAATTTGATGCCACGGTGGCGGGTAAGATGAGTCCCATGAATGCTTCCATTCTGATTTCCATTGTCTTTATCTAGATAGTTCTTTCTGTTCTTGTGATTGACAGCCCTGACGGTGCAGTTGGAGTCTCTCCAACTAGTGGCGAACGCGATCGCGGACGCTATCAATGCTCGGGGTTCCCTTATCAACGCTCGCCTCCAAGACATCTTGGCCTGCGTTCAGGAGATCGCCCTCCACGGCGTTCGTCATGGCGCATCGGTGGCGCTGACCACGACGCAAGTCTAGACAGGGTATGAGCTCCATGCCATGGAGACTGGCTTCCCGATGGGCGACGGCCCCGAAGAGCATGAGGACTTGATGGAAGAATTCATCATAGCGGCGGAGGCCATCGTGGACATCACATCTGCTTAGGATGTGGTGAACAAGGTCTTTGATTAGTCTGTACTTAGGGCAAACTAATGGATGAAACCTTTTGTTCTTTCATGAATGTATCTCAGTGCAATGACCCTGTATGTGTCATGAATGTCTTTGTTTTTTGTTTTTTCTCTAAAGGCGATACATATCGTATCGGCTTTTATATATTTGAAGATCTTTATTTTTGAACTAGAGGCGATACCTTCCGGTACCTGCTATTAGAGCCGATGACTAAACAAATCAGCTATCAAGTGTTGATCAAATGCTAGGATAACATCCCTTTAAATATTTTTCTTCGATCGCTATTGATAGATTGCACCAGAACTTTTTAGACCAAAGGTTAAATGATCGATCAATCCAGGCCAAGCATCTCATTAAGCAAAACAAAACCTCCTTTAATAGATCTATCAACTCTGAATTGCACTTATGATTCAACTTAGCATTCACATATGTCGGCCTAAGTCCATCTCCAGGACCAATGCTTATTCTTCCTTAATCCAATGGCTGACGTGAAGCCGTGACTATTTACTAAAACAAACTCTCAGAGCCAATTGCTTGCATCGGCTGTTGGCTTTCATTGCTGATTTTAATGAAGCCTCATTCTCATATCTTACCAGAAAAGCATTCGAAGTCTCCTAGTTCCCAAAAGACTGGAACGGCTATTGCGATACTTACAGACTCATCAGCGTGAACCAGTTCGACATTATCTCCATGCCATTAAATCAAACACTGATGTATGGTCGATGGTACACAATAGTTCACATGAATCCAATCACGACCACGGAGCAAACTGTACGACCCTTTTCCATCGATGACGAAGAATATGGTGAGCAGAGTTTTACTCCTGATTGTTAGTTCGACGTTCATTACCCCTCGGGTCTGAAATGCATTACCCCCAAAGTCCTTAAGCATCATGTCGGTCTCAATCAGATCTCCTGGTCCTTTGCCAAGTTTATGAAAAGTGGTGTAAGGCATGAGATTGATAGAAGCGCCTCCGTCCACCAACATCTTATTCATCAGCTTCCCATCAATAAAACCTTTCACATATAAATCCTTTAAGTGTCGATGCTTGATTGGTTTATCAAATATAGCCTACTGTATAACCGTCAGCTTAGCAACTATCTCTTCATACTCCGATTCATCAAAATCCGAATAAACTTCTTAATCTGCCGGAGCTCTAAACTCTGATGGCAATAGAAAAGCCATTTGAATATTAGCCAATGGTTGCCTTCTATCGGCTATTCGTTTAGCACGCCACACTTGAGGTTTATCAGATGCCTGAGCCTGTTCCAACTCTTTATTCCTTAGGCGTTGCCCCCTTCTCTTCTAGCTTCTTATCAAACCTCCTGGACACCATAGCCTTCCTGCCAAACATATTCTTCTTCATTATTTTCTTCTTCATAATCAGCCCAGTTTTGATCAACAACCATTTTTCCAAGCTGATTAGGAATACTTCCATTTTTTAAACGCCGATCCATGTTATTATGATGATATGCATCTTGAGCATGGATAGACTAGCAGTTGGCTTGAGATTGCCTGAACTCCCAAATTGATTGCTGCACTCCGGACAGTTATTCCTGGTAGGCAACTTCAAACCTTTGTTCCAGCAATATCTGAAGAAAGGACAATTCTAATGCAATTCAGCTTGCTTTCTTTCATACCTCTCTTTTTCCTGTTGACGCTGGTATTTTGTTCTTCTAACCAATGATGATAATCCTTTTCCATCTGCCGCTGCCATTTATTCAATAGAATTTGAGATGTAACCCATGGCTTTGTCGCCCCATCTTTTGACATTTCTCCCTGCTCATATCGGCTCTTTTGCTTGTCGCGATGTCTTCTAATTTCTCTGTATTTGTCAGCCGATATTTGCATCTTGGGATCAACTATTCTGGCTTCTCTTGATTTGGTTGATGTTAGGACCTTAGTCTTTTCTTTGAGCAGCCTAGCATCGACCATGTTTTGATCTCCTAGAAAAGGATTATCGTCAACTTTCATTTTCCGAAGTGTATCAAACTTGAGTCTTCCTTGCTGAACAGCCCTCTGTATATGCTGCCGGAAAATTCTACATTCATTAGTGGAATGAGAAGTAGCATTATGGAACTTGCAGAACTTCTTATTCTTCAACTGATCAGGGGGAACATAACATGATTATTGGGCAACTTGATCTGTCCCTTCTCAAGCAAGAAATCAAAGAGCTTGTCTGATTTTGTGACATCAAAGTCATAGCTCTCCTCGACTCCTCTTCCCCAAGGATGTGGTACCATTACTATCTTTTTGCCCCAATTTCATTCAGCCACGGCAACCTCTTCTTCTTCATCTTCATAGCCATCATCGACTGAATATGGATTATAAGCTTTGGCCACTGTGGTACTCTTCTAGAATCGGGTATCTCTGTGCATACTCTGGAACTGGCTATTGAGCGCTGCCACTCGTTGAGCCAATTGACCCAAGTTGTCAAATTCTTGTCCCAGCAGCTTTTCTTTCCATGTTGGTAGCATTCCTTGAATGGCCAAAGCAGTTAGCTGATCATCAGCCAAGTTTAATGAGAAGCACAAATTTCTAGTCTCTCGGAACCTCTGAAAAAACTCAGTGCCCGATTCATTAGTTTTCTGCCTTATAGTTGTCAAATCGGTAATCTTCTTTTCTCCAGTCCTAGTATAAAAATATGTATGAAACTTCTTTTCTAGGTCAGCCCAATTGGCAATGGAGTTGACTGGCAGTGATGAAAACCAAGTGAAGGCTGACCCTAAAAGGGACAAGGAGAAGAAATGAACTCGATGGGCCTCTTCAACGGATGCTTCACCCAACTGTGTAAGATACCGACTGACATGTTCTATTGTGCTTGTGCTGTCTTGGCCAGTGAACTTAGCAAACTCTAGGAGCCTATAATTTGTAGGAAGAGCAACCAAATCATACTATTATGGATATGGCCGTTTGTACGAGAAGGTCAACCCTTTTGGCTTCAGACCGAACTGATTCTTTGTCATCTCGGTCACCTTCAGCAATAACTCGTCAGCATGTGAATTTGGATTTCCCTACACTTGATGGTCTATCTATGGATTGAAATCTTGTGTGCCTTGATACCCTGGATTTGGAATCATGTGAAGAGTGTTATAATCTATGCCATAATGATACCCTTGTGGAATCTTTATCCGCTGGGTCCTTTGCTAATTTGCTGCTTGAAGTATCTGGTTATAGACATTAGAATCTATATCTCTACAGATCATTTGAATTGATGGTGCTATTTTTTGAGCCGACGACGATATGTGGCCAGATGTGTCAAAATTAATCATCTGGTTCTGACCTTGCCCCGCCAGCTATTGCACATGATGCACTGACAATCCAAGATTATACTGTATCTAATTCGTAGTAGTACCTTGAGCTTATCCAGATAAACTCTAAACTGCCTAGACATCATCATTACCAGCTGGTGCTGCTTCTTGATGGCTAGTACCGACTTGATTAGTCCCTTAGGTTGATAGATGTGGAATATTGTAATAAGCCAGTCCAACCTAACCAACTGGAAACCCATGAAACACCTCTTTCACGGCGTTGTGGAATGTGTCCAAGAAAGCTTTATTATGGCTTGATATGGCATCACGAACAGATTTGTCTATAGCTTCCGTGAAGAAGTGCCCATCTTCAGCTTCATCTACATCTATCTGCCCGTGCAATAGAACTCTTGGTAGTGGATATTTCTGAACAATTGTATTGTCACGTATTTTGGTGTAGGACAACAAGCACTTGTTCTGAAATTCTTCTATAGTTTTGCCGATGACATCTCTATATCCATTAGGTAGGTCTTCGTAATATACCATAAGGATGTCATTGTTGTTGTAAACCGCTATGACAATTATGGGGTCCCACCGGGCGTGCCAGAACGTGTGTCGGCATGAAATTTTGTCCCATGCCGAGGGCACACGAGCAAGCTGGAAGGGTCTGCTCGATAGAGCTATAGATTCGTCTGGCTTCAATGCAGGGATGGTCGATCCTACGTACTCCTCCCGAGACGTGCCAGTCAATTTGACCCTGCAACTGACAAGGAGAGAAAGCTAATCAGTAATTTAAGGCGGAACATGCCGGTGTTGCCAGACAGTTCCGAACGTGTGGCTCTGAGAGCCAATATGGAAGAAGATCAACTAAATAGTCGATTCCAGTATATTCATAAGAATAAATCAGTTAAAGCTCATGGAGTTATAGAAGAAAAATCGGTTATCATTCAGGATGAATCTCGTTATTTAGACAAATATTAATCAATGGCAATAGGATGTCAACAATAATCAGTTTATGCTAAGTCAATGACTAAAAGTAACTGAATCCCTTTTTATATAAAAGAAGTAGCTTATCATCATTTAACCATTTAATAAAGATAAATCTAATGAACATATTAGATCTCATCTATCGCTATGACCAGTGGGGCATGAGGCAGAATCATGCAGGCCATAGAAACAATAATAGATTTGACGACCCTAACTTATTACTAATATCAGTGGGGCATGAGGCAGAATTATGCAGGCCGTAATACAATAACAAGATCATGGGGCTAACACATCTTTCAACCTATCCTTACTTCAATGATCTCATGACGTGAACTGCATATGTGAAAGCACTCGATATCGGCTAAAACAGTCGATTCAGGCATAGCGCACAGTTAAGATCATGCCCTATCAGGAATAGATCTACCAAGTAACGATTCCCACTCCACGGTGCTAATAGTGGGGTGTGAGGCAGAATCACACAGGCTATGATAACGGGCCATGGAACGGTTTTCGTTAGCCAATAGATCTATTCAAGACAAGACATGCTTTAACCGCATACTATGCACGATCAAGATTGACATAAAACAGCTGATAAAACATAACTCATCGTTTAAGGATGCAGATTAAATCAATTTAGATTAACAAACGATGGGTTAAATAGGATATAAGGCCGATCTATATCAATCCCAATCGGATGAAGTGATATTGCTATAATTGAATAAATAATGAAAGCGATAAGCAATATCGATAACTTAATGAATCTATTCGAATGACGCCGCCCTTAGATAGAGCCGATAACTTGACCTTAATCTGGTTTGAGCAGTGGAGGTCGACCGGATCGATGCAGCCGTAATTGAACTAAACAAGAGTCAATAACTAGCTTATACTAGAGCCGCAGTGGAGGTCGACCAGATCGATGCGGCCATACGAACAGAAGTATAAGCCATGACGGTACTTACAGACAAGCCAAAGGTCGGCTGGACCGATGCAGCCCTGCTCGCTGAAGAACTCGCCGAGATCTACTCTACTCCTACTCCTAAGAGGTGGCCAGAGCCAAAAAAAGTAAGGAACTTGTATTTGATTGAATGTGTATCCTCGTACAATAGCCGGGGTCCAATATTTATACCCAGAGCCTAAACACGAATCCTACTCGAGCACGACTCGTTACAATATTTGGCATAGAAGAAAACATTCCTAATTTAAGATAACTTGGACCCTAATTTTTCTCTTTTTGTAGAGTCCGATATGTAGTTTCCTGGCGCCAACCGTAGCTCATCAACGCTATCTACTGACGTCATCCAAAGAGATCCGATTCCAGAGTCGTATCTAAATCAGCTGATATCAATCCTTATGCAATCGATTCCTTGATCGACATAATTTTGGAAGCTTTGAGTTCCGACGTTTTTCTCTCCAAATTTTGGTGTAAACAGCGCCCAAGCTGTAGGTCTTCGACTGGCGCTGCGTCTACGCCAAAGAGGTGCACGTCGAGGGTGTTGGGCGCCTGTCGGAAGCCACGATGGAGATCGCCGCAGGACGGATGCCCAAGACATACGAAGAGGAACGGAGCTTCTTCTCGGTGGAACGTTGTGATAGGCTCATGAATTTTTTAAAACAATATTTTTTAATGATTAATAGCAAATCTAGAAGTTGTTATACAAAAATTGGACATATAGCATCCTATCGAGCGCTCAACAGCTGATAGGCCTACGTGGCAACCAACACCGGCCAAAAAAGTCTGTCGATAGGGTCCCTGTCGGTTAGTCGGCCCGTGGAAGGCCGATATGACACCTCTCGGCTGCTCCACACGTGGCATGCATGGACAGGGTTCCTGTCAGCATCTGGAGGGCCGACAGGTTACTGGATGTCGTCATCCCTAAAGCAAGCACTCTGTGTAATCCATGGTCACGGACATGATTCAAGAGCAGGACCTATGCTGCATACCGAAGGTATTGAGCAACTATGTTGTTTGAAAGTCACGATTCTGAATGTTGAAGCTATTGAGAAGGGCATCAGCACCTATGTCTGCATTATACAATCAGTTATATATAAAAAAATCTCTGTCAACCAACAATGCTTCATACAAGAACAAAATTAATATTACCTTGAGAAAATATTTCACCCATTGACTAATGTAGTTTGTTTTACTTATAGGACCTATTCGGCTTATCCCATATTCGGCTTGTTCGGCTTCTTTTTTCAGCCGGAACAGTATTTTTCTCTTACAATAATTCAGCCAGAACAGTGTTTTTCAGCCAAGTTTCAGACCAACGAATGGGGCTATGGTCAGGTATTGTTTGGTCCTACTTCTTGTCCTTTTCTTCCTCTATATACTTTTTGTATCCTGACCATCGTCTCCCTGCAGTCCCTTATAGCTCGTAGCCGGGGGAAATCTTAGTTCCTTCATCAACAGAAGGAAACTTGGGACTGTCTCGTCGAGAAGGAGCGGCTACGTGGGGATGTGAGATGCACTGCACCTGCAGCCGTACTGGTACACGGTGCAGACGCCGTGCCTCCACGGCGCAAGCCTCAGGACGCTGTGGGGGCTGACGGTGCTGCGTCAGGGCTAGGACTTCCTCCTCACCGAGCTCCTATCGTTGGAAGACCTGGCCATCTCCATGTGCACGCTCGACGCCAGCATCGAGATCACGCCCGACAGCATGCCGCGCCTTAGACGCCTCGACGCTATGGACGTCAGCGTGCTCGCTGGTGAGCTGACGATGCTCCAACTGTCGTGCCATAGGTGTTGCTTCATGGAGTCGCCGTCATCTGACCCCGGCTGGTTCCTGGTTTCCGCGCGCTTCTAGACCAGCCCTTCACCGTCTACTCGTCCTACAGCCTGCACGCGCCCAAGCTGTAGGTCTTCAACTGGCGCTGCGTCTGCGCCAATGAGGTGCGCGTCGAGGGCGTTGGGCGCCTGTCGGAAGTCACGGTGGAGATCGCCGCGGGACGGATGCCCAAGACATACGAAAAGGACGGAGCTTCTTCTCGGTGGAACGCCGTGACAGGCACATGAATTTTTTTTAAACAATATTTTTTAATGATTAATTACAAATCTAGAAGTTGTTATACAAAAATTTGACATATAGCATCCTATCGGACGCTCAACGGCTGATAGGCAACACCAGCCAAAATAGTCTATTGATAGGGTCCCTGTCGGCATCTGGAGGGCCGACAAGGCTAGTCGGCCCGTGGAAGGCCGATACAAGAACAAAATTAATATTACCTTGAGAAAATATTTCACCCATTGACTAATGTAGTTTGTTTTACTTATAGGACCTATTCGGCTTATCCCATATTCGGCTTGTTCGGCTTCTTTTTTCAGCCGGAACAGTATTTTTCTCTTACAATAATTCAGCCGAACAGTGTTTTTCAGCCAAGTTTCAGACCAACGAATGGGGCTATGGTCAGGTATTGTTTGGTCCTACTTCTTGTCCTTTTCTTCCTCTATATACTTTTTGTATCCTGACCATCGTCTCCCTGCAGTCCCTTATAGCTCGTAGCCGGGGGAAATCTTGGTTCCTTCATCAACAGAAGGAAACTTGGGACTGTCTCGTCGAGAAGGAGCGGCTACGTGGGGATGTGAGATGCACTGCACTGCGGCCGCGTCTTGATACAGTGTGCGGCAGCCGTGCTCTCCACTGGCGCAAGCCTCAGAGGCTGTAATGAAATTTGGCGGTGCTGCTTGTCGAGGCTAGGACTTCCTCCTCACCGAGCTCCTATCGTTGGAAGACCTGGCCATCTCCATGTGCACGTTCGACGCCACATCGAGATCACGCCCGACAGCATGCCGCGCCTTAGACGCCTCGACGCTATGGACGTCAGCGTGCTCGCCGGTGAGCTGACGATGCTCCAACTGTCGTGCCATAGGTGTTGCTTCATGGAGTCGCCGTCATCTGACCCCGGCTGGTTCCTGGTTTCCGCGCGCTTCTAGACCAGCCCTTCACCGTCTACTCGTCCTACAGCCTGCACGCGCCCAAGCTGTAGGTCTTCAACTGGCGCTGCGTCTGCGCCAATGAGGTGCGCGTCGAGGGCGTTGGGCGCCTGTCGGAAGTCACGGTGGAGATCGCCGCGGGACGGATGCCCAAGACATACGAAAAGGACGGAGCTTCTTCTCGGTGGAACGCCGTGACAGGCACATGAATTTTTTTTAAACAATATTTTTTAATGATTAATTACAAATCTAGAAGTTGTTATACAAAAATTTGACATATAGCATCCTATCGGACGCTCAACGGCTGATAGGCAACACCAACCAAAATAGTCTATTGATAGGGTCCCTGTCGGCATCTGGAGGGCCGACAAGGCTAGTCGGCCCGTGGAAGGCCGATACAAGAACAAAATTAATATTACCTTGAGAAAATATTTCACCCATTAACTAATATAGTTTGTTTTACTTATAGTTTGCTCCTTTCAGTACTTAATTCTTAGTTTCACGTTTTTATATGCAAAAAGCCAATGCAGGTTTTATGACAAGCTTGTTAATAGATGCAACGATTTTAAATGGCAACGTGATTTCTATGCATTTTACATGACAAGAGAAATATGATTCAGTTTTCACAACTGCAATCATGAAACTCAGAGAAGCCATATTTCATCAGCCAAGGGCACATGATAAGCTTTTTTTTTTTGCTTGGAAACTGTTGTAAAAGGAATATGATCCTATCTAAAAGTTACTTAACAACATGTTGCTAACCATAATCTTTTGACTTTACCTTGAGGCACACTGGGCATTATTGAACAATACTAAAGGACAAGAATTTTCGTGAACTTTTAGCCACCTCATAGTTTCCAAATGACTATTGTATCCTAATGCAAATATGCAAATTGAATTTAAAATTTTCTATTCTTTCAAATATAGCGAAATAAATATGGACCCAAACAAATGTCAATACCTCATATGCCTAATTCCAGAATAAAGAGTTTATCATCCATGGCCCCCTCCAACGATGGCGCGGCAAAGCCGCGCTGTGTTTCTAGTGGCTTTGCATTCACGTATGGCAAATTTCTTCATGAGACGAGCACACAGAATACACGGCGGAGGCGCAGCATCCAAGTGAGCGTGTAGCGGGCCCACAGCAGCACACCATTCGGTTTTTAGACTATGATCCGTTCGCTTGTCTTATAACAAACAGTACTTTCAGCGAACGGAGCCCATGAGCGCAGCCTGCAGCTTTCGGCCCAGAAAAAATGTGCAGCATCATCCCAAGTGTGAATCCTGGTCGGCGACCGAATCCGCGCCACCCGGTCGGTGTATAGTCGCTCAATTAAAGTGAAATTTTAGCATGCTTAGAAATAATGGGAGCTCTCCGTTTCGTCAGATTTGAGAAATAGAGGAACCGGATGAAAAGAACTTAAGTTGCGGGTTGAAACTTAAAAAATATACAGACCCAAAATTGGTTTATAATTAAATTTAGAGGATATAACAGTATTTTTACTATCCCAGCAGCTACTCCTCGCCTCTTGTCCTCTTGACGTGCCGCGCCGGGGGCGGGGGGGCCTTGCAGTCGTCGTGGGCAGGCTCTGGTGCAGGTGCTCTATGGACGCGTGGACTCGGATAGCCGGGCCTACAGCTCCCAGCAGAGGCACCTACGGAGGGCACTCACAACAGAGGCACCGCCGGCAGCGTCGTCTCCGCGGGTGCGGCCTGTTGGAATGTAATCGGGCTCCTGGGCCTGCCTATCAAAGCTCCCCACCTAGCCTATACGTATGCACTGACTATGCCTGATTAATATCATCTAGTATTCCCCAACTCATATCTCTTCATGGTATCATGAGACGGTTCGCTCCCGCGGCCTCTCGCTTCCTCATAACCTAACCCTAGCCGCCGATCCTCACGATCGACTGGCTCACGCCGTCGCTGGGCAACCTCCGCTCACCAACCACCTCGCCACGCACGCGTGCGACAGCACCGTGCGCCCCCACCTGCCTCGCCGAGTCCTCCTCGCAGGCGCCCGATCCGCAACCGCCGCTGATCCTCGCCGGCTCTCGATCCACACCTAATGGCAGAGACCGACGCCAAACGCCTGGCCCGTGAAGTGCGCGAGAAGCGCGAACGCAAGGCCGAGGACGCCTGTCGCCGTCAGGCCGAAGCCGCCCGCACCACCACTCTTGATACCTATGAGGCCAAGCACGTCGACGTTCACGCCGCCGCCATTGCCATCCTCAACATCAAGGTGCTGGTGCTGGTGCCGGTGATCCTCGACCGCGCCTCCAACAACTACAACCACTACCGTGCCCTCTTCCTCGTCGTCCTGGGCAAGTATGCCCTCATCGATCATGTCCTCACCGACGTGGTCAACGACGATCGGCCGGCATGGGTGCAGATGGACTGCACCGTCCTCACGTGGATTTACGGCACGATCAACCCCAATCTGCAGCAGTCCACGATGCTGAAGAACCCAAACGCGCGCATCACCTGGACCCATCTCGAGGATGAATTCCTCGGCCAGCGCGAATCACGCGCACTGCTGCTGTCCGCCGAGTTCCGCAAGGCGAAGCAAGGGGCGTCCTCGATCACGAATTTCTGTCGCCGCCTTGAGACGATGGCAGCGACTCTTCGTGACTTCGGCGATCCGGTTGGCGACCGCACCCTCATCCTCATGCTTCTTCGCGGCCTCAGCGGTAAATTCAGGCCCATGGTGACCAACATCAAGCTACGGCAGCCATTCCCCACCTTCGCAGAGGCGCACACGCTACTTCTTCTTGAGGAGATCGACCTCAACGATGTAGCCGCCGAGACCGACGCCACGCCTCCTCCGGCTCCCACCGTCCTCGTCATCGGCTCGTCTACTTCTGGCTCATCATCCATCGTCGCTCGTCCTCCTCCAGGACGTGCTCCCTCGGGTGGCGCCCCTGTCCACAACGGCCAAGGGGGTGGCTCTGGTGGCAATCAGGGCAACCGATACGGACGGCGCTATGGCCATGGTGGCAACAAGCAGCAGCAGCACAACGACTCCAACGTCGGTGCTCCTCGCCCACCGCCGATGCTCTACAACTCGTGGCCGAGCATGGTCCAATTCTGGCTACACCCTCCACCCTCCGGCAGTGCCCCAGGGGTGCCCTACCGCCCACCACCGGCTACCTTTATGGCTGTGCCTCAGTCGCCGTAGCCCTACCTGGCGCCGTACGGCTACGGCGTTCCTCCAAGGTTCGGCTACGGGCAGCCCGTCCTCTACGCCTCGCCACCACAGCAGCAGCCGGCGCAACAGGGCTAGACTCCCATGCACGGGGGGGTCCTTCGACACGTCGTCCCTCGCCAGCAACTTCAGCACCATGACGCTCACTCCTCCGGGATCAAGCGAATGGTACGCTGACTCCGGCGCCGGCTCTCACATGGTCAACAACGCTAGTATACTTTCATCCTTTCATCCTCCCTTGTCATCGAGTCCTTCATCTATCATTGTTGGTAACGGGGCTTCGCTTCCTGTTACTTCCGTCGGATCACACCTTTTTTCTACTTCACGACATCCTTTAGTTCTTTCTAATGTTTTAGTTTTGCCTAACATTATTAAGAATCTAATTTCCGTTCGTTGTTTCACTACTGATAATAACTGCTCCATCGAGTTTGATCCTTTTGGCCTTTCTGTGAAGGACCTCCAGACACGGAGCGTGATCGCCAAGTGCAATAGCAAGGTGATCTATACCCGTTCTTTTCGCCGGCACCACCCAGCACCACCGCCCTCACTGCTGCCACGTCCTCCACCACCCTATGGCATCGCCGCCTTGGTCACGTCAGCCATGAGGCTCTATCCAAGCTCCTTAGTTCCAATGCTATTCCATGTAATAAGCGCCATGTCACTCATGTTTGCCATGCTTGTCAGCTCGGCCGCCATGTGCGCCTCCCTTTTAGCATGTCGAATTCTCACGTGCTTCGCCCATTTGATTTAATACATTGCGATCTTTGGACATCCCCAGTTGTTAGTGTGTCTAGCTATAAATATTATCTTGTCATTCTAGATGATTGCACTCACTACAGTTGGACGTTTCCTTTACGCCTCAAGTCGGACACATTTAGCGTTCTCATTCAGTTTTTCTCGTATGTGCGCACGCAGTTCGCCTCCTCCATCAAGGCAGTTCAGTGCGACAATGGCCGTGAATTTGACCATTCCTCGGCCCGCACATTCTTCCTCACCCACGGTGTCGTCCTTAGGATGTCGTGTCCATACACCTCTCAGCAAAATGGGCGGGCTGAGCGCACTCTTCGCACAATTAATAACATTGTGCGCTCCCTCTTGTTCCAAGCCAGTCTTCCTCCGGTTTATTGGGCGGATTCCTTACACACTGCCACTTATCTCCTCAACCGCCACCCCACAAAAACCTTAGACGGCCAAACACCCTACTTTGCCTTATATGGCACGCAGCCCTCTTACACCCACCTTCGTGTTTTCGGTTGCGCCTGCTATCCAAACCTATCATCCACAGCTCCACATAAATTATCACCGCGTTCCTCCCTGTGTGTCTTCCTGGGGTATTCCTCCGATCATAAGGGCTATCGGTGTCTTGACCTTCACTCTAACTGGATCATCATCTCTCATCATGTTGTCTTTGATGAGACGGCATTTCCCTTTGCCGATATGTCCACTTCACCCCAGGATCCCACCGCACTTGATTTTTTGGATGACACTGATGATTCCTCTTCACCCAGTGGGTCAAGAGTTGTGCATGCAGGTACCCATCTTCCCAGCGGCATGGACGCCGCCCTGGGGAGCCCACGCAGCGGCGGCCGCGCGCCTCAGGCGCCAGCCACGGGCGCTCCCAGCGGTGCCTTCTCAGGCGGGCAGACCAGTGCTGTTGCCCCTGTTGACGCCCCATCCTAGGTCGCTGCCAGCGATGCCGGTCGCCCCACCGACTGCACCACCGCCACGGTGCCCTAGACGATCATCCCTATCACCAATGCGCACAGCATGCGCACATGTGGCAAGGATGGTGTTCGCCATCCCGTCGACCGCCTAAACCTGCACACATCGGCTCTCTCTCCGGTGCCCACCTCTGTCCGCACCGCTTTATCGGACCCTGCGCGGCGCCTTGTTATGCAGGCGGAGTTTGATGCCCTGCAAGCCAATGACACATGGACCTTGGTGCCTCGACCACGTGGTGTCAATCTTGTTACAGGAAAATGGGTGTTTCGTCACAAGTTCAAGTCAGATGGCTCTCTTGACCGCTACAAGGCTTGGTGAGTCTTGCGCGGTTTCACACAGCGTCTGGGTATTGATTATGATGAAACTTTCAGTCCTGTGGTCAAGCCAGCAACCATTCGGGCAATTCTTACTTTGGCACTCTCTCGCTCATGGCCAATTCATCAGTTTGATGTGAAGAATGCATTTCTCCATGGCACCTTGACCGAGACAGTCTATTGTGCTCAGCCAACTGGTTTTGTTGACTCCTCCAGACCTGATTATGTTTGTCGCCTGAACAAGTCTCTTTATGGATTGAAGCAAGCTCCTCGCGTTTGGCACAGTCGGTTTGCCTCTCATATCACCTCCCTTGGTTTTACAGAGGCAAAGTGTGATACTTCGCTGTTCATTTATTGTCACGGCTCTGATATGGCTTTCTTGCTCCTATATATGGATGACATTGTTCTGACGGCCTCCTCCATGAGTTTTCTTCAGCGGATTATTACAGCTCTTCGCCAGGAATTCTCTATGACGGACATGGGATCTCTTCATCATTTCCTCGGAGTCAGTGTTCAGCGCCATCGTGATAGTTTGTTTCTCTCCTAGCGTCAGTATATGTTGGATATTCTGAAACGTGCTGGTATGATCAACTGCAAGCCCTACAGCACCCTGTGGATACTCACGCCAAGCTCTCTGTTGATGGTGTCACAGTCGCCGACCCTACACACTATCGCAGTATCGCTGGTGCCCTTCAGTATCTCACCTTCACCCGACCAGATATTGCGTATGCTGTTCAGCAGGTCTGTCTATATATGCATGACCCTCGGGAGCCTCATCTTGGTGCTATGAAGCGCATTCTCCACTACCTTCAGGGTACTCTGGATCTTGGTCTCCACCTCCACCGAACCACACCGACTGATCTTACTGTCTACACAGATGCTGATTGGGCGGGATGTCCTGACACACGCAAGTCTACCTCTGGATATGCGCTGTTTCTCGGGGACAATCTCATCTCCTGGTCGTCCAAACGTCAGCCTACAGTGTCCCGGTCCAGTGCTGAGGCGGAATATCGGGCCGTGGCGAATGGTGTTGCTGAAGCCTGCTGGTTACGTCAACTTCTGCAAGAGCTCCATCATCCTCTTCGCCGTGCCACCGTGGTCTATTGTGACAACGTCAGTGCTGTCTACCTCTCCACCAACCCGGTCCAGCATCAGCGAACCAAGCATGTCGAGATCGATCTACACTTCGTCAGAGAACGGGTCGCCCTCGGTGAAATCCGCGTCCTACACGTGCCCACTACGTCCCAGTACACCGATGTCTTCACCAAAGTCTTGCCGACGTCCGTCTTCACCGAGTTTAGGTCCAGTCTTAATGTTCGCGGTGCTCTCAATTCCGACTGTAGGGGAGTGTTAGAATGTAATCGGGCTCGTGAGCCTGCCTAACACTGACTATGCCTGATGAATATCATGGTATCCCCCAACTCATATCTCTTGATGGCCACCGCGTCCTCTACGTCGCGCACGCGCTCTCCTGCAGCCAGCGCGGCCGCGCCATCGTCCGCCTGTGGAACGTTAATCTAGACGCCATGTTCCCGCGCAGCGGCCGTCAGTTCCCGAAGCGGCGGCGGCGGCACTATGGGAGGATCGTCCTCGTGCTCGACGAGGCGGTCGCAGCGGCGCCGAGCGCGGATGTACTCCGGTCGTACGACGGACACTATCCGGATGACGAGACTCACGTCGCCGGTGTCGTCAGGGTACGCTTCTCTGTCCTGCACTCGTAGTCAAATAGGACTCGGTTACGAGTATTATATTACCAAAAAAACGAAAAAGAACTCTGATCTATGAAAGTCCTGTCCAGTTTATATATAAACGCAACATGTCTTGATCACTTTATTGATTTTGATCCGGTCTAGTTCCGCAGCAGTTGAGTTGTGCCTTTATGACTCGACAGGCGGAGAAGAGCAACAGAATTGCAATGGAGAAGCCACCACAACACGAAACGACGACGGCAGCAGACAAGGAGGAGGACCATATCAGCAAGCTGCCGGACGACATTCTGGTCCAGATCCTGTCCTTGTGCCCCTACAGGACTCTCATGAGAACGGTGTCGGTTTCAACAAGGTGGGAGCGCCTTCTCTCCCAACTCCCGGACCTGACCTTCTGCCTGTCGTTGCCTGTGGACACGCTGAGCGAGGAGCGCGTCCAGAGCATGGCGCGGACGCTCCGGCGCCGGTGCGCAGACCACCACGCTATCAAGACGCTTCGTCTGGTTTACAGGAAGGACGTGGCCATGGAATGCCGGTACGCAGACGACATGATCGCGCTCGCCAACGCCACGAAGCTGGTTCTCACCCCCCACGTGGGCATGGAGTTCTTACCTGGCGAGGAGTTCTTACCTGACGCGGACGCCGGCGCCTGGTCCCTCCAGCTGCCACCCGCTACGGTCGAGCTGCAGGTGCTACCGTTCTCGTACGCTGTGAGGCCGCCGCGCATCCACGGCGCCGACATCAGCGCCCTTCGGTCCCTAACACTGCTGGGGCCCACGGTGGTGAGCGAGGACTTCTCGCTCGCCGCCACCGTGTTCCCGTCGCTGGAGGACCTGCACATCGGCGAGTGCACGCTCGCTGTCAGTATGAGCATCTCGTCGGACACCATGCCTCGCCTCAAACACCTCCGCTTCACCAACGTCAGCGTGAGGACAGATGACACCAAAGCCGCCATCACCGTGCTCGCCGATGACCTGAGGACTCTCCGCATGTCATGCCCTTGGTACAGCAAGACTGAATCGCTATCGGAGCCGCTGATGTTCTCGTGTCACTATGGCGCCACAGCCGTGTTCACCAAATACTCGCTGTTCCGCTTACGCGCACCCAAGCTGGCGGTGTTCGAGTGGCGATGCTGCTATGCTGACGAGGTGCGCATTGAGGCCGTGGGCCGCCTCTCCGACGTCGCCATCGAGGTTGCCGCCGGTAGGACGCGGACGCCGACTCCGATTGGCACGGAACCCAAGTACGTGACAATACAACAACGTGACAAACTTGTGACCGATATCCTTCAAGGGCTTATGCCTGGGCTGCAGCCGCGCACTTGGAAAGATGTAAGGAGGTATGTATATACTTGACATGACTTTAATTTCAGACTGTTAATCTCTGACACAAGTAGATAGGTCGTAAGTTTGTTTGACTTTCATGGATATATCTACATATATAAATTCTAAGCCTTGTTTTGAAAGTGATTGATGATGGTCCAAGTTTAAATTGTTTTGCTGAATGTTAGTAAAAGGGCCGAGCATCTATGAGCCAAGCTATTCTTTATCTTATACTATTACTAATTATTAGAGACCCCAAAGAACACTCCTGGCTAATGTTCATGAAAACTTGCCAGGAAAAAAAAGATCAATTCTAAAAATCCTTATAATAATAATAAACATTTAGTTTTAAATTTAGCACATCCTATTAATATCATAGTCTATAATAGCCATTGGCTCTATTGCGTTTTTTATTTATACAAAAAAATGTCTACCTCCACCATTGTAAAAAATGCATAATGTAGACTCCTAAATCTATATCTAATATCTAAATTGCCCACACCTGCTACTATGAAAATAATTTTAAAAAATAGCTCTGTAAATTTCTATCTAAATTGCATACTTCTGCCATGATGAAAGATAATTTAAAATACTCCAAGTTTGTAAATAAATTTTCAATCTCTGTCGTTATATAAAATAATGTAAAGTAACACTTGAATTTATATCTAAATTATTTCCATATGCTATTATTAAAGATAATGTAGAGTAATACATTTTGTTTGTATCTAAATTATCTACCTATACGTTGAAGTAATTTTTTTAGTTCTAGGTATTAAATGTTAATGTCTAATGCTTATATCTCGTACTAAGATTTTAGCACGGGTTGATGGGCTAGTGAATAATCCCTACATTCCCTTTTATAAGGCAGATTGACATGGCACCATCTCCCAATCACACTTTAACCATTTATTTATTTTATATTACATTATTTATATACTTACAAAGTTATGATAATTGGATAGTAGTATATTTAATTATAAATCTACCGCATCGAATTTGTATTAAAAAATTATTAGTCAACTTATTGGTCAAAGGATTTAAAGTTTGAATCTTGCCTTTCAAAAATGAATAGTTTGAATCTGGATATATGTGTGCGTCTTTGAAAAGAGGAACGGAGGGAGTACTCATTAACAGACGTATTTCAAAGAAGCAACTTATATGTGTTTGAGCAATGTTTTGAACAAGTCTAACAAGAACAATGATTAAATAATTTTCCTTCCATTTTACAGGAAATGCATGCAACGTGATGACAGGTGGTTGTGCTTTGAAGACACAACAAGTGCTTACCCTGCTACCGAATGAATTAAAGCATGGAAGTATATGGAACCAGCTCTTCGCGTAGCAGGCGGGATAGATACACATGAGGAATCAGACATGCCCGGATGCCCGTATGACTCTGTTCACCTAGGTTTTAACACACATTCGTGGTGTGTGTGTGTCTCATATCGCAATTCAAACAAGGAATGAGCTCGAAGTGCATTTTTTTTCCTCTTTTTAAACGGACGAGCAAGAGTTTTGCCTACTCTTGATGCTATATATCATATTATTATTTTATTAGAGTCTAAAATATGTTGGATTCGACATAATGACTTAACCAAGTGGTTTTGCCCCGTAGCCACATCCTCTAGTTCGGCTGCTGCAGCTTGATCGACTGGGTGGAGGCCTGGACATCGGTACGGATTGCGCTCCTTCAATTTTTTCCATAGCTATGGGGACAACGTCTTGTGTATCCACCTAAATTATCTGGCCACCTACTACTCGGATGAACTTCAGAATTTGATTTTTGAAAACTTGAAATGAGCTTTTGTTTTGTTTAAGCATCATTTAATTAACAATCAGAAATATTTTATGTGTCAAATAAACTATGAGTCTATAATAATTAACAATGTTTCAGCAAAGGTTAAATAAGTGGACAAACTTTGTGCATATGACCCCAAGACATGAAAATGGGATGTCAATATTCTATTAAATTGTAGATTCTTTATATCACCGGGGCTGAGAAAGACGATTAGAGGGGGAGGTGAATGAGAGTCAATCAAATTTCTTCTAAAATGACCATTGTCCAAAACAACCCTCCAAAAACACCAAGTCACGCGGGTGAGACGTCCTAGAGCCAACTAGTGACTTATGCCCTCCGGTAAACCTAGAGAACACAACGGAACACTCAATAGCTTGAAACTAAAAGCTTGACCAAAAACACACCGGAAAGCAAAAGCGATGCTCTCAACTCCAAACAAATGGAGCAAGAGCTCACATCCAAATCACCCGACTCAATGAATTGATGATTTGGAAAACTTCCTAGGCACTTCAGAAAACCACGGAAGAAACGGATCACGAAACGAAGAACCTGAGTCGAGAACACATAAAAGTGCAACCTGCACTACATAATTAACTACTCCATGTGTCCCCATTTATCTGAATTTGTTTGGGCGTCCTCCTAGATACACAAATGAATTTCTAAATTAGGACACATGTAACATCCAGATACGTAAAAGGTGCTCTGAACCTGGACAGCTAGTACCATAGCCAAAACGACTAATAAATAGGGACGGAGGTAGTACTACACAATGAATATAATTAAGTTCATAAACATATATATCATGGATCTACTTTTGTATGACATTTTAAAAGAGACCACTGATTTTAGATTAATGGGCTAGTAGATCTCAACAAAAGGAAGAATGTTGGTGCAAACAAAATTGGAAATAGACTATATACTTAAGAAAGTTATATGACATTTTGAAAAAGAACACTGATTTTAGATTAATGGGCTCGGGTTACGAGAAAAAAAAGAACAAGCCCACGTGCGATGCCATGCATCTAGGATTGTAGGCCGCCAGCTCTCACGCAACTCACGCAGGCGGCCTCTGTCGCGCGCTCAGACGCTGGCGCGACGTATCGCGTAATAGAAGTTACTGTACGCTCTGGGTGTCCAGCCGTCGCCGGTGATCGTGGGCTTCTCCTCCAGGGCCGAAGCTTGCTGAGTTGCTTCGTTGGTGTGGGCCAACGAGGCAACGACGTCGTCCAGCAGCAGCAGGCAAGTCAAGAGAATCCAGCACTCCTGACTATGACCCAGCACACCCCTATGATTGTGAGCAATCAATCCCGCAGCCATTTTTTTTTAAACGAAATCAATCCCGCAGTCATGATCCATGGACATCTTTAGTTCACTTGTCCATTGCTACTTGATCCAAGCACTCTCTGAAGCCTGCAATAACACGGCTGTCAGAACACTAAGGCTGCATCAAATATATTCAAGTGTATCTGTTTTTTGAGATAAAGAGTTCCAGCAAGTGCTCTACCTGTCCGTTGGGTGCATAATTGTTCAGTTCCCCCCCTCACCCCAAGTCCCCACCCCCACCCCCCACTTGGCTGATATTGTGCAGGGAAATTGTGACGTAGCAGTAGCACTAGTAGCAATACCTGAGAAATCTAGCAAAAAAAGCATGACCTTAGAAGTGCTTCAGCACAGGGGCCAAACCTTTAGTGAGAACACGGGGTGTATGGCAGCATCAGTCAGAGAAGAATGAAATATCACAGGCTGAATCTGGGTAAAGGACCATGCGATTATTGCAACTTTGCAAGCCATTCTCTGAAGTACTCGAGCATAGAACAAGAAGCAGTAGTAATAGCAGTGGCACTGATGACAACTAAATACTAGAACGCAATAGCAGATGAGCTGGGTTTAATCTAACAAAAATAAAAATGAATATAGGACTGCCAATTCTCTTAAGTACTAAACACAGGAATAAAGAAAAAAAAAAGAAGTCATCTGATCAAATTGTAAAACATTCCCTACTACATGACTGCTAGAAAAAGAAGTACTTGGTTGGATCAGATAAAACAGTTATATCACTGACTACAGCCTGAAGATGAGCAACATTAGTTTCTCTCATTACAGTCACTAGACAGTTCATTCTACAGCTAAAAGTAGCCTACATCAATAGCAAGAACAACTCTCACCGATCTTTCAATTGAACAAGAATTCCTACACGGTAGTAGCACCAGTAAGGCAGAAACAATACCCGAGAAATCAGGCCAGACTGGTGTTAGCTAATCTACTGTTACCTTGTGTGAACACAGCAAGGAAAGACGGCGCCGAAAGACCCCCTACTGTGATACTGTAGCCGTTGCAGGTGCAGGCGCCGCACGGCTCACCTACAGCACTGTAGTCATGCAGTGGCCGGCGTAGAGTTAGCCCTGACAGTGTTATCTAGTTACTGTTACAGCATGTGGGATGTACTAGGACTAGATAGATAGAGTTGTATAAATAGACATACACGGCAACTCAATAATTAGAGTTCAGATTTGTTATCTCACAAATAGGGCTTCGGCCAACGCTGGTGTCTTGTATTATGCATGCTTGCTCTGTTCTCTCTTCTTCCTCTAGCTCCAGTCATAGCGTGTGGGGACGGACAACGCTTACTCGTGGTCGGCACGACTAGTGGGTGCTCGGCAAGATCGGCGGAGTGGTTCACTCGTCTGAGCCGGTGATCTTGTGGGCCAACAAGTGGTATTAGAGCCGTACAAGCGCCGTCACTAGACTAACCGCTGGCGATGACGGGCAGTTCTGAGTTGGGCGACAGCAGTGGCACTGTTGTGGCTGTGCAGCCACAAAAGGAGGTCGTTGTTCGCACGGTGCGGGAGGTCAGCGGGACCAGTTGGCCGACGCTGACTCGCACCAACTATGGAGAGTGGTCGGTGACCATGAAGGTCAAGCTCAGAGCCCGACGGCTCTAGAATGCTGTTGACAAAGGCACCGACAATGAGAAAGTTGACATGTCAGCGCTGGAGGCTATCCTCGCTGCTGTACCGGCGGAGTACAGGGAGCCGTTGGGGACGAAGAACTCGGCTAAGGAGGCATAGGAGGCTATTGCGGCGATGCGCGTCGGTTCCGACCGCGCAAAGAAGGCGACAGCCCAGCTTCTGAAGCAGGAGTACGCCCTCCTCAAGTTCAAGGATGGTGAAACGGTAGAGGACTTCTCCCTCCGCCTGCAGACGCTCATTAGCAAGCTGAAGAGCCACGACGTCACCATCGACGAAGAGGAGGCGGTCTCCAAGTACCTCCACTCCGTGCCGGCAAAATACATCCAGATCGCTCTCTCCATAGAGACGATGCTGGACTTGTCCACCCTCACCATTGAGGATGTGATAGGCCATCTGCGGGCGGTGGATGAACGCCTGGAGCAGGCGACAGCAACGAAGGACAGTGGGAAACTCCTGTTGACGGAAGAGGAGTGGGCTGCTCGGAGGAACTCTGGGAAGGCAGCCTCCTCCAGTCGCGGTGGCAAGGGCAAGCACCGTGGTAGGGCTTCTTCGGAGAAGAAGCAAGTCGACCCCAATGCCTGTCGGTGTTGCGGGAAGATGGGCCATTGCGCACGGGAGTGCCCAAATGGCAAGCAGGAGAAGAAGGCTCAGGCTCACCTGGCGCAAGCCGATGATGAGGATGAAGCCACTATCCTAATGGCGACGTTCTGTGCACTGCACGACGTCGAGGCCGAGGAGAGGGAAGAGGCGACGACGATGGAAGGACCTGGGAAGGCCCTGAAGACCGTCAACCTCGACGAACCACGAGCCCAAGTTCACCTCGGGCATGTGGGCGCCGACCAGAAGCAGCGGTGGTATCTGGACTCTGATGCCAGCAACCACATGACAGGCTCCAAGGAATCCTTCTCCGAGCTCGACGGTGATGTTACCGGTACGGTGAAGTTTGATGACGGCTCAAGGGTGGCTATCCAAGGGCGCGGCACCATCATCTTCAGATGCCAGAACGGGGAGCACCGCGCGCTAACGGATGTATACTACATTCCGCAGCTGCGTTCCAGCATCATCTGCATTGGTCTGCTAGATGAGCGCGGTAGCGAAGTACTGATCAAGAACGGCGTCCTTAGGATTAGGGACCGGGAGCAGTGACTTCTTGCCAAGGTGCAGAGGTCCCTGAACCGGTTGTACCTGCTCGACCTGAAGGTAGAGCAGCCGGTGTGCGCCTGGCGGCAAGACACTCTGAGGAACCGTGGATGTGGCATGTCCAGTTCGGACATCTCAGCATTGACACGCTTGGTCGGCTAGGAAAGATGGTCCGAGGGCTGCCCCACATCAAGCACGGAGGCGAGCTATGTGACAGCTACCTGGCCGGGAAGCAGAGGAGGCTACCTTTCCCAAAGGCGGCCAAGTATCGCGTGGAGGAAGCTCTCAAGCTCGTTCACGGCGACCTCTGTGGGCCAATCACGCCTGCTACATGCGGTGGTCGGCGGTACTTCCTCCTGCTCGTGGACGATTGCAGTCGCTACATGTGGCTGCAACTCCTGACGAGCAAGGACGAAGCGATAAGAAGTTCAAGACACGCACGAAGGCCGAGAGCGGCAAGAAGCTCTGCGTGCTGAGGACTGATCGCGGTGGTGAATTCACTTCGATGGAGTTCGCTGCGTACTACGCGGACCAGGGTGTGGGGTAACACCACACCGCGCCGTACTCACCACAACAGAATGGCGTGGTGGAGAGGCAGAACCAGACGGTGGTCGGCATGGCCCGATCCATGATGAAGGCCAAAGGCATGCCGACAAAGTTCTGGAGAGAGGTGGTGACCACGGCGGTATTCATCATCAACCGCGCTCCGACCAAGGCCTTGACGGGCAAGACGCCGTTCGAAGCTTGGTACAGGTGCAAGCCGAACGTGTTATTCCTCCGGACATTCGGTTGCATCGGCCATGTCAGGAAGACGAAGCCGAACCTCATCAAGCTGGAGGACAGGAGCACACCGATGGTGTTCCTGGGCTACGTGGAGGGTACCAAGGCATACCGGCTCTACGACCCACGCGAAGACAAAGTGCTTGTCTCACGCGACGTCGTGTTCGACGAGAAGGCGGCTTGGGACTAGAGCAGTCCGAACACGGGGGAAGCTGGTGGCTTCACCAGCACCTTTGTCATCGAGCACTTGGTCATCCACGGCGGTGGAGACGCTGGGGAACAGGCGTCGAGCACTCCGGCGGTAGAGTCGAGCACTCCTGGGGCAGTGCCGAGCATTTCGGGAGGGATGCCGAGCACTCCGGGAGGAGTGTCGTGCACTTCTAGAGGGATGTTGAGCACGCCAGGAGTGGTGCCGGGAGGTTCTGCAATGGTGGCGACCACTTTAGGACAGGTGCCGAGCACTCCTATGGCAGAGCCAAGACGACTAGCAGTGGTGCCAACCACTCTAAGACTGAGGCTAGGCACTCCTACAGTGTGGTCGAACACTGCAGGAGTTATGACGAGCTGTCCAGAAGCAGTGCCGAGCACTTCAGGTGCTATGCAGGGCACTCCGGCAAAACAGGGAACTCCATCGACACCAATCGAGTTCGCCTCACCTCCAAGTGACATCACTGAGTTCGTGGACGCCTACCACGAAGGTGAGGAGATGCGGTTCCGTAGGCTGGACGACATCGTCGGCGGCACAGGTCCCTCAGGTCTGGCGGGCAGGCTGCTCAACGACGCAGAGCTGCTACTTGTCAGTGCAGAGAAACCACCCACGTTCGCGCTAGCCGAGCGCGACGGAAACTGGCGACGAGCGATGCTGGAGGAGATGAAGGGGATCGAGGAAAACGAGACTTGGCAGCTCGTCGATCCACCTCTAGGATGTCGTCCGATCAGCCTGAAGTGGGTGTACAAAGTCAAGCGGGACGAGCTCAACGCCATTGTCAAGCACAAGGCGCGCCTCGTCGCCCGAGGCTTTATTCAGCGCGAGGGCATCGACTTCGAGGAGGTCTTTGCGCCAGTGGCGCGCATGGAGTCGGTCCATTTGCTACCTGCCTTGGCAGCAGCAAAGGACCGCGCGTCCATCACTTGGATGTTAAATCGGCCTTCCTCAACGGCGAACTGGCAGAAATGGTCTTCGTCAGGCAACCTCCAGGTTTCGTCGTCAAGGGACAGGAGCACAGGGTGCTCCGACTGCGCAATGCGCTCTACGGGCTGCGGCAAGCCCCTCGAGCATGGAACGCTAAGCTTGACGCCACGCTGGGCGAGCTTTGGTTTCAACGGTGCGCAACTGAGCACGCGCTCTACACGCGACGATGGGGGAAGGAAGAGCTCGTGGTCGGCGTGTATGTGGATGACTTGATTGTCACCGGCGCGTGCATGGAGGACATCAACAGCTTCAAGCGAGATGGCGGCTCATTTTTGAATGAGCGATCTCGGCGCACTCTCCAACTACCTCGGCATCGAGGTGAGACAGGAGAAGGAGGAACTCACGCTCGGTCAGAGCGTATATGCCTCCAAGCTGTTGGAGAGGAGCGGCATGGTGGAGTGCAAGCCATTTGTGATTTCGATGGAGGAGCGGCTGAAGCTGAGGAAGGCCAGTATCACGGCGAAGGTGGATGCAACACTCTACCGGAGCATCGTCGGTGGTCTGTGCTACCTAGTCCACATGAGGCCGGACATTGCATTCGCTGTGAGCTACGTCAGTCGCTTCATGGAGGATCCTAGAGATGATCACTGGGCTGCGGTGAAGCGGCTACTACGCTACGTCAAAGGGACGATGGATCAAGGGATCATCTTTCCCAAAACCGACAGGAGTAGGCTGCAGCTCACTGCGTTCAGCGATGCAGACATGGCGGGGGACATCGACGGACGACGGAGCACCTCTGGCGTGCTCGTCTTCCTCGGGTCGGCCCCAATTTCATGGTTGTCGCTGAAACAGAAGGTGGTGGCGTTATCTACGTGCGAGGTTGAGTACGTAGCGGCAGCCACAATGACGACGCGTTGTGTTGTTGTGGCTACTGCCGGCTGGCGGGCGAGCTGACGGTGTGGAAGCTCACCCACCAAAGACCGATGGTGGACAACCAGCCCGCCATCGCCCTCGCGAAGAATCCGGTTTCAGACGACCGAGCAAACACATCGACGTAAAGTTCCACTTCCTCGTGGATCGTGGTCGATGGGGGCGATTGTCATCGAAGTTCGTCGAAACTGTTTCGGCAACTCGCGGACATCCTCACCAAGCCGCTCGGACGACTTCGACTCACGGAGCTGAAGGAGATGATCGGCATGCAAGGGGTACAAGGGTTAGCAGTAGGATTATAAGAAGATTGTTAGCTAATCTACTGTTACCTTGTGTGAACACAGCAAGGCAAGGCGGCGTCGAAAGGCCCCCTGCTGTGATACTGTAGCCGCTGCAGGTGCAGGCGCCGCACGGCTCACCTGCAGCACTGTAGTCATGCAGTGGCCGGCGCAGAGTCAGCCCTGCCAGTGTTATCTAGTTACTGTTATAGCATGTGGA
Organism: Miscanthus lutarioriparius; assembly: GCA_904845875.1. Lineage (NCBI taxonomy): Eukaryota > Viridiplantae > Streptophyta > Magnoliopsida > Poales > Poaceae > Miscanthus > Miscanthus lutarioriparius. The sequence goes on from CAJGYO010000008.1 coordinate 11,862,625, forward strand.
CTGTACTAGGACTAGATAGATAGAGTTGTATAAATAGACATACACGGCAACTCAGCAATTAGAGTTCAGATTTGCCATCTCACACGAGCGGGGCTTCGCCAACGCTGGTGTCTTGTATTGTGCGTGCTTGCTTCTGTTCTCTCCTTCTTCCTCTAGCTCCAGCCATAGCGTGTGGGGACGGACAACGCTTACTCATGGTCGGCACGACTAGTGGGTGCTTTCGGCAAGATCGGCCGAGTGGTTCTCACTCACTTTGAGCTGCGGTGATCCTGTGGGCCAACAACTGGCATGAGATGAATCTAGGGAAAGGACCATGACTCGAGTATACAACAAGTATTTTCAGTTAAAGCAGCAGCACAAATGACAACAAAGTAAAATGCAAAATGGCAAAAGCTGGATCTAACAGAAATAAGGATGAATCTGGTAAGGGCAATTCTATCAAGTACTTTGATACAAGAAAATGAAAAACTTCACTCACTGCACCTTATGAGCTTAAACACTCCCAAAACATGAAAATAATCAAGTGCTTGGGTCCAGATGAAAAGTTTCATCTATAACTACAGCCTGAACATGGGCAGCATTAGTTTCTCTCATTACAGTCACCACTAACCAGAGCCTACATTATTATGTCAATAACAAGAACAACATTCGCTAATCACCCAGTTCCATCAGCATTGATGCCGTCAGCATTACATGTCCCTAGTGACTGTCACCACCAGAGGTCCACATTCTATTGTCTCGGCTATCTTGAGGCCCTTCACCTCCAGCATGGTTGACCTCTTCCACGGATCATTCACAGTGCAGTCTTGGGCAATGGCAAGCCCACAGCCCTACAGGCCATGCATCTGTTCCCGCCACACACTTGAGACTGGCAAACAAGGATCAAACAGCTCATTCTCCTTACCATGAGCCATCATCCATCACACCCAGCCAACAAGGTTTCCACCACCTTTCCCTTCCCCATCCTCTTGCCCTGAAGGTGACTATCCAGTGAGCAGCTCAAGCATGACAACACCGAAGCTGTAGACGCCACCTTTTGTAGAGGAAGTCATTGTCAGGCCATACTATGGAGGTATCTAGCCAAATGTACCAGCGATGTCAGTGCTGACATGAGATGAGTCTCGCACTGATTATCCTTGCAAGGCCAAAATCACAGACCCTTGGATCAAAGCTCTCATCCAATAGAATGTTACTGGACTTCATGTCACGGTGGATGATATGAGGCACGAAGCCATCATGCAGGAATGAAAGCCCACGGGCAGAACCAAGACAAATCTTCATGCAGTCTGGCCATCCAAGTGCTTCGATGGCATCAGCCCAGTTCCTAAGCCACATCTCAAGACTCCCATTCTCCATTACTCATATATCAGGAACCATTCATCACCACAAACACACTAGCCAAGTAGAGGAACAAGGTTAGGATATTTCACCGTTCCAATTGTTTCCATTTTGGATAGGAATTCACGATCACCTTGGAACTGATGGCCACCATGTCAGGAAGTGCTGCTCTGTAGACAGTACCAAAGCCACCAACCATCATCACCTATAATGTGCACCTTACTGAAATTCTCAATGGCTTTCAGAATATCATCTGTAGTGACCCTCAGTGAATATTCAAATGTTACAAGATTAATACTCAATGGTTCCCGAAACTTCTTCCCTGGGGGCTGTTTGGAAGCCTAGTTTTAATCCTACAAAACAAGTGTAAAATATCTACCTGCATTATTTCCAACCTAGATTCAAAATAACTGTTTGGATGGATTATAAACAAATATTATTCGCACCTGGTTTGGCCCAGTCCGACCGGAAAATAAAAATCTGCTCTGGAGAAAAAACAAGAAAGGTCAGGCTCACTCTCTCATGAGTCACGACTCGCGAGCATCGATTCGCTCGATGGGACGACTCGAGGTCGAGGGGTGGCGGCACGGTGACCTCATCGGGAGATGGCAGGGAATGATAATTGGACTAGCTGGTGACCTTGATGTTGCCCTACGTGCTGCCACCACCAAGGTGCCACCCACAGCCGCCAAAGCCTCCCTCGTGCAGCAAACTCGCCGCCACCCGCACCCGCCGCTGAACAAGTGTGACGGACAAGGGGGCAGGCAAGCAGCTGCTTCATCAATTTGGTGTCATGCTTGCGGTCTTCGGCTACAGCTTGTGTTCCTTCATTTACATTGTTTTCTATTCTCTCGTTTCTACTCATCTTGTGTTCCTCCATATTGCTTCATCAGGCAAGCAGCCACTAGTGTCTTGTTGTGAATACCCAAACAAAATTTTACAGGCAACAGAAATTCCAGTGGTCGTGTTGTGCACTAGAAAATATCTGCAACTTGTTTACAGCTGTAAAATATTTCCAAGATGTCAAACAGGGCCCTAGAAGTTCATCACTTGAGGTTGGCTCTATGGTAGCCTTGGCCTTGCTGACAGGTACAGTACTCAAGGGTCTGCTTCTCAATAGCTTCCGTCCCAGATAAAACCATCAGAATAACTAAAACAATGATGACAGCGAGTATACTGACACAAATGATTGCTGGTTGCTGCTCTTAGAACTCGATCAGATGAATTAAGTTCCCTACGATCAAAACCATTTCCAGTGCAAAAGCCTTCTGCAGCACAACCCACAAAGCTGCACATGCCAATGTGACTACCAGAGAAGTCGGCAAATGAAAGGTCAAATATATTGCAGACACCACAAGGAGTGGGACCATGGAAGTCATTCCTTTCGTGGTAGGTTCCCTGAAAAATGGTTACTGCTCCCATTGAATAATACCAGTGAGCTCAACGATTCTTTTTCATTAGGACAAGAGAATGGGATTTGTCCAGAGAGGCTGTTATTACTAACATCCAGATAGTAGGTTAAGTAATTGATGCAGAGTAAAGCCTTGGATACCGTCCCAGTAAGTGCATTACTGGATAAGTCTAGTTTTTCAGTTTTGGTGAGTATTTGCCCTATCTTAGCAGGAATAGAGCCACCTAAGTGATTATTAGAGAGAAAAAGGACTTGCAGTTGTACCAACAGTGCAGACCAACGAAGCATCAGGTCAACTAATGTGTTAAAAGAAAGATAGATGGCTGTAACATTTCGAAGTTCGCCAAAGCTTTGGTGGAATGGTGCCACTCAGCATATTTACTTGCAGGTTTAGGTCTGTAACCATGGCACAATTCTTGATCGCTCTTGGGATATGATTGGTCAATCTGTTCTATGAAAGATCAAGCAAAGCCATAATGCTGAATAAACTGAGTGTGATCTGCATTCCCAAATCCGACACAGATCTCAGCAGGTATAGCACTGGACAGCTGGTTAATAGACAAATTCAAGCTGTTGAAATATGTAAGTGAGATACGGCACGTGGGATGTGCCGATGTGGCCAGACAGATTGTTAGAGCTCAGATTCAGAGTTACAGGTTTCTGCAGCGGTAGAGCTCTAGACTCTAGTGGAATGTTCCCAAACAGCCTATTTCCCCATAGAGAGAGATTTGTCAGATTCCTTCAAGTGCTGATTGACTGTGGGATAGGCCCTTCTAGGTAGTTATCAATCCGTAGCCTCTGCAACCTGGAGAACCTACCGATGCTTTCAGGTATAGGGCCAGTTAGTTGATCGTTGAGTGTGATCTCTAGAATGTTGGTCTGATCTCCACCAATTAGCCCAGAGGCCTTTGGATACGCGCCCTGATCGGGGGCGCCCAACCGCTTCATGGTTGGTGGGCCCCTATCGCACTGCACCATAAAAGGGGGTGGGGTCGGGACACAACTAACGAGGTTGACCTAAGCCGCCATAACCTGCCTACAGAGAAACCCTAATCCGATCTAAAGAGAGCGTGCTGCCAGCGACGGGAAGGCGCCACCGATTTCACCTTCGCCTCTGCATCGCCACAACTGCGCCGGACTTCACCGCCCGCACTGCGTACCCGCTGCCATGGCGGCCACTTCCTCCTCTACCTCCTCTGCTAAGCCCGAAAGGTATGGCCCTCTACTCCTTTTCTCTCTCTCCAAGTCTTCTCAGTTTTCTCATGGCTTATACACTTGTAATAATGAAGTAAACCCACAAGATCTACTCCTAGTTGTTCCTAAGAATCTATCAATGGTACCAGAGCTAGGTTTTCTAGGGTGTAGATCTAAGTCTTGGGGTAGAAAAGAAGAACGAATTTAGAACGCGATGAACATGTTTTCAAATTCCCCAAATCCTAACCCTAACCCTAGATCAGAGACGGCGGGATTTTACCTTGCCATCACCGCCGGCTTTCGGCCGCAGGATAGAAACCACGACGGCTCGTCGAATCTGGACCGACGACCACCAGTAGCAAGAATGAACCCTAAACCCAGATCACAGAAACGGAAGTAGCCCTAACCCTAATCCGATGAATAATGGACGGAGGGGACAGGGGCCTACCTGGGGCTCACCTGTCACCATCACCACCGCCGACATCACGCGGGAAGCAGCTCCCGGGCCACCGTCCAGGGAGGCCACGCCACCATGGAGCATCTGCCTCAGGCTTGGGGGTCAAGGGCAACGTCGCAAGGCCGCTCGACGGCGGCGCGCTCGACCTCGGCGGAAAGGCCTTCGAGGGGAGAATGGCAGCGCCACCTTTTTTTTTTTTTTCTCGACGACCATGGGCGGGGCGCCGCCGGGTTTCCATCTCGGCATTGAGAGAGAAGGGGAGGGAGGAAATGAGGTTTAGAGTTTTTTGGGTTGACCGGCAAGGAGGCCCGTAGCGGTGCCATCTTCCTCCTCTGGACAATCGGGCGGCCGCCGCTCGGCGTGACCGCCGCTCAGCGAGAGAGGGTCGAAGGGGAGAAGACGGAAATGAAATTAGGTTTTGGGGGAGGCCGGCCGGGATGGGGCGACTTTGATCTCCCGATCGCTGCGCACAGCCGTTGGATCAAGACGGACGACGGGGATTGCACGGGCCGAATTCAGCCTAGGCGGGCGAGGGGAATCCCGGCCCAGGCCCAGGTTGCGGCCTAGGCACGGGGAGGCACCGCGAGCGCGTGCACAAGCGCAGCTGGGCCGCGCGCGAGAGCTTGAAGGGTCGGGCCAAAGGAACAGTAATGATTATAAATTTGTTTATTTATTTTCAGAAGCGAATATTGATGAATTTTGATTAGTTTTTCATCTCTATTCAATTTTGAACCAACGGGATAAATTGTTCAGAGAGTAGATGAGTACAATGAGATGCTTCTGAAAAGTAGATAAATAATTTATCAAGTTTCCGCTGCAAAGTTTAATGTTGATTATCTTCTAATTAAATTTGAACCAACGGGAGAATTTGATTTGAAGAGCAGTTATATTTAGTAAATTATGATCATGTTTATCCTCTAATTAAATTGGAACCAACGAAAAAATTTAATTAGAGGAGTAGTCCATTTTTTGTTTAAGTCAGATTATGGTATTGTCATTTTCTGACCAATGTTGATGATGACAATATTATAATAAGTTCAAGTTTGAGGTTTAAATCTCTGATAAATTTCACACCAACATGGTCAATTTTTCAGAGAGTAGATAAGGACCAAGAAATGCTCCTGAACTAATAGAATGCATTTTATTAACATGTTTCCGCTGCAATGAAGTTGATTATCTTCCAATTAAATTTGAACAAACGGGAGAATTTAATTTTAAAGAGTAGTTATATGGATTTCAAGTTAATTTCTGAGTTTTATGCATTAATTCTATTTTTTGTCCAATGGTGATGTAGAATTGATGCAGAAACACCTTGTTTATTTAACCGACGAGATCACTTGGTTGCATGCCAACGAGCTGTAATGCTGGGATATGTGAATGAAAAGGCTTGAGTCAAGCTAGTTTAAGACAATTTTTTGCTAGTTTACTAATTTTGTGATTAAATTGGAACCAACGGAAAGATTTAATTAGAAAAAGAAGTATAAGTGAATGTTTTAGTCGTCATGACTAAGTTTTAGTATAGATCTATCCGCATGGGGAGAAGTTTTGACATGGTACTTATGCTGGTCAATCCTGCATGGCGGGAGAAATTTTGTGATGATTCACATGTTTTGTATCCCGCATAGCGAGAGAAGTTTGGGTAGCTCTAATGTTGTCCTAGTATTGGCCTTGGCACAATAGAAATGCATCGTCATGGTCAATACTAACCAAAAGATAAGAAAAGATGCAAGTGTGACTTGCAAAAAGCACTGCTAATGAAAGACCTTGTTGAGTTCTCGAAGTGAAATAAGGAAAGTGTACTCCTATACGAATCAAGAAATAACTTTGTTTATATGACACAATCATGTGAATGAAGTAAGTTATAAGTGTCTTCTCGTTTATAGGCTTTCTGAATAGTTATAGAAATTATGGCAGTAAAGTTCATGCCATATTTCAAGGGAAAGAATATTAAGATCAATTAAGAAAAATACTCTTCATTAAGAGTGAGATAAAGATCAATTAAGAAAGATACTATTTTATTAAGAGTGAGATAAATACCGTTGGAGGAGTACAATGGTTACAATAATGATACCCCTAAGCAGAGAAGTAGCTAAATTCCTGGACCTTTTAAAGTTTTGATAGGAAAATAGCGTAGTCAGTCTTAAAGATGATAAGGTGGTGCTTAAAGCGCCATATGAGGTTTTAACGGCTTAAACCCAAAATAAGAAATTTAAAGATACACTATCTTTAGAAAAGATGAGAAGATCTGAGGGAGCATGGTATGTAGAGGTATGTAGAGACCTAAGATTTGAAGAGAAACGGGACTGCGTGCCTACTTCAGTGATTTAAAATAACTAATTTCCCAATACCTGTTGATGTTGTATGACTTATACAACACCTATTGTTGACTTTTCGAAGAAGATGAATAATGCAAATAAGGATCTTGTAATACAGGAGCCTGTAGAATCAATTGCCTCTTGGCAATGAAGAGCAACAATAGCCCCATATGAAAGTACCAGTAGATGAGGCCCCAGAAGGTCTCAAAGAATTAGTAAACCAGTTTTCCAATGAATATGAAGTCTATGTTAGTAAAGAAATTCAAATGGAAGGTGATCCCACCTCATTTGAAGAAGCCATGAAAAACGTTTACTCGTTTAAATGGCAAGAAGCTATAAAGTTGAAATGAATTCGATGAGTACCAACGATGTTTGGGACTTAGAAGTAATTTCTAATGAAGCCAAAACAGTAGGCTGTTAATGGATCTACAAGACAAAATGTGACTCCAAAAGGAATGTAGAAAGATATAAAGCACGACTTGTGCCAATATGCTTTAAGCAAAGAGAATGAATAGATTACAATGAGAGTTTTCTCTCCAGTCTTATGTAATGATTCTTTTAGAATCATAATGGTGTTAATGGCACATTATCATTTAGAGTTACATCAGATGGATGTAAAGACGGTATTCCTCAACCGGGATTTATATGAAAAATAATTATATGGCACAACCCAAAAGGTTTTGTCGTGGAAGAAAAGAACATATATGATGCCGCCTGTAGAAATCCATTTATGGGTTAAAAGTAAGTCTCTAGACAGTAGTATTTGAAGTTGATGAAATGATAAGAAAGTTTGAGTTTTAAAGAAAATGAGAAGGACAGTAGCGTTTATGCGAAGTTCAAGAATGAAAGATTCATTTTCCACATCCTGTGAATAGATGACATTCTACTCACTAGTAGTGATATTAATCTATCATTGGAGAAGAAGTTTTGTCCTCAAGTTTCAATGTGAATGATCTTGGTGAAGCGTCATTGGTTCTAGGAATTGAAATTCACCGAGATAGATAAAAATATGGTATTAGGACTATCACAAAGGCATACTTAGAAAAGATTCTAAAAAAATAAAGTATGCATGCGAGTAAACCACGCCTGCTCCTATAGTCAAGGGTAATAGATTTGGGAACTTTAAGTGTTCTAGAAACCGATATGAGATCGATCAAAAGAATATGGTTTCATTTGCTTCAGCTATTGGAAGCTTGATGTGTGTACAAGTACAAGTAAAAACTTACCCTGACGTAGTTTATGTATCCGGGATATTTTGGCAGAAGTCTAGTTCAGATATAGATCACTGGAATTGAATTGAGAATGTCTTACAATTTTGCAAAGTATCATAGGCCTCATGCTGAGTAAGAAAGAATAAGTACTCTCAAATAGTTGAGGGTGCAAAAAGTTAAGTCTTGGCGAGATGTGTAGTGAAATCCACAACAGTTGCTAACACTCGCAGTTGGAGCATTATTGTGGAAAAGCTTCAAAAAAATAGTTGTGGTGTCATCAGTGATACATACCATAGTATAGCTTGTCATGAGGCTTAAGAAACAGTCAAAAGGAGGTTAAGGGAATTTGTACCTGGATTTAACGATGGTAGACAACAGCAATAAACATTTAAAGTAAGTTAACTCCTAAGACAACAAGTCAAGTATGCTGTCAAACACATTGACACTAAGGTATAGGTTGTAAAGGAGAAAATTCAGAATCATTTTGAAAGCATTGAGCACATAAGTACCGAGTAAGTACTTGTGGATCTGCTTACCAAAGGCTAACCACCTAGTGCGTTCAGAGAACACACAGTCGACATGTGTTTATGGAAAAGCCTATAATTTCTGGATACTAAGGACCTAGTTGAGTATCTGTTTCAAATCAGAGAGGTGCGTTGTAGCTGTTTAATCTAATGGCAACAGACCGTGACGATGAGGCACGCTCTATGCACTGATCCGTGGTGGAATGGGAATAAGATAAGATAAGTAAGTTAAGTTTAAGGAATAAGATGACATCAAGGGGGAGAATGTTGGTTTGATCTACACCAATTGTCCCAACGGCCAATTAGGCCCTTGGATCTACGCCCTGATCGGGGGCGTCCAACCACTCCATGGTTTGTGGGCCCCGTCGCACAGTACCATAAAAGGGAGGTGGGGGCCGGGGCACAACTAACGAGGTTGACCTGAGCCGCCGTAACCCGTCTACAGAGAAACCCTAACCCGATCTAAAGAGAACGTGCTTTGCCGCCGATGGGAAGCCCGACCGACTTCACCATCGCCTCTGCATCGCCACTCATCTGCGAACCGAACTTCACCGCCGCGCTGCTGCGTACCCGCTGCCATGGCGGCCACTTCATCCTCTACCTCCTCTGCTAAGCCCGAAAGGTATGGCCCTCTACTCCTTTTCTCTCTCTCCAAGTCTTCTCAGTTTTCTCATGGCTTATATATTTGTAATAGTGAAGTAAACCCACAAGATCTACTCCTAGTTATTCCTAAAAATCTATCACAGAATAGTTGATGATTCCCACAATTTCTGTGGCAGGTTTCCAGTGAAGTTGTTTTGGGACAATTCCACTGTTACTAGTGGTAGCTCAGACAAGTAATGTGCTACTCACCATGAAGATGGTCTCCTTCCAGGTTAAGTTCCGTAAGGTTCTTGCACCCTTGAAATGCCTCCATGATATTTTCCAGTCAGATTGTTGTTGTGCAGTATGAGTGCTGCAGCGATTTGACCTGACAAATCCCAACAGGAATAGAACCAGATAGCTTGTTGGTTTCTGCAGAAAAAATAACTAGATGCTGCAATGGCAGTACTGGGAGGGGTCCATAAAACCTGTTCTGCACCAGATACATGGAACGAAGAATCACCCAATTCTGGATCCACTCTGGAATGTGACCAGATCGATTGTTGCCTCCGCATTTAATGTGGCAATGGGTTCTATACCTGCGAGTTCTTCAGGTATAGAGCCAGGAAAGGAGTTAGCAGACAAATCAACAAACACTTCTTGCACTTACCAAGTTCTCTCAGAATATTCCCAGTGAGCCCAGAGCCCTTGTGTATTGACTGTGAAATCCAGGGAGCTCAAGCTCTTCCAGCAGGATGTTTACTGATTTCTTCGGGAATGCTTCCCTTGAAACCATTATGTCCCAATATTAACAATTGAACATTCTGTAGCTGACCAATCTCCCTAGGTAGTGGCCCCACCAAAGCATTTGAAGTGAGATCAACTGTATCTAGGTTTGCCATTGCAGTTATTCCTGGAAATGTTGAGCCACAGATATTACTCCGGCTTGTATGAAGGTGCAAGAGCCGAGACAGATTACCCAGAGCTGCTGGCATTAACCCATTGAGTGCGCTCATGTGAAGGTCCAGGAACTCCAGATTCTGTAGACTGCCCAGCTCTGGAGGAAGGGCACCGGAGACGGAATTCATGGATACAGAGAGCTTGTTGAGGTACTTAAGCTGTGCAATAGCAGGGCTCAATTGACCTGAAAAGAAATTATTGTCAACCACCATTTCTTTCATTGTCTTCAGTCCATACAATGAAACAGGAAGGACCCCTGTAAGCTGGTTATGGCTCAAATCAAGGTACTCAAGATTGTGCAAGTTCCCAAGGCATCTGGAAGCTCACCAAAAAACCCGCAACCACTAAAGTTGAGATGAACAAGTGATTAGAATGACCTGAAGCATAACAGCAATGGGGCATAAATTGGCACAGAGACACAGAGACAAGTCTATTGACATAACATTATGCTCCACACAAGTTATACCTGACCAGCTTTTTTTTTTTTTTTTTTTTTTTTTTTTGCTGAATCAGACCAGTCACGGAGAAATCCTTTCCCTTCAGCTTCCCTCACGTAGAACAAGGTATTTATATCATTATATCCAGTCAAAGCAGAGCTAGGGGTAAAGCATATCAGTAGGATCAAGATGAAGAAAACATGGATTCCATTGCCAGTATTTTAAATTTTTATATGCACAAAGAAAATAGTCAAGTTAGCAGCTGCAAAAGAATCAAACAGCAATACAATCTCAGCATAATTTTTCAACATATCTACTGTAATGACTAAAAACAATGTATCAACATGAGCTCCAGGGAAAAAAGATGTTCCACAGTTTTTCCTCAGCTTTACAAAAGAAGTCAATTAAAGTGGCAATCTAGTTTCAACTGTTTTGGACCAAGCCAACTCCTGAAGCCAAATAGCTAGTTTGTTCTGGTTCTGGAAGGCTGGAACAGATCTTTAAAATATGGCTATGCCTCCAACAGAACATTAGGATGTTTTTTGTTGGTCATTACAAAAAGAGCACAAAGACAAACTAAACTGACTGGGAGACCATTAATCATATTTTGGTTTATAATGCTTAAGCCCGAAGTATATATGCCAAATTTTATGGTACTCCCAGACTAGCACGGATTGTGCATCTAGTCTGCTCTCAAGGACAATGACTGATGAGATACTACTTATTCAATGGTGTGAATGTGACGGTGCACCATACACCTGGACGTGAAAAAACATTTTAGAAGGCAAACAATGCATACTGTTTACTGATCTACTAAGTACTAACACATAGGGTGGCATAGAGCTACAAGTGCTAAACTAATTAAAGAATACAATTTCAGAGGACGTGCCATTTTCATAGCTGACATCAAAGATGTGATCATAGAGGCAGGTCATAAAAAAAAATGAAAGTCCACAAGTTATTCAGAGTTTCAGACATTCAGTTACTGGTTTTGCTTCGTGTTGTAGAGCATGTTTGGCAGAGCATAGAGCTGAGGCACGTGATGGTGTCTGGATGAGCCATCTTGTGTGCATTTTTTACTAAGACTGGCTTAAACTACTTCGTGGAGCTTAGAGCTGTAACCTTGCCAAGCAAAGCTTATATACTTGGTGGATAGTTTTATACCAGATCATGTTGCTGCTATTGCAATGAGCGAAATATCTGGAATGTGAACTAAGTGCTTACTATTTTTATTTAAGTAAAAGTGAGAGAGGACATGTATCCTGAGAGACAGCAAAGCACTTGTTCCATTTCTTTGGCTTTGGTAAAGAGTGCAGAAAGTGATCTACAGTTTGAAGAAGGCAAATTAAACAACAGTCTGATGCCAGAAATAAACCCAATAAAAATGACAAGTATCTGTCTGGAAAAAAAAGCACTCTTGCATCTGACATTCCGCAGCTTATAGATGCATCATGCATCATTATTTGCAGGCAAGGAATGGAGAACATATTGTATCACCCACTATATATACAAAGTGTCCAAACTGCGTTGTGATACCCGTACTGTTTGAATGTAATGCCCTAGCTCTGTGTCGAAATTTGAAAGACAGAAAGCCAGATAAATGCACATTTGGACAAAATGAAACTGTAACTATTGTCAGTTACCTTTTAATTTGACGGTCTTCTTCCTTCAAGTAGCGCAGAAGAAAAAACCAACAACCAAAGGAGCAATGTAAGTCAACACTGCACCGCAATATCTGTTCTAGAAGAGAAGATAGAAGTAGGTCATCAAAATGAAAACCTGCAAGTTATTCAGTTACTGGTTTTGCTTAGGTAGCTAAGTAGATAATGTCTGACAGAAGAGTAGAACTGAGGCACATGATGGTGTTTGAATGAGCCATCTTGTGTGCATTTTAGACTAAAACTAGCTTGAACTGCTTCATGAAGCTTAGAGATGTAACTTTGCCAAACAAAGCTTTATGTACTCAGTGTGGAAAGTTTTGTACCAGCACATGTTTCCAGCCACTGCAATGGCTGGATATGCTCCAGAATGTGAACTAAGTGCTTGCTATTTTATTTAAGTAAACCTCAGAGAGGAGATAATAGAGACAGCAAAGAGCTTATCTACTGTTTCAAGAAAACAAATTAAACAACAGTGCGCTGCTGGAAGTAAACCCAATGAAATTGACAAGTATCTGTCTAGTTTCAGAGTATCTTTATGAAAAAGAAGCACTCTAGTTCTGATGTCCAACGCTCCTGCTGCTTACATATGTAACATTGCAACATGACGTGCAAGCAAGGAAGGGGAAGGAAGGGAGTTTATATTGCATTTCTGTCTCTTGATTTGGTTTAATGAAGGAACCAGAGGAAATGAAGGACAAAATCTGTCAAAGCTGCAAGAGTTTCCTTTTTGTTGACAAAGACCTTAAAATAAAATCCTTTGGTAACCAGCATTAGCAGGTTAATTAGACAGTTAATATATTATTAACCATTTTAATTACATTAGCTCCTATAAAATTTACGGCTAAGATTTGTTTCAAGTAGGTAGAGGAGAGTGCCTTAAAAGAACCCACTACATATACAAGGTGTCCAAACTTTTGTAATTCCCGAACTGTAGGCATGTAATGCCCTATCCCTATGAGTGTACAAATTTGGAAGACAGAAAGACAGCTGAAAAGCACATTTGGACAAAATGAACTGTAGCTGTTGTTAGTGATTTTAAATTTGATAGCCTTCCTTCGAGTAGCACAGAAGGGAAAGATCAATAGCCAAAGCGGCAATGTATTTCAGTGCACATCCTGGACAAAAAAAGGTCAACGCTAGATCAATACCACAGTTAGCCTTGGTTGAGAGTCATCAATGTTAGATTCCATAACGTCCTCCACAAATAACACAGAGGTAGGGATAGAGATCAAATAGAGTAATGCCAATCACTGCAAATGCATTAATATTTGCAAAATAGCAACCACAAAAACAGCTTTACAAGCATACAGGTCAATAGAGAACAATCTTCAATCGTATTACCCATCAACTATGTTCTCACAAGTTGCCAAAATAGTGCAATAGAGAACTATATCAACAAGGGTAGTAGTACAAGCACTGCAGCAGAAGAGAATTTTCTGGCTTGATCCCAGGAACCATATCAGATTATCAGTACACGAACAAGACAGCAGAAGTTGCTGGCTCCTGGGGATGTTCCTTCTTCACCAGGGACTTGGGCCATAATTTGTGTTGTGATTTATTTATCGGGCCGTGTGGCCGTCCTGACCAACCAAATCTAATTAAAACAGTCGCATTCAATCGCAGCATTTCTTTAAACCAGTACAACTAGTAGCACGAAACCGAGACAGCACCAAGGAATCTCCCAAGAAAAACGCAGACAATTAAAAAAAAATTGAGACCCACAAAGATTATTCATTGGCTTATAAACCATGGTACAATATTTTTCTCTTTTAAAAAAATCAGTCATACAAATCAGCTCCTGCGCCTCTACGGCGGGTGAGTCGGAGACGCCAGAGGACTCGTTCGACGCCGACGCCGACGCCGACGCCTCCACCCCGCACGTGCAGACCTCGTCGATCATCTTCACCACGTACACGATCTTGGGCCGCTGCTCGGGCGCTGCTGCCGCGCAGCTCAGCGCCAGCTGCAGCATCGCCACCATCTCCTCCTCGGTGCCCTTGTCCTTCATCAGCTCTAGGTCGAACACCTCCGATGTCCACTCCTCCCGCACCACGGACTACACCCACCGGGGCAGCTCCACCACCACGCCGCTGTTGGGGAGCTCGCTCCCGAGGTACCGACCCGTCAGGAGCTCCAGGAGCACCAGGCCCAGTAGCAGACATCGTCGCCCTTGTGCGACGCCAGGGACGGGCGGGCGGGGCGCTCGAAAGTCTGCGGTACCCCTGGAGCGAGCCGCGCCAGCTGGGTGGTGACGATCCCAGTGCGCCAAGCCCGCGATCCATGAGACGAGCCACGCCGAATCTGTCTAGCAGGATGTTGGTGCTCTTGATGTTGCCGTGCGCCAGCTTGGGTGTGTCGTTGCCACGGCGCCCGGAGTGGTGGATGTAGGCCAGCCCATGCGCGGCGACGACAGCAATGCGCAGGCGTGCCGCCCAAGGCAGGAGGGAGGTGTTAGACACAACAGTGCCTCTAAACCGTAGATCAGGGGTAGGCTTTTCTCTTAGATGTGAAAACAGTTGATGTACCTTGGTCTAGGTCACCATTCGGTCCATGGTGCCACAGCAGCTTGGACGACGGTGACACGGTAGCTCAGTGCAGTGGTTCTAGCGTAGTGAAGTCGAGGTCCAGTGGCGACGGCGGAGTCAGTGGGGCTTCCCGTCGCTGGCAGCACTTACTGTAGATCGGATTATGTTTTTTGTTGGTGGATCACGGCGGCTCAGACCAACCTCGTAGTTAGAGCCATGATCCCCGCCTCTCTTTTATATGTGTTGTGCGACAGGAGCCCACTAACCATATTAGGGTTGGGCGCCCCCGATCAGGGCGCAGAGACAAGGACCGGCCTATTGGTGGAGATCAACTAACATTCTCCCCTTGGTCTCACTACCATCTTTCAATTTCATATCATTTACTTTTGTTCATTTCATTACAGATTAGCGCATAGAGCATGTTTCATCGTCACGGTCAATTGCCGATAGATTTAACAGCTACAACACACCACTCTGTTCTGAAATAGATATTTAACTTTGGGCCTTCTTTTGTCTAGAAATTTTAGGCTTTCCTTAAACCCATGCTAGCTACATGTTCTCTGAACACGTTGGGTGGCAAACCTTTTGTAAGCGGATCCACAAGCATCTTTTCTATACTTATATGCTCAAGACTTATGACATGATCCCGGACTTTATCTTTCACAACATAATACTTTATGTCAATGTGTTTGTTAGCACCACTTGACTTATTATTGTGAGCATACTGTACTGCCGGATTATTATCGCAGTATAACTTAAGTGGTCTATAGATGTCGTCAACCACCTTCAAACTAGGTATGAATTTCTTTAGCCAGTTCACCTGTCCCATTGCCTCATAACACGCTACAAACCGTCATACATTGTGGACGATGTAGTGACGGTTTGCTTTGAGCTTTTTCATGAAATAGCTCTCCCTACGAGAGTGAATACATATCCAGACGTGGATTTTCTATCATCTCCCGCATAATCAGAATCTGAATATCCCACTATATGGAGTGAATCAGATCTTCTATACGTCATCATGAGGCCTTTTGTTCCTTGCAAATAATGCAAGACTTTCTTTACTAATTTCCAGTGTTCTGTTTCATGATTGCTCTGGAAACTGCCAAGTAACCCGGTAACAAATGCCAAGTCAGGGCACGTCCATACTTGAGCATATTGCAAGCTTCCGACAACTGAAGCATATGAAACCACTTTCATTTGATCGATCTCATATTGGTTCCTGGGGCATTTAAAATCCCCATATCTGTCGCCCTTGACTATAGGAACAGGTGAGGGACTACATTTGTGCATACATAATTTCTTTAAGATCTTTTCTATGTATGCCTTTTGTGACAGTCCTAATACCCCTTTACTTCTATCTCGGTGAATCTCGATCCCTAGAACGAACGAAGCTTCACCAAGATCTTTCATATCAAATTTTGAGGATAAAAACTTCTTTGTCTCTAGTAGTAGACTGATATCACTACTAGCAAGTAAGATATCATCCACATACAGGACAAGGAAGATAAACTTTCCATTCTCAAACTTTGTATAGACACAATTGTCCTCTACATTCTCTTTAAACTCAAAATTCCTTATTATCTGGTCAAACTTCAAGTACCACTGTCTTGAAGCTTGTTTTAATCCATAAATAGATTTCTTTAGGCGGCATCTCATTCGTTTTTTTCCTTCCATGACAAACCTTTCGGTTGTGCCATGTAAACATTTCCCTCCAAGTCTCCATTGAGAAATGTCGTCTTTACATCCATCTGATGTAATTCTAAATCGTAATGTGCCACTAATGCCATTATGATTCTGAAGGAATCCTTACATGAGACTGGAGAAAAGGTCGCATTGTAATCAATCCCTTCTCTTTGCGTAAAGCCTTTTGCCATAAGTCGGACTTTATATCTCTCTATATTCCCTTGAGAGTCAAGTTTTATTTTGTAGATCCATTTACAGCCTACTGTTTTGACTCCTTTAGGAATTATTTCTAAGTCCCAAACTTTATTGGCATTTATTGATTTCATTTCATCTTCCATGGCCTCAAGCCACTTTGATGAATGATCACTTCTCATGGCTTCTTCAAATGAGGTGGGATCATCCTCCATTTGAAATTCCTTAGTGTTGTACACTTCATAGTCAGCAGGAATAGTTGATTTTCTAACTCTTTGAGACCTTCTAGGGGCATCCATATTTGGCACATCTTCTATTTGAGACTGTTTTTTGCTCCCCCTCATGTGTGGCAATAGGTTCTAAGGATCCTAAAGAACAGGTTCCTTATGGTCATTCATTATTGCCACAGGCAGAAAAACAACAGGTGCTGATACCACAGTATCTTGAACTATCGATGCAGCGACAGTAGGTAGTGAGAAAATTGGCCCATGAATCATTGGAGTGAGCGCATACACCTGCTTCTCTTTAAGGTCAATTTCTCGAACTACCATGCTCCCCCTCATCAATTCATCTTCTAGGAAGACAGCGTGTCTCGTTTCCACAAACTTTGTATGTCTCTCTGGATAATAAAAATAAAAACCTTTTAACTTTTTTGGGTAGCCTATAAAATGACAACTTGCTGTTTTAGGATCTAGCTTCTTAATGTTTGGGTTAAATCCTTTAGCCTCAGCAGGGCTCCCCCACACACGTAAGTGTTTAGTGAGGGTATTCTTTCTGTACACAATTCATACGGTATTTTGGGCATCGACTTACTTGGTACTCTATTGATAATATGAATGGCGGTTTTTAACGCCTCCATCCACAGGCTCATCTGTAAGGTGGAGTAACTTATCATACTGCGCATCATATCTATCAGAGTACAATTGCGTCTTTCAGCTACTCCATTCTGCTGAGGTTTGCCCAGTGTAGAATACTGGGCTACTATGCCATTCTTCTGGGGTATGCTGACCGTAGTACTCCCCCATAGTCAGACCTAACTATCTTAATCTTTAATATCTTAAATTTATCTAATGATTCTGTTCTTTCTTTGATTGGATAAATATAGCTATAATAGGAGTAATCATCTGTGAATGTTATGAATGAATCATAACCATCCACACTCTTTACAGGAGACTGGCCACAGATGTCTGTGTGAATAATCTATAAAATTCCTACGCTTTATTTGGCATCTTTCTTAATTTTCTTTACATACTTTACTTTAATGCATTCTATGCATTGTTCTAAATCTGATAGCTCTAATGGAGGAAGAATATATTATTCTTAACTAGTCTTTCTATTATCTTCCTCGAAATATGGCATAAACGACAGTGCCATAATTTCGACGATGCATCGTGAGATCTCTTATGCCACCATTTCCAAATTAACACTCTGTCACCAGCTGCTTTATCAGCTAGGTAGCATGTCTTTGAAGAGCCAGTGAACTGACTCTTTATTCTATCGAGGTACTTGGTGACCGTGTCACACTCTAGGATTGAGCCCACAATTACAGGCTCAATCGTGTTCTTTATCACAGCCAAACATTTCTTGTTGGCAGTGACTCACTTTCTATGCTCAGGGTCATAGGACATCTTTTGGGATTCAAAATCCCTTTATTTAGTTGCACAAGCAGCATCAGCCTCGTTTGTCTTCCTCACCAGTGCCACATGATCAGTGGGACACGATGAGGTGACTACCCAGTCCACCTCAGCCAAGATAAAAATCAGGTCAAACCTTTTCTTAACATAAAAATAACACCATTTGCATGCCTTGATTTCAATGTTGGTCAAAAACAAAACATGCATCTGTTCTTATACACTAATTCTACATCACCGTTGGACAAAAATAGAATTAATGTATAAAATCATTAAAATTTCTAACTGTTCTTATACACTAATTCTATATCACCGTTGGGCAGAAATATAATTAATGCATAAAATCATTAAAATTACTATATTGTTATTAACAGCGTTGATCAGAAAATAACAACATCATAATCATGTCAAAATCTCTTTTTCTCCAATTAAATATCACATTGGTTCAAAATAACTGGAGAATCAATAATTTCTTTAGCAGCGGAAAAACTCTGTTTTTCTCCAATTAAATATCACGTTAGTTCAAAATAACTAGAGAATCAACTATTTCTTTAGCAGCGGAAAAATAATTCAATTTAATGAATTTTGCCCACAGAACAAATCTCTTTTCTATTTTCTTTAAGCCATTTATTTATTTTCCAAGAAATAAATATTTGCTGAAAAAAGAAAAAAATAAAAAACTGATTCATTTCGTACTGTTCATTTGGCCCAGCAACCAAAACTGCTCGGCCCGTTTCCTTTGCGCGACGCCCGGGCGCAACCTGGGCCTGGGCCGGCAAAGCCACCCGACCGCGTGCGCCCGCCTAGGCCGCGAGTTGGCCCATTCTTCCATCGCCGTCAGATCTCATCCGACGGTCGTTCGATCATTTCGGCCGAACAAAAGCCTTCTCCGGCCGCGGTCCCCGAACCCTAGAGGCCATTCGGCTCTTTCCTATCTCTCTCTTCGCCGCTCTCTCTTCTCTCCTCACCACAGCGAGGCGAAGCGGCGAGCAGAAGAGCTTGAGCAAGCGAGCGGAAGGGATCATGGCGCTGTCGCGTTGCCCCCCTCACCCGGCGTCGGCGCGCTCCCCAGTGGTGGGCGAAGCGCCGCCGGCCGAGCGGGCTGGCGGGCGCCTTGGCCGAGCCCGATGAAAGCAAGTGACCCGGCTCGGCCCTCTTCTCCCCGCACGCCGATGAGGCAATAGCGCTGCGCAGCGGTGAGGTAGGCCACCCCTTCCCCTTCTTCTCCTTCTTCTCTTTTGGAATTAACCCGATTTGGGGATGGGGTCAAAAATTAGGGTTAGAGTTTTGGGATTTGCACTGTTCTTCTTCCCAGTGGGACTCTATGGATTTTAGGGTTCGGCATCGCGTGCCAAGCCCTCCTTGTCTTCTTTCTTTCACCCAGTTAGGGTTTGGGTTACGTTAGGGTTCGGTTGAACCCGATTCTGTTTTTCTTTCGATTTTGATTCAAGATCTTCGAGATAAGCCCCTTCCCCTCTTTGCTTTCTTCTCTTTTGGATCTGCTTTCTTGATTTTTTTTCTCGGATTCAATCGATTGGGGATTAGGGTTAGGGTTCACTGTTGTTCTTCCCTGAGACTGATTCACGGGTTAGGGTTTGGCTTTGAGATCCTTTCCAAAAACCGACACCCTTTCTCTTCTCTGTGTTTCACCCGATTAGGGTTAGGGTTAGGATAACCCTCTTTCTTCTCAGATCCGAACGTGGTCATTTCTTTTCTTTCCATGCGCTGGCGAAGACGTCGGTGCGGCAACTTTCCCCGATCGGTGGCGGTGGTGACCGGGAGTTGGGTGACATCCGCCACCCCCGGTCCCTTTTATGTTTTCTTTTACCCGGTTAGGGTTAGGGTTTCAATCCGAAATGGATTGAACCCTTGTTCTCTTTGATTTCTTTCAATGCTCTACCACATACTTTGACCTTGGCTTCGATACCATTGTTAGACACAACAGTGCCTCTAAACCATAGATCAGAGGTAGGCTTTTCTCTTAGATGTGAAAACAGTTGATGTACCTTGGTCTAGGTCACCATTCGGTCCATGGCGCCACAACAGCTTGGACGACGGTGACACGGCAGCTCAGTGCAGTGGTTCCAGCGTAGTGGAGTTGAGGTCCAGTGGCGACGGTGAAGTCGGTGGGGCTTCCCGTCGCTGGCAACACTTACTGTAGATCGGATCAGACCAACCTCGTAGTTAGAGCCGTGATCCTCACCTCTCTTTTATATGTGCTGTGCGACAGGAGCCCACCAACCATATTAGGGTTGGGCGCCCCCGATCAGGGCGCAGAGACACGGGCCCAATAGGCCTTTGGTGGAGATCAACTAAGAGGAGGATCATGCTTTACCTGGCTGGGGTCGCGGGCACTACGATGCCGGTCGCGGAGGCGGTGGCCGCGGCACGCCGGCGGGGAGTGGCGCGTGCACGCGGGAAGAGTGAGCGGCGAGACTCGAGATGGGGAGAGCTCACGCACGAACCGGTGGTCTTTGTTGACCTGTTGGGTGCGTGCGCTTGGGGCGCGAAGTGCGAGTGGCGAAGTGTGTGTGATGGTGGCGATGGAATCATAGAAGGGAGGCGTTGTTGGACTGTTGTGAATGAAGCCGTGACTATTCCTAGTCCGATGTGCTTGGATGCTCAGGAATCTCGGTTGCTTTTTTCTTTTTTTTTTTTATCATCAGTGGGTGCCTTCGGATGTTGGTCGCTGTCATCTACTAGTACTACTCACCTCCTAGTCTTTCGTTCTCCCGGCAATGTATGTTCATTTTCTATGCTGGTCCTGCCGATTATATGTCTTTGTCAAACTGCTATTCGCAGTTATTTCATGATGCGTGACACACGCGGTACAAGGGAGCGATTAAACTATGTACACGATTTATATATTGAGCGTGTTTAGTTGGTTGAAGTTTGAAATTTGGGCTAATGTAGCACTTTTGTTTTTATTTGGCAATTAGTGTTTAATCATGGACTAATTATGCTCAAAACGTTCATCTCGCAATTTCCAACCAAACTGTGTAATTAGTTTTTTTTGTCTACATTTAATGCTCCATACACGTATCGCAAGATTCGATGTGATGGGTACTGTAGCATTTTTTTAGAATTTGAATGGGAACTGAACACGGGCATTGTTAAGTTTCACAAACAGCTTGGTGGGTAAAACTGAGATGGGTAAACTCAGAAGAGATAGAGGTGGGACTTGAGTGGCAGATTGGTGTAACTTTTTATAGCAAGAAGGGCAGTGGGTACCTAGAACCGTGGGCCTGAAGGGAGGGAGCGGAGAGAAACTGCTATTTTTTTTAGCTTCATTCCACCTGAAACCTATAGGAGCAGATTTTTAGGAGTTTTTCTTGAGGTTGTTTGGTAAAAAACCCCGTTTGACACAAAATAACTTCAAACAACCTATGAAACTGGTGGAGAAGTTGAGCCAAATATGACCTTAGTATAATCAACTTCAAGTTTTCATAGATCATGTTTGTTTCTGCTTATAATTAATTCATTTATAATCACCATATCTTGAGAATTTTTTAATTTCAATTGTACTAGTCGAAAGTTCTGAAGTAATGGTTAGAAGAATGAAATATAATTAAAATTGTTGATGGAATTTTGTTTTTTTCACCAAAAATCTAATTATAAGCAGGAACAAACGAGATCATATTTGTGTATGTGCATTCTGAAAGTAAGCAAAGGGTAAACTAATGAGACGAACAATGCAAATAAATTGTTATATGGTAATTGCAAACACATATTTCGTTTTTTTAATTCTAGCCAAATAAATTGTATTTATCTGAACAACTAGACATTAAATAGAAAACAGACAAAAGAAAATTATTTGTTGTGGCTCCTTATCTATTTTTCCCTTACTGTTGTTGGGTGGAAGAATTGTCGAGCACATGCATTTTGCTCACACTACATATCTTTAGTGAAAACTGTTACTAACATCGAAAAACATTTTGATGTTAATTAGAAAAATATTCGATGCAGACCACATCTTCAATGGAATCATGAAAACCATTTAGAAAATATATCAAGGAGTTTAGGTTTTTTTAAAAGATGCACACCCATACTGCAGCTACGGATGTACATTGCCACAATATTCAAGATTCAAACTCGTTTTGTAAATGTTCATACGAAAATAACTAAATCTATATGCATATGTACTAGAAGACAGATTTTCATCTAGAATTTGTTATTCTCGAATGATTTTTTTTAATCTTACCATATGACTAAAAGTTTCCCAATCATCCATGCCATATCTATGCTTGAGTCGCTTCGCAACCAAGTGTGCTTATAACTATCTATAGACTCTTTAATAGACTATAGTAGAGCCATGCATCTACGAGTATTTAGCATTCATACTTTTCTTCTAGTTTTAATCACTTACGTTTTTTTAAGTTGTTTTTAATCACTTATACTTAAAGTTAAAGCTTTGTCTAGATTATTTGGCTCATCAGTCACCGTTTCATCTTTTATCTCCCCTGACAAAGCTGCCGCAGAAGATCCCGGAGCACCAGGGCCGCGCGGCCCCGCGGGGTAGCGAGCGTGCGCGTCGTGAGGCCGTGTGGGGCCGAGGGGGCCGGGCCGGCCCCGCGAGAGTTCGGCTGAGTCCTGCTCCTCGAGCCATTTGTGCCGTCTTGTCTGTTCCAAAAAAAAAAAAGTGTCGTCGTGTACAGAGGTCACAGGGTTGACCCGTCTGACATTTTTACTTGGCTCGGTCTCAGCCAAGAGCAAACCACACCACACCTGCGACTGCGACCATATCGGTCGGACCATACTGGCACCGGTTCGGTACTCGGTTTCGGTTGCCATGCCTTTGCGACTTGTCTGAGTTCCACGTGATCGGGTTCCACGAAGGCAACTACAGCAGTTTACCTATCTCAGTCTATTATCCTTATATATGTGCGTCTGATAAGGGTTCTCTCAGATAGATAGTGGTATAAAAAAGCAGAATACCAAATCGTTGGCCCCATCTGTACACCTTCATCGTTTATTCTTTTCTTTTCTTTTTAGTCTATTTGGGGTTTATGGATAACTCATCTTACTTGTTTCTTCGTTCTACAAAACAGTTCATATCGTCTATTCTGGCATCACAATAATCTGAATATAAATATTTTGTCGCATAGCATTCATTAACAGTTTAAATTTTAAATACGATAGTTCAAATCTATTTATTTATTGCAAGTCATAATTTTTAACATTAAAACAGTCAAAATGATCTTAAATTATTGGATTAACTGCAAGCATACAATTTGTTCAAATATTTGGTCACCTATTTAAGAGAGAGACCTTTTTATCTAAAAGTATATATGTTGCCACGTAGAATTACAGATATGGGAGGCCCATCCTCAAATTTGAGAGGGATGGTAGAGATATATAGGAGTGTAGATGGGGGAGCTGCATAGATGATATGCCATCAGATTGTTGTTTTGTACAAATGAGACGAGAAAACAGATCTCTGAGGGCCTGAGAGGTTCCCTTAGGGATGCCTTTAGTTTGCAAGTATAGAAAGATAGAACTTGGGATCATGATTTACGATTGTTGTGATAACTGATAAAGACTTGGTGATCAAATTATATCATATGCACTCCTTCCTTCCGATTCTATCATTCTTCACATTTTGGACAATGACATGTTCTCCAAATCATGATTTAATTATGATTTTCTATTATAATTTCATTAAAAACAACAAACAGATAATTTTCTTAAATTACTTTCCAAGACTTATCTATACATGTTATTTTAGTGTTCTCAAACTAAATATTTCTAAAAGTTGTTGATAGTCAAAGTCATGAAAGTTTGATTTCAACCTTGCCCAACACATCAAGAGTTATAGAACTAGGGAAGTTATTAGATTTGGTGTTGGCAATTGGAGAGAGTAGCAAGAACTCCAGAGGACATTAAAAAGCACAACATTTATTTTCCAACCTTGAGCTTGCATGGCAGTCAAGTTTTCAACTCTAAACTAGAAAACCGAGTATTGCACACCCTCTTAACGGTTGAAACAAGATAAATTTAGTATTCTATTTCTTGCTAGTTTTCAGGGGTGGTTTTCTATTTTTCCTAAAAATGATATAAATCTGTTTTCATCTTTGAAAATTTATAATAATTTATTTTATTAAATAAAAAATATGAAACTATTATCAATGTTTTTTCTCTAAAAATGATATCTATATATATTGATGATCCACTTAGAATCATTTAGAACTTATTTCCGATTTTCATTTTCACATTTTGGACAATGACATGTTCTCCAAATTATTTTATAGCTCATATAATCATGCTCACTATTTATTTGAAGTCTGTTTTGCACTGTACTAGATAATATGGAGATCGACCAAGATGACCAAGCAGACTAAGTACACAGCAAGATGTGAAAGACAACACTAACCTCACATATCACATATGTCACCATTTGTATAGATCCTATTTAGGCATTGCATGGCCAGTGCTTTACTTTATATTGGTTGCCTAACTAGATTATAGGTTCCAAAAGATTATTGGTTCAAAACTAGGTAGTGCCTCAAATTATCATAAATGGAACACTAGGAAACGATTTTTGCTAAAAATGCATGCAACATGAAAATATAATAATATATATATATATATATATATATATATATATATATATATATATATATATATATATATATATATATATATGAGCAAGCTATAAAATAAGTTGATTCAGAATCACCTTTATTTATAATTTTAAATAATAATTTACTATTTAATGTGAAGTACATTTTGCACTGTACTAGATAATATAGTTGGTTTACTATAACCTAGGGATATAACCTCACGTTATAGTAAAACACCTATTTAGGCAAGGAGTTACTATAATATTGTAAATTAACATAGTAATTATAGGTTCCAAAGATTATAGGTTCAAAACTAGGTAGTGCCTCAAATTATCATAAATGGGTTACTAGGAACGACTGCGACTATAGGTTATATATATATATATATATATATATATATATATATATATATATATATATATATATATATATTGTGGTAGCACAAGGCTCCAAATAGTTAATGGAGAGCCCTAACCAGCCCCCCTAGCCAGTCCAACCATTCAGGTCCACGGGGCTGACGCGCGCGTAGGTAGGGGACCACTGCAGACCCACCAGATCGGATGCATAAAAACTCTATTCAAGCTGCGCAGAAACGTTTTTATCATGACGTTGCATAGAAATTAGTAGTTGGAAGAATGAAAATTAATTCATTACCGCATAGAAACCTCCTCGCGAGCTGGATGTTCCACCTGAGAGAGCTGACGCATGCATGCATACACGTATCCAATCTAATCTCTTTCGTTTTTTTCATTTTAGTTCATCAACGAAGCATCCTATTCAAAAACGGTTTTTATCATTGAACTCCTGATATTTTTGTGCACGATTCAAGATTCACTGTGAATATTTTTTTGAAAAAAAATAAAATTCATAAATTTGAAATTTGAATTATGGCACGTGATGGCCGATTGGATGCATAGAATCAATGGTCAAGATGCATAGAAAAGTTTTTAGCGCTGACATTGCATAGAAATTAATAGTTTGATGAATAAAAACTAATTTTGTTACCGCGTAAAAACCTCTCTACGAGATGGAAATTTCACCTGGCACAACCGTGATTGTCTCCACCAACATCATGCTTCCCACTATAGGGTGTATAATTAATATGGGAACACTGCATAAAACATGGAGACCGTAAGCGTAAAACATGGAGACGATCGTCTTCTCTAAAATTCAAAATTTCATGGCAAATGATGGCCGATTGGATGCATCGAAACAATGGTCAAGATGCGCACAAAAGTTTTTGGCCACAACATTGCATAGAAATTAGTGGTTGGATGAATAAAATTGATCTTGTTACCGCGAAAAAACTCTCCACGAGATGGACATTCCACCTGACCCAACCGTGATTGCCTCTACCAACATCTTGATTCACACTATGGGGGTGTATAATTAACATGGGAACGATGCATAGAATATGGAGACTGCAAGCGTAAAATGTAGAGACGATCTCGTCCTCTCCAAAATTTGAAATTTGAATCATGACACTTGGTGGCTGATTGGATGCATAGAATCAATGGTCAAGATGTGCAGAAGAGTTTTTGGCGTCGACGTTACATAGAAATTGGTGGTTGGATGAACAAAATTAATTTTTGTTACCGCGTAAAAACCTCTCCGCGAGATTGACACCATGATTGCCTCCACCAACATCATGTTTCCCACTATAGGGGTGTATAATTAACATGGAAATAATGCATAGAACAAGGAGGTCGCAAGCGTAAAACATGGAGACAATCTCGTCTTCTCCAAAATTTAAAATTTGAATCATGGAGAAATTAACATGGGAACAATGCATAGAAGTGCACGGATAATTGTTCCAACAATGTATAGACTACATACCAAGTTATAGTTTAGCCATGCATAGAAACTCATACACACAAACATAAAAACACAAAATCAACAAACAAAATCAAAGCAAGCAGCCACCATTGGGAGGTAAGGGAGGGGAGGATGTGCCACCGGGTGGGAGGGAGAGGGGGTGATGTGGAGGCCGATCGCGTGCAAATCCACAATTTATCGGTCGGGCCGCCGATCGTGGAGGGGGTGGCCGCGTGCCACCGATCGTGGACAGGTTTGCCGCACACCGTCGATTGGGAAGGGGATGGCCGCGTGCCACCTGTTGGTGGAGCGGGGATCCGATGCCGCCACAGCAGGGGGTATTGGGGCCGACGAGGGAGCAGGGGGAGGCCACGTAGAAACATCCTTCCAACCATCCTACAACATAACAAAGACATAGAAACATGTTTTAGCAGGTGAAGAAACCTTATAGTGGCAAAGAAAGGCATAGAAACATGTTTTAGTACGCACAGAAACCTTACAGCAGTAAGAAAGACATGTAAACATGTTTTTACAGGCAACAAAGTCTATTATGGTCCCAACCCAAACCTTGCCTCCCACGTGGGCAAATGTATAATTAATAGAGAAACAATGCATAGAACCCAATAAAAACCCCAGTAGGAGATTTTTTTTTCAAAACCATGACAACCCCAACATAAACCATTATTCTCGCTTTGGGGGACGTATAATTAATAGAGGAACGGTGCGTAGAACCCAAAATACCCTTCCTTCTAGGGGATTATTGTACCAGGATCATGATGGCCCAACCCACACAATGCATAGAACAATGTATATAATTGTGTACCAACAAAGGTCAGTGGAGGGATAACTCTTCCAATAATGTATGCCAAAAGTGTTCTAACAATGTATAGAAGTATGCTCCAACAATATATATAATTGTGTAGAGGTGCACAGATAACTACTCCAACAATATATAAAAATGTGCTCCAATAATATATAGAAATTTATTCCAACAATGTATAGAATACATACCTCCATGTCCAAAAATTTATGCATAAACATACAATTTTTTTGTTCTAATCAGATCTTAAAACACATCTGAGCATGCGTAGAAAAGTATGCATGCAAGCATAGTAACCAAAGGGAAAGAAAAAAATTAAATTTCTAGAACTAGTGGCCAGCATCCCTGCAAACAATCTAATTCATAATTTGTATTCAAATCACATAAACACACGGATGAGCAAATGTCCCTACAAAACCAGCAACCTTGAGTGCATAAAAAGGAAGCCAATATGAGCAGATCAGTTCATCGAACACCAGCAGGGAATATTATCACCTCGCGACGTGGCTGTGGACTGCGTCTGCACCGGACCGCCTCGTGAGCGCCATGGCCCGGAGCGCAGACATGTTGGCCTTCTTCTCTGGCCACCTTGCGCCTCCTGCAGCCCTCCCCTCGGCCCCATGCGGTCGAGTCCGCCCCGGCCCTCACCTTGACGTAGCCACGACCGGCGAAGCACAGAAACTTATGTATAAAAACAATTTGTATCTAAATAGACACATCAATATTGCGTAGAAAACCATGCTTGCTTGCATTGCTAGCTCTTCATTTGCTGCAGCTCCATGTTCCTCCAAGCTATGACCGAATCAAATTAAAACCTGGCATAGCAACTACGGCTTACGAAGCATTAAAAAATCAGAAGAAATATAATTTTTTACACACCTCCGTTGGTAGATCAGCACACACCATGACTCTAGATCTTGATGGAGATATGAAAGGGCAACAATATTAGAATCTGTTGGTTCTGAACAGAGATATAGGAAGGGGTCGAGCTAGGGAGAAGGAAATGGCGCACCTTGTTGGTCTGCTCGCTCCTCATCCTGCCATGGATCCGGGGTAGGGATGGGCGATGGTGCCGTGGTGGTGCGGGCTGCTGCACCTGCGCACCGCCGATACCGTGGGTCTCAGGCGCCTTGGCTTGCGCGCCGCTTGCCGCTTCGTCCCTGAGTGGGCCCTTAGCTCAGCCAAGACGCAGGCGCGCAGGCCGCTAAGCGCCTAATCGGCAAGTCCGCCCTACCCCTTCTATTGGTGCGCCTCCATTCCGCCATGCATGAGACCCACCTAGAAGCAAGTGTTTCCCGCTAGAGAACAACCAGCACGCCAACAGTGATGGGGGAGGAAGACACCACAGACGGACGGGGTACGTGAGACACCGCCATGGGTGAGGAATGGAGGCGTCACCGTGGGTTGGGGAGTCGTCCACACTCGCTGGGACGCGAAGCCGCTTGGGCGCAATGGTGTAGAGGATGAGTCGCAGCCAGGGGCGTCGTCTGCCAAGGGTGATGCGCCGCTGCAGTGGATAACCGTTCGCATGAGGACGGCTGAGCTACCGCCGGGGACCCTCAACCACGCGAGGCGAGGCGTTGGTCACCATGCGCATGGGGATGGGACGGGATGTGCGCCGCCGCCAGGGGCCCGTCGAGCTACTGGGAGGAGCCGCGACCGCTGGTGAGGGAGGAGCCACGGCTACCAGGTGTGCTGCCATGGCCGATGGAGGGAGGTGGATCCGCGACCGGTGGTGATGAGGGGTACGCCTTGGCCGGCGAAGAGGAAGGAGCGCCGCCGCCTTGGCATGTGCAGGAGTTGTCGCCGTCGTGGTTGAAGGGGGAGGAGCTCCGCCGTAGTCAATGGGGACGCCGCCGGGGGGAAGGTCATGTAGTATGTGAGCGGGCGAGGTAGAGGTGTGCGCCGCCAAGCAAGTCGGGGAGGCGGGGCCGCACCGCTGGTGGTCGGGGAGGGGGGGGGCCATGCCGCCGCCGGTCGGGAGGGTGGGATCGCGCCACCGCTGATCGACATCGCCGTGAGCCAGGCGGTGCTGTTGCGTCGATGCTCAGGCCCAAGAGAGCAGGCTCGTGGGTGGGGGGCAGCAGCGCTCCTGTGGGGGATGATGGGTGACAGGGTGTGACGGTGCTCTGCGCTCCAGGTGGTTGCATGGCGAGTGGCATGGGGTGGCGGCCATGGGGTGGGTGGATGGGTGGGGATTAGAGTTTGGGGTATATATATAGGGTCTGGTGGGCCGGTGGGTGGGCTAGTGGGCTGGTCCAGTTGGGCTTGAGCTGGAAGCTAGTTTGGTGGAACCAAGAAACACCGATTTGGGCTAGGGCTTTCAGTAACTATTGGGAGCCCTATGTTCCCAATATAACACACACACACACACACACATATATATATATATATATATATATATATATATATATATATATATATATATATATATATATATATATATATATATATATATATATATATATCACACACGTGAGACTGCATGCAGCAACTATTGAAAAGAACGCTAGCTAGATAGTCGATTTCTAGTAGTCCGTGAATTTCAAGTTTCCATTCATAGTTTTTCTTTCTTTTTGTTTTAGATCCCACTCCTTTTGTCTTAAAAACAAAGGCTTGTTAGAAAGCCCATCCATGTTAGTGATCCTTCACTGGACTAGATGTTAATAATTATTCTAATGATTAATTAGGGATTATTCACGTCATTAGTTATCACTAATGATTATTCCTTTAGAGGCGAAAAGTGTGTCCGTATGCTCCCTCTCTGTGACAGGTAAACCGCCATTTTGATGGCATTATATGTACTTTCACTGTTTGTCATTCGAATACAACCATCAGTTGTTTCCTAAAAAAAACTACCTTCAGTTTTACTCCCGCTTTCACACGCTCACTTTCTAACACTAGAAACCAGCGAACGACCACACCAGTCCCACGACTTCTCTTTTGTGAAAAGAATTTTCTGTATTTTTTCATTTTTATTATAAAGTTATTGTAACTTTTCAATACAGTATTTTATAGACAAACTTATCACCAAAACTTCTTCTTATAACTTTTCTTTAATACAATTTATTAACCTATATTGATGACAACTTTTCAACATGACATTATATATATTAACCAATTTCATTTCACGATGGTTCACTCAGGGTGAACGACAGTCGGTCTTGTGTCTATGTAGTTTTCACTTTATTTTTTCTACTTTTTTCTTTTCTTATTTTTTTTTTCTTTTTTTATTTTCCATATCAACCAACCATTTTTTATCCTATATATTATGAATAATTTCTTTAGATTTAGAAGGTTGCCCTGAACAAATTATGTAAAATAAGTGTGTTGGACAACAAGATCTTACATGTGTAATATGTTATTCGTACAATTTATTATATAAAAAATATGCTAGAAAAATGACATTAAGAAAGTGTTATAATAAATTTGCCCGCTGATAGTTATAAACAAAGTTTGAGTTGCAAAGGTAATAAAAAAAGTTGTCACCATAACTTGTGACAAATACTATATTGAAAAAGTTACGATAAAAATTATGGTGATAAATTTTATCTTGCAAAATGTCTTGCGCAAAATTTGTGCATACAATTTTATAATTTTCTAAAAATGTAAAGTCGCAGATTTTTTTTTCTAGAAGTGACGTCATGGGGTTGTATGATCGTTCGAGGTTTTAGCGTACCCCTGAATTTGTCAAGGGATGTCATTTAGATTCACGAACTTTGAAGATGTATTTCTAGTCCCTAAACTTGTTAAGTTGTGCACGAATATAGAAATACGTTTTCGAAATTCGTGCGTCTAAGTGGCATCCTTGATAAGTTCAGGGTGCATTTAACTGAAAAAAAAAAGATGACGACCAAGAAGCACCACAAGTCATCAAAAAGAAAAAAAGTAAGCATATAGTATGCAATGCTGCCGATTCCCAACAGAAACAAGCGGAGTTTGGACCTATTATTAGTTCATAACATTCACCGTCACCCTAGAATTAATCATATGACCCTACAAATGTAGTACACTGTACTCTATCTATTAATTTTGCCTTATATTTCACTTTGGTTTATTCTCAAATCAAATTTACCTAACTTCTATTAAGTTACAGATGAAAATAACAGTGGAATCGAGACCAACTTGTCCGCCAAGGCAGACCACTCCAGCGTGGCACTTCTCTCACGGCCAACCGGCAGAGGGCCTCCGGCCTCCGGCCACCGCCCTTTATAAAAGGAGAAGAGGCGAAGAGCACCAGACCGAGCGATCAAACGAATTCCTCTCCTCTTGCCAAAGCCTCGTCGCCCCCGTCCCGTGCAAATTTGCTCGAATTGCTCGCCCCTCCCACCCCCCAAAGCCATGGCGGAGCGCTCGCCCAACCCGAGAGCCCTGCTTGAGTATGACGTCTTCGCGACCCCAGACCTCACCGCGTCCGGCGGCTTCCGCAGCCTCTCCCCGCCCAGCGGGTTCCTCGACGCTGGTTCTGGACCGCATTTCTTCAAGGTAACACCGCGCTGTTCGTGTTCTCTCTCCTTCAGGTTTCTCGTCTCGGTCTTCTCCGTGCTGCTTCTCATTGTGGTGTGCTTATTCCCTGCCGCTCCCCTTCGGTTTCAGGTGCGCTGCCTGTTCTGCGGCGACGAATCGAAGAAGGACGTCGCCCTCTACGCTCTTGCTCCCGGTGCGCAGGGTTGCTCGGAGAGATTCGGATCCCGTCTGCTAACCAGGAGGTGCCACCCGACGTGCCCCAACCCGGCTCACATGGTCAGGAAGGTGCGTGAAGAGAACCTTCTAGTTTTGTTTCGTCGGAGTGCTTAGTTCGTCGGAGTCCTCAGTTGATATCGTTTGTCTGGTTGTTGGTTCATCAGAGTTTATCTCGTTTATCTGGTCGTTAGTTCGTCAGATCCCTCAGTTTATCGCGTTCGTCTACTTGTCTGGCTGTTAGTTCATCAGAGACCTCAGTTTATCTAGTTTGTCTGGTTGTTAGTTCATCAGAGCTCTCGGTTTATCTCGTTTATCTGGTTGTTAGTTCGTCAGATTCCTCAGTTTATCCCGGTCATCTGTTTGTCTGGCTGTTAGTTCATCAGAGTCCTCAGTGAATCTCGTTTGTCTGGTTATTAGTTCATCGGAGCCCTCAGTTTATCTCGTTGTTAGTTCGTCAGATCCCTCAGTTTATCCCGTTCGTCTTCTTGTATGGTTGTTAGTTCATCAGAGACTCTCAGTTGCCTGATTGTTAGTTCGTCAGATCCCTCAATTTATCCCGTTCGTCTGATTGTGTGCTTGCAGTGCGCCAGCCCGGACTGCCGTGAGCTCGGATCCATCGAGCTTCAGGAGGTGGCAGGATCTCTCAGGCAAACCGGGCGTCTCCGATTCCTCACCATCAAGTGCCAGGGCTACGAGATCCTCGTCTACACGGCTGGCCAGAAGTGGGTGGCGGTTTCAGCAACAGGCGAAGTGGTCCCTGTCTTCTACGGCACCGGCAACATGTTCAAGGGACCGGACGCCGCCGGGAACGAGGTCGCCATCCGTACAGACTTCCAAGTAGTTCAAAAGGAATGAAGACTCCCACTCGTCCTGATCTATTGGAAAGCCAAGGTAGCCGCGGACAAGATTCACGTTACAGGTGTCAGCGATTGGGTTCTTTTTGTTGGTGACGAGGATGTAGGCTTGTAGCTTAAACGTCCCCTGTTTTCGCCTTTTGCTGGTTCTATTTGAGCATGTTCCGGTAGTTCTGCTCTCCTGGTGATGATAGCTTTGAGCTCTGAGCCTCAGTGGATGTAGTATGATAGCTGCTGTGTCTTGAACTATTTCTGATGAATGGGAATGGGGGCATTGTCCTCAAGTTGGCTTCATCTTATGCTATGCTTAGTTCTCTCTTTTTCTCGAGCGGACTTAAGCAGCCCGTACTTCGTTAAGCAGACAGGAATTTGTTTACACATTTGGACATTCCCAGCCAGCGAGTAGCAAACCAGGAACGGTACCTACAGCTCTTGTTTTACATGAACGTTCTAGCCGGCTCACGAATTTGGCGAGAGAACGTGGTCCATACAAGAAAACAAGAGGGAGATAAAATAAAAGTGACACATGATGAAAGAAAAGACACTCTTGAGACCACAAGCAGTGATAATTTATATTGTGTGAATAGTAGTCTCAATATTTCCTAATATACGTGGACTACTTTATTTATACTAAAACCACTGGGAGTGTTAACCTCGTTACTCATGCCCTAAGCGCGCCACTGATGTCCCTGACCCAACGACGCTGAAAAGGTGGCTTCTCTGAATGTCCTTCGTCGATCTGTTCTAGAGATCACGGAGAACAGAGCCGGGGCGAGCCGGCATCCAACCAGGAATCTGTCCAGAAAAGTGCCGCTGCGCCATCCCCTATGACCACCGAGAGAGATGCTGAACACATGGCCGCGACCACCTTCTCTGGTCTAGCCGGCAGGCTCGCCCATGCGCGTTCCGGCTGCACCCTCTTTAGCCACTCCCATCGTAGGCGCAGGGCGAAGCCGAAGAAACGAAGGTCAAGAACGCCGAGGCCACCATAGCACGTCGGTCTACAGATGACCGTGGACCAGGAGACCTTGCACTTCCCCCCAGAGGTGACCTCGCGGCGACGGCGATCGATCTGCTGAATATCCCAGTCGGAGAGACATGCGGCTATGGAGATATGCACGGGGATTGCAGAGAGGGTGACCTTGGTGAGGACCACGCGACCTGCGCAGGTGAGCAACCCCGCCTTCCATGTCGGTATCCTAGCCGCAGCCGCATCCACAAGCGGCTGCTCGTCAGGTCTCCTAAGCCTTGAGAAGGAAAGTGGTACCCCCAGGTACCTGCAAGGGAAAGGCGCGATCCGACATGGGAAGGCTTGCTGGACAATCATGAGGTCGTCCTCGGAACAACGAATAGGCGGCGATGCGAGGCATTTGTCCATGTTGGTTATGAGACCCGACGCCCCGGCGAAGAGTGCCAGGATATCCTTGAGGCAATGCAGGTCAGCAGCATTCGAGCGACGAAGACGACCAAGTCGTCGTCATACAGGAAAGCTCTATGTGGCATAGCCGCCCCAGGCAACGTCATCAGGAAGCCACGCCTATCTGCCTCGCGGATGAGGGAGTTCGATCAGCACCTCCATCACGATGACAAATAGCATAGCATTGGGGAGATTGGGTCCCCCTGGCACAGGCCCCTGGCATGTGTAATCCTCCTCCCTGGCCTGCCGTTAACCAACACCTTCGTGCTCGCCGTAGATAGCACGATTGAGATCCAATTTGTCCAACGCAACGGGAAGCCGATACGTCGAAGAATATCCTTGGTCTTTTCTATTTGTTGAAGTTACTTGCTATCGGTAACCGTAGTAGTACACGGCGTACGGCTGCGTGTCGCCCGCCGCGCTCATAACCAAGGGGCATGTACTACATCCCCTCGCCGCCGAGGACGAGCGAGCCGCTCACGGGTAAGTAGTCGTCGAAGCAGCGGGACAGAATGTAGTAGGAGAAGTTGGAGAGGCCGAGCGCCGCGCGGGCACGGACGACGCGCCACGGCCGAAGCCCGCGAGGCCCGAGCCCAACAGCGTCTAGTACACGAACACGAGGGCACGAGCCTGCATCCGAGGACGAAGCGGGGGAAGGCGGCGCGGCCCAGCTCGCCCAGGGTGTCGGCGTTGAGCAGCCCGGAGCCGGAGCCATAGACGAGACGAAGGTGTGCGATCAGACGTTGCTGGGCGCGCCTATTTCCGAGAGGCCATGCTGGGCTTGGGCGCCAACGCCGAGATGCACGCGGCGCCCGGGGTCGACGACTCCATAAGCGGGACCACCGCCGTGGCGGCCCTCGTGGTCGGCGGTGCGCTCCAGGTCGCCACGTAACTTTAGCATCATCTGCTACGTTCGTTTGCCATCCAACCGTCTGTCCAGAATCTACTAGAGCTGAGGCTGCTGAAGGTGTTAGATAAATTGATGCACATTATTCATGTAATCTTAATCAATTAAGAGTCTGTGATAGTTAGGTAAGGGAGAGCGTGATCGTAGGCGTGCGGGATCAGGACTCGTCCGGTTGTGTCCGGTAGACTCGCGCCATGACGTTCAGAGCGCGCGTAGCGCACGCCGCGGTGAAACGGTGTTGCGATCTTTGTGCGATATGGCGTGGGGGGTTTGAAGTCTGTAAACCTCGAGCAAGTCTATAAGTACAAGGAACACAAGGCCGAATAAGCGGCAGTTGGTTGCAGCGTCATAATCAAGCGCGATCTTGAGCTTTCCATCTCTGAGGGTTTATCTCGCCGCGATCACCATCGGGTTCGGCGACGCGAATGGCGTTCCGGAGCTTGTCTAGCTCCAACAACTGGTATCGGAGCCGATGAGGAGGCGTTCGGCGGCGGAGAGAAGACGACGAGGTTGCTGGGTGGTTGAATCCATCGAGTCCAAGATCGAGGAGACGTGAACCCGAGAAGCCGTCGCCATGGGCAACAGTGGTGAGAAGGAGAAGGAGACGATGGAGCGTGCTTGGAATCAAGCGTCGGGAAAACTGGTTTGGCCGATGCTTTCTCGCACAAACTATCAAGAGTGGTCGGCACATGTGCAATGTAATCTCAAAGCAATGTATCTGTGGGATGCGATCGAGAGCGACAAGGTCGAACGGCGACGTGATCGGCTTGCGCTCGGTGCCATGATCTGTGGCGTGCCCCCTGAGATGCACTCCATGTTGCTGAACAAGAAGTCGGCGAAGGAGGCATGGGAGGCTATAAAATCGATGCGTCTAGGTGCAGAGCGAGTAAAGGAGGTGAATGCGCAGAAGCTGCTGGCGGAGTTTGAATCGATCTCGTTTAAACCAGGAGAATCGATCGATGACTTCGCCGTTCGGATCGGGAAGCTTGAAACCGATCTAAAGGGCCTTGGTGAAACAAGCGTGGATGACACGCGGGTCGTGAAGAAATTTCTAAGAGTTGTGCCAGCACGCTAGAATCAGGTGGTGGTGACAATTGAGATGTTTTGCGACTTGAAGACTATGACTGTCGAAGAGCTTGTCGGACATCTCAGGGCGGCGGAGGACAGGTTTGAGCCTTCGGCAAATCAAGTCACCGACAAGGCAAAGCCCTCTCCTCTCCTTACAGAGGAAGAATAGATGGCGAGGAACAAAAGTCGCATGGTGCACACCGAGTCGTCATCCTCTGGCGGCAAAGGTGGAAGCCACTATGTGAAGAAGGACAAGTCCAGAGCGCGGAGTGGTGGCGGCAAGATTGACCGTGACAAGCGCAACTCCGGTAGTCACCCATCGTCGGGGACACCTCGACGGAAGGGAAGGTGTAAAAAGTGTGGTGTCTATGGGCACTGGGCGAGAGAATGCCTAAACAAGAAATCGGTGAAAGAACATCATGAAGATGCAGCTCATCATGTCAGTGGAGACACGGACAAGAACCCAGCACTGTTGGTTGCTCAGGTGTGCAACGTGTTGCGTGCTCCGGGCACCGGTGGTTCAAGCTTGTTCCTAAATCAGGAACGAGTATTCCCTGCGAAGTACGACGAGGGAGCGTGGGTGCTAGATACAGGCGCCACCAATCATATGACAGGTTGCCGAGCTTCGTTGGCAGACCTGGATGAGTCTGTGCGAGGAGCAGTGAAATTTGGAGATGGCTCTACCGTGGAGATCTGCGGTATTGGCGCGGTGACGATGGCCGGCAAGAACCAGGAGCATCGCGTACTCACTGAGGTTTATTTTATCCCTTCTTTAAGATGCAATATTGTTAGTCTTGGTCAATTAGAGGAGGCAGGGTGCCGGGTAGAGATTGACAAAGGTGTACTAGAAGTGTTCGAATAGGAACAGATTGGGGTTACTCGCTCAGCTGTGATCCGTGCAGAACGAAGGAATCGCCTGTATGTCATGAAAGTCAATCTAACCTCACCAGTGTGTCTGTTGACCAAGATGGAGGAAGAGGCATGGAGATGGCATGCTCGTTTTGGGCATCTAAACTTCAGAGCGCTTCGTGACCTTGGAACCAAGAAGATGGTGGAGGGATTACCTCTGATTAGGAGAGTGGAGCAGGTGTGTGACGGCTGTGCGCTCGGGAAACAACACCGAACTCCCTTTCCTCAGATCTCAGCGTGGCGTGCGTCACAAGGGCTCGAGCAGGTACACACAGACCTCTGTGGGCAAATTACACCACCCACACCAGGAGGCAAATCTTACTTCATGCTTATCGTGGATGATCATACACGGTACATGTGGGTTGAGCTGCTGGGTGTCAAAAGTGAAGCTCTTGCCTGTTTCAAGAAGTTCAGAGCAGCAGCAGAACTAGAGTCAGGCTGTTGCCTGAAGGCACTCAGGACAGATCGTGGAGGAGAGTTCAATTCGGGAGCATTTGTGGTATTCTGCAGTGAGAATGGGATCAAGCACAATACCACCACCCCGTATACTTCGCAACAAAATGGGGTTGTGGAAAGGAGAAACCAAACAATGGTCGAGATGGCACGTTGTCTGCTAAAGAGTATGAATGTGCCGTCTCGGTTCTAGGGTGAGGCCGTCAGAACAGCTGTATATATTCTGAATTGATCTCCAACGAAAAGCCTGAGAGGGCAGACTCCTTTTGAAGCATGGTTTGGGAGGAAACCAGGGGTCAAACACCTGAGGACATTTGGGTGTGTTGTTTATGCTAAGCTGATGGGCCCCGGGGTAAGCAAGCTGACTGACAGAGCTGTTCCAGGAGTGTTTCTCGGGTATGAACCGGGGACAAAGGGTTATCGTATTTATGATCCGGTGAAAGACAAGCTTATGGTGACACGGGATGCCGTGTTTGATGAATCAAAGTCATGGAATTGGGAAGGGAATGACAGCAGGGCAAATGGAGGAACGACTGAAATGTCTGATATGTTTCAGGTTCATTGGGAGGATACTGTTCCTCATCCGACAACAGCCGCTGAAGCATCTGAAAATGTTGTACCTGACGCTGTTGAACTGGGGTCGCCTGCTGCGTCCATTCCATCGTCAGGGGGTGCATCCAACTCGCCTCCACACACTCCTAGTTCCATCTCTGGTGCACCGATGGTGCAATGGACGACTCCGCCCACCGGTCAGTCTGTTGACTCTGACGGCGCTCCACTGCGATATCGGACTATACCGAATTTGCTGGAAACTACAGAAGAGTTACAGGATTTTGAGTATAGTGGCATCTGTCTTGTTGCAGCTGAGGAACCGAGATCAGTTGAAGAGGCATTGGCCGAGCAGTGTTGGAGACAAGCCATGCAAGTAGAGATGCAGGCGATAGAAGCTAATCAGACCTGCGATGTCAGTGTGTTGCCACCCAAACACAAGGCAATTGGCCTTAAACGGGTTTTCAAGATCAAGAAAGACCCTGATGGGAACATAGTCAAATACAAAGCTCGTCTGGTTGCCAAAGGGTATGCTCAACGTTTTGGTGTTGATTTTGAGGAGGTATTCACTCCGGTTGCCAGAATTGAGACTTTACGAGTACTGTTGGCACTAGCAGCGCAAGGGGGTTGGGAAGTTCACCATATGGAAGTAAAATCTGCATTCTTGAATGGTGAACTGTCTGAAACCGTGTATGTGCAACAGCCTCCAGGTTTTGTAGTCAGCAATGGAGACAAGGTCCTCAAGTTAAGAAAAACACTTTATGGGTTGAAGCAGGCGCCGAGCGTGTGGAATGCAAAACTGGATAGAGAATTGTTGGCTCTGGGTTTTGTCAGAAGCAAGATGGATAATGCTGTCTATAGGAGGAAAAATAGGAACTCTTTCTTGCTTGTAGGAGTTTATGTCGATGATTTGATCATCTCTGGACCATATGTGAAGGACATCAAAGTTTTCAAGTCAGAGATGAAGAAAAAATTCAGCATGAGTGATCTAGGGCTTTTGAGCTATTATCTGGGAATTGAAGTGAAACAGGATGCAAATGGCATCACATTGTGTCAGAGTTCCTATGCTGCCAAGATTCTAGAATCTGCAGGGATGAGCAACTGCAACTCATGTGAGACTCCCATGGAGTGTCGACTGAAACTCAGAAAGCTTAAGGAAGGAGAACCTGTGAATCCTACAGAATACATGAGTATAATTGGGAGCCTGAGGTACATCATCAACACTAGGCCTGACCTAGCTTATGCCGTAGGTGTTGTGAGTAGATACATGGAGGCACCTGGAAAGGAACACTGGGCTGCTGTGAAACACATTTTGAGATACTTGAAGGGTACACTTGGATATGGCTGCAAGTATGATAAAGGTGCTGAACTGAAACCAATTCTAGTTGGATACAGTGATAGCGACTTCGCAGGAGATGTCGAAGACAGGAAGAGCACGACAGGGGTTGGCTATTTCCTTGGGAGTAGTCTTGTTACCTGGGCATCACAAAAGCAAAGGATTGTTGCCTTATCTTCATGTGAAGCCGAGTATGTGGCAGCAGCAGCAGCAGCGTGTCAAGGCATTTGGCTGAACCGACTGATTGCAGACATGTTGGGGACTAAGGAGATGACAGTGAAGCTACTCATGGATAATATGTCCGCAATAGCACTCAGCAAAAATCCCGTGCATCACGACCGCAGTAAACACATTGATACGAGGTATCATTTTCTGCGTGAATGCATAGAAGAAGGCAAGGTGGAAGTTGATCATGTAGGCACTGAAAAACAGCTCGCCGATCTCTTCACTAAAGCTTTGGGACGAGTCAAGTTCGTGGAGCAACGGAGTGCTCTAGGTGTCGTCGAGGTGCATCAAGTTTAGGGGGTGTTTTGTTAGATAAATTGATGCACATTATTCATGTAATCTTAGTCAATTAAGAGTCTGTAATAGTTAGGTAAGGGAGAGCATGATCGTAGGCGTGCGGGATCAGGACTCGCCCGGTTGTGTCCGGTAGACTCACGCCATGACGTTCAGAGCGCGCGTAGCGCACGCCGTGGTGAAACGGTGTTGCGATCTTTGTGCGATATGGCGTGGGGGGTTTGGAGTCTGTAAACCTCGAGCAAGTCTATAAATACAAGGAACACAAGGCCGAATAAGCGGCGGTTGGTTGCAGTGTCATAATCAAGCTCGATCTTGAGCTTTCCATCTCTGAGGGTTTATCTCGCGGCGATCACCATCGGGTTCGGCGACGCGAACGGCGTTCCGGAGCTTGTCTAGCTCCAACAGAAGGCCGGGACTCTCATGTCTGTCCCTTAGTGCACGAACTCGGCGCCCCTGCGGCGAGCCGCCGCACACCGCCGGAGGAGACGGCCAGACCTCCAACAGGATTATTATCGTTACGTGCGGAGGATGTGGAGGGTCGGGCCGCCATCAAGATTCCTGCACCGTGCCACAGGTGGTGGAGGGCCGGGCTGCCGCCGCTCGTCGGGGCTCAGTGCCGCTTCAATGGATGTGCGGAGCCGGTTGCAGAGTGCCGCCACAGTCTCCAGTGCCAGACCATACCACTGTTGAGCTGCTTTCGCCCGCCTGCACCTCGTGTGATCGTGTCCATCGTCCTGGACAGGGACATCAGTGAGGACGCCCCACCACCACCAACGCAGGTTGTCCAGGAACGCGAGCAAGCTGTAGCAACTTGCCACCCTGCAGTTCTCCTGCTCCTCGTTGGAGGGGCCGGAAGTCCCACGCTGAGGCAACGCTCCGCTCCGAAGGAGACCCATCGTCGCCGTGCCGACCTTCGCACCAGCCGCACTCTCGCCGCATCCCGTGCCCGCGACGGCCGCCCGCTCGCCGCGCCCTGTGCCCACGCCGCCCTCCGCGCTGGCCGCGAGCTCGCCATGCCGGCCGCGCACGTTCGCTGCGCCGCCCTCCGCGATGGCGGCGCGCGCTCGCCGCATCCCATGTCCGCGACGGTAGCCGCTCGCCGTGCAGCCCTCCGCGACGGCCGCCCGCTCGCGTGCGCTGTGCCCACGCCGGCCGGCCGCTCGCCACGCAGCCCCACGCGCTGGCCGTGCCATAACACAGCGTTGGGCCGCGAGGTGTGAGCTCGCCACTCCGCCCGCGCACTCTCGCAGCGCTGGCCGCAGATCTCTGGCTCCGCACGCCGCCAACGGAACACAGCTGGGAGGAGGCCCGGACGACCACGGAGGAGCTGGTTCGATACATTACGACGGTGAGCAGCAGGAAGAGCAGGAGGTCGGTCTCCAGGCTATCTTGAATAATGATCGGGGAACGGTCTGTAACGCATGGTAGCTCTTGTTGGCCAAGAAGGCAGGAGCCGGAGCATGTCATCATCATCGAACTCTCCTACAAACGGTCCAATCAAGCGCGCCGCTGCCGGCCTTGTGTGCCTTCATGTCGGCGCAAGCCATGGTCGGGAACCACTCCAGAACATCCCAGTCCAGCACGCACGGCGTGAGTGCAAGCCGCGAACACAGGCCGGTCTATCCGTAGCACGGCCAGGGGCCGCGGCCTTGGTGAGCGCGTAGGACAAGGATTCAACGGCGCTCTTCTACCGTATCCCAGCCCGGACGGCTCGTCGCCAGAGTCCGGGAGGACCTCCTCCATGGAGTGTCCTCGCAGTCCCAGAGCAGGAGGATGGCGCGGTGCTCCTCGCCAGATCCCACGGACCTCCCGCTCCTCTGACGCCCGGCAGCTCTCTCTTGCCTTCACCTTGTTAATTTGTTATCATGGGTGAAAAAGCTTGGTCCCGCACGGTGAAAATGTTTGTAGCCCTTCGATCTTCTTGCTACGGCAGATACAGAGGCGAAATTACCGAACGAAAGTCACCCAATCTCAGTCCACCTGTGCATTTAATTTGAGTGCCCTCTGCCCTCTGAAATAGATAGTGGGACAAAAAAAAAACAATATCCAATCGTTTGGCCCACCTGTACATCTCTATACCTTTTCTCTTACATTTTTCATTTTTTAGTACTAGCAAATATGCACGTGTGACATGTACGCGTTTCTAAAATTATTTCAAATACAATGGAAATATTAATTGAATTACTGATAAACAATAAAAGTAGGTGGCAAGTGCTTGATCGTTTTGACCGGGTCGTGTAAAACAAGGTTTAAATCATTTGTTCGTTAGGATGCCTCGGCTGCATGTATCGCTGCACTAACAGATATAAAATAATGTGATATAAATAAACAAGCATATGTAGATGCAAAATAATTATGACTTAAATAATGTAGCATTAATTTATTTAGCAGGTACATCTAAACATATTTTTTTCTTTTCTTGCCCCATAAACAAGGTAACTTTATGTTGTTTTCCTTTTTGGCCACACAAAGTAGAGGATAAGCACATGTACATGATTTTTTCCATTATTTCTTACAAACATGTTTATATTTTTGTTTTTCACCTTTTTTGTCATACATTATTCTGTCCCTCACGTGTGAATTGTGTTGTTGTGCGTGTCTTGGTTTTATTTCCACCTCCACGTTGCAGCTGTTGTTCATTCACAACGTGGTACGATAAGTCAAGGCGTAAAAGAACAAATGCTCTATTGGGTCCATGGCATTAATGATCTTCCACGCAAGCAAAAAATCTGATGTGGCATCCAAATAAATGAAGAAAGAGAGTAACTCGACGAGAAACTGTTTCTCCCCTGAGAAACGGCGTCGTCTCGTGAACGCGATCCAACGTTGAAGAAACCGACGGTTTCACGGATGGGGCGCCGAGTAGTTTCCTACTGTGTGGGTCCTGCCCTCGAGGTCATCGTGCGCCCATGGTCGTCGCCTGTTGCGTCCTCGCGGCGCGCCGCCCACGTCGCAGTGTCGTCCTTCCCTGCCCGTGAGCCACCAACGTCCCTAGCTGACGTGCGCGAGCCCCACGAGAGCGTTGCCTTGCCGTAGTCTCATGGAGGTTGCTGTTCGAAGCATACTACGTGGAGAGAAAAGGAATTTGTGTTAGCTTCTCTATCTAGGCCATGACGGATCGAGCTGTGACACTCTAAAATTTGTCTCTTTTTAAATAGAGCTAAAATAATTTATTTATGAATTTTTGTGCACATGAAATATAGAAAAATAAAAAATTTCATTAATTTAAAATTCATCGTAAGGTTTAGCAACAGATTATGCATACATGTTGGTGCATAAAGTTTATCGTGATGAGTGGTGTTGATCCAAAACTCCAAAGTAATTTGGAATGTTTTTGAAAAGGGTTTGAAAATGGCTTTGAAATAAAATAAAAGAAAGAAAAGAAAATTAAAAAATAAAAGTATGTTTAAAGTTATAAAGTTTATCTTGGAAAGCCAAACAAAACTGTCCATTTTTATTTGAATAGGGAAGTATATTTCAAACTATACTTGAATTTGATTTGAATTTGGCTTAGAATTGAAAACTAGAATTGAAAAAGAATTTGATTTGGAAAAACTCTCTTTCTTCCTTTTTCAGCACAGCCTCGGAACCGGCCCAGCCACGCCTCCCGTTCTTTCTCGTTTTCTCCCGCGCCTGGCCTACTCCGCACGGCCCGCTCGACGGCCCGCTCCGCGCTCCCCTTTCTCCTTCCCGATTTCTCCCGCGCGCGCACCGCACGCACCCGCGGCCCAGCTAGGCGGCCCGCTCTGCTCGGCCTGCCCCGCGCGCCTATGCCCGCACCCACACGCGCTCCCTTCCCCCTCTCACTGTGTTGCTGGCCCCGTCTATCAGCCGCCCGCCCGTTGTCTTCCTTCCTTTCTTTCCCCGCTCCTTTCCTTTCACACTACCGCGATGGCGTCGCCATGCACGGCAAGCCGCCGGTCCACCGCACCCGCATGGAAAGCGGCCAATTCCGCCCGCGCCCCAATTCCCTTCCATCTATGCAGCACCGTCCCTTCTATAAAACCTGAGCTCGACCCTCCCCTTCTTCCTTTTCCCGGCCACGCTCAAGCACTCGCCACTGCCGCCACAATTCGTCATACCCGTGACTCAATCACCGTCGCCGACGTGACCTGAGGCTCCGTCGTGTTCCCCCGTGCCCGTAGGTACCGCCATTTCTTGGTTTTGGTCATGGCTTGATCGGATTCGCCCTCACCGTGCCCATTCTTTTCTCTCTAGATCGTCGCCGTCGTCGACCCCACCTTTGGAGCCTTCTAGGATGCATACGTTGCCTTATTCGGACTCGCGGTGAGCTCCCGAACCTCCTTGTCCCCTTCTTGTCTCGGTTAGTGCCCTAGAACGCCGTAGCAGCGAGCACCCGATGTCGCAGGCCATGGCGCCGCCGCGGAACCGACGCTCCGGCGTGATCCCTGCCTCGGAATTGCATCCATCGTGTTCGTGAGGTTCTGTAGATCATGTAGATGCTTTTGGTTTGTCTCGAGGAGGTCCAGAACATCATCCCGACGTTCGCCGCCGTGTCTTGTAACACCTCGAGTGTTTTAAATACTAAAACCTGCCATGTCATCATATGCATTGCAAATCATTCATGTGATAGTGAAAATTTTGATATGCATACACTAAAACAAGTTTACCTTTATGTTATATGTGTTGACTTGTATGGCTTGAATTGAGTTAAAATTCTTTGTATTGAATTGAATTTCCGAAAACCCTGATTTTCAGTATTTAAATCCTACCCTAAAAACCTAATTCAAAATCT
This sequence comes from Miscanthus lutarioriparius, assembly GCA_904845875.1. Lineage (NCBI taxonomy): Eukaryota > Viridiplantae > Streptophyta > Magnoliopsida > Poales > Poaceae > Miscanthus > Miscanthus lutarioriparius. Next base: position 11,907,398 of record CAJGYO010000008.1, read on the forward strand.
AAGCATATTTTGGGGTTGAGCCTAAAAGCAAAAGTGTAGAGCTTGTCGAGTTGTACAAATTTGGTTTTGGAGTTTTCAAAGTTGTTTTATAAAATTTGAAATAATTTGAAAAGGCGTAATTCTTTAAATGTCCCCTTTTTGAATTCAAATTTGCATTTCAAAATGTAGACCGAATTAGGGGGTGGTTATAAAAGAAAAGTTGTAGAACTTTGAATTTTGAAAAACTTTATTTTTAGAGATTTTTGAGTTGTTACATAAATTTGGAAGTAATTTAGAATTCAAATCGAGTGGCAATTATGTAATTATCGCAAACAGTGCCATCGGGCAGCTGTCACCGCCGGCGGCCTTTCTTTGGCGTTCCAAGCGCGTTCGTGGCCGTCTTTGGCTCCACGCTGACATGGAGAAGGTCCATGCGTGGCTTCTCTTTGCTTCCTGGTCGCGTTTATAGCCCAGGCGTCTTCGCCATTCTTCTTTTCTCCTCCTCTATTTTCCAGTCACCGCCGCCGCTGCTCCGTTGAGCTTTGCCGTCACCATAGCGCCTTCTCATCCTCAGCAAAGCACCGTCTGAGCTCCCCTTGTTCCTTGCACGCCCAGCCAACCAACTATTGCAGCTTGATTTCGCCGAGATAACGCTGGTCGTGTCTTTCTTCCTCGCGGCCGGCAGAATCTCCGTCAAGTGCGTGTCACCATGGCCAGAGCTCTCCGGTGCGCCTTTGCTCTTGCTCAGCGTAGCTTCAGCTTCGCCTTGTGGCCGTGTAGCTTTGTGCTCTGTTGATTAATCATTTCTTCCACCGTAGTCGCCGGGACACCGCCATCGACGACCGTTGCTCTGTCGTGGCCGCTGTGACCGAGGACCGGCGTCTCGGTTGCTTCTCCGGTTCCGCTCTTTGCTCCATCGAGTTCGGGGTGAGCTGCTGAACCTTCCCATGCACTTTGTTTAACCACTACCGGCTTTGTTTTGCCGGCGTAGCGCAGCCGCGCCGTCGTGGCCACCATGGCCGGCGTCGAGCTCGGTTTGTGTTGTTATCGATGCAATCTGTGACACCAGTAGATGCGCCTTGTCGTGGTGATCATAGTGGTACCTTTGCCATCGCCGTTGATCTCACCGACGGTGAGAAATCGTCGGTCAGCGCCATCATCGCCGTGGTCAGCGCGGGAGGAAGGGGATGCCAGGTGGGGTCAAGGTGTCAGTGGCGGTTTGATTTGAAAATGGAATTTTTCTTTTTCAGAAATGAATAAATAGTGATAGTTTTTGTTATTTTTGTATAGAATTAATTAGAGCTCCAAAAATTATGAAAAAATTTGTGTGACCTCTCTGTGATATATATTATTTAGGAAAAATATGAAATGTTGTTTTTCAGTACTTTTTGAATATGATAAAAATTGCTCAATTAATTAATAAATGGGTTTTCATGATTTTTCTTGGGTTAATTAATTATCCAAAAATTATGAAAATTGTTTTGCCACTTAGTTATTATGTGATGAACCTTTACAAAAATTTTGAGCTCAATTGGAACAAGTTGATTTATTTCATAATTTTTAATTAAATAATTAATTCATAAAAGCATATAGTAACCTTTAATGAATTAGGTTTTTGTTTGAATTTTGGATTGAGTGATGACCTTGGGTCATTAGTTGATAATGATCTTTGGCAATTGAGATAAGTGTTACGAAAAAGGTTTAGTTAGTCTTGACTTGTAACTGTACCGTGAAGGAAAGTTGTATTCAAGTTTTTAACTTTCGCATCCATCATCAAGCATCATGTTTTGTATCCCGCATCATGTTAAACATGGCATTGTTACTATATGTAGTGAACGAAGGTGAGCACGTGGTAGTTAATCCAGTTACAGAGGAAGTTAATCCGTCTGTTGAGGTCGGATTTGATAATTGTGGAACGTCTCCGGAACCTGACTTTTCCGTGAATCAAGGCAAGCCCCGGATGCATTTAAACCTACCTTGTGTTTTACAAATTTTTATCGCTTTTGCTTATATATACTGCATTAAGTGATTAGGAGTCAAGTGGAAACCTAATTGGTGCATTACCAACCTTGTTTTTTCCATATCTACCTTGTTACCAGTTTTAATTCGTAAGGCCTAGTTATGCTTAGCCATGCATAGACAGATAAAGGTCAAGTGATTACCTGTCACCTGTGTGATATAAAGAGGTTTTTGGTTACGGTCGGTTATTCATGTTGTCATGAGATATGAGCATGTGGAGTAATAAAACTAGACCGGGCGGACTCGGTGTGTGAGAGCCACAAGACGTGGATGTCTTGTGAGCGGGTTCGTTCCGCTTGTGTCGATTAAGAACCGTCCATTGTTGAACTGTGTGAGATGAGACTTTGTAGTACTAACCACATACTCCGATAAGCCTTAACTTAGCTATTCTATTACAAGAATGGCTACTCACGCACTGGAAGTGGAGAGATGGCGAGAATAGCGTGTACCCACGTGGCAATGGGCTGGATTGGTGGAGTACTGTATTCTTGGGTGGCGTGGACCCGTTCTTGTTTTAGGGGACCTGAGGGTAGGTTGGTATATGTAGGTCAGGGACCTGCATATGTCGTGTGGTCTGAAATTCCTAGCTAGGTTTAATCGGTTCGAATCGTCGTTGCTCCTCGGTTATGGAGACTCAACTCTCTGTTCATCATCGTAGTTTAATAACTGGAACTTGAGTAAGGTTTGAGAAAGTGTGGGATATGAAGTTTCATGATCTCATTATGGATCGTGTCAGCTTTGTATGTGATCTTTTTGAAGATAAAAATGTTGATATAAAGAATTTTGTTAAAGAGCTTTTACGCAAAAGAACTTTGATTATTGCTAAAGCCCTACCTTGAATCCCTGAGCCTACATTCCTAAGTCTTATCAGTTTTTATTCTGGTTAAGTCTTGTTGAGTACTTTTGTACTCAGGGTTCGTTGACCCTTGTTGTAGGCGAGCCTCATGGGCAGGTCTGTCTTGGACCATGCTGCATGACTGTTGTTCAGATCGATGATGCTGAGTAAATGTGTGGCCCTTGGGCAGGGCAATTTAATTGTATGTTTTGTATTATGTTAATTATGCCACTCCACTACTACTATGGTTTGTAATAATTATCGAACTTAGTTTGTAAGATTTAAAACTACTATTTTGTAAACTAAGTTATTTTAAGACTTTCGCTATTTTACTCTGATGTAGATATTTGAATAAATGTTGTAATACTGCAATGACTCTGTAATGGGTTCCTGCTCGGAAATCGTGGATGATTCGGGGTTCCTCGAGGACACCCGACAGACTTCTTAAGTTACCGGGAACATATGCATAGTCGTCAAAGGTCATTGGACAGTGACCGATGCATGTGGGCCCTATAATTTAGGAGGTTCTACCACAGAATGGTATCAGAGCCATCGTTACAAAGTCTTTGTTGTATTGTTTTACAAAAAAACTAAAAAATGATTTGGGACAAATATATATAACTTGTTAATTTGATCCAAATTGCTTCTGACTTATCTTATTTCATTCTCACCATTCCTTATTTGATTAAAAAGGCTTTGTGTGGTGGAGTAGTAATCTTATTATGCCCTATATAAAAACGACTGTTGTTTATGTGCCTTATAAGCTTTGATGTTTTTGTTCGTAAGAACGATTCATGCATCATGATTAATTCACTTGTTACTTCCTTCACCTCTGAGTCTGGGTTGGATAGTGAGTCTAGGTTGAGTTATGTAATCCATCCTGGCTGCTCTTTAGACTTTGATCGGATTATCTTATTTGGATTAATCTTGCTTGCTACAGTATGGCTCGTACCAAGATAACGCCCCGTAAGTCTGTTGGACCCAAAGGAGTTCCTCGTCACCAGCTTGCCCCTAGGAATGACGGTGCTAGTAGTAGCAGCTCTAGGTCTGATCCCCAGGTAGAGATACAGAGGCTTACAGCAAAGTTAGCTCAGGCTACTAGAAATAGGGATGTGGATGCCATCCATGTGGGAGAGTTACGGGATAGATGGAGGTGTCTCACCACCGCGCACAAGAACTACAAACATATGTTAGTTCGTATGGTGGAAGGAAGGAATGAGGCTTGGCATAGGGAAGATGTAGCTAGAGCTAGAGCGCATGAGCTAGAATTTTATGTAGAAGATTTAGAAAAATATTCTACCAATCTGCATGAAGAAGTCCATAGGCTGAGCAATCTCCTGGATCTAAATCATGAACCTCAAGCAGATGGAATGGACCCTAGTGTCATCATTGCTGATAATGATGAACTTGAAGAGGAAGAAGAAGAAGATCCAAAAGGATTAGTGATGGTCGATGAAAGTGATAATGAGGACGGAAATGTTTCCGGAATGGATACCGATCTCGAAGTTTGAGGTGATCAAAGAGAAGAGTAGAGTTGTAAAATAGTGAGATCTAGTTAAGTTAAGTAGTCTTGTGTAGGTGTGGGCTTGTGTTTAAATAAGTGAAACCAATGTAATACGTTGTAGTAAGCTCTTTTATCGTTTAAATAAAGGCTTGTGAGTTAAGTTTGGTTTGTTATGAACAGATGCGTCGTACGCATGGTTCGTATATTCTGGTACTTCTCAAGATGAAGATGGTATTCCTGATCCACCACTAGTTTCTCCGAATCTGGCTGATGCTATCGCCGCCCTTGTTAATGTGACTGTTGAAAATGCTCGATTGCTTCGAGAGATAGCTCAGAGTAATCAGAATATGGTGCAAGGAAACCGTGGTCACAATCATAACAGGCAGGAGGCTACGTATGTTGATTTTATAGATACAAGACCACCAGTGTTCACCAAGGCCGATGAACCACTGGAGGCTGATGATTGGCTTCGGATTATGGAGCAGAAATTTGATCTTATTCCATGCACGGAGATGCAGAAACCTATGTTTGCCGCCCAGCAACTTAGAGGTGCAGCAGGTGCTTTGTGGGCAAATCTAGTGGCTATGCAACCAGCTGGCATTCCAATAACTTGGGCTGAGTTCCGTACTGCCTTCCGAGCCCAATATATTCTAGAAGGAGTGATGGCCATGAAGCTGGATGAGTTCCTTGCTTTGAAGCAAGGGGATCAAACGGTTTTGTAGTATGTGGGAAAGTTTAATCATCTTTCACAGTATGCATCTGAACATGTCAACACAGATGCCAAGAAAAAGAAATGGTTCATGCGAGGTTTGAATACCAAACTGTAGACAATAATGACTACCTATACCAATGTCACTTATCATGAGGCAGTGAATATTGCAATTGCTTCCGAGGAAAAGTATCGGCAGCATAAGGAGATCAAGAAGAAAAAAGAGTGTCATCTGGATCCTTTGGTGGAAATCAAAAGAGGCAAAAGATAATCTATCACCCAGTCAATCATTATCGTCCTCCTTATCATCCACCACAGTTCCAAGCCGAGCAACAATCAAATATCCGTCTTGCTACAACTTATCAGAATCCACAACAGACAAATGCTTCTAGCGTCCCTACTCCAACGTCCTAGGGTCACAGTTATCCATGTTACAATTATGGAAGGTCCGGTCATTTCTCGAGGGAATGCCCGTATCCAAAGTAGTTTAATCCAAATTATCAGAAGGCCCCTGCCAATCAACAACAGGGTCAAGCACAGAACAAGAACAACAATCAGAATGCTCAGAAGGGCAAAGATGAAAGGAAGACAGGATGGGTTTTCTATATTCAAGCTGGGGAAATTCTGGAAGGAGAGCCAGTGATGATGGGTATGTTTCCTGTCGCCGATCATCCTGTTGTTATGCTTTTTGATTCTGGTGCATCTTATTTATTCATCAATAGAACCTTTGTCGTAAAGCATGAAATTCCAATTGGGGAAACAAAGGAAAATTTCTTTATACAGTCGTCCGGGGGACGTCTGTGTACTAAGAAAATGGTATACCAATTACCCATAAATCTGGGTAGGCATATTTTTCCCACTACCATAATTATTCTCAAGGATCAGGATATAGATGTGATCTTGGGAATGAATTGGATGTATCAGCATAAGGCTGTTATAGATGCTTTAAATAGAACAATAAGGGTGAGTTTGCCAGATAGTAATTCTCAACTTCTTATCCAACTTCCAACCTTAAGAAGACCAGTGGGCAAAATTTGTGCAACTGCCGTCAAAGAGGTTAGAGATATCCTGGTAGTGTGTGAATTTCCTGATGTTTTTCCTGAAGATTTGAAACTACTGTTTTGTAAACTATGTTATTGTAAGACTTCTGTTATTTTACTCTGATATAGATATTTGAATAAATGTTGTAATACTACAATGACTCTGTAATGGGATCCTGCTTGAAAATCGTGGATGATTCGGGGTTCCTCGAGGACACCCGACAGACTTCTTAAATTACCAAGAACATATGTATAGTCGTCAGAGATTATTGGACAGTGACCGATGCATGTGGACTCTATAATTTAGGAGGTTCTGCCATATGTCTGCCTCGCCGGCGGCCATGGCGGGCTCACGCGACGGTGCTGTGCGGCCAGTGGGAATCCTCTAGTGCAACCGGTGCCGTCGGATGTTGTCTGGACGACCGAGATTCAACCGTACCATAATCGGTCCATCGTGGACCCATAGAACTGGCCCACGGTGCCGCATCAGCGTGTCCACCACGCCACGTGGTGCACCGCACCAATCAGCACATGCCACGTGTCGCCCAGTCAGCCGACGTGGTCAACATCCGGTCAAGCCATGCCATTTTTTGTAGAAACCCCCCTCTCTTTTTTGGTGAATTAACCCACAGTCCAACCGAAGTTCAAAATAATTTCTTTTAGGTCCTATTTTCTTCTGTTTTAGCCCCTTTAGTTTTGAGTATTAGTGCCGCAGTCCTGTTAGCTTTTAAAATTCAAATTTAATTAGTTTAAATTCAAATTTGAGTTCAATTAATTATAGAAATGCCATTGCATCTTATTTCATACGTAACTTTTGTGTTTTAAGTCTGATTTGACCCGTTCGAATTGCGTTAGGACCATATTTATATTTTCTGACCATATTTATATTTTCTATGTGTTTCTACTACTGTTAGGCATGTTTCCAATATTTAAATTTCATGGATAGATTTAATCTATTATTTAACTAAAGAAAAACTTGTTTAAATCATAACTTATTCATTTTAACTCCGAAATAGTCCGTTCAAGTTGCGTTAGATTCGTAGCGACAAGATCTACGCATTAGTAATAGTGTTTACTATATTATTATTTCTAAAATAACATGGTTTAAATCATATCTTGATTAATGATTATGCAACTGGATTTTATAATATAAAATATGATTTGTTTTACTTTAGTTTTATAATTCAAATCTAAAATTGACTTAATTTAATCTATATTATTTATAAAATATCTTATATATATATGAATTTATATAGTTAAAATAAATAAAGCCTATAGTTTTTCTTTTCCACGTATAAAGCAAATCTCTCGGTAGTGGTATCTTTTCAACCGTAGTTCCGATTAGAGTGCTTCTCGCGACCGTGTGTTCGTAGAGATGCGTAGAATTGTGTTTCAAACTCTTTTACTTATTTTTCTATGATTGGTGTATTGTTCTAATAGGACTATGTATGTTATGCATGTCTGTTTGAATGCTTGTGTGGTGCTTTATGATTACGTCCAGTCAGTGAGATATACGTGGTGATCAAGAAGAAGAAGAAGAACGTTGAAGATTAAAGCTTATCGAAGGATCAGTGTTTTAAGGAAAGTATAGCATGGGACCATCCTTGATACCTATTCACCATTAATCATTTTATTCATGATGCATGTGTCTACCTTGGCAACTATAGTAAATTCCCAAGCTAATCGATATCCTAGATTCCTTGATATCTTTGGGTTATTGCATGGGGTAGCTTTTGCTAGTGCTTAACTAAAACCATGATCTTGTAACTATACTAATGGTATATGCTATAAACATTAAAACATGACTTTTTAGTAACATGGAAACATGGGGTTAGAGTGTTTAGCTACTTTTTAAATGCTCTAGATTACTCTCCCTAAGGACTTATCTATAAGTGATCATCCGGACTTACAGTACAACTGTGAGGACTATATGGCTCTGGCTTTAGTTTAGTATGATGACCTTTTCTAGCTTGTTAGTGGTTACCTTTATGGCGCAAGAGGGGCTTCGACGGGTGTGATCTCGGCCTGCCAAGATGGTGCACTTTGTTAGTCACTCCTTGGAGAGGGGTTAATGCTTATTGATGGGAAAACCTTAGTGGCCCTAACTTGTTAGACAAACCTTTGAAAGGCTTCATAGTGAACCCTATTGACCTTCCTTAGAAGTGGGTCGAGAGATTAGCTATCTCGGGCGAAAGGGTAAATCACGACTCACAGTGAAAGTATACAACCTCTGCAGAGTGTAAAACTGTTATAACAGCCGTGCTCATGGACACGAGCGACCTTGGAACCCTTACGGAATAGATGATCATTAATGGTTAATGATGATACTAATAATTAATTGTTTATGCTATTCATTATTCATGTTTACCTGATCATGTGTTTATGGGAATGATAAATTCTTTGCTACTCAATTGCTTCAAAAGATGACCTATTAAAGCTAATCACAGTAAACCAATATCAGCCTTTGAGCCTCATGAACCCCATAATATATTTGTTAAGCACGATATGTACTTACGCTTGCTTTACTTTTCTATACTTTGGATAAAAATCCTGGATGGGTACCAGATTGCTAGTCTGGAGAAGTTAGGCTTGTGGTCAACCAGTCAGTCGTCCCTGCGGATTTGGAGTCTTCGCCTGAAGATCGGAGTTATCTTTCTGCTGCCTATACTCTAAGGTTATATCATTTATACTAATATATGATGTATGTAAGCATTGTCTATTGATATTACCCTTATTTATGGCTATATGTGAGATTTGACTTTTTCGGGCTCACATATAGTGTGTATCTGGTTTTGTCTTTAAAACCGGATGCTACAAAGTGGTATCGGAGCAATACTGACTGTAGGATGTAGGCCTTGTTAGAACTAGATGTCTTAGCATGCTTTCATCTTTGCTTAGTTCTTGATTTCTCTCTAACCTTGTTATTTGTGAAAAGTTATGCTCACTTCAGCCTCTATTCTGTTATGAAAACCTTGTCTCTATTCTAAATCTTATCTCTTGGCCTATTAAATGGAACATAACAAGATAACTGCCAACATCAGAGAAACAGGAAGACCAAGCTATGCCACCCTTGATTGCATTTGATAAGGAAAAGCTAATAGCTATGCAAATGCAAGTACTTGAAGGAATGATATCAATATGGGAGTTCTCCACAATGCTCGCCACAAGGTCAAACCAACATACCAAAGGGACCCATGAAGAGACAAGTGGCAGAAGCTTGGAAGAAAATGAAGTCTAATGAAGGTGTTGGTAGCAAGACTCTTGAAAGACAGTATCAATGTCAATGTTGCATGCACTATGGTTTTCCCTGTCTTCGAAACAAGCCAAATCAAGGAAAGGTCGAGGTGAACTCGAATTGTGAAACTAATATGGATAAGAAGAGAAGGAGGTCTCAACAAAGCAAGTATTGGGAAGCAATCACCATTTAGATTTGTCACATCTAGCTCTGATCCCTAGTCAGATGAATCTAAATTATAAAGAGTTAGAAGTTTCTCAAGCTAAAACTACTTCACATGAGGTATGTATAGATGGGTGGACTATCACCTATAAGGAGTTTCAACCTTGAAAGACCAAGCAAGCTAGAAAACAGATCAGTCAAACCAAGATGAATCTTCAGAGTCAGAAAGCTAACAAAACACCAAGCAACAATTCTGTCAAGTATGACATCACAAAAGATCCAGCTAAGAGAAGGTGTCATCATTGCCAATAGGAAGGACATTATGTTAAATCTTGTCCATGGAAGAATTAACAATTACACCATGGAAGTAGCCAAAGTCAGATCACTACCGGACTGCCACCAAAAAGTGTCAGTGATACCAAACCTAAAAGAAGCATTCAGTGAGAGTAACGAATGAAGAAGTGATGTTAGACTACCCAAGATCCTTAGATAAGGAATAGGAGTTTGTGCCCTTTATGTAATAAAAACGATAGTATCGCAAGTTGAGTCAATGATTGAACTATGCATCTTTATTGCTTGTTGATTTATCATTATGCTTATGATTATTTTGTATCTTTATAATGAGTGCAATGATCTTGTGAATTTTTGTCCATGGTTTCATTTAGTTTATAGGTATAAGGATTAATGAAATAAATAGATGGGTTATGGTTTTTTTTGTTTTCCCTATCCTATCTTTAGAACAGCCTGTCTTTAACGGTTCATATCTCTGATTTTGGACGATCATAAATCATAAGAAAATCCTAGACAACAGTAGACTTCAATACCCTTCTGTGACCGCAAGAATGTTTCTCATATCTGTTTTGGTTATAAAATTAAAAAAAATCACAAGACGATGCAAGCTATACTTTGGTGCCCCCTACTTTACCTTATCTTAGGGGGGTAGCCAAGTTGAAGGGTTTGCAAGATGAAGTTTTCTTGCATTCTAGTGTTTCATGTGGAAGGATTTGGATATCTAGTCTTTCATACTATCAATCCTATCTTGTCATCTCTTGAAACTACAGTAAAGAATGCTATGAGTGACTGAATCCTAATGCATATATGTTGGAAACAGATGGCCTCTACTAGGAGAAGTGCTTCACAAGATGTTGGAAGAAATGTTCCCACTTCTAATCTATCGCCGTCAAGTTCCCCAACTATAGAGCAAGCTTTGATGACGTAGACCCAGCTATTATAGACCACTGCTCAGAGTGTGTTGAATAATCCACAAGAAGCACCACCTATTAACAAGCATGGTACATTCTCTCATGTTAGCGACCCACTAGAGATGTGGATGATGCTAAGAAATATAAATGCTCTTTGAAAGGACTGAATGATGATTTGCAACTACGTCGAGAGATGGAAGAGAAGAAGAGAAAACATGATCTTCAATGCCAGTTAAGAAACACTCATCCTTGGTTCGCTATGCAACTAGAATATCAGTCACCTCTTATGAATCTACTTGTGAGTACAGATCAGTATCAGCAACCCGATGACAAAGTGCAACAGGTTAGCTCTCAAGAGCCATGTTTGTCATCTCCTACTTCCCCTTCATGAAGACAAATACATCTACCAGTGAGAAGGTTATGATTGTGGTAAGATTAAACATTATGAGAACAATTATCTTGAGAAGTTTGTCGAAAACAATCAAGGCCAGAATCAACTGCAACAAGAGCCTGAACAGAATGTCCATAGGAAATAGGTGCATGAAAATAAGTTAAAGCGAAATTACATCCTTGGAAGTTTGAACAGTGTGGATATGATTACCACTCATGGAGCTAAGGAGGTCATTTATGGATTGATTGCAGTAGGCCCAGCCACTACTATGGTGATGTTTGACTCCCAGTGCATCACATTCATTTATCTCTAGTGCATACATAAAAGATCATAAGATAACTATGCTTCCAATGAGGAAATCAATGATAGTTAAGTCCCCAAGAGGAGAAATGAAGGCAAACCGCATATGTCCAAGAGTTAGTCTTGACATAAAGGGGGTAAAATTTGAAGCAAACCTTATTGTATTAGAGTTAGTGGACATTGATGTTATTCTTGGAATGGGATGGATGTCTGCATGTAAAGGAGTGATCAAGTATGCCCAGCGTTCGATGCTTCTAACTACACCGTCAGGAGAAAGAATTGAGTATGTGGGTATTCAACCGTCACCTGAGGAATATGACAATGGGAATGATCTATTAGAAGGTGTGAACACTAAGGATAGCAAAGTGGAATGTGAGTTTCTAGATGAGGGTGTAGAGGAACAAACACCCTTGGAGGAGCTCCATCCGATAGATGGTGATTATCCAGTTAGGATCTTAGAAAGAGCCCAGAGAACTCTTATGGAAAGAGTGTTTAGAGTGTGTAAAGTTCAATGGAGAAACCAATCAGAGGAAGATACAACTTGGGAAAATGAGAATCAAATGAAGATGAATTTTCCTCATCTCTTTGAGGTGTAACATAATCACGTTAGAGTCACCCAGAGTGTCATATGAAGTTTGGTTATGCCCTTGAATTTAAAATTTCTGTATTCAAGACAGTTGTATCTCTTGACTTCAAGTGGTAGTTCATGTATCCAAATCTTTTTATTCTTGAGCTTTGGAGATGAGACATGTGTAGCTTGTTAAGCTAGTTTACAATGCAAATTGAGATGTTGGAATGTTTATCGGAGTTCTATTCCTAGTTCTGTCTTCCTTCCTTGTCCCTAGTTTTTCTCGAATCTCAGGACGAGATTCATCTTAAGGGAGTAGAATTATAACACCCTAAAATTTGCCTCCTTTAAAATAGAACTAAAATGATTTATTTATGAATTTTTGTGCACATGAAATATCAGAAAATATTTTTTTTATTAATTTAAAATACATCATAAGGTTTAGCAACTGATTGTGCATATATGTTGGTGCATAAAGTTTATCGTGATGAGTGGTGTTGATCCAAAACTCTAAAGTAATTTGAAATGTTTTTTAAAAGAGTTTGAAAATGGCTTTGAAATAAAAGAAAAGAAAGAAAAGAAAATTAGAAAATAAAAGTATTTTTAAAGTTGTAAAGTTTATCTTGAAAACCTAACAAAATTGTCCATTTTTATTTGAATAGGAAAATATATTTGAAACTATACTTAAATTTGATTTGAATTTAACTTAGAATTAAAAACTAGAATTGAAAAAGAATTTGATTTGAAAAAACTCTATTTCTTCTTTTTCAGCCCAGCCCCAGAACCGGACCAGCCGCGCCTCCCCTTCTTTCTCGTTTTCTCCCGCTCCTGGCCTGGTGGATTTAAGTAGGCAGAGGATTTAAAAGGAGCTCAAATGACTAGTTTTCATACGACAAGTACGTGCGTCGATGCCCATCCAAATACTCGGATCCGTAGAATATTATTCGTGAGTCAGATGGCCGTTGGCCAAATCTTCCAGCAACGGCCAAGTACGTCTACACCGCCAACCGTTGCATCAAAAATCTATTATAAATACACACATTGCCAACTATATACACCAACTAGTACCTACTACAAGCAAAGTAGACCAACCATTGGTATGGAGTAATATGGATGACTCATTTTTTTTAGTAATTTCCGCAAACCCGCTCAACTCCTTAAATGTAAGTTCACATCCACAAGATACAACCACACATCATTCAATACAAAAAATTTCATCCACACCGTCGTCCCATCAACTATACAGCCTGTTCGTTCGGCTGTGTCCTGTCGTAAACGATCGTAAATTTTCAGCCGGAACAGTATTTTTTTCTCACATAAACCAGCCAGCAGTATTTCTTCACGAACCAGCAACGATATGAACCAGCCAACCAAACAAGCTGATAAGCAGTGTGTTATCTAAATTATACTCGTAAAAATAACACAAATCTATCTAAGTCAACTTTTGTTCTATACTCTCTCCGTCCCTTTTAATTGTCATTCTCATTTTCGAGAAGTTAAATGTACTCAATTTTTATAAAATATATAAAAATATTAATATATATAGTACATAATTAATATCATGTCTGTGTGTTGCAATTTATCTAGAGAGATAAATGTTGCTAATATTTTCTATAAACCTAATTAAACTTAAAAAAGTTTGATCGGCACGAATCATAACTATGCTAAAAAAGGACAGAGGAAATACAAGCTATCATAGAGGCCTTTACGGACAATTGAAGGCCCTGATTGGATCCGTTACACAGCGGTTTGCTAGCTAATAGGATGTAGCTAAAATTCGCTGGTTAATAATTGACTAGGTACCTATTAGTTGAGAGGATGTTTGATACACAGCTAATTGATTAGATAGTTGTTATTTCTTCACTTATTAGTTGTTACTATCCAATTTGATCCAACTAGTGAGATAGTTGTTATTTCTCCACTTATTAGCTATTATTTCCAATTTAGTTCAGCTAGTGAGATAGTTGTTATCTGGAGGTCTAGCTAATAATTGGCTACACTATTATCTATATGGATCCAGAAGAGATAATTATGATAACTACCTATAGTTATTCAAACAGGGCCAAGTAGAGTACTAGACACATGGAATGCTAGGAGGTTTCAGAGCCGACCATCCAGCATCTCTAGTTGGATCGATGGCCTTGTTGGAGGTTGTAGAGACTGCGTTTTGTGAGGCGATGAGAACAGTATAGTTCTCCAACTTCAGAGCATCCAGTTCCAATCGCTCAACAGCTGCCCCAGTCGTCATCATCAGTGCGCTGGTCGGCTGGTGAACTGGGCCATCTCGTGACGATCGGTCCCGGGCCGTAAGCCCACCGGCTCGGAGTACTCGACCATTCGGTCACGTGGCGCTCGTCAGCAGCATGTGTCTGCGTGCGGCCGCTGCAGTCCGCAGTCCGCATAGTTTCTCGCCGGATTCCCCTCTCCGCCTCCACCCATCGAGCATCGAGCACCGAGCACCGAGCGGCGGCGGCGGCATGGAGGCTGGCGGCGAGGAGTTCGCGATCGGCGTGGTGATCTCCGCGAAGACCACCCTGGGGGAGGAGTTCGAGGGCCAGATCGTCGCCTTCGATCGCCCCTCCAACCTCCTCGTTATCCATATCCTTCCCAAATCGCTCATGCTCCTCAACCGCATCTCGATGTCCTTTACCTATCGGTCTCGCTGTTCGTTTGCCCGTGTTGTTTTTTTGTTTCCTTGACGGTGAAGATCACAGGAGGGCGTGGGGAGGGCCGAGAGGGGGGAGCGGCGGAACGTGAGGGTGCTCAAGGCGAACTACATCCGGGAGTTCTCTGTGGTCAGCAAGGGTGACGACCCTCTCGATCCTTCCAGCTGCATGCTGGACCTCAACGCCATTTATGCCCGGGAGGATGCTGCACTCAGGTGCGTTAATCACTGTGATTTAGACGTAATATATGCCGATTTGGGCTGCTCCTGTGTAGGGTGCTGTAATGAGTGGATCACACATCTTGGGGAAACAAGTACTAATTGAGATTTATTTTGTTTCGATACTAGCTTGCTAGTGTAAATGTGAACTCATGCCTGAGCAAAAGGAAAAGGATTCAATCTAGAATCACCTTTCCATCTGTGGCCTAAATTGAGAATCACCTTTCCATCTGTAGACCTAAATTGATTATTGCTGTAAATCGATATTATTTCCATGTCGACTCAAGTTAGAGTGTTAATGCCCTAGCAAGGGAAGGGGGAGCCAATGTGTGCCTGGAGATAAGAGAGCTAGAAGGAGGTCTATAAGCTATAGTGATATAGTTCAGATTGTTTGTGTGGGCCTGCAGTGCAGACCCTGGCCTTTTAACATTAGATCAAATGGCATCACCAAAGATATGCCAACATATTGGAAATAAGGAAACATCCTCTTAATTGGGATAGATATATAGTAGTAAAGGTTTGACCAAGAAAAAGAGTATATCTTGTGAAAGATTTATACTTGTGGGCTTTGGAGCTCTCCTATCATGATTTGGTCAGAGTTTTTTGGTCCATGGAAAAGAATTTGGAAGTCTTGTGCTCCACATAAATGTTGTTTCTTCATGTGGTTGGTTGCACCTGCACACAATATGTGCTGGATCGCCAATAGGCTTGCACGGCGAGGTCTTCCACACCCAGAACATTGCCCGCTCTGTGACCAACATGAGGAAACTTTAAACCAGTTGCTCACCTCTTCCCTTTTCACAAGAACTTTCTGGTTCAACCTGCTGCAAATTGTTGGCCTACAAGCTCCGCCCCTGCAACCAGACGAGTGTTTTTTCGAAGATTGGTGGGCATAGGCTGAAACAAAGGGTGGATATTCAAAAAAGAAAGGGCTAAACTCTGTCGTCATACTTGGAGCATGGTCGGTTTGGAAACATCTTAATAGTTTTAAGTTTGATGCCTCATCACCTGACCTGGCTAGAGCACTGTTGATCGCTAGGGAGAAGTTGCATGACTGGGGTCTGCCAGGGCTAAAGGCATCTCTTGCCTCCTCGCCCTGCTGCCGGACATTGTTTAGTGGTGGTGTGCTGTTTCTCAGGTCGGGTCGTATTTTTATGTCTGTCAAGGCAATTCCTGTATTTAAGACTCTAGTGTGCGTGGGTCTGGGTTTGTAAGGGCTCTTGCCCCTTCTCTTTTTCTTCTTAATATAAATGATACAGCTGTTTCGAGAAAAAAAAATGATCAGAGTTGTGTTGCCTTTGGTGGCATTTAAAGTTCGCGGAGATAAAAAAAAACCTGGCCAACTGAAGGCTATGTTGCAGAGTTTCATCCACAAGAAGTGCCAAGGTCTAAAGACCGGGCAATGGTCATTCCAGATTTGTGTAAAGAACCAGAGGACATGAATGATGCCTATTTCTAGATAATAGCCATGCTGTGTAAGGTCTAGTATGTGTGACTGATGTTGCTCTTTCGATTGGAAGCTGGGATTCTCAATAGTCTTGGTTTTTGATAGTTTCTCTGGAAGTCTTTTGGGGATGGTAATAGCTAAAGCAGCCCTCTTACTGTCGTAGTGGTAGTTCTAGCTTTTATGCTACTAGTTTTGTATATCATGGATATTTGGATTCACTCGTAACTTTGTAATTTTATTACCTTGAGCGATACAAAAAAAGGGGGCAGACCCAGTGCCGGAGGCTCCCACATGAGTGGGGTCTAGGGAAGGAAAAACCGAGGCAAGCCTTCCCCCCGCAAAATCTGCGGAGAGGCTGCTTCGAACCCACGATTGGTGACTCAGTGAGACAGCTCTCACCACTACACCAGGCCTGCCCTTCTACCTTGAGCGATACACCGTTATGGAAAAAACCCTGGTCAAGTGTGTCACTAGCATAACATGTTGCATAGAAAATTTTGGAATTTAGTAGAGCATTGAAGATGGCTTTTCTTGTTTTTTTCATGTTTGTATCAATTGAGTCTGCATAATTTGTTGCCTTGTTCTAATTATTGGTTGTGTCTTGAAAGTATGGAATGGAACATGTAACCAGTGGCGGACCCAGGATTTGAACCTAGGTATATGGCCTAAGGCTGGGTCCGCTCATTCATGTAACTAGCGTGTGTAAAAGATACTAAGCTAGCATTTTTTTCGAGGAATTGAGGTCTCTTTTGCCATGCGGTATCAGTGGTGTTCACCTTGAGGTTTATAGTTCTTATGTGTTGTCCTAGTTTTACTGTCATGCATATGCCCATACCAGTGGCAGTGAACTATAATGCTTTAAACATTAGCATGCTCTTAAAGTACAATTGAGATGAGGTAAGTTATGAAGTTAGGCAAAAAGTACTTTAGTGAAGTGATTTTTAGTTTTGAGTTTCTTCTGTCACTTTTTTCTTTGGCTATCATCATGATGGATGATCTTTGTCTTGCCTCTTGAACCCAAAATGAGGCTAGTAGCTTTTGAAGTCTTTTGTGATCCAACTGAAGCTACCAATTATAGGGGTACTGTAATTTGTCTGGTCATTGCTTTTAGTTGTAGTAGAACTGTAGAAGTTTCTTAGAGTTAATGTTTTTGACTATTCATTAGTGTGAACAGTGGATCTTGGTCAAAACATCCCCATACTTCTTCTGGGCTTCAAATGTCCATCCTACTTATTAGTCATTACAGTCTTTTGTCCCCCTTATGCTCTGTTACTATGTAGATGTGCTGTATTAGCTTATTACCATTCTATCAACATGAGAATGATCTTTCATGCCATTGTTGTCTACTCTGTCAATTCACTTGTCACACCACATCTAATGATATGTAGGCAAGCAGAGATTGAGGCTGAGAGAATTGGTGTTGGTGTCACCCCAGAAGCTCAAAGTATATTCGATGCGCTGTCCAAGACGTAAGTTAACTTCACTTGTGTGCTTTTGATAACGTTCTACACATAATTTCAGGTCAGACATTACAGTTTGTCACTGCAACTATGTTTTTGGTTTCTCTGCATGCACAATTTGATGTTTTCCCAAGTTTACATTGGACCACATACTCCCCAAGTGCAATATAAAAGTTACTCTGTTCACTGGAAACTTTACAAACGTGAAAATATCTCAGAATGAGTTTTGTGCTATGATAACTGGATCAGCAACAAGTTATACCCTCGATAAATATTCGATTATGGCAAGGGATGCTCCTTATGTAAGACCAATGGAAATTGGGAAGTTGTCTGCATGCAAAGGGGTGATTGCAGCGCCTTCTACTTCTCATAACTATTATTTTCTCTCGATGTGGCTCTCTAGTTTATTGCAGCAAATTGATTTCTCCCAATGTGCCTTGCTCTGATTTGTCCATGACAATTTGGTTTCTTTCATACAATTTTCTAAAGTACTATAACATTTATCTCTGTTAGAGATTCTATATAGCACTATGACAGTAAGGGCATATGCTTTCAGATAACAAATTATGTTGTTCCATTCCATCAGGCTTCCGGTTCAGTGGGACAAGACTGACATTGTTGTAATGAAGGAGGTTCGTGTACGCAGTCCGTACCTGCCTGAAAATGTAAGTGGAGGAACAGCGGCAGCAAATGAACGCGTTAAGAAAGTGGTAAATACTTAACGCTTGACATCAATGTTCATAATTTTACATAGTTGGACCAGTAAAAGGACTAATAACATTTTTTTGGTCACCCTTCTGTTTTTGGTTGTGTTTGCCTCTTGCAGATTGACTTTGAGAGGAAAAGATTACATTCACGTGTACCTGGCCAATTCTCTTGACTTAAAAGGCTTGACTAATTTTTAGTTTTCTTATTGCGATGATCAGGTTTTCTATAAAATGTTTAAGAAAAAATCTGTCATAATAATCATATCAACTAGCTAGTTCTGTACTGTTTGATAGATGGCATGTGTTACTTGAATGGATTATATTACCTCGTATTGTACAATTGTTAGTTTTATCGCTGGTACAGTAGTTGGGAAGGATTGAATTGAAGTAGCACATGCAAATCGAAAGAACTCAAAACATCGAAAGTATTGCAGCTTATTTGCAGCACCAGCAGCTGTTATCTGTCTCTGCTGGCACTGTACAACTGCTGTTTTTGGCTGCAAAAAAGTTCAAGCGAACAAGCCTGAAAATCCATCCACCATACTTTATTGTTTCATTTAGTAGGCTTCTAATCCAACCCTGCTTTGTCGTTGTAACATTTTTTGGCAGGAGAAAATCAATTGGCGCCCTGTTACAGGCTTTATTTGGGAGACTGCTAGTTCAATCGTTTTGTCGTAGTTACACTGTTTGGATTCTGGCGACAACTCGCCTCGCCACAGTTGTGGCACGTCACAGTTTAAAACGCTGTTGTTTGGTTCGTACCTAGGTGAAGGCAGCCACGAAAGCACCAGACTCATTTACCGCCGCAGATTGTGGCCTAGGATTTCTACGCCTTAAGTTGCAGCATCGCTGTAGCTGGCTGCAACAGAATCGTGGCACTCCATGGCACAGAACCAAGCATCCCCATAAGCTTCAGCAGATTGAGTAAACATGGCCCCTTTAATATACAGGACCCACATGTCAGTGGGGAGAAATCCCTCCTCCTCTCTCTCTCCTGTTTTCTTCCTATGCTGTCTGATGCTGAGGCCCATGGTGGCGTGCCCGCGAGGCGCGGCGGGGCACAGCCTGCGAGGAGTGGCAGACGACGAGGTGCATGGCCTACCAGGAGCGGTGGCTGGTGAGGCAAGGCATTTCGGTTCATAGAAAATATGAGATCTGGTCTAAAAATTTCTTTAAACCGAGCGTTTTGGTTTTCTTTTGTTTAGTTTTGAGTCTAATCGAATTTTTTGAGCAAAGGTTAAAATAGCAAAAAAAATTGCATGTGTCAAAACATATCAACATTATCACTATTTTTTTATGTTGAACATTATCGCTATTTTAGATAATATTAATAATTGATAAGGAAACAATAGCAGTATAGCGGTTGTTTGGTTCCAAGCCAACGCTAGCCACCGAGGTTGTGGTGCCGCCGAAGACTTGTGGCGAACTAAAACTCCACCACACCTGTGGAGCAAACAAGCATGGAAACGAACTAAGAAAAAGTGTGGCTGCCACAACACATCAACCAAACAATAGATAAAATTTTGTGGCAAACGCATGCATAGCGAGGCAAAGATTGGCTCGAAACCAAACAACCTCATATTGACATAAAAAAATTTGTTCGAATATGAGACAACACAAAAACCAAAATATGCTTAAAATACAACTTCATAGTGAAGTGCAATTTTTTTAGTTCCTCGATATCTGGAAACAAACAGTGAACCTTTTTTTTTATTCTAGATCTTTCAGTTTTGTTTCCTGTTCTTTCAGTTTGGTTTCTGGGAATCTCAGTTTCGGTTAATTGTGCACACCCCTACAGCCGCCACACCTGCCGCGATACGTACTGCCATCGGCCAGCCGCCCACACCTCCGCTCATGCACAAGAGCTCCAGCTAGAGATGCCAAGTCGTACATGAGCCCAATTGGAGAAGTTGACCACTTTGCAAAGGTGAGAAGAGGCCGAGATCAATGGTGTCATGACTTTGTAGCAGTGCAAATCTTGCTTCGTTGTCGGCAACCATGAAATCTTCTTTTACCTCTGTTTTCTCGGCGCGTCTGTCTATCTCGCCTCGGGCATCCGCAAAAACTTTTGGTTGGAGCTCATGTTTTGTTCTTGTGTTTTGTGAATGAAAGTGAGCCTTTCCAGTGGAACGACCAGATTCATTCCTGCAATCCAATTGGCGTTTGACGTGAGCAAAACGTAGGAAGTGCATTCCTTTAGAATTTGTCCGAAATTCCTACGACCCAAATAAGGTTTTAAAGGTAGGTCACCTATAGTACAATCCATTTAAATGGACTATATGGTCAACTAGACGTGATAAACTATAGGTTTACGAAGTACATAGGAGTATTTGGCTTATAGATGTTAATAGTCTTCTTAAAAAACGTTATAAGTTTAAAACAATTTAATTTAGGATAAAACTAGAGTGTCATCTTGTAGACGACCGAGAACGGAGTTTGAGCAAAAAATCTCGCCTCGCAAAGTGTCTTGTTCGTGTGGCAGAGCGTTAGGGTCTGTTTGGTTGGGCTGTGGCTGTGAAAAAAACTGTTGTGGGCTGTGAGCTGTGAGAAAAGCTGCTGTGAGCTGTGAGTTGTGAGAAAGCTGAAAGCCGTTTGGTTAGAATGGCTGTGAAGCTGTAGGTTTGGTAAGAAATGCCTGTAATGCCCTTGAACTGCTAGGCTGACATTTAAATTTATTGTAAAACATCGTTTTGTTCACTAATTCGCATGCAAATTACCATTTTAGAAAGAGAAATTACTTTTCTTAAAGATTTTCATTCACCGTTAACATATGGTCCACATATATGAAATTATAGAATATTACAAAAGACATGGTTCACATAATGATGTCCTTCTTTAACATAACGATCTCCCTCTCGCACTAACCAAAGCATCGGCTGTCCTACTGCGAATGGTATTCATGGTGTCCTCATTCTCTTCGTCTTGATTGTCATCTTCTTGTGTGTCTGCCGTTGCACTGTGTTGTAGCAGGTACTCCTCATCAGCATCACATCTATCGAACAACTTGTCTTCCAAATTGGTGTCACGAATAAAATTATGCAATGCCATACAAGCTAGAATTATATGCTTCTGAGTTCGAGTAGAAAAACTTGGAATGCCCTTCAAAATACGCCACTTCTGCTTCAAGACCCCGAAAGCCCGCTCAATGACATTTCGAAGAGATGAATGCAAGAAATTGAACACCTCGTTCTTTCCTTGAGGAGCGCATCCATTACGAAGTCGAAACTCTTTTATATGGTATGTGCTTCCTTTAAAAGGAAAAAGATATCCTATTCGGTTTGGATAACCAGAGTCCACGAGATAATATTTACCTATAAAACCAAATCAGCAAAACCAAATAACAATAGAAATATTGACAACCAGTAACGAAACATGCATACCTTTAGGAAGCACGGGAAATGAAGGAAAATTTGCTAACGCATGGTTCAGGATGCATGTGTCATGTGCAGAACCTGGCCAACCAGCAACCGTAAAAATAAATCTCATGTCAAAATCACAAACAGCTAGCACATTATGAGATATGTAGCCATGTCGACATGTGTAGTTGACCACTTCGTCTGCTGGCACTGCTACTGGAACATGTGAACCGTCAATAGCTCCAATAGCTCATTTGAAATAAGGCCAGAAACGTTCCTCCTTGACCTTATCATGCTCAGTACAGAAAGTAGGATCTCTTGGCTTGATATTGTCTTTTGCTAACTTGCGCAGACAATTCAGTACTTCATGAAATTTAATGTGAACTGTCCAGAGTGACCGGGTAAAACGATTTTCAGCTTGTGAAAATGATTCAGGTCCTCCAACGATCCACAAGAACATTGCCAATGACTCCATTGATGATACATTATTAGTTGATGTTAAACCATAGTTCGAGATTAGCAAGTCATGCAGTGACATGAAAACATCAGTGCTCATTCGAAACATCTTATAGAAGTACCTCGGATAACCCATGCATCTCATAACCCATTGAATTCCAGTTTCTGGTGTTTCCCTATGCTTTCCTTTGTGCAAATACCGCTCAGTGTATTTGTAACCCATTTCACCAGTGATGGCAGCCTGCTGCGACAGTTCTGCAAGAAGCAGTAGTCCCTTTTGTCCATTTTTTGCCAAATCCTCCATGTTGCCATCCATCTACATAAGACAGGAATCAAAACTCAGGAAAATATTGACATCAATCAAAACACGTACAACAATAAGGATGGAAGCAATCAAAATATTAACATATCAAACATGGAAACAATAACTCGGAAAATATTGTTTTTGAGTAGTACGAGCAACATTATTTCAAATGGTTACGAACATGGAAGCAAATAACTCGGGAAAATATTGGTTTGAGAGTGCAGAGCAACATTATTTCAAATGGTTCGATGAACATGGAAGCAAATAAATGGTTCTCACAACACAACACTAAAAATAAATAACTGAAAGCTTCTACGTGTGCCTCATGTGTTCTGCATGCTCCCTCTCAAGCAAGTCAAACCTTCCTTCTTTTGTTTTCAGCATGCTAAAGACCTCCCTAAATTCAAAGCTTCACAATCGAAAGGTGGTTGTATGCATTAGAGATGTTTTTCTTGCACCCCACAATCTTTAACCATCTTCATAGCCTCTGCAATGCTAGGGACTTGGCTGGTTGGAGGTGCAGATGATGCTTCAACACTTGTGGAGATCTTCTCTGCTGCAGTTTTTATCTTCAAACATGTGTTCTTGTACATGCGAAAGAATGGGCTCTTCTCATCCTTTTTTCGTGAGTAGCGATGAGGACTCCTTTCGCTTTTTTTTTCTGGTTTTGATTTTTTCAAAGCAGACCAACTTGACATCATTATGTGGAGGTTTCAGATCTCACCCACATCCTCATCACTTGAGTCATCGGAGGAAATATCTCCGAGATGGGATGCACTTGCCCCGCTAACATGTATCTTATCAAACAACATATGAAGATCGTCAAGGTGCTTCGGTCCTTGTTTCTGAACCTAACATGATTGCATTTGATACCTTTATCGAGATTGTTGCATCTCCGAAATTAAATGGATAAAGTTAACAAGTCAGCCCATATACTCAAAATGCATAATTGTAAATGAAAAAGGACGTTACATAGTTCTTACAAACTAGGTGTTCATCCCACCATTCGTTGGAGCAATCAACAGTTTGCTTTGCCTCGTTCCATCCAAGACCCGTGGCGAGAATTCTTCAACTCCATAAACCATGTATATTCCTTTTTTATATTGTCCAACTTATTCTTCAATTGTTTCTTTGTTTGCTTCAACCCAGTTTTTTTTCTTCATACTTAGTTACCGAGATTTTTCCAAGCGGTCCTAGTGAACAATCCCAATGGTCTATTCCTAGCTTCTATCTCTCCTTTGCATATGTCAATAAAATGCCTCACATTGGTATCACACCAATCGCCTTTTATCAGCCATCTTTTAGGAGAGTTAAGAAAAAAGTGATGTGTCAAAGACATATAGTAGAACTAAAAAAGCGGTGTCACATTGGTATCACACCAATCGCGCCAGATGTTCATTGAGTTTGATAGATATGGATCTGAAACCAGTTACTCATGCCTACACCTTTTATTTTAGTTATGGATATCCTTGACACTAGCTACACATGCGTAGTAATTTATTCATCTATTACACATCTGATCTTAGATAGACATATGATGGGGCCCTGACAATTTTAGGCTGAAAATACTCCTTTCACAATTTGCTTTCCGTTTTATCCAAGTTTCAAAATCAGGATTCCAACTTAGCAAATTACTCAGCTTATGTAGCACTTGTTCAAATAATCTCCACACACACAATCTGAAAGCATAAGGACATAACTTCAAACAGTTTCTGGTACACCATCCAGTTTGAATGAATCTAATCAAATCCTAAAATTCCCACATAGCTAAACCATGCAAATCATCTTCAAGATAGTGCATTTAAATCACCCATACACATTCTTTGCTCTGATAAAAGAGAAGACAGCCACACAAAAACAACAAAGGCGCACATTATTTTGAAATTCTAAGCTGGTATCATGGATTGAATATTAGCTACCACTCAAAGTATCGGACAATCATATATGAAAACCATAGTCATTATCAGACTCGCAAAAAAAAACAAGTCATTATCATACTTCTGTTCTATAATCCCCACTGTTTTCCTCATTATTACTAGCCCTAGAAAACGGAGCAGATTTGTATGCTTGGTAGATGGTTCCACCCAGACCATACGTTTAGATCGAAGCAAATTTCGTCAGCTTTACGCCATAAAATTCATCCACCAAACCAGAGCGGAGATTTGGCACCCAAACCTGATAATAATTCGACCTATAATGGATACAAATGAAGACAAATTGGCAAACCAAACAGGCTAGCAACAAACCGGGATCACAGATCTAGATGTTCTACACCAACACAACTCGACGTGCTCTACCTAAATCGAAGCCCCAAATCCACGGCAATCCCGCTGCAGAAGCACGGAACCACTCCCAATACAACCTTTAAAATTTTAAAATCACGCAAAAGTATGCCCCTCTGCATGCCCGGACGCCTAGATAGAGATAACAGCAGCGACATGCAATATTGCACGAATTTGTCGCACAAAAATCACCACCTCCTCACGGGGACCGGATCGGATTGAAGAGCGCATCACCGGTAGGGATAAGCGAGAATCGAACTACAAAGACGCCACAAATTACGAAGAGATTACCTCGAGGCGGCCTCCTAGATCTCGTTGAATGGTTGGGGACAATTTGTCTCGTGGATTTGGGGAGACCATGATCGGTGGGGGGGAAGAGGACTGACTACCGACGCGAGGCTTGGTACGCAGACCGCCGTGCTCGGCGCCGAGATTTCCCTACTGCTTTGCGACCTACACTTGTTCCTCTAAATGGATCAGTGGAAACAGAGATGCAGGTGGAAGGGGAGTCGGAGGAGTTACCTCACCAGATATGGAAGGGAAGGTTGGTGGCGTGTAGATCGGGAGGTCGACGACGACTGCCGGGGAAGGATGAGCGCGCGCCACGCCACGGCCTCGGGGAGGTGAACGAGGCGCCGCCGTGGGCTCGCTGGGAGGACGACGAGGGCCGTGGATGCTCGATTCGGTGGTTGGAGCGCCGCCGCCGGCTTGAGGGGAGGCAGATGGGCGGCGGCGCCGCCGGAGGGCACGCCGGACCACCACCGGAGGGCGCGCCAAAACCCTAGCACAATAGGAGTCGGGCAGGAACCAGAGGAGGCACGGGTGGGGAGCGAGAGCGACAGAGGCGTCGGTGGGAAAGAAAAACGAAGGGGTACGCTCATAACCGGTGGCATTGCGGGTAATTTTTGCGAACCGTTCGCCCTCACAGTTGGAAAAAGCACGTCTCGGGTGGCTGTGGAGAATGAACTACAGAAAAGTCGCTTTTGTGAAGTACAACCGGAAGAAGCTCGTTCCTTTGGTTTAGCTTTTGACTTTTCTTGAAAGCAAAAGCAGTTTCACGGCTTAACCAAAGGAACCCTTTAACCTCTTCCTCGCTCTTTCAAAACAGACATCCACCGTACAGTATGTATGATCGTGGTACGAAAGACGTACGAGTACTGGTACCAGTATCACTGGCGCACCTTGTGAATGGGAGGAATCTACTGTCAGTTCTTTCAGCTTTTCACTCCGGTGTTTTGTCACGTTGTCTGCATGTACTGATAGGGCTTTATTAGGGTGAGAAACATGTCGGAGCGCCCGTGATAATAAATGCAGAACGCGGCAGCCCTTGCATTTTGTCCCAATCCGTGTATCCGACTCTCCGTGACTATTCGAACAAATCAACAAGGATTCACAAACAATAATAAATACACAAAGTGCAGCGTCATACTGTTTGAGATACGCATTTATTTCATCCCTGGAAATTCCATGCACTTCCACCCTCACATCTGGCCAGTGCTCCCACAGTCCTCCACTTGCTTCCTTCCCTTGGACAGTTGGACACATGCATGCGAGACCTCCTCCCCCACCCACATGCCAATTGCTTCATTGATCACTCGAGATAAGAAATCCCCAGACGGCGATGCCCATGCATGCATTTCCTCGTGGCCGAGAACTCGAGATCTCCATGGCCATCAGCAGCACGCCTTTTCGAATTTAATGCTCATCGTGCAAGATCACGACTAACCACTTTGCAGGTGTGGGCTTCTACTTCTAGAAGAGCCCTGTGGTAATAAATTATCGATAGACCGGTAGGATCCCTTGGACATTAGTATGAACAAACAAAGGCGAGACTGGCGTAGCATCCGCTTAGCTAAACAAGGGCTGCTGCAATTGCAACACAGCGTCAGCGTGTGACCCTCGCTGGCTTTCGAGGCCAGCCCGTGACTAATCATTCTCGCCGGGATAACGGACAACACCAGAGACGAGAAAAGAAAAGGGCCAAATGCTGCGCTGCGGAAGAGCAAAACGAAGGGGAGGAACACAATGATAGGGAGTGGTACGGGCCGCGCAACTTTGCGCACAGGTCAAAAGCGCCCCAGCCTCTTCTTTTCACCGCTTCTCCCCTCGGAACGAGACGCGGAAAAGCGGAAAAATAACCATATCCTGTCAGCTCCCTCCTAATCCCTGCTCCTGCTAACATCTTTAGGCTGAGCGCTCGGAGCAGACTCTCCGAGAGAGTCGCTCCTCAGCTGCCAAACGCAAAAATACACCCTAACTTCTTCAATAAATCCGAGTGAATTGCTCTCTATTCTGTGTACATCCGAGGGAGCTGTAAAAAACTGCTCCCCGGATTCACTCCCGATCCCCACCATCTAAGGCTACAGATCTCACCATAAATTTTTTTTTTGCATGAGTGTTAGTCCTTTACATGTTTGTGAAGTATGACTACTAATACTAATTCTAAGACATGAAACAATATCTGCACCACGAAGGAAGACACTGCGGACTGGTGCGTTGAGAATGTAAAAATTGTTTGCGTTAGTCCTTTACACTGCATGCAAAAATCATGAAATACATGGAGAATTTCACTAGTCTTAATTTCTAACAAAACCATAATGTATCATACAAATATTGGGCATACCTCAGTTCAGACAGATAGGGATACTATGGACAATTCCAGCAAAATCCTTTCTTTCAGGAATCACTTCGCAGACAACTTGCCAAACGATTTTATCAGACAGAATCAATTCTAACAAAGAATCACTTCACTGGTGGATCAGGGAGCACAGCTCTGCCAAACCTGCCCTTAACACGCAACACAGTTCGCAGCTCTCCACAAGGGGAAAAAAAGAAGCGTTCCGGTGCTCACTAGGTCGCTGGACCACGCAATCGCGCGCCAGTACAAGCCATGAACCCAACGAGTGGAAAGCACTCCTCTTTCTTCACGCATAATCCATCACCAGCCACGTTCCCAACGCCCGGAGCCCAAAGCGCGCTGCAAACGCGCGAGCGTCACGGGAAAAACGGACCGGACCGAGGCGGCAGAAACCGGACGTCCACCGCGTCCTCCACTCCTCCCACCCCCGGTTTCGTCGCAAAGCCGCGCGAAAATCTGGAGAAGCTGGTGGGGCTTCAGCCGTTCCGAGCAGCGCGGTGTGGGGGCGGGCGTGGGTGGCAGCCGGGGGCGGCGGGCGGGTGGCAGCCCCACCGCACCGCGCAAGGGAGGGAGGGAGGAGGGGCTACGAGAGGCAGCCAGCAGGCAGGAGAGATTCGCACGGCTCGCTCACGCACACACGCAAAACAACGCCCGCATAAATGCGGTTTTGGAGCCGTGCGGGCGGCCGTGAACTGTCCTCTCCTCTCTCCTCCCGCAGCGGCTGCGGGCAGCAAGAGACGACGACGACGCACGCAGAAAAACAACCGCTCCCACAGTCCCCCGCCCCGCCGTGCCCCTCGTCTTGCCACTGCCATAAGATGAAAACGGACGGAAACGAAAGAAAAATAACTTTATCGTTTTTGTTTTCATATTTTATCCTTTTTTTACGGAAACGGGAGCAGGAGCCGGACAGCCGGAAATTGAAACGCGGGATAAACGATAATACGAAAACAGGTACATATGATCGGAAAATAGACGGAAACAGACGGTAAGCGAGAACTTAGACCAGGATTACATGTCACATGAACTCTCACACATATATTAAAGTTAATAAACAATTCCTTTGCAAAAATAGTGAATAAATAAATAATTTAAGACACCTCATAAATCACTTGGACTAATCTGCTCATTAGCTTGCTTACCGTTCGTGCGTGTGTTGCTGATACTAGGCGCCTCAGCGCCTGTACTGCTACCTGTGTGCTATACGTCTATACGGAAGTGCTGCATGCCACATGGGCCACGGCCACACACCAGCAATTAATACTTTTTTTTAACACACTAACAGCATGGAAAAGTTCACACTAGCAGTAGCAGGCTTCCTACT
The DNA here is from genome assembly GCA_904845875.1 of Miscanthus lutarioriparius. NCBI lineage: Eukaryota > Viridiplantae > Streptophyta > Magnoliopsida > Poales > Poaceae > Miscanthus > Miscanthus lutarioriparius. The sequence goes on from CAJGYO010000008.1 coordinate 11,936,200, forward strand.
AGTAATTAGCAAAGGGTACAGGATACGGAAGTTAGATGAAATAGATGGGCCGAAGTAGTTACGAAGCATGCCAGCAGGTTATCCTGGATAAGCTGTAAACGGGATGAATACGGGATTATCCTGGTCAAAAATGGTATTCCGTAAATATGGACGGAAAAACCCTCATCCCGTTTTCGATCCCGGTCCCGTGCATCCCATCCTGTTTCCGTATTTTCTGAGAAAAACAAAAACGGTCAGGATAAAACGGTAAGGCCTCATTTGGAAGGTAGGATTGAAAAATACATGAATAGGAAAAACATAGGAACGGGATAGGAACGGCATATGGAAAACAGACGAATGAAAAATATGGAATTTATATTGGAATGGGTGTTTGAATGATTGTAGGAAAAATGCAGGAAACGACAGTGCATGTACTGTCTTCTTGAGGTAAGCGAAGTAATTACATGTGAGCTAGTACTACACTATTCTATCTAATCTGTATCGTTTAATGTGTTCCTTCAGTCAAATCATCTCTCTACCTCGATCCTACGCGCGGTGCGATGAAAAAATGAGATCAGAGTGGATGTTTTGTTTCCCATGTTTCACTTGTGAAATGTCTTCCAAACGAATTTTTTCTCCAAAGTTCCTATGGCACAATCTTGCCAACCAAAGTACACTACTGTATCAATTCCTGTAGGAATCAAAATCCCATGTTTTTCCTATAAAATTCCAACATTCCAAATGGGGCCTAAACGGTTGCGGACGGAACGGGATCTATCCCGTCCGTTTTCAACCTTACACTGCCAGTCTCCGTAGCGCCCGAGCACTCGCTTTTTTGACCGCGTCCGCCTGCACTCTACCCCTCCTCCCCTCGCACACTTCCCTCTGATCCAGTGCCACTACAATACTCTACTGCTGCGCGCTAGCGGTAGCGCACACACCACACCACCACTCGCGCACAACGCCACCGCTGCTGCTGGCTCCTCCTCGCGCTCGCATTGCGACCTAGAGCGAGGGGAAGGGGGGGTGGTGCGCGTGCTCCGTGATCTGGGAAGCGCTGCGAGATGGCCGGGGGTGGAGGCGGCGGCGGCGGCGGCGCCGGGCCGAAGCATGACGACCTCACGCCGCACCCCGTCAAGGACCAGCTGCCGGGGGTCTCCTACTGCATCACCAGCCCTCCTCCGTGGCGTGAGTCTCCTATCCCATCGCTTCCTCCTCGGCTCCGGCCAACGTGCCATCGCTCCTCGGCTCCGCTCATGGCAAGTTTTTCCCGTTCCCAAGTTGCCTCCGCTGGCTCACGTCCTTGTTAGGAACAACAACAAACTCCGTGGCGCGGCCCATAATTTCGAAGGGGTTTGTTTTGGTCCCGTCTGGTAGGAAGTTGGCCGCGATAGCGATGCGCTGCTGCTAACAATGTCGCAGTTCCGCGCGTCGTTGTCAAGGGTCTGTGGCGACGGTGCGGTGTGGCCATCACACCTTGACGCCTCGCTTGGGTCGGCGATTGGGTTTTACGGGGGATTTGCGAGATCTGCCTGAGCTTTCCTGGTCTCAGTCAGTCCCATATAATTCTAAAAAGGTGGTTCGCCTTTCCGTTCCGCATGTCGCCTCTCTAGTTGTTTATTTAATCGGATGCTCGTGAATCGTGATTCTGCTAAAAGCTTTGACTCGTGTTGTTGCAAGTGGCGTATATCCACCAAATGAACTCTCAAAGGAATCATCGAAAGGAGGTTGTGTTGCTCTTGATGCTCAAGTTGCACACGGCTCCCGAATCTGTGATCCCGGTTCTCTGTCACCTTATTAACTGATAGCAGTGGTATATTCCTAGGATTGAGACTTCTCAGTTGTGTGGATGGAATATTCAGGAAATCTGGTGCTGCTTTAGAGTTCTACCGAGTAACTATGGTGTTAATCAACTCTTAGCGTTGACTCTTTCCTGCGTTAAAGCACATGCTCTCTGCCTTTTTGGTTAGTATAACGTGTCTAGTCCATGTTTATTTCGTTTGTAATCTGTAGTACACTATTGAATTGCTATAGACTGTGTCTATGCCAGTGCTACTAGCTAGCTCCAAATCTGGCTTCAAGTTGCTTTAATTAAAAGGGCTTACCCAGTGCAGAGAGCTCCCGCTCTGTGTGGGGTCTGGGGAAGGGTGTTAGTGGCAAGCCTTACCCTCACCTGTGCAATGCGAGGAGACCGCGACTCGAACCTGGGACCTTCCGGTCACAGGCGGTAAGACTCTACCGCTTGCACCAAGCCCGACCTTCTTCAAGTTGCTTTAATTCCCTGTATTATTGAGTCGGAGTTTTCTACCCTGTCATATGAACTGATGCATCTGTTTATATAGCATGCTAGTGGACGTGCCGTGGTTACATAGTTGTGAAAGTAATGATCTATTTGGTTGTCACTTTGAAACCCCACTACTGCCTTTTCTGGCATTTAATGTTTTACAGCACATCGCCACAAATAAATTTTGGGTTTAGTTCATTATAAGTTGCATATGACCTGCATGGGATTTTGCACCTACTGGTTGAGTTTGATCCATGGATGGAGGGGGTGAAAGACACCAGCATATTTAGGGAAAAATGATCCATTTGTTGTGCATTCAATTCATCGTGCTTGCATGGAAGTTATGATGTTAAAGGAGAAACATGTCCCAATCTTGGATCATCTGCATTTGTAAATAGGATTAATAAACTGAATTTATCGATTCAAACTTGATTTTGTGTATTTGTCTTGGATTAGCTTCAACATGTTTCCAATATAGTTGACAATGGTACACATATGATGCTGTCTACTACAAAAAATACTTCGCTCACATGCTTGAATACTTCAAAATTTTGATATGATACTATTGGTGAGGAACTTTTTGCCCTAACTTGGTTCTATGGGATTGTCTGCAATGCAGCTGAAGCCGTTCTTCTTGGGTTCCAACATTATCTGGTCATGCTGGGTACCACTGTGATCATACCAACTGCACTAGTTCCACAAATGGGAGGAAACAATGTGAGATTTCGAATTTTACTATTCATGTTGCGTTGGTTACTTGGCTCTAAGCTATCAATCTAATTCCTACGGTTCTTTGTGGTAGGAGGACAAGGCAGTGGTTATCCAGACATTGCTGTTCGTTGCAGGTATCAACACCCTCCTGCAGAGTTTCTTCGGTACCAGGTTGCCTGCAGTGGTTGGGGGGTCATACACCTTTGTTCTGCCTACCATCTCAATCATCCTTGCTGGACGTTATGCTAATGAACCTAATCCACACACTGTATGTTGAAAGTACTGCAATCTACCATTTTTCTGATCTTACTATCTTAGTTGTGTACACCTAGACCTGATCATTTACTTGTTATTTTTTCTGAAGAAATTTCTCCGCATCATGCGTGGGACACAAGGTGCATTGATTGTGGCTTCAGCCTTACAGATTATAGTTGGGTTCAGTGGCCTTTGGCGTAATGTTGCCAGGTAGGAAGATGAACAAATTAGTTACTGTATTTCTAATTTCAGTATCTGCTCCAGAGGTACTCAAGCAAGAAAGAATCTTGCAGAAGAGAGACGCATTACTCTTTCTCTCTTGAGGCCTTATGCTTTTATGTACTCGTTTTGTTCCAGGTATCTGAGTCCACTTTCAGCTGCTCCTTTGGTGGCACTAGTTGGATTTGGACTGTATGAGCTAGGATTTCCCTCGGTAAGCTTTGATAATTGTGGTTCTATTCGCTATTCATTCAAGGATATTTGCTCATGCTTGAACTCTAAATATCCAGGTTGCCAAATGTGTTGAGATTGGTCTACCTGAACTAATCCTTCTGGTGATCTTTGCAATGGTATGATTGGATTTCTATACATTTGTTTGTTGCATCCAATTTGCTCTCTAACTCTCTACATGTCATCCAACTACCATTTTCCTTTCTGTTCCATTTTTGCAGTACCTGCCGCATACTGTTCACGTGCTGAAGTCTATCTTTGACCGATTTGCTGTACTGTTCACTATCCCCATAGTGTGGCTTTATGCATACCTTCTCACTGTTGGAGGAGCATACAGGAATGCACCACCAAAGACTCAATTTCATTGCCGCACTGACCGTTCTGGATTAATTGGTGGCGCACCCTGGTACTGTTTACAGTTCTGGAGATACAATTGTTCATATGTCACCATCATTGTTGTCAAAATATATGATTAGTGTAACTTTTCCACAAATGAAATGACAGGATCAGAGTTCCATATCCCTTTCAGTGGGGTGCTCCAACTTTCGATGCGGGTGAAGCTTTTGCAATGATGGCAGCATCATTTGTTGCTCTTGTGGAGGTTTGGCTCGCTGCTCTTAGAAAAAAAATCAAATATTTCAGCACATTGATGCTATATGTGTGTTTGTATGGTGATATAATAATGATCTCACTAACTGGCTATCCCTTGTGTTTGTAGTCCACTGGGGCCTTCATTGCTGTCTCTAGGTATGCTAGTGCTACACCAATCCCACCCTCTGTTCTTAGCCGTGGTATTGGCTGGCAGGTACATGTTATTTTTCATCTACCACATGTTCAGGTTTTACTGGATAATTGTATATTTTAGTTGACTTAGAGCATGCAATTGTTCTTGCTTTAGGGCATCGGTATTCTTCTGGATGGGCTATTTGGGACTGGAAATGGGTCTTCTGTATCAGTGTAAGCACCAGACAGTACATTTTTAAGGAATGCATCTCATTTCTATTTTAATACAACTCTTCTCTTTAAGGAATAGATGTAATTCGGCTTGATACAGCAATTGTTTCCTTAACTGCAGTGAAAATGCTGGTTTGCTAGCTTTGACACGCGTTGGTAGCCGAAGGGTAGTGCAGATATCAGCTGGTTTCATGATATTCTTCTCTATTTTGGGTAAGTTTACTTGTCATGGGACTAGTATTTGATTCTTTACCAGATCTTTGAGATAGCAGATTTAAGCCTAACATGTATGATGGGACTTCAAAATTGGACTGGTTTTGTTTGTCCCATAAGCCTGTTATATAGTATGGAGTAGTAGTTATCACATAGGGCTCTTCCCTTTCCTTAATGAGGTTGTTAAGATTGTCGGTGGTGCATATAGTATACTAGTATATAGATCGATTGATTGTGTTCCTTTTGAAGTTTGAAGTGAAACTCGGACTCATGCAGTCTAGAACCGGGTCTGTCTATAGAGATATCCGGCAGTAGTTTTTTTAAGAAACTGAATTGTGGCGAATAATTTTCACAAGACACTGCTTAATCCTGCATGCGCATGCTTTAGACTTCTAGCTTGCACACTCCAAAAATAGCTTACCGACAAATTTGTTTCCATTTCTGTTCATCTTCTTTCTTTCCTCTTCTCTTCTTCCCTCCATTTTGATTACCATGGTGTCCTCCACCTCCCTCACAGCTTGTCCCTTTTGCAGCCAATAACACAGGTTCACCCAGGCACGCTGCTGCCCCAGCCAGCAGCACCTTGCATCCTTGCCACCCAACTCCTGCGTTCACCCCACCCTCCAATAACCATTGCAGTCGTTCGCGCTGACCCAGGCCTCCGCTGCTCGCTGCCGACCCCAGCCTCTGCTGTCGTGCCTACTGCTGCTGCAGGCCATCCCTCTAAGCCTGCCAGACATGGAGCCCTCCAAAACAACCCAGAGCCCAAATCCCTGACCCTAATTTGGTAGTCTCCTGATTCAGGCAGTTTCTATCTCACCCTCTGGCACCACATGGCTTCCTCTGTTGTGACTTCTCTGTGCGCTGCTGGGAGCAAGGAGCCAGTGAGAGTTTGTGATTTGTGCTGTGCAAGGAAGAAGAATGATGGGGCCTGGGGGCAATGGTGATTTCTCCGAGTGGCAGGAAGAAGAATTAGTCTGCTGGAGGAGCGTCAATTTGGGAGGGGATAGTCAGGTTGAGAGGCTGTGCAGGTGAGGAGCATTAATACACGGATGCGCAGAAACAAGCATTCCCCATTTTCATAACTTCACCACCTACTAGCCCCTAAGTTGATATTATGCCCTTAAATATTTTCTTTCAAGGCATTTAATTGGACCATTGCTTAGCTTGCAAGGCCTTTTGCCTTTAGTTTACTTGATAAACCAGCGAGTAGCTTATGTAGTGCTGACTTCTTAGATGCCTTTCATACAATATCTATAACTACAGAATACTGCCTCGAGTGTCAAGTCTGCCTGTGCCCAATGGGTCCAAGCGGGTCGGCTCCTGCTAGATCATTATTTCTAATTCTTATAACATTAGAAAGTGTGACCCTTGACTTGTCTAACTTAATTATGGAATATCAATTGTCCAATTGATATAATTGTGAATCTGAGGCTCTGAGCATGTACTACAATGGGCATCCGTATTAGTAAATTTGAGGAACAAGTGTCAATACAATATTATCCAAAAGGAGAATTTAATTGAACTGTTTTGAGAATGTGTTGTGCAGTTCTGTTAATTATCTCTTCTGTTTGCGGTTCACTACAATGTTGTTTACAGTACTTCATTGCTAATTAACCTGAAATTGGCATTCAATGGAAATTGCCTAGCATCTGCATTGCAATTTTGCATGCTCTGGTCATCTCAGAACGTGAATACTTATGTTTTCTGTAATAATCATGGGTCATTTTGACTACCCAGGGAAATTTGGAGCTGTGTTCGCCTCAATTCCTGCACCCATCTTTGCAGCTCTATATTGTATCTTCTTTGCTTATGCTGGTGAGCGAAGACCTTCAACCTACTTGTGTTTGTTCTATTAGTTCAAATTATGACGATTGATGCATCCGATATGTGTAACTGTTATGAACTTTGTCCTATTAGGTTCTGCTGGGTTTGGCTTCCTTCAGTTCTGTAACCTCAACAGCTTTAGGACCAAGTTCATCCTTGGGTTCTCAGTTTTCATGGGCCTTTCAGTTCCTCAATACTTTAATGAGTACACATCTGTTGCTGGTTATGGCCCTGTTCACACACATTCAAGATGGGTATGTAACAGCTGTCTTTCAGAAATCTTAGTGCTAGAGTTTAATATGATCATGTAATTAAACATAACCATCTCTCCTGCGTTTTCCAAAAAAAAAACTTACAGTTCTGTGGAAAGGCAAATGAATTACTAATCATTTGTCTTGTTTAATCTTACAGTTCAACGACATAGTAAATGTGATATTCTCATCCAAGGCGTTTGTTGCTGGCTTCGTTGCATATCTGCTGGACAACACTATTCACAGACATGAAAGTTCTGTCAGGAAAGACCGAGGCTACCATTGGTGGGACAAGTTCCGGTCATACAGGACTGACACAAGAAGTGAGGAGTTCTATTCCCTGCCATTCAACCTGAACAAGTTCTTCCCTTCAGTCTGAGCTTGCTGTGGTTACTCTTGTTACTCTGGACTGTCTATCCTCGGTTCTCTGTTGGTGGCACTGTTGATCTTTGGTATATGGAAAAAAAATTATGCTTCAAAAGGATGAAAGATCCTACGGCTGTCGTATACTTTATTTGGTGCCAAAAGTAAGAAATTTTGGTTACCCGTTTGTCGTATGGGAATAGCATGTTAGTTCATATACATGTTATTGTAGTCAAATTTCATCATTCACAAACGGGATTAGTGGAATGGCAATGTCATTGTAGTACACTGCTCATATTGTATATTGTAGTAATCCGGCCACCGCTATCTTTTGTAATGTTAACTTGGTGCTTCAGTGTAGCCTCTGCTGTGGGGTAAAATTTTATTGGGGGTCAGCATTTTTGGAACTGTAATTGGTCGTCTCCAGGAAGCAGACGTATTTGCTACCAAACCTTGTTGATTCTGTGGGGAAACAACATGAGTGGGTTCCTACGCCCTAGGGCCGTGCTCTTTTCTACTCCCTCCATTTCAAACTATTAGACGTTCTGGTTTTTCTGAATATACTTTGGCTATATGTTTTTAGTATGTGTCTAGTATCTATACATAGTGTACATTTAAGTCTATCTAGAAAAATAAAAACGTCTTATAATTTAGAACGAAGAGAATACGCTTTGCATGCGTGACAAATTTTCTACCGTTTGTTATTGCTCCCGTGACCCTACTACTGTTTACATGTGCATATGCAAGATTGCATCTACCAAATAACTTTTAAATATATAAGATTAGGGAGCGTTTGGTCGGGCTCTCGCCGGCTCTGGCTCCCACACTGTAGCGCGCAGGAGCTGGAGCCGGAGGAGAAAAAAAAACGAGTTTCTCCGGCTCCGGCGCTGTCAGAGAGAGAGGAAAGGAGGAGAGAGAAAAACGGCTCCGATGAACAGTGTCACTACATGAGATGAACAGGGGAGGAGCCGGAGCCATCGGAGCCCGGCCAAACAGGCTCCATTCTCAGCATTCTTCCGGTCGTTGAAGGCCGGCGCTAGCTTGAGATTTTGTTCGTCTAAACAATAGCATTCCCCTTGGGCCAGTTGCTGCCAAGAAGTGTACAATTGCAGGTAGAGAGCATTTGTGATCCTCTGATTCATGGCAGGCTGTTTCTTATATGTATTTCTCACATGATCGTATGGCTTCGTTTGTTGTGTTATCCTTGGAAACTGCTGAGTAGAGATAAAATATATGTTTATATACAACAGAAGAATGAAGGGCATTTCCTGTATAAACGGCATGTTGACATGGCTGGTGATGCCAAATCTTGTGGCATATACTTCTTCCGATTTGGTGATTCACAATAATCAGAAGTCGTCGTCGTCGTCTCTCATGTTTATCAGTTCATCATGGTATGGTGGGCCAAGTTCAGGCGAGATTTTTCTGCCAAAAGAATGTTCCATAATGGCAATTTAATTATATGCTCAACAACTAGATGATCTTTATTTTTGTAAAATGGAAGGCAAAGCTTCAACAACTTCTTCATCGAATTAAGCAGGCCTTTCCTCTTTTTTTCCCCTACGCGTCTGAATTCTGAACTTCTGAAGAAACAACGTCATTGTTCAAACTATGCTCGTCATTTTCGACTCGTAGGTGGAACCAATGAGCAAGCAACGAGCAGAACAGGCTAAACAGGGGGGCCTGATTGGCCCATATGGCCCTCTCGGGCCCTGACCGAGGACCACCACAGCCTGATCATTCGCTTGCGTCCGCTGATCGACAGCTAGGGCGATGCTCTCATCTCATGGCCTGAGACCTGACAAACGAGGGCTCGGCGGATGCTGCCATGCGTTACTGTACGATCACGGGTGTGGCACACCACACGCATCAGCGATGGACGTCAAGCAGGAAAGGCGACAGTGATGATAAGGCAGGTAGAGGGCCTGTTCGGCGGTGATGTGAAAAAACGATCGAGAAATTTTGTCAGAGAGAAAAATCTTTTCGACTTTCACACAAAGAGAGAAAAAGTGTTTTGGCAAAGACGTGAATAATGATTTAAACGAACCAACCGAACAGCGTGAGTGATGATAAGGCAGGTAGGGTTAGCACCCATGTTGCAATCTGCACACACGTATTCACGCACTCAGGGCTTTAATGTGTTGTTATTATCATACTTGTATCGAGCTGGTTGAACCTCATTGTTGATGGTGACAGATTAGATTGAGAGCGTTTATAGATTCGTTTGTACTAGACAGTCGATTTGTTCGCATGTTATATCTTTCCTCGTTAAACTTATCGGTCTAATGTTTTACACTGGTTATATCTATCTAGCCGATGATGTTATTTATATCTGGATGCATTGTCCTTATTATTATAAATCAATCATGACCCAATAACATCATAATCTTTAACAGTCGATTTCTCCTCGTATCGGCTATTTAGTCGATTATCCTGTTTGGCTGCTCTCGAAGCAGTATACTTGGAACTGTCTGGGCAAAACCGACATGTTCCACCCTAAGCTACTGATAAAACTTTATTTTCTTTTCAATTGCAGGTCAAATTGACTGGCACACCTTTCGGGATTTTCAGGATCGACTGGTCCTGTTGTGAAGCCAAGCAAGATCTACGGGTTGACCTCGCTCAGATCGTTCCGGCTTGCTGTGTGTCAGGCGCATCGCCACATATTTTTGCGTCAATACACGTTTTGGCACGTCCGATGGGACCACAATCGTCATGACAGCTCACAACAACAGAGACATTCTTATAGTACCTTATGAAGACTTACATGATGAGGATAAAGATGTCATTGGTAAAGCTATAGAAGATTTTCAAAACAAGTGTTTGTTGTCCTACACCAAGACACGTGACAATAAAGTTGTTCAGAAATATTCACTACCAAGAGTTTTGATACATGGACAGTCAGATACAGATGAAGCCGATAATAGATGTTTCTTTGTAGATGATATCAATAGATCTGTTCATGATGACATGTTGAATCATAATACAGCTTTCTTAAACACATTTCACAACACCATGAAGGAGGTGTTTCATGGATATCCAATTGATCAGATTGGACCGGCTTATTACAATATTCCACATACATCAACTCAGGGGACTAATCAAGCCGGTACTGGTCATCAAGAAATAGCACTAGCTGGCAATGATGACGTCCTTGTAGTTCAGAGCTCATCTGAGCAAGTTCAGGGCACTACTACTAATCAAATACAGTATAATCTTGGATCATCAGTGCAGCATGTGCAACAGCCGACAATGCAAGTTCAGAATTAAATGGTTAATTTTGGCACATCAGGCCAAATACCGCCGTCGGCTTAAAAAATAACACTATCAGTTAAAAGAATTCGTAGAGATATAGATCATAACATTTACAATCAGAGACTTCAAGCAGCAAGTCAGAAAAGGACTCAACAGACAGAGATTCTACAAGGATATCATTATAGCACGGATTATAATACCCTTCATATGATTCCAAATCCAGGGTATCAAGGTATCCAAAATTTTAATCCACAGATGGGTCAGCAATTGCAAGAAAATCCAAATTCGAATGCTGATGAGTTGTTGCTCAGAGTAACCGAAATGATGAAGAATCAGTTCGATTTAAAACCAAAAGAGCAGACATTTTGGTACAAACATCCATATCCAGAGTGGTATGATTTAGTTGCTCTTCCTACAAATTACAGGCTTCCAGAATTTACTAAGTTCACTGGTCAAGATAATACAAGTACAATAGAACATGTCGGTCGGTATCCTACTCAGTTGGGTGAAGCATCCATTAAAGAAGCTCATCGAGTTTGTTTTTCTCTTTATCCCGTCAAGATCAACTTTCACCTGGTTTTCATCGTTGTCAGTTAATTTTATTGCCAATTGGGATGACCTAGAGAAAAAATTTCATACATATTTCTATACTGGGACAGGAGAAAAGGAAATCACAGATTTGACGACCATAAGGCAAAGAAATAATGAATCGGGTGCTGAGTTTCTTCAGAGATTCCTAGAAACAAAAAATTTATGCTTTTCATTGAATCTGACTGATGATTAGTTAGCTGTTTTGGCTGTTCAAGGAATGTTGCCAACATGAAGAGGAAAAACTGCTTGGGTAAGAGTTTGACAATTTAGATCAGTTGGCTCAACGGGTGGCAGCACTTCATAGTCAATTCTAGAATATGCGCAGAAATACCCGATTTCAGAAGAATGTCGCAATTGCTGAAGCTTATAATCCATATTTAGCTGATGATGATGTTGAGGATGATGAAGAAGAGGAGATTGCTGCGGCTGAATGGAATTGGGGTAAGAAGATGGTGATGGTTCTAAATCCTTGGGAAAAAGGAGTTGAAGAAAGTTATAATTTTAATTTCTTGCTTGAGAAGGGACAGATCAAATTACCCGCCAATCATGTCATATTATCCCCTAATCAGTTGAAGAATAAGAAGTTCTACAAATTTTATAACACTACTTCTCATTCTACTAACAAGTGCATAATTTTTCCAGCAACATATATAGAGGGCTATTCAGCAAGGGAAGCTTAAATTTGATACACCTCGGAAGATGAAAGTTGATGATAATCCTTTCCCAAAAAATCAGAATATGGTTGATGCTAAGTTGCTCAAATAGAAGACTAAAGTTCTAACATCAACTAGGACAAAAGAAACTAGAACAGTTAATCTAGAGATGCAAATATCGGCTAATGAATATAAAGAAATTAAAAGGTGTCGTGACCAACAAAAAACCGATATAAGAGAGAGTGAAAGCTCTAGTTTGGTTTTGGTTAATTAATTAAACCCTAAGTGTTAACCTAGTTTATCAAAGTGATTATGAGATAGGTAGCAATACTCCAAGTGATGAAGCAATGACGAAGATCATGACGATAGTGATGGCATGGTGATGATCAAATGCTTGAACTTGGAAAAGAAGAAAGAGAAAAACAAAAGGCTCAAGGCAAATGTATAAATAGTAGGAGCCATTTTGTTTTAGTGATCAAGACACTTAGCGAGTGTGATCACATTTAGGATCGATAGCCGTACTATTAAGAGGGGTGAAACTCGTATTGAAATACGGTTATCAAAGTGTCACTAAATGCTCTAACTCATTGCATATGCATTTTGGATCTAGTGGAGTGCTAACACCCTTAAAAATATTTGTGAAAATATGCTAACACATGTGCACATGGTGATACACTTGGTGGTTGGCACATTTGAGCAAGGGTGAAGAAGATATAGTTAAAAAGGAGTTAGTCGCGCTGGTGACAGAGTGACCGGACACGTCCGGTATGGTGACCGGACACGTCCAGTATTTGATGACGAACTCAGCGATCGGACGCGTCCGGTCATCACACCGAACACGTCGGTGTGAATCAGCAAACGCAGTGTTCGGTAGTACAGTTGATCGGACGCTGGCAGCGTTCGGTCCGGAGTGACCGGACGCGTCCGGTCGAGCGTGGGTGCTTACTGTACTTGACCGGACGCTGAGGCTCAGCGTCCGGTCAGTTTCTAACAGACACGTGAAAACTCTAGTTTGGTTTTGGTTAATTGATGAAACCTTAAGTGTTAACCTAGTTTATTAAGGTGATTATGAGATAGGTAGCACTACTCCAAGTGATGAAGCAATAACGAAGATCATGACAATGGTGATGGCATGGTGATGATCAAACGCTTGAACTTGGAAAAGAAGAAAGAGAAAAACAAAATGCTCAAGGCAAAGGTATAAATGATAGGAGCTATTTTATTTTGGTGATCGAGACACTTAGCGAGTGTGATCACATTTAGGATTGATAGCCGTACTATTAAGAGGGGTGAAACTCGTATCGAAATGCGGTTATCAAAGTGCCACTAGATGCTCTAACTCATTGCATATGCATTTAGGATCTAGTGAAATGCTAACACCCTTGAAAATGTTTGTGAAAATATGCTAACACATGTGCACAAGGTGATACACTTGGTGGTTGGCACATTTAAGCAAGGGTGGAGAAGTTAGAAGTGAAATGGAGTTGGTCATAGCGATCTTTGGCGTCGGTCTCTCGACCGGACATTTGGAGTCACTCTCATCGACCGGATCTTTGAAAGGTTTGCATCCGGTCGAGCTATCAGACGGCACAGTGGTTAGGGTTGAGCACCGGACGCTGGGCTATGTCCTATCAAGCTTGACCGGACGCGTCCGGTCGGCAAAAGTCGGTTTTGGGAGCTTACTAGAAACGACCAGACACTGGGGTCTGAGCGTCCGGTCACTTGTGCCGGAGCGTCCGATCAGTCTATAGCCGTTGAGATCTAGCGGCTCGGGTTTAACTCAGAATGATACGTGGCTTACATCGGGCGACCGGGCGCTGGGTCCAGCATCCGGTCAATATGACCGGAGCGTCCGGTCACCCCGCGTTGTGTCTAGTGAAGGGGTACAACGGCTCTATTTTGTGGGGCTTCTATTAAGCGCCATGGCCGACTCAAGCTCACTCTCTTGGCCATTTTCATTGACATAGCAACCTTGTGAGCTTAGCCAAAGCCCTCCCACTCATCTCCATCATTGATTCATCATCTTTGTGAGATTGGGAGAGAATCCAAGTGCATTGCTTGAGTGTTTGCATCTAGAGACACTTGGTATTCATGTTTCGCTGCGGGTTTTGCTTGTTACTCTTGGTGGTTGCCACCACCTAGATGGCTTGGTGCAGCAGTGGAGGATCGGCACGAGTTGGTGATTGTTTGTGGCCGTCTCTGGTGATTGTGAGGGGAGTTGTACCTTCCCCGGTAGAGTGCCGAAAGGTAACTTTAGTAAATTGCTCGTGTCATTGAGTTACCTCACTTGTGGGTAGGTTCTTGCGGTGTCCAATCATGTGGACGAGGTTTGTGAAACACCTCTTAGCCGCCGAACCACCAAGTGTTGGTCGACACAACGGGGACTAACGTGTTGGCAAGCACGTGAACCTTGGGAGAAAATCGGTTGTCTCTTGCCATTTGTATTCTCCCGGTGATTGGTTTAATCTTCATCTTGTGATTGGTTCATTCCTCTACACGACGATATAATCACCCTACTCATTCATTTACATTCTTGCAAACTAGTTGTAGCAAGCTCTTTAGTGTAATTAGAATTGAGAGCTTGCTTTGTTGTTTCAAGTTCATCTAGTGGAGCTTTTTAGTGTAGCAAGTGTGAGAGCTCTTAGTGAGTAGTAACATAGCAAATTGTGTGGTTAGTGATCATAACAACTAAAATTATTGGATAGGTGGCTTGCAACCCTTGTAGAGCTAGAGCAAGTTTGCATTACGCTATTTATTATACTAATCAAATTGCTCTAGTTGATTTGTAGTTTTTTAAATAGGCTATTCACCCCTCCCCTCTAGCCATATTAGGACCTTCCAACGCGTCCGGTTGGCTCTGGTGGCTTACTGGACTCGACCGGACTCGGCGGCTCAGCGTCCGGTCATTTGTGTTTCTATGTTCGGTGTGAGCGTACGGTCGTCGGTAGTATGGGCAGCAACGGCTACGCTGGTTTGAACCGGACACGTCCGGTAGGCTGACCGGACGCGTCTGGTATTCACGATCAACGCGTCCGATGCTGCGTTCGGTCGATCTGACCGGAGCGTCCGGTCGATGCGCAGTCAGCCCAATAATTGAGCCAACGGCTCTATTTCGAGGGGGCTTCTATTTAAGCCCCATGGCTAGCTCAAGCTCACTCTCTTGGCCATTTTCATTGACATAGCAACCTTATGAGCTTAGCCAAAGCTCTCCCACTCATCTCCATCATTGATTCATCATCTTTGTGAGATTGGGAGAGAATCCAAGTGCATTGCTTGAGTGATTGCATCTAGAGGCACTTAGTATTCGTGTTTTGCTGTGGATTTCGCTTGTTGCTCTTGGTGGTTGCCACCACCTAGACGGCTTGGTGCAGTGGTGGAGGATTGGCGCGAGTTGGTGATTGTTCGTGGCCATCTCCGGTGATTGTGAGGGGATTTGTACCTTCCCCGGCGGAGCGCCGAAAGGTAACTCTAGTGGATTGCTCGTGTCATTGAGTTACCTCACTTGTGGGTAGGTTCTTGTGGTGTCCAATCGTGTGGACGAGGTTTGTGCAACACCTCTTAGCCGCCGAACCACCAAGTGTTGGTCGACACAACGGGGACGCAGTGTGTTGGCAAGCACGTGAACCTCGGGAGAAAATCAGTTGTCTCTTGCCTTTGGAATTCTCCCGATGATTGACTTCATCTTCATCTTGTGATTGGTTCATCCCTCTACATGGCGGTATAATCACCCTACTCACTCATTTATATTCTTGGAAACTAGTTGTGGCAAGCTCT
This sequence comes from Miscanthus lutarioriparius, assembly GCA_904845875.1. Lineage (NCBI taxonomy): Eukaryota > Viridiplantae > Streptophyta > Magnoliopsida > Poales > Poaceae > Miscanthus > Miscanthus lutarioriparius. Next base: position 11,951,760 of record CAJGYO010000008.1, read on the forward strand.
TTAGTGTAATTAGAATTGAGAGCTTGCTTTGTTAGTTTAAGTTCATCTAGTGGAGCTCTTTAGAGTAGCATATTTGAGAGCTCTTAATGAGTAGTAACATTGCAAGTTGTGTGCCTAGTAATCATTGCAACTAGAATTGTTGGATAGGTGGCTTGCAACTCTTGTAGAGCTAGAGCAAGTTTGCATTTTGCTATTTGTCATACTAATCAAATTGCTCTAGTTGATTTGTAGATTTTTAAATAGGCTATTCACCCCCCCTCTAGCCATATTAGGACCTTTCAAGTGGTATCAGAGCCGTGGTCACCATTTGATTGAAGGCTTAACAACCTCGGTGTCAAATTATGGCTCAAGTTGTGTTCAACCATGTGGGGGGCAAACCACCGTTCTTTGATGGCACATGCTATGATTATTGGAAGAGAAAGATGAGGATGTATCTTGGTTCAATCAATGATCAAGTATGGGAAGTGACCGAGAATGACTATGCTACCATTGATCCCGATGATCCCACCAACCAAGATAAGATTAACAAGCAATGTAATACAATGGCTCTCAACACCATACACAATGCCATTGATTTCAAGGTGTTTGAGCAAATCAAGGATTGTGAAAGAGCAAATGAGGTGTGGAAGAGATTGGAGGAAACATATGAGGGCATACCAGCGGTGAAGAGTGCCAAATTGTATATCATCAAGGATAAATTGACAAGCTTCAAGATGAAGGAAGATGAGAGCATTCCGGAGATGTTCCATCGTTTGCAAATGATTGTCAATGATTTGAAGGCATTGGGAGAGAAGATCAAGGACGATAATGTCTCTCATCGGTTCTTGATGTGCCTACCTTCAAGATTTGAGATGTTGAGATTGCTCATCATAAAAGGAGGATTGAAGGAGATTACCCCCAACCAAGTACTAGGTGATGTTATGACCCAAGAGACATACCATGTGGAAAGGGAGGGGGATGACAAGGATGACAAGAAGGAAGAAGAAGACAAGAAGAAGAAGAGTATAGCATTCAAGGCTAGCTCATCATCATCCAAGAACAAGGGCAAGTCCAAGAAAGAATCAAGTGATGATGATGATCTTAGTGATATTGATGATGAAGCTATGGCCCTCTTTGTCCGCAAGATGGGAAAATTCATGAAGAAGAAGGGCTATGGTGCAAGAAATAGAAGAGATGACACCAAAAGCAAAGAATATATGAGAAGATGCTACAATTGCAAGAGTGTCGATCATGTTGTAGCAAATTGTCCCTACAATAGTGACAATGATGAGGATGAGAAGAAGAAGCTCAAAAAGGATAAGAAAGAAAAGAAGGAGAACAAGGAGAAGAGAATGACCTTCCAAAAGAAGAAGAAAGGTGGAGGCTATGTGGTCACATGGGATAGTAATGGCTCTTCGGATAGTTATGGCTCTAGTGATGATGACAAGAAATTTATCAAGAGAGCACTAGCAAGCATCACCATCAACGACAAGTTCTCCATCTTCGACACTCCATCGATATGCCTCATGGCAAAGCCTACCAAGGTAAAATATGATATGAGTGATGATGATGAATGTAAAAGTGATACTTGTAGGAATGATGATAATGATGATGATGAGGATGAGGAGTACACCAAGGAAGAACTCTTGGACATGTGTGAGCAAGTGCACGCTTGCAATGAGATGAAGAGAAAGGAGTGCAAAGAATTACGCAAGAAGGTAAAATTTCTTGAGCAATCCTTTGATGAGCTCAATGCCACTCATGAGAGGCTAATGGAAGCCCATGAGAAGCTTGGCAAAGCTCACTCTAAGCTTGAAAAGGCTCACTCCTGTCTCATTGAGCAAGTCAAAGTGGAGGAAGCCAAGAAGGAGCAAGTGATCGTATCATGTGATGTGGGACTAACTTGTGATCTTATTGATGAATCTTTTTATAAGCCCATTGTAGTTGCTCCCACTAACTCTTCTTGTAGCACTAACACTTCCACTTCACCTTTGAGTGATGGTCTCTCTTGTGATACCTCACTAATGGTGGAAAATGAGACCCTCAAAAGGAGGTGAATGAGCTCACTCGTGTCTTAGGCAATGTTTATGGTGGAGATGCCCGCTTGCTAAAGTGCTTGGATAGCCAAAGGTTTTCTCTCAACAAAGAGGGATTAGGCTATACCTCAAGAAAGGCAAGGCGGCCTTTGTCACTCCTAAAGTTAGCTTTGTGAAGGGTAATGGTCTGTTTTGCAATAGATGCAAGCAAGTTGGGCATATAGAGCAATATTGCAAGATTAACAAGAACAAGCTACCTAATGTATCCTCAATTAAATTTGATTCTTGTTACATACTTTTTAAGGGTGCCAGTGGTGTGAAAGCTAAGTTCATTGGTACACCAATTGTTGGCCCAAAGAAGAAGGTCATTTGGGTACCAAAGACCTTGGTAACTAACCTACAAGGAACCAAGCAAGTTTGGGTATCTAAAAAGAATTAATCTTCTTTTGTAGGTTAATTATAAAGCCGGAGGAAGGCATTGGGTACTTGATAGTGGGTGCACATAACCCATGACCGGTGATCCAAGAATGTTCAATTCAATCAATGAAAACAAGAGCAATAGGATTGATAGTATCACATTTGATGACAATGGCAAAGGCAAGATCAAAGGGCTTGGTAAGATTGCCATATCCAATGACTTGAGTATTTCCAATGTGCTACTAGTAGAGAGCTTGAATGTCAACCTATTGTCGGTAGCTCAATTATGTGATATTGGTTTCAAGTGCATATTTGGTGTGGATGATGTAGAGATCATAAGTGTAGATGGCTCTAACTTGATATTCAAAGGATTTAGATATGAGAATCTATACTTGGTTGATTTCAATGCTAGAGAAGCCCAATTGTCAACATGTTTGATCACTAAGTCTAGCATGGGTTGGTTATGGCATAGAAGGCTTGGTCATGTTGGAATGAAACAATTGAACAAGTTGATCAAGCATGATTTAGTTAGAGGCTTGAAAGATGTCACATTTGAAAAGGATAAGCTATGTAGTGCATGTCAAGCTAGAAAACAAGTTGGTAACACACATCATAAAATGTAACACCTCGGGTGTTTTAGAACCCTAAAACCTACCATGTCATCATATGCATTGCTAATCATTTGGTCTTAGTGAAAACTTTGATATGCATACACTAAAACAAGTTTACATTTATGTTATATGTGTTGCCTTGTATGGTTGAATCAATTTCAAAACAATTGTGTTGATTTGGATTTCCGAAAACCCCGATTTCCAGTGATTAGTTTTGCCTCGAAAAAACATAATTCTAAATCAAAGTACATTTTGGGGTTGAGCCTTAAAGCTAAAAATGTAGAGCTTGTCGAGTTGTACAAAGTTGGTTTTGGAGTTTTCAAAGTTGTTTTATGAAATTTGAAGTAAATTGAAAAGGCGTGATTCTTTAAATATTCCCTTTTTGAATTCAAATTTGCATTTCAAAATATAGACCGAATTAGGGGGTGGTTATAAAAGCAAAGTTGTAGAACGTTGAATTTTGAGCAACTTTTGTTTTTGGAGATATTTGAGTTGTTACATAAATTTGGGAGTAAATGGGATTTTAAATCGAATGGCAATTTTGTAATTATGGTGAACAGTAGACACCGAAGCCACCTCACCGCCGGCGACATTCATCTCGGTTCCAGGCGCGTTCGTGGTCGTCTTTGGCTTCGCGCTGGTGCGGGAAAGGCTCCTGCATGGCTGCCTTGTGCTTCTGAGCCGCGCTATAAGGCCTTCACCGCCGTCGTTCTTCGCCGTTTCTTCTCCTCTGTTTTCTAGTCGCCACCACCATAGCTCCGTTGAGCTTCACCGTCGCTGTAGCGCCTTCCCGTCCTTGGCAAAGCTTGCCACAGCTTCGCCTGCTCCTTGCGCACCCAGCCAACCCACTTTGGTCGCTTGATTTCACCGGGAAACGCCGTTTGTCGTCTTTTTTCTTCACGGCCGGCAGTGCCACCGTCGTGCTTGCGCCGTCATGGCCAGTGCTCCACAGTGCGTACCTGTCCTTGCTTGGTAGCCATTCAGCTTCGCCTTGATGCCGTGAAGCTTTATACCCGGTTGCTTGATCATTTCATCCACTGCAGTCGCCGGAACGCCGCCACCGACGACCGTTGCTCCACCGTGGTCGCTGTGACCGTCGAACCGCGTCTCCATTGCTCCTCCGGTCTTGCTCTCTGCTCAGTCGTGTTTGGGGTGAGCTACTGAACCTTCCCATGCTATTTGTTCCGGCGTAGCGCAGCCGCGCCGCCATGTCCGCCATGGCCGATGCCGTGCTTGTTTTGTGCAGCGATCGATGCAATTAGTGACATTAGTAGGTGCGCATAGTCGTGGGGAGCATGTTGGTGTCTTCGCCGTCGGCGAGATTTCATCGGTCAAAGCCGCTGTTGCCGTGGTCAGCGCGGGAGGTAGGGGATGACATGTTGGGTCGGGTTGTCAGTGAGCGGGTGATTTGAAAATGAATTTTTCTATTTTCAGAAAAGGATGAATGGTGTATATTTTTGTTATTTTTGTGTAGATTTATTTAGAGCTCTAAAAATTATGAAAATTTTTGTGTGATCTCTCTGTGATGTATATTATTTAGGAAAAATATTAAATGTTGTTTTTCAGTAATTTTTGAATGTGATAAAAATTGCTCAATTAATTAATAAATGAGTTTCCATGATTTTTCTAGGCTTAATTAATTATCCAAAAATTATGAAAATTGTTTTGCCTTTTAGTTATCATGTGATGAACCTTTACAAAAATTTTGAGCTCAATTGAAACAAGTTGATTTATTTCATAATTTTGAATTAAATATTTAATTCATAAAAGCAAATAGTAACCTTTAATGATTTAGGTTTTGATTGAATTTTGGATTGAGTGATGACCTTGGGTCATTAGTTGGTAATGATCTTTGATAATTGATGTAAGTATTACGAAAAAGGTTTAGTTAATTTGACTTGTAACTGTACCGCGAAGGAAAGTTGTATTCAAGTTGTTAATTTTGCATCCATCATCGAGCATCATGTTTTATATCTCGCATCATGTTAAACATGGCATTGTTACTACGTGTAGTGAATGAAGGTGAGCACGTGGTAGTTAATCAAGTTGTGGAAGAAGTTAATCCGTCTGTGGAGGTTGGAATTGAGATAGGTGGAACGACTCCGGAACCTAACTTTTCCATCAACGAAGGCAAGCCCCGGATGCATTTAAACCTACCTTGTGGTTTACAAATTTATATCGCTTTTGCTTTCAAGTACTGCATTAAGTGATTAGGAGTTAAGTGAAAACCTAATTGGTGCATTACCAATCTTGTTTTTCCATATCTACCTTGTTACCAGTTGTACTTCGTAAATGCCTAGTTATGCTTAGCCATGCTTAGACCGATAAAAGTCAGGTGATTACCTGTCACCTGCGAGATTTAAATGGATCTTTGGTTACGCTTGGTTACTTATGTGATCATGAAATATGAGCATGTGGAGTGATAAATCTAGACCGGGCGGACTCGGTGTGTGAGAGCCACAAGACGTGGAGGTCTTGTGAGCGGGTTGTTTCCGCCTGTGTCGATTAAGGTCCATCCGTTATTGAACTGCGTGAGATGAGACTTTGTAGTACTAACCACATACTCTGGTAAGCCTTAACTTGGCGATTCTATTACGAGAATGGCTACTCGCGCACTGGGAGTGGAGAGATGGCGGGAATAGCGTGTACCCACGTGGCAATGAGCTGGATTGGTGGAGTACTGTATTCTCGGGTGATGCGGACCCGTTGTTGTTTTAGAGGACCAGAGGGTAGGTTGGTATATGTAGGTCGGGGACCTACATATGTCGTGTGGTCTGGAATTCCCAGCTAGGTTATAATCGGTTCGAATCATTGTTGCTCCTCGGTTATGGAGACTCAACTCTCTGTTCATCATCGTAGTTAATAAATGAAACTAGAGCTGGATTTTGAGAAAGAGTTTGATATGAAGTTCATGATCTCATTACGGATCATGGCAGATTCATATATGGTTCTTATGATGTTTTATATGTTGAAGTAAAGAATTTTGTTAAAGAGCTTTTACGCAAAAGAACTTTGATTATTGCTAAAGCCATACCTTGAATCCCTGAGCCTGCATTCTTGAGTTCTATCAGTTTCTATTTCGATTAAGTCTTGTTGAGTACTTTTGTACTCAGGGTTTGTTGACCCTTGTTGTAGGTGAGGCTCATGAGCAGGTCTGCTTTGGACCGTGCTGCATGACTATTGTTCAATGCGATGACGATAAGTAAATGCGTGGCCCTTGGGCAGGGCAATCTATTTGTGTGTTTGTATTATGTTATAATACCACTCCACTACTTCATTTTGTAATAATTATCAAACTTAGTTGTAAGGTTTAAAACTACTATTTTGTAAACTAAGTTATTGTAAGACTTTCATTGATTTACTCTAGTGTAGATATTTGAATAAATGTTGTAATACTGCAATGACTCTGTAATGTGATCCTACTCGGAAATCGTGGATGATTCGGGGTTCTCCGTGGACACCTGACAGTCTTCTTAAGTTACCTGGAACATATGCATAGTTGTCAGAGGTCGTTGGACAGTGATAGGTGCATGTGGGCCCAAATAATTTAGGAGGTTCTACCACATAAGAAGAGCATGATGAGCACATCTAAGGCATTTGAGTTAATGCACATGGACTTGTTTGGACCAACCACATACACTAGCATTGGTGGAAATAAATATGGATTTGTGATTGTGGATGATTTCACTAGATACACATGGGTATTCTTTCTAGTGGACAAGAGTGATGTGTTTGCAATATTCAAATCATTTGTCACGGGCATTCACAATGAATTTGAAACAACCATCAAGAAAGTTAGAAATGACAATGGTAGTGAATTCAAGAACACTAGAATTGATGAGTTGTGTGATGAATTTGGAATTAGACATCAATTCTCGGCCAAGTATACTCCACAATCAAATGGCTTAGTTGAAAGAAAGAATAGAACCTTGATTGACATGGCAAGATCAATGTTGAGTGAGTACAATGTGAGTCATTCATTTTGGGCCGAAGCAATCAACACGGCTTGCTATTATAGCAGCCGACTCTATTGTCACCCCATGATGGAGAAGACACCTTATAAGCTATTGAATGGAAGAAAGCCCAACATAGCATACTTTTGGGTTTTTGGTTGCAAATGCTACATATTAAAGAAAGGCACTAGATTGGGCAAGTTTGAGAAGAAATGTGATGAAGGTTTCTTGCTTAGTTACTCCACTACTAGCAAGGCTTATAGAGTTTAGAATTTAGCTAGTGGTACACTTGAGGAGGTTCATGATGTGGAATTTGATGAAACAAATGGTTCCCAAGAGTAAGATGAGAATCTAGATGATGTAAAAGGCACTCAATTGGTCAATGCAATGAAAAACATGGACATTGGTGATGTAAGGCCTAGAGAGGTGACTGATGTTGAAGATGACAAAAATCAAGTGCTCTCTAACTCAAATGTGCAAGCTAGTGGTTCTCATGATCAAATTCAAGCTAGTACTAGCCATGACAAAGTGCAAGATCAACAACAAGTGGCTAGTTCATCATCTCAACCAAGTGATCAATCAAATGTTAGCAATCAAGTACAAGTGCTTCAACCAACCAATGTTGCAAGAGATCATCCCTTGTACACTATCATTGGTGATATTTCAAGAGGTGTGCAAACTAGATCAAGATTGGCTTCATTTTGTGAGCATTTCTCATTCGTGTCATCCATTGAACCTAAGAAGATAGATGAAGCTTTAAAGGATGTTGATTGGGTCAATACTATGCATGAAGAGCTAAACAACTTTACAAGAAATCAAGTATGGGAGTTAGTTGAGAGGTCTAAGAATCATAATGTGATTAGAACCAAGTGGGTCTTTCGGAACAAGCAAGATCAAGATGGGATAGTAATAAGGAACAAAGCAAGATTAGCGGCTCAAGGTTACACTCAAGTTGAAGGTCTTGACTTTGGAGAAACATATGCCCCGGTTGCAAGATTGAAAGCAATTAGGATCTTGTTAGCCTATGCTTGTGTCCACAATATCAAGTTGTACCAAATAGATGTGAAGAGTGCATTTCTCAATGGGTACATCAATGAGCTTGTGTATGTTGAGCAACCTTCCGGTTTTGAAGATGAGAAGAAACCCAACCATGTTTACAAGTTGAGAAAGACTTTGTATGGATTAAAATAAGCACCTAGAACATGGTATGAGAGATTGAGAGACTTCCTACTCTCTAAGGGATTCAAGATGGGAAAGGTTGACACCACTCTCTTCACCAAGAAGCTTGGAAATGACTTGTTTGTAATGCAAATCTATGTTGATGATATCATATTTGGGTCAACAAATCAAGATTTTTGTGAGGAATTTGGCAAGATGATGGCAAGTGAGTTTGAGATGTCTATGATTGGAGAGCTTAGTTACTTCCTTGGTCTTCAAATCAAACAAATGAAGAATAGCACATTTGTGAGTCAAGGCAAGTATATCAAGGACATGCTCAAGAAGTTTGGAATGGATGATAATAAAGCTATTAGTACACCAATGGGGACAAATAGAAGCTTGGATAGTGATGCTAGTGGCAACATGGTGGATCAAAAGATATATCGGTCTATGATTGGAAGCCTACTCTATGTGACCGCATCAAGGCCGGATGTGATGTTTAGTGTATGCATGTGTGCTAGATTTCAAGCCTCACCAAAAGAAAGTCATTTAAATGCAATAAAGAGGATATTGAGGTACTTGAAGCATACACAAAATGTTGGATTGTGGTATCCCAAAGGAGCAAGATTTAAGTTGATTGGATATTCGGACTCCGATTATGCGGGATGCAAAGTTGAGAGAAAGAGCACATCGGGCACATGTCAACTATTGGGAAGATCACTTGTGTCTTGGTCCTCAAAGAAGCAAAATAGTGTGGCACTTTCAACCGCCGAAGCGGAGTACATTTCAGCCGGTAGTTGTTGTGCTCAATTACTTTGGATGAAGGCTACTTTGAGTGATTTTGGAATCAAATTCAAGCAAATGCCATTGCTATGTGATAATGAGAGTGCCGTAAAGCTCACCAACAACCCGGTTCAACATTCAAAAACAAAGCATGTTGATGTCCACCATCATTTCATAAGAGATCACCAATAAAAAGGGGACATTTACATTGAGAGTGTGGGCACCGAAGATCAACTTGCCGATATCTTCACCAAGCCACTTGATGAGAAGAGGTTTTGCAAGCTAAGGAATAAATTGAACATACTTGACTTCTCCAATATGTGTTGATGCACCCCCCAAATTTATATGACATGCCTCTCCTTCGAGCAATCAAAGGTAAAAAGTTGATTGGCATGGCATACATCCTTGCTAAGGACATGATTAGTGCATCTAGACATATTTCATATTTGAATAGGCTCATTCATGAAAATCAAATGAATTTGATGCTTATATGGTACCACTATTGCTTGTATGTTTGAAATGATCTAGTGGTAGCATATGACATGTTTGTGGGCTTGTAAACCTAGTGTTTGATCTAGAAAATAAGCTATAAGTGTTTAACTCAACATGGTACAAGATAACCCTTATTTGGAGGTGTGAAGAAGCTTGCCCTTAGATCAAACCTAGTTAAATAACTTTTGCAAGTAATCTAGATTGAACCATTTTGAAAAAATGATCCTCACTTCACATGATTTCACCCCAACCTATCTAAAATTTGAGCCCTCTTTTTGTGCTAATTGTTGACAAAGGGGGAGAGAAATGCACAAAGATAGTAAGATAGGGGAGCAAACAAATGAAATGACATTGTAAGGGGATCAATCAAAATTGCACACAAGTAGGGGGAGCAAGCTCATAAACTTGTATGTTGCATTTGAATGTGCATTTCATATATTTGCTTGCATGGTGCAAGTTCTTGATTTCAATATCCATACTTGTGTGGTGTATGCTAGTTGTAGGTTTGAATGTTGAAATGAAAAACTAGCATGCATAGGCTAAAGTAACTAGACTTATGCTCATTCTATAGAAACTAGACCCTTGCTTGTAATATTGATCTCATGGGGTATTCTAGTTTTTTGTGTATGTCTAGTTACTAATGGTGCTAAGGATGGTACATTGGTGCACTTCGATTGGTATCACGCTTCAAAGGTCCATCTCTTATACCTTAGCATCATTTGGTAAAAAAATGACTCCTATATTTCCTATCTAAGCATATGTGCAAGCTACAATCTAACCTCTTAGCACATATGTAGGGGGAGCAATTGCTACCATTTGGGATTCATAAAACTTGTCCATATCCTGTACACATGATAAATATGCTTGGACAAGCAACTTAGATTTAATTAAATTACAATTCATATCTTTGTGAAAGGGTTGTCATCAATTACCAAAAAGAGGGAGATTGAAAGCTCTAGTTTGGTTTTGGTTAATTGATGAAACCCTAAGTGCTAACCTAGTTTATCAAAGTGATTATGAGATAGGTAGCACTACTCCAAGTGATAAAGCAATGGCGAAGATCATGACGATGGTGATGGCACGATGATGATCAAATGCTTGAACTTGAAAAAGAAGAAAGAAAAAACCAAAAGGCTCAAGGCAAATGTATAAATAGTAGGAGCCATTTTGTTTTAGTGATCAAGACACTTAGTGAGTGTGATCACATTTAGGATCGATAGCCGTACTATTAAGAGGGGTGAAACTCGTATTGAAATACGGTTATCAAAGTGCCACTAGATGCTCTAACTCATTGCATATGCATTTTGGATCTAGTGGAGTGCTAACACCCTTGAAAATATTTGTGAAAATATGCTAACACATGTGCACATGGTGATACACTTGGTGGTTGGCACATTTGAGCAAGGGTGAAGAAGATAGAGTTGAAAAGGAGTTAGTCGCGCTGGTTACAGAGTGACCGGAAGCGTCTGGTATTTGGCGATGAACTCAGCGACCGGACGCGTCCGGTCGTCACACCGGACACGTCCGGTGTGAATCAGCAAACACAGTGTTCGGCAGTACAGTTGATCGGACGCTGGCACCGTCCGGTCCGAAGTGACCGGACGGGTCCGGTCGAGCGTGGGTGCTTACTGTACTCGATCGGACGCTGAGGCTCAGCGTCTGGTCAGTTTCTAACAGATGCGTTCGGTCGGCCCTGGTGGCTTACCGGACTCGGCGGCTCAGCGTCCGGTCATTTGTGTTTTTGTGTCTGATGTGAGCGTACGGTCGTCGGTAGTATGGGCAGCAACAGCTACGTTGGTTTGAACCGGACACGTGGCGGTCTGGGTGCGACCGGACGCGTCCGGTATTCACGATCGGCGCGTCCGGTGCTGCGTCCGGTCGATCTGACCGGAGCGTCCGGTCGATGCGCAGTCAGCCTAATAATTGAGCCAACGGCTCTATCTCGAGGGGGCTTCTATTTAAGCCTCATGGCCGGCTCAAGCTCACTCTCTTGGTCATTTTTATTGACATAATAACCTTGTGAGCTTAGCCAAAGCTCTCCCACTCATCTCCATCATTGATTCATCGTCTTTGTGAGATTGGGAGAGAATCCAAGTGCATTGCTTGAGTGATTGCACCTAGAGGCACTTGGTATTCGTGTTTTGCTGCGGATTTCGCTTGTTGCTCTTGGTGGTTGCCACCACCTAGACGACTTGGTGCGGCGGTGGAGGATTAGCACGAGTTGGTGATTGTTCGTGGCCATCTCCGGTGATTGTGAGGGGATTTGTACCTTCTCCGGCGGAGCGCCGAAAGGTAACTCTAATGGATTGCTCGTGTCATTGAGTTACCTCACTTGTGGGTAGGTTCTTGCGGTGTCCAATCGTGCGGACGAGGTTTGTGCAACACCTCTTAGCCGCCGAACCACCAAGTGTTGGTCGACACAACGGGGACGTAGCGTGTTGGCAAGCACGTGAACCTCGAGAGAAAATCGGTTGTCTCTTGCCTTTGGAATTCTCCTGGTGATTGACTTCATCTTCATCTTGTGATTGGTTCATCCCTCTACACGGCGGTATAATCACCCTACTCACTCATTTATATTTTTGGAAACTAGTTGTGGCAAGCTCTTTAGTGTAATTAGAATTGAGAGCTTGCTTTGTTAGTTTAAGTTCATCTAGTGGAGCTCTTTAGAGTAGCTTATTTGAGAGCTCTTAGTGAGTAGTAACATTGTAAGTTGTGTGCCTAATAATAATTGCAACTAGAATTGTTGGATAGGAGGCTTGCAACCCTTGTAGAGCTAGAGCAAGTTTACATTTCGCTATTTGTCATACTAATTAAATTGCTCTAATTGATTTGTAGATTTTTAAATAGGTTATTCACTCCCCCACTCTAGCCATATTAGGACCTTTCAGAGAGACATCAAGAAATAAGGCGATGAGGCCGCGTGTTACATCTCAAATTTTGTTGAATAAATGGCAACGACAGAAAGAGAAGGATTATCAGCGTTAGTTAAAAGAGAAAGAATATCAGCGTCAATAAAAGAAGAGAGGTATGAAAGAAAACAAGCTAAATTACATTGGAATTGTTCTTTTTTTTTATTGTAGTCAAATTTCATCATTCACAAATGGGATTAGTGGAATGGCAATGTCATTGTAGTACACTGCTAATATTGTATATTGTAGTAATCCGGCCACCGCTATCTTTTGTAATGTTAACTTGGTGCTTCAGAATAGCCTCTGCTGTGGAGTAAAATTTTCTCGGGCATCAGCATTTTTGAGCTGTAATTGGTCGTCTCCAGGAAGCAGACGTATTTGCTACCAAACCTTGGCCCAGTTCACTTATCTTATAATCCGTACTTTTCATCTTGCTTTTTTAGTTGAGATAATGTTTTTTTTCACAACAAATCAGTCGAGAATTGTTTTGTTTTTTTTTCCAGCGAAAGCGAACGAGGCCAAAGGTGGTTTCCAACGCCCTAGGGACGTGCTATTTTCTACTCCCTCCATTTCAAATTATTAGACGTTGTGGTTTTTCTAAATATAATTTGGCTATGTTTTTTATATAGTGTATATATCTAAGTGTTTCTAGGAAAATAAAAACGTCAAATAATTTAGAACGAAGAGAGGATACATTTTGCATGCGTGACAAAATTTCTACCGTTTGTTATTGCTCCCGTGACCCTACTGCTGTTTACATGTGCATATGCAAGATTGCATCTACCAAATAACTTTTAAATATATAAGATTAGATTCTCAGCATTCTTCCGGTCGTTGAAGGCCGGCGCTAGCTTGAGATTTTGTTCGTCTAAACAATAACATTCCCCTTGGGCCAGTTGCTGCCAAGAAGTGTACAATTGCAGGTAGAGAGCATTTGTGATCCTCTGATTCATGGCAGGCTGTTTCTTATATGTATTTCTCACATGATCGTGTGGCTTCGTTTGTTGTGTTATCCTTGGAAACTGCTGATTAGAGATAAAATATATGTTTATATACAAAAGAAGAATGAAGGGCATTTCCCATGTGAAATCATGCGGACCTCGGTGCTGATTCCTGTATAAACGGCATGTTGACATGGCTGGTGATGCCAAATCTTGTGGCATATACTTCTTCCGATTTGGTGATTCACAATAATCAGAAGTCGTCGTCGTCGTCTCTCATGTTTATCAGTTCATCATGGTATGGTGGGCCAAGTTCAGGCGAGATTTTTCTGCCAAAAGAATGTTCCATAATGGCAATTTAATTATATGCTCAACAACTAGATGATCTTTATTTTTGTAAAATGGAAGGCAAGGCTTCAACAACTTCTTCATCGAATTAAGCAGGCCTTTCCTCTCTTTTTTCCCCCTACGCGCCTGAATTCTGAACTTCTGAAGAAACAACGTCTTTGTTCAAACTATGCTCGTCATTTTCGACTCGTAGGTGGAACCAATGAGCAAGCAACGAGCAGAACAGGCTAAACAGGGGGGCCTGATTGGCCCATATGGCCCTCTCGGGCCCTGACCGAGGACCACCACAGCCTGATCATTCGCTTGCGTCCACTGATCGACAGCTAGGGCGATGCTCTCATCTCATGGCCTGAGACCTGACAAACAAGGGCTCGGCGGATGCTGCCAGGCGTTACTGTACGATCACGGGTGTGGCACACCACACACATCAGCGATAGACATCAAGCAGTAAAGGCGACAGTGATGATAAGGCAGGTAGGGTTAGCACCCATGTTGCAATCTGCACACACGTATTCAGGCACTCAGGGCGCGTCTGCGTGCGTGCGTAAATCGCATTGCGATTTGCATATGGTCCATGAATATATTGGAAGCCTTTAAGATGAGTACGTTCTCAGCCACATTTTGCTCCAGTTTAGCCAGGGGAACCAGCCTTGCCAAGTACAGTTGAGCAGGTCAGCTACGTGTCTGCTAAGGTTCGAATTATTGGGGAAATGATTCAGTGGTCCTGATTTGGAGATTGGCCCATCGAACGGCGTTGCATGGCTGATAACAGCGCAATCGCCACTTGCTCAGTGCTGAACTCATAGCGACAGCAAGAACTGGGCAAGAACTGTTCCTTCCTCGTGTGAAGCATAGAGGCCTCGTTTAGATTGCAAATTTTTGTAATCTGAACACTGTAGCACGTTTCGTTTGTATTTGACAAACTTTGTCCGATCATGGACTAACTAGGCTCAAAAGATTCGCCTCGTGATTTACAACCAAACTGTGCAATTAGTTATTTTTTTACCTACATTTAATGCTTCATGTATGCGTCCAAAAATTGATGTGATGGAGAGAGAATGAAAAAACTTGAAACTTTGAGACAATCTAAACCAGGGCAGAATCAGAAATAATCCACATATCTCTCTCCTTTCATTTTCCCTATCTTTAGATGCAGTATACACCTAGGGATAGCAGGTTGGTAGGAGCTGCTGAAGCATTAATTTTTCCTCTATGAACTCTCAAGCTTTTTTTTAATACTAACAAACTCTGAAGCTTGTGAAATTCTTGGAGGTACGTACACGTACGTTATTAGGGTCTGATCACCTTGATGAAAAATATGCGATACTGACCTCACCTGGCCTCACACATCGGCATCACTAACGCTGCATAAGTCTATTGCCGCAAAGACTTTCCCATGTAACACGTCATCCCCTTCTTCGGCAGCTTCTCTTACTTCTCTCCCTGTCCGTAGAGAGCTAGTACTGCTAGCAGTAGAAATGACACGGTCGCATGGAGGAAGTGTGCGCGGGACGCCAACTCGAGCAAGGCAGCCAGCCGCGCGCCGGTGCACATGGTCTCATCAATGCACGAGCATTGCCATATCCCTGTGGGATTACGGTGACCACCGATGATGATCCTGACACCACGCGAGCGAGCTTCTGATACACAGTTGATGTTGCTGAATGAACTTGCTATCTGCTAGTACCAGTGCACTGCTGCTGATAGCCACGCTGCCATTGTTGACCAAGAGAACCTCATGCATGTGTTCTACCCATCGGTCGGCCATCAGTGGTAGCTGGGATCGGACGATCACCGGAAAAGCAGACGTGAACCACACACACACACTGCCCTGGCAATATTAAGGCCGTGTTTAGATTGTGGGATTACGGTGACCACCGATGATGATCCTGACAGACGTTCGCGAGCAGATTTACACAGTTGATGTTGCTGAATGAACTTGCTATCTATCAGCCAAAAGATGCACTGCTGCTGATAGCCACGCTGATTTGTTGATCAAAGAGAACCTCAATTAATTATTTTTTACCCACATTCGGCCATCCATGGTGTGTTCAAAAATGATGTGACGGAGAGAAAAAAACTTGAATTTTAATGGGATGCCCTGGCAATATTAAGGAGAGCTGACTCTGCCGAGTCCCAATCCATCTTCGGCAACTATTAAACATCTATGTTACTAATATGACTACCTAACCAAGACACTTTAATTTAGTTTTATTTTACTTGCAAGCGAAGGTGGATGTTTGACACGATTTTGATACAGGCTTGTTTTCAGGAGGCTGCTGGTTGGCAGGCAAACAGCAGAATGGTCGCCTCAATTTTTTTTAAAATACTCGGCACATTCCATTATCACTTATCAGGGAAGCGATTGCAGAGTGTATGTAGAAATAAGATTGATGATCAAGTCATCGCAATATAATGGTGTTTATTGAGGCAGCATTGTGCCATGATATGTGGCATCTGCATTCCATTTTTTTTATGGAAGTGAGAGCATCAACAAATAAAAAGCTACAAAGATTTCAAACATGTGTCATTGCAATTAAAGATTTCAAACATGTGTCGTTGCAATTAAAGATTTCAAGCTGGTGCGCTTGCAATTTGCATTGTGCTGTTTGAACTTTGAAGTGGGTCTTTTATACTGTACCAACATTTAATTTTTGATGCGTGGCATGGTGGCAAAACCTTTCTGAAGCTTTCGTTTTGGAGCATCTTTATTTGTGGCAGATGTTGGTTGGTATTACACAAAAGAAAAGTAGAAGATTCCCATGCACATGAATACAGAATACGTACTCCCAAACACCCAACACAAAAGTTCTTTGTCTGCTCCGATCCAGCTGAATACAGTACAGTAGATAGTTGAAGTTTGGTGCTCTATCAAAATACATGCATGGAAACTGCACAGCTGCCTGATGAATGTTAATGAGGTGTAGGCCCAGCGTCAGGTAAAAGGTTTACCCTGAACAGCAGTGGGTGGATGTGGATCCAAACTAGTACATCTGTTACAAATTACTAGTAATATTCTTCACGTATGGGCTATGGAACAGGACATAGACTTTGGAAATGATAAACTTAGAAGCTGCACAACTGTCTGCTGAATGTTAGTGAGGTGTAGGCCCATCATCAGAGAGAAGGTTGACCTGAACCAGCGGGTGGACCGGTGGATCCAATCAAAACTACAATCTGTTACTGGTAATATTCTCCACCTATAGAACACGACACATAGACTTTGGAAAATGTGGAAGCGCCACCAATCGATCGATGTTCTTTCACAAGAAATATAATGAATATAGACAAGCTTTTGCTGTCTGCTGATCAATTCACTTGCGACTTGGGAATCCCCTATTGGACAAAGCCGTGCAGGTGGGAAACGCACATCAGAACTTCGGAGCGCCGCCAGACTTCGGTAGCCGGCGGTGGTGGCTGCTGCCGTTTGCCATGGACTCTACCGCTACCGGAGCCACGGTTTTCGACGTACGTTCACGTTGGCCGGTGGTGGACGAGACGTATGCAGCAGGGACGGAGAGAGAGAAGCCAAAGACCCAACCCAATGGTCGATCCATCATTTCGTCGCAAAAAAAAAAAATGGTCGATCCATCCGATGGAACGACCGCCCTGGTCCGCACGGCGCCCCGCGAAAACGACCAAGGCCGCGTTTAGTTGCCGTCTGAATCGGCGCCGCCTGAAATTCAACACACTGTAGCGTTTTGTTTTTATTTGGTAATAATTGTTTAATTATTGACTAATTAGGCTCAAAACGTTCGTCTCGTAAAGTACAACCAAACTGTGCAATTAGTTTTTGATTTCGTCAACATTTAGTACTCCATACATGTAGCGCAAATTTGATGTGATGGTGAATCTTCTTTTTGCATAGTGCCAAATTCTAGATTTTTGATGAACTAAACATGGCCCAATTGATGGAGCATGGGGGCTTCCCTTTTTCCTCTCGCTGTTGCCGCACTGCAAACTTGCCGCCGAGTACAAACAACTGCCCCGAACACGGTGTCAACAAAAAAAAAATGCCCCGAACACGTACGTCCTAACGTCCGTTCACGTGCGACTCCGGGAAAAAGGCAGCGAAAACGATCCGGGAGGGTCTCTCAGCCCTCCCCCAGCGGCCAAAAACCGCGTCGATCGTTGGATCTTTTTGCCGATGATGAGGAATTCAAGCAGCCATCGCATCGGTTTCACCGCGCCATTGGCTCAAATACGGGTGCGTGCGCCGGCCAGGGCACGCACGACGCCGAGCGAGCACCAACCACCGGTTATCACGCTCGGCAACCGTTAACGCGCAGCGCCATACGCGAGGCGCGACCACGCGAGCCCAGCGCAGGCATCCGAGCACTAGAGCGGCATATATACCACCTCGGCACTAGAGCGGAGCGGCTGCTCTTGCTCTCGGCTCTCCCCTCTTTCTCCATCGCAGTCGTCGGCTCAGCATGGGGAACTGCCAGGCGGCGGAGGCGGCGAACGTGCTGCTCCAGCACCCGGGCGGGCGCGTCGAGCGGCTCTACTGGTCCACCAGCGCCGCCGAGGTCATGCGCGCCAACCCGGGTCACTACGTCGCGCTCGTCACGCTCCGCGTCGCCGAGGAGCGGCAGGACGCGCCCGGCGGCGAGCGGCGCACCGTGCGCCTCACGCGCGTCAAGCTGCTCAAGCCCAAGGAGCCGCTGCTCCTCGGCCACGTCTACCGCCTCATCACCACCCAGGGTGCGTCGTCCGTGCGTAAAAATAACAATCAGTCCAGTACGCGCCCATGTGTGCCCTGCTACGAACTGATGAATGAACAAGCTGCTAACTTGCGCTGCGCTGCTGCAGAGTTGACGAAGGCGGTGCAGGCGAGGAAGGAAGAGAAGCAGAGGAAAGCGCAGCAGCAGCTGCTGGAGTCGAGGCAGGGCACGCCAAGGGGCGCGGCCGAGGAGGACGACGACGAGGCAGCCTTGGACGCCAGCCTTGATCAGGTGATTATTACATGGATGGATTAGACTTTGACTCTCGAACTCAACTGCTTTCCGATGCTCCCATGCACGCTCTCGCCATGACCCGTGCGCCTTTAATTGCTTCTGCAGCCTTCAGGGGTAGTTAGCTGTTCATCTTCTCGTGACTATCCTCATCACCTGCTATTGTCACTGGTTTTTTTCCACTGTAGAAAAAAAATCTGACATAACTGAGAATCACAATCATGACAAGTAAACAAAACGGTTAAAAAAACTAATAAGTAAATAAAATATCACAATTTGAACATTCCAGATGAAATGCATACAAGAAGATTGTAGTATCTTTTTTTAAGGAAAAAAGAAGAAGTGTAGATAACTAACTGATGGTTGATGCTGCTATAGCACCCAGAAGGAAGTACAGCATTAGATTAGGGGATAGATTAATAGGTGAGTTTCAACTAATGTCAGGGCCGGAGGAGGAATCATTTCCGGGAATCTTTTCCTTTTCCTACGGATTTTATTAACCACGCAACATGCAAAGGTTCCTTCTTCTGATTACTCTTCTGCTCTTCCCATCTGACTGCAGTTGGCGCGTCAGGACAACGGCAGCCGGAGCTCCAGTGCGCGGCACCGGCAATGGCGGCCGTCGCTGCAGAGCATCGACGAGGCCACGAGCTGATATGTCAGCTCAATACACTCATACCACACAAACCGTAGGGCCGTAAACATTGACAGGTGGACCTGTATTTTCGGTGATCACCTGGCCTCGATTAGTTCGTCGCAAGGGTTGCTATTGGCCTACAGCTACATTTGCACACTGTGAGTTGGAGTTGGACACCCTGGGATGAGAGGGCTGCTTCAGATCATGCAGTATGTAGCCTCGGATCCGTGTAAATTTTCAGGTGTTTGTTAGCGAGACTGCTTTGTTTCCCCCCTCCATACGGTTTGCACATCGAATCATATAAGTAACGAATTAGAGTACTAGCTTACTATTAGATTTACAACCGGACATGTCATGTACTTGCCTCCCTTGCAGATCGGAATCGAGCGTATAGCTTTTGAGGATATCGCTGTGTCGTTTCTTTAGTATTCGCTGTTGATGCCAAATAGGCAATCATAAACTCAGTGCCAATGATGCCGGCAGCAGTTGGTGGAATCATCGGAGCCTTTTGGGTTGGAAGCTCATCATGCGTATTATTCGCGTCGGCGATGCTTAGCTTAGCGCCTGTCCTGACGAATGGGCTCATGCACATTTGATTTGTTTAAGCCGTCGATGATGGTGTAGAACAGGACAAACGGTGTTTCGAAACAGATACCACGGTACCTATACCTGGTCCTGTTTACTTGGCTTACGAGCCGTACTTTTTTTAGTAAACAAATAATATTTTTCTCTCACAACAAATTAATCATGGCTTACGAGCCATATTTTTTCAGCAAACGAATAATATTTTTCTCTCACAACAAATCAAACGGTACCTACAATGTTGAAGAATACAGAGGTGCCTGACAGTGGCCGTAGATTAATGGCCAGTTGATGGTGTAGGCAGCCCACTGTGCTAACCACACAGCTCACCACAATTAATGCCCAATGGCCCTACCTGCTAACCACTTGCTAATCTATGCAATCGGCTCCAAGTTGAGTTGAGCTGCTGCCTGGTGCAGTGGTGCTGGCCTTCGGCCGTCCTAGCAGGGCCCAGTTTAGTTCATCTAAAATATCAACTTTGACACTATACAAAATGAAGATTTCATTACATATGCATGAAATCTTAAATCGAAATAAAAACTAATTCCAAGTACTTTTGAGTTGAACGTTTTGAGCCTAATTAGTCAATGATTGGACAATTATTACCAAATAAAAACGAACAAGTACTGTAGCTACAGTGCTTCGCGAAAACGGTCGGCGCCAACTTGGTGACCAACTAAACGTGGCCTAGCAGTAGTATTCAACTACAAGCTTCCGCAACACTTGCATTGCAATTTGCACAGTCAAAATAAAGCAACTCCACAGCTCAAGATGCCAGATTTCCTCATTCACCGTGGTGTTCAAGCGAAGAGGGTGGTGCCAGCTTTTGACTAGCCACCGCCCACCACGCGTACGGTTTGCTGATCGATGTGCCTGTCTTTGGCCGAAAGGCGAAGGGCGCTGCCTGCGTTGTGCGTTGCTCCCTCTGAGCCTGTGATCCGAGAGATGGGACGCAGCGATGGAGGCTGAATGCTCCATTTACCGAGGCACTCCGACCTCCGACGGCATTTTGACAGGGAATTGAAAAGGGATGAGAGCAGTGAAGTGAACGACAAGCCATGGCATGTTGCCGTTCATCTTTTGTCTCTCTAGGCCTTGATTAGATTGAGTCTTACAAATCAGAATTTGCCACTGTAGCATTTTCGTTTGTATTTGATAATTATTGTTCGATCATAAACTAACTATGCTCAAAAGATTCGTCTCGTGATTTACAATCAAACTATGTAATTAGTTATTTTTTTTATCTATATTTAATGTACATCCATGCGTCTACAAATTGATGTGATGAAGAGAGAGTGAAAAAACTTAGAATTTTAAGACAATCTAAACAAGGCCATAATCTCGCTTTACTGACCATGTTCGGGATTGAGAAGTCACAAAGCTGCCTCAGCACGTGCCCTTGCTGACTGCAGATCAGAAGATTTTCTCTGCAAAATGAGCAGCAAGCAAACAAACTACAGCGACCAGCCATGTATGAGCCGTAGCGAAGCTAAAACAAACTAGAGGAAGATACGCTTACTTTTGTAGGCGTGTATATTTGTGTTTTCTAGCTTAAACATCATTACTGTTCTTATAATTTTTAGAGGGTGCATTTGCTTCTCCTAATCTCTAAACGCCTTTGTCATAGCGCATTTTGTCCGTTTCAAAAGAATACTCCCCCCGTTCCAAAAGTAATTCTAAATATGAATCTATACAAGTTTTTATCTAAATTTGTGGGTATTTCGAATAAACATCAACTAATAAATTTGTATTTGTTTCGCGTTGGGCTCGGATGGTGTGCTAAAAAACACAAGGTTTATACTGGTTCGGACATAATGTCCCTATGTCCAATTTACTGCTGCTGCTCGTGTTATTACCACTGAAAGGTTCGTAGCAGGGGTACAAACGGTAGAGAGAGGGACGGGTCCCAAATCTATGATGGAAAGGTCGAACGGATGCTGAGAGCTCGGTTGCTGCTCAGCTGTGTGTTATGTGATGCGTGGTGTGTTGAATTGACCCATCCATCTAGTAGGGTGCCCTGCCTCCCTTTTATAGATCAGGGGGAGCAAGGATTACAGATGGGAAAAAAAGGAAAAACCGGAGGCAGAGAAAGTCCTTCGAAAGTGTCGGGTCTTCCTTCTCCTTTGAGCCTGCCTGCTCTGCTGACATGGCAGATGGTGCCATGGATGGCACGTTCGCTGATCCTGATAGGGCCGCGCTCTGGCTTCGTTCGGCAAGTGGTCACGTCCCATCCCACTCCGGCGGGCGGCGCGGCGCACCAGGGTGCCGAGCCGTGATCCTATAGGGAGCAGACGGCGTAGAGGCCCCACGTCATTACTGTAGATGACATGAGTTTCCTTCTTGGACAGTAGCGGTTGTCGTATGTTTCCGTCAGGATTCGTGTCCGAGGGCAAATGCCGGCGCCCATAACACCGTAGGATAAATGTCGCGTCCACAACACTGTTGGGGCTCTGACATGTCTGAAAGGGCTTAAAGCGCCTATCTGGTCATATCCTCATGGTACTTCCCTGCAGGCGTGCATGGTATGGTCCTTAGTATTGCGGTTGATTTGAGTGTTCTGCCTTATCTGCATGCATAGTTATGAAGGAGCAGCGCATAGGCATCGACCGAGGCGGAGCCTGCCCCCGAACGTTGGGTGAGGCGGAGCCCAATCCCTGGACGTATGGCGAGGCGGAGCCTGCCCCCGGACATCGGGCGAGGCGGAGCCTGTCCTCAGACGTCGGGTGAAGCGGAGCCCAGCCCCTAGACGTCGGGCGAGGCGGAGCCTGCCCCCGGACGTCGGGCGGGGCAGAGCCTGCCCTCGGACGTCGGGTGAGGCTGAGCCTAGCCCCTGGATGTCGGGCGAGGCAGTGCCTGCCCCCGAACGTCGTGCGAGGCGGAGCCTGCCCCCAGACGTCGGGCGAGTGGAGTCCAGCCCTCGGGGGTCGGGCGAGGCGAAATCGGCTCTCAGGGGTCGGGCGAAGCGGAACCGGCCCTCAGGGGTCGGGCGAGGCGGAGCCAACCTTCAGTCGTTGGGCAAGAAGTGTAGCTGTGTTCTTGTCTGTTTGGAAGCATCAACATTTGATGGTTATTAGCTCCTCATCTTCAGGTACCCCAGTATTCGGTCCCCGACAGTAGCTCCCGAGCCCCTGGGTGATTCGAATTTGCCGGAGGGTGCACGCGAGCGCACCCGACGGGTGTAGCCCCCAGGTGATTCGGATAGAATCGTCCGGGGGGTATTTCGATTCGCCAGAGGGAAGCGTGAGCGCACCCATCGGGTGTAGCCCCCGAGCCCGGGTGATTCGGACAAAATCGCCTGGGGGTAATTTGGACCATTGCGGGTATGGTTGTGAGATTTGGTGTTTTTTGCTAGCCGGATAGCTTAAAGGGAACCCTGGTATCCCGTTCACGGGGATTCATCCAGGGTCAGCCTGATTAAGACTCGATCGTAGATCGAGACTCCCTTGAGGCTCGCGCGCCTGAGTTTTGTCCACTTGCGGGCCTATCCCGTTGTTGGGATGGTCGTCGAAACCATTGGGCCAGCCCTCGAACTCCTAGGCCCAGGCGGGCCGGATAAACGCTTTTTGACCCTATCCCTTCTGTGGGGAAAAAGTCCTGGTCTGCCCGGGAAGGCAAAATGTCCAGCGCGACTTTGGTGGGAAAGGATAGGGATTGCGGCGCATATCCCGCGTGGTGATGTGGTGACGAATCATGGCAGGCGTGGAGAGCCAGGCGGACGGTTGCCTTCCTCGCATACATCGCCCCTATAAAACCAAGGGGTTCGTCCCCAGGGTTTCGTACATTGCCTCCTTGTCTTTGCATCTACAACCTTCGCCGCCAGTCGCCTAAGACTTCGCATCCGCATCTCAGACCGTCGTCAAATTCGCATCCACCCTCCCCAATCGTTCAATGGAGCCATGGGGTAGATCCGATGTCACCCTCAAGCGCCTGGATGTGACAGGCCTCGGTTCGTCGTGGCCTTTTTTTGCACCTATCGATGTGTGGACAAACCCGGCCGAGAGTGGCAAGTTCCCAACACAACGAGGACACGCCGTCGTCCGCTCGAAAGGCTAATGTGTCCATGTTTTCGCTCACTTCCATCAGCGAGGATTCGCCACAACCCCAATATACATACAGAGGTAAATAAGCGGAAGACTTAAGTTTAATATTACAATGTGGAGTTTTAACACCTTACTCCCAATGGGATCTAGCACATTCTTGGCGTTCATCAGATAATGTGAGGGGTTCTTGGGGATTAGTCCCCAAACTAGGGCCTTGTCCAAAGGCCATTTTTCTTCGCTCACCCTCCCTGAAGAAGAAGCGAGAGAAGAGGCAAGAGGACCAAACAAGCGTGCCGATGGGATGCGACCTTGACATTTAGCAAACCACGAGTACAAAAGTACTCAACAAGTACCCACCACCAAAAGGGTGCGTCTTAGGGATCGACCTCCAACAAGGTAAGGGTGTAGAACATTGGTTCTACATCAAAGCGTACTATGGTCGATCCTAGTTCGGAGTAAGTACTTGGGTGCCATATCTCAAACTAAGTGTTTATATCCCATGTTCCAATCCTTCTCAAATCATGGAGGAAGTAGGGGTTCTAGAGAAGGACAAGAAGAAAATCCAGGACCATCTCACCACCATCTCGAATCCTCAAAGGAGAGGGGTGTGAAGGGTCGGGGATCATCGACGCTTAATCACACGGGATATGGTGGCACTGATGAAGCGGATCCTTCCCTACACATGATGGCGCCACCGGGGTGTCGCTTGAGGGGACATTCGCCAGGAGGCGCTCTCCCCCTCCAAGTGGTGCGGCACATCAAGGAGGTGATGGAGCCTTAGGTGGGATGACGCCGCCGCCTCTTGATTTGTGTATGTATCTAAGTGTCCAAAGCTCTAGTTTGGTTTTGGTTAATTGATGAAACCCTAAGTGCTAACCTAGTTTATCAAGATGATTATGAGATAGGTAGCACTACTCCAAGTGATGAAGCAATGACGAAGATCATGACAATGGTGATAGCATGGTGATGATCAAATGCTTGAACTTGAAAAGAAGAAGAGAGAAACAAAAGGCTCAAGGCAAAGGTATAAAATATAGGAGCCATTTTGTTTTAGTGATCAAGACACTTAGTGAGTGTGATCACATTTAGGGATAGACTTATAGCAAGTATTATTAAGAGGAGTGTAACTCGATCGAAATGGGGTTATCAAAGTGCCACTAGATGCTCTAACTCATTGCATATGCATTTAGGATCTAGTGGAGTGCTAGAATCCCTTGAAAATATTTGTGAAAATATGCTAACACATGTGCACAAGGTGTTTGCGGGGTTGAGATGGGTTTGGGTCCTCTCTCCCTTCCGCCGAGCTTATTGATGGCGGGGTCAACGCTTTCGGGAAAATGGAATGCCTATTTTCTATTGGCGCCGGATGCAAATTCTTGGTGGTTGGCACATTTGAGCAAGGGCTAAGAAGTTAGAGTTGAAATGGAGTTGGTCGAATGATGCTAGCGCCGGTCGGTCTCGACGACGCCACTGCTGAAACACTCAATGAAAGAGGCTATTTGAAAACGCGAAAAGGTCACGTGTCGTCAGCCGGCGTTAAACAGATGTCAATCTTGATTTTGAGTTATTCTAGTGCAGCATGAGTCTATTTTTCAAATTACTCTCTCAAATTTTCTAAAGAAGTTGAAAGGTCCAAAAATGAAAGTTGTCCGTCGAAGAAATACTCTACAACTTTGCTTCAAGGAAATTTTCAAATTCTGCCTCCATTTTGAAATTTGAATTTGGGGTGCATTTGAGTATTTGAATCATTTCAAAATTACTCCAAATTTTATATGTAAACTTTGAAATCTTGAAACAAAGTTGATCCGTATAAAATAATCTCCAACTTTCCTTTTTGCCTCGACACATGGATTTTGAATTAGTCAAAGGTCTGGTCGAGCGTGTTTTGTCCAATGAAAATTTGATTTGTCTTCTATTTGATAAATTTTGATTTTTTATAGCCCCATGGCCGCTGAGTCAAGGAAAAAACTCTTGCACATTTTCATTGACATAACAACCTTGTGTTTTTAGCCAAAGCCCTCCCACTCATCTCCATCATTGATGCATCCATCATCATTGTGAGATTAGGAGAGAATCCAAGTGCATTGCTTGAGTGATTGCATCTAGAGGCACTTGGTATTCGTGTTACTTTGTTGGAGGATTTTGCTTGTTTCTTTCTTGGTGTTGTTGCCACCACCTGAGACGATGGAGCAGCGGTGAAGGATCGGCATGAGTTGGTGATTGTTCGTGGCCGCCTTTGGTGATTTCGAGGGGAGTTGTACCTTCCCCGCGGAGTGCCTTAGAAAGGTAACTCTAGTAAATTGCTCGTGTCATTGAGTTACCTCACTTGTGGGTCGGTTCTTGCGGTGTCCTATCGTGTGGACGAGGTTTGTGAAACACCTCTTAGCTGATCTATGCATTTCGAACCACCAAGTGTTGGTCTTGGGGATTAGACAGTGGGATTAGCGTGTTGGCAAGCACGTGAACCTCGGGAGAAAAATCGGTTGTCTCTTGTCATTTGCATTCTCCGGTGATTGGCTCAATCTTTATCTTGTGATTGGTTCACTCCATGACCCAAGAATGAGTATAATCGTATCACTTACTCATTTACATTTCCGCAAACTAGATATAACAAAATCTTTAGTGTAACTAGAATTGAGAAGCTTGCCTCGTGCTTTAATCATATCTAGTGGAGCTCTTGAAGTGTAGCATTTGTGAGAGCTCTTAGTGAGTAGTAGTCAAGTAGAGGAGGGTGTGCCAATTGATCATTGCAACTAGAATTGTTGGACTGGTGGTTGCAACCCTTGTAGAGCTAGAGCAAGTTTGCATTTCGCTATTTGTCTTACTAATCAAATTGCTCTAATTGATTTGTAGTTTTTAAATAGACTATTCACCCCCCCTCTAGCCATATTAGGACCTTTCAGTGCCGGGGCATCCCCCAATGCGGCCGAAATCGGGGTACATTGACTTCGTAAGTTCTCTTTCCCCGTGCCTCCTTTTTAATTGAACTCCCGACCCTTGATGCTGACATTGGGATAGCGGGATCAGTCGAATAGACTCATCTTTATGGATCGCTCAACCCCGCTGCCGAAGGACCCGCTCGTGGCTACGGTGAATCACATCGTGACCGAGTGGTAGAAGAAGACGAAGGAGGTCGAGAGGAAGAAGAAGCAACAGAAGATGCTAGCACGGGAGCGAGGAGAGGAGACCGATAGTGATGATGATGATGAGGAGGAGGAGGAGGACGATGAGGTAGCTGCTGACATTGAGTGGGATGACCCGGCGAGCGAGGATACGCTGACAGGTATCCACTCGTCCGTGCAGGGGCCTTTCCCGTTCCACGTAGGGAAAAGCACGTCCGCGGTGTCGACGGAGACAAGCCGGACCGTTGGCCAGCCCCAGGAGATAGCAGGAGCGGGTGGGTCTGCCGCTGCGCCCAAGGTGGCGACACAGGAGGGTGGCCCCGCTGGCGCACCTCAAGAGCTATCAGGGGCGGGCGGATCTATCACCGCGCTCGAGGTGTCGGTGGAGGGGGGCTCTGCTGCCGCGCCCTCGAACGCAAGGGAGCGGGTCCCTCTGCCTAGGAGCAGGGGACGGGCTCAAAACAATCCTGCCCTGACGATGAGGCGGAGTTGAGGCCTGGGGGTTCATCCCCCAAACGTCTCCACCGCCCAACAATGCCAACGTAAGTCACCAGCTTCTCTGTATTCTCTGTTTTTCTCTGTTTTTGCCTGTTGTCATCGTGAATCTCACACCTTTTGTTTCTTTCTGCAGCGTCGGGAGATGGGTCAGACAGGGCACTTCTTTAGCACTGGCACCCAAGAAGAGCATCGCCATTCAGGCAAGGCGGGGGCCGTCGCCTGACGTTGCTCCCGGCTACGAGTAATAAGAGACTGAAAAAAAGACGATGGTCAGAACACAAAAATAGAGGAAGAAAGAGGAGGGCGAGAGTCAAGACTAAGTGAATACCCGGCCGATGGGAACGATGACGTCTTGCAAGGCACCCCTGGCCTGGTTCAAAGCGTCCAGCGTGGCTGTGATCCCTCGTTGAGCCTCTCCCGCTCCATGCCCTCGACGGCATCGTCGAGGGTGAAGAGTTCTGACGACGGGTCCCATGGACTTGTCCACCGGAGCAAGGACTCATCCTGCGTGGGCGGGTGGTGGCCCTCCGATGTCAGGACCAGGGACAACTCCCTGCCAGTCTCCTCGACAACCGCCGTGGTGTCCGGAGGTCCCTCGGCCATGACCCCCTCTATCCTGCCCAGGGCGGGCGTCGTCTCTAGGGCCACCAGTAGCACGGGACACGCCGCTGCCTCGGGCATCGCCATCACAGCATTCGGGCCCAACGCGCAACAAATACAAATTTATTAGTTCTTGTTTATTCGAAACACCGACAGTTGGCGCGCCAGGTAGGGGGTACAAATGGTCAAGAGAGGGACGGGTCCCAAGTCTATGATGGAAAGGTCGAACAGGTGCTCAGAGCTCGGTTGCTGCTCAAGCTGTGTGTTATGTGATGCGTGGTGTGTTGAATTGATCCGTCCCTCTAGTAGGGTGCCCTGCCCTCCCTTTTATAGATCAAGGGGGAGCAGGGATTACAGATGGGAGAAAGAGAAAAAACTAGAGGCAGAGAAAGTCCTTCGAAGGTGCCGGGTCTTCCTTCTCCTTTGAGCCTGCCCTGCTGACATGGCAGATGGTGCCAGGGATGGCACGTTCGCTGATCCTGATAGGGCCACGCTCTGGCTTCGTTCAGCAAGTGGTCATGTCCCATCCCACTCCGGCAGGCGGCGCGGCGCACCTAGGTGCCGAGCCATGACCCTATAGGGAGCAGATAGCGTAGAGGCCTCATGTTCGTTACTGTAGATGGCATTAGTTTCCTTCTTGGACCATAGCGGTTGTCGTATGTTTCCGTCAGAATTCATGTCCGAGGGCAAATGCCGAGGCCCATAACATTGTAGAATAAATGTCAGCGCCCGCAATACACTGTTGGGGCTCTAACATGCCTAGAAGGGCTTAAAGCGCCTGTCTGGTCATATCCTGATGGTACTTCCCTACAGACGTGTAGGGTATGGTCTTGGTATTGCGGTTGACTTGAGTGCCCTGCCTTATCCGCATGCGTAGTTATGAAGGAGCAGCGCCGCGTGTTGGCGGCATTGGGCGACCATCGAGACTCGCCCGGACGCTGCCCGGGCGATGGCGGCGGAGCCTACCCTCGGACTTTGGGTGAGGTGGAGCCCAACCCCTAGGCATCAGCGAGGTGAAGCCTGCCCCCGGACATCTGGCGAGGTGGAGCCTGCCCCGGACGTAAGTGAGGCGGAGCCCAGCCCCTGGACGTCGAACGAGGCGGAGGCTGCCCCCATACGTCGGGCGAGGCGGAGTCTGCTCCCAGACGTCGGGTGAGTAGTGCTGCCCAGACGTCGGTGAGCGAGAGCCTGCCCGGACATCAGGCGAGGCGAGCTTGCCCCCCAAACGTCAGGCAGGCGTAGTCTAGCCCTCGGGGGCGAGGAGGTAGTCTGTCCCGGAGGTCGGGCGAGGCGGAAGCGGCTCTCATGGATCAGGCGAAGCGGAACCGGCCCTCAGGGGTCGGGCGAGGTGGAGCCAACCTTCGGTCGTTGGGCAAGAAGTGTAGCTGCATTCTTATCTGTTCGGAAGCATCAACGTTTGATGGTTATTAGCTCCTCCTCTTCGGGTACCCCAGTATTCGGTCCCCGACAAAACTCATATCAAAATTATTTTTTCTTGATTGTAGTACAACAATACTCCGTATGCCTTGACAATAAAACAAAATTACACGGATCTAGGCCCCTCGTCTCCACCTAGGGCCCCTCTCCTTCCACGCGTCTATCCATGGTGAGAAGAAGGGGATCCATCTCTTTTTTCACAGTTTTTATATCTAGTTTGCTTAGGGTTTAGCCCAAATAAATCTACCGATAAAATCAGATGATTTTTTGTCAGGATCTTGTTACCTGCGATGACTTCGGTGATTGCCATGATAAGATTGTTGTTGCGAGCGCTGATTTCATCGGAAGACGGCCAAATTGTGGCCATTATCGGAAGGGTGCTCTTGGGCACTCCCAACGAGGACAACTGCTCTGAGTCATCAATCTCATCGCCGATGGTCGTCGAGAGGAAATTAAGGTTTGGAGGTGATGAATCTGCATTCTATGTTGTATCCAACGATGCAACTAGTGATGTTCTTTCATCGATTTCGATACGTTTTGGACTAGTTTTAGAATGTTGGATCTTGCGGCACGTCTAATGTTTTGTGGTTAATTATTGGACTAGGTAGCGTGCCTGTGTGTTGCTACGGGACAACTAAACTTTTGTACTAAAAACACACGGATCGCACGTTAAGATAACAATACTGTAAGACATTAAACTGACATTTAATCCAAAAAAGCAAAGTTTATGAAATTAACAGTCACTAAGTGTAAGACATTAAACTGACATTTAATCCAAAAAAGCAAAGTTTATGAAATTAACAGTCACTAAGAGCACGGCACCGCAGGCTCACAAACTCTACTATATATACCTTTCCGTGATATGGCTAAAATAATGTTTTATATCGACAAGAAGTCTCTGATATTAAAAATTAAATGAAGCAATCAAATATGTCACACAAACATTACTCAATCCACATATTTTGAACCTGTTTGACCAATGAAAATTCACAAAATGACTATTATATTAAACTAAATTCATGTCCATCATCTATTCAAAGTGCATGTCACAAGCGTGTAAATAATTTCAATATTATTTAGTTCTCTAAATCTATGAGGCGCGACACGGTGTCCTTAGCAAATTCTTGAACTCGACGATGTCTGGCTTCATCAACAAGCAGACGATTATGTAGGCCTATAAATAAATAAAAAACTTTTGGGTCAGTGTTATAGTCAATAAATTAAATCAATGAATTATCTTAAAAGAACCACTTTGAAAATCATGCTCCTGATTACAAATAGGACTGAATACCAATTCGCTAAAATCGTCAGTAGTGGTCACTCCGCCTATCATGCACGAGCAAAAAAATGTAATAACTGATACTTTATTTAGTCAATACATATGAGGACATCAGATACAACACAGGGTTCAATTATCAAAGATTGAGCAACCAGATAAGTTTGAAGATTGAGCTCACTCTTTACTCTGTCTATGAGGTCATGACATGACATGCATATGAGGTTATGGCGATGAAAATCATCTATGTTATTGTGCTTACGGCCCAGTCAAAAGTGAAAAGTTAAACAATTTCAATACCAGTAGGGATGAAGCTTCATTGGACCAGAGTTGGCCATAGCCCCTCCTGGATTTAAACAAGCACAAATAAAAGATGAGGCGAAGCTTTTGGTTGGCCATACGCAAATAACCAATTTCTCAATGTATTAGTCTAAGAAATAGAGTGTATTCTTATCTTTTACTTCTAATGAATCTATCATAAATAGGGCAGCAAGTTCACTATATCCACAACAATCATACCACGAACTTGCAGAACTATCAGCTGATCTCATACCACGAACTTGTTCGCACAACCAGCAACTTCACTGATGATAACTTGCTAGGGCAAAATAAATTTCAGTTGCATGGAGGTTTTTTCAGTATTTTAGACAGCTTTCTCTGCATATATATAGTTAAGCATAAAAAACACCTCAATAAAAACTGTACAGGCAGGACCATTAATCCAAAGTATGTATTACTGCTTACAATGGAAAATATGCTGTCAAGCATTTATAGTTGCCAGGATAAGCTTATCCACTGCGAGGAACAAAATGCAGGCAGTATGTGCATGTGCAGATTGGATGAGGGTGATGTCATATTAGATGAGGCCTAAAGGAAGAATCTAAAGATTTTAACTTAATTACCTTGTGTCTCAGGTTTGGTCACTCAATAGGCATCTAGGAGGGCACTCAACACTCAACAGGCACCTGGCAGAGATGCAACCTCATTAGTTTTTCTTCTGGAATGACTTATGGACGCAAGAAGCATTTTTTGCAGACTCAGAGTAGCAATAACACTGCATTAGAGAAGTTAATAAGCTGATCACAATGGCAAAATTTTCAAAAAAATGCTACCATTACAGATACCTATGTCTGATTAAACTTTTAACCTTACATCAAGACATACCGTCTAAGATTGGTAGGTTAGATGTTCACCAATAATCCAATATATTGTTATAATAAAGTCTAAGCTAGGCTTGCTAGGAAGCTTATCATAGGATATTATAGTTATCTTTATCCAGATGCAATGTCGCGTACAATTTAAATTTATCTCCAAATTGCTATGATCTCTGCGGGAGATGAGAAGTGACCAAAGATTTACCATCCAGTCTATATTGTTAGATCGTGCAGTCCATATCAGTCTATATTAAACTTCTCTAAGAAAATTAGTGTGCAGGCAAGTCATAAAGAATACAATATCAATGAACTCCTTGTAATAAATAATGATGCAATAACCGGAAGAGTTAAACTGTAAAAGCCCATTGCAGATACTGTAAATATTCTTTTAAGTTGAGTTTTCTTTCTACCATAAGAGGGACTTGGTATTCCAACTCTGGACGGTCTTGTTAATGGTAAAAATGGGTAAGTATGACTTTTTGATATGATTTATGGCTGTTAAGGAACCATATGCATTATGCCATAATGTTTAAACCCAAAACATCATACAAAATTTTCAATGATGAGTAGCACATTCGTATTGGCATTAATACATTGTAATGGCTCCATCCCCACACAAGTAGCATGGCCTGCCATGAAACAAAAAATGAAAAAAGTCAGATTCCATATACATTGTATAGCAATTATATCGTTCTCAAAATTTATCAATTCCAGCAGGCCAAACCAGCAGCTGACCATCTCGTGCAGCTCTGATATCTTGGTAAATAGGAGAAGGGCAAGGGGATCCCAGTTCCCAGAAGAGGGGGATTCACCTGGTCAAGATTTGATCTGGAGAAGAGGTTGGCGGCGGTGCCTTCTAGCTTGTCGTGCGCACCTAAGAAAGCAGGACAGGGCAAGCAAGTAGAACAAGGCAGTAAGACTGAGATGTCACCCTTCAACTGATCCCAGCTAAGATCCCTGAAAGACGATAAGACAAAGAGTAGTACATGAGAAACTTGCCCAAACTACAATCAAAGCCATTCTTAACATAGCACAGACCAATGATTATAGTCCGACCAATGATTCTAGTCAGATCATAGAATAATGAATTACTGGTAGTTAAGAAAATAGACAAAAGCATGTTACGTAGAAAACTGAATTACTGAACACTGACAGTCAAATACCAAGCATGGTTATATAGTTTTTGTCATTATGAACCACATTATTAACATCTTTTTTTTGGTAATGGTACAACATACATTCAAACTTTAATTATCATGGTTATATCTTTTTTTTGTTTCCGTTGCAATGGACGGGCAAAGTACCAAATAGCTACACGTGAACAAAATAGAAGTGATAATGAGACACTCAATAATTAGTGAAATGGATCCCAGTCATCTTTAGCTTCAGGTTAGTAGTTGCTAGCCTGCAAGTTACTATGAGTTTCTTATATGTGACAATTGATGCATCTGAAGTTCTGAATAACTGGACACATCTTCTTCATATCATTAGCTTCTCTGAGTTCGATGTAACCGAGCACAGCGCCTTTTTAAAAGAAAAATGAAATCCGGGAACAATATGCTTAATCTGAAAAAAGAAGACATTCTACTTTAGTTGAGCAGTGCAGACTGTGGAGCAGACCAGCAATAGCACAGGAAGGGGATGAGGTCGAGATGTTGAGGTAGATGCGTGGACCGTGTAGCTGAAGATGGGACCGATCGGTGCTGCTTGCTCACTGGACCACTTGAGCTTGGAGGTTGGAGCGAGCCGATCGCCTTGAGAAGGAGTAGTACCGCCCGCCTTGCCTCTCGGATGTCGCGTGTTGCCGCCCTAAATTTGGATGGAAGTGAGCGGCGGTGCAGCCCGTAGCCCCGATGCGCACGCGACGCCGACGCCACCCTTGATGCGGGAGCCTCTCGCCGCCGCGTTGATGCACGTGCCACAGACGGACTTCACCAAGATGCGAAGTCATTTGTCATTTGCTCCCCGCCTTGATGCGGATAAGTGAAAACCTCCCTCTCAGAGCCGTCGGGCCGTGCTGCCGAAGCCGTGAAGCGAGAGCGAGAGGAGGGAGCCGAGGGCGAGGAGGTGAAGAGGCGCCCTGCTGGCTAGTGTACCCGGTCGCTTCATCGACCTAAGCCACCCGCTTCGTTGGCGTGTCCCCGCCCGCTAGATCGTGCGGACACGTAGGAGACGGAGGGAGGGGAAGCGGATGTGGCCGAAGTGGAGGCGGGGAGTGGCGGTCGCGGTGCAGTGCAGGCCACCTCCGCCTCCACCTCCGCACCAGTGCGTAGTGGCCGACCATGGGTGTCGGTGGTGCGGGTGGCGGCGTGGACCTTGGGATGGGCACCAAGCGGCCGGATCTAGTGCGGGACCCGCCCGCGTGGGGATGAGGGAGGGGGGCCGCTCGCGCCGGCACGCTCGCCCATGGGGGCGCCGTCGCCTATGCCCGCCGCCACCTCATCCACGGTGCTTCTTCCCTTCTCGGCCGACCTTCTCCGCCTCAGCTATGCCGTCTTCGACCGAGCGCCGTTCGGATCTGGCTTGGCTGCATCGTGCCCCGGCAAGCGCCTGAGAAACCGGCGGTCCCGGTGACCTTCTTCGCCCTCGCCACGTCGTCGCCATACCATGTTTGGTCGGGCCGTCGTCATCTCATGCCGATCGATGGGCGATCGCCTGGCGAGGTCACACGACCGCACGGTGGGGAGGGATCTCACGAGGGGGAGAGAGCGATTGGAGGCGTGACTTACACGAGCGATGAGGCAGAAATTTTTTTCGCACGGGCGAAGGCAGAGCAACGAAGCGAGTGAGGTATCGCACGGGCGTGGGTGACGGACGAACCAAAACAAAAGTCGCACAAAAAATTATCTACGCTTTGTTCTTTTTAGTCATAGGAGATTCGACATAAGGACCGCACTTTGGCTTCGGCATTTAACAAGTCTGTGTTCATGAAAAAAGCATTTAGAGCAGAAAATGATGGAAGAATCTGGATAGACTATTGTACCTTTTTTATTTCAAAATTTTCAAATAAAATTTAGGGATATACTATGTCGAGTTTAAATAAAAATTCCTCCTTCCCTTTGCAAAAAAAAAAAAAAGAAAAAACAGCTATGTTAAGTTATAGAATAAATTTAGGAAAGTACAAGCACTCAGGTCAAAGCCGACAACTTAAATACAAACAATGAGTAGTAGTGAGTTAAAAAATCCTAAATCTTTAACTCATATGTATTTGGTTCGCCCATGCCAATGCTCCAAGTTAGGCATGCCGTGGTTTCTTAGGCATGCTTTGGTTTATTGCCGTAACTATGACGCGTAATACTTTTTTAGCATCATGTCTACGAGCTATAGATTTTTTTTTTTATCAAACTTTGCTATAAGTGTAGCTTTGATTTTGGTCGTCATATTTTCTATGGTAACCATATAGTTTACCAAAAATTAAACGTGGCAAACTTAGGTATGAACTAAACAGACCTTGTAGCCTTTTTTTGAGGGGTTCTTTCAGCATGTAGACCAGCATCGGTCGTCTCAACAAAGATTGTGGATAGTGGACAGGTGAGACACAAGCACGGCCCAGAAGCAGTTCTTCCAAACAGGGGCCATGGACTTTTTCTCTAGAACACAGCTTCCTCAGACGCAGAAGGCCTAGTCTACGTTGAACTAGCCCATTTATCGAGGCCGTGGGCCGAGGTTTAATCTACCTAGTTCCTACACACTTCGCGACCTAATATCGCTGCCTTGTGCCTCGCCTACGCCACTTGGCTTCTCGCGCGTCTTTCCACGGGAATTTGTAAAAATAGGACTCGACTAGCTAGTGTATCCGTGCGTTGCTACGGGATAACTAACAATTTATATTAAAAACACACGAATCATACGATAAGATAACAATACTATTAAATTAAATATCAACGTTAAAGTGACATTTAATCCAAAAAGCAAAGTTTATGAATTTAACACAGTCACGGAGTGCACGGCGTCGCAGGCTCACAAACTCTAGAGCTTTGAGAGATTGTGTCGAATTCAACCTAAAGCCTCGGAACCCTGTATCTTTTCCTGGACGGGCTTCACTTCGGATGCGCCGGTAGCAATATCAACGATCTCCAGTCGATGGACCAAGTCGTATGGATCCCAATACAATGGCTCAGACATGTAGATTTTATTCTCCTGTTACTTGATACACTTGTTCCACTGAAGCTTTCATTGAAATGTTTAGACACGAACATTGTCTGATCACCGATGTCTCTAACCATGGACCACTCCAACGTACGGTCGTGGATGTTGCACTTGTAGATCGCGTTGCTATAGGTGAAGCATTGTGTCTCGTGGAACGTGCTCACCATGGCACCCATAATGTGCAACTCACTGTTTGATTCCAGGTAGCTGCGGTGGTAGAGCCCCGCAGGTGGCGACAGCGATGACAGCAGCGCCGCGGTTGGAGTAGCG
The DNA here is from genome assembly GCA_904845875.1 of Miscanthus lutarioriparius. Classification (NCBI taxonomy): domain Eukaryota; kingdom Viridiplantae; phylum Streptophyta; class Magnoliopsida; order Poales; family Poaceae; genus Miscanthus; species Miscanthus lutarioriparius. The sequence continues at coordinate 11,988,107 of CAJGYO010000008.1, forward strand.
CCGGTGGCATTGCTGCTGTAGACATAGATTTCTCCAGTGCAGTCGATCTCCAAGAACTTATCTTGGTAGCGGACGATGGACCCCACAGAGAAGTCTAGTTTGGTGTCGAGCAGCATCCATGTGCTGTCGACTCCCACCCGACAGAACGCGACCTCCGTGGAGCACCCAAGCATAGCCATGGCCACGCACTCGCGGCCGACGGCGTCAGGCGGCGCCGAGAGCACGATCTCACGGAAGAACATGTCTCTTATGTCTTCTAGCTTGATGGCTCTGCCTGCGGCATCCCCGTCCCCGTAGTCGTTGGTGGGATGAAGGACCCACCGGCCGTGGATCCTAGACACGCGTTCCGATGAGGACGTCGCCGCGACGTGTTCGCCTGCTGCCGGGAGCTCAACGCGGGGGCACGTGCACTGGCAAATGGATTCAGCAGCGTCACGGACGTCGCCTCGTCCATGAGCGCCAGCCACCCACATGAGGAGCCGCACGTCACCTTGCCGCGCACGTCGGGCAGCGTCTTGGACAAGACCTTCTTCTCCGAAATGCAGTAGAAGACGACGTGGTCCGAGTCGGGATCGAACGGGAGCAGCAGGAGCGGCCCGAAGGTCGCGAACGGGACGACGGCGCGCCATGGGAGCAAGCGGATCGGAAGGACGCCGCGTCGTGGTCTGACGCGAGACGTTGCCCGATGGATCCGAGTAGATCCTCTGGCAGGCCGGATCTCCAATCAGAGAGAGATAGGGATCTTCTCTTGGAATTGAGAGGCTGATCCATGAAAGACAGATGACATCAACTATGGTTCACGCAAGAAACAACAAACGAGAATGATAGAACATGTGAGCGTGAAACCAAATGAAAAGGAGGAAAAAACTGTCCTTTTTGCAAATGCAAAGAGATGAAGTAATTAAATGTAGGTAAATTTGGTAAGGTTCTCAGAAATGCAAAGATGTTCCTTTTGTCTTAATTCTCTTTTCTTCTGTGTTAATTCTCTTTCCTTTTGCTCGTTGCCATGTATGCTGGTGCATGTAAACATGCAATGTGTATATGGATAACACAATAATTTTGTACTTTCTATTTTGCCATGATTCCTCTATCACATGACATGCAATATTAAATCAAGGAGAATGCACGATCAATCAATAATTAAGATATCGTGGGATCGCAGACGTGGGTAGACAGACGAACTAAAACAAATGTCACGTCAAAAAATATCCACACTTTATTCTTGTCGTGGGATCATAGGCATGGGCAAACAGACAAACCAAAACAAATGTCATGTCAAAAAATATCTATACTTTATATTTTTTTAGTTGTAGAAGAAACCTCGGTGTTTATATATTTAAGACTGGATCACGTTCACACACATAGATGGATTCATTTGTCATCCTGAGTGGACCACGTTCGTAAACATAGATAGATGCACTTGTGATCCTGAGTGTCACAATCTTTCGAGCGTCATTTGTAATTTTTTCTCTTTCCGCTCCCCATTCGAGTCCCTCCGCTTCCGCCCTTCCACCCCCACCTCCACCTTGTCCCTCCGCTTCCGCCCCCCCCCCACCTCCACCTCGTCCCCAGCGGCGGTCGGCAAACCCTAGAACCCTAGACCCATCCGCCATACTTCGGTTACTGGGCGCGGGCTAGGGCCCGGCCTCCGTATTCGCAGCTCACGGCGATGCCGCTTTTCATCTCCGACGAGGAGCTCCGGCTCCTCGGCGGCGACACGGCCGCCGTTGCCGAGCGGGCCGATGCCGCCATCCGTGAGCTCCGGCGCCAGGTGGATACCGTACGCGCCGAGGCGGACGCCGCTGCGATCGCTGCCGAGCAGACCTGCGCCCTCCTCGAGCAACGGTACGCCTCCCTCTCCGCCGAGTTCGATCGCTCCCAGGCCGAGGCCGCCGAGCTCACCGCCGCTGCCGAGCGCCGCGCTGCCGAGCTTGCCTCCTCTCAGGCGGAGATACATCAACTTCGCATCCAGGCGGTAAGTTTCTACGTTTTCAGTTGAATGATCACATTGTTTGGTTTAGTTGGGTGCACTGATCACTCGATGTTTGTTGTTGTAGATCGCTAAGGATGGTGAGGTGGAGAGGTTGAAAATCGAAATCTCGGAGCTGCACAAGTCCAAGTGTCAGTCGCTGGAGTTGATTGAGCAGAGAGATGCAGAAATAAAAGAGAAGGATGGCATCATCCAGAGCTACTACGACAAAATTGTGAGCACTTCTGTTTAAGTACTTTTAATAATATATATATGCACTAATCAGTCAATTTGGCAGCCATATTCATAGTGAATGTAGGGTATATGATTACATAAATAAAGTTTTTGCGTGTTGCAACTGAATAAGATATTCTTACAAATTCATGCATGTTTGTTAGGAAAAATGTGGATACTGTGGGATGGTTAGGTCCACATGTTAGGATGCGCTAGATCTTATCTTAGATTCTTATCAGTATTGAACTTTGTAATGTCAAAGCATGCTCAGTTATACGACTAGACTATCTAAATTATAAAAGCATGAACTGTTTTGATTAGAGTGACCTATGAATATTCCACCAAGCCCTGCCACTACTTTTCTAGCCCTGTGGTCTATAGACACTTATTTACATGCCCTCTTCTGCCCAAGCTGTGGTGAACAAGTTCTCTGCCTGAATTCACAAGTCACAAGAAGTATGGCTCGCCACATGTTCCATGTCATGTGTAGCAGCCAACCAAAAAGGCTCTTAGTTTTTAATTTTCTTTGAGACTTTAATTCTCTTTTATCTCGAGAATTGGGTATATATCCTGCAATTTTTGTGTAAGTTTACTGAAAACTTGGTTATCATCTTTTCAGGTAAACCTGGCAGAGACTTCTGCTGGTAAAGAGGCTAGGATACAAGAGGTCGAAGCCAAGTTTACCCATTGTCAAGCAATTTGCAATCGCATTACCCAGGTATGAACATAAAATGGATGAATTGACACCTAGATGCAGAGTTGTTATTTTAGTCTAGTACTGCCTAATACTCTTTGATGCATTAATACTGCCTAATACTGAGCCTTACCCATATGTTTGCATGGTGCACCTGTTGGTTCTTATGTGGTTTGCTTTTCTTTATCAGGAGAAGGAGCTTCTTGAAAAGCACAATCTCTGGCTTGATGAAGAACTGAAAGCAAAAGTGAAGAACTTAGCTGAACTAAGGAAAACAAATATGGATGAGGAGGCTCGGATGTCAGCAAGGATTGCTGAGGTGAGTCTTTGTGATCTAACTCATGATGGATAGATATGATTTAGAACACATACGCTGACTTAACCTTCGTGTCTCAGCTTGAAAGAGAGATTTCTGAATCTTCTAGCTCCTTGAGGCGAAGCAAAGAACGCATCTCTGAACTGGAGCAAAGGGTATCCTACATGGAAAAGGTAATTTCTCATGCAGATGATTGCAGTATTACTGTTTCCATCTAATTGTTTCTCTTTATATTTTGGTGATTGAAGGAGTTGTGCTCAACAAAGGACACTGCAGCTGCTAATGAGCAACGTCTGGGTGCGGAGCTTTCAACTGTATGGTTTTATCTCTCTTAACTCTCTCTCTGTTTGCCGCTGGTATGTGTGCACCCTTGGTGAAGGGCGGGCCTGGTGCAAGCGGTAGAGTCTTACCGCTTGTGACCGGAAGGTCCCGGGTTCGAGTCGCAGTCTCCTCGCATTGCACAGGCGAGGGTAAGGCTTGCCACTAACACCCTTCCCCAGACCCTACACAGAGCGGGAGCTCTCTGCACTGGGTACGCCCTTTATGTGTGCACCCTTGGTGCTGTTGTATGTCAGTATTTGACTGCCGCCTAGCGCCTAGAGATTCTCCACTCGTCCCCTGTTATCTCCTCATGCCTATTCACCATTCTTATAGTTGAGTGAGACTTTTTGTCACATCTTAATTGTTAATATCTGATGATCTTGTTACCTGATAGAAACTCATTATGAATAGCTGATGCAATGGAATGCTTGTGGGAATACCTGGAGTACTTTAACCCTTTGTTATCTCTAGTAGATGATTTACCATAGCTCATGGTGCTTAGGTCATGAGACTTGCTGAACTTCACAAAGAAAGTTCTGAGGAATGGTCGAAAAAGGCTGGGGAGCTCGAAGGTGTTATTAAAGCATTAGAGGTAATGCCTTTGCTTGTATATCGTGGTTACATGTTTTTGTCCCAGAGTCCCAGTTACAAACAGTAAATAATTCATGATCAATTTCTCCTACAAACTAGACACATCTGACCCAAGTTGAAGATGAATACAAGGAAAAGCTTGAGAAGGAGTCCTTGTCCAGGAGAGACCTTGAAAAGGTATATCTATTTATATGTTCATGTTCCCTGCAAAATTTTAGTTGGTTGCAAGTTTATTAGATCTTGTCATAACCTGAGCAAGATCTCAGATGTTCTTTCATTGTGCTCTGTGATCTTATTACCGCAGGAAGCTGTCAACTTGAAGCAGAAGCTTGAAAAGTGTGAACTTGATCTGGAGAATACAAGGAAGTCCAGTGAATTGAGCCTCATTCCATTGGCCAGCATTGCAGAAGACTCTTCTGATCTAGTCGACACAACAGCACGAGAACTGTATGATCTCTAACACTTGACTTCTTTTGTCTAGTGCTACAATTTTCACAAACATCAAGAGTTTGGTTTGTTATACAATTGTGTTTGCATTTCTAATTGAAACATCATAGTTTTTCCCTATTTGTGCTTTAATTAAAATTTGGATCTTTATTTATGGGAATACCTTTATATATATAATTATATTGGACGCCATTACCTTCTTTTTGTGTTAGATCCTTTTAGATATGATTGTCTTTGGTGCATGTCTAATACAAACCCCCCTCAAAGTTCGCAACTTATATGCTATATAGACTGTAAGTCCTTAATTCCCCTAAAATTCTTGGGTTGGTTATAAATGTGTTACATCAAACAAGTTGAAATGCTAGGAAAACAAAAAGTTGTGAATTATTTATCAAATCACCAGCTGTTAACTTTTATTTTGAAATGATTGAAAATTGTATCACCCTAGCATATTGACCCACTTTTGGTGGATGTGGACTAATGACCTGTCCCATACCCTTGGCTCTGCTTGGCCTGCAGCAGCCCATGGCAGAGTTTTGTCCAAGCAGTTGTGCCCCCCTTCTCGACGATGTTTCATTCAGTGGTGATGAAGCTGGTAGGCCTAACTGATCTACTGCGGCCTCTTTTGGTGGTGGGGCTATTCAAACTGAGATGAGGGTACAATAGGGCATATGAAACAGAATTCATGACTAACAATCATGCTAGGATAAGATTAAAAACTTCGAGTTTTGTTTGTTGCAGGTTGATCGCTTTAGTCCTTTCCATGTCATTTTCTAGGGACATGGAATGGGAATGTTGTCGTGAATGTAGCACTCCCTGAACCTTTTGTTTTATTGCACTTCGTACTTCTCTAGGCCAACTTTTAGAGATGATTTTTTTGTAGAAGTGGATGTGGGATATAGAAGAAAGAAATGAAGAAAGCATCACTTCTGAGCATTCTAGGGTAATATTTAGGTCAACGTCTTTTTTATAAGAAATTTTAGATGCTGGCAAAGAAGACTGCAAAACGAGCGGTGAGTGAGGCAAAGGGGCGGGCCTATGAGGACCTTTTACCAACGTTTGAGTACGAAGGAAGGAGAGAAGGACATTTATAGGATGGTTAGGGCTCGTGATAGGAAGACAAGGGACTTCAACCAAGTCAAGTGCATAAAGGATGAGAGGGAGCAGCTCTTGGTGAAGGAGGATGAGATCAGACATAGATGGCAAGAGTATTTTGATAAATTGTTCAATGGTGAGAACGAGAACACCGTTCAGCTGGACGACTCGTTTGATGACACTAACAGGCGCTTTGTGCGGAGGATTCAAGAATCGGAGGTCAGAGAAGCCTTGAAAAGGATGAAAGGGGGTAAAGCGATGGGCCCTGATGGTATCCCAATCAATGTGTGGAGATGTCTCGGGGTTATAGCTATAGTATGGCTAACCAAGATGTTCAACAATATCTTTCGATCGAATAAGATGTCTGAGGAGTGGAGAAGAAGCATATTGGTACCAATCTACAAGAACAAAGGAGATATCCAAAGTTGTACTAATTATCGGGGAATTAAGTTGATGAGCCACACTATGAAGTTATGGGAGAGAGTCATCGAGCAGCGCCTGCGAGGAACGACGTAGATATCAACAAACCAATTTGGTTTCATGCCCGGAAGGTCAACCACAGAAGCAATCTTCTTAATAAGACAAGTTATGGAGCGGTTTAGAGAGTAGAAGAAGGACCCCCACATGGTTTTCATTGACTTGGAAAAGGCTTATGACAAGATACCAAGAAATGTTATGTGGTGGGCTTTGAACAAACATAAAGTCCCATCAAAGTACGTGACCCTCATCAATGACATGTGCAACAATGTTGTGACTAGTGTTCGAACAAACGATGGTAACACAGATAACTTCCCGGTTAAAATTGGACTTCATCAAGGGTCAGTCTTAAGCCCGTATCTCTTTGCCTTGGTAATGGATGAGGTTAATAGGAACATACAAGGGGATATCCTTTGGTGTATGTTGTTCGTTGATGATGTAGTGTTAGTGGATGAAAGCCAGGCGGGAGTAAATAGGAAACTAGAGGTATGACGGCAGACCCTTGAGTCTAAAGGTTTTAGATTGAGCAGAACTAAAACCGAATACATGAGATGCGACTTTGGCGGAGCTGCACAGGAGGAGGGAGATGTGAGTTTAGAAGGTCAAGTAGTGCCTTAGAAGGATATCTTTCGGTATCTAGGATCGATGTTATAGAGGGATGGAGATATTGATGCGGACGTTAGCCATAGAATCAAAGCAGGGTGGATCAAGTGCGACAAGCTTCTGGCATTCTCTGTGACAAGAGGGTACCACAAAAGCTAAAAGGCAAGTTTTATAGAACGACGATTAGACCGGCTATGTTGTATGGAGTATGGAGCAGAATGTTGGCCTACAAAGATTCGACATGTTCAACAACTGAGTGTTGCAGAAATGCGTATGTTGCGATGGATTTGTGGTCACACAAGAATGGACCGAGTTCGGAACGATGATATACGTGATTGCCTAGGGGTAGCACCAATTGAAGAAAAGCTTGTCCAACATCGGTTGAGGTGGTTTGGTCATGTCCAAAGAAGACCTCCAGAGGCACCAGTGTATTGTGGAGTCCTAAGCCAAGCTAATAATATGAGGAGAGGTAGAGGAAGACCGAAATTGACATGGGGGGAGGTAATAAAAAGAGATTTGAAAGCTTGGATATACCTAGAGATCTATGTTTGAATAGGAGTGCTTGGAAAGCAGCTATTGAAGTGCCTGAACCGTGACTTGGGGCTCTTGGTGGGTTTCAACTCTAGCCTACCCCAACTTGCTTGGGACTGAAAGGCTATGTTGTTGTTGTTGTAACAATTGTCGACATATAATTGTTAAATAATGATACAAACTATTTCCACTTGACGCATCCAGATTTCTTTCCCTGATTTATCATTATTATTCAGTATCATGGAAACTGTCCACATTTTGTGTAGTGTCACATTTATTGAGGAAGTAGTAAAGATAATAAGGAAAGGGGCAAAATGACGAAAGATGAGTGAATCAAAATGGTTGTTCATATTTAAAGTCAGTCTTTCATTAAACCTTGCTCCTATTTTGCAGGCCTATTTCTGATGCAGTTAATCAGAATGACCTAATTGTTATTCCAAAGGTACCTAGTGGTGTTTCTGGAACTGCTTTAGCTGCTTCTCTTCTTCGTGATGGTTGGAGTGTATGTCTTACCTCTTTTGTACTCTTAATTTCTTTGTTTTCACTTCTCTTTATGTTGCCTGATAACATTCATTGCATTATCAGCTTGCCAAGATCTATGAGAAATACCAAGAAGCTACTGATGCTTTCCTTCATGAGAGGCGGGGAAGGAGACATGCAGAAGCAATTTTGGAGAGGGTAAGTTATTGTGCTTGTTACTATCTCTGAATTGGGATCCTATCAACTGCCTGTCTTTGTTTTACCCAAATGATCGACATTGGTTAAATTTCTTTTGTGCCATTGGAATTCTATTTGCCTTTGGCATGACACAGGTGTTCCCCACGTGTCATTGGGATACTAATAGAAAATAAGAGATTGAAAAATTTTGCTACGGCAAATAAGAAATTACCCTGTGGACGTTTGGCTTTCTATTTTCAATCTAGAATGTCGAAGTAATTTGAATCTTCCGATGGGTCTGATGGGAATTAGAAAGAAGTATGCTAGTTTTTCTACAGGATCACAGAAACAGAATGGTCTTTTACTTTAAAGAGATCCTTCGTGCACAAGTATGTGCTTCTTTATCTGAAACATTGTCGAGTATCTGAATATCTCTTGTGTACCAGGTTTTGCATGAAATAGAAGAGAAGGCTGAGCTTATCCTAGACGAACGGAGTAAGTTTTCGCATATTGTTCTTAACCTCTTGAAGCACCACACAAGTGAAATAACATTACTTGGCAGATGAAAGCACTGCAATACTACTTACTTTATGATTCCTCTCAACCATTCCTCTCTGTTTTTTCTTCTGATCATAGCTGAGCATGAGAGGATGGTCGAAGCTTATGCTCTAATGGATCAGAAATTGCAGCAAGCATTGCTGGAGCACGATAATTTTGAAAACAATATTAGGAATCTAAAGGTACGCAGTATGCAGGTATTACATGTTGATAGGTTTCATTGAATGCAGTTTTAACATCCACATACCTTTCAGTCTGAGCTGAAAAGGCGGGAACGTGATCATAGTGTGGCACAGAAGGAAATAGATGACCTGCAAAAACAAGTGAGCACTTCAACTTGGCATTTGCATTTCAGTCTGCTCGTTTTCATTATTGATATTTCAAATTAAAATTACATGGGAGCTTGTGAACTTTCAAACAGATTGTTCATTGTGATTTATTTGTGTGTGTCATGTATGAGATTGGAGCAGCTTCAGGTGGTGGGACAGTGGGAGCCCCCGTAGATATTTATGCTGTGGTGGTTATCCACTAATGTCCTTCCTCCTTCCGTTCGTCCTGAAGTTGTTCCAAATATTTCAAGTCTAATAAAAAAGCGTGTGTGAAGTTATATAAATTATGTTTGTTATGCATAATTTCGGCATGAAAATGGCCATGTGTTATTGCATATCCATGTTGTGATTTTTGTTTTACTGTTCTTTGTAGGTTGCTGTTCTGCTAAAAGAATGCCAAGACATACAGCTTCGTTGTGGTTCTAGCCTTCCTAATGTAGGTCATGGCGCTTTTTCTTCAAGCTTAGGCAATGTTCTTTCCAATGTAGAGCATGATATCAAGGACAATGTAAGTCTCATACTCTCATGGCTATCCCTTCTAAGGCCTTTTGTTTCATTATGGTTTTGCATCACATTGTTGTCTTGTCTTACCATATTATAATCTTTGGCAGATGTCTTTTAAAGATATCAACGGGTTAGTTCAGCAAAATGTTCAACTAAGAAATCAAGTTCACATGCTCTCAGTCGATCTTGACAAAAGGGATATGGAACTACGGGCAAGTGTGATATGTTGCTGTTTTTTTACTGCACGATTTTATTGTTCAATTTGTCAATTGCTAGTTATATTCTCAGTTTCAATTGCGAAGATACTTAATTTTATTCCTACCTTTGCAGGAGAGCTTCCAAATTGAGTTGAAGAAAATTACAGATGATGCTGCGTCCAGGGTTGAAAAAGTTATGAAGAAATCTGAAGAACAAGCAATAATGATTGAATCTCTTCATCGATCTGTATGTCTTACATATTCTTCTTTCAAAGACAGAAAATCCTTTTGTGTTGAAAACATAACATCAATTGCTGCATGTACCATGAATCATGAGGTAGCCTATTGTTATTCTTTATTGTTACAGGTGGCGATGTATCGGAAGCTGTGTGAGGAGCAGCAGAAGGCTCGTTCAAATGTTGATTCAGCACCCAATACTCTGCAAGGTTTGTTCTATTATGCCTTTTCTTTTGATTTGCCCTGCCCATTAGTTGAATAACTTGTATTTGTGTGGGGTTGACTGTGTTGTGGTGGTTTATGTCAAGGCACTTGTACTTCACAGATGCTCTTGGATGTTAACTTTACCTCACTCTTTCCTTTTTATTCTCTAGAGAGCAGCAGAACGGACCTGATGGTTCTGTTTGAAGGATCACAGGTAATTTTCTGGGTGATACCTTTCATGCAGCCTATATGAATACTGTGGTTTTGATCTATTCCATCCTGTGTTTTCTACCTCAACTCTATATATAGGAAGTCTCGAAGAAAGCTTATGAGCAAGTCTCTGAACGAGCCAGAAGCCTTGATGAAGAGTTGACAAAATTGAGGTTGGTCTTTTCTCTCATTGTTTATCTGGCTTACTTGTTACTTCACATAGCTAATGATCAGTGTATGTTTATTTTTTATTTCATTATATAAGATCTACAGTAAGCTTCTAGGGGGTTGTCGGTAGCTTTATAGGTCAGAAATTCATGAACCATAATTTTTTTTGTAACATTTGAGTAACTGCTAATTTTTTTGTTCTTGAAAAAGCTAGCTAGTTTACCCTTTGGTAGGGGGTTGTCGGTAGCTTTATAGTTCAGAAATTCATGAACCATAATTTTTTTGTAACATTTGAGGAGTAACTGCTAAATTTTTTTGTTGCGAAAAAGCTAGCTAGTTTACTCTTTTGGTAGTAGCCACGTCTGCGGTGGTCTCATGCTGGTAGCATGTTGTAGGAACTTTCAGTTCTCATCCACACCGGGTGATATACACTGTTAATTTAGTTTTCCTTGCACTTCCGTTTGCTTTTATTTTGTTTGGTTGTAGATGGCATATTTATTGAAGTTTGACTATGATTCTATTTCTGGATAAAGTTCAAATACCTTCAATACTTACTGTTGTCAATTCAGGACTGAGCTTGAGTCTCTGCGGTCTGAGCGTGATAAGGCAGTGCTTGAAGCTGATTTTGCTCGGGACCGGCTTAATGGGTTTGCAGGGGAGCTTGAGCATCAGGTTCTTTTTCTGTATTGTAGTATTGTTTTCTTGTCTTAATTATATTACTCACACAATTAATTCTCAGTTCTTCGTTTATTTGTTGATGAGAACTCTTGTGTATTATTCTTCATGCTGATTTGGTTTATTCTCCTGTAATTACAGAGGAAGGAGTCTAATTCTGCTTCACTTAGGAATGCGGAGTTGATGCGTTTGGTAGTTGATTACGAAAGAAGACTTCGTGAAGATTTGGATTCTAAGCAAGCTTTAGAGGAGAATCTAAGGATGCTATCAATGGAGGTTTGTTTGCATTTTGTGCATCCATTAAATTATTATAATTATGCAGAATCCTGACATGATTTCCCAACATTCTAGGTGTCCACATTGAAGAATGCAAAAGAGAATTTAGAGAAGTCGGAGAAAAGAGCTTTGGATGAAGTCCGTGATTTAACGGAGCGAGTGCATCGTTTGCAGTTTTTTTTTTTTTTTTGTCATTACCACATAGCCAAGTTTCTGTATATGTGTATTCTTTCTGTGTATATGTATCTGATATATTACTTTTCAGGCTACAATCGACACAATCCATACCACTGAGGAGGTTCAAGAGGTATGCAGTTTTAGGCTTTATAAGATGAGTCATGGAAAGGTTTGGAATATATGTTGCCTCTTTGTTAACCTGTGGATTGTTTAGAATGCAAGGTCCATGGAAAGGAGAAATCATGAGGAGCACATTAAGCGACTGGAAGTAAGTTTCCTCCTTGCTACTTCTGCATGGTGATGATTGCTTGTATTTTCTTTCTTATGGATATGGATTGGCACTAGTGTTTTGTTTTATGTTTATGTTTTCATGGTTAAATATTTTCGACTGCTCATCTTGTGTTCAAGCTTGTAACAGCTCAAAACTTAGCACGAGTTATCTGCTTTACTCTTTCCTTTCTCTTTAATCTTACCTAGTTACTGACCCAGTTTTTCACAAACTGAATCATTCTGCAGAGAGATTGGGCTGAACTTAAGAAGGAGCTTCAAGAGCAGCGCGATCATGTTCGTGTTTTGTCGCTCGACAAGAAAAACGTGTTTGACAGCTGCATGAAGCAGGTAGAGGATATGAGAAAGGAGCTAAACAACTCGTGGAAAGCTGCTTCTGATGCTGAATCAAGGGCTGCCGTTGCGGAGGTTTGTTGAAATATTTCTATTTTAGCTGGACTGATAGCATTATATTTGAGATTGGGACAATTTTGATTTGTTTCTCTTTCTTCAGGCCAAGTGTTCTGATTTAGAGGCAAAGCTGAAATCGAGAAAGGTAGATACAAATGAGTCGAAAACTGTGATTTTGCAAGCATTGAATATCAGAAATCAATCATATTTTTAGCGCTGATAATCTTCATAGTTTTTCACATGTGCGCTTTTTTATTGGTGAACCATTTTAGGCTATGTGAAGTGATTACTTTGTATAGTGACAAAAGTGCATGCCATTTTGAGGATTTTAAACTCCTGTAGAAGTACTATATATTTTAAGTTAAAAAAGCGAAATTTGTAATACTTGTCACAAACCTTTGATATTGAGAGTCTGTCTAGTTCCTTGGGGATGACAATAATATGTAGAGAACTCCTCATGGGCCATATAGGCCTAGAATATATAAGTGCTATGGGCATTGACATACTTACCCCCCCATCCCCACCCCCACCCTCAAACTCAAGGTGGAAGCGGAGGATCTGAAGCATTGAGTTTGAGTAAGCGAAGTCGATGCTGCCAGAGTTTGTGCTGTAGTGAAAGAAATCTGCCACTTGCAATTGAGAGGGTACATATTGAATAGCAATTGTTTTCTCATGACGGGCTTTTCTAGATATATGCTATGTCGTTTTGGCTTTTCTAGATATACGCTATGTCTAGATACATAGTTTAGAAAAGCCAAAATGACTTACAATCTGGAATGGGGGGAGTAATAGTTAATATTAAATTGACGGGCTGCAACAATATGCTGTGGTAGTCATTGCAGGGTACCTGGATATTTTTGAAGATACTGCAACACTGAAAGCACCAGGTTTAGTTTTTGGAGTGTTGATGCTGATGTATTCCTGTTTGTGAATATTTCTGAACAAATAATGCTAGATTGTTCATCAGAATTACTTTCATATGATTATATTTTTTTAATGATGTATTAGTTTTAAAAATAATTGTCTAAATCCCATATCAGGTCTCCTGCCAGTTTAAGAAAATATAAACTATACTAGGGACTGCAGTAATAAAAAGATTATCTATCTGGTAGGAGAGGGAGGACATGCTATAAGGCATACCCATTATGTGATGTCTGCTTTTTTTTTTGAGAATGTGATGTCTGCTGTTCATGGCCAAATTTTAAAAAATGGCCAGTTCAAACCTCGTACAATTATAAGACCAGATCATATGTTGTACTAGATAGATCATTATCGTGTAAGCTCCTAATTGTGCTGTTATTCTATCAGGTCATTTCAAGGGATGGTTGCCATGAAATCTCAGCCACATCTGAGGTGAGCTATAATTTGTTGCTATATGCCATTAACTATGTATCTATGAGTTTGTACTCCAATTATCTTGTATCTACATTCTGCGGGATAATTGTAAGGACTATAGTACTGACATTTTGATTTAAATGGGTTCTATATTTTTTTATATCCTTGTCTTTCCATGTTCTTTTGAAGCACCATTGAATCTTTGCACAAGAAGTCATTGCCCCGCCCCTACCCTCCTGTGTCAAGTGTTCCTTTATGCAGCTCATTGTGTATTAACTTGCTGATTGCCTGATACTTGGTGTCTTCGTCACCAATAGGAGAATGATGAGCTATTCCAGTTGAAAGAGGAGTTAGAGAAATACAAGGAGGAAGCACAAGCAAATAAGAACTACATGGTTCAGGTGCCCATCTCACACCTTGTTAAAGCTCAGAAGATCATGCTTACCTAGATGTAAAAATGTTTCTATGCAATGAAAAACTAAAATGAAAGTTAAAACCACCTTTACCACTATTACTTCTTAATATGGTAAAGTGATATTCTATGTTTCCTCCCTTATCTTTCCTGTTACCGACCTGAGTGCTATGTTCATAATATTTTAAATCGGAGGGAGAGGCTTATTTATGACGACAGCACCTTAATTTTGCCTTCCATGAAAGGTGCTTATTCTCAATGTATTGATCTCCTGAATTATGCAACATGAAATCTTGTACAGTACAAAGAAATCGCACACTCAAATGAAGTCGCGTTGAAGCAATTAGAATCTGCCCATCAGGACTACAAGGCTGAGGTACCAGAATTTTATATATGTTACATTGAAGACTACCTTTATTTTATATATGCACATTGACTTTGGTAGTTTTCATGTATAGACCGAGGTTGGCAGGAAAGCCTTGGAAGATGAGATTGTTAAGTTGAGGGATAAGTTATCAGAAATGGAAAAGAGTTATGTCATGAAGTGTGAAGAAGCTGCCAATGCGATTGAATCTAAAGAGAAGCACGTCACTTCTCTCATGAATGAAATTTCTGTTTTAAGAACAGAAGTTTCTCAGAAACTGTAAGCATTGGTTTACTCTAGAAATACTTTTCTAGTGTACTTCTAGATGAATTGATGTTTTTTTCTGTTGTTTTGTTCCTCTTAACAGGCCGCAGTTAGAAAAATTAGAAATTGAATTGGCTTCGTCAAAGAGTTCACTTGATGAGCAGTATAAGCGCTGGCGAACCGCCCAAGATAATTATGAACGCCAGGTTTTCTTCTTTTATACTTTTGCTGATGTGAACCAACTTTTCTTGTGGAGAATGAGGGAAGCCCCCCACCCCCAAATAATAGTAATAATAACAAAATAATATAAAAATGTTGGCCATCATGCTTTTGATTTATGTTGCTTCCGGTTTCATCATGCGGTGCATAAGTCTAAGTGATTTTGTAGAATAATTCATTGTATACTGCTATAATCATTTAGAATCAGCTAGCTTAATAGTAATGACTCATGCCGAATTGTTGGCTTTGCTATTTGGAAAGTTGTGAACAAGGATGTGCATTCGAATTGTAGTTCATGTACTAGCTACCTCTAGTTAGGAGCCTGTGCCTTGCCACGTTTTTTAAATAAATGGCAAGTCCCAATCTCTATCTACTATCCTAGCCGGGGAACTATCAAGTCATCAAGCCAAAAATTCCCTATCATAAAGCAAATGAATTTATATACTATATAGGTCCTCTTTTGTCACATACAAATGCACACAAAAATCAGCCTCATAGGCGTAGAGAAGATCCTCCAAGGTGGAGGCAAAGTGTGCAACATACCACTAGCCACCACCACCACCGCAAAGCACAAACTCAGAACTTTTAAATTATGAAGATTATTATATATCCATGATTGATTCATAGCATCTATCAGATTTACGTTTATTGTGAACATCACAAGTGTATGAATGCAAGGGTTTACACTGATCTGTATTCATGTTTACATCTGTCTTCTGTAGGTTATTCTGCAATCTGAGACAATACAGGAGTTGACAAATACTTCTAAACAGCTATCTTCGTTGCAGCATGAAATCACTGTACTTCGCCAGACAGCAGATGCACTGAAAACTGAAAATGTAACTTTCCCTGCCACTCTGACCATGTAACCTCTTTTTTTGGGCCATTTTTAGAATCTATGTTATATTTCAGTCAGCCACATATACCTTTGAGTTTTTGTCTGTCTGTGTGCATGCCACTTCCGTAGCTCCTGGTCTGCCCTTCATAAACACCTTTTCTTATTGAAAGTTTGAAACATGAAACATGAATTGGCAGGAAATGGTGGTGCATTAACTATCTCATTATCTGGTACCCATGGTGGGGCCTGCTGCTGATAAGTCGTATATTTATTGCCAATGTATAGATATACACATACTTGTTCTTGCAAAAATATTTTTTGATTAGCCATGTTCTTGAACAATATTATTGCTGATTTTAATATGTAATGCGAATATTTTTTATTTTTCATTCTCGTACAAGTATTTTGGGTAACCAAATCCATGATCGCTATTGTTGCTGATTTTAACAGGCAATGAGTCTGATTGGTTACTTGCCTTAGCCTTAGCCTGCATTAGACCTTATGTAGTATAACCTAAGCTAGGATAAACATATCCAATATCTTGCTGCACAGGCAAGCCACATTTGATAAAATTGTGTTTGGTTTTTTACATTTTGTTGCATATATATTCACCTCCAAGTTCTAGTTGAGGTCTCATCATGTTTCTAGTAGCGCTATGGTGGTGAGAATATTTCATTTTTTGTGTGCTACCGGCTTGTGCAAACCTGCATTGTCTAATACGACCAAATCTAGCGTACTAGCTATTGCAGAGCACTGTGCAAGCCTGCATAAGAGCCTATTCAGGCAACCGAACATGAGCAAATTGGCACTGTACTGTACAAGCCTGGATAAAGGCTAATACAGTCAACCAATCAACCAATCAGACCCAATGTGATCAAAGCTTGGTTATGTTTCTTTCGCATTTCTTGTCTGACTGCTTGTTATCCCTATTTCATCTTCTGTTGTCAACTTCTTGTTTTGGTGGTTGTATGGCTGGCTTGGGTTCCCAGAATACCATCTCTGTTTTCATTGGTGGACTTTGAATCCATCTATATTCTTTGGTTTCCTTATGCTAGTCTACTTTTGATGCAGGATATATCGTTAGCACATACGTTATTTTTCATAAATTTTGATTATGTATAGTGCCTTCTTTTTGTGATAAATGGGCAAAGCAATCAGAAATAAAATCAAATTGGGCCTCTTCGTGCATTTTTTTACAAAAATGTATTGATTTCTTGATGTCCTACAGGTGTACATTTGCTGCATTGATTCTTAGAGTTTCCATTGGTTTGTTTCTTACATAACTAATCCACACTGCAATCATTTCAGGATTGTCTAAGATCTTCTGCTGAGCAAGAAAAGATAGGCTTATTGAAAGAAAAGGACGATGCCCTGCAGAAGTATAATGAGCTTAATGATCAGGTTATTTAGCAAATTTTGTGTTGAATAACACACTATCGCAAGAGTATTTTTTATTACATTTTGATGTTGTGTTATTCTTGTTTAAGTTATTTTCTGCCTGTTCTTCTGGTTGTGCCATTGCCACTTTTTCATTCATACCAGAGCTGATCAGTTCCATCACCACATTGAATAGTTTACTACAGAATGGGTGTTAAACCAATGGTTGTTTAAAAGTTAACCTTGAGCTTTGAGGGGCCTATGTTTTGTAAATTCATATCTGGAACTTCAACACCTATTCTTATTTATTTTAGCGATTATCATTAGAACTGAGGGATGGCTTGTGCCTGTGATCCACATTGTTGTATTTGTATTGTCACTGAATGTCATGCGAGAGAACATGCATACTACTCCCTCCGGCCATCAATGTAAGGCGTATTTTGGTTAAGGCGTATTTCAATTTGGGAGAAGTCTTCAAAGTGTATTTTGACCTGTCGTTTGTCTTCCATTTTTTTGTCAATGGTTATAAAATTTACCCTGTATTAAAATTGCTTCAAATACGAATCTATTGATGCAATTTTTGTACACAAAATGTGCATATAAATTCACTAATTGTTAGTCAACACTTGCACAGTTTGACTTTTCTCAAATAAGACCTTACATTGTCGGACAGATGGAGTAGTTATTTAACATTTAGTTGTAACTGCATGCTCGACATTCACCTTTTCTTTTCTTTTCTTTCCATAGCACGTGCCTACTTCAAGTGTTAATTTGTAGTGGACAGATTGTTATTGCTGGGGTGTTGTGTTGACATATATTTGGAACAAATAATTGCTCTGTCAGTTAGGGATGAAACTAGACTGTATAAATCTCGTACCGTTTACTGTCTTTGTACCAACCGTTTTCGTATAACCGAGAAAATACAGTAACGGGACGGAAAATGGGACAGGATTGACCGTGACCGGAACTGGAACCGAAAATGGTTGAGGATATATCCTGCCCGTATTTGCAGTTCCCCGTTTTTAATCGGCATAATACCGTATTCAAACTAACTGGGATGGCCTAGCTTGCTGCATGCTTTAGCCCAGCCGACTGTTGGCTCGGTGTTGCCGCCGGTTGGCCTGCTAGTGCTAGCTGCAGGTTACCCCCTTGAGGTTTGTCTGTAACAATTAGGCCCCGTTCGGCTTGCTGAATCTTGGCTGAAATTGGCTGAAAACACTGTTCTGACTGAAAATGTTGTGAGAGAAAACACTGTTCCAATCAAATAGTTGACTCAGATTTGCATATCAGCTTGTGGTATCTGACCTGCTAGATGCTGTCTGCAGTGCTGCTTGCGGCGGCTTGCATCGCCTGCTTGCTAGTATTTGTATGTAACAGTTAGCTATTTGCTTATTCTTGTCCAATCAAGTAGATGACTTAAATTTGCATATCAGCTTGTGGTATGTATATTAGTATATCTTAGATATGAAATAATATAACTCAGCACATCTTAGATAGATATAGAAAATAATAAAACTCAATACCTGTAACTTTAAGTGTGTTATTGTGTACTTTGTCCGGGTTTAATATTCCGTTTCCCGTCCATTTCCGCCGAATCCCCGCTCGTATTGACCCGTTTCCGTATTACTGTCTATCCCGCTCCCGGCTTTTTTGGTCCCGGTCCTGCTCCCAGTCTGTTTTCATCCCTACTATCAGCGCAGCACTGAATGGTACTCCCTCCATTTAAAATTACAAGACATTTTGGCTTTTCTAGATTCATAATTTTTGCTATATATTCACATAGAATCTTAGATATACACTATAGATACATAGTAAAAGCAATGTATCTAGAAAAGCCAAAACGTTTTATAATTTGGAATGGAGGGAATATCATTCAAAAAGGCTTGAATTCTCTCCAAATAGATAAATGTCTCATGTGTAGTCGTAAATGATTTGAAGGTGAAAGAGGAGCTTATTTCCAGCCCTAACTTGAATTGGTTAGTGGTGATTGTGGACATATGTATTTTATATGTTCAACTCCTATTTCAACTAGGCATATATTGGGAGTATGTGTTTTCCATTGTACCAACACATTTAAGGGCTTCCAAGTTGTATAACATTTATTTCTGAAGAAATTTATGTAGAGTTTTCTTTCACTGATTCTTACTTGTATTCTTTTCATAATTAATGATTCTGAGTTTGGCTAGCATGCATTTTTGTTCATGATTTCCATTTTGTTTGAGTGCAGAACAGAATTCTACACAATCAGTTGGAAGCTTTGCACATTCGGTTAGCCGAGAAAGAACGGAATATTGCTGGGCTTTCATCACATCGTAATGATAACTCACATGCAGAAGATGATCTACAAAGTGTCATCAGCTATCTGCGCAGATCGAAAGAGATAGTAAGTATTGGATTTGGAGGCTTTTTGTTGTATTCAGTTTGCACTAGATGTGGTTCTTATTCAGCCTGTTGACTATTTCAGGCCGAAACAGAGATATCATTGCTTAAACAGGAGAAGTCACGGCTTCAGATAGAAGTATGTTATGCTAGCATCTGGCAACCAGTCCTGCATTTGTCCTCATTCAAAATGCTTTTCAATTTAAAAATATAAGATTCTGTGGGCCATTAATTACTGCTTAAAAAAACTGCAGCACTTTCTGCTAAATGCAATGTGCCATGTTGAACATATAATTAAAAAATTGTTCGGTTTCTGTTTGGTAAAGTGTCGAAGGAGCTATATGATTTTTTTTGCTGTGCGTGACATTGCCATCTATTTGGTGTCAAAAAGCCTGCTCTACTGGCAATTGTTTGCTTAAATTGACTTCTCCCTAATTTTAGCCAATTTGCTTTGGAAACAGTCTTTATCTGCCACATGTATTTATGTTGCTTTATTACTTTGTTACTGAAATTGATGACCCTTTTTAATTCATCTGTCTTCAATGAAATTAGCTTTTTTTTTTTATAGACTAGATTCGGAATATTTGGTTGGGACTTTTGTGTTAGTAGTTATATCGGATGGAGCATGTGAACCTCCATTGTAGTTTACTCTGCAAACTTTCTCCATTGAATGTATTATTGTTTCTAATTTCATATGTTTCTTTAATGTTAATATAGCTGGAAAGTGCTTTAAAGTCCACCAAGGAGGCACAGGACTTGTTGCGAAGTCAAGCTGATAGTGCCAGGGCATTGATGTTCAAGGATGAAGAATTCAAGTCACTGCAGATTCAGGTGCAATTCAAATGTCTGTTGGGATTAGTAGATTACATAGCTCTGTCGCATTGCTATGTTGCTTTAACCTGGTTATTGAATGTATTTCAGCCTTATTAGCTTATTTGTCGTTTTTTCTTTGAAATGGCTGACCTCAGGTCAGAGAAGTTAACTTGCTTCGTGAAAGCAACATACAACTTAGGGAGGAGAATAAGCACAATTTCGAAGAATGCCAGGTAAGATATTAAATTGGTAATGCTTCATTGCTGGTTCATATCTGGATGTGCATAATTCTTTTTATTTTAATTTTGTGTGTTCAGAAATTCCGTGAAGAAGCTCAAAAGGCTAAAATGGAATCTGAGAGGTTGCAGAACCTCCTACTGGAGAAGGAGGTAGACGCTGAAATGTGCAAAAGAGAACTAGAAATGCAGAAGGCAGAAATAGCAAATCTCAACCAAAGGATTTCTGAGGTAAGTTTTAGTCCACTTTCTAACAGTGTAATGACAAAATACCATGAAATTCCTTTGGCCTTATTAAGAACAGCAACTGTGGCTTTTGGTCCCAAGCAAGTTTTAGTCCATTGGTTTGTAATATGCAGGTTATTGTTATAAAAATCCTAACATTGTGAGAAGACAATATATGCATAGAAATCTACATATTGATATATTTGATTCTTCATATATTGAGTTCTGCACTTGTGTATTAATGTTTTTTTTTGGCAGCTGATTGAAAATAGCAAAGGCATTGATTTGAACACTTATGAAGCCATGAAGAATGAACTTCAAAATATCAAAGTTAGTCATCTGCTTTTCTCTTCTTTTTTCTTTCGGATGATGCCATTTTGAATGTTTCTTGGTACATGATGTTTAAACAATTGAATTTGGTCTTCTGCACAAAACAGTTTGATGTCTGTCATTTTTGTCTAGGTTGACCAAACATTTGATGAATCTCTTTAGTGCTTGTTTCCCTATTTTATACAAAATATTTAGCACCACTTTAATTCCTTTATTGTGAGTTTGTGACAAACTGTATGGGCTTCTGCACTGTACTTCTCTGTATTACGATTATTATTATGTTCTTTTGGATGGTGGCTTGCTTTGGGTTAAAGTGATGGTGCCGAGTCTCAGTAATTGTTACGAGTCATTAAGTGTCTAATTTCATCAATAGTATGGTATTGGATTTGCTTGACTTTTTTGGGATCATATTTTAGGCGTCTTATTATCACATACATAATTATCGTTTTCAACAGTCAACCTTGAGAGAGAATTCTATGGAGCTTGAAAGTGCAAAGAAACTGGTTTCCGAGAAAGAAGTTGCCATAAAGAATTTGGAGGATAAGCTTTCCGTATGTCAATCTGAATTGGATTCCAAGGAAAAGAAGCTGAACGATGTAGAGGTGAGAATTATTCAAGTTTTTAAGACCAATATATTAACTAATTCGCCACAGTATTTATAATTCTTATCCTATTGTAGGCCTCCCTTAAATCTGAGATTGACAAACAAAAGAAGATCAATATCACCTTAAAGGTTTCAATTTTTTTCACTTTCTATTTGCAATATTGAATATATATTTTCTATTTTTTTGTATTCATGTGCCTTCTCCCATTTTAAATGTTCCAGAGAAAGCATGACCACTTGATGAAGGGAAGGTAGAGGTCGCTAAAGAAAATCAAAGCCTTGTAAAGCAGATGGAGGATCTTAAATCAAGTAAACACACTGTTCCCTGTGCAGTTGCATCTTATTCTTTCCCACTTGTGCAAGCTTTTGAATAATTTCACGCTAGTTGCTGCAAATCTAATATACTTTAGCAGGTCAGAAGACAACATCACAAACAACACTTGAGCAGGCTATAAAAGAAAAGGATTTCAGGATACAGGTTAGCAGCACACTTTGCTTAAATGGTACACAAAATATTCTTGAGCCTTAACAGGAACATGCATTAACAGACATTAGAAAGAACCCTGGAAAAGGAGAGAGATGATAACAAGAAAGAAAAAGCAAAGAGTAAAAGGAACGAGAACACAATCTTTGTTGCTCTTCAAAAGGTGCAACAGGTACATTCGTTCACAAAAGTATAGTATCTCGTTCCTTGTTCAATTTAACAATATATCTTGGCTGTGTTTGTTTTTACGATCTGTTTGGATAATGGGGCTGGATTTCATGCAATTAAAGTTTTATGTGCCTTAATGAACCTAGGAGGAACTAGGTGGCATTTTAAATAAGAAATAGGCTCCCAAATTCTTTGCTTGTCAAATCCTCCGTCTGATTGTAAAATATATGGTTGTACTAAAAAGTGTGTTAGTGAAACCTCATTGAGTTCTACCATTGATTTATGAACGTTTTGGGTTGGTCATGTGGGTGTGTTAGCATTTGGTTTGTTTGAAGAATAATTCCACAATGTAGGATATTTTAAATTTTACTCCCTCTGTTCCAAGTTTTAGTTTCCTAGTGCAGGGCTTCCCCTATGTATCCATCATGTACTTTATATATAACAATACCCAATGGGTCTCAATACAACTATCCAATTTAGTCTCTTATTATTGTATCATGATATTAGAGCTCTAGGTTTTGTGATCCTTGTTTCATTTCAATATGAAACCAGATAAGCTGAGAAGTCGGCGCTCCCCAACTTCCCGTCTAGGCTATTCCCCTGCTCCTTCGTCTATCCACTCTATGCACTTTTTCCTAGAAAAAACGCAGGAGAGCTGCGCATCATTATATTAAGAAGTAACAATGGGAAAGAATCCATACAACACACCCCAGGCCAGCCAAGAGGCAAGCCCCAGGGACACAAACTCACACTCACGCCAGCTCACGCCAAACTCCCCCAAACCCTCTGGTCCTTAGGATACAAGCGCACACGTGTCTGTTTCAAAGGACAACCAACACCAGCACTAGGAGCCTAACTTTCTGAATGGGGGGCAGTCAAGAGGGAAATTCCTCGAGCCCCTGCCAAAGACCATAGTTTTCGCTCTTCTCCAGCAATGATCAGAGCTCTTGCAATATAAGTGTCTGCTCCATCGAAAACACACCTGTTGGCTGTTGCGATGAGTCCATACAGTCCATGCCCCAAGAATTATGAGAGAATTGATTCCTTGCATTATTATGTCACTAGTTGCACTACTCACTATATCCCACCAATCAAAAAATGAGATTTCAGTGGGCTGAGGGGAGAGGGATTATAGGCCAACTTGTGACAAGAAATGGAACCAGAACTCTCTTGTGAAAACACAAAGAATGAGGAGATGATCAATGGTTTCTGCTGCTTGGTCACACAAAGGACGGCCCTCAGGGTGAGGAAGAGTCCCAACCTATGCACTGCTGCTCCCTCTCTCTCCACCATCAGCC
This sequence comes from Miscanthus lutarioriparius, assembly GCA_904845875.1. Classification (NCBI taxonomy): domain Eukaryota; kingdom Viridiplantae; phylum Streptophyta; class Magnoliopsida; order Poales; family Poaceae; genus Miscanthus; species Miscanthus lutarioriparius. The sequence goes on from CAJGYO010000008.1 coordinate 12,011,601, forward strand.
AGGCTGACGCCGGAGGATGAGCTGAATAGCTCGACGGGATGTCTCCCTCTTTGCTGCGCCACCATTGGTTGAGCCTGCCTGAGATCCCTTCAATCATCAAGCTGCCCTCCGCCGCGTAGCCCCAATTGGCCAACAATATCGACAACAAGGTTGAACTCCTTGTTCCCGCAACCTTAGCTCAGCAACTTCCTGGATTTGGGGTTGCTGGGATTGGGGTTTCATCGGTTTTCCTCGATTTGGGGCTGCGTGTGAGGTAAGTTTAGGGTTATGCTTGATCTGGGGCTGTGGGGATTAGGACTGGAGAAAAGGGATGACAAGTGGGCCTGCTCCCAAAAGCTATAGGCAAAATTTGGAAGCCCAAACACCAAGTTTTTTTTGTGCAGCAGCTTGTCAAAAAGTGGCTTCTCCAGACACTTAGAAATAAGCAACATATGCATAAGTTTGAGCTGTGCCAAACAGAACTTATATTGCTAGGACATTTACAACATCAAATTAGTTTTATTAAATCCACCATGGATAATGTCTTGATACTACGTTTATTTGGTACTAGCAAACATGCCTGTGCGTTGCAACGGGACGTACAATTTGTTGCGCGGCCATGCCATGATGTGAGTGGTGCGGCACCAATGAAGGTTTTGCAGCTCCAAACTCAAAGCTAGAAGGGTGAGAGGGACGAAGAGGGGTGAGGAACGGGCAGATGGGTGAGAGAGTGGGAGACGGAAGAAAGAAAATTTTGCTCTTTAATATTAGGTATAGATTTAGATGAACTTTGTCCAAGCTAGAGAAGTTTGACTTAGGACAAACTAAAACTTTACTTACATTTTGTAAAGAGAGGGAGTATACTACCATTTTTCTGAACATAGGACCAAGTTGCAAATTTGACTGTCCTTGTTCAAAATATTATATTTTAAGAATGGAAGTAATTAGAAATTGTTTCCTGATTATTTTGTGGGTCCCCTTTGATCGAAGTACTGATTGCAAGTATTGATTTACAGGACAAGAAACAAGTAGAAGAGTCTATAGAGAAGCATAAGCAGGCTGTGAAAGAGTTGATTGAGGTATACTTTTGATGCCAAGTTACTGGACAAATGTTTCAGATTTTCCTATTTTAGTTAAATGATCCCTAACTTTGATAAAAGAATACATAAAACATTGTCTTTGATGTACCTTCTATATAATAACTGAAAGTTACAACACGTTCTTTTCAGAATTATCCTGGATTATCATCTGAAGTGCCACCTGTCTCTGCACTAGAAGAGCAATTTCTTTCATACTTCCGTGCAGCTAAAGATATGGAGGAATCTTCTAGTCCCTTCCGTGATGGTGCAGCGACTCAAACTCCAATTGTTGAAACTGCCCCTGTGGATTCAGTATCTCAGAGACCGACTTCAACTGCAGGTGATTCAGTATTCGTTTTGTTATGACATCGCTGGCATCCTATTCACTAGTGGACACAATGATCAATGCACTGTCTTCTGAAGCATTTGATGTTGTTTCTTATGTGATGACATTTGATTCTTTACTCTTCTGGTCAATGTGGGAGCTCATAAGTCGTTCAGTTGCAGGACGTCAGGTAGATACTCCGCCAAGGCCAGCTAAAGCTAAAATGACGGAAGATAGAGCAGTTCCCAAACCAAGCACTGAAGTACGCAGGCCTGGAGGAAGAAGACCCCTTGTTCGTCCTACTCTACGAACTGAAGAACCTCATGCTGATACAGATACATCAGCTGTTGATGCCTCCACAGTTGTTCAGGACAAAGGGGGGCCATCAGTAGAGCGTGAAACTTCTGGCATTTTACCTGTGTTACAGCCTTTGAGTCGTAAACGGCTTATCCCATCTTCACAGACGATAGACAGTGCCTCACGGGGTGAGGCTAATGATGCCAATCCTCCATCTAAGAAGCCCAAGGAGGAAGAATCTTCACAAGGGACTAGTGAGCTCAAAAGTGGTCAACCACCTCTTGGGGATGTAGCGGCACAGGTTGGTGTGCTTAAAGCCACTGATGACCTAGATGGACAACAACCTACAGAAGAGATCGATACTGATCAGGCATCTGCGCCAATGGTAGAGGCTGAGGCAACCAGGGAGGATGATGTGGGTGATAAAGATGAATCTGGAGATGCATCGATGGACATCAAAGGCCAGGATGCTGATGTTAATATTGACACAAATGTAATTCCCGTAGAAGATGAGCATGTGGTGGCAAAGTCAGAGGCAGTAATTGAATCATTTGACGATGACCAGAAAACAGAAGATTCGAAGGAAGATGCTCAGCTTACTACTGCAACTGATGTTGATGATGACATGGAGGAGGGAGAGTTGGGAGAGGAACATGAAGAGAAGAGTGATGTTGATATGTCAGAGATTGAGGGTGAGACTACAGCTGAGCGTGCTGCAGTGGAACCAGACCAAAGTCCTATAACACAATCTGGTGCAGCTGATGCCTCACCAAGCAGAACTGCAGATGCATCTCCTGCACGTGAACCTTCCCCTAATCCAGTCCAAGATGGTGCAACTTCTCGACCCCAGAATACTAGCACTGCAACAGAGGCACGTGAACCTTCAACTAATCCAGCCCAAGCCGGTGCGTCTTCTGAACAACGGAACACCAGAACAATCAACTTTGAAAGGGCCAGACAAAATAGGCAAGCCAGGTTTCAAAGTGCACAACAACCTGCTGCTGCTCGGGGTCGTGGCCAGCAATCTGTTACACTCAGGGTATGGTTTCCTCATATTTGTTCATTTCAGCTGTGTGATTATATCCAGCACTAAGCTGTTTCGGTGTTGCCTTTCTTTTGCAGAAAGATGCTGCGGGTCGAGGATCAAGGGGGCGTGGGGGGCGTGGTCAGTCCTAGGGAAGTAGATTGTCGTTTCCCGTGCAGGGATAATTTTGCCCATGGGGATACAGAGACCACCTTGTGTTTTTAGATCTACGAATTGTCTCTCATTGGCTCTTACTAAATGTGCCCTGACCTGTATGCGAATCCTTGTGGGTTCTGCGACAGCTACTTTTAGTCCAAACCGTAGTGTTTGTAAAGGCATCTTACCACAGCCTGTATGGCTGTAACTTGGGTCACTGGGCGGGGCATGTGATGCTGATTTGAGAAGTGTTTAATGTTTATACAGGGTGTAAGAGCATCTCCAAGAGTACCCTATTTTGTCTTCTCAAAAACATGTTATTTTCCAACTCCTAAAAAGGTATTAGGAGGAATAAATAAGATTATCTCTAACAATTTCTAATAATCCACTTCTAAAATAAGAATACAATTTTGCATCAGGAATTTTATACTATTTCTAAATTATTCTAACCACTTTTATAAATTGTTTATCTCTTGTATATTTTATTAGGAACCCTTTACTATTCTTTATTCTTTCCACGTTCTTCCACCTTTAGATTGGCCAACAAACATGTATGGAGAGAGAAGATACGCGTGACTCGGAAACGCGTAACTTTACGTGAAACAGGGTGACTTTTTTTAAGTTCTAAAAGATTAGGAGTTGTTGAAGAGGGTTTTTTTTCTCATTTTACTAAAAACCAAGGATTATGAAGGGATTTAGGGAACTCTTAGAGATGCTCTAAGAAAAATAGACCATAGCAAGGGTTTATTGATTTTGAAGGTTGATTAACAATATAACTATTAGAATTAACAATGTTTGCTAGTATAGAAGATATAAAGTTTTATGGATAATAATATAGCGATTATTATATAAGATATTCAGTCAGAGATACAAGAAATGGACTAAGTTAGGTTAAGGTGCAAAGATCAAGGACAGTCATGAAAACTTTAGAAGACAAGCTAAAAGCTCAATAAGGTAAGCTCGGTCAAAAGGCGCAAATAATCCAACTCAGAAGGTAAGTCTATTAGTCATTGGAGAAAGCCCCAGAGCTTCTCCGTGAGCAGAGAAGTGAATATAGGGATGGTAACAGGTTTGTTAGTCGGGCCATATTTTAGAGTACGTTAGGTTAGGAGATGGCTTAAAATTATAGTTGGGAGATAGCTTTAAATTATAGTGCCTTTATACGGGTATATACATACCCATGGGTTTATGGACTTGGCTACAACATAACCATCTCCATACACAAACCCATTGGGTATCAATTTTTTCCATTAACAAAACCATGGGTACATAGATTACCCCACATTCATACTCTAATGGGGTAAAAATCCAACCGGATTTCGAGTTGCGGATACCCATTGCCATCCCTAGAAGTGAGTATTTGAGCTCTCTAGTATGTGGATCATAGAGTTCAACGAAGCTTTGAGGTGGGTTTAGAGAGGATGCACTCCTCAAGCATGGGATAACTCAACGGAGAAAAGATTGGATTTTGGACTTTTGCATGGGAGGGAATCTGAATTTTTTCACAGCATTCAGACTTAAGGGTATTTTAGACTTCATCATCGTAGTTTGACACTGATAGAAGCAAATGTGACGGGAGTGGTATAGAGGGCAACGAAGTTTCACGAGTGTCACTAAAGCCTCTTGGATCTTTTCTTCGTTGAGTTATCCCACTCCACCATTGAACACCAAATTGTTCAGAGTGGGTCCTTTCTAAACGCACCTCAAAGCTCTGATGAACTATTTGATCCACATACCAAAGTGTCACTAGAGTTGCCCTGACATTTTTTATGGCTCAATGGAATTTTGAACTTTTTAATGGTGCACAAGGAAAAGCCTTAGGATCCAACGGTCGGTGATGACTAGTCGGTTTGCAGAGGGCATTAAATTTCTCTGCTATGGTCACGAGAGCTATCTGGTACACCTACTTTTGCATCTCGAGCTCCCAATGGTTATTTGGTGCTTGTCGAGCAATATACACTCTCTTGGCTTGTCATTTGGAGTGTGTTGGAGTTTGAGAAAGCTAAAGTTGAGTTGAGGTTCAAACATTTGTGCTCTCCCCGCCATTAAGAAAAGATTTGACGATTAGCAAAAGTGTTAGGATCAATGCTTAGGTGTAAGGATCTAGATGGTTAGAGGGGAGTGAATAGCCTATAAAAATTTTCTATAAAACACAATTTTACTAGAGCAAAGTGTTAGAGCAATAGGTGACCCTAACAACAACTATCAGCACTAGCTCTAGTTCACTTCAAGCAAATCCCCCTACACAATTCTAGTAGCAAGGTTGAATACTAATCTAACCACTTCACCAAACAAGCTACTAGCCACACAACTTCACAAGAGAGCAAACTAGAGAGCTACTAACAACTAGCTACTCTAGTGCTACACTAAACAAGAGAGCTACCACTACTCAACTACATAAGTAATGGAATGAATGAAATGCAATTGTTGGGCTTTATACCGAACCGGACAAGAGAGATGACACAATTAATTTTTCTCCCGAGGTTCAGTTGCTTGCCGACAACTTAATCCCCGTTATGGCGAGTCTAATGGTGAGTGATTCGTGCACTAAGCCACTAACAAGTATCACATGGTAGACCCACCACTTGGTTGTCACAAGAACCACTTCCACAAGCCCTCCTTCTAGCCACACGTAATTTACTAGAGTATCCCTTTTACACTCCGTGAGGTGGGATCAAGTTCCTCTTCACAATCACTTGATTGGGGGGTAGAAACAATCACCAATTCCCCTCACCAATCACCGAAGCTCCAACCGTCTAGGTGGCCACAACCACCAAGAGTAACAAGAATGTCCAAGCTTCACAATCACTAGTACCACAAGAATGCAACTCACAAATGCAATGCCTAGTGATGAACCAATCCCTCTCTCGAAGTGTTTTGCAAGAGCACGAGAGCATGAGAGAGTTGGGAGAGATTTTCTCGGCTTGTATGGGATGAGCAAGGTTCAACAAGTGGCCAAGAGAGCTCCAAATCCCATGCACACACACACACACACACATATAGAGAGAGAAAGGAGGAGGAGGAGGAGAGAAAGTAGCCGTTTGGGACACCAACCAGCACATCCGTGCACTGGCGGTCCCACCGCCAGGTGCCCATCAATCACTAACAGAGCGCCAACAGTTACTTTCAAAGCCCCAACTTATAGTCCGATGCAAACTCGAATTGATGCAATGTCCTCAATCCAATGTCTTCCAGAGAGGGCCAAATCCACATCGGATTCATCTGATGGATGGAATAGGAGCATATGCCAGTCCGATGACTCTGTTGTAGCTCAGCCAGTGCCTGGCTGGGGACGACCGGTCCCACTGCCAGCGACGATGACATGGCCTTTCCTCAACGCATGATCCGACGCCATATGCGCCGATTCGATGACCTTTGAAACTTCCCTGTGCGCACTACTACCTAGACGCCTGGTGGTCCCACCGCCAGGCGAGCCAATCTAGAAACAACAGCTCTGAGTGGCGTTATTTCATGTGTAGCATAAAGTCCGATGCCACAGTGCTAAAACACCCTATCAACTCTATTTCTCAAAGCCTTTCAAATGTGCTCAACTCCATCAAGTGGTACACCATTTCATGTGTGTGAGTTAGCATTTTTCAAACATTTTGAAAGACTTTTAACTTGCATCTCACCACATCACTAAGTTTTATGAATATGCAAAATGAAACCACACCTAATGGCACTAGATAACCATTCAACTTGAGAGCTCCCCTCTTAATAGTATGGTTATCTATTCTAAACCCGATCACACACTCTATTGCGTCTTGACCGGCAAAAAAAAGAGCTCTATCTTATACCTTTGCCTTCAATCCATAGGGTTTTATTTTTCTCTTTCTTCTTTTCCTAGAATTGAGCACTTGATCAACTTGTGGCCACCTCTCATCTCCTCCATGAGTGCCATCTTGCTTAACCATGGTGTATACATAACCTATCCCAATCACAACACTTGGAATAAAGGTTAGTCCACTAGTTATCTCAATTACTGAAACCATACATAGGGCTTTTATTCGGCTAGTTAGAGGCTGCTTTAACGCTTGTTCTAGGTTTAGGCCTAGTTTTAGATAGTTTAGTGAATACATATCTCCTTGATATCGGTGCTTGCACGCACCAAGAGTTATACATGCTAGGCTAGTAATATTGCAAGATAACACTAACTGAGGTCTTGGTGTTTTGTCCAAAACCTCTTCCTAGTGAAGACGGCAAGGAATGGTTAGGGAGAGGTCACACGGAGGCCTGTGGGAAAAGGCTCATGGGCTATCTACGGAGTTATCCAACCGTGAAGCCTAGCTCTTTCGAGGTCAATCTTGTGAGGCGTTACGATGAGAACTAGTGAAAAAGCGCGAACTTTCCAATATTGCGGGAAAAAATCATTATGTGGTAGTTTACTTTCTCTAACTGAATCTATGTTTTCACATTTACTCATTGCAGTCCTTTGTGTGTGCTTTACCTTCCTAGTCTAACTTGTTAGGATAGTTAATAGTTTAGAACGTACTCTCCGTGTTCTAAAATATATATGCAAAAGGTAAAATATTTGGTTCCTACGTTCTAAACTATTTGCAAATAGTTACGATAGCATATCTTTTAAAGTTTAACTAAATATATATGCAAAAGGTAATAATATTTATGATGGATAATAAGTATCATTAGATTGTGGAATATATTTTCATATTAATTGTAGAATGTATTTTCATAATAAATTTATTTAGAGATTCAATGATATAATATTTTCTATATATTTAGTTAAACTTAAAAAAGTTTGACTCCTTAAGGAGTGAGGCATGCGGTTATTTTAGGACGAAGGGAATAAGATGTAAAGTAAAAATTGTGCTACATATAATATTTAGAAAAATATAGTGCAAATCTAGATAGAACTTATGTGTGTTTCATAAGTGCCCTAATTCAAGCGTCACAATGTGGTAGTTGCCAAATTTTGTCTTGTCTGAACTTATCTTTTGCTCTATTCGTGGCCATTGCCTGATTTGTATTTTTGTTCTGTTTGCCAAAAATAAATGTATGTCCGGTACTTGCATCCCAGAGATTTTGGCTGGGTAAAAGCATCTCCAAGAGTTTGCTATCTCAACTTGGCATCCATATAATTTTGGCAAAACAAGAAAAAATAGCCTCCAATGATTTTTGCATCAATGCAATGCAAACGTAAATGTAAATATCTGGCGCTTGGCATCCGGGGCTCTTTTTTCTTAAGCGGGCCTCTTCGTTTTGTTAACGGGTTTTTTTTATTTTACCAAGTCAAAAATGTCAAACTCTTGGAGATGGATTATTTTTTTACTTGACATATAATTTTGGGAGTTGGCAAATCATAAGATTTGCCAAGTAAAATTTGACAAACTCTTGGAGATGCTCTACATGTGCTGATTTTGCCAATGATGACGTCATGTGGTGAAGGAAGCTGTTGTTACGTATCATGCAATTCCACTAAATTTACTTGCTTTACTACACTCTCGAATGCTCAAAATCCGCACCAGAATACAGGCATGTACAAAACGAATTCAGAATGGCAAATTTGAATGACGAGATGCGCCATGCTATCCCACTACTGACTACTCTATTGTACAGTTACAGGCTTAATCCTCCCGTAATGGCAAAACCATATGGCCTCCCGCTCTTGAGATGCTAATAAATCACCAGCCATACTGCAGGTCCTCTTCTTGCATGTTATTGCTTCTATACCACAGTCATCATCAGTCCTGCATCTGTGGCTAGCGTATGCATCTGGTACATGACACGCACTCTCCCATGGGGTGCCAGCGCTTTTCCGGAAAATTGCCTCTCCGGTAAGGCAGGCGCGATGGACGAGGCGGAGGCGGCGATCTAGTGGCACGGGACGGAGCAAGCGCGGAAGGGTAGGAGGCGGTGGCTGCAGCGACGGCAACTAAGGAGTCCCTCGCGAATCACGCGCTTGAGTCGAGAGGGCACTGGAGACGCTAGTTTTCGACGACCCGATCAAAATCCAACGGTGGAGGAAAAGGAGGCGAGGTGGCCCAATGAGGTGCCCGAGCTTGGCTCAGATTTAGAAAGAAAGAGATTTATGCTGCGCTTAACGTGACATTTTGCTTTCCCCAAATCATGAAATGAAAACCTGTGTACACATAGCAATGTACGCAAGGCGGCGCGCACTAAAACAATTTGCCGGCTTCAGAACCAGATCATCTACGACGTGCACGCCCACGGGACTAGCCAATCACAAGCGCGCAGACATGCTGCCGTGGCCTGTGCCCTTGGCCGCCAAATGTCACAAATTAAAAAAACGATCTGTTTGTTTTAGAAAAAAACCGGTCTGTTTCGCAACATTTATTTAGCAAAAAAATCATGAGAAAACATTGTGATAATCTGCGTGAGTTATATACATGATGATGAATAAACTGGCAAGACGATCAAAGGACAAAAAAAAAACGAATTAATTTATACTAGCAATTAGCAACACTTCAAAGTTCTTTTTTTCCGCAGCACACGGATTAGGAATAAATTACTTGATCGAGCAGGAAACATATCACATTTCCGCACCAAATCTTAACACCATCGTGACCGCCGCAAGAGGAGGAGCAGAGAGGTCCTCGAGCAACGCGTCGTCGTCGTGCCACACAGCTCGGCCGTCGATCGATCGGCAGACAAGCACGTGCGCGCGCGTCGTCGTACCACGCGCAGCGTCACATCTTGGGCATGGCGCCGCCGCCGAAGACGCCGGGGATGGCGGGGCCGCTGTTGTAGGCGTCGCAGCGCCGCCTGACCTCGCCGTCGGCGCCGGTCTTGACGCCGTACAAGCTGAGCTTCTCCATGGCGCGGCCGAAGTCGGTGAAGAAGGCGGTGGGGTTGGAGGCGTAGAGCTGCACGAGGGGCTTGGTGCGCGGGTCCGTCCACAGCTCCTCGTCGGTGCTGAGCAGGCCGAGGCCGCGCTCCAGGTTGACGAAGTACATGTTGTCGAACTTGCCGGGCGTCATGATGTCGTTGAAGGCGGCGATGGTGGGGTCCTTGAGGTAGTCCTTGCACACGTCCTGCAGACCCCTGGCGTAGGACGGGTTCATGCTGGGGTCGAACGGCTCCGGTTTCCCGCCCTTGTTGCGGAAGTTGTAGAGCCGGTCGGCGAACTCCTTGCAGTGGGAGAAGCCCAGCGTGTGGGCGCCCGACAGCGCCACCAGCTCCTGCACCGTGAACCCCTTGGCGCCGAACATCTGGATGAGGCGGTCCATGGTGAAGTTGGAGTGGGGCAGCTCGACTTCGGGCGCCGTGGGCGACGACGACAGCGAGTCCTTCCGCCCCAGCGGGATCGGGTAGCGGGGCCCGCCGGTCATGGTGACCAGCACGCCCGACGCCAGCGCGAGGATGTCGGCGCAGGACACCACCCCGGGGCACTCCAGCTCCAGGGCCAGCTTGGCGCGCACCACGGCGTCGAAGGCGTCCCCGGGGAGGGAGTGGTTGATCTCCGCGTCGTGCTCCGACTTCTGGAACTGGGTGGACGCGATCAGCACCGACGCGTCGCACCCGCTGACGAAGCAGTCGTGGAAGAAGACGCGGAGCACGCCCGCGGCCGTCGTCGGGTTCGCCATCTGCTTCGTCTGCATAACCTCCGCGATGATCCGCTCCGCGCGCGGGCACGACTGGCTGTAGAAGTCCGGCTTCAGAGCGCCCGCCGGCGCCGGCAGCTGCGCCGCGGCGCGCGCCGAGAGCGCGGCCACGAGGAGGAGGAGGGACAGGCGCATGATGGCTGGTATCTCGTGCTGGTGCATCTCTGTGCGTATGGATAACTCTTGGCTGATGGGTTTCCCTCCTAACTTTTGGAAGCGTGGGTGTGCGGGTCCAAGAAATGCGAGGAGCGGCGGTTCTTGGAGGCAATGGAGGGGAGGCGAACGGAGCCGAGGGAGTGGCGGGGAGAGGTTTGCGGTGGACACAACCGAAGAAGAGGAGTTGTAAAGGATGGAAAACGGTCGCTGCGCGCGCGCACGCTGTGCTGCTTGTAACGTGTCTCTCGTCCTGGGCGTTACTACATTTAGCAAATGCCAAGTGCTATCGATTTGTGCCTGGGAAAGTGGGAAGTGGGAAGCCGTACAGATTTGAATCGTCGGATCTTTTTAGCAGGTTTATTAGATAGGAAGGAAATATCGACATCATAAAATAGGTGATAATTCCTATCGGAGTTGGATTTTAAAACGAGGATCAGAAAATCGGTCGGAAAATATCCGTCTTTGTTTTCATCCTATTGGGAAGGGGAAAAGACAGATTTGAATTGTCGGATCTTTTAGCAGGTTTATTAGAAAAGGAAATATAAAATAGGTGTAACCCCTAGTTTTAAAAAAATTTAAAACAACTATTAGGGTGCAAAGACAAGATAACTCTAGTACATGAACGGCCCTCTATAGTGTACGATTTCAATGCCACAGCCAAACGAAAGCTGAGTGTGTTCGGAGTGATGCCTAAAGAGGAGAGAGAAAATTGAGGCATCACTTCAAACACTGTAACAAACGATCTGGGAGTGGTGCCAGCAAAACCAGGAGCGAAGCAAATAGAGGCATCGGTGCCGAATCTTAAAATAAATATATCTAGTTCTGGTCCGAAACTATTGCTAGTCTTTGTTGCTCCAAACATAAGATTCAGAAGATGGAGTCATTTTATTTCTTGCAGTCCCCACATATACTAATGGCTTTGGTACCAACTTTTTCAAACATTGCAGCTTCACAGTCCGATGCCCATTTGATCACCGTGAAACCCATTCATTTTTGGGCATCGATTGCACACTGTGGAGGACCTTAAGGCAACCCTGAACAAAATCGATCGAAAACATCAGTCTAACTATCAGTTTCACTTAATCTAGCACTGACTTTACCAGGAAATTACGCCTATCACAATTACAGACCAACTATGGACCTGTATCTGTTTCTAATGCTAGAAGGGAAAGGAAGCCAACATCCTTTGTTGGACAATTTGTCCGTGGGATGTGCCAAAGCTTGATTTTGTGCCGAACACATGGTCAGAGTTGATTTTGTCTCCAGCACACCATGAAAGCGCGGCTTGGTCTACGGCACAACACACAGGATAAACTAATCATTATCAACTGAGGGGAGGGATACAATTTTTCTCACTTCATGCGATACCTGAATTTGTGACTAGCCTAAGAATACCAAGCTCACACAACCTAGGAGTTGTAACAACGTGCTCATTCACTGTTTGAAACAGCAAGAATCATCAAAACCTTGTTCCTTCATGAAGCACCACGCACAAGTTTCAACCAGCATCGCACATTGCTAGATTGCCTCATGGAATACAGGATCAGTAGATTAGATCAGATGGTTCAGAGTCAAGTTGGACAGACGCAGACATCGTCAAACAAATTGAACAAATCTGAATTGGATTCTGCCATTCTGGACAGCACACTACTAAGATCTCTATTGTACATTCATCATTAACTGTCCAACTTGAGATAAATACAACAGTATCCGACTAGGGTCACGAAACTACGTGGTACATTTCTTTACACCATTTCTGAAACTGGCGAGGTTCCTGACTTTTCAGGAAACAAAATGGGTATGAATATGATCACAGGAATCATCGACAAAATGAAATGCTGCATCTTCCAGGACGTCAAACGGGAATTCCTTCCTTTTGCTTGGAGCAGAGATCTAGGAAACACCTACAAATTAAGAACAGAAAGAACAAGTGAATACTGAGAGATAGATCTTCCGAACCCCCACCCACCCACCAAAAAAAAAAAAAACAGTTACATGGTACATTGCAGTTATCAGCATGGCCTTCTCTTGTCCACTTTCAAATGAATGTTGAACCACTTCTTCCTTCGAATCCGATCTTTAGGCTTTTTTTCCTTTTTATTTTTGGGACCCTCGTCATCGCTTTTGGATCCATCCATTGGCTGGCTCTTCGATTTCTTTTCCTTCTTTACAGTTTGGTCATCCTCACTTTTGGACCCTTTAGAGGGTGATTTCCCTTTGCTGCTACTGGAACTCCGCTGCAGAGTTGGGTTGTTGGTATAGGATGCATGAATTGCATTCCTTTCCTTTAGAAGCCCATCAATCTATGCATTAAAACATAGAAAGTTCAGACCACAGTGAGAAGCACAAATGCCAGCTTAATGAATGCACATACCGTTTGCATTTCTTGAGCATATCTGCTAGTCATCTCAGTGAACTTTGCCAAAACCTTCCAATTTAGTCATGTGTTTTAGCATTAAAACTTTATGATAGATGGAGAACCTGTATAAATAAAATATGTCAAAGAGAACTGCATACCTCCCGATACTCAGACTCAAATTTAGACAGCTCAGATCGTTTTGCAATTATCTTTGTCTCCACACTTCGTAGCTTCTCCTTTTGATCAGAGAAGGGTTCAGCACATACAACCTCAATAGTATAGCTCGCACTTTTGAAGAAATTGTCACCTGAAAAATGATTGATTTTTTCAGCAAATTGTAAAATAGTCACAGATGCCTAGATATGGTACAACAGAAAATGATATTACCATATACAGCAAAATAATGGGTTCCTGCTTTCAGTTCATTTACTTCACAAGGTTGAAAGCCATCCAATCTTTTAAAGAAAGCACTATCAGGATCCTTCGCAGCAGCAGCCTAGTAGTAATAGGAGCTTGTAAAAATAAACACACAAAGAAAAACAAAAGGAGGCAAAGAGGCATTAATTTGTATACTCACTGAATTATTTTGTTCAAATCGATACACAGGAAAGCCTAGAAAGAACATCCCCGCAGAAGTAACTTTTCCAGTTTTTGCACTATCTTCCTGCACTAGGCTAATAGACATTAGCTGAAATCATGCTCAGACAACATGGTAAGATCACAAAATCCCCTTCTGGATAGAAGAACATTGTCAAGCAGCAGACTTTAATACAAACAAGGCAATAACTTCAGAAATAAGTTAGTAACTATGATGCTCTTTCTAAATGATGTGTCTGTTTTATTCTCTTGTGATGCCCTATGTGCATCCATGACATACTATCTGTATAGTTTTTGTGTTCCCTTTACCAAAAATGGCTCAACTGAGTTACTTGGGTTGGTTCCCTAGACATGATATCTGAATCAATACTGCACTAGATTAATCCAAGTGCAGTAGATTGATATGTTTCCTACCTCACCTACACTCTCCCTAAATACATAGGCAACTGAGTGATATTTCTCAATAAGAACTGACTTTAATACCAAGGGGAAGTAACATCCTCTCACAGCATCAAGAATTGATGGACCAGATATTACTGTCTTTTCCTTTGTGACAGCATCTCACAACAGCTCAGGGTGTGCTCACAATCAGATTCCTTAAGCTAATTACTCAACTGTTCAATTTGGAGAGAAGTGGTGTGGTAGCAGCCATTTGTCCATTTCAGTATCTGGTAAATTTATAGTTAAAAGCTTCTAGATGGATAACAGAACATTTAATAATGAAGTCAAGGTACACACAGTTCATCCCTGGGAGAGTGGGACTGTGGGAGACTATGTAGATAGCACGTACCCTTGAAACCCTTGGTAATATTTCTGGACCAATAAAGGCTTCTAGATGGATTGTACATAATGCTAAGGAACATATTCAGATTTAATATACCACAGAAATATTTCCTACAGGTCATCCAATTGAACACTGATCTTGTGAGATTGAGATAAAAAACACAAAAGTAACTTATAATGTCAGGAAGAAATTTCCCAGCCAACGATATTAGTACAATACTAAACTGTCAAAAATCATGTTGAGGGGACTTGCTTCAGCCACAATACCACATCAGCTATATTTTAGAATGAACAGATGCCAAACACATCTACAGTGATAAACAAAGCATTATTGATACTAACATACTACAGTTATGGCAGTCAGTGCGCTGTAGCTACTTGGCTGTGCCCTCAAGGTTGCCATGCCAAATCAACAAGATCTAAACTTGGTACGAAAATATTTGTTTTCACATGTTTGGCGTCATATGCTTGGCAGAATGGCAGGTGACAAGCCAGTAACCAATAGAACTTTGTCTTCTTTTTTCATCTGTACTAACAAAAAAGATAAGCTGGCTACACACATGCATACCTGTAAAGCAAGGCTTAATCCACCATTGTCCTCAAGCTCAAAATACAACAGCTGAAACGAGAAGTGTCAACAAACTTGTTTTGCTGCAATTACACAGTACATCAAGTACTTGGTTTATTTAAACGTTCTACGCTGCGATAATATCAACAACTAAAGAGAATCAGCTGATCATCTATCGACTATAGTAATTTAATAACAATGGAAGTGAAATAATATTTTCCACTAAAAAGGTAGACTTATATTCAGTAAATAAGAACAAAATAGGTTGCTTATGGAACACTACAATTAAAAAGAAGACGATGCTTATCAGTTAACTGACATAATCAAGTTACATGGTCAGTTCTGTATAAAAAAAAGGACAACATTTATTAGTGGAATGTGACATTTAGAATTGAAACACAATAACTGATGTAACATAGGAGTTATATGGTCAAACGATCATAGAAGATGGATGAATAGTAAGTTGGCAACAAACCTTAAATTTACTTTTAGAAGTTGAATGAACTCTACAAACTAAGCCCATTTTGGCTTCTTTATCTGTTATGTCCACAGAATAAAAGTGAGCTGACTGCTTTTCTACCTGCCAACATGTGTATAAATACCAAAGCTTACTCACTGGTGTTAAAAAAGTGAACAGATAAAGAACAAAAAGGAGCAGTTGCCAACCTTCCTACATAGAGATTTGCCCAGCTGAAGCTGAGAAATCTCTACTGATCCATTCAATGCCTCCTCTAAAACTGTTGCTGAGACAGTGGTCTTGATTGGTACACCTAGTTTGCTGCACAAATATATTGCATTACATAATGAGGCAAATAATATCGAGTAAAGAAGAATAGCAGACATATCAACTTTAAGTTACCTAAACAGAGCAGCAAACACTGTATTTACAGTATTGAGACTTGATAGGTCCAGCTCCAGTTCCTGACTATCTGCTTCAATGGCCTGAACAGTAACAAAGGCATTAAGTCACACGAAAAAATAGTCAGCTCAAACTGCTCAACCATGCCATCAATCACCTCAAACCCTGATGCATCATACTGGCGCCTCTTATCTGGATCTGACAGGATGTTATAGGAGAATGTGGCTTCTTGAAACTTCTCTGAGGCAACAGGGTCGTCTGAATTCTTATCTGGATGGTACCTGCAGGACAATTTTTACCAGATATATAAATACTCAAACAGCTGCATTGTCTCCTCCATCAAATTATCAGTAAACGAGATAGCTAAACAGTCTAAACTGAGCCTTGTTTTTTTTTCTTTGCAAGACAGAACCTTGTTTTTTGTTCCAATATAATGCACGATTCAGAAGCTACCTAATACTGGTCTTTATGTGGTTCCAAAAGGAGAGGACAGCTACTCATACTTGGAACAAAATAAGCACAAAATGCAAACTAATCTACAAAAGAATTTGAACACAGTCCTTCCATCTGAGCAAAATAAAATAAGAGCACGCGAAGTACCGAAATCCAAGAGCAATGCAGACAATACTTACTTGAGTGCCATGCGGCGGAAGGCGCTCTTGATCTCCTGCTCAGTAGCATTACGCCCCACCCCGAGCGCCTCGTATGGGTCCCTCCTCTGCGCCGCCGCGCCGGCAGCCGCCGCCGAATCCCCCTTTTCAGCCTTGAACGACCCGAACTTGGGCCCCGCCATGCTCACCGGACCAGCCGACGGAACCAGTCGCCTCCCGCCACAAAAAAGCCTAGGAACCCTTCGGATCTTATCAGCGGCGGCGAGGAGCTCCGGTCACGTCCACCCGCCGCAGCCGCGGCGGCGGCGGGGCTGAGCTCCCTGTCAACGGGGGAGCGGCAGCCGATAGGGCTTCGCCCTCGGGGAGGCCAGCGGGCGAGCTCGGCCCGGTAGATTCGGAGCTCCTTCTAATTCGGGGTGGCGAGGCGGGGGAGAAGAGGAGCGAGGAGACCGACGAAATGGGTGGGGGACACGAGGGAGGGAGACCCGACCGAGACGGACGAATTAAATTAGGTTCCGACAGGTGGGCCCAAAAGACAGTGACGGGGCGGTGCTCCGCTCGAGCAGTACTGTACCGGGACTGCCGGTTACCGCGTCGCCGTCTTTGCCGCCCTAGAGGTTTAACCGTTAAACTGTACGGAGTACATGTCAAATGGGTGTGCATTCAGCCTGTTCGATGGATTTTGATTGGTAAAAAATATTATATTTCGATCGATCTTGGTTTGTTATGTGAAAAAAAATATATTATGGTTGATAAGGCATGACTAAAACCAACAATGGTAGGTGGGGTGAGGGACATTGAACTCGGCTATCTGGTCCACACGTCAGCCGACAAATCTAAGTGTGAGAGAATAGTCTTTACTGGTGCCTCATGCACCTTTGCACCTGGTCAAAGTAAGTAGATTGTTTTATTTATGTCAAGTCTTTGTTCTTTTGTACGTATTATTGTTTTCCTTGGTAGATATAACACTTTTTTCATTGTTTTATTTAAAAGAAAGAAAGTAAATACATGTATACCTTATATAAACTCGTTTAAATCTTAGGACGTTTTGGCACGTCGAAACGTTTTGGTTTTTAGTCTAGAACACAAAAATCGATTCCAAACAGTCGACTCGAGAAGACGCTCCTACTAGAATTGTCCGGAAACATTTATGGTTTTAACACCGCTGGATTCAAAAAGCCAAAGACAGATTTGGCAGGAGAATCGTTTGTTTCTCTATCTATGTCATTGCTAACTGTAGGGTGTCGTGGCACCTAAAAGGGGTTGAATTAGGTAACTTAAAATTATATTTCTAAACTATGACATCTTTTTCTATTCTTAGCAAAACCTATGCAAAAAGATAAACTATCTAAATGTGCAACTATGGTTTTGCTAGTGTGTTGCTATCTCTACCGCAAAAGAAGTTATCCAAACAATGTAAGTGCAGAAGATAAAGAGTAAGATAGAGATATGCAAACTCCGTCGATGATTCCGATATTTTTACCGAGATATCGAGAAACGCGCAAGCTTCCCCCTAGTCCTCGTAGAAGCCCCTCGCAATGAAATCCTTGCAAGGGCCAAGCTCCCGGTCGGGTAACTCCGTGGATAGCCCTGGGCCTTTCCCACGCGTAAGTGGGTCTTTGGTGTGCCTTCTGGCAAGCCTCTCCCAGACCGCTCCCCGTCGTCTTCACTATCAAGTTTCCGACCGAACCACCGCGGGCCTTGTGTCCTTTGGTACACGGTGGCGGCCACACCACAAACACGGTTGGTGTGATCTCGCAAGACTACAAGCTCCTCCGATGTATAACAATGGTGCGCGCAAGCACCGAGTGGTAAGAGGTATGAAAACCTCACTAAACACTAGGCCTAAACCTAGAGCAAGCGCATAAGCGGTGGTCTAATCAACCTAAGCACTTCGCAAAGCACCTACGCTAATCACATAATGAATCACTAAGCACTATGCAAGTGGATATCATTAAAATGGTGTATCAACACCCTTGGTATGTTTTCTCAGCTCCCCCTATCTCAAATGGCCGGTTGGGGGTCTATTTATAAGCCCCACGGAGAAAGTAGCCGTTTGGGACGAAATCTCGTTTTTCTGCTACTGATCGGACGCTGCTTTCGTCCTGACCGGACATGTCCGGTCGTCCCGACCGTTAGAGCCGCGATCAACTGATCAGACGCTGATGGCGTCCGGTCGCAACTTTGCCGCTCTAGAACCTCTTTGTACTCGATCGGACGCTGCAGTTCCTGCGTCCGGTCGATTTTCCGCTAGTGTCCGGTCAGTACTGAGTGTGTTGCCGGGATGATGAACAGTGCCATTGGTGCATCCGGTCACTTTCAGTCCTTAGCGTCCGGTCACTGCTACTGACGCCTGCTGTTGCAGAGCCTCTTGATCGAAGCGTCCGGTTATTATGCCACCAGCGTCCGGTCAGTGCTGTGAAGCTCATTTCTTCACGATCTTGCGTCCAGCTTAGTTCCTATCTTCGTGCTTGGACTTTGCTTGATATTGTAAGGAAAATGGACACTAGGTCCATTTACTTTGGATTTTGGAGTTTGATGACCAACACAACCAAATTAGACTAATGATTTTGCAAGTGATCGTTTTGTAGTTCAATAGGGTGCAAGACGTGACTTGGACAAAGGCGACGTGATGATCCGATGATCAACACCATAAGCAAGACCTTAGAAGCACAAGAGAAGACCTAAGATATCAAGCAAAGTCCAAGTATGAAGATAGAAACCAAGCCGGATGCAAGATCGCGAAAAAACAAGCTCACATATGTGACCGGACGCTGGCGGAAAGCAACCGGACGCTCTGATCAAGAGGCTCGGCAACAGCAGGCGCGACCGGATGCTGGCGACAGATCGACTGGACGCAGGACTGTAGCATCCGATCAAGTACAGAAATGTTCCAGAGCGGTGAAATTGCGACCGGACGCTGGCAGCGTCCGATCAGTTGGTCGCGGCTCTAACGGTCGGGATGACCAAACGCGTCTGATCAGGACGTGATCAACGTCCGATCAGTAGCAGAAAAGCGGGATTTCGTCCCCAACGGCTACTTTCTCAGTGGGGCTTATAAATACACCCCCAACCGGCCAAATGAAAGGAGTGGAGCTAAGGAAACATATCAAGGGTGTTGGTACACCATTTTAGTGATCTCCACTTGTATAGCGCTTAGTGATTCATTAGGTGATTAGCGTAGGTGCTTTGCGAAGTGCTTAGGTTGATTAGACCACCGCTTATTCGCTTGCTCTAGGTTTAGGCCTAGTGTTTAGTGAGGTTTGCATATCTCTTACCACTCGGTGCTTGTGCGCACCATTGTTGTACATTGGAGGGGCTTGTAGTCTTGCGAGATCACATCAACCGTGTTTGTGGTGTGGCCGCCACCGTGTACCGGAGGGAACAAGGCCCATGGCGTTTCAGCTGGAAGCTTGATAGTGAAGACGACGGGGAGCATCCGGGAGAGGCTAGCCAGAAGGCACATCGGAGACCCACTTGCATGGGGGGAAGGCCCGAGGCTATCCATGGAGTTACCCGACCGGGAGCTTGGCCCTTGCGAGGGGCTCCAACAAGGACTAGAGGGAAGCTTGCATGCTTCTCGATACCTCGGTAAAAATACCGGAGTCATCGATGGGAGTTTGCATATCTCTACATTTTTCTCTTTAGCTTCCGTATTTACATTGTTTGTATTACTCCTTTTGCGGTAGAGATAGCAACATATTAGTAAAACCGTAGTTGCATATTTAGATAGTTTATCTTTTGTATAGGTTTTGCTAAGGTTAGAAAAAGAGGCCATAGTTTAGAAGTAGAATTTTAAGTCGCCTAATTCACCCCCCCTCTTAGGCGTCACGGTCCCCTACAAGTGGTATCAGAGCCATGTTGGCTCAATTTGGACCTTTGGCTTAATCGCCGTTGAGCCGACGCTATTTAGAGTGGTTGGGATGGATACCTCTAGGCCTCCACACTTTGACGACACTAACTTTCCCTATTATAAAGCTAGAATGACTTGTCACCTTAAGGCGGTTGATTTGGGTGTTTGGAGAGTCACTCATGACAGGATGAAACCCATTAAGAATCCTGATAAACCCACAAAGAGTGAAGAAAAGGAAATTCATTTCAATGCTAGAGCTAAAAATTGCTTATTTGAATCATTTAGTATGGATGTGTTTAACCAAGTGTTCACTTTAAATACGGCACATAAAATTTGGTTAAAACTTCAAGAGCTCCATGATGGCACATCTAATGTCCGTGAGTAAAAACATTGTCTAGCTAAACAAAATTATGATTCCTTTACAATGAATGATGATGAACTTGTTCGTGATATGTATTCTCGTTTGAATCTAATTATCAATGAGCTCCATTCAATAGGATTAACAAAGCTAGATGATGCAGACATCGTGAGGAAGGTCATCTCCATACTACCACAAAAGAAATATACAAGCATCATCACCATCCTTCACAACATGGAGGACTTAAGCACCATGACCCCGGGCATAGTAATTGGTAAGATAGTGGCATTTAAAATATCACGTAAGATGGGTCAAAAGAAGCCTCTTCATCAAGTAAAGGCAAAGCTCTTGCATGTAGCGAGAAAAAGAAGATGAAGGGCAAGCATGTTGAGACAAGCTCAAGCTCAAGCTCCTCAAGTGAAGATGAAGAAGAAGATGAGGATGATAATGATGATGATGATGATGATGATTCAAGTGATGATGATCAATCTTCCTCCTCCACCTCTGACCTTGATGAAGAATCAATCAAACTCATCAACAAGGTGGAGAAGATGATACAAAGGCTCAATGTCAAGGGTGTGCTCATCCAAATCCAAGATCTCATCTTCACCAATCAAAGAAATGAGCAAAGAAAGAGAGGATGCTATGGATGCGACGAGTTGAGACACTTTGTGGAAGTTTATCCAAACAAGCCCACACCCAAGACAAAGAAGAAGGCGTGCAAAAACTAAGCCCTCACATCAATAAAGTCATGGGATGATTCTTCAAGTGAAGAAGAACACCATCACAAGAGACCGCAAGCATTCATCATCAAGCTCTTCTCGTGTGTGTCTTATGGCATGAGGTAACAAAAGTTCATCTTCTAGTGAGAGTGATAGTGATGATAAAATGCCTTCTTATGATAAAATTGTGCAACAAAATCTTAATTATGCTAAAGTTTGTACTAGTCAACAAAAGAAGCTCGAAAAATTAAAAGAAAAGCTAGATAGTTCACAAGAAGCATATAAAACTTTGCTTGAACAATATGAGACATTTGCTAATCTCAATATTGAACTATCTACTAAAATTGAACAACTTGAGGCTAGTGCAACAACAAATGCATGCACAATCAATGATGAGCAACTTGTAAAGAAAAATGAAAAATTAAAAGAAAAGTTAGCTAGCCCACAAGATGTTTATAAAAGTTTGCTTGCCAAAATGGAGACCATGTGCAAACATTGTGATGAGCTAACTAATAAAGTTGTTAATCTTTAAGCCGTTGGTACTACCCTCACCAAGGCATCTAAAAAGAAAAGTTCTATCTTTAACATGTCTAAAAAGGATGCATCTACTTCTTGCAATGATTTATATTTAGACTCACCCTTGTGCAACCAAGTTTGTGTTGAGAAAGTTGTTGTAGATACATGCACACAAGAGGTTGCAATGGAGAATGAGCAACTCAAGCAAGAAGTGGCTCGCCTCACCAAGGACTTGACACAAGTGAAAGGCAAGGCGAAGCAAGCCCAACTTCATCAAGATAACACCATCAAGGGAGTGAGGAAGCTTGATAAAGGACAAACCGTGGTTTGTTATGTGTGCCACAAGGAAGGCCACAAGTCCTATGAGTGCAAGGTGAAGAATGGGGGAGGAGCAAAGAAGAAAGAGAAAAGGCAAACAAGCAAGTTCTCCAACACCTACACCAACAAGATGGACAAAAAGGCCTCCACACCTTATCTCTTGAAGAAGAAGAAAAATGATAAGGTGGTGGCCATCAAGGTGAATAAGCAAGTCAATAATGGGGTCAAACGCTTTTGGGTGCCAAATGAGATCATTTCAAATATGAAGAGCACCAAGAAGGTTTGGATCCCGAAAGGGAAATGAGAGGTCAAATAGACTTTGGGGAATTTAGAGACTTGGCAAAGTATGGGTGCATTTCATGGGGTGCATTATTATGGATAAAGTCATTGCCAAGTGGGTTAGTGAATACTATGGATCCCAAATTTCCTCTCCCATGTTAGGTAACTAGATGTTATTACTTGCAATTGGTACTTCCTTCAAGTGGTATCAATTTGCATTTCCTACAAGTGGTATTTCTTACAAATTGGTATCCTTAAGCATCTAGTTACTTTTCATGTCTATGTTTGCATTTTCATGCTTATATCTTTTGTCATGCATACACTAGGTATATCTTATGGTAGGCTTGCTTGGTTTTATTCTCAACCCTTGGAGCAAATCTACATGGTTTAAAATTGTTTAGGAGCACGACACATAGCTTGTCTTTCGATTGTTCATCTAATATGTGCCAAAGTCCAAATTGTAAATAATTTCTCCCGAATATCGCCTTCGAAAATGACGTTCACATTCATGTGACGTCATCTTTCAAGTGGTATTTTTTATTCTAAAATCAATGTGCATGTTTCCTACAAGTATTCCATACTTGTGTGCATAAATCTAGGGGGAGGTTACTCTACAAGTTGGATGCTTTGAGACTAACACCTTTTCAAGCTTATCATGTGTGTAGTAGTCTCATTGCAAGGAAAATGGAGTCCCCGGAGTTAAGCATGATACTTCAAATATCCACCACCAATTGTAAGTGGTAGAAATCAAATTGATTTCCACATGTGGTATTTCTAAACCAATATCATCATGTTGATTTCATTTTGATATTTATATGCTTTCTCCATGCATTATATAGATTAAATTTCCTTGAGTGCTTTGCCTTTTACCATATGTATGCATATATTTAGGGGGAGCTTAATCTATATAATGTGAGAGTCAAATTTTGTGACATATTCCACTCCACATACAAAGGATAACAAAGTATGACCCTCCCTTGTGCTACTAATGTCTTCTTTTTCGGTGTTTGATTCCAAAGGGGAGAATTTAGAGGACCAAAAGTAAGCATTAATTTGTAGGATCAAAAGCTAGCTCATAATAATTTACAAGTGGTAATGGTCTACAAGTGGTAATGGTCCGAGAAAGGGAGGATAGTGAATTATGGATTAGCCTATGTAATGAGGAGAATTTGTGGCTTAAATCCATAATACCACATGGGGATTTTTGCAAAGGCAAAATAAGTTTTCAAGTGGTATCTTCTAGTCTTATAAGTAGTATCTTTTAGCATCATATAACCTTGCCCCTTGCATTGCATCCTAGCAAGTAGATAGTTTTTAAATTTTAAATTTTTATTATTTGCTTGCTTTGGTCGTGTTGTCATCAATCACCAAAAAGTGGGAGATTGTAAGGAAAATAGACACTAGGCTCATTTACTTTGGATTTTGGTGGTTGATGACCAACACAACCAAATTGGACTAATGATTTTGCAAGTGATTGTTTTATAGTTCAATAGGGTGCAAGACGTGACTTGGACAAAGGCAACGTGATGATCCAATGATCAACACCATAAGAAAGACCTTAGAAGCACAAGAGAAGACCCAAAATATCAAGCAAAGTCCAAGCATAAAGATAGGAACCAAGCCGGATGCAAGACCACGAAGAAATGAGCTCACAGATGTGACCGGACGCTGGATCGGGCACTGGCGGAAAGCGACCGGATGCTCCGATCAAGAGGCTCGGCAACAGCAGGCGCGATTGGACGCTGGCGACAGATCGATCAGACGTAGGACTGCAGCGTCTGATCAAGTATGGAAAGGTTCCAGAGCGGCAAAATTGCGACCGGACACGTAAGTGGCATGTAACAGGACGCTGGCAGCGTCTGATTAGTTGGTCGCGGCTCTAACGGTTGGTACGACCGGACGCGTCCGATCAGGACGTGATCAGCGTCCGGTCAGTAGCAAAAAAGCAGGATTTCGTCCCCAACGGCTACTTTCTCAGTGGGGCTTATAAATACACCCAACCGGCCGAATGAAAGGAGTGGAGCTGAGGAAACATATCAAGGGTGTTGATATACCATTTTAGTGATCTCCACTTGTATAGTGCTTAGTGATTCATTAGGTGATTAACGTAGGTGCTTTACGAAGTGCTTAGGTTGATTAGACCACCGCTTATGTGTTTGCTCTAGGTTTAGGCCTAGCGTTTAGTGAGGTTTGCATACCTCTTACCACTCGATGCTTGCGTGCACCATTGTTGTACATCGGAGGGGCTTGTAGTCTTGCGAGATCACACCAACCGCGTTTGTGGTGTGGCCGCCACCGTGTACCAAAGGGAACAAGGCCTGCGACGTTTTGGCCGAAAGCTTGATAGTGAAGATGGCGGGGAGCATCCGGGAGAAGCTTGCCGGAAGGCACGTTGGAGACCCACTTGCGTGTGGGGAAGGCACGAGGCTATCCACGGAGTTACCCGACCGGGAGCTTGGCCCTTGTGAGGGGCTCTAACGAGAACTAGGGGGAAGCTTGAGTGCTTCTCGATACCTCGGTAAAAATACCAGAGTCATCGATGGGAATTTGCATATCTCTACCTTTCTCTTTAGCTTCCGCATTTACATTGATTGTATTACTCCTTTTACGGTAGAGATAGCAACACATTAGTAAAACCGTAGTTGCACATTTAGATAGTTTATCTTTTGCATAAGGTTTGCTAAGGTTAGAAAAAGAGGCCATAGTTTAGAAGTAGAATTTTAAGTCGCCTAAGTCACCCTTCCCTCTTAGGCGTCACGGTCCCCTATAGATATCTTGGGTCTTCTCTTGTGCTTCTGGTGTTGATCATCGGATCATCACACCGCCTTTGTTCAAGTCACGTCTTGCACCCTTTTGAACTATATAATAATCACTTGCAAATTTATTAGTTCAATTTGGTTATGTTGGTCATCAAACACCAAAATCCAAAGTAAATGGATCTAGGGTCCATTTTCCTTACAATCTCCCCCTTTTTGGTGATTGATGACAACACGACCAAAGCAAACAAATAATAATAATTTTGGAATTAAAAAACTATCTACTTGATAGGATGCAATGCAAAGGACAAGGTTATATGATACTAAAAAGATACCGCTTATAAGACTAAAAGATCCCAATTGAAGATACCAATTGTAAAGCTAAAAGGTACCACATGTAAACATCTTTGAAAACTTATCTTGCCCTTGCAAATGTTCCCATGTGGCATTATGGATTTAAGCATAGCTTTTTGGTTCTACAAATTCTCCCATTACATAGACTAATCCATAATCCGCTATCCTCCCTTTCTCGGACCATTACCACTTGTAAATTATTATGATCTTGCTTTTGGTCCTACAAATTAATGCTTGCTTTTGGTCCTCTAAATTCTCCCCCTTTGGAATCAAACACCGAAAAGGAAGACATTAGTAGCACAAGGGAAGGTCAAACTTTGTGATCCTTTGTATGTGGAGTGGAATAGGTCACAAAATTTATCTCTCATATTATATAGACTAAGCTCCCCCTAAATATATGCATGCATATGGTGGAAGGCAAAGCACATGCATAATTGACAAATTATTACTTAAGGGAATTTAATCTTTATAATGCGTGGAGAAAGCATATAAATACGAAAGTGAAAAATCAACATGATGATATCGGTTTAGAAATACCACATGTGGAAACCAATTTGATTTTTACCACTTGCAATAGGTGGTGGATGTTTGAAGTATGATGCTTAACTCTGGGGACGCTATTTTCCTTGCAATGAGACTACTACACACATGATAAGCTTGTATAAGGTGTTAGTCTCAAGGCATCCAACTTGGAGTAACCTCCCCCTAAGTTTATGCACACACAAGTATGGAATACTTGTAGGAGACATGCACATTAATTTTAAAATAAAAAATACCACTTGAAAGATGACATCACATAAATGTGAGAATCATTTCAAAGGTGATATTCGGGAGAAATTATCTACAATTTAGACTTTGGCACATATTAGATGAATAATTGTAAACAAGCTATGTACCGTGCTCCTAAACAATTTAAACCATGTAGGTTTGCTCCAAGAGTTAAGAATGAAACCGAGCAAGCCTACCATAAGATATACCAAGTGTATGCATGGTAAAAGATATAAGCATGAAAATGCAAACCTATGCATGAAAAGTAACTAGATGCTTAAAGATACCACTTGTAGGAAATTTAAATCTAGTTACCTAACATGGGAAGGGGAATTTGGGTCCATAGTATTCACAAAACCCCCTTGGCAATTGACATTGTCCATAATGATGCACCCCATGAAATGCACCCATACTTTGCCAAGTCTCCAAATTCCCCGAAGTCCAAACAGACTCCTCACTTCCCTTTCGGGATCTAAACCTTCTTGGTGCTCTTTATATTTGAAATGATTTCCTTTGGCACCCAAAAGTGTTTGACCCCATTGTTGACTTGCTTGTTCACCTTGATGGCCACCACCTTATTATTTTTCTTCTTCTTTAAGAGATAAGGTGTGGATGCCTTTTTGTCTACCTTGTTGGTGTAGGTGTTGGAGAGCTTGTTTGTTTGCTTTTTCTTTTTCTTCTTAGCTTCTCCCCCATTCTTCACCTTGCACTCATAGGACTTGTGGCCTTCCTTGTGGCATACATAGCAAACCACGGTTTGTCCTTCATCAAGCTTCTTCACTCCCTTGACGGTGTTATCTTAATAAAGTTGGGCTTGCTTTGTCTTGCCTTTCACTCGAGTCAAGTCCTTGGTGAGGCGAGCCACTTCTTGCTTGAGTTACTCATTCTCCTTTGCAACCTCTTATGTGCATGTATCTACAATAACTTTCTCAACACAAACTTGGTTGCACAAGGATGAGTTTAAACATAAATCATTACAAGAAATAGAGGCATCCTTTTTAGGCATGTCAAAGATTGAACCTTTCTTATTAAGTGCCTCGGTGGGGGTTATATCGACGGCTTCAAGATTAGCAACTTTATTAGTTAGATCATCACAATATTTGCACATAGTTTCCATTTTAACAAGCAAACATTTATAAGCATCTTGTGAGCTAGCTAACTTTTTCTTTAATTTTTTATTTTTCTTTAAAGTTGCTCATCATTAATTATGCAATTATTTGTGTTTGCACTAGTCTCAAGTTGCTCAATTTTAGTAGATAGCTTCATATTAAGATTGGCAAAAGTTTCATATTGTTCAAGCAAAGTAGCATAAGCTTGTTGTGAGCTATCTAGTTTTTCTTTTATTTTTAAGCTTCTTTTGTTGACTTGTGCAAACTTTAGCAAAGTTAAGATTTTCTTGCACAATTTCATCATAAGAAGGTAGCTCATCATCATTATCACTATTATTTTCACTATCACCAGGGATAGACTTTTTGTTACCTCGTGCCATAAGGCACACACGTGAAGTGCTTGATGATGAGTGCTTATGCCCTCGCCTCTTGTGATGGTCTTCTTGATGTGAGGGATTTGTCCTTGCATGCCTTCTTCTTTGTCTTGGGTGTGGGCTTGTTTGGACAAACTTCCACAAATTGCCCCAACTCGCCGTATCCATAGCATCCTTTCTTTCTTTGCTCATTTCTTTGATTGGTGAAAATGAGATCTTAAATTTGGATGGGCACACCCTTGACATTGAGCCTTTGGATTATCTTCTCCACCTTGTTGATAAGTTTGATTGATTCTTCATCAAGGTCGGAGGTGGAGGAGGAAGATTGATCATCATCACTTGAATCATCATCATCATCATCATCCTCATCTTCTTCTTCATCTTCACTTGAGGAGCTTGAGCTTGAGCTTGTCTCAACTTGCTTGCCCTTCATCTTCTTTTTCTCACTACATGTGAGAGCTTTGCCTTTGCTTGATGAAGAGGCTTCTTCTTGACCCATCTTGCGTGACATTTTAAATGCAACTATCTTGCCAATGACTATGGCCAGGGTCATAGTGCTCAAGTCCTCCATGTTGTGAAGGATGGTGATGATGCTTGCATATTTCTTCTGTGGTAGCACGGAGATGATCTTCCTCACGATGTCCGCATCATCTAGCTTTGTTAATCCTATTGAATGGAGCTCATTGATAATTAGATTCAAACGAGAATACATATCACGAACAAGCTCATCATCATTCATTTTAAAGGAATCATAATTTTGTTTAGCTAGACAATGTTTTTGCTCATGGACATTAGTTGTGCCGTCATGGAGCTCTTGGAGTTTTAACCAAATTTCATGTGCTGTATTTAAAGTGAACACTTGGTTAAACACATCCACGCTAAAAGATTCAAACAAGCAATTTTTAGCTCTAGCATTGAAGTGAATTTCTTTTTCTTCACTCTTTGTGGGTTTATCGGGATTCTTAATGGGTTTCATCCCGTCATGAGTGATTCTCCAAACACCCAAATAACACGCCTCAAGGTGACAAGCCATTCTAACTTTATAGTAGGAGAAGTTAGTGCCGTCAAAGTGCGGAGGCCTAGACGTATCTATCGGGGACCAATATTAGGGTACCCGAAGAGGAGGAGCTAACAACCATCGAACGCTGACTCATCCGCACAATCAAGAGCGTGACTACACCGCTTACCAGGTCACTCATGATTTTTTTTTAATTTTAACACTTTTTGAAAACTAATTTTAAATCTAACACTGCCTGTTTTTTTTAACTAACACTTTTGGCCATGCCTAGTTGAAAGGTCCCTATGTGGTTTTGGTAATTGAGCGACAACCTAGGTGGACTAATTGTGTTTATGTGAGATACACAGGTGATTAGTCCACAGGTACATGTGTGTGAGCAACATATGCCATGAAGGTGAAAATGGCTTGGAGATGTTGCAAAGCTCACACATGTGATGATGAAGGAGCTTATTGCACGTGAGACATGACATTGAGTCATGTGATCAAGGTGGAGAAGATCAAGACAAGACTTGGCTTGATGGACCGGGTGCAAGCGTGAAGGGCAAGTCGGAGGCTTTGGAGTGATGGACCGCGTGGCGGTGAAGCTTGAGCAAGACTTGGCGCCGATGGACGATGGCAACGGTGAAGAGCAAGTGAAGTCAAGATTGATGAACCAATATGATCACGTGATGATAAGTGGATCATATCATTGTTGATCGTGTTGGTGCATGTGTTGCATCGATGTTGGAGGAGATGGAATTGAATGCGCAAGGCAAAGGTATAACCTAGGGCATTTCATTTCACCGGTCATAGGTGTGTAGAGAAGTTTATGACCGGATTTAGGATAGATGGCCGTACTATCAAGAGGGGCAAACTTGTTTGCATATCGGTCATCTAAGTGCCACTCGAGTGATCTAACTTTGCATCGTCGCTAGGATTATGTGGCGTGGCAAGATGAGTGGCTAACCCTTTGGGAAATGATTGTGAAAAGCTAACACACATACACATGGTGGTGTACACTTGGTGGTGTTGGCACATTTACAAAGGAGATGATGTTGGAGTTGATGTGGATCAACTTGGCGAAGAAAATGAGTGAGTCGCGCTGGTCAAAAAGTGACTGGACGCGTCCGGTATGGTGACCGGACACGTCCGGTATTAACAGGCAAACTCAGCGACCGGACGCGTCCGGTCGCCACACCGGACATGTCCGGTGTGAATCTGCCTGGTTGAAGTTCTGTGAACGGTCGATCGGACGCTGGCAGCATCCGGTCATGGGTGACCAGACGTGTCCGGTCGGACCTGGGTGCTTACTGGACTCGACCGGACGCAACGGCTCAGCGTCCGGTCATGTCTGCTTCTGCGTCCGGTGTGAGCGTCTGGTCGGACATGTTAGAGAGCCGTTGTGGCAACGGCTAGCTTGAATGGGACACGTGATGGTCAGGCACTACCGGACACGTCTGGTATAGCGACCAAACACGTCCGGTATGCACGTTCGGTCAGCCCAAAAAACGCCCAGTGAAGGGGTAACGGCTAGTTTAGCCCTTGGGGCTATAAATAGAAGTGGCCCTCGGCCATGGCTGGGGTTTTGAGCACCAAAGGGGACTTAGTGTCCATGCTTGTGAGTGCTTGGGAGCCCTCTATCACATATATACTTGATAGTGATCATTCGATTGTGTGAGTGAGCGATTCTAGTGCGATTGCATCATGAGGTTGCATCGAGTGGTACTAGGTGATCGAGTTGCAAGCCGGTGGTGCTTGTTACTCTTGGAGGTTGCCACCTCCTAGATGGCTTGGTGGTGGTCTCCGTCAAAGCCCGCAAGAAGCTTGTGCGGCGCTCCGGAGAAGTGCTTGTGAGGGGCATTGTGCTCGCCCCGTGGGAGCCGCGAAGAGCAACTCTAGTAAAGCATGTCATTGAGCTACCCTCACTCCAGGGGTAGGTTCTTGCGGCGCTCGACATGCAGGCTTAGCAGGTGATGCTAATTAGCCGCCGAACCACCAAGTGAGCGGTCGACACAACGGGGACTAGCGTGTTGGCAAACACGTGAACCTCGGGAGAAAAATCATCGTGTCAACCTTGTTCTTCCCGTTGGTTTGCATTCCCATTACACAAGCTTGCAATTACTTTTATACATATTAAGCTTGTGTAGCTTGCTAATTACCTTCTTGCTTGTGTAGCATAGAAGTATCTCCCTTGCGTGGCTAATTTGGTTTTAGTAACCTTGTTAGTCACATTACTTAGTTTGTGTAGCTAAGTACTTGCGCTCTCTAATTAGGCATTGGTTGCCTTGTTATTGAGCATTGCTAGTGAGCATAGTTAGCTTTGTGCTTTTGCTTACTAGCATGTGTAGGAGCTCTCTTGTTGCTTAAAATACTAGTGGCATAGGTTTGTGTAACCTTGCTCTTAGAATTGTTTAGGAGAGCTCTAGCTAGCCCGACACCTTTGTTGCATAATTGGTATCTTAGCAAGGTGCTACTGAACATATATAGAGGGGTGTAGTCTTGGCTAGACCGATTGTTTTAATTCCACATTTATATCGGTTAGCCGACATGATTAATTTTAGAAAAGACTATTCACCCCCCCTCTAGTCCGCCATCTCGACCCTTTCAAGTGGTATCGGAGCTCGGTTTCTCATTTGTGGTCTTCACCGACCCGAGAGGATGGCGCCTAATGGGCTAGATGGTTGTGAGAATCACATTTTCGATGGCACAAACTTTGCACTTTAGAAAAATTACATGCTTGATCATTTTCGTGCAAAGGGACCTAAATTTTGGTGGGTTGTCACTAGTGGTCTCACCCATGTCTTGGATCATAGAACTCTAACCAAAGCTCAAAGAGTCCTCTATGAATTTGATGCACATGCTTGTTGTTTTCTATTGGATGCTTTACATTTTGATTTGATGAAGCAAGTAAACTACAAGGGACCGCTCGTGAGATATGGGACTCCATCAAGGACACCTTCGGTAATTCCTCCACATGGGATGATGGTAAATTCAAAAAGGAGGATGAGCCCAAGAAGGAGATACATGAGTGTGTTGAGCATAACCACAATTTGGTGATTGTGGAAGATTGCTCCACCTCATTGTCAAGTGAGGATGATGATGATCAATCCACTACAAGTTCACTTGACAAGGTTGATGATGATGCCACAAGTATTGCAAGTGATGATGCTACCCCATGCACACTTGATGGTGATGATGATTCATGCTCGAGCCATGATGATAATGCTACTACAAGCTCTCCATCTACATCACCACATTGCTTCATGTCACAAGGTGACACCAAGGTATCAAATGGTAATGTGGTTGATCATGTTGAGTCATATGATGAGCTTGTTAGTAGACTTGCTAGCATGACCATGTCTTTAGAAAATGAGAAAGCTAAAACATTAAAATTAGAAAATGAAAACTCATTTCTAAAGAACTCTTGTGAAAAACATAAGAATTTGATTAATGCTTATAAATCTTCACTTGATGAGCTTGAATTGAATCATGAGACATTTCTTGCATCTCATGATGAATCATTAGAACAACATGCTTCTCTCATTAAAATGTTTACAAAGAAACTTAAAAGTAATGAGAGCTCATCACATGGATCAACTGATCAATCACATATTGTTGCAAACCCTTGTGATGTAGGTAAAAAGCATGAATCCACCTCTTGTGATGATTTATTAAATATGCCATGCTCTTCACATATAGATGGTTGTTCTACTTCTATGTCTTGTGAGACTAACCTTTTGAAGGAGAACAATGAGCTCAAAAATGAAGTGAAGAAATTGAGCAACAAGTTAGAGAGGTGCTACAACTCTCAAGTCACCTTTGAGCATATGTTGAAGACTCAAAGAAACTTTGGTGACAAGAGTGGAGTCGGCTTCAAGACTAGCAAAGTCAATCATCAAGAAAGCCGCAATGACACAAGTGGCATTGGATTCAACAAGAGCAAGATCAAGGGTAAAAGATGGGGTAAGAGAAGATATGAAAGAGAGATGAAGAAGCAAGAACAAGAGAAGCTCTCTCATTTCATGTGCTTCAAGTGCCATGAAGTGGGACATCTTGCAAATGGTTGCCCCAATGAAGAAAAGCTCAAGTTGAAGAAAGAAGAAGAGAGGCTAAGGCATGTTAAATGCTTCAAGTGCCGTACTTGGGGTCATCTTACCTCAATGTGTCCAACCAAGCAGTTAGTGAAGCAACAAGTGAAGCCTCAACCAAAGACATAAGTTGAGCAAGAGAAGACACCCCAAGAGCAAATCAAGATCAATCATGAAGATGGTGATGATTTGATGATAAAGAAGAAGAAAACAAGAAGGGGTGGAAAGGCAAGGTATCCAATGCAAACTCAAGATGCCAAGATGATGAGCAAGAATGAAGATGAGAAGAAAGATTATGCTCACATCAAGTGCTTCAAGTGTAGAAGTATGGGACACTTTGCCTCTAAGTGTCCTACCAAGCTTGAGAAGAAGGCTCAAGCAATCTATGAGAGGCAAGGCAATGAGAAGCACCACATGAGCAAGGAAGAGAAGGCTCAAGCAAAGAGAAAGTGCTACTCATGCCAGGAAAGGGGACACATGGCACATTCATGTCCCCTAGGTAAAATTTTCTAAGCCCATTTCAATTGATGATCATGATGTGCTTAGAAAGGATGGTAATGGTACCTCTATGGTTGCTATTGCACAACATCCCGCTACTCATACTAAGGCATTGCCTAAGTATGTTGCTCCTAACTTGAGAGGACCCAAAATTGTTTGGGCACCATCAAAAAGCAGATAAATGTGTGTAGGTACCATGGCATTGGAGGATTGATTCAATTGTTTTCATATTGATCATCATATGTTGAATCAAGCATTGAAGCTTAGTGCATATCCAAACCCAATGCCAAGTGAAAATTGAGTGAAGTCCAAGTGCTATCAACTTACAAGTGTAAAATTCAAGTTGTGTGGTGATTTATTGGATTATTTAATGGCTTGCAAAATTATTTGAGTTAAAGCTAGCTAATTGAATGATCATGAGCTAACCAAGGTATATCTCTTGTTGATCATTTCATTTGGGTGCATATGAGTTGATTGAATTAGTTAAATATGCAATGTTGCTTGCTATGAGATGTTTGAATGGATAAATAGCTTAGTAATCAAGTTTGGATTAATTTGTGTTGGATAAATTCATGAGATGACATTTATTAAGTGGATTGAATGGATTTATGTCTTGTGAAAGTATTCAAACAAGTTGGTTTCAAGTTTGATTCACATTTGATGAAATATAGCTCAATGATTGAAATCTGTCCTATATTTAGAATCTGAGCTAGCTGTGATCTTAGCCATGATTGAGTGATCAAAACTTATTGGATTCGCATGAAAATTGGTGAACATTCTATAGACTTATGGTATGAGATTCTGTAGAAATTTCATGATAATTGGATAAGAAATGCTTCAGTTTTGGAGTGGATCTTGTCAGCTATAGTGCAGCTGTTTTCAGCATGTAGCAGTGGTGGAAGAATTGAAATCTGGTAGCAATCTAGAAGTCAAATGAAACTCAAATTTTTACAGCTACTAAATAACGTAGTAATGCACATCTCCACAAAATTTCGTGGTATTTGGATTTGTACTTTGGGAGATATGCTTATCCCTTTGAAGGGTACAAAATCTGCCAGAAAAGTGACAAATATAGGATTGATCTAGAGTCACTTTGATTGAAAGGTCCTCAAGTTGGAAACATGTTTACAAGTGTTTGAGGTACCTAAGTTTAGTTTTGAGATGATCTAGAAACATGACAAGCAAAGAGTACAAGGCCATTTGATTGTGGAGTTTACTTTGCACATTTTTTGTACTCAAGATGAAGATCAAGATCAAACTCAAGTTGAAGATGAAGTTTAAGTTCTAGATATGATTGGAGATCATTTGGTAGAAAGAAAAGGACTTAAATAAGTAGAAAGAAAAGGACTTAAAGAAGGAATCAAGGTTACTCATCAAGTTAAGTCCATCACTTGGATCAATAAATCAAGTTATTTCAAGTGAGTATCAAGAATGGTTCTTGGAGAGAGGTCACTTCTCCCTAGTGTAGGGGCTTGCCGCCTATGAGTAGGTAAACCAAGTGTGGTACTTGAAAGGCTAACATAAAAGTGGTGATCCGAGAGACATTTGAGATGCTTAGTTGAAGCAATCAAAAGGATTGATCAAGAAGAGCAAGCAACACCCAAAAGAGAGCTAATGATGATATTTCAAGTGGTTTTCCAAATAGTTCTCTCATGCAAGCAAAGATCAAAAGATGAAGCAAGTCAACCACAACAAGAAAGTGCACTTGATCATAAGTGGTATTCATTTCATATGGGTGAAGAATGGAATTCAAAATGGTATCTATTGGTCTTCACCAAGCCTATAATTAGACTTCACATTGCTATTGGAGTAATGAATTAGAATCTATGTGACTATCCTCTACTCCAACATAGCAAAGGTATCATTGTAATATGCATGATCATTTCATCCCTTACTAGTATGCGGTTAGTGCATATAGTACATGCTTGATAGGATCATGCATAACAAATGAAATGTTTAAATTCATAGCCTACCACTATTGCTTGAATGAATACTTGATCTAGTGGTTAGTATATGAATTTATTCATGAGTTAGTGAACCCTAGTACTTAACTCAATTTAGATTGCTAACAAGTGACAAGTACAACATTGGCAAGATAACCCTTGCAAGAGGTGTGAAGAATCTTGTCATTGGTTCAAACCGGACTTGAAAGCTTAGGCAAATCAATTTAGTTCAAGTCAACCAATAGAAGCTCATGATAGTGATAAGAGTACAAGCACAAGACAACAATGCAAATGGATATCTAGTTTGTTTGTTTCAAGTGGAATCTAGACTCAAGTATTTCATCAAGAATCTACAAATGATGTCTAGATCAACTCACAAGTGATATCCTATAAGTGGTACTCATGAAGATAGCAAATGTTCAAGAAATGGTTTTTATTGATAAATCCAACAAGTGGTTCCATACTAGAAGATTATTTCAAGTGATATCATATCTACACTTGGTATCAATCATGCAAGACGATGGTTCCACAAGTGATCCTCAACTTTAAGTGATCATCAAATGAAGAATGCATCCCTCACCTACAAGAGCTCAAGTGTATCAAATGGATGACCAATGCTATCACATAGGGGGAGGTGTCACACAAATTGATATCAAGATCAAAGATCCTATGTGTGGTATCTCAAGAAGCCCTACACAAGATACAAGTGGTACAAGTTACAAGTGGTATCTACAAGTGGTGTCATTCCAACAATCAAGTGATGTCCATCAAAAATACAAGATTCAAGTCTCAACCATCTACCCCAAAGTGCATACCTTTGCATCAATAATAAGCATACCTTTTAAGGAAATTGATGACAAAGGGGGAGAAGTTGTACAAAGATATGATATGGGGGAGAAATTGTAATATGGGGGAGAGATTGTACAAATAGGACATGGACATAAACAAAGAGGGAGCAACATTGGACAAAAAAAAGATCAAAATTCTTGAACAAGAGAAGCACACAAGTAGGGGAGAGCAAGATCATGAACTTTGATTGATTGCATTTGATATGTGCATATTCATATGCTTGCTTGCATTGCTTAAGTTCTTAAATTTAATATGCATACTTGTGTGGTGTATGCTAGTTATAGAACTTGAATGATGATTTGATAACTAGCATGCATAGGATGATAGCTAGACACTTGGTATATTTTTCAAATAATGCTAGTACATTGTCTTTAATGTTGATCTCATGAGATATCTAGTGTTTTTATTTCCAAGTGTTATCTAGCTAACCATGGTGCTAAGGATGAACTTAAAGGTGCAACTACGATTGGTATCACACTTCAAAGGTTTATTCTATACACCTTAGCATCATTTGGTAGTAATTACCCTCCCACAATTTAAATCTATGCATATGTGCAAGCTTCAAATTAAATACTCTAGCACATATGTAGGGGGAGCTAATACTACCAACTAGGATTTGTGGTACTTGTCCAAAATCATTTACGCATGGTATAATTGCTTGGGCAAGCAACATGAATCCAAAAAAGCTTAATTTCCATATCTTTGTAGAGTTGTCATCAATTACCAAAAAGGGGGAGATTGAAAGGTCCCTATGTGGTTTTGGTAATTGAGTGACAACCTAGGTGGACTAATTGTGTTTATATGAGATACACAGGTGATTAGTCCACAGGTACATGTGTGTGAGCAACATATGCTATGAAGGTGAAAATGGCTTGGAGATGTTGCAAAGCTCACACATGTGATGATGAAGGAGCTTATTGCACGTGAAACATGACATCGAGTCATGTGATCAAGGTGGAGAAGATCAAGACAAGACTTGGCTTGATAGACCGGGTGCAAGCGTGAAGGGCAAGTCGAAGGCTTTGGAGTGATGGACCGTGTGGCGGTGAAGCTTGAGCAAGACTTGGCGCCGATGGACGATGGCAACGGTGAAGAGCAAGTGAAGTCAAGATCGATGAACCAATATGATCACGTGATGATATGAAGTGGATCATATCATTGTTGATTGTGTTGGTGCATGTGTTGCATCGATGTTGGAGGAGATGGAATTGAATGCGCAAGGCAAAGGTATAACCTAGGGCATTTCATTTCACCGGTCATAGGTGTGTAGAGAAGTTTATGACCGGATTTAGGATAGATGGCCGTACTATCAAGAGGGGCAAACTTGTTTGCATATCGGTCATCTAAGTGCCACTCGAGTGATCTAACTTTGCATCGTCGCTAGGATTGAGTGGCGTGGCAAGATGAGTGGCTAACCCTTTGGGAAATGATTGTGAAAAGCTAACACACATACACATGGTGGTGTACACTTGGTGGTGTTGGCACATTTACAAAGGAGATGATGTTGGAGTTGATGTGGATCAACTTGGCGAAGAAAAGGAGTGAGTCGCGCTGGTCAGAAAGTGACTGGACGCGTCCGGTATGGTGACCGGACACGTCCAGTATTAACAGGCGAACTTAGCGACCGAACGCGTCCGATCGCCACACCGGACGTGTCCGGTGTGAATCTGCATGGTCGAAGTTCTGTGAACGGTCGACCGGACGCTGGCAGCATCTGGTCATGGGTGACCGGACGCGTCCGGTCGGACCTAGGTGCTTACTGGACTCGACCGAACGCAGCGGCTCAGCGTCCGGTCATGTCTGCTTCTGCGTCCGGTGTGAGCGTCCGGTCGGACATGTTAGAGAGCCGTTGTGGCAACGGCTAGCTTGAATGGGACACGTGGCGGTCAGGCACTACCGGACACGTCTGGTATAGCGACCAGACACGTCCGGTATGCACGTCCGGTGCTACGTCCGGTCAGCTCGAAAAACACCTAGTGAAGGGGTAACGACTAGTTTAGCCCTTGGGGCTATAAATAGAAGTGGCCCTCGGCCATGGCTGGGGTTTTGAGCACCAAAGGGGACTTAGTGTCCATGCTTGTGAGTGCTTGGGAGCCCTCCATCACACATATACTTGATAGTGATCATTTGATTGTGTGAGTGAGCGATTCTAGTGCGATTGCATCGTGAGGTTGCATCGAGTGGCACTAGGTGATCGAGTTGTAAGCCGGTGGTGCTTGTTACTCTTGGAGGTTGCCACCTCCTAGATGGCTTGGTGGTGGTCTTCGTCGAAGCCCGCAAGAAGCTTGTGCGGCTCTCCGGAGAAGTGCTTGTGAGGGGCATTGTGCTCGCCCTGCGGGAGCCACGAAGAGCAACTCTAGTAAAGCATGTCATTGAGCTACCCTAACTCCAGGGGTAGGTTCTTGCGGCGCCCGACATGCGGGCTTAGCAGGTGATGCTAATTAGCCGCCGAACCACCAAGTGAGCGGTCGACACAACGGGGACTAGCGTGTTGGCAAACACGTGAACCTCGGGAGAAAAATCATCGTGTCAACCTTGTTCTTCCCGTTGGTTTGCATTCCCATTACACAAGCTTGCAATTACTTTTATACATATTAAGCTTGTGTAGTTGCTCTTGTAATTAGATAGCTTATGTAGCTTGCTAATTACCTTCTTGCTTGTGTAGCATAGAAGTATCTCCCTTGCGTGGCTAATTTGGTTTTAGTAACCTTGTTAGTCACATTGCTTAGTTTGTGTAGCTAAGTACTTGCGCTCTCTAATTAGGCATTGGTTGCCTTGTTATTGAGCATTGCTAGTGAGCATAGTTAGCTTTGTGCTTTTGCTTACTAGCATGTGTAGGAGCTCTCTTGTTGCTTAAAATACTAGTGGCATAGGTTTGTGTAACCTTGCTCTTAGAATTGTTTAGGAGAGCTCTAGCTAGCCCGGCACCTTTGTTGCATAATTGGTATCTTAGCAAGGTGCTAGTGAACATATATAGAGGGGTGTAGTCTTGGCTAGACCGATTGTTTTAATTCCGCATTTATATCGGTTAGCCGACGCGATTAATTCTAGAAAAGACTATTCACCCCCGCTCTAGTCCGCCATCTCGACCCTTTCACTAGTGCCCTTGCATGGCCAAATGCCTGTGCCGCGCCATGCATGGTGGCGCGGCAGCGGGCTGACGTGGCGACGACTGGAATCGCGATCGTTGACGTGGCAGGGCTCTGCCGCGCCACCGATCTTGGCACCGTGGCGCGGCCAAATAAATATCGCGAGCGAGCCCACCCGCCCGCACGCACGCCTGCCCGCCCTCCTGCCAGCCGCACGCGCCCCGCCACCGCGCAGCACCCGCCCAGCGCCCGCGCCGGCCCGCCCACGCCACGCCCGCCCACTCCCCAAACAGCGCCCGCGCCGGCCACGCCACGAACGCCGGCGCGTCAAGGCCGCCCGCTCCTAAGGTACCTCCCTCTCGATTTTATGTTATTTTGATTATTATTGATTTAGAATGATTAGTGATTTAGGATAGTTAGTAATTTAGGATAGTTAGGGTTTTTTTATTGTTATTGATTTATGATAGTTAGTGATTTAGGATAGTTAGTAATTTAGGATAGTTGGGTTAGTGAATTTGTTTGTGATTTACGTAGGATAGTTGGGTTAGTGAATTTAGGATAGTTTGAGGTTGTGTGTTTTAGTATAGTTAGGATTTTGGGTTTAGGGATTGATTAGGTATTTATTATTTAGTTTATAGTTAGTTATTTAGTTAGGGATTTTGGGTATAGATACTAGTTTACAAATATCGGTACTTACTAGTGCGTGATACGTCAATTTTGATGACTTCTTGAAGTTTTGTCAAATGCTTATATTCCTAGTGAAGTTGTTTATGTTACTAGTGCGTGATATATCTGTTAATGTTAGTTTGAATATATACATGTACTTTCATATTGTGTTCGTATTGCATAATAAGTAGTTCTAATTTTGCAATGCTACATAATGTTAATTTGAATACTCTAACGCTTTGTTTATCAATTTGTAACAGGATGACCCCTCAGACGCAGCACCCAGTGTACCCCATTCCTGAGGTGGAGTACGACGACCAGCACCGAGCACACATCTTGAGTGACAATGACGCAGAGGTGGCCTTGCCTACTTTGAGGCCCCGCACGCACAACAGGGCGCACCAGTGGGATGAGTGTTATGCGCCGTACATACGGCGTGCTGGCTTCCTCGAGCTTGTCCGTGTTGTCAACACGGTCTTTCGCCCCTTGACCCAGCACTACTTACTGCAACTGTAGACAGGTGCGAGTGTATTTTTTGTACGTAAACTTTCTTGTAACAAATTTGAGGCAACTAACAGTCGTTCTATTCTTATAACAGGTGGAGGCCTGAGACCCACACGTTCCACCTACCTTGTGGCGAGATGACCTTGACCATGCAGGACGTGAATGCTATTTTTGGCCTTCGGTTGGGGGGACTTCCAGTGACAGGGATAGTTGACAACGATCACTGGAGGGAGCTGGTGGCTCAGTTTACTAGCTTTCTTCCACCTGACGATGAGGCTTCCAAGAAAAATAAGTGAGAAATTCAAGCCTATTTAATACTTGCATTGCTTTCCTGCAGCCATCGGGTCTCATTTTCTTTGGTAAATTTCAGGAAATCTTCCGGTGTTTCGTCGTCCTGGATCACAGAGCGCTTTGATTACTTGGACCCACAGGCTGAGGAGGCTCAGATTGATAAGTTCGCTCGAGTGTGGCTCTGGCACTTTCTTGGTGCTTTCCTCTTCCCAGACGCCTCGGGCAACACCATCAGCTGGATCTTTCTTGACATACTACGCCAGCCATGGGAGAACATAGCGGCATATAGCTAGGGCAGCGCAGTCCTGGCATGGACGTATCGACAGCTATGCGTTGCCTGCCGTCGCACCTCAGGGTATGCGAACCTTGGAGGTTGCTCGTATCTACTCCAAGTTTGGTGTTGGGAATGATGGCCCATTGGGAGGCCCCTTAATATTGGTTTACCGGTAAGTACTTCGGTTCATTATATTCTTCAATATGGTTACATATGATGAGTTTATTAATGACTAATTCATTATCGTGTTCAATGCAGCAATGGAACGGGCAGGATACACTCCCTACATCTCTGTTTATCTAGACGAAATCAGAGATAGTTAGAGGGAATGCGAGGCGCAAGTACAGGGAGTACACGGACGGTCTCAACGTCCTAACATAGCACCACGTTACGCTCTCTTTACTATCATACCCGTGTCTTGTTCGATCTACACTATATCACAGCCTAACTCAATTATGAAATGTTCAGGTGCATTGGTGTCCTTGGGATGCTCCGGAGCTCCAGTACTATCTTAGTCCTGTCACTAGGGATGAGTCAGAGGAGTATCGCTGCAACGTCCCTCTTATTTTCTTCCACGTGGTTGAGATTCACTTGCCTGTCAGGGTCTGCAGATAGTTTGGAAGAATGACAGGCTGCCCACCACCGTTTTACTCCACCAACCAAGGATTGCACGGGCGCGTTATCGATTAATAACAAAGCTACAATTTAGAGGTGTGTGTGGTACAACTAACATCGTTTTGTTGCAGGTATGACCGCAGGAAAAGGTACAAGACCAAGGATTGGCGTGTGACACACAACGCGCACATCCTTTTGTGGGAGACTAGGGCACGGCAGCCGGTCCATCCGTGTCCTCCACATGACCAACACACCTTCAATGAGTACCTACGCTGGCTTCATAGGTCTACGAGGACACATATCAAGGCCCCATACGCTGAGGAGGCGATTGATGAGGACTCAGAGGAAGATGTGATCGAAGATGTGTACGACGTTGCCACTAGGGAGGACACACAGCTACAAAGAGCCCCGCTTCAAAGATACGTGGTAAGATACTTGAATGGTACAATTTGTTATCCTTTTGGTATTAAGTATGTGTCGGTATAGAAAGTGACCAACTAGTGAATATTTGTAGTTTTGTTGTACGTTGTGATCGAAGGTGGCCTAGCACTCAATGACATAGGATATATACTGGTTCAGGCAACGTGCCCTACATCTAGTCTAGGTCGGTCGATGACTTTATTCCTGAGCCCAGGTGCTCGGAGTCTGTAGTGGGGTTACAAACGAGAAGGAGAAATGAGGGGTGTACGAGAGGCCCGGTCGGGTCCGACCGGAAGGGCCGAGGGTGACTGGAACTCCGCTATGAGCTAGGTGTTCAAGTGTGTGTTTAAGGGGTTGTGAGTTATCGATCTAGTGAATCTAAGCTTGAAGAAGAAGCCTCTCCTCGTTGGAGGGTGCGCATCCCCTTTTCTAGAAGAAGGGGGTGGCTTTACAGGTGAGAGGGAGAGAGTACGGATGTTACGAAGTCTTGATGCCCACGCTGATGAGGAGTGGATAATGGTAGGCGCCCACAACACTATTGATGTTGCTGTAGAATGTCAGGTGCATGTGGGAGGTTGCGGTGGCTTCTTCAGGAAGGGTGGACATCGGTACCTGCAAAATACCGTTGGTGTGTGGGGAGCCCCACCACATGTACCAGGTATGGTGGATCCTGGCGCCCCTTATCGATGCCTAGAGGCATGGGGGGCCTTTTGCCGTATGGGAGCCCAACGGTGCCCGCAATACTATAGACACAAATGTTGGTGCCTACGATACTGCTTGTGTCAGGGCGGTCGTGGAGCACTGTTTCCGTAGGCGTACAGGGTATGGTCCTGGTATCATGGCTGAGCGGGCGTCCCCGGTCGGATGGCTCTAGTCGTCCCTGGTCGCGCCAGTCGGAGAAGAATGGTACGCATGCTTACTACGGGTCCCCGGTCGGAGTCGCAGGGTCAGAGTAGGAAGCAGCGTTTTGGGCCAGGCCTTCCGATCGGAGAGACCGCCTAGAGGCAGCTGGTGTTTGAAGCGACCGCCTGGAAGTTGATGAGTGGGCGTTCGTTCTTTCGGGCAGACCTCCTGGTCGGCGACCGGACTGTCCTTCTAGCCCGTCGTATTCTTAGACCTTTGGGCTGGCCCATGAACAACATGCTGTTTTCTAGGGCCGAGCCCTAGCGTGGAAGCCGGTCCCTAAGGGACCCCGGGTTTGTGAACCCGACAGGAGCCCCCGAGCCCCCGGGCGATTTGAGCAGAATCGTTCGGGGGATTTTTGTCTTCTTTGACAGTGAAGCACAGTGGTGGGTGTAGCCCCGATCCCCGGGTGATTCAAGCGAGAATCGTCTAGGGATTTTTTGTCTTGCCGACGGTAGTGCTTGGCATGTGGTGTTGTCCGCGGGAGAGGTTTTTTTGCGTTGTGTCATGGGGTGCTGGTGAAGCGCACTCTGTGTAGTGTAGCCCTTCGAGCCCCAGGCGTGCTCGGGCGAACTATTAGGGGGGTGTTTGTTTCACTGGGTGTGTGTGAGTGTTTTTAGTTTGAGGCGGAACTTTGTTTAGCCACGGTGTCGTTGCGCAGCCGAGGTGGTTTTTAGGCGCAGGGATGAGAACTTACTGATCCTAGCGTCGGTGCACGCCGTGGATTAAGATAGCCTGGTTCAGATGTGACAGATCTCATTGATCTTTGGCTTCAATGCGCGCTGTGGGATCGGGTGAGGCGAAGCCATGAATGGACCCAGGCGTCGGTGCACGCCATGGATCTAGAGAGTTAGTTTAGTTAGTTCAGGAATCGTACGAGCCGGAGCTCACGGATCCTGGGAGCACAGTCGGAAGTGAAGCCGTTACGCGAGTTTAGGAGTCACGGTCCCAGGTTTTATTGCAGCGCATTGAAGCCGTCTGAAGCGGTTACGCGAGTTTAGGAGTCATGGTCCTAGGAGCCGTAGCCGGATGTCATAAATCCTATCGACGCGAGTTCAGAGTAGCGGTCCCAAGAGCCATAGCCGGATGTCATAGATCCTATCGACGCGAGTTCGGAGTCACGGTCCCAAAGGTTTTATTGGAGCGCAGTCGGAAGTGAAGTCGTTTTTGAAGCCGAAGCGTAGTTAGTTTGGTTAAAGATAGGACGAGGCGATGCTCGCGGATCCTGGCGTCGGTGCGCGCCGTGGGACCTGGCGAGTCGGAGTCGTGGATCTAGCGAGTTCGAGGTCGTCGTCCTTTGGCATTTTTCTTGAGCCCCCGAGCCCTATCGGGCCTTCGTGGGGGTCGATGTGAGTATTGTGCGTTACCCCATCCTCGGTTCCTCACGA
Source organism: Miscanthus lutarioriparius (assembly GCA_904845875.1). Lineage (NCBI taxonomy): Eukaryota > Viridiplantae > Streptophyta > Magnoliopsida > Poales > Poaceae > Miscanthus > Miscanthus lutarioriparius. The sequence goes on from CAJGYO010000008.1 coordinate 12,055,906, forward strand.
CCGGAGGGGCTGAGTTTCATCGCCTGTCCCGATCGCATAGGCTCGAAGACTAGCTCGATGAGTTCGCTAACGGGTGTGATCGAGTGGAATCTGGGTCCGTCGTTCATGACGGGGTCGACATAGCCCTCTTGTGACATTCTACTACTCCTTTACCTACAACCCGACAGATGCCGAGGTCGTTCCAGAGACTGACCCAGGTGGCCTAACGGCCTCCCCTTCGATGGAGATTCTGTGGGCCTGGCGAGAGGTTCAGGATCGAACGAGAAGGTTGAGATGACCCAGTCTACCAGATTGGGCGAGGGCTGCACGATGCTCATCTATGGTTTTCTCCCCTAGCTTTGTTGGTTGCCCATATCAAATGAGGCAACCCCGCTTCATGACGCAACACGGAGCGTTCTGATGCATTTCGCTGCACGTGCGATGCTTTAGTTCTCGAGCCCCCGGGCGGTTCATGCCCTAACCGTCTGGGGGGTTCAGGCGTATGGAATGAATGCGCGTATGGATGTATGAATGTTTTAAAAAAACAGAGGGGGTTTTAATAGTGTTTACCTTGGCGACTGGAGTGACAGAGCTCGGAGAGCTTCAGTCGGAGATGTCCGACCAGGACCCGTGCTCGTCGCTCGGGACGGAGTCGGCATGGCCCATATGGGGCGTCCCTTAGCTTCCTACTTGTGCCCTGGTGTGGATAATGAGCAACTCGATCGACTTAGGGGGCCGGTCGGTCTTCCGGTGGAGATTTCAATTTAGGTCTCGCCTGGCCTGGGGGAGGCGGGAAGCCGCCCACGCGTGGTGGCGTTTCAGTTCTTGTGCCCGTCGTGTGGTAGTGGTTGATCATGCGGTAGTGGTGGGCCACGGCCAGGCCATGTCCCGCCTGATCAGGAGCCATTCCATCGAGCAGGGCGCGTCTCATCGGTGCAGGGCACGTCTCGTCTGCATTAAATGGGAAAGAGAGAGATTCTCGCTCCGCCGTTCCGCCTTCCCCGATCGGCGTGTCCTTCCCTAACCACCGTCCCTTTCCCTTTAAGTAGGAGTAGGGAGAGGTTTTTGTTCCGTTCTTTTGCCTATTCTTCTTCTGTTGTCGCCCTTCTTCTTTCCTTGCCGCGAGCGTTCCTGAGAGCCGCGGCGGTCTCTAGAAAGAAAAGGGAGAGAGTGAGGGAGAGGAGAAGAACTTACAAATCCCTTTTGCAATCCGAAGTGAGGATGTCGGACTGGAAGTCGTCCACCATGAGGAAGTCGGTGCTGGAGGCCTTCGTCCAGAAGGGGTTTCTGCCGCCGTAGGAGGTGGCACTGGAGGGTCCCTGGAAGAGAGGAGTTTCCGCAACCTTGTCCCGACGAGGTGGTCTCATTCCTTACCTTCCATGAGCATGGTTTGGGATACCCCGAGCATTGGTTCCTATCTCCCCTAGGCCTGGAGCTATAGCATCTTAATCCGATGGGGGTGCTGCACCTCGCCAGTTTCGTCACTGTCTACGAGGATTTTCTTGGGATGGAGCCGCACGTGGATTTCTTTCGACGGCTCCTCTCCCCAAGAGCCTTAACGGCGGGGGACTCAGCTGAGATCGCGCCAGTGGGAGGATTCACCCTGTAGAGGAAGCCAGGCGTGGGAGACTCGTATCCCGGGTACCTCCCCTGTGACTCCAATCGGGGGTGGCATGGGGAGTGGTTCTACATCAGGAATCCGGCGGCGGCGCCATTCCCGGTGTTCATCGGCAGGAGGCCGAAGAAAAAAGAAAGTTGGTCGTGGGGCTGCGCCAAAAAGGAGAAGCACAAGGTGGGAGTCATCGAGGCGGAGCTTCGGAAGCTCGTGAAGAGCGGTCTCAACGGGGTGCGGGTCTTTGACACCCTGTACCGTCGCTGGGTCATGCCATTGGTGGAGAGGGTGCGGCCGATGTGGATGTACGACGGCCTTTCGGACCCGGACCATACGTCGTTGGAGGATCTACCGGACGACGAGGTCTGGAGTCGCATTGGCTGAGTGCTGCAGCTACGGCCCAAGGAGAGGGTCGAAGGGAGGCCCATACCTTTCAACACTTCGATCGTGTCCCGCCTGGTATGTTCCCTTCTCCAATCTACACATTTTTCTCTGCTTTTCCTATTTCTTGATTGGGGTCGTATGTTCCGTAGGGGCTCGGAAAGTACAAGTCCCAACCGCACCTTCCCAAGGGACCAGAGGGTCAGGCCTGGCAAGCCGCTCAGAAGGAGGCGGCAGACGCCCGGAAGAAGAAAAGAACTGAGGAGGTTCGGCGGAAGGAAGAGAAAAAGAAGGAGGTCGCTCGACGCATGAGGGCTGGGGAACGTAGGAGCGACGTCGCGTCAGAGGATCCTCCTACGGATTTGGATGGCATGGTCTTCTCCGATGAGGACGAGAGTTGGGAGGTCGTTGTGACCTCGGCGGAGCGTTGCGGCCCTACGACGACGTCCGCTGGTGGTGAGCTGGAGGCCGCGCGGCGTGCGGCGGTTCCTGCGTCGAGGAAACGCGCAGCGAGTGCGTATGTCACTGGTGAGTGAGCGATGAAGCGGACGCGGTCACCGCACCCCTTGGCGGCGTCGCCGGTCCCGTCGTCGTCTGTGGTGGATGTGGCCGAGCGAGCCGGGTGGTTCGAGGAGCGGACAGGCACTCGTGCGGCGACGGAACCGATGCCAACGCCGGGCTTGTAGCCGGAGGAGGCCTCGCCTGCTGCGGCTGTCGTCGAGCAGTCCAGGTAGTCTGAGGGGTAGACTGGCACCCAGTCGACACATGACTTGCAGTCGGAGGACGCCCCGTTTGCCACCCCGGTCGGGGAGTCCCGAGCTGGAGGTCGCAGCGACCCGCAAGCTAGGCGGGAGCCGGTCGGGATGGTTCTGACCCCGTCTGAAGTGAGGGGGCGCGGGTCGCAGCCTGGGAGCGGTCCCCGTCCCGTAGGTCCGTGGCCATCGGAGCCTGCCTTTCGGGTCGTGCAGCTCGCAGCCCGGTATGTTTCCTTTCATTGCTTCTTCGACTTTTGTTGGTCGAGTCTTTCTAAAGTGTGGCTTACCTACGATTTTTGTCAGCAGCCGGGGGATGCCGGGTTTGAGCATCGCCCTGACCCCCGTGCAGGAGGATTGGAGGCCCACGCTGCAGCGTGTGGCGGTGAGCGAAGGGGGCAGCAGGGTGGCAGCGACGAAGCCTTTGCTCCTAGGGGTGGTGCCCCCTGGGGCAGCTGCTGGTAATGTGACAGCGGCGGCGGCATTGCTGGCCGCGATCCCGGTGCCGACGGCGGGGGTTGCAGCAGAGGTAACTCTTGCGGCCCCTCCTCCATCGGGCGTGGTGGAAGAGACGAGGGATGATGAGGTCCCCACCTCGACTGGTGGAGGGTTGCACGACCTATCCTTACTGTCAGAGCTGAAGGCGTCGAAGGGAAGTGTGACCGGGATGGAGTTGGGACGCATGGCGGCGTCCCGCGAGAATGAGGTGGTGGAGATTCCATCTGACGATGAGGCGGATGCTGTGGCGAAGCCACCGGTGTCCACGGGAGTTGGAGGTGTCGCCGCGGGAGCTGGCGGTGGTCCAGTCAGAGGCTGGGCCCTCCGGTGGTTCATCGGAGGGTGACCTAGAGTGGCCCTTCCTAGAGGACCCGTCGAAGGCGAGGTTCATCTTACGGGATTCCCGGGAGCGCCAGCTCTAGGACATTTTTGGGGGGCAAGGGCATGCCGCGGTGTGCGAGATCACCAAGCTATGCGCGAAGCTCGAGAGCGCCCGGAAGCAGGCTCAATTTGCCCGGCAGATGGTTGAGGTTGACCTGCAGCTTGCCATGGAGGTGAGTTTCTAGTGCTCTCCCTTACCCTTTGAGTCTTTAGTTGGTTGTTTTTAGCATGCCTGTTTTTTATAGGAAATAAGGAAGGTGTCGTCCCGGAAGTCCTACTTCCTCCGGGCGGAACACGCCCGGATGGCTGAGCTTGAGCGTCGGGTGGAGTTCACCTACCATGAGTCCCAGGTCCGGGCGACCGAGGCGTCCGCGGCACGGGCGGAGGGACAGCATGCGGCAGAGCGGACGATTGCTGTCGAGCAAGGGCTTGAGGCGGCGAAGGTCCGCCAGGAGGAGACGGAGGCGGGGCTACGGACGTCCCTGGCCAATACCGAGGCGGTGCTTCAAGAGGCCTTGGCGGCCCTTGAGTCAGAGCGGGCCACCCTAGAGAGGGCTCAGAAGGCCCTAGAGGCGGAGCAGAGGGCCCGGTCGGAAGCGGATTAGGAGGTGCTCGCGCTCCGGAGCTAGGTGATGGGGATGGAGGACGCGAGTGCCCGTCTACGTGAGCAGGTGGCTCGGCAGGCAGAGGATTTCTCCACCCTTGAGGCCTCTCGCATCGGTGCGTACCTATTTGTTTTCTCATGGTGTTGATTTTTTCCTCAGCCTGTTTATGAGTTTGTCGCCCTTCCTTCAGAGTTGGGTGAAAAGGTGAAGGCGCTGGAGCAAGACCTAGAGACGTCCAAGGCGAGCTTCAGCCGGAACGCCGAGGAGCTGGCCAAGTCCCGTGAAGAGCGACGTGCTCTTGTAGGGGATCTTGACCAGATCCGCAACATTGCCCGGCTCGTCGTCTCGGAAATCTTTGGGTCGACGCCAGGTACCAGCGCGCCCGCGGTCTAGCTGGCGGAGGTCCCGGACGCTGTCAAGGACCTTGTCAGGAGTGGGCTGTTTTATGGAGCATCGGGGGTGCTGACCTCGGTGACGACGCACCACCCGAACCTGGACTTCGAAGCTATCTGCAGTGGGTATGCTGATGGTCGGAGCATGGAGGACATCCAATCCATCGAGGTAAGCTTGCTGCCTCACGCGCGGTTGGTGTCAGAGCAAGTCTCCGCTGAGTGGGTGATGGACGTTCGCCGCCAAGACATGGCCCGAAGCATGCGTGGAGAGAACGCTTCTGAGCCTACGGATAGCCCGGCGCCTGGTTCAGGGGGGAATGTCATCTCGGCCTCGAGCGAGCCGAACGTCGTGCCACCGGGGAGTGAGCAGCCTACGCCTTCGTTGGCCGCACCGCCAGCAGATGCCACCGGGTCGGTTTAATAGCTTGCAGAACATAAGTAGTTAGTAATCGTAAAAAGTTTTAAGTTCATGGGGGAGCCCCCGTGTAAAACGTTCGTGGTGTGTTTTAATGACTGCAATCGGTTTTTGTTTTTATGATGGAGTTGCTCCGTTCGGGGAAGCCTGTTCCCTTTTGTTCCTTAGTTTTCCCTTAGCATAGTTTTGTTTCTTACTTCCTTCCCTCTCGTACCTGCCCGTTTGTTCCATAGGCTGCAACCTTGTGAGCCCGGGGCGTGGCCCGCGAGGCTCGGCTAGCCGTAACCGTAGGAATAGGTAAGGTGCGATCGGTCGGAAAGTTTTAAGGCAAAGCTACGTGAGGTAAATTAGAGAACAGACTGCCCTTTTGTTTGGGTAGGAAGGAGTTTTTTCCATATGAAGGTAAAAGAGTACTCAAAGTAAAAACATAACAGAGGGGTAGTAGAGCCCCCGAGCGCCCCGAGCTAAAAAAGCGTTCGGGTCGGGGTGCTCTTACAGGAGCATACGTTTAGTGAATAATGGTAACACTGAAACTTTAGGGAAAAGGAAAAATGACATAACTATTCCAAGCATTCGGAGAGAACATCATCGTTGTTGTCTTTCAGTCGGCAGGCGTCCAATCAGATCAATTCAGGCTTCAGTCATCTGGATCCTCGCCCGATGTGCCCCCTTCTTCTGTTGCTGCTTTTTTGCCTTTTTCATTACTTGGCCTGCCAGTCTACCTCAGCAGGCGCTTGAGGAGCCGGCAGTCCTTGTAGAGATGGTTGACGGGGTAGTTGTGGTTGGTGCATGGGCTCTCCATGAGCTCACAGAAGTGCCCCGATTGGTTCTACTGGGGCTACGTGCCCAGGTGATCGGCCGCAGCGACCGACGCAGAGTTAGCCGGTCAGCGGCGATCCTTTCTGTTCTTCTTTCCCCTCTACGTGGAGGGGCCCTCGTGTTGATCTTGGCGCTTGGCCTTACCTTTGCCGTGGCCTCTGTTGGAGCGTGGTAAGAATGGCGCTTGCTGGGGGAGTTGGGCAAAGGTTGGTGGTCTCGAGCCGTCAGTGCTGGGACTCCGGTCGCCGCTGCATGTCCCTCGGTTCGGTCGGAGCCGCGCGTAGATAGGCGGTTGGTATGGAGTGGTCGTCAGGTCAAGATGAGGTGACGCTGCGGCCTCATGTGTCACGCTCAGCGGTTGTTGTGGTGACAGGGTGTAGTGCCCCATCTGCTGCGTCCCCGTTCCCCGAATGGGGAGCGAGGTCGCGAGTTGGAGTCGCGATATGGAGCATTCCACTTGTTGAACGGCGGCAGTCTCCACCAGTGCCCGGAGGTTCCGGTGGATCCCCATTTGCGAGGGTCGTTCGGCTCGGACAGGCCGCACACCACCGCTTTACTCCACCAACCAAGGATTGCGTGAGTGCGTTATCGATTAATAACAAAGCTATAATTCAGAGGTATGTGTGGTACAACTAACATCATTTTGTTGCAGGTATGACCGCAGGAAGAGGTATAAGACCAAGGATTGGTGCGTGACACACAACGCGCACATCCTTTTGTGGGAGACCTGGGAACGGTAGCCGGTCCATGCGGGTCCTCCACACGACCAACACACCTTCAACGAGTACCTACGCTGGCTTCATAGGTCTACGAGGACACATATCAAGGCCCCGTACACTGAGGAGGCAATTGATGAGGACTCAGAAGAAGATGTGATCAAAGATGTGTACGACGTTGCCACTAGGGAGGACACACAGCTACAAAGAGCCCTGCTTCAAAGATACGTGGTAAGATACTTGAATGGTACAATTTGTTATCCTTTTGGTATTAAGTATGTGTCGGTATAGAAAGTGACCAACTAGTGAATATTTGTAGTTTTGTTGTACGTTGTGATTGGAGGTGGCCTAGCACTCAATGACACAGGATATATACTGGTTCAGGCAACATGCCCTACGTCCAGTCTAGGTCGGTCGGTGACTTTATTCCTGAGCTAGGTGCTCGAAGTCTGTAGTGGGGTTACAAACGAGAAGGAGAAATGAGGGGTGTACGAGAGGCCCGGTCGGGTCCGACCGGAAGGGCCGAGGGTGACTGGAACTCCGCTATGAGCTAGGTGTTCAAGTGTGTGTTTAAGGGGTTGTGAGTTATTGATCTAGTGAATCTAAGCTTGAAGAAGAAGCCTCTCCTCGTTGGAGGGTGCGCATCCCCTTTTCTAGAAGAAGGGGGTGGCTTTACAGGTGAGAGGGAGAGAGTACGGATGTTATGAAGTCTTGATGCCCATGCTGATGAGGAGTGGATAATGGTTGGCGCCCACAACACTATTGATGTTGCTGTAGAATGTCAGGTGCATGTGGGAGGTTGCGGTGGCTTCTTCAGGAAGGTTGGACATCGGTACCTGCAAAATACCATTGGTGTGTGGGGAGCCCCACCACGTGTACCAGGTATGGTGGATCTTGGCGCCCCTTATCGATGCCCAGAGGCATGGGGGGCCTTTTGTCGTATGGGAGCCCAACGATGCCCGCAATACTGTAGACACAAATGTTGGTGCCTACGATACTGCTTGTGTCAAGGCGGGCGGCCAGCGGGCTTGCTGCTCGGGTAGGCGGGACTGGCCGCAGGCTTTTATTTGGCTCTGCCGCACCACGGATCAGGGTGCGGCACTGCCGTGTCAAGGTCGGTGGCGTGGCAGGCCCTGCCATGTCAACGGTCAGCGAATCCAGTCGCCACCATGTCAGCCCTCTGCCGCGCCACCATGCATGGCACGGCATAAGCATTTGGCCGCACCAGGGCAATAGGCGCGGCCAAAAGTGTTAGTTTTAAAAAAAACAGGCAGTGTTAGATTTAAAATTAGTTTTCAAATAGTGTTAAAATTAAAAAAATTCCTCCTCGTCCATCCACCGAGACCATGGGCCCCGCCCCAAGCTGACTCCGCCTCGTCTGACGTCTAAGGGTAGACTCCGCATCGCCCGACGTCTGAGAGCTGGCTCTACCTCGCCCAACGTCCGAGGGCAGACTCCGCATCGCCCGATTTCTGAGGGCAGACTCCACCTCGCCCGACGTTCGGGGGCTGGCTCTGCCTCGCCCGACGTCCTGGGGTAGGCTCCACCTTGCCCGACGTATGAGGGTAGACTTCGCCTCGCTCGACGTCCGGGGGCTGGCTCTGCCTCGCCTGATCCCCGGGGGCTGGCTCCACCTCGCCTGACGTCCGAGGGTAGGCTCTGCCTCACTCGACGTCCAAGGGCTGGCTCCGCCTCGCCCAGCCCCCCGGGGCTGGCTTTGCCTCGCCCGACGTCGGAGGGCAGACTCCGCCTCGCCCAACATCCGAGGGCTAGCTCTGCCTCGCCCGACCCCTGAGGACTGGCTCCGCCTCGCCCGACGTCTTAGGGTAGACTCCGCCTCGCCCGACGTCCGGGGGCTGGCTCCACCTCGCCCGACGTCTGCGCGCTGCTTCTTCATAACTACGCGCCTGTAGGAAACTACTATCAGGATATGACAAGATGGGTGCTTTAAAGCCCTTCTGGACTTGTGAGAGCCCAAACAGTGTTGTGGACGCCAACATTTGTCTTATAGTGTTGTGGGCGCCGCCATTTACCCTCGGGCATGGATCCTGACGGAAGAATACGACAACCACTATGGTCTAGGAGGAGACTCACATCCTCTATAGTGATGGACGTGCGGTCACTACATCGTTCGCTCCCCGTAGGGTCGCGGATCAACACCCTGATCTATCGCGCCGCCAGCCGGGGTGGGTTGGGACGTGACCACTTGCTGATCAAGCCAGAGCACGGCATCATCAGTGGACAGACGCCCAGCATGGAGCTATCCCTGGCACCGTCTGCCGTGTCAGCAGGGCTCACTCAGAGGAAAAGAAAGACCCAGCACCTTTGAAGGACCTTCTTTGCCTCTGATTTTTGTTCTTTCTCCCATCTATAATCCCTGCTTTCCCTTGGTCTATAAAAGGAAGGCAGGGCACCCCGCTAAGAGAGGGGGTCGATTCAACACATCACGCATCACATAACATACAGCTGAGCAGCAACCAAGCTCTTAGCGGCCTTTCAACCTTTCCATCAGAGACTTAGGATCCTTCCCTCTCTCGTCCGTTTGTAACCCCTACTACGAACCTTTCAGTGCTAATAACACGAGCAACAACCGTAAATTGAACGTATGGACATTCAATCCGAACCAGTATAAACTTTGTGTTTTTAAGCACACTATCCAGGCCCAACGCGTAATAATACAAATTTACTCATTGGTGTTTACTCGAAACACCGACAGTATCCATCCCAACCACTCTAAATAGCATCGGCTCAACGGCGGTGAAGCCAAAGGTCCAAATTGAGCCAACCGGCTCCGATACCACTTGTAGGGGACCGTGATGCCTAAGAGGGGGGGTGAATTAGGCAACTTAAAATTCTACTTCTAAACTATGGCCTCTTTTTCTATTCTTAGCAAAAACCTATACAAAAGATAAACTATCTAAATATGCAACTACGGTTTTGCTAGTGTGTTGCTATCTCTACCGTAAAAGGAGTTATGCAAACAATGTAAGTGCGAAAGCTAAAGAGTAAGGTAGAGATATGTAAACTCCCATCGACGACTCTAGTATTTTTATCGAGGTATCGAGAAGCATGCATGCTTCCCCCTAGTCCTCGTTGGAGCCCCTCGCAAGGGCCAAGCTTCCGACCGGGAAACTCCGTGGATAGTTGAAACATCCTCAATTTTCCCCAAAGGGAGAATCCACAGAATGAGTTATAATATGATAAAATCAAGAACTAATTCCATCATATTATCATATATCAGTCGATATCACAGTCATACATTGTAGGATTACAACAATACAAGATATTACATCACTGGGGAACACACCTATTACAGAGTTAATCTAGCGGAAGACTATCGAGTGAAGGCTCCTCCTTCACGAGTCATCATCAGAGTTGGCATAGTGCAGTGTAGATTCCATCTCCGAACCAAACTTGAGCGTAGGCACGAGACCTCCTAATCCTTCTAAAGTCAGCATCTTTAAGAAGCAGGAAATCTGCACACCACCAGATGTGTGCAGGCCATGGTCAGCACCAATGAGCTTTAGTGGAAAAAGATAAACAAGGGATCTGGCAATCCTAATATTTGGCTGTGGTTTGCATTCTTAGCGCATGAGAAGTAAATAACAATTGTATTATAATAATAATATCTAATTTTTAACACATTCACCACCACACCATCTATATCCATCCACCAACCATCCATCCCAAACTATCTCCACACCACCACACCTTATCTCATCTCACACACTCAGGTCGACAGGCCAACTCCCTCTCGGCCTTGTCTCAACGGCCCACAGCCCCAAGGCTCACGACCGGAAAATACCCCATCCCTGGAGGGAGAAAAGAAGGACTCATCTTCTATCTAGTTTAAGCAAAACCCAGGAAAGGCCCATAGCCGACAAGTCAGCACATGTATCGATCGATCAACCATACACTCTGCAGAGGTTTTACATACCCACAAGATTAGCCATCCTCGGAGCCATGTATCTCCTAGGCAGAATTCCGGTCGCTTGCTAGCCTAGAACGATGCCACCCTACCTCTCAGCCCTGGAACATCCCAAGTCTAGTCTGGGATGGCTGATACTGTGAGTCGTAGACAAAGCCGGGGCCCACCGGATGTCAAGAGCCAAGTCCACAAGGCCTCCTGAAGTCTCGGAAGGGTGTGGGGGGAAACCGCGCGCCCCGTACCTCCTTGCACACGTTCGCCTAGCAGTAGTGGCATCGCTCTACCAAGTAGTCCGATCGTCCCGCACCATATAGGGCGAGTGGGATGTAAAGGATTCCCGGTGAATCTGAGTACTAGTAAGTCCTTAGGGATTGACCAAGCCAAAATGTCTTCATCAGGGTTTCCATTTTACGTGCCACCACAGCACCTCCACCCTGGGCTCCTCCCATCACAGGTTCACACCCAAGGCCACCTCCAATTACCATTTACCCGCCACAGGTATTCCATATCCAAGTGCCCAGGTAGCACCACATGGCAAGACTCGCCTTAGGCTCATCGTTATTCTAGCTCGGTCGACACAACCCTCACTCTCCATGCACCCAAGACACAGGCATCACGCTCACACACCACCAAGTCCGGCACCCATAGCCAAACCATTCCCAGGGGGTTCACCACCAGCATCACATCCTCGACATAATGCGAAGTGGAGTTAATAATAAGTATAGTGGTGTAATATGCAGGCAAGCAGGCAAGTAAGCATATATAAGTGAGCGAATGCGCAAGGTAGGGTGACATGGTAGAGTGGGTTGCATCAGGGTAATAATGGCTCAGGTAGTAGCATGCATCAAAGTACTAACAAAGGAATAATTTATAAAGCGCTAGCAGTTCTAGATATTATGCAATGTCTAATAGGATTCTCTAAAAGAGGGTGCTGCCATGACACCTGCGATGTTGAGGTAGTAGTGGTACAGTTCTCCATTCATTGGTGTTCCATTAGCGGGGTCACCTCCCCCTGCGTTGACTCCATTCCGCAGTCCTTGTCGTCGTCCACGTTCTCTTGGTCCGATCGTCAGCTACTCCGCGAAGCGACACGCAAGGCAAGAGAGCACTCAACACTCGAAAAGACGACAAGACGTAGGAAAATCCAATAACACCAGCGAGGCAATAAGAGATACACGGCTTAGCCCTCTCGGCGGTTGTCTGATTTCCTCAGGCCAAAGAATCACAAGTGGTGGTTTGCTAAGCACAAGCTTAAGTCATGGCCAAGCTAGTATGGCTTTAAGAAAGATGGTTTAAGCCAAAGCTTATCCATAGCAACACCACGGCTCACGACCTTCGATCCAGGCGTCATGGAAAGGACGGGAATCAGGGGATGAGTCCAACGAAGGAAGAACAACGGGGTTCGGCTCTTATAGTCTTATCCCGTAAGTCACTATTGGATACAAGAAGCAGACAAGAACGAATAACACTATTGTGACTTGGCTCCAATGTACTTCGGCTTGTCCGCTATGGTAGAAAGCAGTAGCGCAAAGAGATTGGACATCAACAGTTCCCTTCGATCCACACGACTCAATAACGTCGGGAGCCGAGAAGAGAGTCGTTCAACACGGCAAAGGATGCGGGGGTTAGCTAGGCACATCCATGTCATGTTCTCAGACACATCTTTGGGAAAGATGGTCTTAGACGGCCGATTAGGTCGACACGCACGGGTCTGAGGTACGACATAGACCATAGCTTCACTAACCCAAAGGGAATAGTCCGGTCTTTGATCCAATCATCATGGGCAAGACGGAATCGAACAGAGCGGGCTAACGGTGCAACAAGAGCAAGAACAACAAGGGACAAGGTCTACTTCTTCCAACACTCGTGCCACGAAGAAAGACGGGGCATTCGAAGGAAGCGATAAACACCAAGTGGGCAAACCACTCGTAGGATACCAGACTTAGGTGCACTGGCACTAAGACATCTCTAGGGTTCTTAGCGGTGCGGTTGTCACCGCAAGAACCACAGAAATGCTATGGTCCAAATGGGTACAACCATACAAGAGCTTAAGCACGAAAGAGAGAAACACGAGATTCACATTCATTTGATCCACTTGCCATAGCAACGACGAGAATCGAATGAAATTAAAAGGGCAATAAACACCAATCTAGCAAAAGGCTCAATCCACATCTTTACTGGATCGATGGGGATTGAGAACCAAAGAGAGAAGAATGGAATCTGTACTCTTTCGACCAACTTGTCATGGAACGGATGAAGGTTGGAGAGAAGGGGTACAGTCCCACGACCTAAACCAACTTATAGGGCATCACGACCGTGTAACTAAATGGCACAATGCTATTCCCTTGGTTTGCAGCAGTGCGGTTGTCACCGCTTAGGTCCGAAGGAATGCTATGGTCAAGGTGGTGCAATCATATAAGGTGGCTAGGATAAACTCAAAGAGGTAGAGCTCGATGGTCATGATGAGAGGACTCGTGGCCATGAGCTTATCCTACACGAGTTGACATCCGTCTTCTACAATCATCATATCCTGACTCGTCCACTAAGTTAGGCCATAAAGGGTTCATTGTGTGCGGGTGATATCCACACCAATGTTCAGTCCACAATGGCCAGGTCCAAGGGCCAAATCAGATTACTAATATTTGTAGTACGTCGGAGACAACTAAAAGCGAGGGAGCGAGTTATGCTTGCCATTACGGCCATGGTGGGCGAACCCACTACCGAAATGGTCGAACGAGGTACGATCCCTCGATCGGCTTGAAGGCACAATCCTTAGGCAAACAAACACAACATAAGAACAAGAATCCCGACAACCCAACATAAGAGCTAAGACATGACCACACGAATGGAGTAGCACATATCCATAGCGAGAAAGGTAGATAGATAGACCTGCATAAGGGCACGGTGTAGGCATTTATAAATAGGTAAAGATCGTGTAGAATAAGTGCATGAACGAGTGTAAGAATGAGCAAGGGAGGGCTTTTGTCGGCGTCGGGAATGGCATTTGACTGGGATTCAGCCTTGCGACGAATATGAGGATGGCCAGAGGCTGTTGTAACTTGTCCCAAAGGGCTACGGCTTCTTGTGGCCAGCTGTTGTACGACACAGCTAGGGTTGGTGACGAGGGTATTTGGCCAAGGCGTCGGGGCCATTTGCAAGTCTAAAAGAGAGGCAGATCTCGGTCTCAAGTTTTGCGGCACGAACAGCAAGTGGGGACAAGTCCACCGCGTAGAGCTTGATTTTAGAAAAATGTGGGAACTGGTTTCACATTTTTCTGATGTCGTATGAATTTGTTATGACTTTCCGAAAATTAAATCCATTTCTGAAAATAATTAAGGCTGGTTTATTCAGGGCTGACATGTGTCACACTGTGATTGGTTCACGTGGCATGAAGGGACTTGGAGTGGTGCACCAGCTGGTGAAGTGGTCGAAGAGCTCGCCGACGTGGTCGGTGAGATCACCAAAGTGGTCGACGAGATCGCGGAGGTGGTCGGAGTGGTCACCGAAGTCCCCGACGCTGGCGCGGTCTTTTCTTCGGCATGACGTCAGCATGGCATCGTCAGAGCTAAACCGCGGCTGATAGGTGGGCCCTCGGCACTGGTCACTGACATGTGGGTCCGGGGTCAAATGGTGACTGACAGGTGAGGCGCGGTTCATGGTGAACCTGCCTACGTTGGTCCATAGACCACAGAGCCGGTCTATGAAGGACTTGGTCCACTTACTCCTTTCTAGGGTTTGGTTCACGTGCACCAAGTGCTCGGACGTGTGGCCGGCGAGGAGAAAATCCCAATCCTCTTTCCCTGTCATGCTCCCGCCGGTGGTGAGCTCACCGGCAAGCCCCTCCAGCTGAGCGGGTGTGCAATTAATGTGGGCAAAAGCTTGGCCATGCCATAGCGGGTGTCCCGGTGAAGTTAACGTGGTGGTCGGACGGCTCTAGTTGGCGTGCCTGGACAGGGCTGCAGTGGCAGCGAGAGCCCAGTTGGAGGAGTGTGTGAGCTTCATGGTGCTTCTGCGACCATGGTAGGCATGTTGAAGGAGCTCCTGGTGCTCCCAGTGGCTTCGGCCATGGTGGTGGGGGCAAAGCGGAGGCGGTGGCGCTCCGACAAGATGCGGTGCGACAACATAGGGCTCCGGTGGGCTTCATCCTCGGCTAAGGTGAGCGCGGTGTGTCTCTCGTCATGGCGGAGCCAGTCAGGGTGTCAACGTCGCCTTTACCGTGACGTAGAAGACGCGGTGGTTTCGCCATGGTTGTGCTCTGGCCATGGTCGGCGCGTGCGTGCGTGCTATGCGTATGCATGGCATAAGCAGAGCGCTCGGCGCTGGCGTTCCCGAGCAGAAGGCTCGGCGTCGCCCCCTTTCTTTCCTTTGCTTCGCGTTTCCGTTTGGCTCAACATGAGGGTCGTGGTGGTCCTTCTATGCTACCGGTTGGCTAAGCCAGAGCAAGAGCTCGTGCTCTGACGTGGTCCGTTCATGGTGTCCAAGAGGCTAGGAGTGGTCGTGCCGGTGTTCCCGAGCTACTAGGGGTCGGTGAGGTCAGGCCTTGGGCTGGTGCGCGTGTGGTGCGTGTGCAGCGTGTCCAGGAGCGGGAATGCTCCGCCTCTGCGTTTCCCAGGTGCGGGAACGCGGTGGCATCCATGGCGAGTACCGCTAGCATGGTGAGCGGCGAACGATGTGGCTCACCGTAGGGCTCGTGGTGGTAGGATGGCGGTGCGGTGGCGAGGCGAGGCCATGATGAGGAGATGTAGTGCCGTGCCGAGCAGCTACGTTGCTGTAGCGGATCGGGGCGGCGCTCCTGGCTCCGGCGAGGTCCGGTTCCACAGCGGCTTCCTTCTCCTCCTTGCTTCTTCCTCCTCCATCTCTCTCTCGGCTTGACGCGGTGTGGTGCTATGCCACCAGCGACGGCGGCTATCGAGCTGAGGGTTAGGGCTCGCGGCCGTTGGCTTTTATAGCCGAGCTCCAAGGGCTCCAATGGCGGACGGTGATCGGGCGGTGGTGATGCGTGCGGCGCATCCGACGACCCGCGTGCGGTAGTGTAGGCGCGGCGCAAGAGGAATTAGGGTCATGTGATGTGCGTGACCCCGGGCCCGCGTCTACTCCGTGGTCGGCTCCCGGTCGTGGAAGAGGTTGGCGTGGGGAGGAAGATGATCCTGTTGCTGGGGGGGCTGACGCGTGGGGTCCGGTTTGTCAGCTTGTCCTGATGCGGCGGCGTGCGGTGCGTGACGGCTGACAGGCGGGTCCGGCTTGTCAGTGGCTTGTGCGCGTGCGGGCGGCGATGCTGGGCTGGCTGCGTGGGAGGCCTACGAGCGCTACTGAGCTTATGGCCATGCTGGGTCGACCGGTTGACAGTTGGGCCATGCGGCCAGGAGAAGAGGATGGCGCGCGAGCTGGGCCAGCTCGGGGAGACAGGCCGAGCAGGTTGCTGTGCTCCGTCTGGGCTGAAGGCACGTGCGGGGCCAGGAGGAGGGTTGGGCCGATCGCGTATCTTAGGCTGGCTGGTCATGTGCTTGGGCCAGATTGGCTTTCCTATTTTCTAAATAAACCAAGGCTCCTATATTGAATACATGTGTCGCCAACTTGTACACCTCCTAGTGGGGTCCACTAGAGGTCAACTAGGGGTAGTGGGGTCCATGTCAAGGGTTGGCAATTCACGGGTATTGAGTTGATAAAGATAGTTGGTTGATTATAGAAATTAGGTGAAGGGATTCATGAGAGATTCCAGAAGGAGTCAAAATGATTGGCTATGGACTTGTGCTCTCCAACACAAAACCTTAAACCAACTAAGGAACTCCGGCAAGCTCCTACAAGCAACGCTATATGTATGCAACAATTTATTTTTAAATTGTTCTTTGTTTGACCTAGCATCTACATGCTTCATACATTGCAGGAAAAAATTTAAAAAGTTCGTATTTTTTGTTTCTCCAAAAAACCCGGGTTGTTACAATAGCCTCGAACCTTTCCCACGCGCAAGTGGGTCTCTAGTATGCCTTCCGGCAAGCCTCTCCCGGACTGCTTCCAGCCGTTTTCACTATCAAGCTTCCAGCCGAACCGTCGCGGGCCTTGTTCCCTTCGGTACACGGCGGCGGCCACACCACAAACGTGGATGGTGTGATATCGCAAGACTATAAGCCCCTCGATGTACAACAATGGTATGCGTAAACATCAAGTGGTAAGAGATATGCAAACCTCACTAAACACTAGGCCTAAATCTAGAGCAAGCGCATAAGCGGTGGTTTAATCAATCTAAGCACTTCGCAAAGCACCTACGTTAATCACATAATGAATCACTAAGCACTATGCAAGTAAAGATCACTAAAATAGTGTATCAATACCTTTGGTATGCTTCCTCAACTCTCCCTATCTCAAATGGCCGGTTAGGGGTCTATTTATAAACCCCACGGAGAAAGTAGCTATTGGGGATGAAATCCCGCTTTTCTGCTACTGACCGTACGCTGCTTTCGTCCTGACCGGATGCGTCCGGTCGTCCCGACCGTTAGAGCCGCGATCAACTGATCGGACGTTGATGGCGTCCAGTCACATGCCACTGGACGCGTCTGGTCGTAACTTTGCCGCTCTAGAACCTCTCTATACTTGATCGGACGCTACAGTTCCTGCGTCCGGTCGATTTGCCGCCAGTGTCCGGTCAGTACTAAGTGTGTTGTCGGGATGATGAACAGTGCCATCGGTGCGTCCGGTCATTTTCAGTCCTCAACGTCCGGTCGCTGCTGCTGACGCCTGCTGTTACAGAGCCTCTTGATCGGAGCGTCCAGTCACTATGCCGCCAGCGTCCGGTCAGTGCTGTAAAGCTCGTTTCTTCGCGATCTTGCATCCGGCTTGGTTCCTATCTTCGTGCATGGACTTTGCTTGATATCTTGGGTCTTCTCTTGTGCTTCTAGGGTCTCGTTTATGGTGTTGATCATCGGATCATCACATCGTCTTTGTCCAAGTCACGTCTTGCACCCTTTTGAACTACAAAATAATCACTTGCAAATTCATTAATCCAATTTGGTAATGTTGGTCATCAAACACCAAAATTCAAAGTAAATAAGGCTAGGGTCTATTTTCCTTACACTAACAATTATATTTTCTTCAGATGTGCACCAAGTTCAAATGGGTTGTATTTAAGTCGCTACTTGCCCACAAAAAAATTGAATTTTTAAATATATTTATATTTATATTTTTAAGAAATTTATATTTTCTCATGGATCATAAATCTAGTTTAAGTCAAATGTTTTCATAAGGTGATTCTGATTCATCATCCTAAACGTTTCTTGAAAAGAATCTAAAATCAAAACACTTCTAGGAGATTCTGATTCATCGACTCTTTTTGTCAGGATTAGTGGAATTAGCTTCAAATAATTTATTGCACCATGTACGAGGTTTAAACACAGTCTCTCATGTATGAACATAGCCACACATTCACTCTTGCGATGCACGTACGCATATCTTACCCCTTTGAGCACTTATCAAGAGGCGAGTAGTCACCCGCCACCGCCAGGCATCAATCCTAACAGCCAGAGGTGACCGAAATCGACGACCTGAGACTACAAGCCCTCTAAATCTTAAAATTTTAAGCATTTGATTGACATTTCATCTACCACTGAAAAAGAATAGTGTCACTAGTCCTGAAATAAATCAAAAAAGAATATGAACACCCCTATCGTGCTGAGTGAAGGACTCGAATCGAAGGACAGGTTCTACTATAATAAATAATCTAACTAAATGAGCTACACTTAGTTCACTATGCCTTTCTTCCCTTCCAAAACAAAACTAATTTTACTCGTCCTTTTCTGTGGAAGGAAAGGGGTTAAAGGCTGAATGCCTGCTCATGCTCAAATGTCTAAAGCAACTGTATCTGAACTGCGCGCTCTACTTCTTTTCACTGACACCATGTTCAAAATACAAACGAACATGACTTACAAAAGGGCGGTTAACAGTTAAACTGCCAGAGAAGGAAAAGTGGTCGTTCAATTTTCCTAGCAGCCTACAGGTGTCCCAGCTATGCAATAGAAATGCACAATGCACCCTCAGATAAGGATCAGTTTGGATGAAGTTAGAGCTAGTTACTAGTTGGGCTAAGGCTCATCTTCATTCACTCATTCGCTCTCTCTAAAAAAAACAACTTGCACGCATAGAAGCGCTGTCCGAAAATCCCCCTAGAGCCAGCCCATCTACCTGCCTGCCTTTCTCCACTTCCTCTCCCTCCCTCCACCTCCACTGCTCCGTTCCGCTCGGCCTCGGCGTGCGGTGCTCCCTTACGGCTCGGTCCGGCGGAAGGACAACCTATCGGCCTCGGCGTCGTAGCCGTCGGCGGGCGAGGAGAAGCAGGAGGCGGCGCCCGTCAAACACTGCAAGGGCGTCAACAACCTTGACAAGGTCGTGCTCCATGAGGTTTGGTGCAGCTCCTCAGAGGTACCGTCTGCCACTCCCGTGAGTCACCGGGCATGTTCCGGCTGTCGGATCCCGGCGCAGATCCGTGGCGCTTGCCATGGTGCTGTTCAAAGCCCGATTTCTCGGCCGGTGCCCCGGCCTTCCCCTCTCCTATGTTGTATAAGTATATTTTTAGTGTTTCAGACGTTTCACATGTATGCTATAATTTGTTTCATCTTAATGTTGTAAAAGTATATCGGGGATGTTGCACATATTACAAAAGTTGCAAGTGTTTCAGAAGCATATTAAGACTTGTCTAAAAAATTAACTCACCTATTAGCCTTTATGTCCTTATGTTTGAATGTACTAGAGCTAATTTAAATTAATTTTTAGCTAGTCAGTGATTAGCTCTTGTATCCAGGCCCTAAGTTGAGGATGATATTTTGCAAGCATAATGCGGCACAGATAAATCTGATAAACACACAGCAGGTATGCTTAGCTGCATAGAGGATGAAAAGGCCCACTGCTTGTCTGTAGAATTTGTCAGATTACAACCAAAATTGGCTGAACGGCAGATCACAATCTATCGTGAATGATTGACCATCAGTGTGACCCACAGCTGGGCAGATTGCATCTCCCAGTCCCATGCAGGCAAATGGGATAAAACAAACGCTCCAATGAGCTTGCACAGCGCAGTGGTGGCTGGCAATGGCAGCAACAGACGAATCCAACTCCATAGGATTTCAGGCTATTCTGTAGGCCACTGGATATGCATGCACATGGGGATTGGCATGGTGGGTATTTGAGATGGTAAAACCTTCCTGGGTGATATGTTTTTTTTAATATCCTGGACGAAAATGCATATCTGCTATCTCTGTGGAAGAACACAACGCAAAGTTGCCAAAACAGAATGCCTCTGCATTTAAACGCGCAAATATCATCAAGCATCCAGGTATGAGTGACATTTGATGTGAAAAAAATGATCTGCCAGCTTGTAATGTCCTGATAGGCAAAGAGTGTTCTTCCTAGGGCCGCACTGTCACCATTAAGTGAATCTCCATTTGTCTCTTAATGGAGACTGAAATATAATGAGCTCACATGCATGCAAAGATTGCAGTGTAGTGATATAGCTGGACCATCTGCATCACTGTACTGTAGCATGGCAATTGGCAAGGTAGGGGTTGTCAAGACTGCAGCCAGATCTGTATTTTTTCCAGGAGCAGCAGCCCGTTCTATAGCGTCACAGTACCCACCTGACAAAAATACCGTTTGAGGCCGGCCAGCCGGATTAGGCCCAGGAAGGAAAGAACGTGTTGCTATAGTAGAAGAGTTGGGCCAGGCTTTGGCTGGTGATTGCATGAGTGAGTCCGAAATGCACATCAAGCACGATCCATGATATGTTTCTCAAAACACACACACACACAGAGATCCATGATATTTACCATTAGCTGACCAAGCTTCTTGCAAAATATCCCACCACCCTTCAGTCACAATAAGTGACATCTTGATGTTGTTTTAAGTTCATTGCAAACTTCGACTACAAAATAGTTTTTTATGTATTGAGTTTGAATTTGAGAGTGATACAATTAGATATGTATGGTTTCACAAAAATAATACTACCGTGTTTTCGTTGACAAGGCACAACTTGATATGGGACAGTCTCCAAATTACACTCTGGTCAATTATTTATTTTATTTTATATAGTTTATTTTATAAAACTTATGATAATTTGATAGTATATTTGATTACAAATCTAGTCGTAGCAAGTTTGTATTATAATAGTTAAAAAATATTAGCTAAACTATTGATTGAAGATTTTAAATTTGAATCTTCATATGATGTGCGCCTCATAAAAGAATATGGAGAGAGTACATTTACAAAATCTGGTCAAACCTTCAAAACTACAAACATAAATAACTATTGCATCCTATACTTTAGAAACATATAACTTATGTATGTGTATATATATTTAAAATGCTAGTAAAATATGAACTTTAGACCAGTTGACATCGAAGCTTGAGGCAGCATTGCACATATAAGCCATCAAGCTTTCATGGCTGCATCACTCGTGTAAGGTGTCGACACTATCGCTAGGCCTATTAGTAACCAGCAATAGTAGTATCTTCTTATTGAAAAATATATTGATTAACATATACAATATTGTTTCATCAAAAAAGACATATACAATATCAAAAATGTATTACTGGAGTGTGTTTCATGGTAGATTTAATGAAACTAATTTGATCTGTTCATATTGGTGCATTTTTTTTATAAACTTGTTCAAAACTAGAGCAATTTGACTTACTCTGTCCGTCCAAAAAAATACAATTCTTATTTTTGAGAAGTCAAACAATTTCACCTTTAACCAAATTTATATGAAAAATATTAACATTTATATACGGTACCAAATAAATATTTATTTAACTAGTTATGAAATATATAGGTAAGTCATTCGAATACATTTTGGAATCAGACTATGTACCATATTTAGACTTGCTATTCTAACTCGTATTAGTGTGTGTTATGAAATTGGATCACGAATCAGACAATAAAACAATTAAGGCTCTAATATCTAATTCACTATGGTTGTGAGGTTTTGGGTCACATAGGGGACAGTAAAACCAATTATGACTCTAATCTCTGATTCGTCGTGAGTTTTTGGGTCACATACGGGACAATAAATCAGTTATGTCTCTAATTTATTATGTACTACTACTACTACTACTCTTAGTAAAATATGCTAAGACTCCTTTGTTTAGAGAGAGGTGGGCAATTTACTTATACTACAACACTCTTGCTCACGTTGAGGCTCCCTTAGGCCTCACACGTGGAATATGAGCGGTCAACAAATATTTTATTTAATTGTGCCTACCAGGATTGGAATTCTAGATCTCTAGCTTTGATATGATATTGAATTGCATGCACCGATAGTTGAACTCAAAAGCTTAAGTTGATGGAGAGACGTAGCCACGTGGGCAATTCACTTTATATATCTTGTGTTGAAACTAAGTATATAATTGAATTATTCACCTTTCACTGTTAGTTTAAGCTTTTTTTGTTGGACCAGTATGTGTATGCAACTCAATGTTTTAAAATAGATGTCGTTTTTTCCAAAGACCAAGTGTAGCAAATCCCCTACGCTAATCTCAATGTTCAAACACGCAGGCATTTAGCATCTGATTCATGCTCATGCTGTCATGCAGCAGTATACTGTCTACAAGAGAACTGGAAACAATACGCGCCAAATCTTCACTTCGCCGTCCAACGCGCCACTGCAAACAATAGCACAATGTCCGCCGCCGCCGCCACCACCACCGGACGATCCCTCCTCTGGGTCGCCCCAACCGCTGAACAAGCCGCTGTCACGTCCGTACACCAAAGTTAGGCTCTTCACAGGCGCGCCGTGGCCTTCCAGGACGGCCAGGCAAGTGTACCCTGTATTCTCCGCTCCCCTCCTCCACACACTCACCGTCCTGTCCGCGGAGCCGCTGCACGCCACGTCCCCGGCCGCCGCCAGGCACAGGATCGCCTTCGCGTGCCCTCTGAGCGTGCCAGTGGCATCCATGCGCCCGGCGCCGCCGTCGCCCCGCTCCCACACCACCGCTGACCGGTCGCACGCGCCGGAGTAGAACACCTTCCCGTCGGCTCCTAGAGCGAGCGCGTTCACCGCCGACCTGTGACGCTCCATCGTCTGCACGAGCACGTGCTTGTTCCTCCGCTCCGGGTGGCGCCTCCACGCCTTGATCTTCTTGTCGGCGGAGCCCGTGTACACGTGCCCGTCGGGCGACACCGCCAGCGCGTTGATGGCGTCGTCGTGCGCGGGCGCGATGGACTCCACGCACCGGAACCCCGGAAGCCGCCACATCTTGAGGCTCCGGTCCCACGACGCCGAGTACAGGAGCGCGCCGTCCGGGGAAACCGCGAGCGCGGTGACCGCGTCCACGTGGTGCACCCAGGTGCGCCACCGGTGCCGCCGGACCTGCACGTAGCTCCACGCAGGTCGGCAGGACGGCGCGCAGAACGAGGCTCGGGGTCCCGTCCTTCCTGCTTCCGGTCCGCCACGCCATGATCTTGCCGTCTTGGTGGGAGCTGAGGAGGAGACCGTTGCTGCCCGTGGCGAGAAGACACTTCACGGAGCTGTCGCACGCGGCAACGACCATCGTAGCCCTGCACCCGTCGTCGTCATCCCGTTGCTGTTCCTGCCTTCCGCTCGCGTCGCCCAATGGCCACACCCTGATGCGGCCGTCCGACGAGGCCCTGTACAGCGAGTGGCCGTCGACGGCGAGAGCCGAGACGTAGGAGGAGTGGTCTCTGAGGGTGTCGACGCACTGGTGGTGGCAAGGGCTGACGTTTAGGTCGCGGGGACCTAACGATGGCAGGGAAGGAAGGCTTGGTTGCGACGAGAGCGACACGGCCTGAGAGAGCATAGCTTCTGCAGGCTCGTGCCGGATTTGGCTCAGCTCTTGCTCACTGGCGGAATTCATGGAATTGATGAAGAATCTAACGAGCCAAAAAGGCAGCGGCTTTGTTTCATTGTATGAGCAAGTATCGTAGTGGCTCTGATCCAGAAAGCTGCATAAGATTTCCTTTATTCGCACACCTGCAACTTGGACCTGAAGAAGAACATGGCCCGGCGCCGGCGGCCCCATTGCGCGGCACAGCAACCAAATCCAAATGGCACACCAACTTGCCCCGCTTAAAGGGAGATAGGACAGACGAGAGTGATCCAGATTGCGACAGCAAAATCTCGCATTGGTAAAGTGTCTGTATCAGATAACGAGAATTTATCTACCACTGGTCAAAAGTAAAATCATAAGCTTCCTTGATCCTTCCGTGGATAGTTCAGCTGTTCAGGTAAAATTCTAAAGCGGTCTGTGTTCTTTTCCACGCGTTGACAGAGGGCGTTGTCGTCAAAGAGAGAATAATGTCGAAGACTCGAAGTGCCGCGTGCGGGGATCAATGGAAGCATTTGCGTTGCCCTACATACCATTCCCGGAGCCCTAGCAGATTCCCCTTTTGCCTAATTGCAAGCAACATGCATTAATTCTCTTCTACACAAAGGTGATCCTGTAATGATAGCATGGCCCCCATGGCTCCATCTCGTTGCCATCGATCTCTTCCGGCATGGGTGTATGCAGCATAGTTGCTCCAAAAAGAAACTTAGACGAAGATCAATATAGGAGGACTGTCATTCTTCTCTTGCTGTATTGCACAACTGAAAAAAAATGAAAACCTGAAATATGGCAAAGAACAGCGTAGTACCGACGTGGTTTTCGCGATTGCGATATTGCACCTGTACTCTGCACCCGACTGGAACCACAGCCAGTAGCCAGTAGGCATCATGGAATGAATCACTGGACATTTTTATAAAAAGACAAATCACAGGACAATGTACTGTCCCACACTGTCTCACAAAGTCCATCCCGGGAACTGTTCCCAAGTTGCTGTCTCCGATCTCCCTGCGATGCTCGTCGTACACACATTATTATTCTTCCGTTGCGCTATCTGCTCTCGGTGAAACCGAGAGGGATTATTTGTCACAAGATGTACTGTGTTTGCTGTGATCACAAGCAGCGATAACAACAATTCAGGCTTTGGAAACACATGGTGGTATGCAAGGCTATTGACTGATTATATTCTTTGTCAAGGACGGTGTAATTAAGCGAAGGATATATATATGCCGATTGCATCAACAGGACACCAGCAACGCGAGTGGTGGAGTCGCGTCCGGTGTTCAATGGATCGTCGGAAACCAAATCAGCTCGGGAGCATGACGAGACAAGCAGATAGTTTAGCATGAGTACAGGACAAGCCAGCTTTGTCGTTGTAACTGTGATCACATCTACTTCTAGACAGGCTAGAGGAGGACGGCCTTGGACCACCTATCTGCCGACTCGAATTGGAAGTCCCTATGCATTATTGTGTGGGCCGGGCTCAAGCTGATAAGGTGATAAGTACCCTGTTCCCCTGCAGCTTCTAGATGATGGTCACGGGTAAAGCTAGGTTTTTTCTCCACATGTAATGTAAGCCAAGCAAAAACTTTGGTTTCTCATGTGTGTCTTATGCTCGTGAAAACTCATTCAGAGTTTCAGGCGATGGCCGCAAAGCAAGTCGAAGCGTCTTGTCGACTGGAGATGGCTTTTTCATTGTAGTGGAGCTGTGAGATTCTGGCCCATAAAGTCAGACCACTTGCTCGGTCAATAGGCATGTCGTTAGCATTTGTACGGGGCTAGAGAGTGACATATTCTAATCGCCATTTCGCGGGTGCGCGCGCTGCTCAAGAACAGTCATCTGCTTTTCTTTCTCTCTTTTCTTTTTCTTGAGCTAGTCATCATCTGCTAATTGACAGATCCAGCTGCAGCTGATGTGTCATGTGTCACGGTGTCGGCCTAGTGCCATGTCCTTTAGGCCCAGCAAAGGAGCCAGGCCTTAACAAAAGGAGGCCCAGCATGTTATAATCCCAGCAGGCCCAATAAATGTTGGGCCAGAAGAACTGTATGTCGACGCCATTCCAATTTGGCAATTCTGCAATGTAAACAGACCCGAAATCCTATAGAGTCTGTCTACCCAACAATCATATGTTTCAGTAAAACGTAGCACATGGTTGTTTGCTGGCTACAAAACACATGATTTGTAACGGAGGAAAAACTATATGTTTTAGCACAAGCTAGCACATGGTTGTTGGTTGCCTGTATAACACATGATTTTCAACAGAGAAGAAACTGTGTGTTTTAAAACAAGCTAGCACACGTTTGTTGCCTGCCTCTAAAACAATGAATTTTTAAAGAAGGCCTACGTAGAGAAAATCTGTTATAATTTCTGTGCAACCAAAGTTGGCCCATGTCTGCAGATCGTGCTCATGTCTGGCCTTCAGCTCCTTGGTTCTGTCCTCTTATGTAGCCTTGTTGCTGTTTTTTTATGCAAATGAATCTGTAGGATCTGTAAGATGAAGAAAATTTTGGTGTGGACACTATTGCCTGGTACTGCAAATTCACTACAGTAGGATTACTATTTCATGATGATTTGTTAAATACAAACTCAAGTTTAGATAGAAGACATTATGAACTGTATAACAATGAAGGCATAATCATTTGTACTGAGTAAAGAATGAACCATCTAAATGATGCTGAAAAAATTCAGACCATACACAAGAAAATTGCACATTTCTATTACTGCAACTATTACTATTTGATAATGCAATTGTACTGTATTTGTGTGCAAATAGAAAAGCCAGACAATAAGTGTAGTTATCTAGGAAATCTAATGCCATTTTCTGTATTAATACTATTCTGTATTGTGCTAACTCACCTTCACAGTAAATAGGGCGGCATTTGTAATAGTAGGTGGCACATGAAATTAACCATGAAACAGATCAAAACACTATATTCTTTTTCTGGAGTTGATTCAAGCGTAACCACAACATATGACAATGTGATAAGATCATGCAGATAAAAGCTGAGAGAGGATAGAGCAGTGACAATTGCCTCTTAGCTTAGGCACACACATCAACTAGATTTCAGCAATGTTGTTCCCTATCCAATAGGGAGTACATGGTGCATATAATTACTAAGTGATTTGAAATTAAGAAATACCAAAACAAAATCAATGTGCTTTGAACATGAAATAGGACTTCACCTTGATCAGACCAGATGCCTTGTCAAACTCATACGTAACCTTGCTACCTCTAGGAATCTCAACCACCTAACAATTGAAAAAATGCACACGTAAACTTACTTTATAGGAATCAAGCAAGTACATGATAAGATAGGTTTGAGATATGCTTTATTTCAGCATCGCAGCTAAAGAGAGGTAAATAAAGAAGTCCAGGCTGTAAGAAATAGTATCTAGCATCTACTAGATGACTAGCATGTGTATAGTTGGTTTATACACATATATATCCACTAGATCATATAATCATATCGCAGCCAAAATGATGTGCAAATTCAAAAATCATGAGATGACAAGAAATCCAATTGTTAGCTCCAACAACCACCATGACCCATCACTAAAGTTTCACCAAAGACAAATTTTATGGTACACATGGACATCATATTAGACTATATGCACAAAAGGCAAAATTACCAGGACGGAGCCATTTAAGCCCGTTAGGGGAAAAGTTAGCTGGCCTTTGAATTTTATCACGTTTTAGTCCATTGCAGTGCAATAAAGCAGACACAAACCCATGGCACTGGCACTGAACATATAAACCTGCCCGATCAAAAATTAAATACAACAGTATTATACATACACTACAAAAACCCATGTTTAAATGCCAGATAGCTATTACAACTAGTTTCCTTCCACTTACCTACCCAACCATACAGACTAACAGAGTACAAAACATGCTAGCGGTCCAGGCCAGCAGTGGCCTAACCCACACACTAGAGAGAATATTTGAAGCTAGGAGGAGCTGAGTTTGTGGGGTCTATGTTAACACGAATCACAATTAACAGATTTGAAGATGTGTTAGCACAAATCACAAGAGATAAATTTTTTCTATGAAAAGACAAGGACAAATAAGAGGAGTGTGTTGACATAAATCACAATTGCCAGATTTCAAGATATGTTAGCACAAATCATAGGAGATAATTTTTTTCTATGAAAGGACAAGGACAAATAAGAGGTGTGTGTTGACACAAATCATAATTAACAAAGTTCAAGGTGTTAGCACAAATCACAGGAGATAATTTTTTCTATGAAAGGACAAGGACAAATAGGAGGTGTGTGTTGACATAAATCACAATTAACAGATTTTAAAATGTGTTAGCACAAATCATAGGAGACAATTTTTTCTATGAAAGGACAAGGACAAATAAGAGGTGTGTGTTGGCATAAATTACAATTAACAAAGTTCAAGATGTGTTAGCACAAATCACAACAGACAAATTTTTTCTATGAAAGGACAAGGACAAAAATTTGATGTGGGCAGGCACAAATCGCAATAAACAGAGCACCAATGACTGATTACTACTTTGTGCAAACAACCAATACAGATTTTATTGTATACAACATCTTGAGTTTTATCATATACATTGGCAGCACCAGTGCTGCTGGGAATGATGTTAAAGCTGGAAGCCCTGCCTCACCCCACGGGACTCGGCGCCAGCCTCACCCCACGAGATCTCCTCAGGGTTCCTGTAGAATTGAATCCATTCAAGCATCAGCTCACAAGCTCAAAGCTAAAGCCTGAACACATAAACTCGATCCCTGTACGAAATAAGCAGAGAGGGGACAGAGGAGTACCTGATGCCAAAGACAGTGACCGGCTTCTCACTGAAGAGAAGGGTCTTGGAGTCCTTATGGGTGATGTCACTGTGCTTCCAGTGGCCGTGCAAGGTGTCATACTTGAACATGTAGGTCTACGAAAGATGAGAGAGCACATAGACCATTAGCACAACACACAGATTTCAAAATTCAGAAACTAAAGTAAGCACCAAATCTACAACACCTCAAGCTGCTCATACCAACAGTACTGATAAAGCCAGTACATAATTTAAGTGAAACAACTCTGGAAGCCACAATTAACCAAATCGAGCAGGCTGACCCACCCTAAAACCCCATAAACCTACTAAATGTACACATGACAAGGAATAAAAGCTACACAAATAAAAAAACACAGAGGTTGCACTAACACGTACAGAAACACCCGATACAAAAATCCAGTTAAGCACACATTTGTCTTACTGCATCTGTACCACAGCCATCTCACAGGCACTACACATTGCATCGCTCTTGACAGCACCATATGCAACAGATGTAGGATCTGTTGTCTATATTGACAAACAACAGTCTTGCACTCCTAGCTGAATACACTAGCAGCACCAACCTTTTTCATTGATTTCAGTAATTATGGCCTGCATTGATCATATGAACTTGTAAGCACCAGAGCAACATAGGTGGAACAAAAAACTAAGCCAATATGTTCCTGTGCAGGTGCATAAGGAAGGACTTCAACAATTGACGGATGAAGATTTTTTAAAGGAATTAGGTATCGGATGTGATGATAGTGGACTGCAACTTACTCAAATTTTAGAGATAGCGGCTAACATTGGTTGTGAACAGGTTTAAAAAGGAAATTTGGATCCCTTTACTGAATATTTTTATTGAAACCTTATGCCATTGAATTTTAAAATAAACTACTTAGTTCTAAGCTAATCAATTTATCTTTTTATATCCAGGGTGCTTTGGCAAGGGATTTGGAAATCAATATTGAAAGTTATTACAAATTTGATTCAAACAATGTAAATCCAAATTATAATCATGCGGTAAATAAAAATTCCACTTATTGCAAATTATGACAACTATAATTGCAGTGCTACATACTTGCAATTTACACTATTCATGATTGCAACTACTTATATTTGTGTTTAATTTGTTTGTTTCTCGTGAACAGGAGAGTTCAACAGCACTAGTCACAGACAACTTCAATGGACAAGAACAACAAACAAAAGGAATGAATGTGAGTTTCCAAAATTCATACCTCACATTTATCAAAATTCGGTGATAATACTACTAAGTTTAGCTAATAGAAAAAATTTCAAAATTTGCACCATGAAATCCTAATACACAATCTAACAATGCAATGCCCATGCTATAGCAACTCCTGGAGACAATTCAATTATACTCATGAGATTGGAAATGTCAATTACATATTGTATAGCATAATTAGTATTCTCAACAGCCTCTGTGGTTTTTACTTTTCTGTGATTCTTGAATAATAGCTGTATGACACATGCTCACTAGATCATAATAATGTCATACTGATGACAATAGTTGTTGCACGCATGTACAATCCACTTCTTCGGAACTTTTGAAATAAACTACTTAGTTCTAAGCTAATCAATTTATCTTTTTATATGCAGGATGCTTTGGCAAGAGATTTGAAAATCAATATTGAAAGTTACTACAAATTTAATTCAAACAATGTAAATCCCTATTATACTCATGAGGTAAATAAAAATTCCACTTATTGCACATTATGACAACTACAATTGCAGTGCTACATACTTTGCAATTTATACTATTCCTGATTGCAACTACTGATATTTGTGTTTAATTTGTTTGTTTTCCATGAACATGAGGGTTCAACAGCAATAGTGACATACAAATTCAATGGACAACAAGAACAATCAAAACAAATGAATGTGAGTTTCCAAAATTCATACAAGGCCCATGCTATAGTTTTTAGTTTTCTGTGATTCACTAACAGTTGCTGCATGACACATGTTCACTACATCACAATATCATATTGATGACAATAGAACACTGAACCCTGCATTCTGTCTAAAATAGCTCACATGTTCAGTTCAGATTACATATAGTTTCAAAGTTGTTGTTCTAAGAGATGTGTGAAATAGTTGCTGCATGCATGTACAATCCAATTTTTTAGAACTTTTGTCAGTGAGGAATAACCTGAAACACTAGTATTAACCTTGCTACTAATTTCTACTATCTTTTTTGTTATAATTGTGTAGGATAAGCAACTCTATGAACATGAGAGTTCAACACCACCAGTGAATTACAATAGCTATGGACAAGAACAACAAATGTAGAAGCAAAATATGAAATTCCTAAATTCACACATCACATTTTTCAAAAATATATGGGAACTAACAAAATATTAAGATTTTATTGTAATGAAATGCCAATATTTGCAGGTTTTTACGTCACCGGGAGGAACAAGCTATGTACTATTATAGGGCGGATCAAGCTACATAAGCCTTATGAACCAAGTCATAGCTCATGCCAATTCTTCAAATCACAATTATGATGATTTTTTCTTAACACAAGTGACAGGAAGTTACATGGACTTTGCAAGAGCCATTTCCATTAGAGGTATTTACTTGTTCTCTATATATATACAGTTAGGTAATTTTGTTTGTTGCAAAATTATAGTAATACAACATGAAAGATCTAATAGTACACCTTTTTTCTTACCTGTGAAAACAGAACCAGATGTTTATGACTACCAGTAGGATCTCTGAACCAGCACAACAACATGTAATGACCTTCAAAATGAGCAATCAGAAGCAGTAACAAAGTTTGGCAATGAAGAAGATGCAGAAAGCAGTGAAGACAAAGACTCAAACTCAATTAGTGAATCAGAAGAGCTTAGGGCAATTCACATTGAAAGTGAAAGCATCAGAGCAACAGAGCGTTTATCTCAGGAACATGCTAGCAAACATGTTCCTCGGCTAGGCATGACATTCACAAATCAAAAGAAGCACTTGTAAATTCAGTACTATATTGTGTATGCATCTTATTTCTATAGCAGTGCAACAACACAACTTCAAAGTATCTAGAGCAAATTTTTCAAGTTGTGAGGTTTGTGTTGTGTCTGATGTCAGAGTGAGTGAGTGACTTTGCCACTTTATAGCCGTAGAGCACATGTGGTGCAGATGAGTGGGGGGCTTGGGACTGGGAAGAGTGGGGACCAAGCTTCCTTGGGGAGCAAGGAGCTATTCACTGATGTTTGAAAACTTCTAGAATAGCTCTAGGCTTGCCCTTTCAGTGAGACCTTCGTGGTTTTAGTGGCCTCACTTACGTATCGAAACCTTGAAATACCTGGTAAGACTACATCTTGTACTTTCTCTTTATTCGATTCAGAAAGAATGTATTAATCTGTCTTACATTCAGTCTAGAGAAATCGCGTCTTGTACTAGGTGCAATGCCATCACAAAGACTACGTCTTATGTGTAGTAGTGTGTGCTGATTGGCCTCTGCTATTAAACTTCCATGGTATCTGGAAGCACTGTCAAGTGACAGCTGTATAATGTGAAGAATAAATAACTAAAGTACCTACTGATATGGGAAATACTTAGCCACCTCTACTGGTTACCAGCAATCAAATCAGATTTACAAGAACAAATGGCGACCAGCAAGACCGTGTTTCAAACCTTCAGTGTTTCGGTAGAGTAGTCACAAAGCTAATCTAAAAAATGTTGGATTACGACTGGCTAGATTATGTGATAAGCAATCCATCTGACTTGCCATAGAAAATTATGCCCTTGTTTGGCAGTCAAATTGCCCATGGTGATTGCACATGATCTAAGCATTAATCAATATCTAGCAATGGGATTTGGTCTCCAGACAAGAACCGGAGAAGAAAATAGAGATTCATTAATGCTAGAAGTTGATTATAGAAGTTGATTTATTTTAGGATAGAGAGAGTATTTCTAAGACCACTAAATCAATTTACTATGTATTTACTGGATAAGTTCAAATTCACAAGAGAAGGCATACACAATCACATAAGGAGTAGCAGAATAGTAGTAGTAACTGCATATATGTTTTTCAGTTACACTTCATACCTGAGGGATCTTGATGATGGTTTCCCAAAGGTGGAGGTTGCATATAATTAGATTGGCAAGAGTTTCGAGATCTTTTGCATCCTACGACAAAAGAATAGAAAATTAGAGTTACACGGTTACACCATATGCATCACCAAAAAAATGAAAATAAAAAACAAATTTCACAAGATTCAGAGGTCCCATTGCTGCAAAAGTTGTGTAATCAGTGCAAACCTTGTTCAGTGCAAACCTTGTTCAGTGCAAACCTTGTTCAGTGCTTCAAGCAATAGAGTCTCGGCCTCCTCAAAGCTTCCCAAGTGTAAACAGCAGACTGCCTTCGTATTTCAGAACCATCCCTATCATTGGGTACTTTTCAGTGAAGTCTTGGAATATGAGATAAGCTTCACGGATCTTAGAGCCACCCTGCAACCATTAAAGATGATGTCAAAGGACATATTTACAAATCAGCAATGTCAGAAACTCAGAACTGAAAACCAGTAAAGTAATATCATAACTTCAAATCACAGAAAAAGTGGCTGGTTTCAGATAACTCTACGGTTCAGTGGATAAATAAAATATTAGCATGAAACCATTCTCTGTTAAAAGTTCATTTGGGCAGCCAATCATATGCTAGATCAGAATTGGTTGCTAGCTCAAAAATTCAATCCAAATGCACGAGGCACAAGAGACACGGACGTAGCTTACTGCTCCAAATACCAGGATCCTTGCAGGGTGCATCGGACGTGGGGTAGACAAAAAAAATCATATCAACAGAGGAGGAGAATAGGGTCAGTTACCGGCACATCCAGCCGCTGAGCTCGGCCGTCGCCGTCTCTGCCAGAGCACACAAACCTAGGGTTTCGTCGAGTAGAGGAGCACAAGCTCCCCAGCGGGAGGAGGCATTGAGGAGCCAGCACGGAGGATGGGGGAGAGAGAGGAGGCCACCGAGCCCCTCCCGTGCCGGCAAGGCGCTCGCAAGGGCGTCGTCGCCTGGCAGCCGCCGCCGCCTCGCTCCCACCACCGCCTCGGGAGGGAAGGGGAGAGAGAGGGATGAAGGGGAGGGAGAAACGGAGGTGAGAGGCAGGTGAGGGAGGACGGAGGAGGAGGACGAGGAGGGTGGCCGCAGCCGCCGCGCCGGTCGTCACCGCCCTGTTCACGTCAGGATGGAGAGGGAGAGAGAGACCGATAAAGAGAGGGGAGACGCACAGAGACGGGGAGGGGCGGAGCGGCGAGGTCGGGAGAGCGTCGGAGGGCACAAGACAACGGAGAAATGGGGGAAATCAGACAGGCGCGACTCCCAACAATTAAACAGTGACGTCGACATCCAGACCCCACATGGCAGAAACACAGAGCAACCAACACAGATCGGACGTTCCATTCTTTATCCTACGGCCAGAAAATTTATGCGCCAACAAACCAAGAAACACACGTGTGTCCTATAATATTTCTGAATCTAATAACCTAGTCAGAATCTGAACCCCTCCTGGATATTCTGCAACTTGTGAGGTCTGACGAACGACTGCCAGATAGGAGTGTTCTCCAACTGCTCAAAGCTGAGAGTCTGAACGAGTCAGTTGCTTGATCATTTCGCTAACTGGCATTACAGGGTAAGTGCAGCTCGCGTTGAAAAGTCTCAGACATTGAGATCACTCTTAAAAAAAGTCGCAGACATCGGAATTCAAGAAATGTCCTTTTGCACACAGAAAAGGTACAGTAGAGTTATTCTTTTCTCATGCGTCCACAGATAGGGCTCAAGCTGAATCAGGTGGTGCTAGTTGTAACTGCATTT
The DNA here is from genome assembly GCA_904845875.1 of Miscanthus lutarioriparius. NCBI lineage: Eukaryota > Viridiplantae > Streptophyta > Magnoliopsida > Poales > Poaceae > Miscanthus > Miscanthus lutarioriparius. Next base: position 12,089,829 of record CAJGYO010000008.1, read on the forward strand.
CTTTTGGGGTGTTGAAGAATTGCTTTTGTTCAACATTACTTTCCCGGTTAACTAGAAGACAATTAGATATTGTTCGTATTGTCTGATTGGCAAGTTGCTGACTCAGACCGTCAGAATTCGCAGACTAATGTTCTCTCGCCTCTTGTTCCTATTGTTTTTTGGTTGCAGTTGTAAGAAATGACGCGGACACCGGGATTGACTTCTTGAGCGGCCTTCGACTCTACTCCGTTCTGTCCACCACTGGGCACTGGCTTCGCCATCATCCTCCGCGTTGAGAAGTCGCAGACATTGGGGATTCAGGAAATGTCGTTTTTGCACAAATCAAGTACGGAAGAGTCGTTCTTTTTTCTCATGCGCCCATACTCCATAGGGTTCAGCTGAATCAGGCAGTTGGAGGTGCTTGTAACCGCATTTTTGGGAGGTCGAGGAACTGCTTTTGTCGAGCGTGGCATACCTCCCCTTGTACCACCGAAAGACCTGCTTTCTCACATTCATATCTTTCTTCAATTGTTTGCTCTGTCAAGTGGCGCAAAAACGTTAGATGTATATGATTCTGATTGACAAGTTGTTGATTCAGACTTGAATTCAGAGGCGTGTGGTTCTCTGTACTCTTGTTCCTTTCGCTTTTGGTTACGCTTAAAAGAAATGTTACCCGGAGCCGGGCTCGGCAGCCTACGACCCTTCCCCGTTTTTGAACCAATCGAGCAGCTCTCCGGAAACCAATCAAGCAGAAGCTTCTCTGGCCGGTGATGGTGAGCAACGTTGAAAAGCAAAACGCAGTTTTTTCAATTCTGAACCCGTCACTTCACGCCGATCACAGCCGTGGTACGACAGCAACTCGCAGCGGACACAAGGCCACATCCTCTCTCGCCGCCCTTGAGTTCTTTGACCAAAGGGTACTCACCAAACCACACGCACAGAGCTGCGACGTCCCGACTCGAACGGAGGGGCTCTGTTCCCGCTCCTTAGCCACCCGCACCCGGCTCCGCGTACCTGCCGGCCGGCTGACCACGCTGCCCGTGACATATCGGGTAGCGAGCCTTAAAGCTTACGTGACAGCTCGGCTTGCTGCGTGTTCTCTCTCTGCGCGGCCGGCCCGGCAAACTTCCTCTGGTTTCTGATGATGGGTGTATCGCAAGCTGCCGCCGTCGTGGCGGTGATGGCGTTCGCGGTCGCGGTCGCGTTGCCGGCGTCGGCCTTCCCGTCCGGCTTGCCGCCTGGGGCGCCATCGTTCCCGAACCCGTGGGCGGCGTTCCAGAACCTCTCTGGCTGTCACATGGGCGAGGAGCGGCAGGGCCTGGCCGGGCTCAAGGACTACCTCAGCCACTTCGGCTACCTCCCGCCGCCGCCGTCGTCGTCCCCGTTCAGCGACGCGTTCGACCAGGACCTGGAGGCGGCCATCGCGACGTACCAGCGCAACTTCGGGCTCAACGCCACCGGTGCGCTGGACCCGTCCACCGTCTCGCAGATGGTCGCGCCTCGCTGCGGCGTGGCCGACGTCATCAACGGCACGTCCACCATGGCGAGGAGCTCCTCGGCGGACGCCCACGGCAGGCACCTGTACGCCTACTTCCCCGGCGAGCCGACGTGGCCGCCGTTCCGTCGGGACCTCAGGTACGCGATCACCGCGACGTCGGCGACGTCCATCGACCGGAGCACGCTGAGCGACGTCTTCGCGCGCGCCTTCTCCCGGTGGGCCGCCGCCACCAACCTGCGGTTCGAGGAGACCGCGTCGGACTCCGACGCCGACATCACCATCGGCTTCTACGCCGGATCGCACGGCGACGGCGAGCCGTTCGACGGGCCCCTGGGCACGCTCGCGCACGCCTTCTCGCCCACGGACGGCCGGTTTCACCTCGACGCCGCGGAGGCTTGGGTGGCCGGCAGGGACGTGTCGCGCTCGTCCACGCCCGGGGCGGTGGACCTGGAGTCCGTAGCGGTGCACGAGATCGGCCACCTCCTGGGGCTCGGCCACTCCTCGGTGCCCGACGCCATCATGTACCCGACGATCCGGACGGGGACGAGGAAGGTGGGGCTGGAGGCCGACGACGTGCAGGGGATACAGAGCCTGTACGGGAGCAACCCCAACTTCACGCCGACGTCGCCGGCGACGAGCAGCCGCGAGATGGACAGTAGCGCCGGCGCGGGATTCCGACCGGACAGAGTCTTCGTCGGAGTAGTTGCGGCAGTTGGCCTGCTCCTAGTCCTAGTGCCGTAGACCTCTAGTGCTTGTCATTTTTGCCACGGCCTTCGTTAGTCGTTACATCGATTTCTTGCTCGATTAGTTGATTCTTGGATCAGATTCTTGTGTACATACTATGATTACTATTACAGAATAATATAATACAGTACTACTTTAGATCACAGAAGGATATTACAAGTCGTGGACACGTGGAGCGGCATTCTTTCCGGGTACAGCCCGGAGCCTGTTTTGGTCCAAGAGTCGTCAGAAGCTTCTATCCTCCGTCAGATCATCTGTATCCCATTTCGTCCACGAACGGATTAATTAGAGTCAAATGTCTTGTATAGCAATTCACAAAACACGCTATGGAGTAGTTATAAGCACTGACGAAAGAGGAACCCACCGTACAGATATTTTAATCACGGAGCAAAAATCATCACTGTCCATGATCTCCACGTAAGCTCCGACGTAATTTGTCGTGGAACCACTACGCGTTGCTTTTGACGATGCTTGGCTTGGTTCACCAAATTGGCCGCTAAAAATAGTATATGATGGGCCTGTTCGCTGGTCGGTGCTGGTGCTGGTTTGAGTTGGCTGGTGTTGGTTTTTTGTGAAAGAAAAAACATTGTTGGCTGGCTGGTTTGGGCTGGCTGAAACCAACAAGCGAACAGGCTAGATTACTCGTGTCAGAACTCGCAGCGAGCAGAGGAATCAAGCAAGCCACTATTTAACAGGTCAAATTAGACTTGGCCGAAAAAGATGTATAGTAGTAGCAATAATCAGATTAGGCGACCTGTTCCGGTGTGCAACTTCTTCACTTCTGGAAACCATTCTGATTCAGGCACAACACAATCCCGCCGGTCGTCGTTTTGCACTCCGACCACGTCTGAGAAAGGCAGCTGCCGACATGTGGACCAACCCTGGCAACGGACCCACCAGTCGGTATCACCAGGGCCAGAAGCCAGAAGCCAGTAGCTGGCTGGTCAAAAAGTCAAAATTGGCGCGCAGCTGCCCGCGAGCACGAACGGACCAACCAACCACCGCGTTCCGGACATATCCGGACACGCGACTCCTCCGTCCGCACTTTTCAATTCCACAGGCGTGGCGTGCATGGGCGGCGATGCTTCTGGAGTTCTGGTCATTGATGCGTTCGTTGGCACAGGTAAGCAAGCTCCTATAAAAGCCACATTCTCTAGCATCCCAGGCTCCCTTGCCCCAACCGCAAGAAAGCAGCAGCACACGGTTCCTTTCCTTGCATTCTTCCTAGAAGGAATCGTCGTCTTTGCATCGGTGTCGCCGGTTCAGCCGATCGATCGGGACCATGCAGCGCAGCAACTCCTTCGGCACGTCGTGGGCGGACCAGTGGGACTACGGCGGCGACCCGAGCCCGCGCGCGCGCGGCCGGCAGCAGGACGGCGGCGGCAAGAAGCAGGGCGGCGTGGAGAAGACCAAGGCGGCCGCGGCGACTGGGGCTGAGGAAGGTGAAGGAGGGCACGGCCAGCGGGTTCCAGTGGATCAAGGACAAGTGCCAGAAGAAGGGCGGCAAGAAACAGGGCGCCCATGAGGGCTCCGGGATCGCCGGGTACTAGTTAGCTAGGCTCTGTTTCGACGGAAAGCCTATTTTTTTGGTTATATAAAATAGGCGATTTCTATTTGTTTGTTCGTTCGGTCCTTCCGTGTGTCGTCCATGTGTATACTGTTGGATGTAGTGTCGGCTCCTTCGTGTAGATTAATGTTTCGATTACAGCTATTGATGATTGGTTTATTGTTTTCAAATCTCGTGCTCTGTTTTGCCGCACAAGTTTCTTTGACACCCAGGTGACCCTGGATTCAGTTGTCTCAAACTGTAAAGCATCAGTACAAATTGTACAACAAAAACAAAAATAAAATTAGAGAATGATTGCGAAGATGACTGATTGGTAACTATAGTTTGCATGCAAGCTGCAAACCAGTGAGAGGAAAGCACTTGATGTTCTCCTCCAAAGGTGAATCGATTTCATCTACAGAATTGATTTATCTAACTATGAACGCCTTTGGAGGAGACTAGAATTAGGTTAAACACAGTCACACAGATGCTGTTTAGATAGCCGAAGTTCTATTTTAAATATAGTTACATCGAGTTCATACAATATTTATGCATATCGAACACACGCACAACCAATAAAACACTTGATATAGAAGAACACGCTAAGCGAACGAGTTGGTCACAAGGTTGGGTCGTCGGGAGTTAAGACTCCTCACCTCTCTCGTAGCTGCAGAAATTAATGTGTTGCTTGGATGCATCCAGTGGTGGTGACACTTCTTGTTCGCATGCGTGTTTGGACATTGTCTAAAAAAATGCCCTTGATGTACACAGCCTTCTAAGATATTTACCGATCCAAAAAAATGTTTAGGTCCTATTTAGGACAGATTTTCACTAAGAAACTTTTCTCTAAACTTGATTTCTCTATAAGAGAGGTTTTATAAAAAGTGATATGTGAAAAAGCTACCAATTTAGCAGTAGGGAAAGTCCGATAGACCATGGCAGAGTGTGAGGTGGGACGTCAGCGAGAACAAGGAAGAGGGAGGCACGGGTGTCAACAAGGACGAGGCAACAAGGATTTGACAACAAAGATTAAGAAATATTTAGTTAATAAATTTCAAAAGAGATAAAATTTTTTTCATGGTCCAAATGAACCACTTAAAAAGAACCATTTTGTTATGATTCTAGCAAATTGCTCAAATTAGTATAGTGAGTCCAAATTTAGAAAGCATATACATTTGTTTGGATCACACTTTTGCCACATGTTGTGACAAATTTGACTAGATTAACAAGTATTTAGTTAGTAACTGTGAATTAAGCAAGTTTTTTCTGTGAAAATGTTCATGTTAGTGTAAAAGATCCGACTTAACAAGATTCTATTTTTCATAGTGTATTTCCAAAGTTTTATACGGTGTTTTTTTGTCACATATTACATAATGTTGTGGCAAATTTTAGAGTTCGAAAGTAGTTGCAGAATGTGAATTGCTTGGGTTTCTTTGTGACGGAAAATGTTCATCTAGGTTAAATCTCCGACTTAACACAGGCTCATTTTTCTCGATTTATTTCAAAAATTAACTGTGATTGAAAAAAAAGTTGTAGAATCAGTCAGTTTCTCGGCTGGACTATCTCAAAAACGGCTCAGTCGCGAATATACCCATGTGTGTGCCTTTATAGAGATAAGTGTACAGACATGTACGGGCGTTGTGTTCTACTGTGATTGAAAAAAAAAAGTTGCAGAATCAGTAGTTTGAAACTGGCGATGACAATGATTGGTACATTATTAACTGTTTGCACACACGCCGGCAGCAAGTGGACTCTCTGGGCCTATCTCCCAGGTGCCTCCGGTTCACTGTAGTACTTGCACAGATACGTGAAGAACACAAAACTGACGGTGCCGATAAAAGCCAGGAACCAGTAGTACTTGTCCAGGTGTTCATGCCGTGGATCATCAGAGAACCAGCAGTGTCCCTCTCCCGTCCTCGCCGTCGTCGTCTCGAGGACCGCGATCAGAAAGGCACCGAGGAAGTTCCCGAAGCCAAAGACGCTGAGGTAGTGCGCGATGCCGATGGTCCTCATGGTGCTGGGGACCTGCGTGTAGAATAACTGCATTCCGACGACCGTGAACACATCAGCTATTCCCAGTAGAATGTACTGCGGGAGCAGCCAGAATATGCTCAGCTGATGAGTGGCGCCGTCTCCTTCGCTGACGAAATGGACCCGCTTCGATTCGACAATGGAGGCGGTGACCATGGCTGCGACTGAGAGGACCATACCGATGCCGATCCGCTGGAGCACGGTAATCCCCTTCTCCTGCCGGGTGAACACGCGCATCAGAGGAACGAATATCTTGTCGTACAGCGGCATGAGCAGTATCACCGACATCGTCGTCGAGCTCTGGAGCATTGCTGGAGGAATCACGAAGGTGCTGCCGACCTTGTGGTTCATCAGTGTCCCTTGCTCGGTGAAGGACGTCATTGGCTGCTGAAAGATGACGGCGAAGATCAGCAGCGTTGTCCAGATCAGCAGAAGCCTCAGGATGGCATTGGTGACGCTAGGTGCAGTGTCATGGTCATCTTTTGCCTCCTCCATATCAGTGAACTCATCTTTAAGCGCCTTCTCTTCTAATCTGTATTTCAACATATTAACATATATAATAGTACAAAAGAAATTGAGGTACGGACTACTATAGTAAAATCTTACTCTAGCTCCGAAATGTCATGATCATCATCTCTAGCCGGTAAACGGACCTTCCGAGTAATGAGACATGTAACGATTTCTTTCAGTGCTCTGAAAATGCCATCTGAAGGCTTGTTACCAGTATTCCGTTCCTTGCACATATACAGAAGAGCTCCGCAACAGAATGCGACCACAGATAAGACCATGACGCTGCAAGGAATGGCAAATCCGAGACCCCAACCAAACGTGTCTTGGATGTATGACATGATGGAGTTCCCCAAGAGGCTACCACTGCATATACCAAAATACCACCACTGGAAGAACAGGCTCTTCACCTGGTTCTTTTGTTCAGCTGGCAGAGATTCCATGTCATCTTCAATCAGTAGTTGATCAGCTCCAAATGCTTGCAACGAAGGGATGTATCCACCCTGCCCAACTGAGATCAAGTACAGTGGCAAAAACAGCAAAGAAGATGGCATCCATGAGTGCAGCACTGCCCATGAGGTTAAACCTACTAGGCCCTGATCAATAAACGGGTTAGGTGAACTGCAATTCTCACCAAAAAAACAATAACATAAACTACGGGCGTAAAACCTCTGAAGTAAACTTGTTTTAAGGGAGTGCTTATAGTAGTGCAGAGAAAGAAAAAACTTACCACTATGTAAAGCAACGATGAAACAGTTATGGTAGAATAACGATCCCAGAAAGAATCAGCAAGAATGGCACTAGCCAGTGGAAGCATGGACGTGACTCCATTCCAATTTCCATGTGCTAACACTCTTCGCAGCGGAGGATGTGCTCATCTTTACAACATCAGTGAGGAAAGTCACAATATTTGAGGCTACCCCCTTGTAAACAAATCTCTCCACACCAGCCACCACTGCAACACAAAATGTAATGAACTGAAAAATGATGCACAGATCATATCTTGCAGGGGAAAAACAATAGTACAATGACATCGAGCATGGTTACCTATAATGAGAACACATGGCTTGCTCAATGCTGCCGACTTCACTTCTGAATCCATGAGAAACAGTGAACACCGAGAAGTCTCACTCAGCTCCTTCAAAAGTTTACATATATGGGATATTCTGAACAAAGACAGATGAGACCTAATATTCTTGCCCCTTCTTTTATTAGTGGTAACTCCACAATGGGAAGAAAGCGTGAGGACTACTAGTGCAACCTCCACAAATCAACAGATTTATTTTATGAATTATGACTTATATAATTCCAGGAGTTAGTGCCGTTAGAGGAAAACGAGTCCAGGAATAATATGGAATGCCCTGTTTGCATCACCTAAAACAAGCTGCTAGCTGCTAAAAAAGCTCTACCTGATCCAAATAGTCCAGCTTATAGTCTGGTTTATAGCCCATTTTAAACTATTCAACCACCCCGGTTATAAAAAGCTATTAGTTGGCTCTCTCTAGCAATTGCAGCTTATAAAAAAGTTTTGCTGATTCAAATTGATCTCCAGTAGTTTGCATGTTACATATTTACACTGAATTTTTCACACATGAACGGGAAACTTTCTTTTCAGATGTTTGTCCTGATTAAAAAGAAATGAATATGGCAGATCTTATGTGGAAAATTTCGTTGACGAGTAGGAATATTTCAAGTTAGATGAATGTAATTAGCTGCAAAGTTCAGAAATAATACGTCAAAGACAAAGCACCATGCCGACTTCAATGTAGTGCCTAAGAGTCACACACCATTATTAATGATCATGTACTCCTTCCTATATGAACAGGAAACTAGCACAACATGGTAAGACTAAACATAATACTGGAATTTCAATCGAAAAAAAAAACTATGTAGCCATTCTAATACAAAGATGGCAAGATAGTGAAAACATGACACGATAGAAAGCCAAAAAGAGCACCTGATGTAGTATGTGAAAGGTGCAACTTTTATTCATAACAATGCTTGTGGAGATCAGCTTGACAATTGAAACCTAAACAACATCTTATCATCGTAAGCCATTAATAACTGCTAGTAATATAAATTTTACAATGCAGTAGTGCTCAATCATTTAAGCACTTTGAGACAAAAGATTGGCATACTAGACAGCATCTGGACACTGATTTCGGCTGGTCTATAAGCCGCTTGTGCTGATTTGTACGGCTAATTTGTTGGAAGAGAAAAATAATGTACCATGGCTGGTAAGCCGGCTTATAATGGCAGCCGAACAGAGCCTAAACGTCCTGGAGGTACTTTCTGACGTGGAGTTCACCAAATCTCATTTTCCTGTATGAGCATTGAGCCATTGAGATTGCCTTTGCCGTGAACCGCTGAAAGCTAATATGAACATTTCTATCTGCACTGATTAGACTATTTTTGCTATCCGTTACACATGACACATCGGATTTCCAACAGTGTTTCATAAGTTCCCAAGTTGCTTCACCATTCCAAAGTGACAACAGGAACACTTTTCCAAAAGGCAAAACTTTTATTCAGTGTGAGATGGCATGTTGTAGTTCGAAAGATCACTGAAGCACAAAAGCAAATCTTATTTATTCTACAGGAGATAGCTTGTCTAGTGCTGACGATCACATCACATTATTGAAGGTGAAAATTGGACAAGACACTGGATGCAAAGACTAAAGTTTTACAAATTACAAGGCCTATATATATTATGAGTTTAACGAACCATGATTGCATACACAGGCAAGAAAACACAAGCCACTTATTTCTGATGATGGTACCTCCTCTCCTCCACCCTCCTTTTGAACTTCTCCTTGTCGTCATCCGACTCCCCGACCACCGCTTCCTTTGTCTCGTGCAGCGTTTCCTTTGCGCTCTCTGCGACATCGTCGGTCTTTTCCTTTGCCACCCTCAGGAACTCTTCGGCTGTTGATCTTGCTTTATCCCTGATTTCACCTAGTGTGGTGTCATCGTGTTTCTCGGCTGAATAATACTGTCAATTTCACAGGAAAACAGAAGATTCTGAACACAGGTTAGGAGTACCAAAATCTTTCGATCGATCATTTTTATTGGAATGAACTGTTGTCTAAAACATTCGCACATCATGATTCACTCCTTGTGCAGTTGTGCTTGCTTAATTAAAATTCAAAGAACACTGGGAAGTAGCAGCAGTAACAGGATTGGTGAACTCACCCTGTAGCCGGGAAGAACATTGTTGCAAACTGCAGGCAGAGGCAGGGCAGGGGATCTGGCCACCAGACTCCGGGGAGGGCAACCGAGCTGGCCATGAGCAATCAACCTCTTCATCTCGCCGACGATGATGATCCAATGCTCAAGCTCGAAGTAATCCGATAGGGACGGCCGTTTGTTCTGATCGGAAGCCGCCGTCTGCTTTTATAAGAAGTCGGGACGGGACGTGTAAAGGCAGGGGGCCGCCGGGCCGGCCGAGCAGGTCGATCCCCTCTCTCGACGTGGCGCCGAAGCGCCTGGCCACGTAGCCGAGGACGCATGCGAGGCCGCTCCTGGCGGCTGCCTATTGTGATTCGTGCGCCTACCTCTTGGGGGGACGTGTACGGCTACGGTTTGTTTTTGCATGGTGCCGCCATTAGTTTACCTTGAGACTTTGCGAGCGACGAAAGGAACTCCAGGAGGTGGCGGAGACGTAGCGTCTGGAACTGGGCATACGTGCCGCCGCCGGCGTCAGACGTCCTCACGGGGGGTTACGTTCACTGCCGGGCCGCCGCTGCTTCTTGCGACCTGGGTTACGTTACCTGGGCTCACAAAGGCATTTTGACCTCTCTTCGGTGTCTTTGGTAGGGATTCTTTGCCAGTGCCGGCCATGCAAGGGTGCACGGGGTGGTCTAGGCCCACGTGCGATGGCCTAGGGCCCAGGGGGGGCATCCTGGGACCCCACGTATACAGCCCTCGTTACTGCAGGCCCTTTAGCCTTTAGGTATACTACAGAACGCTTAGCGTCTCTGTGAACGCTTCGCCCGACGCCAGGACCCTATCTGCGAACGGCCAACGCCCGCGCCGCCGAAGGGTGAATGCGAATCGCCGTCCGTGATCCGTCTCGCCGACACCGCACGCGTGCGGCGGCTGCAGCACTTCATGCTTCCTTCCGGCTGTCCGTGGTTGTCCGTTACAACGCCATGGTAGGTAGGCCGTGAGGTAGTCATGGACGCAGACGACGGCAAGGAGGCGATCTAGGTATTTTTTCCTTGATCGTTTTTTAATCTAAATTAATTACTTCGGACTTCTAGTACTCGATACTCATATAGTTGTGTTTTTCTTCTAATTTAGGTGTTTGAAACTTAGAATATTACCTAAGAAATATTTGTCGGGGTCTCAGAAAAGAAAACGGAAAAGAGTAGAAGATCAATTTATTGAATCTCAAAAAGGTGCTATACATAAGTTTTTTTTCTGCTTCAAACAGTGTTATGCCTGGATGCACTTGATATTGAAGAACAAGGGCAGCAACAGCAACAAGTTAATGATAATTTAAGTGAACGAGTTGATGACATTAATGATGCTACAGAGAATGAAAATTTACAGACTTCCTTTCAAACTGAAAATTCAATTGATGATGTGCAAGAAGGTTCTATTCATGATGTCTTTGATCATAGAACTTGGGGAAATCTTGATAATAAGGGTAGAGATATATTGATTGAAAAGGGGCCGGTGAGAGAATTGAATCTTGAGTTCCCAGTAGATGCTCTTAATAGACATGTGAGCGCTTAAGATTATGGAGTTTGTTATAGCTGCAGATTGATATCCAAATGTTTCAGTTGCCTATTGAATCCTCTCTTACTGTACCTGTGACTATAGCTTCAGCTGAAAGAAGTTTCTCAAAATTGAAGTTGTTGAAGAACTATTTGAGATCAACTATGTCACAAGAAAGGTTAAATGGATTGGCTACGTGCACCATCGAGAGGGATATCTTGGACACTATTGATCTCAATACCGTCCTTGATGATTTTGCATTAAGAAACGCCCGAAGAACCATCTTTTTACGAGAAGCAATGGATATTATGGAGTTCTATTCTTCCTTAAGGTAATCATATTAGTTTTAGTCTATATTGTTCCTCGATAATTATCAAACATGTTAAATTAAAAATATATCACTGGATTTGTTTTCGCTTTCCAAAAAAAATAGCGCTTATATATTATAAAATTTATATATAGTCTAGAGGAGCCGTCGCGACGAGTTCGTCAGAGGGCCCTCAAAATCTTAGGACCGGCACTGTTCTTTTCGTTCCGGATCCTCTAACTCAACATTGTATATGCACTGTTGCTGAAATCTGTTTTTCTCTTTTCTCTCCTTCTCTCTCACTGACACACGTGGAGCTATAGAAGCCAAAAATTTTAGCTTCACAAGCTCCTACTTGGGCTGTGGGAGGGAGAGGGAAGAGAGAGTTTTGGCTTCCATAAACAATATGCTACAGTGGTTTTGCAGGTAGAAGTTGGAGCCGCCGGATCCGTGCCAAACGGGCCCTTCGATACGAGTCCGATCCCCTGTATGTACTGCTGCTGCAAACTTTTATTCTTGTTGGTTGAATTAAGAAACAAAAATGTCGTCTTTGCCTATAAATGTGTGGAAATGCTACGTGCAGTACCTTCGCCGCTTCGTGGGCCTGCATACTAGCCTAATAAATCTCTGCTTTTCGTCCACTCGTCTTTTATTACGGTATCCACGTCTGTCTCTTCCGTTGCGTCGATTGGATAAGAAAAGGAGAAGGAGACAGAGAGACATGCTCCGCACGTCGACGGTGACCCCACTTACTCCTGCTCCATCGGTCGCCCCGTTGCTACTGCTCTGCGGCTCGCTCCGCTATCGATGGTCATCCGGCGCTGCTTCTTCCCCTGCTCCACCGCGTCGCCCCACTACTTCCTGTCATTGCTTCTGCTCTGCGGCCCGCTTCGCCTGATGGCGTGGGCACCGCCGTGCCCACGCGTGGCGACCGCTCCCTCGGCCGCCAGCTAGCCACTGAGGCCGCTACGCAAGAAGCGTCGGGCCCTAGCGCGGAAGCCCAACGGTCTGGCCTCCAGCTACGACTACGGCGCCCCGATGCAGATGGCAGAGGAGGCCGCACCGAGATACGATGTATGTTGCAAGTGTTTAATAAGGATGTTACAAGAGTAGATCGGGATGTTGCACATGTGGCTATGGGCTATACACGTATGTTTCAAGTGTATATTCCAAATGTTTCATCTGTTTCAGACGTACGTTGCAAGTGTTTCATTTGAATGTTGGAAAACTAGATCGGGACTAAGTGTTTCAAGTGTTTTTATGCATATGCTGCAAGTGTTTTATCTTGATGTTTGCATATATTTATAATGGCTACACATGTCTTTTTCAACTTTTGTGTTTTGTAAGTGTTTCCGACATATGTTGCAAGTGATTCATCTCGATGTTACAAAAGTAGATCGGATATTGCACTGTTACCATGTGCGTTAGAAGCGGAGGAGGCGCGAGCAGTCCCTGCGCACGGTCTCACAGTGTGGACGTCAGCCGGGCGACGCAGGCCCTGTGAGTGCGCGAAATCTAGGCTCGAGCGGGAGCGTGCTGGCCCGGGCGTGAGAAACAGGAGTACAACGCGGACGTCCGGACGTGCACCTGTTCGTCGCTAACCAGGAGCAGCCACCTGAGATCACCAGGTTGCCCCCGCGCCAGTTCCCGCCTCACCTTTCTTTGCTTCCGATTTTGGCTCCCGGCTACAGGCCTCGATGCCTCGATGGGGCTGGGTCGCTGTCGGACAAGCCCTGAAACCCCACAGGTTACGCGCCCCACTTTCGGCCTGTTCGGCAGGACTGAAAAATACTGTTTCGGCTGATTATTGTGAGAGGAAAATACTGTTCTAGAGGACGTGAATAGTGATTTTATGAGATGACTGGCCAGCCGACAATCAGCCAGCCAGCTAGCCGAAAACGGCCTCTGCGTCCTGCAGCAAACCTCTTCTTTTTTTTATGAGATGCAGCAAACCTCTTGACACAGACACGGTCATGATCGGACTCTTGGCCGCCTACGCTTATATTTTTAATGGAGGAAAAGATCTCGTGTTTACGACGAGCAGCCGTGAGTGGCGTACCAATTTATTATCCGGGGGATCTTGTCCGTTCTTTCGAAAGTGTTTCTACAAACGAGTGAGGCTCCGTTTAGATCAAAAAAATTTTGGATTTTGGCTACCGTAGTACTTTCGTTTGTGTTTGGCAATTAGTGTCTAATTATGGACTAATTAGGTTTAAAAGTTTCGTCTCACGATTTCTCACCCAACTGTACAATTAGTTTTTTTTCGTCTACATTTAATACTCTATACATATGCCGCAAGATTCGATGTGATGGGTACTGCACAAAATTTGTTGGAATCTAAACGGGGCCTGAGGTAAACCCATCTCGGGATATGGGGACTGTAGCTCCGACCATGTCAACCATGATGCTCTCGCTGCTGCCAGTCCTTTCGCCAGCGAATGTTGTCATGCGCTACTTCCCGAACTCCAGAACAGGCGTGGCGGCGTCCCGCATCGGGCCTCCGCGATCCGCGTGACGCAACCATGAACCGCACGCTTGGCCGCCTTGTTAGCGTTTGGTTGTGAGCCTAGGTGCAGTGGGACGGTTTCATCTCTGGTCTGTGTGATGTGACGAAGATGTGATGATTTCATTTTCTATTTGATCTGATCGATAAGGGATAGAATTGACCTGTTTTGTGTTTGATTGATGGGATAAATAAGAATACGATGGATGTTGGATTTGACACCGTTAAAAAGCAGGTAACTTGGATTTGACACCGTTAAAAAGCAGTAACTGTGGGTCCATTTTTTTTAGACAGCCCCACCTGTCATCCTCAGGGATTTATGACCCAATTTTTAACGCTGCTACTACTAGACCAATCTAGCAATACGTGGACCCTACGTGCCATTGTCTACAGTAATAACTTTCTAGTTTTCCCCCCGGTCGAACTGAATAACCGTGAGTTTTCTTTCGGCCGCATCTCATCTTCTCCGCGGAGCGCCGCGCCTCCAGCCGCGAGCTCGGGCCCCCATGAGAGAGGAGCCTCCACGCCCTCTGCTCCTCCGTCCACCGCCGCCCTTCTGCCGCTCGCCCCAAGCGCCGCCGCGGCCCGCTCCAGGCCCCGCTCTGCTGCTTATCCTGTTCGTCGGCGCAGCCCCATCCCCAGCGCAGAGTTCGCCGGCCACGCTGCCTCGGATCTGGCCAGCGCGCTTCTTCTCCCCACGCCCTTATCTTCTTCCCTGCGCCCTTATCTTCTTCTTCTTCCCACGCCGTCGTGCGCCCGTGACGACTCGACGCCCGCTCTCATTGCAGACGGCGTGAATCGGGGATGACTCTGTCCCCTCGATTTTGAGGGACGGGAGTCAGCCGAATATGCTCAGAATATTCCAAATCCTTCCGACCAAACAAGAGACTGCGCCCCTTGCAGACGTCTGTTTATTCGGGTTGTAGGCGGGACTGCGCCCACGCACAGTCTATTCGGGTGGCTGGGTGTTTCGTTGCTGGATCGTGAAAAAATATTGCTGATTAATTTATATGAGAGAAAAATAATGTTTCGTCTAGAAATTTACGATCATTTACCATGACCAAATGAACAAGCTGCTGGTAGTAGTTCGGCCCGGGAGAGATTGCTTTTGCATGTACTCCTTAAAAAAAGAAAGAGAGGTTGGAGGAAAGCTGTCAGGCGAGTGCACCAAACCGGATTGGAGGAAAAGCTATTGACTTTCCCTCCGTTCAAAAAAATATATTTTTAACTTCTAGATATCTTATTTGACCATTCGTTTTATTTAAATTTTTGTCTAAATATTATCTATTTTATTATTATTTATTTTATTATTAGAGATATTTTAATAATAATTTATTTTATAATTTATATAAAATGTTTAAATAAGACGAACGGTCTCTGCAAGTCAAAAACGTCACCTTTTGGGACGGAGGAGTACGTCGCCCTACCGAGCCATGTCGATGTCCCTATATCAGCTCATCAACCATTAATGGGTTTGGACTACAGGCTTGAGGCTTCCTCGCAAGTCGCAATGATGCTTGCTGTCCTCTTGGTGTCCACTGCGGTGGCAGCAGCATCCTCCCATCCCCACCCGCTCGACCCACTCTCTGCCGCAGAGCTCACGGCTGTCCGCGCAGCCGTGCTTGCCTCTCCGCTCGTCCCCGCCCGCCCGCTCTACTTCCACTACGTCGGCCTCGACGAGCCCGAGAAGCCGGAGGTCCTCTCCTACGCCTCCGGCGCCGGCGCCTCCGCCACGGCCCTCCTCCCGCGGCGCGCGCTCGTCATCGCTCGAGCCGATGGCCAGTCCCACGAGCTCCTCGTCGACGTCACCGACGCCTCCGCGCCGTCCGTCCTCTCGCACGCCGTCCACCGCGGCGCGGGCTTCCCGATGATGACGACGGAGGACCAGGTCGCGGCAATGGCGCTGCCGCCCACGTACCCTCCCTTCGTGGACTCCGTGCGGCGACGCGGGCTCAACGTCAGCGACGTCGGCTGCGGGGTGATCTCCAGGGGGTGGTTCGGCGCCGGCCAGCCGGCCTACGGCGGCGGCAGGGTGGCGAAGATGCAGTGCTTCGTGACCGCCGGGTCGGCCAACTTCTACGCGCGGCCGCTGGAGGGCGTGACGCTGGTGGTGGACCTCGACCGGGTGGCCATCGTCGGGTACCGGGACAGGGTGGTGGAGCCGGTGCCCAAGGCCGAGGGCACCGACTACCGGGCGGACAAGCTCGGGCCGCCGTTCACCGGGCCGGCCACGGCGCCCGGCGTCGTCGTGCAGCCGGAGGGCAGGGGATTCCACATTGATGGCCGTGTTGTCAGGTACAGTGTCACATCAACAGCTGTTCATGATAGGATTACTGTTGATGAATGGACAGAGCCCACACCGTTTGTGATCTACATGTCCCTGCTCTATTATTATTACTATTTTTCTATGGAGCACGCAACTGTTGCATCATTCAACAGTAAAGGGATTTGCAAGTTGCAACGAGATACAAAAGCGGTTTATAAATGAATATGTAATTCAAGTGCTCGCTTTTATGTCATTGTTTTGCACGATATAAGCTAAATGATTTGAGGATACAGCCATTTTTTTGTCTAGAGTTATAATTTATTTCGCACGTTAGCTTTATAGAAATGGGAGGTCAATACCAGATTCTAGAAAAAAAAAAGGTGGAGGTGAAAGCAACAAAGACGAAATGGGCAAATATAAATCGCCTAAATTTATGTCAGCCTAGCATTGGTGTCTTCACACCCCCAAACTCTGCACCAGTATAGTCTTCTCTTGATCCTCTGTCTCCGGATCCACTAACCGTCTATCCTGAGGTAGCATTCTCTCTGTTTCAAAATAATTTAATATCTAGAGTTGCGAATATATTTGACTTAAGTTAAACTATTTCAAATTTGACAAAACTTATAGAAAAATGCACAAATATCAATGAAATCAAAATAATATCATTAGATACACTACCAAATACATTTTTCACTGTATGTTTATTTATTGTCATAGATATTGAGACTCTTCTCTATAAAGTCAACCATATATAAAATATTTGACTTAAGACAACTCTAGTTATGTATTCATACCAAACGCCAAATAGAAATCCAAAAGTTTCCTTCGCTTGCCGACGTGCGGTGCACCTTTTTTTCCTCTACTTCATGCACCACCCAAAAGCTAGTTTTACTCTAACTCAAATCATCTTACATTCTTATGTTTGATCAAATTTACACAAAACTGATATTTATGATACTTTAATCATCATTAACTTCATTATAGATAATATTTTCACTAGCCCTTCAATCTGTGTTCATGTACGTCCTAGAATCTAAGGAGAGATGAGTATGAATTTCGTGCTTAGTATCTACAATTAATCAAAATGATTTATCTATCCATGTCCGCTCTCTCTATTCATTTCCTAATAAAATAGAATATATATTCAATGTTATCTTTATCGGTTGCGATGTACTTATCAATTACACTCCATATGTTTTTTCCCTGTCGACAACCATATTTTTTCTACTCTATGTCACACAAACTATGTTTTCAATATGAATTTAGTTGAAACCAGAGTTATAATAGCTCTCGTTTGAGCTTTGTCCTATGTCAAATTTATCTAAGTTTGACAAAAAATTAAAGAAAAATATATCAACATCTACAATATCAAACAAGAGCGCAATCAAAAATATGTTTCATATCTAATGAATCCAATTTCATGTTGTATCTTTTCATGTATTTTCGTATAAAATTGGTGAAAGCTAAAAAAAGGATAATTTGGCTTAGGACAAATCTTGAAGAACTTATGATTTGAAATGGGGGAAGTATAATTTTTTTGTTTGCAAGTTAAGTTGGAAATCTTGTTCTTAATATACCTTTATTCTAAATCCTCCTCCTGTATTTTTATAAAACACAATAATTTTAGATCCTAAATTGCACTCTTAATTATTACTATGATGCCATAAATGACGGTACGAAGAAACTTGATGAGAAATCCAGAGATCACCCCGTGTGTGAGGGATGGATGTCGACTCGTCGAGGGGGCCAACACGATATTACCATTTAAGCCACCTTTTTTTAGCACTAACCTTGGTCCTATTCGTTTCGCTGAAATTTAGCTTATGCTGTTGCTTAAGCTTATGAGAGGAAAACACTGTCCGTTCGCTGAAAAATATTGCTGAAGTAGTGCTGAAAACACTGTTTATCAAAATGTTGATCTCTCTTTATATCAAATAAGTATATTTGTACTTGTGTTTTTTTTATTAAAATATAGATACGTCATTATAGTGCAATGAGATTATATAAATTTATCTAAAGCACTAACTTATATTTGTACTTGTGTTTCGTAAAATCATTTTTGTATTATGTTTCCTTGACTATATCCCGCCATCCGGCCGCTCGCGCGCGACTGCAGATGGGCCAACTGGGAGTTCCACGTTGGCTTCGACATGCGCGCCGGCATGGTCATCTCGCTCGCCTCCATCCAAGACGCCGATGCCCCAGGGGGGCAGCTGCGCCGACGGGTGCTCTACCGTGGCTTCGTGTCGGAGGTGTTCGTGCCCTACATGGACCCGGTGGAGGAGTGGTACTTCCACACCTTCATTGACGCCGGCGACTACGGCCTGGGCGTCTCGGCGTCGCCGCTGCTTCGCGGCGCTGACTGCCCCGCGAACGCGGTCTACTTCGACGGGTACTATGCCGACGCGGACGGCAAGCCCGTCGAGGCCATGGACGTGGTATGCCTGTTCGAGAGGTACGCCGGCGACGTAGCGTGGCGTCACACCAAGTTTGGGCCGCGTGGACGCATGGTGAGCTGGCTGGGGTTTTTTTGCTGGCTCAAGCTTTTTTATGGAGTTCACGAGCGACGGACATTGTTTTATATGCATGATGATTTGCATGCATGTGATGCAGGAGACGGAGGTGAGACCAGACGTGACATTGGTGGCGAGAACGGTGGTGACAGTGGGCAACTACGACTACACCTTGGATTGGGAGTTCAAGACCATGGGCTCCATCAAGTGTGTGGTGGTATAATATATGCCCTGTCTGCTATCTATCTTGCTGACCCTTTGTGTCACGTGATGATGCAACCAAATACGCGCTCTCATCATGTGGACATGCATGCGCTTCAGGTGTCACTCAGCGGCATCCTTGAGATGAAGGCGACGTCGTATACACAGGTCCAGCAGATCAAGTCAGACGCGCACGGCACGCTGATGGCCGAGAACACGGTGGGCGTCTACCACGACCACTTCATCACGTACCACCTGGACCTCGACGTGGACGGCACCGACAACTCGTTCGTCAAGAACACCATGGTCCCCGAGCGCAATACCGGGGACCCCGCCACGGGCGGCGCTGACACGCCAAGGAGGAGCTACTGGACGGTGCGCCGCGAGGTGGCCGCGACGGAGGCCGACGGCCAGGTGAACGTCAATGGCCCACCGGCAGATCTGCTGTTCGTCAACCCGAGCAAGAAAACCAAGGTCGGCAACGAGGTCGGGTACCGGCTCATCCCGGCGGGGGCGACCGGCGCGTCGCTGCTGGCGGACGACGACTACCCGCAGCGCCGCGCCAGCTACACCAAGCGGCAGGTGTGGGTGACGCCCTACGATAGGTCGGAGAAGTGGGCAACGGGGCTGTACGCGGAGCAGGGCACCGGAGAGGATAGCTTGGGTGCCTGGAGCAAGAGGAACAGAGGCATCAAGGACCGGGACATCGTGCTGTGGTACACGGTGGGACTCCACCACATCCCCTACCAGGAGGACTTCCCCGTGATGCCCACGCTGAGCGGTGGCTTCCAGCTACGCCCGGCCAACTTCTTCGACAGCAATCCGTTGATTCGGACCAGGCCACCGGCTGATCACAACTACCCAAACTGCTCCTGCGGCGTCGCGTCCATGTGATAAGGCTGTGAAAGAACCTCTTGATCTAGTTATTGACATGAGATGGGAATTTGTTTGGATCCTTTCATTCGAAGGAATTGAAATGTACTTAATAAATTAGACTATTCTGTTTGGAATTTAATATTTCATAACTTTTCAAAGTTCATATATAAGCCTATCTCAAATTCGTAGAGTAGGACATAGAAATTGATTCTATAGATCACCATTCTATATTTTAACTTTGCAACTTATAACACACTCTTCAACTCGACAACACATAAGAATCTATCTCGAATAGCCAACAATAATACAAATATAGTCCATATATAACCATATTAACTTAACTAAATTATGATTATTAAAATAAATTCAAGTCTAAGGATCAAACGGGGCCTGAGATTTTTAACTCATGTAGGATTACAAGAATATCTTAAATGCATCACAAGCAAACTGGCAGAGTAGAGAGTTATAGTGAGCATGGTTATTACGGTCTGGACTTGTTTGATTTAAGTTCAAAGACAAATTTGAATTATGTGCTTCAACATAATTATCGTTCATGCTTCATTAACACTTACGTAAGAAGTGATAATTGTCTACAAACATGTCGCAAAGATCAATCTCATCAAAACATCGTCTTTTGTCATTGTCTTGGTACAATACACGTGCAAAATCGAATTACTATGGTCTTGATTCTGGCTTAGCAACCAAACATCTTGTTCAATATTTTTGTTGCTCCCATTGCAACACATGGACAATCGCATAGTAATGAATTAACTCTTTAGGGCATGTACAGTGGAGTGACATCATCTGTTTAGAAAAGAGAGGTGCCACATACGAAGAGAGAGAGAGAGGACAGAGAAAAATGTCGTATAGTCATTAACATATTATTTGGAGCAGAAGAGAGGTATTTTATATAGCAGCACTTTTTACATTGTGGATATATTATCTATTTTTTTAAGGCAAAGATATTATCTATTATATATGGTCACATCGCATATCATTTAACAATTAGATGCTATTTAGATTGCTCATAGACAAATTTATACATTAGCTTGTCTATTATATTATCTATGGCTGATATGAAATGCTTTTATAAAACAACAGTTGTCAGGCCCACTGTATACATGTTTAGAAAGGTTGAAATAGGAAGATAAACTCAAGGAAAATTACTCAAAAGTAGTGGAAGAGGGTTGTTGGGGAGTGCGACCATTGACAGAGACCTTACTAGCGCCCCGGACAACCAGACAAGTGCGGCCATCGTCAGTGCACAGTGCTGGCCAGGTGCTATGACCGCGCCGGTCCGGCCGGCCAACTTTTACCCAGAACTGAGGCACCACATCGCCAACCAGCCCAGTGACCCATCGTGATGTCCCTATTGAACTCGACGGGAAAGGGCACACAGCAACAACTCATGGAGTATCAGTCATGGGACGCGCCCACTCGGCCACTAAGCGAAAAGTCAGGAGGTCGTTTTGCCCTCTTGCGCTGGTTTGCCTCGATTCTTCCAGTGCTACGCCAATAGCAATTGTATGGGTATGGCTCTCTACTCGCTATCATTGCTGTGATCGGGTTCCATCTGTTATCTGGTTATACGGTGCTAGCGTCACTAATACAGAGACGGGCTTTACTCCCGGTGGGGAACCACCTCTAGTCCCGGTTCCCCACCCGGGAGTAAGCATCCGGGACTAAAGGGGGTCCTTTAGTCCCGGGTGAGAATCGGGGATTAAAGGGGTCCTTTGGTAGTCGGTGAGTAACACCAACCGGGACTAAAGGTCCTCCCAGCTTTAAAAAAAATAATATCTCCCACCGCATTGCGTCCGTGAGATTGAACCCAAGACCTCATGCATTGCCTCGCGCGTAGCTTACCACCCCACCTACACAACACATCTGACAATAGATGGGATGCTTCCCTTTTGAACTAACCCATCGGGGGACCTTTAGTCCCGGTTGGTGGCACCAACCGGGACTAAAGGGTCCTTTAGTCCGGGTTGGTGTTACCAACCGGGACTAAATGGTCAACCGGGACTAAAGGTTGAGGACTTTTAGTCCCGGTTGGTGGCTCCAACCGGGAGTAAAGGTCCACCTTTAGTCCCGGTTGGTGTCTCCAACCGAGACTAAAAGTCCCCTCGCCATCGTGCCGGCCTTGATAGCCGTTGAGCATGGACCTTTAGTCCCGGTTGAGACACCAACCGGGACTAAAGGTCTCTCTAGTCCCGGGCGCAAAAAATACCGGGACTAAAGCCCATTTTAGCCTCGGATGAAAGGTCTGTTTTCTACTAGTGCATTTTCCCTCGTTCCACTAGTTACTTTCTCAGACTGGATTGGAGTGCAGAGCACTCCAGGACGCCATGATCGAACACACGATCATCAGTGTCTGACTGTCTCCGACACACATGTGCTTGGCGCAAAAAGCAGTACAAAAGTTATATATTGAGCTAGGGGTACAGCGTTTGGAATAACAGATCGCACTTCGAATGAGTACGAGATAAGGATGGACTGCTTGCAAACATTAGTTAAAGACCACAGGAGATTATATTCCATGGTTCTGACCGGATCACAAATCAAATGAGATTATCAAAGTCAAAGGAGGCGTGGCATATATTATTCTATCTAGATGATAGGGAAGCTACAAACATATATGCACTACCTTGGAATAAGGCATTGTTTAATTTTTCGCCCTAAAGTTTACTCCTTATTACATCGAATGTTTACACATATATAGGAAGTATCAAATATAAACTAAAAATAACTAATTACACAGTTTACGATTAATTTTATGAGATGAATTTTTTAAGCATAATTATTCCATGCTTTGACAACGTGGTGCTACAGTACACACATGTGCTAATGATGGATTAATTAGTCTTAATAAATTAAATCTCATGATTAATGATTTGATTCTGTAATTTATTTTTTAAGTATCCGAACACCCTATCTACGCCTTACATGTGACACCCAACTAAAACTTTACACCCTAAATTTAAACAGGGCCTAACAACGATGGAATAACAATGATCAGTCAAGAACGCTCGGGCACACGCCTGTTTAATAAGTATTTTCAGATCAATCATCAATACTTCAGTAGCAAAAAGAACAAGCCAGATTACGTACTGTCATGCAGTGATCTGTCAAATACGTACGTAGCTATTGTCGAGTTCGAGTCAATCAGTAACAATGATGAAAAATAAATAAACTCGAGAAACCTGCCATTGATCCGACAGTAATTTGTCTCTTTCTATCTGTGAACAAACTACTGTGGCCAGAGTTACTGGTTCCTCTTGGATTTATCAGGGGGGAACCAGTAGTGGTCTTGTTTATCATGCATGCATCACCATCTATCTATCGTCACTAAGGTAGTGGGAGAGGTTGACAAGGAACACCATGATCGTAAACCATGCCAACTGGCTTTCAAATCCACCCATCCATCCATAGAAAAAATTGAAGTTTGTGCTATCATCTCGGCTGCGATAGAACTCTATTCAGAGAAGAGCAGTTGGTGCAAAACAGAAGATCAGATGATGCATGGCTCTGGCTCGCTAGCATTTTTATTCAACGATCGATCGCTATTTGTCCACGGCATATGCAGGGCCATAACCGTGCATATGCGTGCGCAACGTTGCTTCCTCTGTAAGTGTCGGTGCAGAAAGTGATCAACATATAAATATTTATAGTTTTGTTGTACGTTGTGATCGGATGTGGCCTCGCACTCAATGACACAGGGTTTATACTGGTTCAGACAACATGCCCTATGTCCAGTTTGAGTCGGTCGGTGACTTTATTCCTGAGTCCAGGTGCTCGAAGTTTACAGTGGGGTTACAAACGAGAAGGAGAAAGATGAGGGTACAAGAGGTCCGGTCGGACTATGGTCAGAGGGACCGAGAGTGACGGGAACTCCACTATGCGCTATGTGTTCGAGCGTGTGCTCAAGGTTTGAACCTGGTGGTTCTGTTGTTGTGTACTAGTGAACTTGATCGATCTGAATCAACTTATCTGTTGGAAGAGAGCGCACCCCCTTTTATAGATGAAGGGGATGGCCTTACAAGAGAGAGAGAGAGTACGTTCGCTGCTAAGTCTTACTGCCCACGTCGGCGGGTATAAGATGATGGTATGCTCCCACAATACTGTTGAATGTCAGATGCACGTGGAAGGTTGCGTCGTCTTCTTCAGGTATGGCAGATGTCGGTACCTGTTATACTGTTGATGTTGAGAGGCATGCAGGGAGTTTTACCATGTTCGCCTGTCACGGTAAATTCCGACGCCCACAACACTATCGATACCTCAGAGGCACGTGGGGGAGTCTTACCGTATTTGTCTGGTATGGGAGTTGATGGCGCCCACAACACTGTAGGGGAAAATGTCGGCGCCTACAACACTGCTTGTGTTCTGTCATGCCAGGGAGGTCGCAGATACTGTCTTGCAGGTGTACAGGGTACGATCCTTGGTATTGCGGTTGACTTGAGTGCGCTGCCTTACTTTCTTCGTTCGTTTCCTGGTCCTTACCGAGCGGGCGTCCCCGGTCGGTTGGTCCCAGTCGGCTCTGATTGCGCCAGTTCGAGAGAAGTTGTAACTAGGGGTTCGGCGCATCCCCCGTCGGAAAAGTGGGTCGGAGTCGGAAGTGGTGTTTGGCCAGGCCATCCGGTCGGAGAGGCCGTCCGGAGGCGGGCTGTAGACCGAAGCGAGCGCTCCAGTCGGAGAGGTGGGCCGGAGTCGGAAGCAGGCGTCGTTCCTCCTCGGCCAGGCCTTCCGATCGAAGATTGGATCGTCCTTCTGGTTTGTCGTCTAGGAATTTGGGTCGGCCCATGAGTTACGCGTTGCTCGCAACGTCGTCTGTTGGGCCGAGCTTTTGTTGGAAAACCGATCTACAAAGAATTCCGGGTTTATGAACCCGACACTAGGAGCATGGCCTTCGTCCCAGCAGCAACAGGGAGTTTGCCCCACATCCATTCCAAGCACATATTCCCGGCCCGGCAGCTCACGCAATTCATCTTATCACGGCACATACAGATATATAGATTCATATAATTAGTACCTAGATGCTCATTTAGCTGCAGGCGCCATGACTGGGGTGAGCATTGCCAGTTATTATAAGTCTCTGATCATGGTGCTACTAGCGCTCCTCGTCCGCGTCAGCCTGGCTGCCTCGCCGGCGACGGCCGCGGCCGGCCGGGCAGAGGAGGTGCACCTGGTGCCCGCGTTGTACGTGTTCGGCGACTCGACCGTGGACGTGGGCAACAACCAGTACCTGCCGGGGAACTCCGCGCTGCAGCTCCCCTACGGCATCGACTTCCCGCACTCTCGGCCCACCGGACGGTTCAGCAACGGCTACAACGTCGCCGACTTCGTCGGTCAGTGAATGCACGTTAATTTCACACGAACTGGCTGCCATTGTTTTCTTTGCAACCATGCATGAAACTGACAGATTTGCAAACAAAAATTCAGCGAAACTGTTGGGTTTCAAGAGGAGCCCGCCGGCTTACCTGTCCCTGACGCCGAGAACGAGCCGTCAGATCTTGAGAGGCCTCCGCGGCGTCAACTACGCGTCCGGAAGGTCCGGCATCCTCGACACCACGGTAAGTAGCAGTACACCAGATTTGGTCGTGAGTCGTTCTTGATCATTCGGTCATTACTTATCTTGATCGTTTGTAACGTACACGTATGTCGACGGACCAGGGGAACACCATCACGTTGACGAAGCAAATCGAGTACTTCGCGGCCACCAAGTCCAAGATGGTGGCGCACAGCGGCGGGCAGGGCTCGTCGTCCGTGGACGAGCTGCTGTCCAAGTCCCTCTTCCTCATCAGCGACGGCAGCAACGACATGTTCGCGTTCCTGCAGCGGAACGGGACGGCGAGCGAGGTGCCGTCCCTGTACGCGGACCTGCTGTCCAACTACACGCGGCACGTGCGGGCGCTCCACGACCTCGGGGCGCGGCGGTTCGGGATCGTGGACGTGCCGCCGCTCGGGTGCGTGCCGTCGGTGCGGGCCACCTCCCCCGACGGCGCGTCCAGGTGCGTCGACGGCGCCAACGCGCTGGCGAGGGGCTTCAACGACGCGTTCAGGGCGGCGCTGGCCAACCTCACGGCCTCGGGCGCGCTGCCGGGGGCGCGCTACTCCGTGGGGAGCTCCTACAGCGTGGTCTCCTACTTCACGGCGCACCCGGGCGCCGCCGGGTTCAGGGAGGTGGCCAGCGCGTGCTGCGGCGGCGGGCGGCTCAACGCGCAGACCCGGTGCACGCCCAACGCCACCTACTGCTCCCACCGCGGCGAGTACCTGTTCTGGGACGGGGTGCACGGCACGCAGGCCACATCCAAGAAGGGCGCCGTGGCTATCTTCTCCGCGCCGCCGCAGATGGGGTTCGCCGCGCCCATCAACTTCAAGCAGCTGGTGTCTTCTTGATGCTCGGAATACAGAGCTTTCAACTGATGACGCAAATCATTACAGCTAGCAACCTAGCACTACCAAAAGAGCTTTTGATTCTTTATTACAAATAAAATCAGTAGAGATTCATCAAACTAATAAACCAGGAAATGTAGAGCCGTAGAGGGAGGGAGCAGCATATACACAGATAGTCCAGCGAGGCAAAATTCTCGCCATGTACGCTCGTGAATAAACTAGCAGGTTGCAATATTTGGGGGCGCTGTGACTGTGCTAACTCGACGACTTCCGTCCGCTACAATTGCGTTCGTGTCGCGAAGTTGATTTCGAACTACTGCTGTCATCGTACCGCCCCGCTCTACTCAGCTCGTCCCTGGTTTTTTTATTTGACTCGCTCCTCCAAATCAAAATCGGATTTCAAATCAAATCAAATTGTTCTATGTATAAATAAAAATCCTAAAAAATATGCAGAGGTATCGTCCTACCGTCCCGCTCTGCTCAGCCCATCCCTGGCTTTTTTTGACTCGCTCCTCAAAGGTCCACCATCACAGCTTCTTCCTAACCCCTCAACCTCCCCTTCCCCTCCGATCGTCGGCAACCTATCTGGTGATGATGTCCGTCTGCGCATCCTCTAGTTCAGTCCCTTGTGCAACCTTCCCTGCCGCCTCTTGCTCTGGTTCGTAAGATCTGGACTGGTCTTACCTAAGGTGAGGACGCTCTCCATCCCTGTGGAAGGCTCCACCAGGTCCCTCTGGTGACAGCCATGGATTTCTCCAAGCTCGACTTTGCTGCGGGAGAAGCTTTCAGCAAGAAAATCTTCAATCTCTTCAAGTGCGGTGTTTCCTCAGATGCATCACCAGCAAGCGAGGGCTTTTCCTTGCTGGTGTCTTTTAGCAGGAACAGATTCAGGCTTAATGAAGATTCAGTCAATACCTGTCTACAATCTGTGCTGGGTGGCAGGGCACAGCTGTTCAAAGCTGATCAGATGGAGGATCAAATCTTCAAATTCAGGGTCTCTTCGCGACAAGTGGGATTTCTCATCTGCGAGCTTGGATCTCGTTCTTGCGAATGGTTCAATTTGGCTTTCTTTCTTTATAATGATGATGGTTTTCTCAAAGCTCTTTCCTTTGCTAAGAGAGACTCTGGTCCCTCCTTCAATTGGGAATCCCCTAAGTACAAGGGTTCAAAATCTTCTTATGCTTATGTTGTCAAGAACAATCATGCGGCAGCATGCTCTGATCGTCCCTTCAGTCAAAGGTCTCCTCCACTCTCAGGAGCCAACGCTATACCTGTTGGTAAATCTAGAGGTAATATAATCTCTGGCTCCTCCTCAGGACGTTCAGTTTTTTCAAGACTGGTTTTCCCCCGAAAATCAGTGTTCTCTCGGCTAAGCTATACGTCTCCTGAGCCGGCCCCAAGCCGTTTGTCTTTCAATTTCAAAAACTGGCAACAAGTCAAAGATCCGGGGCAGAAAGGTGTATCCTTCTCGAGGATCGACTCTGTAGCCGGGGCTGACCTCCACTGTAAAAGGTGCCTCATGTCCAATCACAATACGGTGGCATGTGTCAACCCGATCAAGTGCTGGCGGTGTAACCAAGACGGGCACATATCCAAGGGCTGTGCCTCTTTCCACGAGAACAAAAAGTTTCAAGCCCTCTGTACGCAGCCGCCAAACTGTAACTTCTCCTCGCTTATCCCAACCGGCGCTTGGCCTTCTGAGGCTGGACGCCATTGGTTCAGGGACACTGTAAGGCCCATTCCGCATAGCCCACAACAAGGCCCGGCTAACGAGTCACCTTTTACTGCCGGCCGCAGCGTCCCAACAGTCGCCACCCCTTCGGCTACCTTGCTCTCCCCTTTTCCCCCGACAACTTCCCCCAAAAGGAAAAAACCCCAGTTCACCACTGTTGCGGAGGAGGTTGGCGCCGGCGACCACCAACCAGAACCAGAAGCAATGGCGTTCTTGAACATCAACCCAGCACCGATGATGTTCCCAGGTTTCCACAGAGTCTTGGTTCAAGGAAGGCCTAGGTTTGCAAGGGTGGTCCCTCCAAGAACTCCGCCGGCAAATGAGGACCTTGCGATCGTCACCATCACTAACCCTCCTCCGGGTGAGATTCCTTTTGCCGACTCTAGAGAGCTTATCCTGGGGTTGATAGAGGGGCACTATGAGTTGCGGGTCACGGAGATTCAGCGGAGCCCGTTTGCTAGAGCCCAAGCTTTTGTCTGGTTAGGACGTGTGACCGACAGGGATGCCCTAGTCCACCGGAGCCCACATCAGTTCCAAGGCTTCAACATTGAGGTGGTACCGCACAACAGAGGACCCAATGCACGAAGAGTACTCTTCAACAGAGAATGTTGGCTCATGCTCATCGGTTACCCGGTGGATGCTTGCTCCATTGATGAAATCAGAGACACTATCAAGTCCTTTGGCAGGCTCATTTGTTGGCAAAAGGACAATGTTCTGTCAAGGGTGGTTGTCAAGGCACGAGTCACTGATTTAGAGGATATCCCGCACTACCTGGTTCTATCCGAAGGGGATGACTTTGAAGGAGTCTCCACCACTGTGCAGGTAGAAATCATGCACCAAAATTTGCTTGGTGGAGGCCTACAAGATGAAGACATTCCGCCACCTAGGGTAGACGGGGACTTTTTCTTCCCTGGCATTGGTCCAGCACAGCCTCAACAGGAACCTCACCAACAGATCCAGGGTCAGGCTAACCAGCCCAACTTAATCCCTGACCTTAATGATTTCCTCATTGAGGCCAACAACAATGCACAGCAAGATGAAAATCAGAACAATGATGAGGGCCCAGTTGATGCTGCTGAGGAAGAGGCCCAACAAGATTTCCTGGATTTGGAGCTCAGTCTGTCGGCACCTGTGGCATCAAAAGCAGATTCCTCATCCACAAGTGGGAACAGCTCGAAGATGCAAGCCAATGTTGTCACAAGTCCGCAGAAGGAACATGGGCAGCCAGAAAATCAGCCAGACATAGCAGAAGAAGCAATGAGCAATGCTGGCATAGTCCAAGAATTGCAGCATGACCCTGTCATTCAACCAGCAATACATGAAGTCGGGGGGAACTTTATCATTGGGGACAACTTCTCTCCCGACTTCTTGCCAGCTGCCAACCTCCACAACCTGGGATTCAATGTGGACCTGAACCAGCCTCTGGAGGCTCAGATGGGGGTCAATCTGCCAAACCCCATGAACATTGATGAACAGCCCTTGGATCTGCATCAAGACCATCCAATGGGGCCCAATGATCAGAACTTCACTGAACCAGTGCCTGCTCCCCTCAGCTCAAACAAGCTTCAAATCAACATGGCCACATGGAACAACCCGCAGGCTGACCCAGGATGGATGGTGCATTCCTATAAAGCCCCTGCAGATGTCTACAGGCTATGGGCCAAACACTTCTCCATGACAGATGGGACCAGACAGGTGATTGACATCCCCACTAACTGGGCTTCTTTTTTCACACAAAAGCTTCTATCACCTGCATATTTTGATTGGGCAAAAAATTTCCTGGCATCTAGAGCATGGAATTTCATTATTTCATCCAGCAACTCTTCAACATTGATTTCTTTTGCCTTACCATCTGTATGCCCACCAAATGCTGAAATACAGTGTATTTCATCCCCAAACGACTTTGAAGATGGGGACAAGGGACACACTCAACACACTAGGGATGCTGCCCAAAAAGGGCCCATGATTGAGACAGAAGCCAGAAGAAGCCCGAGACTGAGGGAGAAAAAGGGTGGATTCAAGCGCCAAACTTGTCTCAGTAAGAACTGCTTAGCTTGTGCAGCCACTCCTCCAACTATTCCCAGTGCTCTCATTAAATCCATCAGCTCTGACTTGTGTAAAATAAACTCAGACATGGCAGACAAACAAGGTAGCTCCAAGTCCCCAATTGGAGCCAAGAAAAGAGCAAAGGCCGAAGGGAGCATGGAAGGTCCCCAACCCCATGAGGTGCCCAAAAAATCAAAGAAATGAAGGCTCCCAGGGACAATGAAGTTTAATTCTTTTGTTATCTATGGATAAGTGTTGTTCTAGACAATCAGTCTGTTGGGCCGGTGGTTTCTTTTTCTGTATGTTGAACATGTTTATGTCCTACACTTTGCGCCCCACATGCAATGTGGTGAATGGGAACAAATGGTCCCGAACTTGGTGGCTTTCTGAAATGATTTGCTCCTATATGATCGTCATAAGCTCTCCTATGTTTCCCAGTTCCTTTATTACGATGAGTCATGTGAACCCCGTTTTTGGTACTCTTTGGCCGTTTTTTTCGGGGTATTAGCCACACAAATATTCTTTTAACAATATGAATCGAACAACAATAACAGGTCCTGGAGGATTTTGTCACGGAATATCGGGGAATCAACGCTTTCGGAGCAAATGGGAGGCAATTGGAGCAAAATAAAAGAGTCTCGATGCGACATCATACGCTACGAGGAGACAAAAGAGAGGTGTTTGATGTACAATATGTTAAGAAATTATGTCCCCGACAATGTCAGGATTCACTTATCTCCCGTCCAATGGTAACTCGGGAGGGAGCCTAATTGTCCGGAAGGAATCTAAATTGAAGGGGAAATGATCTTCCGAATGAGTATGCTGTGATCGGTCAACCTAACTTTGTAAAGTATCGGGCCAGTCTTGGATTCTCACAAATATTTACGCCCGTGCACTCCGGAGGGAAAATGCGATTCCTCAATTGGTTTGACAACATAGATATGCTCGATGACCTTCTCTCGGATGGTGGTAGGGGACTTTAATCGCCGCAAGCCACAAGACGAAACAAGCCGGGAGGAAGCATACAAGAAATGCTTTTATTTAACGCTGCAATTAGTAAGCTAAGGTTAGAAGAAGCGCCACTAAGGGGCGGTCAAGATACATGGACCAACAAACAAAGATGATCCATTCTTTGGAAAGGTGGATGGTTCTTCACTTGACCTCTGGACAACGTCCTTTCCAAACACTTTTGTCTCAGCCCTATCAAGAGATATCTCAGATCATACTCCATGTCTTATAACCGCTTCCACCAAAGTGCCAAAACCACATATCTTCAGATTTGAAAATTACTGGCTGGAGCATGATCATTTTACGCCTGTCTTACAACATGCCTGGAACTTACCCACCCAACACACTGACAGTGCTAAAATAGTGACAGCTCGGTTCAAGAATCTAAGACGTGTTCTTAAGGAATGGCAAAAACAACTACCAAACCTAGCATCTACCATTCAGATTTGCAAAGATTTGATCTTATTCCTGGATGTCTTGGAGGAAGACAGAGATCTGAGCATTCATGAGTGGGAACTCAGGCAACTTTTGACCCAGCACTTGCAATCTCTCCTACACCATCAAAATATCTACTGGAAACAAAGAGGAAATATCAAATGGGTCAAGCTAGGGGATGAATGCACCCAGTTTTTTCATGCCAACGCTTCCGTAAGAAATCGGTTAAACTCAATAACCTCCCTGACAGATCAAGCAGGAACAGCTATGTATGATCATGAGGCAAAGGCTGCCCTTTTGTGGGAAAGCTTCAAAGACAGATTAGGAACTTCAGACTACTCCCATATGTACTTTGATCTTCAGAACCTCCTTCAAATAGACCCGGACTTGGAATGGTTACACAGCCCAATAACGAAGGAGGAAATAGACAGGGTGATTCATGAACTTCCAAATAACAAGTCTCCAGGACCTGATGGTTTCAATGGAGAATTCATCAAAAAATGTTGGGGAACAATATGTCAGGATTTCTACAACCTCTGTGAAGACTTCCAAGAAGGGAACATCTGTCTTAACAGTATTAACTCATCCTATATCACCCTAATCCCCAAGAAAGATAACCCGCATTTGGTAGGGGACTTCAGGCCCATCTCACTGCTCAACTCAACTATCAAAATACTCACTAAGATTCTGGCAGAGCGGCTTCAGCAAGTCATCACGAGACTCGTTCATGCTAACCAATATGGTTTCATTAAGTCAAGATCCATTCATGATTGCCTTGCATGGGCCTTTGAGTACCTTCACATCGCAAAGTATCAAAGAAGGAAATGGTTATCTTAAAATTAGACTTGAGAAGGCCTTTGACAAGATTGAACATCAAGCTATCACGGAGGTCATGAAGCATAAGGGATTTGGAGCCAAGTGGATTAAATGGATATCGCCTATCCTCGGTTCAGAACGTCCTCGGTTCTTCTAAATGGCACACCTGGGAAAGTTTTTCATTGCAAGCGAGGAGTCAGACAGGGAGACCCCCTTTCTCCACTGATGTTTGTCCTAGCAGCAGACCTTTTGCAAACAGTGGTAAATGATGCCAAAGATAGGGGACTACTCAATTTGCCAATCCCACAACGAGCTGGAACAGACTTCCCGGTAATTCAATACGCTGATGACACGCTAATGGTCATGGAAGCTTGCCCGACCCAGCTCTTACATCTCAAAGAAATCTTAAATGCTTTTGCATCATCCACTGGTTTGAGAGTTAACTACAACAAATCCGTCATGGTCCCTCTCAATATTTCTGAAGAAACTTTGCAGAACCTGG
This sequence comes from Miscanthus lutarioriparius, assembly GCA_904845875.1. Classification (NCBI taxonomy): domain Eukaryota; kingdom Viridiplantae; phylum Streptophyta; class Magnoliopsida; order Poales; family Poaceae; genus Miscanthus; species Miscanthus lutarioriparius. The sequence goes on from CAJGYO010000008.1 coordinate 12,122,451, forward strand.
CAACAGCCTTTCAATGTCAAAAAGGGTCCCTTCCTTTCACATACCTTGGACTGCCACTGGGTACTACCAAACCAAACATTGAAGATTTCGTCCCCCTGATGCAAAAGGTCGAAAAGAGACTGCAATGCACATCAATGTTCTTAAGTCAAGGAGGCAAACTTGAAATGGTTAATTCGGTTTTCTCCTCCTCAACAGTCTTTCATGCAGGAACTTTAAAGCTTCACAAAGGGGTCATCAATCAACTAGATAAGTACCGGAAGCACTGTTTATGGAGAGGTGGTGACTTAGGCTCAAAAAAACCTCACAAAGCGGCTTGGAGTATGGTAACACTACCAAAAAAGCAAGGAGGACTGGGAGTGCAGAGAACAGCGACACATAATGATGCTATGCTCATGAAATTTCTCCATAAATTTTTCAACAAAGTGAATGTTCCTTGGGTCAAACTCATATGGGATAACTACTATCATAATGGGACATTGCCGGGTCAGCAAAACAAGGGTTCGTTCTGGTGGAAGGACATTGTTAAGCTACTAGATACATACAAGGGACTGGCAGCACCGATAATTAATGATGGCTCCACAGTTTGGTTCTGGAAGGATTTATGGCACGGGGTCATACCAGCACAAGACTACCCTCACCTGTTCTCTTTTGTTAAGGACCCCAACATTACTTTCAGCCATGTCGCAGCTCTTCATGATATCACTGAATGCTTCCATCTTCCTCTTTCCTCTCAGGCGTTTGAGCAGCTAGAATCTTTAAAGCAAACCATGCATGGAATTGTTCTGAGACAAGATAAAGACATATGGTCATACATCTGGAACAACCAAATTTACTCAACGGCAAAAGCATATAAAGTGATGATCGGAACTAGAATGATACACCCAGCTTTCAAATGGATTTGGACATCAAAATGCCAGATGAAACACAAGGTTTTTTTCTGGCTCCTACTCAAGGACAGGCTGAGCACAAAAGACATCCTAAGAAGGAAGAATATGCAATTGGACTCTTATACTTGTGAGCTCTGCATTTTGCAAAAAATAGAAAGGACGTCACACCTATTCTTCAGATGTAGGTTCGCCAAAGCTTGCTGGAATTCAATTGGAATATCTTTCAGCACGACAAGGAATATCCTGCAAATTATCTCCCACATCAAGAGGGCTCTTCAACTCCCTTTTGCTATGGATATTATCATACTCATGACATGGAGCATCTGGTCAGTAAGAAATGCATGGATGTTTAATAACGATGACCCGACGATTCTTAAGTGCAAAGACAAGTTTGTCCACGAGTTCAACCTGCTCACGCACCGGGTGAAACAGTCACAGATCAACCTCATGGAGATATGGCTTCAATCATTTTGAGCTTTTGAGCTTCTGAGCTATGTCTCCTTCTCTGTTGTTTGCTTCCCTTTCCTTTCAGTTTTCTTTAGTTCTTCCTTTCCTTTCGGCCCTATCTCTTGGGTTTGTATTTATTTTGACCATTTGTGTTCTATCTTTTTTTAATATATAATCAGTAGGGGGAAACCCCTCCTGTTCTTTCAAAAAAAAAAAATCAAATCAAACCAAATCATTCTAAATCCGAATTGGAAAAAAGAAAATATGGAACCAAATCAAATAAAATCGGGGGAAAATATAAGTCAAATACGTAGGGTATCGTCATACTGCCCCACCCTGCTCAGCTTGCCCTCGGATTTTTTTGCCTCACTGCTCCAAATCAGAATCGGATATCAAATCAAATCGTTCCAAATCCAATCGGAAAAAAAGAAAATATCAAACCAAATCAAATGAAATTGAAAGAAATACAAGTCAGCGGCGGTGCTTGGCGCGCAGTGCCGAGGAGGCTGAGATCACCGCTCGATGCGGACAACGGCCTGTTGCTGCAACTAAACTCGAACTCGACCTCGCGTGGCCTGCGCGAGGACTCGTGGACCGCCAGGTTTGGGTCCAACGCCACTGTAAAAATAATAAGAGCAGGTACAATAACAGTCTAATTCGACTGCCATGACAGTCATATGCTCATAAAAAGGAGAGAGAAAGCTATGCTTGGCGCTGGTTTCGTCGATCAGCTCGTCACGCATGCCAAGACGCTTTCTCTACGCAGAGGTTAACTCTTCCCTTCCTTTCCTTGTATATTGAATAAAAAACAATATTTAGACTATAGAAAGAGACTAATTGTTATATGTGCAAGACTCTAAACTTGTCTATTGATGACTTGGCTTGGCTTATAGACAAGTTTTATTGAGCTTGCTCTGAAACGCGCTCTCGCACATGACCCGATCCGGTCCCAAACCTAAGACCCGTGGGGCGAAAAAAATACACCCCTGACTTAGCATACAATTGCGCCTTGTCGCTAGCGATGTGAAGCGGAACAATTTTGTATGGTTGGAGAAAGGCGGAGACAACTTTATATTTTCTACATAAATAGATTTATAAACTTATGTTGATGTATTTGTACGTTAAATTCGTGATCCTCGTGTAACACATGGACATATATCTAGTGAAATATATACGTGCCTTGTCGAAAAAGTTTTCGGTCCATTAAAAAAACTAGATGAATTCCTCGTGCGTTGCCACGAGATTTAGAGATGAAATTACAATATGAAGGATAAATACTAAAGAGGTACATTATTCTGTCAAACTCATCCTAGACATACGAAGCCCAAAGTCTGCCTACAAACACATGCGTGAAAAAATTTCATAAAACCGAGTTTGACATAGCTGTTATAAAAGTGGAGAAGGCAAATCAATGCATGGTGCTGGTGGAGCATTTTGGTTGGCCTTAAAGGGAAGTGGGAGCGGTGATAGTATTGTTAATGGGAAAATATTATTTTTGGTGAAAGCTGAATTGATTAATGATGGGGAATTGCATCTCGTCAATTTTGCATGAAAATTTTGTAATGTTATTATGACTGTAGAACATTTAAATATCAATTTGAAAACAAAGAACGAATGAAAAAAAATGAGAAAATGATTGACTGAATTGCCTTGTCTTGTGCACGACAGGCAGTGGCTTGCTCAATGTCTATCTATTCTTTCGGTAACCTTCTTGTCGGGGACAATACTAGGGTATCCGAAGACGAGGAGTTAATGATCATCAACATTGATTCATCCGAGCAGTCAAGAGCGCGACTACAGCTCCAACCGACCCCCGGGCGCGCAAGCTCCGCCTCGCCCGACCTCTGGGGGAGGACTCCGCCTCACCCGACCTCTGGGGGAGGGCTTCACCTCGCCTGACCCCGAGGCCACGGTGAAAGGTCCTAATATGGCTAGAGGGGGGGTGAATAGCCTATTTAAAAACTACAAATCAACTAGAGCAATTTGATTAGTAAGACAAATAGCAAAGTGCAAACTTGCTCTAGCTCTACAAGGGTTGCAAGCCACCTATCCAACAATTCTAGTTGCAATGATCTATTTGCACACAATCTACTTGACCATTACTCACTAAGAGCTCTCACAAAGGCTACACTAAAGAGCTCCACTAGATATGTTTAAAGCACAAGGCAAGCTCTCAATTCTAATTACACTAAAGAGCTTGCTATATCTAGTTCTTGAAATGTAAATGAGTAAGTGAGGCGATTATACCTTGGTCGTGGAGTGAACCAATTACACGATGAATATATAGCCAATCACCGGGGAATGCGAATGACAAGAGACAACCAATTTTTCTCCCGAGGTTCACATTTGCCAACACGCTAGTCCCGTTGTGTCGACCAACACTTGGTGGTTCGGCGGCTAAGAGGTGTTTCACAAACCTCGTCCACACGATAGGACACCGCAAGAACCGACCCACAAGTGAGGTAACTCAATGACACGAGCAATTTACTAGAGTTACCTTTTGGCACTCCGTCGGGGAAGGTACAACTCCCCTCACAATCACCGAAGGCGGCCACGAACAATCACCAACTCGTGCCGATCCTTCACCGCTGCTCCAACCGTCCAGGTGGTGGCAACCACCAAGAGAAACAAGCGAAATCCATGATAAGAACACGAATACCAAGTGCCACTAGATGCAATCACTCAAGCAATGCACTTGGATTCTCTCCCAATCTCACAATGATGATGGATCAATGATGGAGATGAGTGGGAGGGCTTTGGCTAAGCTCACAAGGTTGCTATGTCAATGAAAATGTGCAAGAGAGCTCCCTTGAGCCGGCCATGGGGCTATAAATAGAGCCCCAATGAAATAGAGCCGTTGTACCCCTTCACCGGGCATAACGCGGGGTGACCGGACGCTCCGGTCCGATCGACCGGACGCTGGCCCTCGGCGTCCGGTCACGTGATTCACGCCACGTGTCCCCGCTTCAAATGCTGTTCGTCGATTTCAACGGTCGCATGGAAAGTTGACCGGACGCTTCGTAAAAAGCGGTGACGCTGAAGCCCCAGCGTCCGGTCGTTTCCGAGAAGCTCCCGAGGCATGATTTTTCGACCCGGACGCGTCCGTCCACCTTGACCGGACGCAGCCGGCGTCCGGTGCTCAACCCTAGCCATCGTATCATTGAAAGTCGGTATGACGGACGCAGCGATCGGCGTCCGGTGCTTATACGGATTCAGCGTCCGGTCACAGGACCGACGCCAGCATCATTTCGATCAACTCCATTTCAACTCTTACTTCTTCACCCTTGCTCAAGTGTGCCAACCACCAAGAATTTTGCATCCGGCGCAATAGAAAATAGACATTTCATTTTCCCGAAAGCGCCGAATCCCGCCTCGCAAGCTCGACGGGAGGGAGAGAGGAACCCAAACCCATCTCAACCCTGCAAACACCTTGTGCACATGTGTTAGCATATTTTCACAAATATTTTCAAGGGTGTTAGCACTCCACTAGATCCTAAATACATATGCAATGAGTTAGAGCATCTAGTGGCACTTTGATAACCGCATTTCGATACAAGTTACACTCCTCTTAATAGTACGGCTATCTATCCTAAATGTGATCACACTCACTAAGTGTCTTGATCACTAAAACAAAATGGCTCCTACATTTTATACCTTTGCCTTGAGCCTTTTGTTTTTCTCTTTCTTCTTTTCCAAGTTTAAGCATTTGATCATCACCATGCTATCACCATTATCATGATCTTCGTTATTGCTTCATCACTTGGAGTAGTGCTACCTATCTCATAATCATCTTGATAAACTAGGTTAGCACTTAGGGTTTCATCAATTAACCAAAACCAATCTAGAGCTTTCACACGGGCTCCGCCTCGCTCGACCCCAAGGCTGCGAGCTCCGCCTCGTCCGACCCTTGGGTTCGCGCTCCGCCTTGACCGGCCTCTGGGGGAGGGCTCCGCCTTACCCGACCCCGAGGCCCCGAGTTCCGCCTCGCCCGACCCTTGGGTTCACGCTCCGCCTCGCCCGTCCTTTGAGGGAGGGCTCCGCCTCGCCCGACCCTTTGCGCTCCGCCTCGTCCGACCCTTGGGTTTGCGCTCTGCCTCTGGGAGAGGGCTCCGCCTCGTCCGACCCTTGGGTTTACGCTCCGCCTCGCCCGACCCCTAGGCCTGGGGCTCCGCCTCGCCTGACGGAGACCCATGCCGCCACCAACCACTTCAGGTCCAAGTGTATGGCCCTGGGTCAAAGCTTTGACATCAGGGAGGCGACCGGCACACTCCGATATAACCCGTGGTCAGGACAGGCATACCCGAGGATTAACATCAGGAACAGCGTCGGGCATACCGGTGCTGTTCTGCCTAACCCTCGTATGAACACTGACAGGTGCGTCGGTGGATCTCGCTTGACAACCATTTTGCATAAAAGCTTTAATGAAACAAGAGCATAATTTCAATTTTGAGTTAAGCAGCAAGTTACCAATATTAAACCTGTCATCTAGATTAGCACCTGTACTAGAGCAAGCACTTGATTAGAATCCAAACATTAGTAACCATATCCGGTATAACGTTGTAACATCATCATCATTATAACCATCAAGTTCAATTAGGTGCTTCTACGTTGCCGCTGCTTAGTCAAGTTCTCACTATCCGGGAGAGACGGTGACTCGAATCGATTCCTACCCAGCTGGGGAATTATTCCTAACACACACCCAAGCAACCTGATCAGTGGTCGCCTCGGGTCACCTTTGGTACAGCTCAGGAACTAAATTCGCAGGCCCGAGCAGCACCGCACTCTTAGGGAGTCCACTCTGCCAGGACATCAATCTACCCGCGGACTTATGCCAATGGCTCCCCGCACATCCTTACTACCGCTAGAGTGCGCACTTTCACTTTTTGGCTTCCGGCCTAAGTTGAGCTACTCGGCTTCACGGTCGGAACGAGTTATCCGGCCAACTAAGTGATAGGCATGCGTTCAACATGACATGAGGACGTAAAGCGAATCGGTCATTAACCGACACAGACGGGGATAAATCCAGACCTAAGACCTCCATGCTTTGTTGTTTCTCTAATGACATCCCGCCCGGTCTCCATTCATTATTAACACATGGTTATTTCCACGATAGCAAATATAGCCAATCGTGACCAGATATCATCCTATCTTGTAGGTGACAGGAAATCACCTGATTTTATCGATCTAAGCATGGCTAAGCATTGATTCGCTCCTGTACCTAAATAGGATTCAGAATACATTTACTGGACAAGGAAGAGATAGGTATGCAACAAGTGTTTGTATACACAGGTCCAGCATGTGGACATGCATGCGCTTCAGGTGTCACTCAGCGGCATCCTTGAGATGAAGGCGACGTCGTATACACAGGTCCAGCAGATCAAGTCAGACGCGCACGGCACGCTGATGGCCGAGAACACGGTGGGCGTCTACCACGACCACTTCATCACGTACCACCTGGACCTCGACGTGGACGGCACCGACAACTCGTTCGTCAAGAACACCATGGTCCCCGAGCGCAATACCGGGGACCCCGCCACTGGCGGCGCTGACACGCCAAGGAGGAGCTACTGGACGGTGCGCCGCGAGGTGGCCGCGACGGAGGCCGACGGCCAGGTGAACGTCAATGGCCCACCGGCAGATCTGCTGTTCGTCAACCCGAGCAAGAAAACCAAGGTCGGCAACGAGGTCGGGTACCGGCTCATCCCGGCGGGGGCGACCGGCGCGTCGCTGCTGGCGGACGACGACTACCCGCAGCGCCGCGCCAGCTACACCAAGCGGCAGGTGTGGGTGACGCCCTACGATAGGTCGGAGAAGTGGGCAACGGGGCTGTACGCGGAGCAGGGCACCGGAGAGGATAGCTTGGGTGCCTGGAGCAAGAGGAACAGAGGCATCAAGGACCGGGATATCGTGCTGTGGTACACGGTGGGACTCCACCACATCCCCTACCAGGAGGACTTCCCCGTGATGCCCACGCTGAGCGGTGGCTTCCAGCTACGCCCGGCCAACTTCTTCGACAGCAATCCGTTGATTCGGACCAGGCCACCGGCTGATCACAACTACCCAAACTGCTCCTGCGGCGTCGCGTCCATGTGATAAGGCTATGAATCTAGTTATTGACGTGAGATGGGAATTTGTTTGGATTCTTTCGTTCGGAGGAATTGAAATGTACTTAATAAATTAGACTATTTTGTTTAGAATTTGACATTCCACCACTATCTAAAGTTCATATATAAGCCTATCTCAAATTAGTAGAGCGGAAGATAGAAATTGATTCTATAGATCATCATTCTATGTTTTAACTTTGCAACTTATAACACACTCTTTGACTCGACAACACATAAGTATCTATCTCGAATAGCCAATAATAATACAAATATAGTCCATATACAACCATATTAACTTAACTAAATTATGATTATTAAAATAAATTCAATTCCAAGGATCAAACGGGGCCTGAGATTTTTAACTCATGTAGGATTACAAGAATATCTTAAATGCATCACAAGCAAAACTGGCAGAGTAGAGAGTTATAGTGAGCATGGTTATTATGGTCTGGACTTGTTTGATTTAAGTTCAAAGACAAATTTGAATTATGTGCTTCAACATAATTATCGTTCATGCTTCATTAACACTTACGTAAGAAGTGATAATTGTCTACAAACATGTCGCAAAGATCAATCTCATCAAAACATCGTCTTTTGTCATTGTCTTGGTACAATACACGTGCAAAATCGAATTACTATGGTCTTGATTCTGGCTTAGCAACCAAACATCTTGTTCAATATTTTTGTTGCTCCCATTGCAACACATGGACAATCGCATAGTAATGAATTAACTCTTTAGGGCATGTACAGTGGAGTGACATCATCTGTTTAGAAAAGAGAGGTGCCACATACGAAGAGAGAGAGAGGACAGAGAAAAATGTCGTATAGTCATTAACATATTATTTGGAGCAGAAGAGGGGTATTTTATATAGCAGCACTTTTTACATTGTGGATATATTATCTATTTTTTAAGGCAAAGATATTATCTATTATATATGGTCACATCGCATATCATTTAACAATTAGATGCTATTTAGATTGCTCATAGACAAATTTATACATTAGCTTGTCTATTATATTATCTATGGCTGATATGAAATGCTTTTATAAAACAACAGTTCAGGCCCACTGTATACATGTTTAGAAAGGTTGAAATAGGAAGATAAACTCAAGGAAAATTACTCAAAAGTAGTGGAAGAGGGTTGTTGGGGAGTGCGACCATTGACAGAGACCTTACTAGCGCCCCGGACAACCAGACAAGTGCGGCCATCGTCAGTGCACAGTGCTGGCCAGGTATAGACCGCGCTGGTCCGGCCGGCCAACTTTTACCCAGAACTGAGGCACCACATCGCCAACCAGCCCAGTGACCCATCGTGATGTCCCTATTGAACTCGACGGGAAAGGGCACACAGCAACAACTCATGGAGTATCAGTCATGGGACGCGCCCACTCGGCCACTAAGCGAAAAGTCAGGAGGTCGTTTTGCCCTCTTGCGCTGGTTTGCCTCGATTCTTCCAGTGCTACGCCAATAGCAATTGTATGGGTATGGCTCTCTACTCGCTATCATTGCTGTGATCGGGTTCCATCTGTTATCTGGTTATACGGTGCTAGCATTTTCCCTCGTTCCACTAGTTACTTTCTCAGACTGGATTGGAGTGCAGAGCACTCCAGGACGCCATGATCGAACACACGATCATCAGTGTCTGACTGTCTCCGACACACATGTGCTTGGAGCAAAAAGCAGTACAAAAGTTATATATTGAGCTAGGGGTACAGCGTTTGGAATAACAGATCGCACTTCGAATGAGTACGAGATAAGGATGGACTGCTTGCAAACATTAGTTAAAGACCACAGGAGATTATATTCCATGGTTCTGACCGGATCACAAATCAAATGAGATTATCAAAGTCAAAGGAGGCGTGGCATATATTATTCTATCTAGATGATAGGGAAGCTACAAACATATATGTACTACCTTGGAATAAGGCATTGTTTAATTTTTCGTCCTAAAGTTTACTCCTTATTACATCGAATGTTTACACATATATAGGAAGTATCAAATATAGACTAAAAAATAACTAATTACACAGTTTACGACTAATTTGCGAGATGAATTTTTTAAGCATAATTATTCCATGCTTTGACAACGTGGTGCTACAGTAACACATGTGCTAATGATGGATTAATTAGTCTTAATAAATTCGTCTCGCGGATTACTGACGGATTCTGTAATTTATTTTTTTAAGTATCCGAACACCCTATGCGACGCCCACATGTGACACCCAACCAAAACTTTACACCATAAATTTAAACAAGGCCTAACAACGATGGAATAACAATGATCAGTGAAGAACGCTCGGGCACACGCCTGTTTAATAAGTATTTTCAGATCAATCATCAATACTTCAGTAGCAAAAAGAACAAGCCAGATTACGTACTGTCATGCAGTGATCTGTCAAATACGTACGTAGCTATTGTCGAGTTCGAGTCAATCAGTAACAATGATGAAAAATAAATAAACTCGAGAAACCTGCCATTGATCCGACAGTAATTTGTCTCTTTCTATCTGTGAACAAACTACTGTGGCCAGAGTTACTGGTTCCTCTTGGATTTATCAGGGGGGAACCAGTAGTGGTCTTGTTTATCATGCATGCATCACCATCTATTTATCGTCACTAAGGTAGTGGGAGAGGTTGACAAGGAACACCATGATCGTAAACCATGCCAACTGGCTTTCAAATCCACCCATCCATCCATAGAAAAAATTGAAGTTTGTGCTATCATCTCGGCTGCGATAGAACTCTATTCAGAGAAGAGCAGTTGGTGCAAAACAGAAGATCAGATGATGCATGGCTCTGGCTCGCTAGCATTTTTATTCAACGATCGATCGCTATTTGTCCACGGCATATGCAGGGCCATAACCGTGCATATGCGTGCGCAACGTTGCTTCCTCTGTAAGTGTCGGTGCAGAAAGTGATCAACATATAAATATTTATAGTTTTGTTGTACGTTGTGATCGGATGTGGCCTCGCACTCAATGACACAGGGTTTATACTGGTTCAGACAACGTGCCATACGTCCAGTTTGAGTCGGTCGGTGACTTTATTCCTGAGTCCAGGTGCTCGAAGTTTGCAGTGGGGTTACAAACGAGAAGGAGAAAGATGAGGGTACAAGAGGTCCGGTCGGACTCTGGTCAGAGGGACCGAGAGTGACGGGAACTCCGCTATGCGCTATGTGTTCGAGCGTGTGCTCAAGGTTTGAACCTGGTGGTTCTGTTGTTGGGTACTAGTGAACTTGATCGATCTGAATCAACTTATCTGTTGGAAGAGAGCGCACCCCCTTTTATAGATGAAAGGGATGGCCTTATAAGAGAGAGAGAGTACGTTCGCTGCTAAGTCTTACTGCCCACGTCGGCGGGTATAAGATGATGGTATGCTCCCACAATATTGTTGAATGTCAGATGCACGTGGAAGGTTGCGTCGTCTTCTTCAGGTATGGCAGATGTCGGTACCTGTTATACTGTTGATGTTGAGAGGCATGCAGGGAGTTTTACCATGTTCGCCTGTCACGGTAAATTCCGACGCCCACAACACTGTCGATACCTCAGAGGCACGTGGGGGAGTCTTACCGTATTTGTCTGGTATGGGAGTTAATGGCGCCCACAACACTGTAGGGGAATATGTCGGCGCCTACAACACTGCTTGTGTTCTGTCATGGCAGGGAGGTCGCAGATACTGTCTTGCAGGTGTACAGGGTACGATCATTGGTATTGCGGTTGACTTGAGTGCGCTGCCTTACTTTCTTCGTTCGTTTCCTGGTCCTTACCGAGCGGGCGTCCCCGGTCGGTTGGTCCCAGTCGGCTCTGATTGCGCCAGTTCGAGAGAAGTTGTAACTAGGGGTTCGGCGCATCCCCCGTCGGAGAAGTGGGTTGGAGTCGGAAGTGGTGTTTGGCCAGGCCATCCGGTCGGAGAGGCCGTCCGGAGGCGGTCTGTAGACCGAAGCGAGCGCTCCAGTCGGAGAGGTGGACCGGAGTCGGAAGCAGGCGTCGTTCCTCCTCGGCCAGGCCTTCCGATCGAAGATTGGATCGTCCTTCTGGTCTGTCGTCTAGGAATTTGGGTCGGCCCATGAGTTACGCGTTGCTCGCAACGTCATCTGTTGGGCCGAGCTTTTGTTGGGAAACCGGTCCACAAAGAATTCCGGGTTTATGAACCCGACACTAGAGCATGGCCTTCGCCCCAGCAGCAACAGGGAGTTTGCCCCACATCCATTCCAAGCACATATTCCCGGCCCGGCAGCTCACGCAATTCATCTTATCACGGCACATACAGATATATAGATTCATATAATTAGTACCTAGATGCTCATTTAGCTGCAGGCGCCATGATTGGGGTGAGCATTGCCAGTTATTATAAGTCTCTGATCATGGTGCTACTAGCGCTCCTCGTCCGCGTCAGCCTGGCTGCCTCGCCGGCGACGGCCGCGGCCGGCCGGGCAGAGGAGGTGCACCTGGTGCCCGCGTTGTACGTGTTCGGCGACTCGACCGTGGACGTGGGCAACAACCAGTACCTGCCGGGGAACTCCGCGCTGCAGCTCCCCTACGGCATCGACTTCCCGCACTCTCGGCCCACCGGACGGTTCAGCAACGGCTACAACGTCGCCGACTTCGTCGGTCAGTGAATGCACGTTAATTTCACACGAACTGGCTGCCATTGTTTTCTTTGCAACCATGCATGAAACTGACAGATTTGCAAACAAAAATTCAGCGAAACTGTTGGGTTTCAAGAGGAGCCCGCCGGCTTACCTGTCCCTGACGCCGAGAACGAGCCGTCAGATCTTGAGAGGCCTCCGCGGCGTCAACTACGCGTCCGGAAGGTCCGGCATCCTCGACACCACGGTAAGTAGCAGTACACCAGATTTGGTCGTGAGTCGTTCTTGATCATTCGGTCATTACTTATCTTGATCGTTTGTAACGTACACGTATGTCGACGGACCAGGGGAACACCATCACGTTGACGAAGCAAATCGAGTACTTCGCGGCCACCAAGTCCAAGATGGTGGCGCACAGCGTCGGGCAGGGCTCGTCGTCCGTGGACGAGCTGCTTTCCAAGTCCCTCTTCCTCATCAGCGACGGCGGCAACGACATGTTCGCGTTCCTGCAGCGGAACGGGACGGCGAGCGAGGTGCCGTCCCTGTACGCAGACCTGCTGTCCAACTACACGCGGCACGTGCGGGCGCTCCACGACCTCGGGGCGCGGCGGTTCGGGATCGTGGACGTGCCGCCGCTCGGGTGCGTGCCGTCGGTGCGGGCCACCTCCCCCGACGGCGCGTCCAGGTGCGTCGACGGCGCCAACGCGCTGGCGAGGGGCTTCAACGACGCGTTCAGGGCGGCGCTGGCCAACCTCACGGCCTCGGGCGCGCTGCCGGGGGCGCGCTATTCCGTGGGGAGCTCCTACAGCGTGGTCTCCTACTTCACGGCGCACCCGGGCGCCGCCGGGTTCAGGGAGGTGGCCAGCGCGTGCTGCGGCGGCGGGCGGCTCAACGCGCAGACCGGGTGCACGCCCAACGCCACCTACTGCTCCCACCGCGGCGAGTACCTGTTCTGGGACGGGGTGCACGGCACGCAGGCCACATCCAAGAAGGGCGCCGTGGCTATCTTCTCCGCGCCGCCGCAGATGGGGTTCGCCGCGCCCATCAACTTCAAGCAGCTGGTGTCTTCTTGATGCTCGGAATACAGAGCTTTCAACTGATGACGCAAATCATTACAGCCAGCAGCCTAGCACTACCAAAAGAGCTTTTGATTCTTTATTACACAAAAAATCAGTAGAGATTCATCAAACTAATAAACCAGGAAATGTAGAGCCGTAGAGGGAGGGAGCAGCATATACACAGATTGAGTCCAGCGAGGCAAATTTCTCGCCATGTACGCTCGTGAATAAACTAGCAGGTTGCAATATTTGGGGCGCTGTGCCTGTGATGACTCGACGACTTCCGTCCGCTTCAATTGCGTTCGTGTCGCGAAGTTGATTTCGAACTACTCCTCTTAATCTATCTATCTTCTATCTATCATCGTACCGCCCCGCTCTACTCAGCTCGTCCCTGGTTTTTTATTTGACTCGCTCCTCCAAATCAAAATCGGATTTCAAATCAAATCAAATTGTTCTATGTATATAAATAAAAAGGGAGTTGCTATATTTCAGTCGCCTGAAATATATCAACCATCTCAGACGACGTCCAGGGCCCTTGGATCTGCATCCAAGGGTCAGATCTGTTCTATGTTGTTTTTCTGTAGCAGGCAACAAAACGGGTCCGCAAATGAATCCGCAAACCCAACCAAAGCAGCTACCGGGCCCGCCAAACCTTAACGGGTGCAAGATCCGATACCCGCTATATTAAATAACTACTCATTCGGCCCACAAAGCAGTTATTCGGCCCAATAAAACAGTACACAGAAATTACAGCTCTGCCACTACACCCTACAACAAGAAAGAAACCCCCGATCAATCTGGATCTAGAAGGGGAATTAGAGTGGAGAGAATAGCGAAAATTAGATAAAACACAAGAAGATGAACAAGGGCAAAGGATATGATCTGCCTAGAAAAAATGTACTAACCAGCAAGATTATTCTATTTCTTGCCTTCATCTCCTTTTTCTCATTGCATCAGTTCACTGAAACACCTGGAGCGTAACCATCTTGCTTCTGTCTTCTTTGTTGCTGTTGGTATAGCTCTATAGTTATCCAAAGTAAAGTGCAACTGTAACGTATTGTTACTTATATAAATACATGTATATATACAAACTAATTATTAGTATTATAAGCCCATCAAGGAGTGAGGAACAAAGTGGTATGTCAAAGTCACATTTACATTTTCACATAGCCTAAAAAATTTAGTAGGACATTCACCTGCATTTAAGAGTAGGATGGTACATCATGAGTTATGTAAACTGCATTTAAGTGGTAGAATTAAGAGACAACTAGTATATGATTTAGAGGTAACTTGTATAGGATTTTGGGGAAACTTGTAAAGAACTCAGAGGCAACTTGATCACAAATTGATCAGCTTGTGGAATTCCTTGCACATGACAGAATTGCCATAGAGGCAGACACCCTTCTTTTTTGCTTGTTTGTTTTGGTTGTAAGTTTAGATGACCACCACAAATGTCACTACCCACTGACTGACTGCAATGCAAAAGATCTTCTTACACCTAAAAATAACAGTTTGTTGCATGTTTATGCAGGTTCACAACGAAGGACTGCATCAAATAGGAGATGAAGACTTCTTAAGGGAAATGGGTATTGGATGTCATGACACTGGACTGGAACTTACACAATTATCAGAGATAACAGCTAACATACATTGTGAACAGGTTTGAAAAATTGATTTATCTTATTATATGCAGAGTGCTTTGACAGTGTTGCTTTCACTAATCGGTTTATCTTAATATATGCAAAGTGCTTTAGCAAGAGATTTAGAAGCCAATATTCAAAGTTACTACAATTTTGATTCAAACATTGTAAACCCCAATTATACTAATGAGGTAAATACAAATTGCAGTTATTATATATTAAGAAAACTACAATTGCAATGCTACAAACTTGTAATTTAGACTATTCCTAATTGCAACTACTGATATTTGAGTTTTTTTTTTGTTTGTTTGTAATGAAGCAGGATAGTTCATCAAGACTCTTGGACTACAAGCTGTTATGGACAGGAGGATAGTCTTCTTCATATGCGTGGTGCGTCGTCAAAAAGAAGTGGAATTCAATCGAGAGCTACTACATGTTTCATACAAACATTGAAAATGCCAACAAGGTAAAAAGGAATTCAACTTATAACACATATTGTCGATGTGACATATATAAGTTCATCAAACCCTGTGCAAAAATATAATAATAATAATAATGAAAGCGCTACAAGTTTGACTTACTTTGTCTTGCTTCAATGTGTTATTCCACTACTTTGTCTTCCTCTCTATCTCCTTGGCATTTGGTGACCTCATCTTTAATAAAGAGAGCTCAATACCACCAAAGTGAACTACAGCAGACTATGGATAAGAAGAAGAAATGTAGAGACAAGAAGTGAGAATCCTAAAACTCGCATTTCACAATTTTTTTTTAAAAATGGGTACTAACAAAAGAACTAAGATTTTATTGTAACGGTGAACCCCAAAATTTGCGGTGATCATGTCACGGGGAGGAACAAGTTATGTACTATCACAGGCGGATCAAGCTATACAAGCCTTATGAACCAAGTCACAAACTCAAGGCTAAATCTTCAAATCGTAATTATGAAGAATTTTGTCATCCGAAATGACAGGAAGTTTCATGGACATACTCAATGAGCCATTTCCATTAGAGGTATTTACTTGTTCTCTACATATACAGCTAAATTACTTTGTTTGCTACAATACAAGATGAAATATCTAACATTACACCTTTTTCCTTACCGGTGAAAACAGAACCAGATGTTCATCACTACCAGCAGAATTTATGAGCCGCCACAAGATGATGCAGACGGCCTGCGAAATGAAGAATCAGAAGCAGTACCAGAGTTTGCAAATGAAGAAAACATGGTACATGAGGAAAGACGAGATGAACAAAGATCCAGAGAAAAGTATCATCCGACATCTCTCAAAAAGCTTTATTTGACAAAACAAAGATCCAAACTCATTGTTCTAATATTCTCCAGTTTTGCCTAAAAATAATAGGTTCTGAAACTGCAATCTACCTAATCTCCAAGTCTCGTTGCACATCCATTTCCACCTCGGTTAAATTGGGTTTCCAAAGCTAAAACACTACTACCAGTCTAGAAACTAAATTACAATGAGCCAATGAAGCTACGCTAGTTAAATTGTCGTTTCTGTAGACATTTAGCAACACAAACTATACACAAGGGAAATGATGTTTTAAGTAAAGAATGACCAACCTCTCCACATATAGACTCAAAGAACAATTTCATATCAGCCTAAGTGACTTGCAATAAGTGCATATATTAAAATAGAACAATGACAGAATGAGTACCTAGTGTTTGCATAGGTGTTCATAGCAATCCATCTTGTCAATGTTTTTACAGTAAATAATGATTGCACACATTTCACGTCCATCATCAGACTGCAGATCACAACAAAGTGGCAAAATTTTTAGAGATCATAAGTAGATACAACCAAGCACAGATTTCATGTTCATTAAAATTCCACAAATTGTACATGCTCACAACTAAATTTGCAATCTCTATCCTTGCAGTTTACATTATTGGTGATTGCAATCAATTAACATAATGGAGGACGCTGCTCATTCTAGATAACATTATGAAGCGAAGTGATTTTACTAGCAGAGATGACAATGATCAAAAAGGTTACAAAACTAATTTAGATGACATGAGCCACAAATATGTAGCATGCAGAAAACATCAATAAGTGTGATTTGTGATGAAAGAATGGATAGCTACCCATCTATTGCTATAATAGATAATCTTATTAATCTGAGGGAGTAATGAAAGTATCACGAATTTATGGGGCTCATGAGAAAAGTCATAAGAGCAATCATCGAGGCAATATAGACAAATTACACGCAATTTCTTGGAGAGTCAATTAACCATGACAACAAATAAAAGGTAGACAAAAGAAAAAACCAAAATATTGACAATCGATAATATAACTTCTCAAAGGAAGAAAGCAGTGAACTTAGTGGTAAGAAACACATAAACTACACCTCGAGCCACAAGAAAGAATGGAAGGAAAACTATACATGAACTTGTAAATCGGCAAATTATGTCCACGAAACTACCAAAGAAAGCAACATAAATCTTGTGACGGACGGTATAGAAATTCACTGGTAAATCCCTAACTCACTCTAAATGTATTTGGCGGTGGTTATCTCAAACTGCAGGTAGTATTCCTAACACATGTATGCATAGTCTGTCAAGTTCAGCACGTCATTCCATACAAGACAAGCTGTAGAAAATGCAAAAATCAGTGACCACTTAAATCAGCTAGTGAAAAAAGACAACCATGAGGCAAATTTGTTCAACAACAACATATTGCATATATATGCGCATAACTAAAATTGCGGTCTTGCGGATCTTGCAATTTAAATTATAGTAGACTGCAATTACCTGTTTGAAACTTTAGTTTAATGTTTCTCATACTGGACAATTAAAGATCACAAGTAAAAATAGGCCACTATGAGAGGACGAACAAAGCTTTTACGGTCCCAAATACAAGATCTTTGCCAACGCTAAAAGTGTACAATGACAAGTGGTTCCATGCAATTCTAAAACTGAAAATATGGTACAATAGTTATCAGTAACTTGCTACTCAAAGTTTCAAGAACTAGATGTTCAGAGTGGACCATAATCACTCTACAAGACATTTGAGAGCTTTCTAGACTTGCGCAGAGGCATAAACTTGACTCTCTAATCACTACCACTTGTCAGAAACAATCAGACAGTGACAAGCTACAAAAACTACAAATCTGATCTATACAAGAAGATCCTGCTGACCATTCTTGCATGATCCTATTTGTATCGACATGCATGAGCTGCTAGAAGCACATCCTTCCAATTAGAGATCAAACCCGACACACAACACTTCCTTTTACACAAAAACTAAGGCCTACATTCGGTTGCAACACACCGGATATATGTGTGTAACTAAGACCTGAAAGTTCTTCCACCAGTTGCATAATCAATTGTTCTACTATTTATACCATGACAATAATTTCATACAATACAAAAGAAAATTGCACGTTTGATTCTTTGTAACTATTACTTTTTGAAAATGCAATTTCTACTTTATGGTCACCACTTACCAGTTGAGATGATCACAAGGCCCATTGCGTGTTGCTCTGCATCATCGAAGCAAGGACATCTCATAGCTCTCTAGCTGCAGTTTTCTCGGTTCAGAAGCTCTCGCTCGCCTTGGGTCTACCTCAAGTGTCGTCTCTGGGGTCACTTGTCCCTCATCTTAAGACATGGCTGCATTAAAATGAGCAGTTCAGTTTCTTGACAGATGTTGTATTACATCAACAAAGGAGTTAGCGGTGAATGAATGGAGTCCTACTTCCCAGGTTATCAAGAAATTTCACAGAGATGACAAAAAAATGACAACACCCTGAAACAATCACATAACACTATAGTGCTATGTTTTTACGGGATGATACCATATTTTTTCATATTTTATGACACAATGTTCTTTTTGTACGAGGATAGTCATAAAATGCGTTTAATTCCTATGAAAGGACAAGGTCAAATAAGAGATGTGTGTTGACACAACTAACAATTAATAGATTTCAAGATGTGTTAGCACAAATCACAAGAGACAATTTTTTTCTATGAAAGAACAAGGACAAATAAGAGGTGTGTGTTGGCACAATCATAATTAACAAAGTTCAAGATGTGTTACCACAAATCACAAGAGAATTTTTTCTATGAAAGAACAAGGACAAATAAGAGGTGTGTGTTGGCACAATCACAATTAACAAAGTTCAGGATGTGTTAGCACAAATCACAAGAGACAATTTTTTTCTATGAAATAACAAGGATAAATAAGAGGTGTGTGTTACCACAATCACAATAAACAAAGTTCAAGATGTGTTAGCACAAATCACAACAGATAATTTGTTTCAAGGACATGAATAGTGTGCTTTAGCCACCCTGATTGGTCCTACGACGATCCTCGGAAATGATTAATTTGTAGGTCGCAAATCTAGGTTAACCCAATATGATTACCTCCCTAATACTAATCCAATCATAGCTAGGGCTACCCGACTAGATATGGACACATGGACACAAAGACAAGCCCAATAATTGCATGCCTATAATACATATGTCCAACAATAAACAAGGTACAATGAATATATATGATCTTAAAAATTACGTAATATATATATGAAAATTGCACATTTAAGGTAGTGCAAGTAGTGCTTGTTCATAATGTAATAATATTGTATATGTATATAATTAGAAAATCGACTCATACATGTGAAGCACGCTATGAGTACCGAGTACGATTAACGCCCCGGTGAAAAGCAAATACACAAAAAGCACAAATGAAAAACTCTAGACTGTTAGCACAAAGACAAATCTGATTCTATAAACAATAATCAGGTTTGTCTTTGAGACCTCTCAAGGAAGAGTTGTAACCACCTAAGCACGAGGCGAGTCATTTTTAGTAAATGCACATATATATGCAACAAACTTTGTAAACAAACAAGGTGGTGTCATGCACCTATGCACAAAGACAACTTTGAACTATAATCGGGCATCACAATTGGATTCTATTTCGCCACCAACCTAACATTATGACCTAAGCTCAGAGTAGCTCTAGTTCACAAGGCGAACAAACAAAGGAGAAAAATTGAAATTAAATCAAGCATCCATATCTCGGACCATGTTTCTATCTAGTTTTCATTTTGCAGAGATCCATCATATCATATTTTATAGCTCTTTTTTTCCATCCAAATTCATTAAACTTGCAAAACAAAGAAGCAAGGAAGGAACGACATCCTTACTAGTATTTGGATTAGTTGCTTGCTTTAGATGTCCGTGATGGCTTCCATGACCTTATGCTTTGTTCTGTCATTGGTCATGGTAGGGATCCAGAGCACCACCTTTTTCTAGCACCGACGAGATTATTCTCTTTTCAGCCATGAAAAAAGAGGAGGAACCGAAGAAATGCATGCATGGAGTCACGAAACCTGAACCAATCCAGAGCACCACCTTTTTCTAGCACCGATGAGATTATTCTCTTTTCAGCCATGAAAAAAGAGGAGGAATCGAAGAAATGCATGCATGGAGTCACGAAACCTGAACCAAGTCCATCTCCATCTCAGTTATATGCCTATATATGAGGCCTTCTTCTTAGCTTCTTGGATTTGGATGAATGGATGGCGGTGGCGGTGGAGGCGGGGAGAGCGAGGCTCACCTTTAGACCCGTGAGAGAGTTGCTACTCACTATTTATACTTACTCTTAAGTGATTATTTGTGATGTATTATTATCTTGTCTTGTAGGTGTCTTTGGTATGATAGTTGGTTGTGTTGGACCCACTATGGCCTGATTTCATTGGAGATACTTGAAGGTAATCGCTTATTTCCACTATGGTTTGTACTTTGTAATTCTCACGCCTTGTCTTTAAAGTGCCATGCTATTATTTAGGATGCACAGATTGAATATTATTTTTGAAACATTGTAGCTCTTTAAAAGCATGTCAAAGCATTGATTTTGGTGTGCCAAGATTAGGGAAGACTTACTGTCAAATTATACACCCTTTAGCAATGCATAAGTATAGTTTTGATAGGTTCTAGTCCAGATAAGCTCCTCAGTATTATAGTTATTTAAATGGAAAATATGAACAAACGCAAAGGTTATTGCTAGGGTTGTATCATGACTTGAGAGGATCCAAGTGAATGATACATTGATACTAGGGAATCTAGACGGACAATGCAGATTAGATAGTAATACTACGGAATCTAGAAATGCTCGCAAGGTGCAACAATGTATTTGTAACAAGTTTCTTGGAGAAACATTAAGTGCTTAGAATTTTCCATTGTGACAACTTTAAAGATTGACAACTTTAGTAACCAAAAAAGTGTTCAGAGCACGTCTTTGAAAGTTCTAAACAAAACTACTGAGATCTCTAAAGAAAATTACTGCATTGTAGGTATGCTTCATATGATCTAGCCCAATTAAAATTCTTTAACAGGTTGTAAGTGCTAAACACATCACTATGGAATAAAGTAGTATTACCAAGCATGCTTCTAGCTACAACCTTTTGATGAATCCTCCAAAAAAGGTGTAATTATGTTTTCTCCGAACCATCGAGGACAATACTACTCGATTAAGTCTAAACACCAGATGCAAACAACCCAACTAAACAATGATGACATAAACTAGACAAAAGAGTTTTGCTCTTAGATCCTATTGAACTTCTATATGGTAGAAATTTTTTGAACCTAGAAATAAAAAGGTTTGTTGATCTTACTAATCTTCAATTTCAAGTAAACAAAAGAAGCAAAAAATGCTGCCTAAAGACAGAGCATCCCTGTTACACTTGAGAGGACATCCATACAAGAACTGAAGAGGTTCTAGCTAGTATGGTAAAAGACTAGACGAAAAAAAAGGTTCTGCACTTGCACCAAGCTATTGTAAACCAGTTGCAAGCATTCATGATGTCAAAATAATATAGGTCGTAATACAAGAGGTACCAGGATGGCCTCTATAATTAATATGTTAGACATAAGTAGCTAACTCATTGTTCTAAAGCCTGAAAAAAAATAATTATATTGAAAGGAAAAGGCAAAATATCTGGTTTAAACTCACAGTAAACAATCTTGTCTTTGTTATTTAACTCCCAACTCACGGAGATGAGTCAAGGCGATGACAAGACACATACTCTAAGTTTTTTTTCCAAAGATAGATCGTAGAGTACTAGTGCAAGGATAGTTAAACTCAAAGCAAAAAATTTACCCAAAGTATAATTATTTAGGGAGAAAAAACTAATCTACCATATATATCTATACTACTGAGACGCATTTGGACACTACATAGAAGCCTCGGGATTACCCCGGTCTTGTCATGTGAGTACAATGCAGCTCCAAGTAGGTTCTACGACAAGCATGAACTTGGAGCCGAATGCAGCATCCAAACATTGGGCAACTTCATCAGAGGTCAATGAGATGTAAGATTTGGACAAAGAAAAAATGCATGATCCTAAGTGAGTGAGTATTTATCAAAACATGATCTGAGATCAAGGCTCTGATATGAATCAGGCCTACCGGTCATGAGTTATCGAAGCGAAGCGGCTTTGTAAGTTGAATGGTTGTATCATCGCTGCCAAATAAATGACATGAATGAAATAAGCTGATGCGAGAAAATAACAAGAGACAATTGAATGATTACTAAATGGCTCATATAAAAAATTCAACCATTAATTTTCCCTTTGCTTCACAAAGTTAGATCGAAGCACGGGTAATGTCGAATCACCGCCACCAATCAATCAAACGAAACAACAAACCAAACATAATAGCAAATGATGTATTGTGAATATCTCGTATCCATTGCCTTGACACAGACCAATCACAACATTCATCAGGGCCTACAACACTGAATGGAAATCTTAAGTACCATTTCCTCATCAGAAATTCTAACAAGATAATCAGTCAATCATCACGAAATCTAGACTGCCCAAACATGTCAATCGCTCCGCGCCTCAGCATAACCGCAAATTTTAAAAAAACTACCACTGACCGAAATCATAACCTCACAAAAATCTGGTTTCATCTCTTCTGAATAAGAAAATCAGATAATGCATTACTATTTCTTTGCTATAGGATCATCGACAAAGACTCATTTACAATGAAGACAAAAGTGAAGTAGAGCCGCGCTAACAATCAATCACTCACCCACTAGATCTTCCCGATGATGTGCCTTGGGCTGCTGCTAAGCCACTTATTGGCGGCGTACTAGTATGCAAAGCCTCATAATGCAAAAATCCCACAAAAGTATCAATACAACCAACACAACACAGATGATAAAATTGCTAACTCCTAGATCGGGCGGGGATGAGCAGATTGGACACTGGGGCCTAAGAATTGTCCATGTCAAGGTCCCGATTGGCCGATGGCTCATGCCGTGTGCTAGTCTCCTAAGCTCCGAGGGCCGAGATCGCCAAGGTTTCGATTAGGCATGCATCTGTGTTGAATCAATAAATTCTTATGATAAGGCAAAAGCCATCGGGTGAAAAATCTTTGGATATGCACATGAGGGATATTGACCAGACAGATTTGCAACTAGCTAGAGCGTACATCAACCTAGCAAACCAAACCCTAACTAATTCGAGTAGTAGTAAGAACAAACACAATACAACCCTCATTTCCACAAGGATTCCAACCTTACTAGCAAAAATCTACATCCCCATGCCCTCCTCAATATATGATTTTAACCAATTGATGACCAAATCAACACCCAATCACGAAATGAGATCCAGTACACACATAAACAACAAGTGATGAAACAACGGGGACAAGGAGGAAGAAGATGCAGTGTGGTACATGAATGGAAATGCAAGACGACCGTTGCGGCTGGGGATGGGCCGCCGCATCTTCCACTGCTGCCGCCTTGCCTTGTGGCTGGTCCCCATTTGTTGTCATGCGTCTTTGCTCCTCCGCCGCTCGTCCACCGAGGGCCACTTTGTGCTGAAGGGAGGGGGGATGCGCCACCGCCCACCACAGCTGGTGCTCCACGCGAGGTGAGGGTGCCATGGAGCCGGAGGAGACGGAGGAGCATGATCTAGGAGACTGGAACTGGGAGAGGAGAGAGTGGGAGGGAGAGACAGAGAGGAGCGGGTGGTTGGTCAAGCACTCGGGTAGGGCGGCGGCCTTTGCGGACGGCGGCCTTTGCGGATGCATTCTCGGATCCAATAAGGAACAACGGACCCAATAGTAGCTGAACACAGCGCACTGATGCTGATGTCCATCATCCCACGGACAGAAACGTCGCCTGAACACAACCACAAATTTCAGGCAACTGAGGAATAGGAAAAGTGAAATAAAAATCCTAAAAAATATGCAGAGGTATCGTCGTACCGTCCCGCTCCGCTCTGCTCAGCCCATCCCTGGCTTTTTTTGACTCGCTCCTCAAATCAAAATCGGATATCAAATCAAACCAAATCATTCTAAATCCGAATCGGAAAAAGAAAATATGGAACCAAATCAAATAATATCGGGGAAAAAATATAAGTCAAATACGCAGGTATCGTCATACTGCCCCACCCTGCTCAGCTCGCCTGGATTTTTTTGCCTCGCTCCTCCAAATCAGAATCAGATATCAAATCAAAACGTTCCAAATCCAATTGGAAAAAAGATAATATCAAACCAAATCAAATGAAATTGAAAAAAAATACAAGTCAGCGGCGGTGCTTGGCGCGCGGTGCCGAGGAGGCTGAGGTCATCGCTCGATGCGGACAATGGCCTATTGCTGCAACTGAACTCGAACTCGATCTCGCGTGGCCTGCACGAGGACTCGTGGACCGCCAGGTTTGGGTCCAACGCCACTGTAAAAATAATAAGAGCAGGTATAATAACAGTCTAATTCGACTGCCATGTCAGCCATATGCTCTCAAAAAAGGAGAGAGAAAGCTATGCTTGACGCTGGTTTCGTCGATCAGCTCGTCACGCATGCCAAGACGCTTTCTCTACGCAGAGGTTAACTCTTCCTTCCTATCCTTGTGTATTGAATAAAAAACAATATTTAGATTATAGAAAGAGACTAATTGTTATATGTGTAAGACTCTAAACTTGTCCATTGATGACTTGGCTTGGCTTATAGACAAGTTTTATTGAGCTTGCTCTGAAACGTGCTCTCGCACATGACCCGATCCGGTCCCAAACCCGAGACCCGTGGGGTGAAAAAAAAACCCTGACTTAGCAAACAATTGCGCCTTGTCGCTAGCGATGTGAAGCGGAACTATTTTATATGGTTGGAGAAAGGCGGAGACAGCTTTATATTTTCTATATAAATAGATTTATAAACTTTTTAATATGTTTATCTAAACCATAACTCACGTATGTTGATGTATTTGTACGTTAAATTCGTGATCCTCGTGTAACACATGGACATATATCTAGTGAAATATATACGTGCCTTGTCGAAAAAGTTTTTGGTCCATTAATAAAACTAGATGAATTCCCCGCGTGTTGCCGCGGGATTTAGAGATTAAATTACAGTATGAAGGATAAATACTAAAGAGGTACATTAGTCTGTCAAACTCTTCCCAGACATACGAAGCCCAAAGTCTGCCTACAAACACATGCGTGAAAAAATTTCATAAAACCGAGTTTGACATAGCTGTTATAAAAGTGGAGAAGGCAAATCAATGCATGGTGCTGGTGGAGCATTTTGGTTGGCCTTAAAGGGAAGTGGGAGCGGTGATAGTATTGTTTATGGGAAAATATTATTTTTGGTGAAAGCTGAATTGATTAATGATGGGGAGTTGCATCTCGTCAATTTTGCATGAAAAAATTGTAATGTTGTTATGACTGTAGAACATTTAAATATCAATTTGAAAACAAAGAACGAATGAAAAAAATGAGAAAATGATTGACTGAATTGCCTTGTCTTGTGCACGACAGGCTGTGGCCTGCTCAATGTCTATCTATTCTTTCGGTAACCTTCTTTTCCTTTTGTGAGGAGGAAAAAAAAGAAAACGAAAAGAGGATACTGGCCCACAACTCACTGCACGAATGTGCACCTCTTGGGCTTCAGCCTTCTTACGACCGTGAGTGCCTTTGGACGCCACACAGATATCATACCAAAGATCATCGATTCTCCGATATCTACTCGATCAGACGAATAGCCGTCCGATACTCCTGCATCTGGCGATAGGGGTCTCCTGCATCCGGCTGGTGGGGAGGGGGGGATGGCTCGTGCCTGGCGGGCGGCCGACGGCGTGCATCTGGCTGCAGCAGGCTCCTGGATCCGGCCGGAGGGGAGGGGGCTCCAGTCGCCTGGTGGCAGCGGCCGACCAGCATAGCGCCATCGTCGTCAAACGAAAGCGAGGCGGCTGCACCGATGTAGGACCCATTGTCAACAGTAGGACGCGGGCGCTGTGCTCGTCGTAAACTGCATCTGTGTGGTACTTCTCTGTGCCCTCCTCTGGCTCTTCCGTCTCTTATAGGAACGTCCAGGTTTATGGCAGCTCATAGGAAGGCGAAGTGGAGCAGACAGAGGAAGGCGAAGTGAATCAAGCTGTTCAGTTCGTGTACCAAAAACTAATATATGGTTGTGGGCCTCTTTGAATGACGTGGCTTTACGAAATCACGGAGAAATGCGAGTAGGATTTTGCTTTATAAGAGTATATAAAATGAGAGTATATAAGATGCGGCCCAAACAGAGGATATCTTCTGTCCTCGAACTAAAAAAATCTTTCGGCTCGGCCCAGAAAACCCAGTGCGCAGCGTCTACTATAACTACACGTAAACGTCACATGACGTACTAGATTACTTCAGGTTCGTTCTTTCGTGGGCGGGGGGGAAAGCCCAGCTGCGAAACTCTGGCCGCGAACTTTCCGGCATCTTCGTGCCGGCCTCGAGCTACCCACGTTCCACGCACGGTCTCGAAGCCCAGCACCACGTGACCACGAGCCGCCCTTCTCCGGCGGCGTTGCGGTGAGCCCAGCATGGCCATGCTGCTCCGCCGCCGACTCCCGCTGCTCCGCCTCCTCCGGCTGCTGCACGCTGAATCGGCGGCTTCGACCTCCTCGTTCTCCACACCTCCCCCGTCTCTCCAGAAGCCTCACGCCACCGCCGTGGGGCCAGGATCACGCCGCCTGCGATTCCCCAATGCCACGCCCGTCGAGTCGGTGCGAGGGGCTTCGAAATCGTCCTCCGCTGCCGCCTATCTCGCTATCGGCGCGGCCGCCGCGCTCGCGTCGTTGCCGGTGGCCTACGCAGACAGCAATGAGCAGGTTTTGTTCATTGGCTTCTCTATTGCTCGATTTTTTTTGCAATTCTGGGAGTGAGATTTGCATGATTTGAGCTTGGTTTGTGTTTGCAGGGTGCGGTCGACACAGCAGCGAGTGCTGATCCCGCGGAGGGGGAGGATTTGGCCCGCAAAGAGAGGAAGAGGATATTGGAGCTTGTCCAGAGCCGAGGGATGCAGCGCGGGTCATACCCGCAGTTTGATGTTGCAGTGAAGGGCCAAAAGGTTGTTCTTTCCCCCAAAATTTTCTGGCAATATATGTTTATTAGCATTTAAAAAATCGTCCAAATTTTGCTCCTGTTTTCGTGAAATTAAGTATACTGTACACATTATATGGTAGAAAGAACAAAGAAGAATTGTAGGAGGATTGGGCATGATTATACGGCAAATGTAGAAACATGTGTGCTTATTTGAGTTCAGTGTGAGTATCAGTACACGAATACTGTGAAGTAGGAAGCTTTCAAAATTATGCATGGTTATTATTAGAGCACAGCATGGTTGTTCTCTAGAAATGACATGCAATCTGACTATCAGTAGTTCAGTACCATAGCAAGTTAGAAGCATAGCTTATCTTTTCTGCTATCACTATCAATAGCAGCCATGTTTAATCGTCACTTGATGATAGCGACTATATTTCTTTGATTTGGTTTGTTTTTGACCAGGTGGTTGTTAAATTCAACATGCCATCTACTTGCAATGTGTCACACCTTATTGTTGATCTTGTAACGCATATCGGACTTGAGGCAGAACAACTTGGTGGTGGCTCAGAGGTTCTAGTGCGTGCTTGGGACAGGTTAGGAAAGAAAGTCTCTTTCATCAGAAATGTATTATGCAATTACCTTTTGCCATTCATGGCAAGCACAAATCACAAACAGAATTTCAGCTTTAATCTTCATGCATCATCCTGTGGATTTATATGCTCTATGTATACTGGTTTTCAGCTTCTGATAATCTACATCTCTAGGCCTTCTGTTTATTCTTACATTAAAGAATGAATCAAATCTCCCCAAGTAGGATTCGGACCTACTACCAGTCAGTTAACAGCCGACCACTCTACCACTGAGCTACTGAGGAACAAGGGGAGATTCGACCTCCTAGAGTTCAACTCCCACTCTCAACCCGTGAATAATATGAGTCCGAAGCTTCTTTCGTAACTCCCGGAATTTCTTCGTAGTGGCTCCGTTCCATGCCTCATTTCATAGGGAAGCCCAAAGTGGCTCTATTTCATTCTATTTCACTTCCTAGCACTTCCTATCATTTAATATCCATCCCTTTGGTCTTATTGAGAAGGGCGGGCCTGGTGCAAGCGGTAGAGTCTTACCGCCTGTGACCGGAAGGTCCCGGGTTCGAGTCGCGGTTTCCTCGCATTGCACGGGCGAGGGTAAGGCTTGCCACTGACACCCTTCCCCAGACCCCGCACAGAGCGGGAGCTCTCTGCACTGGGTACGCCCGCCCCTTTGGTCTTATTGACATAAGAGATGTCATTTATAGTGCACATTGTTAATTGGGTGACTGAAGAGGGTTCTATTAAATGATGTGATTCATTTTTGTTGATGAATTCTCCCATCCATACAAATCCCTAATCCCTGCATTTTTCTCTTTCCTATCCCCCTTGATAATGTTTGCTCATGATAGTAGAATAGCAAATCATTGCCAGTTGTTCTGAGAATTGCATTATAAGCTTCTTTAATAGAATATTTTCCCCGCAAATGGCCTTTGCGATTTCGGTCCATTGCATAGATATAGGGTTTCCCAAGTCTTATAGGTGTATATGGTATACCAATATATTTTATTTACTCAAGTGCTTCTTTTCCAGTCCAGCTGCACGTCAAATCACACTGAACCCTCCCAAGAAGACTAGCACCAGGGATCACAATGAAGATGGTCTCTGTGTTCTGATATTTGAGCCACTCATCGGATCAGATTATTCTGTTAGTTATTTTCGACCCTTCTTTGACGATTTTTGAAAGAAGTTTATTCTGTTATTTCTCTTTATATCATGATCCTTTTTTTCAGGAAATTGAATTCATCAAGCGTGGGAGTTTCAGTTTGAAAGAACTTGAGGCTTTGATCAGTGCTTTAAAAATAGCCGGTGAAAAAAATGTTAAGGGGTCATCAGGGAAAAACACACCAAGAAAAGGAAATGGTCAGAGATCTAAGCATGTACCCTCTTTGGAGAAAATTGTATCTGATTTAGAGGCTATGGGTGTTAGAGTCTATGGATTTGATGAAACATCAAGTGTTCCAATGGATGGTACTGTAATCTGGGAGAACTTTGCAGGATATGAACCTCAGAAAAGGTATGTGCCACCAGTTTGCTATTCCTTTCCTTTTTTTTTACCAGCTTCTTAATCTACCATGAATTAGGATAACTGACAAATTTCCAATAACCAAAAACAGTAAAGTTCAAATATTATCCAACTAAATATGTATATACATCTGTGTCTAATCAGAAGGAACATTTTATTTACAGATATTCGTTTTTTGCTGACTTTTAGAGATGAAGCCCCAAATTCATTGTTGTTATATTTTGGCTTCCTGTCATGGATTCCTATTAGCCTTATTACTTACTAGACAAATGATTTTGTGTACTCCATTCCGAAATCGTTGTCTTTAAGCTTGAAAAGTGTTTCTTCTCCTAATATAGGGAAATAGAAGATACCATACTCTTAGCTTTACAGAGTCCTGAAGTGTATGATGACATTGCTCGTGGTACGCGCTGCAAATTTGAGACAAATAGACCTCGAGCTGTTCTTTTTGAGGGCCCACCTGGTGAGTTGCTTGAATCGCACCTTGATTAATGCCTAAAAGCAGGTTCTGGCGGTTATCTTGTTTACTGTGCTGAGCTGCAGTAGAAGATAGCTTCATTGAGTTTATTTCTCAATAAATAAAGCTTACAAGTTTTGTTGATAACCCACTGAATATTTATATGAAGAAACCACAAGAGCACCTTGCAAGCAAGACCTGATGCTGGAAAACCCACACGTTCCTTTTTATGCACCACTAGCCTGATTGCTTGCACTCTCAGGTTGCTGTGTTCACACACTTACCATCTATCGCTCATTATTTTAGGGACAGGCAAGACATCTTCAGCTCGAGTTATTGCCAAACAAGCAGTAAGTATTATAGTTTTTGTATTGTCCCAAGGTAATGTTTGGATAGGCATTTCTTGAATATGATGAATATTTTATTCTGTTAACCTTTGATTTCTTTTCTGCAAATTTATAGCTGATGCCAATTATCTTTTTAGTAGAATTAATTTGTTATTTGCTCATTTCTTATATTAGGGAGTTCCACTACTATATGTGCCACTTGAGGTTGTTATGTCAAAATATTATGGTGAAAGCGAGCGTCTATTGGGATCTGTTTTTTCACTTGCAAATGATCTTCCTGAAGGAGGTATTATATTCCTAGATGAGGTATATATTGTAATCTTTGTAGCATACACACTCAAGCCATTGCAAAATGTATTGAACATCGTGTGTGTATGTGTGCGTGCGTGCGTGCGCGCTGTTATAGGTGGATTCTTTTGCTATTGCTCGAGACAGCGAAATGCATGAAGCTACACGAAGAATCTTGTCAGTAATTCTGCGACAGGTAGGGTCCTTGTTTATTTTCCTTGTAGGGGAAAATAACCTTTGCTTATTACTACCTCCTGATTTGCACATTGTGTAGTCATTGGTCAAGAAGAAATAAAAAATAAAATTAGTTCTCTTAGTGAAGAATAATCCAATAAAGTCACAGCGCTTGTTAGTTGCCTTCCCTCCGGAAGTCATTTTGTCCATTTTAGGGGGCACCTTTTCCATCTATGGCACATCAGCAGCCGTTAAAGTGTCTCTGTATCACGTTCCACTGGACAGAAATATCACTGTTCTTTGCTAATGTGTTGCATACGGCTATCCTCATTCACCGGTGAATATGGAGACCGGAATATTTCATATTCCTTAATCTAAAAAAAATGCTGCTGTGTTAAATTTGATACCCCGCAGTTTCCTAACATACATCTGAACATGGTCTGCAATGATGGTTACTGCTGTCGGCTACGTGCACTTGGTCTCTTAACATAATGCTTATTGTTGTTAGTTCCATACAGAACATCTTTCTATGATACTAAATATGTATGTTTTGTAGATCGATGGATTTGAGCAGGATAGACGGGTGGTAGTCATTGCTGCAACAAATAGAAAGGAGGACCTTGATCCTGCTCTCATCAGGTGCAGTTTTCTATTGGTGTGCCCTTTCTTTCCTTGCAAGCAGTCCCAAATAGTTTTGGCATGGCCAGCTGATTATTGTTCTCTTTCAAAAGCTCTGTTGTTGTTTCTTTTTTTCCTGTTTGCATATTTCCTAAGAGGCATAGATCTCAACGTTTAAGCTGCTAGTGAACCAATAGTTCAACATTGAACTAAGCCGCCTAACCTTGTGGCATTTCTAAAATTTGAGTTCTGACCAATTCGTTCATATCTCCCGTACATATTATTCTTGTAAAAAGGTACCTCTAACTTATTTCTTTTTCTGGTGCACCATTGCAGCCGTTTTGATTCAATCATCTGCTTTGGCTTACCGGATCAGCAAACTCGTGTGGAAATAGCTGCACAGTATGCCAAGCACTTGACTAGATCAGAATTGGTTCAATTTTCATCGGCCACTCAAGAGTAAGTACTACAATTTGAACACAAGATTTAACATGTTTATGTTGCATTTGCAAGCCTATATACCATAAAATTGAATGGACACATAAAAGTCTTGATGGTTGATTACAGTTTTACAGATTCATCTCTACCCATATTCTTGGTTAGTTGGTGAGGATGCATATATACAGTGTGGCGCCATATCTGGTGCAACCTGTGATTAGAGTTAGAGATGTCCAGAAAACCAGTACTAGTTTCCAGCTACTTCTGGCTTGTGCTCAGCCAGTATGGAATTCCAAGCCTAATCTCTTGAATTCAACCTTCACATCTGGTAGTTAGTCAATTTCTAAATTAACAGTACATCTGGTTATGAAGTTTTCCCAGTCTTGTTTAACTGGTGAAATTATGTGTTACTAGGCAAGATCTAATTAAGCGACAGTCAAAAGAAAATGGGGATTTGTTGACAACTTGGATGTCAAATTCAGATGTTTGTATAATTTTCGATAGATCAGTGCAATAGTTATGTCTTGTTTCATTATTATTTTTTACCTTTTATGTTCTTAGCCATTTAACGTTTTAACCATGGGAACTATATTATGGACGACTACTAAAAATAATGTTATGGAGTAGAGAATATCTTATGCATATGATTTTATGTTCTGACAATCCTGTAATTCCGAGTAACAGTACTATCAACTTGATTTATGGGAAACTGGGAATCGATGCACTTTTCTGAATTCAGTCGGCTACTCAGCTGTTCAATAATCATTTGAGACAACTGGTCCATATGTAGTATGCAGTTGTTGAGTTGTGACTAGTTCTGAACATTGACTGCAGGATGTCAGGAAGAGATATCAGGGATGTGTGCCAACAAGCTGAAAGACACTGGGCGTCAAAGGTTTGGAAATTGGTCTGCAAAAGTTCCTTTTCTTTTGATGCTTTCTATAATTAGCGTTTCACCTTGTCATTTTGTATTTTTTTATTATAGTTAATAAGGGGGCAGGTTCCAAAAGATGGGAAGGGAGAACCGAGTCTTCCTCCAATTGACGAATACCTTTCCTGTGCTGAACAGAGACGGAAGTCCTTGCCTGATAGAACAACGAGACGGACATCCAGGTCCCCTGCCCTTAAGTTAGCATGAGGAATCTACTTACCAGTTTACCTTTACATGCTCATATAGCGCATAAAGTACTACCGAATGTAGTTCAAATGGAAATGTGTGTAGGCTTTGCTAAACAGTTTTTTTTATGCGACCTATGCTAATACTTAGGAAATGTGACATCTATGATCCATCCAAATTTTGACGGCAGCACACCTGAAATTTTGGAGAGGAAAGCTTAAGTGACAGATAAATGGCTTTCTTGTATTGTTTTTCTAAACTAATGTACAGAGATTATCAACGCACAAGTGAATATTATGTTTAAGTGCCAATACTATCTCTTAACATGAACATCTGGTAGATTTTGACAGAGTAGTTTTGACAGACAGAGTGCTTTTTCTGGTCATTTTTTGCAGTCATTGCTCATATATCTTTATTTATAGTTTTATACATATTAGATTGGACATAAAGATGATAGGTGTGGACTTGTCTCGAAAGTCATTCCTGGTGATCTTAATTTGGAGACTTGTGAGTTGCAGAAGGTCTACTGAAAAAAAGGAAACTCCAGCGTGTTCTTTTTATGATAAATCTATCATTATTTCTTGTGGCATCAAATTTCTTTATTGAGTACTACCAGTAGTTATAGTTTCAAATGTTGACTATTCTGGATCTAATGATTATGAAAACAAGCTCTTTTTTTTATAGAATAGGATAATGAAAAACTAGTCCCGGTTTCATGCTCTTAAGAAGAGGCATCATCAGTCTACGATTACTCCAAACGACTAGCACATGCTACAAAACTAATCCACCCTTCGTGAAGGTAAAAACTACGGAGTACACAATAAAAGAGTTCCGTGAGCTCTGGCCATAGCTCTCAAATCAATGCGAGTTTTAGGGCAGGGACGTTTCTCAGCCTGTTCGGTTGTCTGGTTCGTATCGTTGCTGGTTCATTTATGTGAGAGAGAAGTACTACTGGCTCGTTCATATGAACAGTATTCATGTGAGGGGGCTGGCCAAACACGCCGCTTGTTCTTGTGTGTGTATGAAAGAAGACAAACAAAATATATTTCGTGGATTTGATGATCAGAAAGCAATTGCCTACCGGTCAGCGACTTAACACCACATTAGGTGACCGAACGACATGCAACCGGAACGATCCTGCATTTCCTCGTTTTTACCCGACCCAACCGTGTAATATCCTCCTATTTTGCAAGTACTATTATTACTGCTTCCCCCGGCAGCTGGTACTCGGTAGCATAGCAGTATGTTTGGAAATCACAAGGCGACACCGGCTGCCCGGCCGGAACAGACGAAGACGACGGCGACGCTCTGCTACCGTGCGACGTGCTATAAGCAGCGACGGCGACAGCTCTGTCCGCAGGAACTAGCCTCCGACGCAGGTCCCCCCGGCCCGACACATGATCGGCGGCGCTAGCATGACAAATGCTAATGATACTTGCGTCCACTGGCCCTCAACGCCGATTTGGCCAAAGACCGGCGTGCGGTCCCTGCCACACGCTGACACGCGCGCCGAGTGTGCAGCGCGACCGAAAGAAACGGCCCATCCGCCCGGCTGAGGCGTGAGCCCGGCGCGCCCCGGCCGGCCGGCAAGCAGTGAGGAGGGGCTGGTGCACGTCCGCGACGGGGTGCGTAGGGCACGCTCGTGGGGTTGACCCGTCCTTCTTTCGAGTAGCGGGTGCATGTCCTGATCGCCCGCGCGGACACCGTCCACGCACGCGCACGCTTCTTCCAAAGCTACTACACGCCTGCAGCCATCCGTGGTGGTGCCCCAGAGCCCAACGCCCGCGGCGGCGCGGCGTACGACTCTGCCCCGTGCCACCGCGCGGAGGCAGACGGTCCAGAACTCCAGATGCGCGGCGATCTTTCTCCGTTGTCCTGTTCTGGCTGCGGCCAGAGCGTCCAACAGAGCAGCGTGGCGAGTGGCGTGGGTGTGCGTCGTCCGGGACTGGGCGGGCTATGAATTCCGCGTCATTCATCGCTCGCGACCAAGGGTCACGAGCCGTGGCAGCGAAGCCTTCAATCCGCCGTGCTTTTGTCACGGCGTGGTGGTGAAGAGGCCGAGCGCACGTACACGCATTCAAGTGCTTCCTCGCCTGGGCCTCGTTCACTTTGCAAAAAAATTAAACCCGATGAATAGTACCATTTTTATTTTATTTGGCAAATATTGTCCAATCGTGGATCAACTAGGCTCAAAAGATTCATCTCGTGATTTCCAACTAAACTGTGTAATTAGTTATTTTTTTACCTACATTTAATACTCCATACAAACGACTAAAAATTAATGTGATGAAGAGAGTGAAAAAACTTGGAATTTGGATGACATCTGAACAAGGCTCTGGTTCATGAACGCATTCAATTCGAATTTATTACTACCCGTCTGACGTGTGTAGCAAAACGGGGTAACATGTCTGCCTCTACTTGGATGCCCACGTAGGTTTGCCTGCCTGCAAAGGGTTCGTTTTAAATGGTTATTTTTGCTAGAATATTTCTATATTCTCGGTACAAATTCGGAAGTCATATGTGGTGTTACACTGTAAATTATTTACTAAAACATGTCATGAGCATCATATTTATATGTTAATGTAAGTCATAAAGTGTGTAGATCAATTTTTTAACTCGAAACGATCACTAAAATGCGGAGCGAAACTTGATTCGATAGTCATGTTATATCACTTAGGGTTTAAAATAAATTTTTATTAAGCAAAAATACTATAGAACATGTGTGTGATACTTAAATAAAGTTTGAAGCACAAACTTTGTAGATGACAGAGAAATACTTGCGGTCGAAAAATGATATTACTAGCTAATATTTCCACTGGCTTAGAAAATCGCAAATGAAAATCAAATTCAGCTCAAACTTAGAAATTTTCAAGTTTGTCGATTGCTAGACATCGCTGTGTTTAGCAATTTATTGTGAGAGATTGGGTTAAGGAGTAGGATAGTATTATGGCTTGTTTCAGTAGCCTAATATACCCTCTAAGATATAGCAAAAGTGGTTTGGGGATTGGATCAACGGTTTAGACATCTCAAACACTTTAAAATCCATGCAAACATGAACTCGGACCGTCTTCTTATGTTGGGACAAGTCACCAAGCCGTCCCGCCTACGATGTCGCGGGTGTCGGTGCATTGCCGAGCGTCTTGCGCCAAGACGCTGCCACAAGACGCGGGCTACTGATCGGTCGATTGCGCCATTGACACACTGCCACAGTGGGCACGCCTTAGCTAGCCGCCAACCATGAAGTTCTTCAGAATAACCCGGTGTTAGGCCAGCATTTAGGCACTGCAAATCATGCATGTTATGCATCATCAAGCATCATAATCATACATGCCTAATCATGTAAATAATAACTGAAACCCTGCTTCGAAACATATGAAACATGCTCGCGAAACATAAATATTGCATACACTTGTTTAGAGTTGTTTTTGCCCAAATCATGCTTGCTAAGTTAGTAAAACATGTTTGGCTATGATTGTAAATCATCTAGAATTATTTGGTATAATTTTTGGAGCAAAGTTTGTATTTAAATTATTGCCAAATTTTGCTTTAAAAATAATTCTCCAAAATTAGGGTTTTGAGTTAAAATTGACTTTAATTTTATAATTCAAAATCTAGCAAGAATTGGACTTTGGTCATAAAAGCAAAGTTGTAGAGGATTAAATTCTAAGCAACTTTTATTTTTGGGCCATTTTCAAAAGAAGTCATTTTCTTGCTCAAAAGGGTATTTGAAAACCGCTATTTGAAATTTCCTTCAAAATAGAAAATTAAAAAAATGTTTTCTCCTTTCATGGTCCAGCCTCCCTCTCGCCCACGACAGTAAAGCCGGGCTCGGCCTCCCTCCGCTGCCGCCGCCGCCCGCCCGTGTTAGGCCCAGCCCACCTCGCGCACAGAGATGGCACGCCTCCTTGTTGCCTTGTCCATCCAGTCCCATGCAGCGTCTCCGACCAGCCTTGAGCCTTGGACGTCGATCGCGTGGCGACCATGCGCCGGCGACGCCCGCCGCGCGGCAGCCACGGCCTGCCTCGCCCTCCACGCGCGCTCCTTCTGCCCGACCACGCTGCCTCCTCCTCATTCCTCCTCCTTTTCTCTCCAGTTCAAAGCTCCGCGGGAGCTCTCGCCGCCGAGCGCCGCCGTTGCCCCGCCGACGACATACCCCTCCTCCCACGCCTCCATTCTTCGATTCCCGCCGCCAGTAGCTCTGCTTAGCCTCCCTGCCTCGCTTGCGCTCGCTTGCGACCATCGTCGTCGAGGTAAGGGCCGAGCTTGGCGCCTCCTTCCTCTCTGGCGAGTGCGCTGCCGTGGCCGCGTGGTCCGTCACGCCGCCGGGCCAGCGCCACCCTCCCAGCCGGTGCGGCTCGACGTGGTGTGCACGCTGGCACCACCCGCGCCATCGAAAGGGCTCGCCATCGGTGAGCACCGGCCGGCGGAGCTCCTCCTCTCTCGGGTCGTGACACGAGTAGGGCGTCAGGGCCCAGAGATGATGGTGGTGAAGGCTTTGGTGATGGCGGTGGGGCGGTTGACCCGTTGGGTCCCGCCTGGCAGCCCCTCTGGGTGCACAGCACCGGTTGCACCCAGCAATTTTGTCGTCTGGTTTTAAAAAGGAATTATGAAATGAATTTTCAGATTTCTGTTAAATACTTTGGGAAATGTTTGTGTACTCATTTTGGCTCCAAATTTGTTGAAACAAATTTTGCTAGGTTTCTTGTCACCAGATCTACATGATAAAAATATTGCATGTCATTTTTGAGATGCTTTTCTGTAGAGCTTTATTTAATTCTTGATATTGCTGATATCTTGTAAATTGTGTAATAAATCCTATATGTATCAGAAAAATATGATTCCAAGTTTATTACTCTTCTTGTGTAATGTACTTTCTGTGAAAAATATATTTCATGCATGTCCTGTAGAAAAATTATGAGGTGTAGTTCAAGTGCCTTTAATGGCTTATTTTTGTTATTTTTGCTAGAGAGCAAAAATTGTATAAAACATGCATGTGATAATTTTTGTACAATGATTATTTGCTGTGTAGAACATAGGAAAAATATTACATCTGTTGTTTGACACTTTTCATAATACAAAGTATTTTCCTCGTGCCGACTACTAGACATTGTTGTGTTTTGCAATTTATTGTGAGAGATTGGGTTAATGAGTAGGGTAATATTATGGCTTTTTTCGTAGCCTAATATACCCTCCAAGGTATAGCAAAAGTGGTTAGGGGATTGGATCAACGGTTTAGACATATCAAACGCTTTAAAATCCGTGCATAACATGAACTCGGGCCGTCTTCTTATGTTGGCGCATCACCAGCCGCCGCTTCGCCTCGACGTCGTGGGCGTCGGTCGCCGGGCGCTTCACAAGACGCTGCGACGACTTATACGCTGTGCTTGGCGATTCTGCTTTGCTGCTGCAGCTGCCATGATGGCACGCCATTAGCCGCTAACCGCAAGCCGTCGTGCCGTGTTCGCTGGCCACTGCTACCGCCGCCGCCTGGCGTCGTGTCGTATTGCTTGCTGCCGCCGTCGCCGACCGACCTGCTGGCTTGGCTAAGGCGGCCGAAGTGAAGCGAGTGCCCGCCCGCCTCTTCGCTGCTCTGCCTCGATCGCTGCTTGGTTTGGGTGCAGCGTCTTGGCATGCGGCTGCTGTTGTCGTCGCGTCGCGATCGCCGGCAAGACTACTCACGTCGCGACGCTACCGCTATCGTCACGTCGTCGTCGCGTCCACGCTGATCCGCTGCACCTCTGCACTTTTGCCAGCCCCATGTGTGTCGCCTCTGCCGCGCGCACGTGGGCGAGCCGCCGTCGCCATGCCATTTCTGACACTGCGGCGCGCGGGCCACGCCGATCGTACACGCGCACGCGTTGTCCGTAGCACCGGCGCGTGGGCCTCCTCTGCTCGCCGCTCACGTCCTGCCAAGGCGTTGACGGGTCGAGCCCACCTGCCGCGCCGTCTCTCTCTTTCCCTCTTTCTCCCTCTGTTTTCCACCGTCGTCGCGTCGTGTCACGGTGAAGCCAGAGAGCGAGCACCTCTCATCAATTCCTCGTGCTCGCGTCTCCACCTTCACGCCCCCTCTTCAACCGACCCCACCCCGCCTTGACTCACGTCACGCCGAGCTTCAATTTTGGAGCTTTGCCCGCCGTTGTGCCATTAAGGCCCGTCGCCGCCCGCGTCGTGGCCAGTCTCCACCACTTCATCTCGCGTTAATTTCTCTACACCACTAGCTAGCCTTGGCTCCCTCTTTGTCGTGCGCACGCTAGTCGCAACTCTAGTGTCGCCTCCTCACCGCTGACGTGGTTGTGCCTTTGTGGTCCGCCGTTCACCTCGCAGCGCGCACGTGGCCAGCCTCGCACGGGTCGTCTCCGGCTTCTCGGTAAGGTCACTGATGAGTGGTCGTTGCTCACCCACTACCCCTACCGCCTTATTGTTGCTGCGGCTCGCCTGAATGCCACCGCCATTGCCGCAGTATGCCCGCCGTCATGGAGAGGACCCTCTACGGCGTCCTGGCTCGTGCAACCACCGCCCATTATCTCGCGTCGAACCCTAGGTGAGCGTCGGCCTTGTAGATAGGTCAGTAAGGGTCCCGTGTGGCCGGCATAAGCGACCATGCCACTGCTCGCCGCGTCGGAGCACGCGGGGATGGCCGAGGACCTTGTCGTTGTAAAGAGAAGAAAGATTTGAGGGTTCCGTTGCAAAGTCGTTGTCTCTAGAAATAGTAACGTGGATTGTGGATTGTTTTTCTCATAGTCCATGGGCATTTTTGCAAGAGTGCCGGCACGTAGGGGCTTCCTCGCCGTGGGCCGCCTCCGCGCGTGGGCCGCGCCCCGCCTGTGGGCCACCGCGCGCTCGCGCATGCTCGCGCGTTGCGCCACGTGTTCCGCATTGGGCGGAAATCAGTTTACCTTTTTCGTGGAGAATAGAAATAGCTTTTCAATTATATTTCTGAGCTGATCTTTGGTAAATCATATAAAATCATGTAGGTATTCAAAAATTGTGAAACCAATTTTGTTAAGTTTCTAAAATTATGCTCTATCTGTTGGTGTATTTAGTTCATATATATATATTTGTTGATGCCAGGAACTATTAAATCATTTGAGAGTGCTTAATATTATTAGGTTAAATATTGTATGAATTTTTATGGCAATATGGTGATAGTTGTAGCTTTAAAAATTTTATAGTAGCTTCATGGTATTATTATGTGCTCACTGTAATTTTTGTAGCTTTATAATAGACTTAACATAAGGATAGTTAAATGCTATTTGTTCAAATATACATTAAATCATTAGTAGAAATAAAGATATATCATTCATTTATAAAGCTAGGTGTTTGTTAGTTGAACCCAACACTTTACTTAATAAAGATGATAGTTAGCTTAGTATCTTAGTCATTAGAGCTAGCTTAGTAGTTACCATGTGTATTCTTAATTTAGGAGCTGTTGTTGCTCAAATACTAAGTGTTGCATCATCATCGCATGCATGTAGAGAACGAGTTGGCGGAGATCATGACCATCGGAGACCACGAGTTCGAGGAGGTGATCGAGGAGTACGAGGAGATCCTTGTGCAGGAGAAGGTCTCGGAGCCGCCACTGACTGAGATGACACAGCACCTATCCAAGGCAAGCCCCGGTGCATAACCCTTATTTTGAATGATCACTTTGTATATATATATATATATGTGTGTGTGTGTGTGTGTGTGTGTGTGTGTGTGTGTGTGTGTGATGTGCATTTACGTTACATGATTTATTTTGAAACTACATGCATAGATATACCTACATAGGAGTCCTACTAGCATAGGTCGAGTAGCTGCTATGCTTAAGCTATCGGTAGCGTGAGTAATCTATCGTTACTCACAATAGGTGATTATTATTATCACTCTCATGATAAAATGGTGAAAGAAAATGGAGACCGGGCAGAGATATGGTACGGGTATTGGTTGGTGTAAGAGGTTGTGTCCCGCGGCCAATGGGGCATAGCTTGGTTACACTGTTTTTCTGTCTGTGTCGGTTAAGGACCAACCGTTGCATTGGATTCTAGTCAAGTCACAGACTTATTATCCTGAGCACATACTTATTTATGGGAGCAGGAAAGACTCGTTGCTCTTTTGTCGTGGGTTCCTACTCTTTCTGGACCGACTGATTGGAGGCGGGAATGGTGGAGGTCTAAGCACCACACTAAGTTCGGGACTCAGGAGTAGGGGCTTGGAGTCTAAGTTTGAACGGAGACCTAGACCCCTTGACAGGAGAGCGGTGGGTTGGTCCTGCTTGTGCCTAGGGTACAAACGAGGCGTGTGTTTCAGGGTATCCAGCTGGGCTACATTGATTCACGAATCGCCGTGTAATACGGTACGACTTGTCTACGATCTAGCATCGTAGTAAGAACTGGAAGATAAAAGTTAGTGAAATGGATCTGATTGCTCAACTCTTGCTTAAAAGTAGAACAAGTGCTTACATAGAATGGCTAGATAAATGAACTAATCATGACTGCTAATAAGAACATCCATAAGGATTCACTACTAGTAAGGCTTTTCGCAAAAAGGAAACTCAGCAAATCATAAATCTTATCATATCCTTTGGAGTCGAGAAGTTATTCCTACTAGTCGGGTAAGTCTTGCGAGTATATTATGTACTCAGGGTTTATTTACCCCTGTTGCAGGTGCAGCTTGAGGAGTAGTTGTTGAGTAGAGGATTCTTCTGGTGGACACAGACGGGTCCTTGTATCTTATCGTTAGAAGTTTATTTCAATTCCGCTGTTTAAATTCCGCACTCTGAACTTGGTATTGTAATAATGTATTTCTGAAAATTCTTAATGTATGAAATGGACTAAGTATTGCAAACTCGTTTTCATTATTGGATCCTGGACGAAAAACATGGATTGTTCGAGTTCTCCCTTAGGGTGTGCTCGACGGAACCGTCCGATGTAGATTGCTTTCGGGGTGCTTAGTGTCTAGTGGAAGACAAGCGCCTCCGAATGTGTGTTATTTCAGACGATTCTGCTACAGTATGTAAATGCACAACCATACATACAAGCAAAAAAGCTAGGGTGATCATCCAGGCGTCAGTGTTACAGACACACTAAACTAAGAGAGTGTTTAGATAGGGTTGCTAAAGTTTAGCTGGCTAATTTTAGTCTCATTTAGACAATTTTTACCTAAGCAATATGACCAAATGTGACTAAAAGGGCATTTAGCCAATTAGTCACCAAAGGGTTGCTAAATGGGACTAAACCTCAGGCTACCTCACATTTTAGTCACTTTGAATCTAAACACACTGACTAAAAGCGACTAAAAGATTTTTTTAGTCCACCAAACTAAATAGGTGTGGCTAAAGTTTAGCAACTGATTTAGCTGTCTAAATTTTAGCAGCTTCAATCTAAACCGGGCCTAATACCCGGAGTAATTACGTTTTGCGGTGGACTTCATTAATAGATGGGCATAAAATTAGTTAAGCTGTCTTTCATTTCATGTACTCCTGGTAATAAGGAGTACAAAAGGTACCACTCCATTGAGTTGAGAGCAAGCAAAGGTGGCACGCTTAATCAGCACTAGGATACGCAGTTAATTAGCTTGTCCTACGCTACGCAGGCCAAGTAAAGTTCCTGGAGGACTTTTGTGTGCCTTTTCTGGTAGGGAACGCCACCTACCTCTCATATTTCGCCTTAGCAAAAAGGATTTCAACACACTAGCCCTTCTTGCGGCAAGCCTCTAATCTCTCTCCGTACGCATGAATTAGGTGAGCAGCACGCATCAACCTACCTACTGCGCCCAAGGACTTCGCCTCGATCTGTACGGGCTGTTCGACAGGATTTATCGTGAATACTGCTGATCTACAGAGCTGATTTGAGAGCTGATTTGTTATAAGGAAAAAAATATTATTCCACAGTTGAAAAATATGATTAATTCTAACTGATAAGCTCAAACAAACAGAGCCGTAATCTCTGCTCACCTAAGATCGAAGGTGAGGTCAACATCAGTACACAGTGGTAGCACGTACTACGTGTCCTAACAGCCACTAATGTTTCTCTTTACATTGTCAAAAAATGGAGCTAGCTAGCTTGCGTTTTTACACCACAGTTGTGTTTTTCTGAATAGCACCGTATATGTTTATCAACGCTAGTTACGCTGGATACATGATGAATAGTTAGCCAGTGATGGCTCGACTGGACAGCGCGGTGCTTGGTGCTTTCAGCCTCCACGTCAGTCGTAGCTTCGGTTCGGAGAAGGCTGTCACGAGTACGATTTATCTCCAGATTTAGGAATGTGCACGCATCGTCCTGTAGGAGAAGTCTGTTCGCTTGCTCGTAAACGATCGTAAATTTCCAGTTAGGAACAGTGTTTTTTTTCTCACATCAAACCAGCCAGCAGTAAATAATTCATGATACGATACGACCTTCCGAACAGGCTGAACCTTGAATACTACGGGCCGGTGATGAAGCAGAGAAAAGCAAAACATGGCAGTAGGATGGATGACCAATGGTCTCAGCTCAGGCGGTAACACCTGGACCGACAGAGCATTGCTTGGCTCCTAATAAGCGTGTCGACTAGCAAAGGGTCGTTAGAAGCCTACTATCGCACAGCGCAGCTGCAGATCTCCATAATTCACAATCATGGACGACTCGGTTTCATTCTTTTTCCTATGCGCGACAAAACCATGACGAACAGGGCTGCTTTTGACTAAGGTCTTTTATAGTTCCTCCCTAAAATTTATTTCCTATCTCATCGAATATTTAGATATATGTATGAAGTATTACTTATCCCATTAAATGTTTAGACACATGTATGGAGTATTAAATATAGACTAAAAAATAACTAATTATACAGTTTGCGACTAATTTACGAGACGAATCTTTTAAGCCTAATTAGTCCATGATTTGATAACGTGGTGCTACAATACACATATGCTAATGACATATTAGTTAGGCTTAATAAATTCGTCTCGCGGATTACTAACGGATTCTGTAATTTATTTTTTTATTAGTATCCGAGCACTCCTCTACGATATCCTCATGTGACACCCACGTGACATTTCAAAATTTGACGCTTGATTTATACTAGGCCTACTTTACAAAGCTATATAAAAAAAATCTAATAAGGACATCTAAGAACAGGTGCCCTAGGATCACGGACGCCGGTGAATGGATGTTTCCAAAGCTCCACCAGTGGTCTACCGTGCATTATGGATACTGTACTAGACTACTAGTGGCAGTACCGACGTCCACGGGAACGGGGACAAAATGAATTAATTCCCGGACCAACAACCTGCGCCTCGTAGCCGATCAAGCCTCTGCGGAAACTCGATAAAATCTCTCGAGACGCGTTAGTTTTTCTTGAAGTTTACAGCAAAAAAAAGGCCACCATCAATCACGGTGTCCGAACAAACCTCGGTGTGCAGCATAGCATAGCAGTCGTAGCATACTGGTGGGTGGGAGGGGTGATGATCGCTAGGGATTTTTTTCTTTTCTTTCCGGGGTCCAAGAAAGGCGGGCACATGGCCGGCGTGACGGACGGGAAGCAGGCACCCATGATAGTGCCGCCGCGCATGTGGTGATACTGCTCCCTCCGTCACGGATTACGTGGTGACGGAAGTAGTTCAAATTTTTAGTGAATACGATTCACATTTACGGTTTTAAAATAATTTATGATAAAAATACATTTCATAATTAATCTAATAATATTTATTTAATATCATAAATATTGATATTTTTTTATCTATAATTAATCAAACTTAAGATACTAAGATACTAAATCATTACATTGTGTTAGAATTGGGAGTAATTGAGAGGGGCCGGTAGACATATCTAGCCCCCAAGTACCCAATGGCCAACGCTGCCTTTTTCTCCCTCCGTCCTTTGGCTCCCCTCGCCTGCGACATGGCATTGGCATGGCATTCCGCTTCCGATGCCAGGGGACACCACGGGCATCAAGGCCAACATGCCACCGGCCTGCCTCTGTCCTGTGTTATTG
The DNA here is from genome assembly GCA_904845875.1 of Miscanthus lutarioriparius. Classification (NCBI taxonomy): domain Eukaryota; kingdom Viridiplantae; phylum Streptophyta; class Magnoliopsida; order Poales; family Poaceae; genus Miscanthus; species Miscanthus lutarioriparius. The sequence continues at coordinate 12,167,003 of CAJGYO010000008.1, forward strand.
TAGCTGTCAAATCCTACAGTAATTATATTTAAAAGATTAGTCTCATAAATTAGTGGGTGTTTGGTTGTCCTGGACTAAAGTATTTTAGAATAAAATCTGCACTTTAGTTGAACTAGCCAAACACTTGGACTAAAAGTGGACTAAAGTCCTTTAGGGCATGTTTGGTTCCTTTAGTCCGCGGACTAAAGTTTAGTCCGGATCTTGTTTGGTTCCAGGGACTAAAGTCCATTAATACAGTTTTATAAAGACAATATTACCCCTGTGGATAGGCTTGGGACCGGTGGGATAGGGAGTAACGAGGGGCAGGAGTGTCTCCAGAACACTTTAGTCCAGTTTAGTCACCCTCTCATGGACTAGAGGACTAAACCCTTTAGTCCAATATTTAGTCCATGTGTTTGGCATTTTAGGGACTAAAAGTGAGCATTTTAGTCCACATTTTAGTTTAGTCCATGGAACCAAACAAGCCCTTAGTACTTTAGTCCATAAAACTGGACTAAAAGGTGTTGGGGACACCCATGCCCTTATTTATTGTCATCTCTCTCATAGGGTAAAAGAATGGGTAAAAAGGTCTTTCTTCCACATCATTTAATAACTTTAGGCTATTTTAGTTCAAAGAATCAAACACTACTTTAATCCACTTTTAGTTTATGGACTAAAGTGAACTAAAAACTTTAGTCCATAAACTAGAGAACCAAACTTTAATTGTAAATCATATAATTATTCTTTTAAGTCTATATTTAATATTTATATATGTGTTTAAATATTGGATGGGACGTGAACTTAAACGAGACTGGGCAGCTCTCTCTCGCCAGTCGCCACCAAACCGTCCGTGGTCACTGGTCAGAACCCATCACTGACTCCGATCGGCAGCCTCTCTCGCTGCCATGTCCCCCTCCCCCATGCGTCATGCGTGAATTCAGGCACTGACAACTGAGCCATTTGGCAGTTGACACTTGACACCCTACTCCTACGTTTCCCTCTGCTTCGTTTCACGTCTTGAGGTTATTGACCCGTTCGCTTGTCTGGAAAAAAGAAGCAAAATACTGTAGCTGCTGGTTGTGTGAGAGAGAAATATTATTCCAGCTGAAACCGGCTGAAAGTGCTATAGTGACCCCGTGAGACACTTCCAGCCGATCCAGCTGCCGCCGCGTCAACGGGGCCTATATGTGATAACTCGTTTTGAATGAACACGGAAATGGCAAAATGTACTATATGATTTGTTGGTGACTGAATTTGTTTTGACAGAAAATGTCGCCAAGATTTTCAATCATCAGCTTGCCGCATCCGCATGCAACGGAATCGAACAAAGCTGTAGGTAGTGAGCATTTAAGCCAAGGAATTGTGGTCCTCGTACGTGTTGATGCATGCCGGCATGATACATAAAGTGGCAGGCATTCATTTCTTTCACTACCCTCACGTGACGTACCATGCACTTTACAGTACTTAACCCTTTGGGCCTATTTGTTTGGAGGAATTTTGGGGAAATCTGGATGATTTGAAAGAATTTGTGAGAGAAAAACACTGTTTCGGATGAAAAAAGAAGCGGATCAAGTCGGTTTTAAGGGCACGCGAACGGGGCCTTTATTATCATGTGGTGCTAACAGTGGTTTTTATGACCTGTGCTAACAACCGTAGATGTACAGTGCCATCTTAGGCCAACGCATTGAGATTTGAGAATCATGATAGCTTTGGGTGGTTAGTAGTAACTCTGGGCATAATTAACCGAAGACCGAACCGAAAAGACCGAGACCGAGACCGAAAAGACCGAGACCGAAAAGTTCGGTCATGAGTTCAGTCCTGGCTCCCAACTAACCGAAGTAACCGATAGAAGTTCGGTCATATGTGTCGGTTAACCGAAGTGACCGAACTGACCGTAGTTCTGTAGACTTCGTTCGTAATGTCATTATGTATGATTGTGATTTGTGAGAACTGAGAAAGTTGTGTGCTAGAACTTGTCATAATAATGTGTGGTTTGTTTTATATATTGTGTTGTTATTTTTTTTGCCTTCAAATAGCAAGCATGCTGTTGAAAATTGCTATAGATTCTGCTATTGTTTGTGGCTGCTACTCAGGTCCGGTTAGTTCGGTCGTGACCGAGACCGAACCGAACTAACCGAGACCGAACTTCTTCGGTCTTCGTTTTTTGCAAAGACCGATCGGTCCCAGGTTTCTGATGACCGAACTGACCGAATGACCGAGGAACCGAACCGATCGGTTCGGTCTGACCGAATGCCCAGGGTGAGTTAGTAGAGGTGGTTGTACCTGAGAAATCAGAAATGTTACGTATATCGCATATATATAGATGTGGACCAATACATTAATTGACCATGTGCTTAATACACCTTATGACTGTTGACAACAGCAACAGCACGCTTATATAGATATGTACCCGTCAATGGAAGCGATTTCTGGTGTAGTACTCCACTAGCTACTAGCTGTGGACATCTCAAATTTTGATGCAACGCATGTTACCCCGAGAAACGGTTCATTCATATTGATCTCCTGGCCGCACTCGAAGATGTCTCTTTGGAGGCCAACATCCAAGTGGCATCCACATGAGCATCTGCCTAGATTCACCTATCAACACAAACACACAGGCCGGCGGGTGTGGGTGTGGATCCCTTGCAATTCAATACGATCCACTGATCCGGGCACTTGCCAGTTGTTACCCAGCCAAATGGTATGGGGCAATGATCAGCTCTTGTGGCAATCCTTTTCTAAGAACATGGTGAACACCGCCCACTTGAAGTTGACGAAATTTTGAACACCTTTTTAAAAAAAAAAAAAACATCTTATGTGCACGAATACCTTTCTATCGTACTAAATCTTGATAGCGCGCTTTAATTCAGCTGAAATTGACTGGTGTGCGAAATGTCAATGCCAGGTCGTGCTGGAACAGTGCCCGAGTGATACTGACGGAGACTCAGAGAGAATGCAAGCAATGCATGCATGCATGCGCAGCTCGGCGGGGCCACGGGCGCATGGAACATCCCCCGTCCCGCGCGCGTAAAAGTCCAAGCATAAAAGAGGCGGTCTCGGTCACAATGTCACATGCGCTGCGAGGTGCGCGCGGCGGGATCACACGTCGCATGGGAAGGCAGCGGGCTGCGGCAACGGCACATGCACCAGCGCAACCTCTCCTCTGGTCTCTCCTTGTCCTGGACTCGCCGTACGTCTCATCCGTCCATCCGGATGCAGAGAACAAAGGCAAACGCCGACGGATCGCACAGTTGTGTGACGCCCATGGATGCGGACTTGATGCCGTTTTGGACGCGCAATATTGTTTGGATTCCGCATCAGGATCATTCTTCTGCCGTGATAAAGAGCGGCTACACATGTATAGAGATTAGAGAACGACATTACCGTGGATCGGTGTTTGAGACCCTATGCTTGTACAGGATTGTAACCACGTAATGTTTGCAGTTATGACTGGACCAACAAATTACTATTTTCAGGCCATAGACATACGGAGTATATTCCACCTGCCGACGACAATCTGCCACGTGGCGAGAATATGTCAATCACGCCGTGTTGACGTTCTACAGGCTGTACCTCTCCCTCGTCTCCTCTGTGGTCGAAGTATATATATACATAAATTGCCATGTGAAATAATGGAGGGCTAATTCCAAACAAAGTGCATGGCAATGATCCAGCTCAATCAGTCTCCTGCTCGTGTGGTGGCGGCGGGTGCCCCATGGAATATTACGTGAGCCCTTGGCAGATTTTTGGTATAGTTTCGTACAAATGTTCTGGAGAAAAAAAAAGATCCTCCTCTGTTCAGGCGAAGGTCAAATAGACAAATACTCAAACGAGTCGCGGTTCACTAGATATATGTCATTCACAGTCCAGAACTTGAGGTGCTGTAGCTGCGTTCTTTCTCTGCGAATTTTTGCTACATTTGTGAGGTACAACTTAGAAGCCTGGACGGAGGATATGTTTTTCAGGTTCAGGAACGCACACTATATACGACGATAACCCTGTGTTTCACCACCTAGCACCTATACGAGGGTATGTTCCGGTCTCTGGGGGTGGGCACATGTACACAGTATATATTCACCTAATCAGCTCTTTTTTTTTTGCAACTTTAAAGTTGCCAATACACTCACTGGCATACGTACACAAAGCCGTGCTGTACTGCTGTTTCCTCTATTTCCCCCCACCTCGCTTTGACGCAGGCCAGCGCCGGGCGGCTTTGCGCAAAGGCAAAGCTGGCACGCAGAAGCGTGCCATCACGTGCCGGTCGCCCGGTTCGTCGATCCGTGGCCAGCCCGGCTGCTCCACCCGCCAATGGTGTTTCTCTCGCGCGCGGCGCGCCCAACGCCCCAACCAAACCCAACCCCGGGGACCCCCAGCACGGCATGACGCCAGGCGGCTGACTGACCCCGTCCTTGCCTCCTTGCCTGTTGCCCGGCCTGCCGCCGCGCCGCGCAGGTGCGTGCGCTCACCAGCACCCGATTGCCCGCCGCCTTTTTTTTCGCCGCGCCCGCGAAGCTAGCTCCGGGCGGTTGGTTTGGTCGCGTGATCGCGTCATTGCGTTGCGTGCCTGGCAACCGGCAAACATGGGCCATGTTTAGCCCTTGTTTAGTTCGCGAATTTTGGATTTTGAAATTTTTTTCAACCTTCGATAAATCCAAACATTGACTAATTAGGGCTTAAAATTTCGTCTCGTAATTTCCCACCAAACGCTGTGTAAATTTTTTTTCTTTTATACATTTAATATCTCCCATGCATGGGCCGCAAACATTCGATGTGACAGATACTGTAGCAACTTTTTGGAATTTGCCCTTCAACTAAACACGGCGTTAGATTGAAAGTTTTTTCAACCGGATGAATAGTACTACTTTCGTCTTATTTGGTAAATATTGTCCAATCGTGGACCAATTAGGCTCAAAAAATTTATCTCGTGATTTCCAACTAAACTGTGTAATTAGTTTTTTTTACCTACATTTAATACTCCATACAAACGGCTAAAAATTGATGTGATAAAGAGAGAGTGAAAAAACTTGAAATTTTAAAGGGAACTAAACAAGGCCATGAAATTACTTCTGTTCATCGTGGCATTTATGTACAGCAGTGGTGGGTTGGTGAAAAAATGTACTGCACGCAGCACCAGCTCTGAAGTCCGTAACGCTAGCGGGCCAGCTGTGCGTCAGTGCGTGTTGGTGCACTGGTGCCAGGATGTATGCCGGGTCCATACCGGCACCAGAGTCAGAGCAGGACAGCGGGCAGTAGAACAAAATTTACCTGAGAAGGATTTTACAGCAAAAACGGGGTAATTGAGTGTTGCTAGATAGTACTACTTTTAGATATACTCACTCGGAAGAATGCAATTCTTTTTTTAAAAGTCAAGTAATTTAAACTTTAACTGAATTTATATAAAAAATACTAACACTCATCATACAAAATAAATATCATTAGATTAGTTATAGAGTATATTTTTATAATAAATTTATTTATAGATATAAATGTTAATTTTTTTACTAAAAACTTGATCAAATTTAGAATATTTTGATCGGCACGATTTTCATAATTGCATTCTTTCGCGGACGCGGGAGTACCTACACTATTTGCCATGGAAGATTCAAGTATGGACGATGGAGTGGTAGAGATCAAGTATGGACAATGGAGTGGTAGAGATCGTTTGTACGTACTACTATTGGCTAGGGGACCAGACCAGGGTGGCCCCTAAATTCCCCCTAAATTTGTCAGACCATAAAACCTTCTGATTCTACTGGTCTATTTTGTCGCACACTCTACTTGTTGTTTGCTTCCGTTTTCGTACCCTACATTTGAAGGAAGGCCTGGTTTAGATAGCGGTTAGGAATTAGTATTTGACACTGTAGCATTTTCGTTTATATTTGATAATTATTGTCTAATTATGGTCTAACTAGGCTTAAAAGATTTGTCTCGTAATTTACAATCAAACTGTGTAATTAGTTATTTTTTTTATCTACATTTAATACTCCATGTATGCGTCCAAAGATTTGATGTGATGGAGAGAGTGAAAAAACTTGAAATCTAAACAAGGCCGAAGACAGAAATACCACTTTTCCTGCGGAAAAGACAGAAAATGACACTACGGCACCACTAATCATAGGTTCTGGCAGTACATTTTCCTTGGGGTGCAATTTTTGGGTAGGTAGTCGCATGGGTAAATAAAAAATCCGAAGTTTGGTGATCCCATCTAAACCGCATATGTTGCGATGTCAAGATCAATCATACTAAATAAGCTGCTTGGCATTTTCTGATCCTCTTTGGTTTTCCTAACATAATTGGATTGTTGCATCATAATGCCTTTGGTTTGGTCCAGGAACCATATCATTAGTTGGAGTCTGCTAGTTCGATTAATATGCTTTATTCCAATCACCTGCATTACAACTAACATAATCCATTTTAGGGTCATGTGCCAGATAGGCAGATCCTAATAAAATACCAGTAGCAGATCCTTTTCTCCCACCTTCTCTGATGAAGAAACGGAGGTAGACCGAGTGATGGGCCACATGTGGCGCTGGGCAGGGCAGACCAGTTGTATCATGATCGTGTCAACTCCAAGACAACGCACGACGTAGTGAGACGTTCTCTCAAGAATTATTAGGGATGCAAATCAGTCGAATAAGGCGTTAGTGTTTCTTGTCTTTATGGCTGGTCTGATTGATAGGTATCTACAGAGACTACAGGTGTCACTAGCATGCACACAATTGTTCACCTGAGTTCTTTTCTTTTGCTTTTAGGGAAATTAAAAAACATCGGCCAGATTAGAGAATGCTATGTTACTACACAAACATCGAGCGGGACTTGATTTTTTCCTCGACGAACGATATGTCCTAAACGCAAACTTAAACATATCTTTCAGCTCTCGCCAAGATCATATAATCACAATATACCTACTAACGTTATGAAAGAGACAAGAAAAAAAAATGTGAAAGTTAAGATCCTATTTGGAACATGAGATTTTTTTTCTGTTCTTATATTTTTCCTGTGAAATTGAACTGATTCATGCATAAATCCTGTAAAATTCAAGGGTTCCAAACATACTCTAAACACGCAGATATTGACACAAATTACCAAAGTTCTAGAGAAGTCAACAAAGCCAGCATTCAAAACTAGCTAAGTCTATCTTCATTGGAACAGATCCAAGGCTACATGAAATAAACCGCATAACTTTAATTTTAAAAAAATGCAAGATTAGGAAAAATACAAGAATAAATTAAATAGGAATGTTTATGCAAAATGAATTAATGAAAAAACATAGAAAATTTGTAGGAATCGGTGGTTGGACAAATCGTAGTAGAACATAGGAAACAAGAAACAATGAGGTTTATGTGTATGCTTTTTACCATGGTTTTTTTATGAAATGAATCACAAAAGAAAGTATTATATGTTTTTCTTGCAAGTGATTTCTACGAATGAAATGAGGCTAGTGTGACTCAATACATAGGAACGAGAATTATAGTTTTATTTTTTTGTTTTCCATACCATCCAAAGGCTATGTATCTAGACACACTTGTCTAGCTACTTAGTCAGAAGTTAAAGATTAATTCAATCATTCTCTTCGTTTCTAAAAGAATATAATTTTAGGTTTTAGATAAGTCAGACTTTTTTAAGTTTGACTAGATTTGTAAGAAAATATCAACATTTGCCTTTAATTAGATTTGTCATAAAAATATATCTCGTAATTAGTATGATGATATCTATGTGGTATTATAAATGCTAGTAAAATATTTTAGATTTAGTTAGATTTAAAAATTATTTAACTCTTTGAGAAATGAAAATTATATTCTTTTTAGAAAGGAGGGAGTATTTTGAGAGTATAAGTTACATAGCTAGAAATCGACTTATTTCGGGAGGAAGGAAGTATTTAGGTATGAGCGGGTAGTTTACTGAGGCTGTGTTTAGTTCAAAATCTTTTTAAAAAGTGCTACAGTGGTCATCTCATCGAATCTTGTGATACGTGCATGGAGCATTAAATATAGACGAAAAAAAACTAATTGCGCAATTTGGTTAGAAATCACGAGATGAACGTTTTAAACGTAATTAATCTATGATTGAATAATAATTATCAAATAAAAACGAAGTGCTACAGTAACCCATTTCCTAAATTTCGCGAACTAAAAGCAGCCTGAGGACTGAGGTTACTGAGGTTGATACCTGCCTACAAAGCTGCTGTTCAGCTCTTCCATGTCAGTCACATAAAGAAAAGGAAAAGTAAAAAAAGGCAAGAAAACAAAAAAGAGAGAAGCGCATAAATAAACGCGCGCAGCAGTACTGAGGGCAGTAGCCCCGAGACCCCGACCCGGGCCCGGCACCGGCACCTTTTAGAGAGAGTTCACCAGTAGCCTAGGCAGCTTCCATGGCACTCCACGCCGCGGTGCCGCCTCCCAACTCCCACGTCCCACTCCCACCCCGCCCGCCCAATAACTAGCCGAGCAACAACACGGCGGCACCGCTCGTGGCTCCCGCGCCAGCCATGGGCACCACAGCGCGGCGCGAGCCGCTGAAGCAGCGCGTCAACCGCTGCCTCCTCAAGCTTTCCGACCGCGACACAGAGGCCATGGCGGCCGCCGAGCTCGAGGCCATCGCGCGCGCGCTCGAGCCGGACGAGCTCGCGGCCTTCGTCTCGGCCGTCTCCGACGCGCGCCCCACCGACAAGACCCCGCTCCGCCGCCACGCGCTGCGCTCCCTGGCGCTCGTCGCGGCGTCCCACCCGCGCGACGCCGTGGCCCCGCTCGTCCCGCGCATCCTCGCCGCCGCGCTCCGCCGCGTCCGGGACCAGGACTCCTCCGTCCGCGCCGCGCTCGTCGACACCGCGCGCGCCGCGGCGGCGGCCTCCGCCTCCGCCTCCGCCGCGCTCCGGCCCCTCACGGACGCGCTCCTCCACGAGCAGGACCAGTGCGCGCAGCTGGCCGCCGCGCTCGCCACGGCCGCCGCCGTCGAGTCGTCCGCCGTCACCGCCGACCTCGCTTCCTACCTCCACAAGCTCCAACCGCGCCTCCTCAAGTTACTTCGCAGCAATGCCTTCAAGGCCAAGCCCGCGCTCATCACCCTCATCGGCGCCTCCGCGGCCATGGCCGGCGATGCCGAAGTCACCGCCTCCATCCCGTGCCTCCGCGATGCAATCGCTAGCGATGACTGGGCAGCGAGGAAGGCCGCGGCGGAGGCGCTTGCTGCATTGGCCCTAGAGCACACGGATCTTCTCACGACCTACAAATCCTCTTGCGTTACCTTCTTCGAGGCCAGAAGGTTTGACAAGGTCGGTCATCAATTTGGTTCGGATCTTACAGTTGTCATTTTTTTTGTTTGGATCTGACTGTGGGGCTGAGTATCAAAATGCTTCAATGCAGGTCAAGATTGTGCGAGAGTCGATGAACCGGATGATTGAGGCGTGGAAGGAGATCCCGGGTGCTGAAGAGGACGAGTGCTCCTCCGCTCCGCCACCAGCGTCCCAGTCACAACGAAGATCTTCTCTTACAGGTGAGGAGGGGCATCCCCTTCGTAGTTTTAGCTGTACTTGGCTACTTGCTACTAGTTCCGCATGTACAGATCTGGTAAATTTATTTTTGTATACCTTGCAAGAGGTAAAGAACCACATAAGAGTCTCTTGTTGTTTATATACTTAATAAAGTATTGATGAATAGTTGGGTAAAATGAAATGTACCTTCTTTCACCCATTGTAAGTATTTCCCTTTTTATATAATGAAAAATGAAGTGCTGTGGGGATCTCCCCCACAGTTTTTGCCTTCAAAAAAAAAAGTTGGGTAAAATGCTACACCTATTTCTTTTTTATATATAATTTATCTTGTAACTAATCAGGGAGTGCAAGTGATGGGCGATATCCGGCTGCTTCGCTGGGCTCAAACTCAGTTCCATCAGCAACAAGGAGGAGCAGATTACCTGTGAGCAGATCATCTCCGCCTGATGTGTCACCCAGTGTCACCAAAACAAATAGTCCTTCATCCATCAGGAACAAGAAGCTGTCACCGCCTTCATATCGCAAAGTGCGCCAAGCAAATAATTGTGACTACAAGGTTGAGATTGCTGTTGCTCCGGATGCTACCCCAATCAAAGTGGTGACGGAGGAGAAGCTACTGAAAGGAGGCAATGTGAGAGACAGGCTGGAGGCTAGGAGGACACTCTTCCAAGGCAGCGAGGATAGGTCGGCCAAGCTGGCTGGACACAAAGCAGGGTCACGAGTTGTTCCGTACGAGTGCGGTGGTAATTTGGAAGAGATTTCAGAAGTTGAAGGTGGATCGGAAAGGTATGCAGTTCACAAGGATGAGAGCTTGTCAGAAATAAGGACGCAGCTCCTTCAGATTGAAAATCAGCAAAGCAGTTTACTGGATCTTCTCCAGGTATTTTTCCTTTATTCAGTTAGTTTTATATTTTACAGTTCTCTTGCCAGACTTGTATGGCTTGTAGCCATTACTCGTTTCTTCCAGAAATAAATAATTACTAACTTCTCCCCTGATTACTAAGTTATACCAGAGAAAACATTCTGTAACTGTAAGTTAGTCCATGCTGGAAGTGGGTATTTTGGTTTCTGGATACAAGAAGAGGGTAATATTAGCTCCTGTTTCAGAATACTGGAAAGGGACTGCTACTTAAAAATTGATGTTTCCATCCAACATTAACTTCTTAGTATCAGTGACACGTTGGGTCAGATTTGAACATGATTATTCCAAGTCAAGACGTTGTCATATACATATAGTAGCACATGTCATGTTGCTATCCATGTTCCCTACATAACATTACATTGCTAAACTTAACCATGCACAAATATTTTAGTAGTGACATGAAGGCATGCATATTATCATCTTGCTGATTTAGCTGCACCTGCCATGTGCAATTAACGTTCCGTATTGTCACATGTAAAAAAACGTTTAACATGAAAAAAAAACGTTTTAGCATATAGGTATTAGTCATCGTGAAATTTACTGGAAGTGAGTCTGAAATATATTATCCCTTTTGTTTATCAGAAATTTATGGGGAAGTCTGAGAATGGTATGAATTCTTTGGAGACAAGAGTACATGGGCTGGAGATGGCTTTGGATGAGATCTCTCGTGATTTGGCCTTCTCTTCAGGAAGGATGTCAAACAGGGAGCCTGATGTAAAGACGTGCTGCATTCTGAGCCCAAAATTCTGGAGAAGGCACACTGGTGGTAGGTCTTCCTCAAGGTTTTCTGCCTCAGACCCAGCAAACAGCTCAGACGAGAGCAGAACTTCTTACAAATGGGAGAGACAGAAGTTTGGGCTTCAGGGTGGGTTTGTCACAAACCCATTAGCCGAGCCAAACATTTCATCTGTAGGGAAAACAATGGTTACTCAAGAAGGCAGGAAGAAGGATACAACTTTACAAAAGTCAAGGTAATTCTTTGTTAATGAAAATTCTGGTAATCTTTTTCTGTATACATATAGTTCAGTTGCAGAAGATATGGTTGTTAGGACAATCTGATATTCCCAATAATAGATTACTGAAGTTAGAAGCTGACAATAACAATGCAACATAAAGGTAGTACTTCTCATACATAATACATTGGTATGATTTTAAAGTTATGATGTCCATCTTAATTCTTAATTCTTAGTATGCAATGCATCTTTGAGTATCTTTCTCTTTTAAGACAGGTGGGGCTTCCCTCTCATTTCCCACCAACCTACATTTACATTTGCAATATATATTTCCATAATATAATTATTTTCCTCTCAACCACTTGCTACCTAATATCTTCATACCTAATTTACTCAGGATGGGTTAGGCATGATGAAGACATTCTGTTCCAAGTGAGCTGGTCGAGTTTGCTTATTGTCATGGAGGCGTCTGTAGTTCTCTTCTCCACTGCAACCTTTTTTTCTAAGGAATGGGCGTTGTCATTTATGGAAGCTTTTCCCCCTTTAGAGCTGAAAGCATGGCGTGCGCGTGAACTATGGGCTCTATGGGAGTCACTCTAAAGCTAACTGTTTGAGGTACTATGCTATGCTGCATTCACATCTTGAGGTGGATCGCCAGGGAGGCTTCTTGATGAGACAACCTCGCTTGACACCGACGCAATCACGCAAGGCCCCCCTGAAGTCCTGGACTACACTGGGTTTGGCATTAGAACGACCACTGTGTTTGTCATATCGTAACTAGAGAAACAACTAGCTTTGCAATAGGACGTAATCACAATGTATCACCATCCTACGGAACTATGGATGCGTCTTGTAAATAGGCCGGATAAAGCGCTTCAATGTTCGCGAGCATCTTTTCTTTACCATGATTCCAAAGTGTGCTTTTTACTTGAGTATTAAGAAGAAAAATAAGAGGGTGGAAGAAACTCTGACGAAACATACTCGCAACAGAATTCCAAACACAAAATCGCCTATTAGAGGACGAGAGGAAAAAAAAAAACCAAGACAAGAACACAAAAATGTGTGTTCGCTTCTGCTTAAAGGAGCTGCGGCTGCAATAGTTCTGACTACAGTAACTAGCAATTCACATCATGCATCTGCATCTGCGGCAAGAGGCAGTCAAGTAAGAAGGGTAATTACTTTAATCAGGTGTTTGGATAGAATAACCGGGGATGAGTTGGGCCCATCCTATTTCCAATTCTGACCCAAGTCGATGTACAAACATCTAAACAACCCTTCGATACGGCCCAATAAGGGATGGAGGTGTAGAAAGCGGCCGCATGGACCTGCCATAGTACTGATGGTCCTGTCCATTCCAGATCTGGAGTAGCGCAAAAGAGCGAACGACGCAAAAGACCTCCTCGCTGAACAGCTGAACAACTGAAGAAGCGCTCATAAGGGCACGTTTGGGACAGCTCCGTTAGATCCAGATCCACAAAATTTAAATCCAAAAAAAAATATTAAACACCTCTAACTCCACCAGCTCCACTAGTGGATCTGCTCCACTAAATTAGCTCCACCAAATTGGTCGATCTTGATCCAGATTCACCAAATTTGTGGATCTCCTCGAGAAGTGCTATACCACATCCAACTTTGATGGAGTTGAAAGAAATTACCCACCACTGCCACTGCCACTGTTTACGTAAAAATAACAATTCGATTCGTTTTGTTTCTCATGTTCACCGTCACCAGCGCCCCCTTCCTCTCCCGCATCCCCGCGCCTCGCCGCGCCGGAGCCTTGCCCGGAGGTTGCCGGTGACCAGCCTATGGCCATCTCGCTCCTTGGAGCCCTGCCACGACACAGCCGTGACCTCCACCGGACCTCGCCGCACCTGCCCGCAAGCTCCCCAGGCACGCGCTCCATGGCCGGCCGCGAGCTCTGCGACGGTCGCGACCTCCATCGGCCTCGCCGCACCCGCCCGCGAGCCCTCCACGCCTTGGCCGGCCGCAAGCTCTCCGGCCTTGCCGCGGCACGCACCGTGGCCAGTCACTGGAGCTTCGAAGGCCGCCCGCCCACCCCTGTCGCAGGCTCCGGCCCCGCCCGGCGGCGTGAGCTCTGGAGGCCGCCCGCCAACCCCGGTCGCGGTCTCCGGCCCCGCCCCGGTGGTGTGAGGTCCCGACGTCGGTCACGAGCTCGGGCTGCAAGCTTCGCTCCGACGCGTCTCTCCTCGAGCCTCGCCCCGACCACGTCGCGGCTCTACTCCGACAGTATGCCAGTGCCCCGGTCGCGGCCTCTGGCCTCGCCCCCCCGCACGCCGGCCACGAGCTCGAGCAGCGAGCTCCGCTCCGCCTCGACGCGCGATGCTCTGCTCTGATCCGATCCGTAGGAGGAAATAGAGTGGATGAAGAGCTGACGTGTGGGACCCATGTGGAAGTGAAATAGAGACGAAGGTGGAGTTGTCCCAAACACCTCCAACTCCACTAGTGGAGCTGCTCGATCTAGATTCACTTTTTGCCTTGGTGGAGCTGTCTCAAACATGCCATAAATGTCATACCCAGAATGAGGCGGGTTCAGAACTTCAGGATTCAATCATTCAAATTACTGCCCCAGTGCCTATCCTATCACAGTGATGCCTGCGCCCAATGGCACGGTAACCAGCAACAGGCGGAAACGTCTGAAACGATACTACTAGGAGTCTACTATCATCGGCTAGTTGTTAGCTAGATAAAAGCTAAATTTAGTCCCAGCGGATCTTAATATGGAAATGATTAGGATAGGGCGTATCGGATGCATTAACTCATCGTCATATCTAAACGTGTGAAAGGTCCTTATGACTAGAGAGGGGGTGAATAACCTATTAAAATTTTCTACAACAACACTTAGCAAAGATGTTAGATAATTAAACGACGAAGCAAGTATTGCGCTAGCCTATTAAAATGCAAGTCACCTACCACAATTCTAGTGTCTATGATCTCTAAGCACACAATGGCTATGTCACTACACTAAGTTAGTGTGCTCTCAGAGACTAACTAAAGAGCCACACTGACCACTAGACCCGACATAGTCTCTCAAAACTAATTACACTAAAGAGCGAAGCAACACTAGAAATGTAAATGCAAGGTAGGGGATGTGTTTATTATACCGCCGTGTAGAGGAATTGAGCCAATCACAATGATGGAGCCAATCAATCACAATGAATATCAAGAAATCCTCGGACAAGATGACATAAGATTTTTACTGAGGTTCACTTGCTTGCTGGCAAGCTAGTCCTCGTTGTGGTGATTCACTCACTTGGAGGTTCACGCGCTAATTGGCATCAACGTCAAACCCTCAATAGGGTGCCGCACAACCAACACAAGATGAGTATCACACAAGCCACGAGTAATCCACTAGAGTACCTGTTGACTCTTCGCCGGGGAAAGGTCAAGAACCCCTCACAATCACCATGATCGGAGCCAGAGATAAACACCTACCTCTGCTCAATGATCCTCGCTGCACCAAGTCGTCTAGGTGGCAGCAATCATCAAGAGTAACAAGAATCACGCAGTGAAACACGAACACCAAGTGCCTCTAGATGCAATCACTCAAGCAATGCACTTGGATTCACTCCCAATCTCACAAAGACGATGAATCAATGATGAAGATGAATGACAGGGCTTTGGCTAAGCACACAAGTTTCTATGTCAATGCAAAATGGTCAAAAAAGTGAGCTAGAGCCGACCAAACGCCTTATATAGACATTCCCATGAAATAGAGCTGTTGGCTCTCAGCTGTCAGCTTCCACGACATGACCGAATGTGTCGGTCGGTTTGATCGGACGCACCACCTCAGAGTCCGATTGCTAATTCGCTGCCACATGTCACCGCGGTTCAATGAGCACCGCATGATCCCAACGGTCAACTCGATCACTCGCGCGGTTAAGTCAAGATCGGACACACTACGGAGATGACCGGACGCACCCTCGCCTGGAGTTCGGTCACTTCCAGCAAGCATCGAAAGAGGTAAAATCACGACCGGACGCGTCAGGTCACGCATGACCGAATGCGTCGGTGAATCCGGTCACCACTGCCTCACTCTGATGCTTGCGTCAGCGTATGTCGTAGCCTAACCGGACGCAGGCCCTACGCGTCCGGTCACTCGCACTGTTTAGCATCCGATCAAAAGACCGAGGGCGGCCTTCACTGCGCGCCATTGACCGGACGCAACTGCTGAGTCTGGTCGCTGCTAGAACAACGTCCGGTCACCTCGAGATAGCCCCTTCTCAACTCCAACTTTGCCACCCTTGATCAAATGTGCCAACCACCAAGTGTATCACCATATGCACGTGTGTCGGCATATTTTTCACAAATATTTTCAAGGGTGTTAGCACTCACTAGAATCTAAATGCATATACAATGAGTTAGAGCATCTAGTGGCACTTTGACAACCGTATTTCGATATAAGTTTCACCTCTCTTAATAGTGCGACTATCGATCATAAATGTGATCACACTCGCTAAGTGTCTCGATCACTAAACCAAAAAGGCTTCTATCAAGCTTTACCTTTGCCTTGAGCTTTTTGTTTTCCTGTTTCTTCTTTTTCAAACCAAGCACTTGATCATCACAAGGTCACACCATCATCATGATCTTCACCACTTGCTTCATTACTTGGAATATGCTACATATCTTATGATCACTTTGATAAACTAGGTTGGCACTTAGGGTTTCATCAATTCACCAAAACCAAACTAGACCTTTTAACGTGCGCTTGCCGCTTGGGCTACTCTACACAAGTCCACACATCGATTCACTTGCTCATTCTCAGCCGCAAGGAGTCACTCGTTGCGTCACTTCGTCTCTATGCTGCCGCCTCTGCCTGTACTTCTAGGCATAGTGTTGCTGGCCCTGCTCGGCGCAGCGTGTTGCCGTCTCTCCCGGTCGTGCGACCACTGCCTCCTCGCCGCGTCGTGCAGCCGCTAGTGCCGCTGCCTCCGGTAAACTCCACATGCCGATGAGCCTCCATTCTCCCAAGCAGCAAGGAGATGTTACACTGAAAGCGCATGTTGCAAGCATATATTTCAAGTATTTCAGATGTTTTAAAGGTACATTGTAAATGTTTTATATGGATCTTGCAAAAGTAGATCGAAATGTTTCATACGTTGCAATGGTTATACACGTATGTTTCAAGCGTCTATTCTAAATGTTTAATCTATTTTTTCAGACATATGTTGCAAGTGTGTTTATTTGGATATGTTTCACTCATATGTTGACAGTGTTTTATCTGGATGTTGCATGTATTTTGCAATGAGTTTTCAAATGTTTCCAAGTGTTTTGTAAGTGTTTCAGACGCATGTTTCAAGTGTTTCATCTGTCTTCAGACGCACGTTTCAGATGGATGTTTCAAAATTAGAACGTGTGTTGCAATGTTGCAATGACGATGGTGGCTGATGCGGATAGCGGCCTACCGCAGGGCTTCGGCTCTTACCTTGTTGAAAGGTCCTTGTTTGGTTTTGGTAATTGGGTGACAACCTAGGTGGACTAATTGTGTTTATGTGAGATACACAGGTGATTAGTCTATAGATACATGTGTGTGAGCAACATATGCCATGAAGGTAAAAATAGCTCGGAGATGTTGCAAAGCTCATACATGTAATGATGAAGGAGCTCATTGCACATGAGACATGACATTGAGTCATGTGATCAAGGTGGAGAAGATCAAGACAAGACTTGATTTGATGGATTGGTTGTAAGAGTGAATGGCAAGTCAGAGGCTTTGGAGCGATGGACTGCGTGGCGGTGAAGCTTGAGCAAGACTTGGCGCCAATGGACGAAGGCAACGGTGAAAAGCAAGTGAAGTCCAGATCGATGAACCAATATGATCACGTGATGATATGAAGTGGATCATATCATTATTGATCATGTTGGTGCATGTGTTGCATCGATATCAGAGGAGATGGAATGGAATGCGCAAGACAAAGGTATAACCTAGGGCATTTCATATCACCGATCATAGGTGTGTAGAGAAATTAATGACCGGATTTAGTATAGATGGCCGTACTATCAAGAGGAGCAAACTTGTTTGCATATCAGTCATCTAGTGCCACTCGAGTGATCTAACTTTGCATCGTTGCTAGGATCGAGTGGCGTGGCAAGTTTAGTGGCTAATCCCTTGAAAATGTTTGTGAAAATATGCTAACATACATGCACAAAGGTGACACACATTGTGTTTAGCACTTGGGAGCAAGGGTTCGAAACTTCACCAGCGCCCTGCACAGAAAAGACAGGGTTTCATAGAGTACACCGAACGTTGGTCATGTAGTGACCGGACGCTGGGGTCCTGTGTCCGGTTAGTGGCAGCAGTGAAGGCGCAGGCGTCGGTCTTTGACCGGACGCTGGGTGGGTGCGTCCGGTCCCGCTGACGTGGCAACACAGAGAAGAGGAGAAGGACCGGATGCTGATGCTGCGTCCGATCGTGACCAATCGAACGTGTCTGGTCGCAGTTGAGTGTCTCTAGAACCTTACTGGAAGTGATCGAATGCTGGGGTCCTACGTTCGGTCGTGCTCAAACTGACGCGCCCGGTCGCGAGAGGAACCTTACTGGAAGTAACCGGACACTGGGGTCCTATGTCCGGTCATACACTGTGCTGCGTCCGGTCGCAACTTAACCGTTGAGATCAGGCACTCAATATTTGAAGCCAGGGATGACGTGGCAGCCATCCGTTGACCAGACGCTGGTAGGGTGCATCAGGTCGATCTAACCGGAACGTCCGGTCACCCCGAGCTGTGTCCAATGAAGGGGTACAACAGCTCTATTTTTGTGGGGGCTATAAATAGAAGTGTTGGTGGGTTTTTAGCCAGTAGCTTGGTAGAGCTGAGCACACTAGAACCTTGGTGGCTTGTGTGGTAGTACTTAGGAGTCCTCTAACTCACTCTAATTTGATAGTGTTCATCCGATTGAGTGAGTGAGTGATTCTAGTGCGATTACGTCGTGATGTTGCATCGAGTGGCACTAGATGGTCGTCTTGCAAGCCGGTGGTGCTTGTTACTCTTGAAGGTTGCCACCTCCTAGACGCCGTGGTGGTGGTCTCCGTCGAAGCCCGCAAGAAGCTTGTGCGATGCTCCGGAGAAGAGATTTGTGAGGGGCATTGTGCTCGCCTCGCGGGAGCCACGAAGAGCAACTCTAGTTGAGCGTGTCATTGAGCTACCCTTACTTTTGGGGTAGGTTCTTGCAGTGCCCGACATGCGGGCTTGGCGGGTGATGACAATTAGCCGCCGAACCACGAAGTGAGCGGTCGACATAACGGGGACATAGCGTGTTGGTAAGCACGTGAACCTCGGGAGAAAATCACCTTATCAACCTTATTTTTGCCGTTGGTTTGCAATTCCCTTACACAAGCTTGTTGTTACTTTCATATACATTGTGCTTGTATAGTTGCTCTTGTAATTAGTTAGCTTGTGTAGCTCACTAATTACCTTCTTGCTTATGTGGCATAGAAGTAGCTCTCTTGCGTGGCTAATTTGGTTTTGTGCAATATTGTTAGTCATATTGCTTAGTTTGTGTAGCTAAGTATTTGTGCTCTCTAATTTGGCATTGGTTGCCTTGTTATTGAGCATTGCTAGTGAGCTTAGAAGCTTAGAGCTTTTGCTTACTAGAATTGTGTAGAAGCTCCTCGTTGCTTAAAGTACTAGCGGCATAGGTTTGTGTGACCTTGCTTCTAGAATTGATTAGGTGAGCTTTAGCTAGCCCGGCACCTTAGTTACCTAATTAGGATCTTTATAAGGTGATTGTGAACTTCGATAGATGGGTGTAGTCTTGGCTAGACCGATTATTTTAATTTCACAATTGTTTCGGTTAGCCGACGTGATTAATTTTAGTAACAACTATTCACCCCCCCTCTAGTCGTCATCTCGACCCTACACTCATGCGGCACGCCTCGCCCTCTCCTCTTCCTCCCCTCCACCAAGCCGCGACAGTTTGAACTCGACTTGGATGCGGAGTTCGGCGGCGCTGGAGCGGGATGGGACGCAGGACTAGGGAGTGATGCGATGCGGACGGTGGTGCAACGTCCAGATAGGGCGAGGCATGGAATTGTGGATGGATGTGGGCAAGGCGCGCTACCGCGGGATGGACGTGAGCGGGGCTCATTTTCGTGTTTTGGACGGGTTGTGGGTGGTGCGTTTGGACCCTAGTTATTAGGACCGGACCGGACCGGCGGTTCGACCGCTAAAACACCAAACCAGAGCATAGACCGGTCCGGTTCACCTAAAAGACCGTCTGTGCAATTGAACCACTAAAAACCGGTTGAACCGGCCGGTTTTTTACGGAACCGGTGAACCGGCCGATTTCCATACGAACCGGTGAGTTTTTGGGTTTTTCCAAAATTACCCCTCGGTGCACTCAGGACGACCTTATCTAGTTAGGGGTATTATTGGAAATTGGCTCTAAATGCCTCTTTAGGGTTGTTTTGCTACTAGGAGTGGCCGAGTGGGAGGAAAAAAATGCCTTTTCGTGTTCTCGGCGGCGGCGTGACGCTTCTGCTCCATGCAGCGTCTAGCAGGCGACGGCAAGAGCATCAGCAAGCAGCTACGCGCGGGTCGGCGTGGCCGTGGCAGGCAACGGGCGGTTGCAGTGGTAGCGGCGGGCGGCTGACAACGGCCGCACACAGGCGGCGGCATGGGAAGTCGAGCTTCGCGTCGTCAAGAACCGGCGGCCGGCGTCGCAGCTGCTGACCTTGCTATCTGCTACTCTGCTCTAGGCTCCACCACTCCAGGCCTGCAGGCGCTTCCCTGCTGTTCTCCAGTTCCAGACGACCATGCCAGAACTTCGCGACATGGCTAATGGTGAGCCTAGGTTAAGATTAAATTAGGCATCTATGATCCGTTAATGTGAAGATTCATAAATATATGAAGCTCGTGTTCATGTTAGAGTATATTAGTTATTAGGCATCTCTTTTCTCCAGATTTGATTAATTTTGGATTGATTTTTAAGTTTTCCACTACATGGCTAAAATAGTAACAGATGAGCTGCATTTCTTATCAGTTATCATGCACTTTTGTTTTGAATCTAAAAACTTGTGCAATTAAATTTATGTTGTTTATTTATCGTCTGTCAATTATTAATTATAGTACCGGTTCAAAGTAACTGTGGCCGGTTAAATTTGTCCAGTCTAAAACAATTGAACCGGCGGTTCAACCGGTTCTAAACGGTTGGACCAGTGAACCGATGTCCTTGTCGGTTCAATCTCCGGTCCGGTCCTAATAACTTTGGTTCGGACGTGCCGTTCGTCCAGATGTCCCAGCGCTAGCCCTGCTGATCTTAATAAGAAGACTAATTTTTAGTCAATTTTAGTCATTTTTTAAATAGTTGTTAACCAACTAACTAGTTAATCTTAACTAATTTAACTAATCTTTATTTTTTGAACCCCGCAACAGGCTCTATGACAGGGCTGTAGACCCTGTAGTAGTGTAGTACTGCGATTCGTTCGTAGAGGACGTCGCAACTCATTGTGGGTGCGTTTGGTTCGAGGACGAAGCTGGATGGGATACGACGATCTATGGATATTGTGATAAAGATATACATGATGCATATTTGGTTGAATTGATAGGATGAGCCAGTTTTCTGTTTGGTTGGATAGATGAAAGTGGATGGAATAAGAATAATTCACTAATTATATCTATTATTTTAAAATATTAACAATTAATTAGACACCGATAAATATGCACTAATACTAATTTTATCATGATAATCACTAATTTAAAATAAAATATGTTAATTAGTACCACTAATATCCTAATTAGCATCTGAAACATGTACTAATCAACATATTAGCACTTATCAAAACTAATCCTACCATCATAATTAGTAAGTAATAATATAACTTACTAATAATCTTTAATTTATTCAGTAATGACAGAGATTAGAAGACTTGGATAAGCTAATCCACGAGATTTTTACGAACCAGAAAATCCAACGTCTCGGTATATTCCATATCCAGGGATTTTCGCATCCAGCGATCTATCAATGCAAACACTGTTAATCCATGGATGGTTGCATCTCATCCATGTAAATCTAACGACCAAACCCATCCTATCTAAATCACATGTAGGCCTCGTTTAGTTGGCTAAATTTGGGAAGTGCAAAGTTTGTACAGTGCAAGATTCATCACTGTAGTATTTCGTTTGTATCTGTGAATTATTGTCGAACAATGATTAATTAGGCTCAAAAGATTCGTCTCGCAAAGTACAATTAAATTGTACAATTAGTTTTTGATTTTGTCTATATTTAATACTTTATGCATGTACCGCAAATTTGATGTGACGGGAAATCTTTTTCCCTAGGCGATTTGGCGCAAGGGCGCGCGACGGCGCGGATCACTGAAGCCAAACAGCCAACCGTCAGGACTCACGAGCTCACGTGGCACACCTGTTCCCTCCGCGCCACAACGCCTCCTTCACGTGCCGTTCCCCTAAACGAGATCCCCTCGAGACGCGCGCGCCCGCCGCGATGAGCCGAAGAAAATCGCCCAACCGCGCAAAAAACCTCCGAATCCGACTGTCGCTTCCGCGCACAGGCACCGCCGGCCCGGCCCGGGCCGGGCACCCGCTCCTCTCCTCGGCTCACCCGCGCGCGTGAGCCGCTTAAATTTCAATTCAAACTGGCCAAGGCAAAGCCCTCACACGCACGGGCACGGCTCACCCTTCCCCACCTTGCGCCTGCGAGCCACGCCGAGCCGACCTCAGGCGAAACGGCCGCATCCGCACGGGAGCGGACAGAGAAAATTTTGAAACGCGGGCGAGGCCGCCACCACCGCGCCAAATCAAGCCCTCCAGATTCCATTCGACGGCCGGCGCCGCGCCTCCTACCTCCTCCCTTCTCCCTCCTACAAGTCAGATCCGTAACTTCCAGGAATTCCCTCCTCTCGGCTCCACCGCACCACGCGAACACAAATCCTGCAAAATCCTCGCGGGCACCTCACGCGGATCGGCGACGGTGATGGCAGCGTCCTCCTCTTCCGTCGCCGAGGTAGCGGTGGCCGCTGCTGCGGCGGCGGCAATGGCGTCAGCTTTGACACAGGAGCAGCAGCATCAGCAGCAGGCGCGACCGCGGCCGCGGCCGATGCACGCGGGGAGCGGCGGCGGTGGCGCCAATGGCCGCCACCACGCGTACAGCCGCAAGGACAAGTCGCTCGGCCTCCTCTGCTCCAAGTGAGCCTCTTGCAGCCTCGACGCGTCTGGAGATTGGTAGCTACTGAGTTCTCCTTGCTGTTCTGACCCAATTCTCCGTGCTGCTTTTAGCTTCGTGGTTCTCTACAACCGCGACGACGTGGAGTCCATCGGGCTGGACGAAGCGGCCAAATGCCTCGGTGTGGAGAGGCGCCGGATCTACGACATTGTCAACGTGCTCGAGAGCGTTGGGGTTAGTTCTTTCTTTCTTCTTCTGCCTTTCCGGGACACAATTCTTGATTTCTTGTGCGGTCTGTTCGGGATATGAAGTATGATTCTAGTTCTGATTCAATTCCCCTTGTGAGAAGATTCTTGTGAGGAAAGCCAAGAATCGCTACACCTGGATAGGTTTCGGCGGAGTCCCAATGGCCTTGCGAGAACTCAAGGTCTGCGTCTAGTCTCCTGCGTGATATTTCGATCAAGAATTGTAGATCTCATCCATCTAACCCGTCATTTCTCTTGTCTTCTCAGGAGAGGGCGTTAAGGGAGAAGTCTGGTTTGGCTCCTCTGCAAACCGAGCAGCAATCAGCTGCCACTGTACAACTTCGTATCTTTCCCTTCCATCTGAACCGATGTATCTGATTCTGGTCCACAACAATTTTTACTGCCTTCGTCCTGAAAAAAATGCAGTTCTAGGTCTGTCTCTAGTCAAACTATCTAAAATTTGACCAAATTTATAGAATAAAAAAGGGCGTACCCAGTGCAGAGAGCTCCCGCTCTGTGCGGGGTCTGGGGAAGGGTGTTAGTGGCAAGCCTTACCCTCGCCTGTGCAATGCGAGGAGACCGCGACTCGAACCCGGGACCTTAGGTATACTACGAAAATATGTTCTATGATGAATCTAATGACACTTATTTAGTATCATAAACATTGATGTTTTTTTATACATTTGGTCAAACTTAAAATGATTTGACTTGGGCCGCGTTTAGTTCGCTGCCGAATCGGCGTTTGCACAGTGTTCGATGTGACGGCGAACACTGTAGCAATTTCGTTTGTATTTGGTAATAATTGTCCAAACATTGACTTATTAGGCTCAAAACGTTCGTCTCGCAAAGTACAATCAAACTGTGCAATTAGTTTTTGATTTCGTCTACATTTAGTACTCCATGCATGTACCGCAAGTTTGATGTGACGGGGAATCTTCTTTTTGCATAGTGTGAAATTCAGGAATTTGGGGGAACTAAACATGGCCTTGGTAATATGCTAGAATTGTGTTCTTTTATGGACAGAGGGATTAGTTCCTAACTGAAGTGGTTCTTCTCCTGTGTTCTTTTGCGAAGATTTCTGATGATGAAGATGATGATACATTGGTCAATCTGGGTGCTGATATCGAGAACAAGAAACTGAGTCAGACTGTGGACAATCCTTCTGACAAACCTGGTGCACCCCGTTGCTGCCTTAGATCTGGTACATTGCTATGCTATTTGCTTCATTTTGATTTAGCATGTGTTACATGTGCTGTTCCATTTTGTCTGCCAGGCTCAGAATTTTGGTTGTTACGTTTTCAGATCATAGGAAGGAAAAATCACTTGGGTTGCTCACACAGAATTTCGTGAAGCTCTTCCTCACCATGGAGGTGAGAAATTCTTAAACTCTGTATTTCTGCCTTAAGATTCATGCGTGATCAGTCCATTCATATGAAATCTATACCTGGAGCAGGTTGACACGATCTCACTTGATGAAGCTGCAAAGCTGCTCCTTGGAGAAGGTCACGAAGAGACCAATATGAGAAGTCAGTACTTCATTTTGTCTTTATCTAAACGTGCAGCAGTAGCACTATCAGGACTAATAAAACTTAATTTAATCTTGATATTTAATTGGTAATGCAGCTAAAGTTCGGAGGTTATATGACATTGCCAATGTCCTGTCTTCACTGAATCTAATTGAGAAGGTACGCTTTCGATGCTTGCTGACGATTAAGTTGCAATCTTGTGGTAGCATGTTTCTGAACATACATTCTTGAACTGTGGATTCCAGATACAGCAAGGGGACTCGAGAAAGCCTGCGTTTCGTTGGTTGGGTAGGGCCACAATGCCGAACACAGAAAATGGTGTGACAGTTGCTGTACCCCCACCACGGAAGACCACATCGAACAAAAGAGCATTTGGAACTGACCTCACTAACATTGACACACATAGAAGTAATCTAGATTCAAAAATTCAGAAGAAAGCAAAACTGGCACAGAGTGGTGGTGATGTCTTGACAAATTGCAAATTAGCTGTGCGGAGTCAGCTTGGGCAGGGTAAACAAAGTGGCTTTGTCTATGGTCCCTTCCACCCTGCTGGTGCAAGGAAACATGAACTTGATGGCGGCAATAAACCTGGGCAAAGGGAGAGGGCTCAGGACTGGGAGAGCCTTTCTGCTTCATTTCGACCACAGTACCAGAACCAAGGTGGGTTCAATACTTTAATCCTGTTTTGTTTCTTATTAGGACAATGCTAGAATTTTTCAACTTCTTAACTCTTAAGCATCAGAAGTATGTGTATAGCGTGTGTCTCTCTAGCTGTAGTTTTATATAATTAGGCTTAAGCTAATAGTGGCATCCGATTGTCTTCAGATGGAATCTCTCTGCCCATCCTGTTTCTTCATTATAGCTTTGGCAGCCCCTGTTGCAATCTGCTAGAATGTCTTAAAATGAAATATGACCTCAGGAACACTGCAACACATCTCTAGCGTAACGTCATTATCTTCTATTTGTTAGAAGTTAATATGAGATTTGTTGATTTTTATAAGCTATTATGCAGGACGCTAGCCAATGCCCAATAGTTCATTATGACCATTTGACATTTATTATCACGTCTATGCAAACTCTTTTATTGGGAGCTTGAAGTAGGACTGGAATAATTGCTAGATATAGAATGTGTTCACCTATACTATGTTACACTAAAGCATTCCCTCTTTTCTGAATGCAGCACTCAGTGATCTTTTTGCCCATTATGTCGAAGCGTGGAAGACATGGTATTCTGAATTTGCTCAAGGCAGCAACATCATGCAACAACACTTTGGCCATTCTGTTAACCATTTTTTGTAGGCAAATTATAGGGTCAAGCATTGCAGTTCTTAGTGCACACTTGTGTATTTTACCTGTACAATCTGTTAAAAGGGGAGGAAACAAAGACATGACTGGGCCTAGGGTTCATTGTATTTACTCAATGCAGGATCTCTTTAGGCTATTTCAGGTGGAAAACTATAGTGGAACTATTAGAGAGATACCCTAGGGGTGCGAGCTGTTTCCCAATCTCTTTAATAGAAACATCATTATCATCTCACCTGTGGGTTCTTTACTGTTAATTGTTGTTGTTCATGTGCTTACCTATGTGGGTTCTAAAACTTTCTGTCTGTCACCGGCCATGCTGATGAGACTTCTCATAATGATGGAGTATATCTTGCACATGTCTATCACGACAAAAAAAAAATTGTATTCAAATTACAATTCAGATACAATCACACATGTTATTCATTCTTTCATTTTTGTTGTGATCATAATTCTTGCTACAATTCAGACGCTAGAAAGTCTCCAGGCCTGGCCTGTATGGCTGTATTCAGATTATGCAAAGACAGCCCAATCGTCTTGCCTCAATTGTATCCAGATGATGTAAGGACAGCCCACACAACCAAAATATTGGGATCACAGTTTCTGGGGCCTGAAAGCAATTGATAGTGACCAGTTCATTTCATGCAAAAAAGAAAAGCTCTGTTATTTTGAGTAAATGGATCTGACCAAAATAGTACTCCACTAGCATGCGCTAGGATGCTTTGACCCACCGAGCGCTATACAACGCTTGAAAAGGATGGTTGATTGAGACATTGTTCCAGGTGTTTGGCTCCACGCCATTGCTTGGGTTGTTTTAAATAAAGATGTTTAGTTGTCTACTTGTCATTTGGTTTGTCTACCTAATAATAATTTTAATCAAATATTCCCCCAACGTCATCGACAGGAACACTATATCCACCAACCATTCATGATTTTTGCTTGGATTATGGAGAGCATCTCAACTACAGAGCTGTTCTCTTGGCTACAACTTGTTACCAAATTGATTTGGTTTGGGCCTCAGATCTTTGTGCAAATAAGAAAGTTCTAATCTACTTGCAGATGCAGTAACTAATTCTGAATGTAATTTTCCATACACTACTAGTTTCCATGAGTGAAAAGATGGAAACAGGTACATTGTCTTGCTTCAAACATAATTCTGCCAACCAGGCAATGTTTTATTTTATAATCGAGAAAACTTGTGGATATCAGATACCACACTAAATTTGATATTAAAAGGTCAATCAGATGCACTTGTTCTTTCTTCAAATAAAATCCTGTTATCAATTGTCTTCTGTCATTTATTTAACCATACCGTTTGGATCATTTCAATTTAGAGAAATTGAAATCTACATAATGAATTAGACTATTTAGATTGAAATTTGACGTTTCATGACTTTCTCAGTCTCACAAGCCTATCTCAGATTCATAAAACGGTCGCTCCTCCGGCGAGCGCGCCCATCCTCCCCTCCGGCGAGCAGCCGCATAGAGGACGAGCTCCCAGTGCGACAACGAGCTACGACGGCGCCCTCCCCTCCGGTCATGCGGCAGCGAGCTCCGGCGGCGCCCTCCCCTTCGGCCACGCGGTAGCGAGCTCCGGCGGCGCCATCCCCTCCGCCCGCGCGGCAACGAGCTCCGGCTGCCCGCCGTGTGGGCACGCGGGAGCGGCCCCGTCCTTTCGTCGCACGGGCGCGCTGCGCCAATGCGCGAGCGGCCCCGACCTCGACTCCGATGCGGTTCGGAGGCGGCCCTGCAGCACGGCGGCGAGGCCATCTGGAGGCCTCGGCAGCGTGGCCTCACGGAGGAGCCCCGAAGCCCGTAAAGAAAGAGCCTGACGAGTGGGTCCCGCCTGTCATTCTTTACCAAAACAGATTTGGGGCCTCAAGTTTAGAGGCGGCTGTTGGAGTTAGAAGAAAAAAATTGAGCTAACAAAAATAAGGCGGCTGTTGGAGTTAGAAGAAAAAATTTGAGCCAACAAAAATAGGACGGAGCACCCAAATTAAAAAGCATAGGTTTTGATTTGGATGTTTTCGTTGGAGTTGCTCTTATAGCACATTCTTTAACTCATCTCTCTACAATAAAAATATAACATATAAATATTTTTTACATGTCTAACAATAAATATATAAATATATTTTATATATGACTATATTAATTTAATTAATCTATATCTAAATTATAATTATTAAAATAAATTTAATTCTAAATATATTACTATAATATATGTACACGGTCTGCGCCGCCAGCCTGCCAAGCTCGGCGGCGGCAGGCCAAACAACTACGCGAATAAAAGTCTCGCCTTTATCTTCTTCCTTCCTTCCTCCCCTCCGTCCCCACGCCCACCGCCCCGCATCCACCCCGAAACCCTAGCGGATCGTCGCCATGGCCGCGGCCGCCCTCCTTCGCCGCATCCCCGCCGCGCGGGCCCCGGCCACGGCCTTCATGGCGGCGCGCCCGATCTCCGATTCCACGGCGGCGCTCACCATCAAGACTTCTGTCCCTTTCACCTCCCACCTCGTCGACCCGCCATCGCGCGATGTCACCACCACCCCCGCCGAGCTCGTCACCTTCTTCCGCGACATGTCCCTCATGCGCCGCATGGAGATCGCCGCCGACTCCCTCTACAAGGCCAAGCTCATCCGCGGGTTCTGCCACCTCTACGACGGCCAGGAGGCCGTCGCCGTCGGCATGGAGGCCGCCATCACCCGCTCCGATTCCATCATCACCGCCTACCGCGACCACTGCACCTACCTCGCCCGCGGAGGGGACCTCGTCTCCGCCTTCTCCGAGCTGATGGGCCGCGAGGCCGGCTGCTCCCGCGGGAAGGGCGGATCCATGCATTTCTATAAGAAGGATGCCAATTTCTACGGCGGGCACGGCATCGTCGGCGCGCAGGTGCCCCTCGGATGCGGCCTCGCCTTCGCTCAAAAGTACAAGAAGGAGGACACGGCCACGTTCGCGCTCTATGGTGACGGTGCGGCTAACCAGGGACAGCTCTTTGAGGCTCTCAACATTTCGGCCCTCTGGAAACTGCCTGCCATATTGGTCTGCGAGAACAACCATTGTGAGTTCGTGCATCAATTCCGGGAATCGGGGTTAGATCGTGATAAATCTGATTGTTCATCGTAAGAAATATGACGTGATCTGGGTTTGATTTCTGTTGTATAGATGGGATGGGAACAGCGGAGTGGAGGGCAGCGAAGAGCCCTGACTACTACAAGCGTGGCGACTATGTGCCTGGATTGAAGGTAATTATTCTTTGGGTTTGCTCGTATTGTGTCTGGATTCACGATAGCTGGCTGGTATGATAAATTTGGTTTCTGTTTGTGGTATGTTTGATTGTTTATTATGTTTGTGATATCTTTGATTGTATAGGGTGGTTTTATATGGGGTCTTGGACTCTAGGTTCTCTGTGTTGCACCCTTTAGTTGCTGAATAGGGCTTCATTGATCATCAAAGTATAGCCATACAGTTGAGTGAGGATGGCATGTAGTTGAGTGGAAAAAGCATCTTGTATTGATTTGCAATTATATAAGAATGATGTATGCATTCTCGAACCATCCTGTTCCTCCTTATTGAGTGTTAAGGGAATAGCTTAAGCTTGGATTTCCTGTTGGCATTACTTTTAGTGTTTGCTACAAATATAAATAAATTGTATTTCATGCAGGTTGATGGAATGGATGTTCTTGCTGTGAAGCAAGCGTGCAAATTTGCAAAAGATCATGCTGTTGCAAATGGCCCAATTGTGAGTACTATGCTTCTTTGCTGACTTCTGTTATTTGGATGCACCTGATTTTGGAGAACTACTATTTGGGTTTGGGTTTGGGGTTGGCTTGGCTGTTTTGATGTTTGCTAGATTTAGTAGTTAAATTCGCATGAAATTTAACATAGTAGCACTGCACTCACCATTTTATGCTGGGGAAACATAATATATAATTCTAATGTATGGAACTTCCATTGTCGAAAACTTACACAATTTGTTAGCATTATTCCAGCTAATTAAGTCTTCAATAGTGGCACTAATTGTTGAACTACCTACATGGCTGCATATATTATTTGTCTGCTAGATCCAACATTGGCCCTGTTTGGGACCGCGCAGTCTGTGGCCGCGCGGTGCGGGTCGCCGAACTGTGGCTCCATGGCCGCGGTATCAGGAATCTGCAGTGCAGTTCAATCTTGCGGTCGTAGTCTCTTGTGCGGTCAGAAGAATCACAGACACCACAAATGTTTTAACGGGATTCTTCACTTCTTTCGGCCGCCGCCGCGAGAAATGCAGTCACAAACAGGGGCATTGTAGGATTAGAATAGCATTTCTTTCTTTTTAAAAAAAAAGAGGTGGTGCAACTAAAATAACATTTTGTGTAGGCTGTCTGCTAAAGAATGGTACGTTTTCTGATTAAAGCAGCTGTACAATTGAGCTGTCAGCTACTGTTATTGATCCTTGTTCACTTGTGAAATATGAAAATAACTATACGATGACGCTAAGTATACGGTCGATGCATGATTGAATCATATGCTAGTGCTTTGTGTTTGTTGCCCTAGACATCCGTATAGTCCACAACCCGCCGTGGCACATCCTAGGTGTTTTGTCCTGCCTAGCCTGCTTAGCACTGGTCTGCCTTGGTACTAGAGGAACACCTTGTTATGCTAAGAGTTAAATACACAGGCGGCCCTTAAACTTGTGGCTCTGTGCCACTTAGGTCCACGAACTCTCAAAATCGAAATCTAACTCCCTAAACTTGTTAAGTCGTGCACTGCAGGTCCATACCCCTTCATGTGGGTGCTGACTAGGATAAAATTTATAAAAAACACCTCCAGCAATTCCCAGCTTATCCTCCGAGTCGGTAGGAATAACGCCGCGCCCTCGGGAGGAACGGTCTTGTGGCGACAAGCCGCTGTCGGGCTGCAGGATGTGTATCGCGCGCCATGGGCGTGTACAACACCTTGTGTGCGTGTTGAGGCACGGTGAGTCGCGGACGCGAGCACGCCATTGAGGTAGCAGCGATGGCGTGGGCTCCGTATGCGACGAGAAGGCCTCTGCAGCACGTCGCGGTGCATGGCCACGGATCGACGTGCGCCTCGCGACGCCAGACGCGGCTCCGCCGGAGAACATGGAGGGCGCCCGAACGTGACACCCGCGGCCGTCCACCACGCCGCGCGCGCCCAAAGAAGATCATCGGCCGACGAGCACCGCGAGAGCTGCCGCCGAGTGAGTGGCCCGTGAGCCTCGATCTCCATCACACCGCTCGCCAGATGCCCTTGGCCGCCTCCTAGATATGCCCGGTGCACCAGCACCCCCGGGGCCCTCGAACTCGGTGGGCTCGAACAGGAGGTTGGCATGCGACGACGCCAGCGAGTCGGAGCCTTGGATGTCGAGGCACCGGGTCCGCGCGTCCGCCTCATCGCAGAAGAACCACTCGCACGGCGACGACAACGGCGACAGTAGGTCGCGGGCCGCCTCCTGCCACGCCTCGTCCTTGGCTGCCACCACTGCCGTCACCGTTGAGGCGGCCATGTCCGTGGCCACGCCCGAGTTGTACAGCCTGCCCTGACGCGCCTGCTGTGCAGCGGCCTCGCGCCTGCTGTGCAGCGGCCTCGCGCCGAACGACGCCGCCACCTCGTAGGATAGGTGCGACTGGATGGGCCGGAGGCCACCTCGTACGCCGGCGCGGTGCACGGCCACGTGGAGTCCGCGTCCAGCTTGGCGCGTATGATGCCGGCCTCCGCCTTCTCCAGAGACTGATCATTCATCTACTAAAACTAACAGGTTTTCCATCATGAAAATTTTCACTCGAATAATGAGCATCGAATAACGTCCTTGGTCGCCCAGACCTGCGGCAGGACGTCCAACCAGCGCTTATGAGTCTCCCTACTCGAGAGTCCAGCAACCGGAATCGCAGCGCGCCACGACGATCCGGGAGCTCACCATCGTCGCGCTGACTGCCGCTAGGAGATCGGCGAGGCTGCACGCGTTCAACCTTAGCTACGGGGCGTGAGGGATGCTGGGTCGCCGGCGGACCGCCTGGTGATGAGTTGCACGGCGCTGTACAAGGACTGCCTCCGCTCCGTGGCGTATGCGCTGGCCAGGGTGACCAACATGCCGGCATACGACGACTGCGTGGCTGACGCTGTGAGCGCCCTGCGTGTGTTCGTGGAGAAGTGCCAGAGCCCCTTTGACGCGCAGGAGATCACGTCACAGCTGGAGCAGGTGAACCGGGAGTCCGGGGCTCGGAGGATAAGCTGGGCATTGCTGGAGGTGTTTTGCATAAATTTTTATCCTAGTCAGCAGCCACATGAAGGGGTATGGACCTGCAGTGCACGACTTAACAAGTAAAGGGAGTTAAATTTCGATTTTGAGACTTCGTAGACCTAAGTGGTACAGAGCTACAAGTTTAAGGGCCGCCGGTGTATTTAACTCTTATACCAACTTAGTAACTTAAAATGTGCTGCTGCTGCTATTTGTTACCAAAGGTACATTGGGTGGTTGAACATAAGTGCATATGCTCAAGTGTTATTTCTGATAACTTGTTTGCTTTATTTGTTGGTTCATAATTATTTTATTTCATGTGCATAATGGTTACTAAACCCTCACGTTCTATGTATCTAGGTCCTTGAGATGGATACCTACAGGTACCATGGCCACTCTATGTCAGATCCAGGAAGCACTTACCGCACCAGGGATGAGATTTCAGGTGTCAGGCAGGTAAGGTTGTTTTAATCTTTCAGTTTGAAACTTAAGTCATGCTTTGAGTGTTTCAATTAATTGTGTTACAATATCATCAGGAACGGGACCCAATTGAAAGGGTTAGAAAATTGCTTTTTACTCACGACCTGGCAACTGCTGCTGAGCTCAAGGTACAGGATTCTTTTGGAAATACATGAAGAGTATATAAATGTATAATTGAAGCATAAAGAATGTTTATAAGGGCAATTGTTATCAAAATATTATTTCTTTCAGTTCATATTCTAGTGTTTGACACGCTTATTATCTTCTCAGGATATGGAGAAAGAAATCAGGAAACAAGTAGATGACGCCATTGCTAAAGCAAAGGTCTCATTGCATTTAGATATGCTTTTTTAGTTCTTTTGCTTCAAATTAGTTATGCTTACCACTTCATATTGCTCCTGTTGATCTGCAGGAAAGTTCTATGCCTGATACTTCTGAGCTCTTCACAAATGTTTATAAGAAGGGCTTCGGCGTGGAGGTAAGTTGTCAGAATTATCTTAGCTGAAGTGCATAACACCTTGCTTGCATTTGCAACATCGAATTTTTGTCCCAAGCAAGTTGGAGCAGGCTATGACACCCAACTTTCATTTCTCGGCCTGAAATTAGTTGCATTCTCTTAATTATGCAAAGTGACATTAGTTTCATTTCTGATATCTTGGCACTAGTAGATTGGGTTGTTTATAAGGAGTTGAACTTCTCCAGCCTGTAGTACATATGTTCAACTATTCAGATGGTAGTTTCCATGACTTACAGTACCTCTTTTTTTTTCTTAGAGTATGTCTCTTTTGGAAGTACGTCTGGGTCACAAACACTTCTGTTCCTGACATTGGCATAGTCTTGAATCACAACTTTAGTCATTAGCATGTTTCGGAGGGGGTGATTGCACGGCGATCGATGCCCCTCCGAGAAGCTTTTATGATCTTGGCTCGACGATGTGCTATGAAAGTGCTTAATATTTCCATTATAAATCTTTGAAAGCTTTTAATAGCCGAATTTGTTTAATAGCCAAATCTTTGAAAGGATGGAATATACCCAAAGACTTATAGCCCTGCTGATTTGATTAGGCTTTTGACTTTGTTGTCGCTTTTGCCATCCAAAAGCCTGCAACTATAAAAGAACGATGACCATGGTAACTACTGTCGGCGTTGCGTGGGGGGCTTTGTTTTGGATGGTGTTTTTGCTTGTATATAAACTTCAGCTTAATTGAAAGGCGAGCTCCTGCCATCGTTTCAAAAAAAAAAAAAAACATTAGTTTCATTTCTGATATCTTGGCACTAGTAGATTGGGTTGTTTTAAGGAGTTGAACTTCTCCAGCCTGTAGTACATATGTTCAACTATTCAGATGGTAGTTTCCATGACTTACAGTACCTCTTTTTTTTTCTTAGAGTATGTCTCTTTTGGAAGTACGTCTGGGTCACAAACACTTCTGTTCCTGACATTGGCATAGTCTTGAATCACAACTTTAGTCATTAGTTTTGATTGCAGTGTTGCTATGAAAGTGCTTAATATTTCCATTATAAATCTTTGAAAGCTTTTAATAGCCGAATTTGTTTAATAGCCAAATCTTTGAAAGGATAATATATAAAGACTTAGGCCTGTTTGATTATTTTATTTTGACCCAAAAACCAAAAGCCAACCAAAGGGGCTGTTTTTTGGATGGTGCTTTTTCTAAGCAATTGCTTTTCAGTAGTTCATTTTTTTAAAGTGGGTTGACCTCGCTTTTGGCTTTTTTACGCTTTTCAAATTGGTGGAATAAAAAAGCTCTTTCATAGTTGTTTCCACAGCTTTTCAAAGCTTTTCTATAGCTCACAGCCCACAGCAGCTTTTCCACAGCTCACAGCCCACAATAGCTTTTTTCCACAGCCACAGCTCAACCAAACAGGGCCTTAGCCTTAGATAGGAGTGCTTGGAAGACAGCTATTCACGTGCCTGAACCTTGATTACTTCTGATGGGTTTCAACTCTAGCCTACCCCAACTTGTTTGGGACTTAAAGACTTTGTTGTTGTTGTTGTTGTTGTTGTTGTTGTTGTAAAGGTATGCCCAAGTTAAGTTTCTATGGCCAGAAAGTGTACTGTAGTCCCATTGTAATGGTAGTTTTTATTTCCTTGTTTTACAATAATCTCGCGTAACAAGTGCAGGAACGGGTGGTTTTGCTTCATTTGTGATGTCATCATCTAATATACTGCAACTACAAATTGTGCATTTTGATTATATGGGCATGTGTGCTAGTTCTGACCTGGCTCGCTGATTGTGCAGTCATTTGGGCCAGACAGGAAGGAGTTGAGAGCTTCCCTTCCATAGGTTGGCAGCATGATGGGCAGCCCTCGTAATATGATATGATAGCCAGGAGAAATAAACATTGATGAAGGCCTCAGACATTGCTGGAAATTTTTTGTTGGCAAATGAACATGTGTAGAGATGCGTTGTCAGGAGGATCAGCTTCTTTGTTTTGCTTTTTTTTTCATTTCTACAATTCAGTTTTAACTGCTGCTGGCTGGCTTCTTTTTGAAGCTAATATCGTCTGCAATTGATTCGGTCCAAGAAAACCGAAGCTGGAGATTATAAATTTGCTCACGTCTAACGTCTAGACCTGGCGACCTGCCCACTCTTAGCTTTACGGTGATTGCTTGATCAGTTTCTACCAATCATACAGTGCGTCATTACACCTCTACTGCTGGATTAATTTTTTCTACCAAACGTGGTGCATGCATCAGACAGTGTAACTCAGATTATCGTGCATGCAACTATCAAAATCTAAATCTCTCCTGACGATTGCCACTAAGCGTTTTAGTTGGAACCAATCTTATGATTTTTCTGCTAGTTGCACTGTGGCATTTATTTATGGAGGATGCGCCAGTTTAGTTTAGTTTTTTTTTTTTCGGAACATGCGGCAGTTCAGTTGGGGTCGCTGCTCGGGCCTCGGAGTCTGGAACAGCTTCCACACTTTGGAAGCCCAACAGTTGTGAGTGGGCTTTTCTCAAAGAAATTGTGTAGGCCTGAGTTGGGGCTTCGGTCCGTTCCCAAGCCTAGGCCGAACGCCCGAACGCGACTCGATGCCACGGCTGTGGCCTTGGGCTCTTGCCTGTGGGCTGTGGCGGCAGCCTCGCATGACGGCATGAGGCATGACGGTCGATGGTCCTGGACGCAAAAAGCCGGGTTGTGTGCCAACGTACTTTGGACACGATACGTGACATTCTCCTCGCCAAATTCGTTGCTACTTTTGTAAGCTCTGCGTTCTTCAGATAAACCATTTTTTTAGACTTGCGTTAATTTAATTTTTTTATATTTGATCCAAATTCAAAATTATAAAAAAGAGCACACATATTTAGTTTATGATGTATCTTACTATGCTAATTTTGTCATAAATATTGATGTTCTTTTCCTATAAATTTTGTTAATCATAATAAACATTAATACAAATAATAATAGAATTGATTTATTCAAAAACAGAGGTACCAATAGATGTAGGTAAAGGCTCTATAGATAGCCAAACAACTAGTTTTGTCTGAAAATCATACTTGAGTGGAAGACCTATTAGGCTATCTCCGACAACAACACCCAAAATACAATACCCATTCGTTCTTTGGGTAGCGCTACAGGCAAATGGTTTAATACATATTCGGCATCTTCTCTAACAACAGGACCCAAAAGAGAATTCTTTCTGCAAATAAGTTTTCAGGAAAAAAGATATATTTAGGTTGTGCATTTGGGTTGTGTCTCTTAGGTAACCCAAAATAGATCCCCATATAGGTACTCGAGGCTAATTTTGAGTTTTTTACTATTTATTTTGGGTTTAGGTGTCTATATAAATCACTTGTTGGAGACCGTCTTAACAAGCCCATAAGCATGCAGTGCAGATACCAAATCCCAAATGACCATCCGGAAGTTCACCTGCTGCTGCTGCCACGCGCAGTTAGAAAGTAGCCGTTAGGCTGCCGTCAGAACCAGGACGCAGTTAGTTGTAAAATTTGAGCCGTTGGCCATTGAAGACGCCGTCAGAACCAGGACGCGAGGAAGGGGGTGTTTGGTTTCTTATATTTTAGTTAGTTTTTTTTTTCGCTCACATCGGATATTTTATGCACAAGCCGCAAACATATCACGATTAAATATAAATTAATGGAATGAAACTAACTAAACAAGGGCTTATACTTTTTAGTTTTTGCCTCATCGGATGTTTTTACGCATCTTTTAGAGTATTAAATATAAACTAATTACGAAACTAATTGCATAGTTTCCGACTATTTTTACAGAGGCGAAACTTTTAAACATTAGCTAATGACGGATTAATGTGCTTACAATAAACATATGCTAATGACGGATCGATTGGATTCTTAATAAATTGTTTTTTTAAGATCGACGGATTACGTAATTTATTTTTTATTAGTATCCGAACACCGACACCCTTATATGATATATCCTAAATTTTAATCGCTAGATCCGGACACCCACCCCCTAAGCGAGTCGCGAACGCGATCTGATCGTCGTCGCCGCCGCCGCCGCCGCCGCGCACCGCGTCGCGGGACCGCTTCAAACTCGACAGGCACACGCTGCCCCCGCTGCCTTTGCATCGCGAGCTGCGTCTCCGTGCCGCCGGTGGGGATCAGAT
This sequence comes from Miscanthus lutarioriparius, assembly GCA_904845875.1. Taxonomy (NCBI): domain Eukaryota; kingdom Viridiplantae; phylum Streptophyta; class Magnoliopsida; order Poales; family Poaceae; genus Miscanthus; species Miscanthus lutarioriparius. Next base: position 12,203,891 of record CAJGYO010000008.1, read on the forward strand.
GAGTCGAGCACTCAGACTACCGGTCCAAACCGTAGGGGGCCAGGCGGCCAGCGGCGCCACACGTCGCTCTCGGGACAGCTGACGACGAGATGCGAAGGCGGAAGGCTGGCCTCGGTCGCACGCTCAGAAAAGCGGAAGGAAAGCGCGCGGTGTGTGTACGTACGCCGGCGCGTGGCCGTCGCTGTACGCGACTTGGCTGCTTCGGTGCTTGACCGCGTAGGCTTAGGCCGCGGCAGCGACGTCAGAGACGAGACTTTTACCGTTCCCGCCCCATGACCGCCGGCCGAGTCCCGGCGCACCGCCGTGCTTCCGGCGGCGGCCCGCGTGGGCGCCTAGGCGACACGTGTGACGAGCCAGCCGGTCTCGCGTGTCCGCTGCCGGTTGGATCGCGCGCCGCATGAACTGGAACGGTAGACCGGTAGTACTAGTACTACGTGCTCCGACGCCGCTGGCCTGGTAGTCGTAGGCTCGTAACCCGTCAGAAAACTGGCGTGGCCCTCGCCTGGGGATGACGCCATGCGGATGTCACTGCTACTCTACCCGTCGCGACTCGTGGCCCCTACCCGGCTGCCACTACGAAGCACGCTGACGAACGCCGAACGGTGTCGGTGGGTGTGGTGCTCGGTGCTAGTAGCATATTCTGAACTCTGAAGGCCCCTCTGCACAAGGCAACTAGCCACCCAGAACCAGCGAATCGGATACGTAAACCGTTACCAAATCCAAAAACTTTGGCTGATTAGCAGGAAGCAAAGAAAAAGGCTAAACAATTCCTTCCCTCCCTCTCCAGCGACGAACTCTTGTCTGGTTCGCTTGGGCGATAAGTTATGGCTGAAAGTATTGTTGGTTGATTTATTACGAGAGAAAAATATTATTCGTTGACTGAAAAAATAGCTTATAAGCCAAATAAACTGGACGTCTTTCTCTTGGCGCGCAAGTATGCACAGTATAATATTCTTCGTTCACAAAAATTCGTGGACGCGCGAATCGAGCACACGCACGCACGAGGACTTGCAGCGCACGCGGCACATAATTGGAAGCAGTCAATAGCTTGCACTGGTGCCACGCGACCAGCGCCATCCGTTCCTGTTCCAGTTCCAGGATGGCCCCGGCGCGAGTCCACCACCCCTTCGTTTCGTTTTCCTGGTCCAAGCAGACCAACCAAGGGTACACGCGACGGGAAGAACCCAAGAACGTTTCTGTTCGGGGCACGCCCCACGCGTACGCGGCAATGTTCTACTGATCGCCCCCGCCTGTCACGACTCATGACACGCCGTCTTCTTAAACCAGGGCATCTGTCACATGAATGGTGCCATGCTGGCTAGTCCAGGCCGCAGGAGACCAGAAAACTGTCCCGTTTCCTGCCTGCCGAGCTACTAGCTGCTTCGGTTTTGATTTCATCTGGCTTCGTTTGTTTCCTCCGTTTTGTTGTTCGTTCCGTGTGAACGTCGGTGTCGCGACTCGCGACGCGTTGGAGTTCTTTCCTTCCTCGCTACAGACGCGGTCGCTGTCCGTTCTGTCTCTGTTCTCGACCCAAGAATAAAAAAAGTTGTTCCCAATTCCTCTCTCTCGCGCGATCAGACGCGGTCGCATCCTCCTCCCGGTCGGTCTGAGCCTGTCCAGTTAAAACGACCCAACCCAGTACGGACCCAAAGTTGGGGTCAAGATTCAGGTTTGTTCGAGTCTCGCGCGATCGAGTAGTAGATGCGCCCAGCCGGCCTCCTGCCCGTTCTTTCTAATTTCCGTGACGGAGGCAATCCCAATTGCATATATACCTGCACGACCGGTTCAGAGTTCAGACATTGACGAGTGGAAAAGGGGTCATTTGGAGGTTTTGGGGAGTAAACTGTCGCACTGGCAAATTAAATTGCCGGAATCAGCTTAGAGCTTTTGTGTACATATACATACATACTTGCTTCTATGAGAAAGGCTACGAGGTTGTACTAGTAGTAGTGGTGTGGTGTTAGCCGGTTAGCGCACGGTGTCACCAACGACGTCGTTCACTTTCTAATTTGGTCGATGACTGTTAGGCAATTTAGATGCATATATTTTTGCACGACCGGTTCAGAGTTCAGACATTGACGAGTGTTGCATAAGCAGTTAAAGCACGGAGAAATTGGGGGATTTGTTTATTGTCAGCACTGGTAAAGTTTTATTTTTTTATTTTAAATTACCGGAATCAGCTTGAGAGAATGTGAAAAATTTTGCAAAATTTTTATAAATACATGGACTTAATCTGTCATCACGAGAAAGGCTACGGAGGTTGTACCAGAATAGTAGCCGGGATGGTGTTACGTAACAGAACATGCAGGTAAACAATTCCATTGTCCAAGTCAGAAACTAGCGCACGCAAAGCAACCTGTCACCAACGACGTCGTTCACTGTTGCGTTTGGTCGGATGACTGTTAATCTGTCATCACGCACAACAATCCACGGCAAGGAAAAGCTACCCAGAATCAGGAAGCCGGGATGGAGAGACGTAACAGAACATGCAGGTAAACAACTTTGCCTAGTAATAGTACAGGCAACTAACCAAAACAAACTTAGCTATGGTAATGGTACCATTAGCCCTCTCACACTTGTCAGGCTCGTGCATAAAGCAACAGGAAGGGATCACTGCAAGAAGCACGCAACAAACTCTGACAGCGACGTCAAGTTCAGGGTGACAAGACGCTGCCAATTTTACCAACGTACCGTACCCTGAAAAGGACCCGATTAGACGTGGATTACCCGGCAACATAAAGCAAGCCTTTTGCAGCGTAGAAAAGTACTTATGGCAACCTGTCATGGTCGGTACTCGGTACTACAACGGCTACTAACACGTACAGTACTAGTTGTAGTTGTACAAAATACAATACTGTATCCGTCTATAATCAGTATTGCCATCAATCAAATAAATGAAGTTCTTACTAGTGTGAAATGATTCTCGTCAAGATCTGTTCTCAGTCCCACCCAGATCGCCAAGGTTTTAAAAATGCATGTATCAACGTGTACGCCACTTTATGTGTGGAAAATGCCACAAGTATATAAAAAATGTTCAGACTACAGAGATCAAAGGGCCCCTTTTGTCCTTTAAAAATTGCAAAACGAATTGGAGACATGTGCCAGCTGATCGAGTAGCTGCCCGGTGCTTTTCTCCTCAGCAACTCACAGATAGAAAACCAATAAAACGTGCAGGCATGTCGGCGTCGCAAACTTGCGAAAGCCATGCGTGTACAGCAGCGAGAAGGTCCACTCCTGCTCGCCATTCCGGAGGAGAATAGAACGCAGAAAACGAATTTCCAGTACGTGTCGAGTAGAGAATGCTGTTACGCATCAGGCTGTCAGACGGCACGATGGATTTTACTACTAAGCCCTTGGTTAGTTATTTAGTTCCCACCCTAAAATTTTACATCCTGTCACATCGAATGTTTGACACGTGCATATAGTATTAAATATAGACTAAAAATAACTAATTGCACAGTTTACGACTAATTTGCGAGATGAATCTTTTAAGCCTAATTAGTCCATAATTCGACAACGGAGTGCCACAGTAACACATGTGCTAATGGTGAATTAATTAGGCTTAATAAATTCATCTCGTGGTTTACAAACTGATTTTTAAATTTATTTTTTTATTAGTATCGAACATCCGTGCGACACCCCATATAGGGCTTGTTCGGCTGACAATAAAAAAACACTGATTTTTAATTTTATTTTTTATTGAATTGTGAGAGAGAAAAACGTTTCCGGATAAAAAGAAGCGGATCAAACCGGCTTTGGGGTCAACCAAATAAGCCCATAATATTCGATGTGACACCCCAAAACTTTAAAACTTTAAGGCTTAAACAAGGCCTAAGCCATGGAAATACTTGGCAGCGACGTCAAGCATTCACGGCGGATGCGACCACACACCAGAAGCCATGGAAATACTTGGCAGCGACGTCAAGCATTCACGGCGGATGCGACCACACACACCAGATGGCCTTCGAGAACCATATATGCGATGCGATGCATCCGTGTCCAGGCACAACTTTTCCGTGCTTCACGAGCTGCTGGCATTTGCCTTGGAAAGTTGGAAGCCTTCATTCGGAAGCCACAGTTAAAGGAAAGGAAGAGCCAGAGCCGCAGCAGAGATGGGGGACCTCGACGGCGAGCAACTATCTCTGAATTCTGCAATATTTTGTGCTGCATATATAAAGATCCTCTGAATTCTGAAACGCTCCCGTTATTATGTGGCGGAGTATGGTCCCTTTTTTTCCATCACCTTGAGGACCAGCAAATTGGCCACCGGCGTAGGAGATGACTCTTCCAACACGGAAACCTCTTTTCTTCTAGAAATACTACGTTCACGGAAAGGCAGAGTCCGGTAGTTTGCTCTTCAGATGGTCAACTAATAAAAAACACACAACGCAATGTTCATACTGTTTTCCGGAAGCTTCTCGCGTCCGGAGGCTGGTTGTGAAGAATTCCATCATGAATTGCAATAAATCAGCCAAGTATCAAGTATGATAGGTATTTTTTGGAAGAAGAAAAGTATTGTATATAAAAGTGCGCCGGCGGTCCTCGAACTTGTTCGACTGTGTCATTCTGATCCCTAAACTCATAAATCGACCTTTTAAGTCATTAAACTTGTTTATTTGTGTTATTCTGGTTCTTAAACTCTCAAATCACTCGTTTAGATCCTCAAATTTGTTCGGCTGCATCATCTAGGTCCCTTAACTTACAAATCACATGTTTAGGTCATTAAACTTGTTTAAGTCCTAAATACTATAAACTTATGAATTCAATATATATTATAGAATTGTCCAAAAATTATAAATCTAATTTTGTTAGACTCCTAGTAACATGTACTTTAAATTAGAATAAAAAATCACCATGTACTTTCTATTTTTAACTATATAGTTTAATAACTAAATATGCACATACATTTTTAGGATTTGTAAAAATATACGTGCCTATTTAGCCATTTAAGTATAGAGTTAAAAATACAAAGTACATGGTGATTTTTTTATTTCAATTTAAAGTATATGTTACCAGGAATCTAACAAAATTAAATTTATACTTTTTTGATAGTTCTATAAATATATGTTGAATTACAAGTTTATAGTATTTACAATATATTACGGACCGAGATGACACAACAAAACAAATTTGATGACCTAAATGGGTGATTTGCAAGTTTAGAAACCTAGATGATACAACCGAACAAGTTTAAAAACCTAAACGAGCGATTTGCATGTTTAGGAACTAAAATGACACAAATAAATAAGTTTGAGAACCTAAATGATCGATTTATAAGTTTAAGAACCAAAATGATACACCCTACCAAATTTGAGGACCGTTGGTGGACCTTACTCGTGTATATTTGTGCACATTTGTTGAGCACGCTACCTAGGAACACGGAGGTGGAACCAAGCACGTGGCGCCACGTTTAGGTCAGCCTGCCTGTGCACACTTAAAAGTTGTCACTGTTCGATGGGCCCCACAGGCCACGGCGTGTGCTCTTGGGGGCCCTGAGGCTAGCCCGCGACGCTGAGCCGTGTGAGCGAATTTTGATCGGGACCCTCCTGGCGGCACCTCGAGAAATCAGAGATACCAATTTTGATTTCCTTGCCGCTTTGTACAAAAGTTGCAAAATTCCGCCCCCGTGAAGGCTCATGGGGAATATTCTTCCGTGTCCCGTCCCTGGTATTAAAAAACGCTCGTCGCCGCCGGCATGAACGCCATCGTTCACGACAGACGCGGTGAGAGCACCTCGCCCGTGGATCTCGACCACCACCACGATCGGTGAGACTCGCAGATCCACCTGGAGAAGCCTATTGACGTGCTCCTGGCAGCATTCACCGCGGAGCTACAAGGCAAAGAGGAGGATGTGTTCATACATGCTCCTGGCAAGAACAAGCGAGCCATCGACGTATATATGGACATTTTTTGTCACACACGACGAGTTGCATCAACGGAACTTGGCCAGGCCGGATACAGGGCCTGTTCGGGCCACCACACCGGCCCCGGGGGGTTCGATCCGCTGTGCCGCCATAGATCCTTGAAGCCTCGGCAGGGGTCCAATCTCAAGTATGGAGGGCTAGTTCGCCATGATCCTGTCCGGAGGGATAGGAAATATATATATGGCCCACGGGAAATGAAGGAAGGAGAGAGGCGCACAAGAGGGTTTTCCGGGGGAGAGCTCTCCGGAGGGAGGGAGAGGCGCGCAAGAGGGAGGGCTTCGTGACCGGATGGGGAGTGACCAGGAGGAGAGGGCGCGTTAGGGTTGGATGGGCGTTATATACCTCCACGACTCCATAATTGGCCTTTAGCATGCGACACTACGACTATCTGAGATGGTTGCGCGGGATCGGGTGGGGACGTAAAACCATCCCGTCCCCCCATCCCCCTAAGACAACATTCCTACCAAATTGTTTAATCAATGATTAATTTCCTCTATAATTGCCTTTGCTCCATGGAAGAATTCTTCATAATATAAGACTCGGGATCGGGTCCCCGATTGACGAATCCCTTTAGTGGCACCCACATAAAATCAGAGATACCAATTTTGATTTCCTTGCCGCTTTGTACAAAAGTTGCAAAATTCAGGGCGTGTGGTATACAGAATATTGACGTCACATGGAGCAGACCACGGGTACCGTACAAAATTTGGTATGTGTTCATATACATGCTACGCAACAAGATTTGCCATCGACGTATATATGTACATTTTTGTCACACACGACGAGTTGCATCAACGGAACTTGGCAGGCTCGGATACAGGGCCTGTTCGGTTCTGCCCACTAAAGTTTAGGGCCCCTAAAGTTCAGTGAGTCATCTAAAGTTTAGGGATCAGTGATCCCTGTTTGGTTTTACATATTAAAATAGCTACCACATATATAATTTAGTCACTTTTAGCTACTCTTTGTGACTAAAAATTATTAAACTTTAGTGATATTTAAACTTTAGTTGGGATGTTTAGTATTTTAATGACTAAAGACAACTAAAGTTTAGTACTATAGGAAGGATGAACCAAACCGGCACATATATTGCGACCGCCCTATATAGCATTGCATATACAGTACATACCAACATAGCATCGTCATATATCACAGTTCCTTCTCTTTTTTTCCCCCCTTTGGAACAAATACAATTAATTTGCTGGCAGTTTTTAATGGAAGGTGAACCAAGATTACGCATAAAACTGTCTGTACAGTGTTATGATTATTTCGTCCATATATATTTACCATGCCGCGTGAACTTTCCAGAGAGTCATCGTGGTTTCCCTGTCAAGGCTGACTATTTCGTAACCCCGTGATAATGGACAATTTAGTTACCACAGCACAAACAAAGCACGTACTGGTATTTCAATTGCGCGGCTCTATCCCCAATTCTGCATTCAATTGACCCCTGGATTAGTGGATCTCTTCGGAACACAAGCTGTGCAGCAAAGCAAATCCAGCAGGATTGCAGCTGGTCTTGGTCTCAACTTGCCCCCCAGCTTCAACGACATTGAAACCCACGCACGCATAGACCAAGTCTAGTTTACTCCACCTTTAGCAACGAAAATGGTTTATAATAATCGCAGTTACGTGCTGAGCACTCTCCATTTGCAGGGTGCCGCTCTCTGTGCATTCCTGCGATCCAGCAGACAGCTAGCTGCGGCGGACCAGATTGTGAATGCCCTCCTCACGCATACATGCGTACCTGTTCGTGCGTTCACGATCGTTTCGCATTTGGCCGTCCAGACTGTTAAACTTTTTTTTTGGGTAGTTTCGTTGTCGTGTCGGGTGGAAGACGCTTAAGCGCCAGCCACTTGGCAATTTGCTAGCACACAACAGTAAAAAAAAAAAAACATGTCACGGGCTTCCTAGATCGCTCGCGCATGTGCTAACCTAACCTGTGGCCGTTACCAACAGCAGCACTACTAGTAGAATTAGAATAATAAAGCATGAGACGATGACCGGCTGGTTGGTTTTTGGGCTGGCTGGTGTTGATTTGTTATGAGAGAAAAACATTGTTGGCTAGCTGGTTTGGATTGGCTGAAACCAACAAGCGAACAGGGTAGACGAGAGAACACTGGAAAGACGTCGAAGAGGACAGAGGTGAGTTGCATACGTACGCGGTGTATGATATGAGTATATACGCGTCGCCGTACGTACACAGCTGGCGGCGTGCTGCTAATCCCCGCCCGAATTAGCCCTAATTAAACAGCCCAGCTCGTTAACCACGCCGTAATTAACCCTGCCCCGCCGCGGCCCCACCCAACCGATGCCTGCTTGCAATTGCAATTGCAGACGGATGAACGCGTAGGCAAGCAAAGAGAAAAATGCCGAAGCCAACGAAGCGCACGTGGGACCCACATTCCACCTGTGCTTTATTGGTAACGCCACATATAAATGTCCCCGATAAAACGACCCGGCCGATCGACCCAGCCCAGGCTGCCATTGAGGAGGGATCCAGCGAGCGGAGCGGACGCCACCCGCGCGCGCGCACCTACGCGCAGGCGCATACACCAACGACGCCGACCACTTCCAGGGAGGGAACCACACAACCGGACCCGACCCGACGCCCCGGAGGCGAGGGCGAGCGGTGAGCCGGCCGGGGCAGGGACCAACGGGGATCCCCTCGGCGACGGCGGAGGCGGCCATGGGCGCGGCCTCCCCGGCGATGTGGGCCGGGCTGGTGCTGGTGGCGTTATTGGCCGCATCGGGGCCGGCGGCAGCGGCGGCGGGGCTGCCGAGGTTCGCCGAGGCGCCTGAGTACAGGAACGGGGAGGGGTGCCCGGCCCCGGTGGCGGGCGCGGGGGTCTGCGACCCGGGCCTGGTGCACATCGCCATGACGCTCGACGCGCACTACCTCAGGGGCTCCATGGCGGCCATCTACTCGCTGCTCAAGCACGCCTCCTGCCCGGAGTCGCTCTTCTTCCACTTCCTCGCCGCGGAGGGCGGCGGCGCGCCGGCCGTCGCCGACCTCCGGGCCGCCGTGGCCGCCTCCTTCCCGTCCCTGCGCTTCGAGATCTACCCGTTCCGCGCCGACGCGGTCGCCGGGCTCATCTCCGCGTCCGTGCGCGCCGCGCTCGAGGCGCCGCTCAACTACGCGCGGAACCACCTCGCCGACCTGCTCCCGCGCTGCGTGCCGCGCGCGATATACCTCGACTCCGACGTGCTCGCCGTCGACGACGTGCGGAGGCTCTGGGAGACGCGGCTGCCCGCCGCAGCGGTCGTCGCCGCGCCCGAGTACTGCCACGCCAACTTCTCCCGCTACTTCACCGAGGCCTTCTGGAACGACCCCGTCCTCGGCGCCAGAGTCTTTGCCGGCCGCCGCCGCGCGCCCTGCTACTTCAACACCGGCGTCATGGTCATCGACCTCCGGAGATGGCGCGTCGGCAACTACCGCCAGCGCATCGAGCGCTGGATGGAGATGCAGAAGGAGAAAAGAATCTACGAGCTTGGTTCCTTGCCCCCCTTCTTGCTCGTCTTCGCCGGCGAGATAGAGGCCGTCGACCACAGGTGGAACCAGCACGGCTTGGGCGGCGACAACGTCTTCGGCAGCTGCCGCCCTCTCCATAACGGGCCCGTCAGCCTGATGCACTGGTCCGGGAAGGGCAAGCCATGGGACCGTCTCGACGCCGGCCAGCCTTGCCCGCTCGACCACACCTGGAGGTCGTACGACCTCTACATTGGCGAGAACGAATCATTATCAGCATCAGGGCCGTCCCGGTCAGCCTTGTCATCATCGGCAGCATGGTAGAAGTTCAGATATACACAATAATTCTTTGATTTGGGGTTGCCGTGGTTCTTGGCCGGTAATGGAATTGCCTTGCAATGCATTGCCACTGCTACAAGCCAGCTGCCGCCTTCGGCTGTACAGGGGAGGGGCGGTATACAGATTGCAGCAGCAGCAAGAGGATGAAGACAGTGAATTGGGGGGGGGGGGAGCAAATTCTTGTTCATTTTGCACTATGATTCAGATTGATTCATTAGGCTCTGGTTTGGAGGTTGTGCCTATCATGGGTTGGAAGGAATTACTTGATTGGTGGTGTACAATTCTTGGATAGGATAAAGGTTTCAGTTTTTGGTCTATTAGTTCAGAATTGTTTCATTTACATGTCTATTCAGTACGCTCGTATAATATGGATTAATTAAATTGATTTGAAACAATTTGAGTGCATCCTGGTCTTGTGCCTTTGCTGAAATCCTGTTCTATATGTGACTTCTATCATCCAGAATGCCCTGATGTCCTGCCAATCTAGGATGGCACAATGGTTTGCTGTTCTGGTTTTGCTTATTATGCTCAGACCCCGTTTAGTTCCTCTTCATTTTGCAAAATTTTTCAAGATTCCCCGTCACATCGAATCTTTGGACGCATGAATGAAGCATTAAATATAAATATAAATAAAACTAATTACACAGTTTAGACGAAATTACGAGACGAATCTTTTAAGCCTAATTAGACTATGATTGGATACTAATTGCTAAATAACAACGAAAGTGCTACCGTACTATTTCGCCAAAAATTTTGCAAACTAAACAAGCCCTGAGCAAGCAAAATGGCCTAATTCATTTATCTCCTTGTCATCCTTACTCCATCCAGAATGGCCTAACATGTTGTAGTTCTGGCATTGTTAGTACTGTCTGTCTGCTGTTATTAGTTCTACACCCTTTGGTTCTTGGACCTCTCACAAGCTTCAGCTAATGTTTGATTCCCGTGTTCACCTGCTGTTGAACTTGAAATGCCGCTTCCTGTGTTCTGGAAGTTCATGGCCCCGTTCGCGTGCCCTTAAACCCGGCTTGATCTGCTTATTTTTTCATCCGGAACAGTATTTTTCTCTCACAAATTCCTCCAGCATTCCTCCAAACCATCCAGATTCCTCCAAAATTCAGACAAGCGAACAGGCCCATGGTGATGACTTGTTTGATTTGACTCGTGAGCTGTGGCCAATGGTGTTTCTTCAGTGTTACACGTCTGCAGGAGCATCAGGAGTTGAAAGAGCATTAGACTACTCGAGGATCTTTACAGATGGATGTGCACCAAGAGAGCTCCAAAGTAAGGAAAATAGCAATAATATTGATGTTAGGATGAACTTTTTATATCAGAAGATGGTGGAAGCGTAAGGATGGGAACTTCTCAACAGACTCATAATACAGTGTTAATACTACCTCTAATCCTCCAACTAACGCCACCTAAATGTACACAAAACCAGAGAGAAAGACGACCTCTATTTAAATTATCAGTCACAGGCGATGGAATCTTTGAAAGCAGACCGCAGGAATGCAGTAGGATTGGAGGATAGTTATTTGAAACCTGACATAAACATCAAAGTTCTAAAGGCTGTGTTTTCTGAAATCGCGGCAGCGGCAGCGGCATCAGCATCTCAATTATGTTTTGCGGTGATTGGTGGGGCTGAAATGCAGCTGCCGAAGAGGCATACTCCACATGCAGTGACATCTCTCTCTGGCGATAACTTGAGCAGGCAGCTGTAGGCTTTTGCAGCTGGACTGGAGCTGGGCATCTTGCTCCCACTACACTACACACCACAGAGCAATAACGATTCTGAAAGAAACAAAACAAAACAAATCACTCTCCTAAATATCATGGTCCAATGCACTGATGCCGCTACCTCCCAATCGGACGGCTCTCGGTGCACGACATCCTGCTCCCCACATCGCTTGGCAAGGGTGTAAGGCTACACTGTACACAGCTGACCAGGTTGGAGGCTGGCAGTGACCAGCTGGAGAGATGGAAACGCAAGGCAAGTGCAACTAATGATTGCTTGTATTCCTTCCTCCTCCTTGGCCACTGCTCTTTTCACATTTCGTATTTTTTAAACAGTCCATGAGCCTTGTGAGTGCGATGAACTCCTTGCACCCACACCCACTGCTGGTCATCAACCACCCTACGCCATCGTATTCAATTCCTTTCACATGCTTCGTACCCGTACGTACTCCCGGGACGGGACGACGGGCAAGAGCACGAGTTCTTTTAGGCCGGGCGGACAGTGCCAATGTGCCATGCCATGCCAATGATGGGCACTGCCCAACGACATCGCCCCTGTGATCTTTAGAAGATCGCTGTTGCTCGATCGCCTTGTGGTTCATGCACGACAGGCCACACCTCCCCTCCTGGAAGCTACCCGTTCCAGCCACTATTATGGGCAGGTGCAGGCGTGCAGCAGGTCCGGTTGGTGTGCTGCCGCCGCGGCGTCGGCCGGCCGTCCGGGCCCACCACCGTTTCAGCGAGAGGAGGACATGGACACCGAGCGCGTCGGAAGTTTGGGAGCGCCTCCGGGTCGCGGTCGTGGCGATCCGCATCCGCTGGCGCGAGAACGTTCAGGTTCACGATCGACGTGATGTGTTGGGCCAGTGCTGTGCTGGGGGGTGGATCGACGTTTGGAGCCTAGCATCTACGCCGAACAGAAAAGCGTTTAGGCTGCCGCAGAGGTTTTGTTAGGGGGATGATTGGTATGGTTCGTGCACCGCAGGGAGACGGATGGCAAATGGCGCCAAAAGGCGTAGGGGGACAAGAGTAGCCTGTCTTTTTGCTTCGATGAATCGATCAAAAGTGTGGTACAGCACTTGAGAGTGAGTAAGTGATAATGATAATCGCTAATAGCATAACAAACTCGGGGTCGGGGCACCTAAAAGCCAACCACCGCGAGCGAGCCATTGAGCAGCCGTGTGGCCACCGAATAAGTCCAGCTCCTGTCGCTGTTATTCTAATGGCGATCGACGTCAAGGCAAGAAGATCGTAACGACAAGCGTCGGCGACAGCGGCATCAAGTCCTGCTGGCTAGCGCGGATTCTGAGTTAAATTCCAAAGGCATCTGAAGTTTCAGTCTCGTGGCGTGGCATCAAAAATGGTTAGAGGCTTAGAGCACCACTGTGCAGGCGTTCATCCTCCTAACACTAACAGCTCTCAACGACTTCTTCTCGGCGTCAATGGTTTTTTTTTAAATAATTCTTGCTGTCATCAATAATTAAAGAGCGTAAGAACAAAATGGTGGGGCCATGCATGTAATGGATCCAACAATCCAAGTGTAAAACCTTTGGAAAATCTCGCAATGATTTATACGCGTCACTACATGGGCTGTGTGACCGAGCCATTGATTAGCAGCAGATTTGGTTAAGCAACGAACAGGAATGTGACAGCTCGGTAGGTCACCAAAATGCGTGCAGGTAAGCTGACTTCCGGGACCAAAGGAATATCACAGGCCCGGGTTAGGAAGGAGTACGGCCGGGCGTCCTCGATCGTATTCGGCGCACCAGCAGCAGCAGACCTACTATCTCCAATGGAGTCCGAAGACTGAAGTCCAGTGCAGGAAACTAGTCGTCAGTCTTCTATGACGCAGCGTGGATTTGGAGAGGTAGTAGTAGTACTAGTACGTAGGCGTAGCAGCTGCCAGTGATCCCACTTACTTTGTCGTCAAAATTGCCAAGTTCTTGCATTGAAAAGTTGGGGTGATATCACAGAGAAGACAACGAGTAAATGGCAGAGGCAAACAAAGAAGAGTACCAAGTCTAGTAGTCTACTCCAAGGCATCAGATACTTGGGGTAGAGGCTGGGGCACCCTTGCTTGGCTCCTAAGCTTGTGGAACAGTCACGGATGCAAGCCTCGCGTTCCGAGGCTGGTCCTGCAGAACCAATCGGGCTCACACAATTTCGGGGAATAAAGCTATAGTAGTACCAAGCTAAGCTAGGCACAATGATCAGTAAAGAACCGAGGCTTGGAGTTGGAGGGCGAAACTGAAACCCAGATGGAAAGGAAGCTAACGTGCATCCCTCGATAACAGAACACAAGAGGGCAGAGGCGGCAGATCCAACCAAAACCAAGCACAGGCGTCAGCACCAGCAAGGCGAAAAGCAATGCTCATGGACTGGACAGAAAGGCAAAAGTCACAAGGGAGGCATCAGCCGGGAAGCATGATTTGTTAGGTCATTTGGACAAAAGCTGCCTGTGTTTTGTAGCAGTAGGCAGTAGCTCTATCTCACTCTCTGGCGGCCTCCAGTGTCTCTACTCTCTAAGCCTGCGGACTTTTCTCCTACTGCCGTGAACAAATGGGCCATAAGCCCATTTCCTTCTAGACCTAGCCCATACATAGTACAGCCGAGCAAACGTTACCTCAAACACACCACGTAGAGGAATTGGGCTGGAGTCTTGCTGCGATACAAAGCAGATATGGACTTAAGCCAGTTTAAAAAAAGATATGGACTAAGCCAGAGTGGGTGTCAGATTTGATTTTCAAAAAAAAAGTGAGTTTTTATTCCTTAATAGGGATGGTATTGTTGATGCCAGATTGATCTCAAATCACACATCAGTTAGGGCTAGATTGCCCGGTCCGCCACAGACCAAAGAACGCAACGAGGATGTCACGCTTCATGCTTCCTTGGTGAACGAAGAGGTTTACGAGCAAACCACCAAAGGATAACCAACGTGCTTGCGTGACGCAAAGGAACCGTCGAAGCTCTCGTTCGGGAGGACCCTGTGGGGGCAAGGACGTACTCCATCCTTGATCGTCGTATTATGCGATGAACAGCAGCATGGGGTTGAAAGAGGACATGAAGGAGTTGTAGATGTAAAAAGACGATTGAATTGTTGGGTGTCTTAATCGGCCATGTACCCTTTAATTTATAAGGAGTAGGGTGATCTTATCACGTTGAAAAACTAATGTGGTACTATTCTTATGTCGATTCTTATGTTGCTTTATTGAGTTTTGGTTAAGGAGTTGTAGATGTAAAAAGACGATTGGATTTGTTGGGTGTGTCAACTGGTCATGTACCCCTTATTTTATAAGGAGTAGGGTAGTCTTATCCTGTTGAAAAAACAATGTGATACTATTCTTAAGTCGCTTTATGTAGTTTTGGCCAAACTATCGTGGGCCAATTCTGAAATTGACTTGGGCCCAATTTGGTCGTCAACAAGTATGTTACTTTTTTAGATAATGCAAATTGTTCCGGTTTAAACCTTGAATTTTTTTTCAGAATCTAATCACGATATTGTTTCAGTGCTAGATGACAATACCCATCAATAATAAGCTATTTGTCGTAATTTTAAAGCTTCCAGCTTAGTCTTTCTGAAGTTTCATAAGGACACTATCTGTGCAGTGCGGGTGTATTTGTAGGGGTGATTAGGTTCCTGAGATAATAACTAGCAAACCGGTTGATGACGATGATAACTAGCAGGATAAGACGCGCTATTTAACAGTTACCAGAACTAGAAATGTCTGTCAGTACTCGGTCAGAATCAGGTCATGACTCATGAGCAACCCAAACCTATAGTGGCTATTGACTAGCGGACGATCACCAAATAAAACTTGTTGCAGCTAGAGTATACACCAAATCTAATCTAATTATCTAAAGCACAACGTGGAGCTCTTCGTCAAGGAACATGTAACGTTCCGACCTGTGTTTCACCATGTGGAGCTTCCCGTCGCAGCTGAGCACCTCCACGCCAGCAAACACGATGCAGTTGTCCCAGAGCTCAAATCGGTGGATGCTTGGACTACTTCGGTCGAAGAACCTAGCAATGCAGAACTTGCCAGAACCGAGGTGCACGGCGTGGGACGTTAGCAGACGCCACCCCTTGTGCGAACCTGCCACGTCGTCGTCGAAAACTTCGTGCAGCACCGGCGGACGGCAATGCTCCTGCGAGAAGGAGGCCGCGGCGAGGTCCGACGCGCAGAGCACGCTGCCCTGATCCCTGGACGAGAACCATAGCTTTTGGAGCTCCGGAACGTACTCCGCGACGCCGCAGAACGGCAGCGACCAATCCGCGGGGTTGCTCCAGACGCGCTTCCGCGTGTCGAACGAGTAGGTGCAGGCGCCGTCGGCGGCGGCGCCACCGCCCATGGCGGATACCCAGATATGGGTGCCGCGCCGGCGGCCGCCTTGAACTGCCGCCAGGGATGTGACGCAGGTGCGGTCTCTGTCACCGTCGTTCCTGGCGAAACGGGGCGGCGGCATTGGCGGGAGAGTGCGCCACTCCCACCCGTGCTCTTGCGGGATCAGTGGGCGGTAGACGAGTGCCTCGAAGCTCCGGCAGCTGTTGCCATTATTGAAGCTGGTCTGCCTGCCGAGGATGTAGAGGTTGTTGCCGACAGCGATGGAGATGGGGAGAGATTTGTGCTTGGCGAACGACAAGGGCAAGTGGTGGAACGCGGGCATGTCGGGGTCGTACATCACGGCGTGGCCGTTCTCGTTCGTGGCCACCACCTTGTTCTTCAGGAGCATGAAGTCCATCTTGCCGTGGGAGTCGACGCGCTGGGGAGGGTCGAAGTTCATGGTGGCATCAGGCAGGCGACAGTCCTCCTCCACTGGTGGCGGGTCCAGGCCAAGCAGTGACCTCCCACTCCCGTCCTTGGTGGGGAGGAAAAAACGGGACATGTCGATGCGGCGCAGCGTGTAGTTGTTTTTGGCGCAGTCGCTCGCCACCAGGTTCACAAACCTCCGGAGACTCATCTTCCTGCACCCAAATGAATTAGAGGTGAAATTAATCAGGCAGGGAAGAGAACGTCCCTAGTCCCTCGGAAATCTTCCGGTCTGAACTTTCGGACTTCCGGTCTGAACGTTCCGACTCGAGCAGCACGCCGATGATTCCGCAGCGACTTCCCACGCGTTGGCGAGTATACTATACGGGTCCGCAGCGACTTCCCGCGTGTTGGCGAGTATACGGGCAGAATCGGCCCAGCAACCGAGTCAACGGCCCACGTAGCGCACGAAGCCATCCACTGCACGAAGCGAAGCACAACCAACCACTCTCGGAAGGCGGGTAGTTAGCTTCTCTTCTTCTTTTTTTCATTTTTATTATATTTCTCCTCTTCTTAACTCCAGGTACGCGGTTACGCTAGCTTCTCTTTTAGTTTTCTTTCTTACTATATTCTTTTTTCTTTTCTTTTTCTTTTTCTTTTCTTTTCTTTTCTTTTCTTTTTTTTCTTTTTTCATTTCGTGCTTCATGTATTTTTTATTTAATTTTTATGTGATTTTTTTATTGTTCTTTTCATTTTTACATTTTTATCTTTCTTTAATTTCTTTTTATTTTTGTTTCCTTTTTCTTTTCTTTTCTTTCCTTTCCTTTCGTTTCCTTATTATTTTTTTCTTTCCTTGCTTCAATAATTTTTTATTTTCATTTCATGTGATTTTTCATTATTCTTTTCTTGTCTTTTCTTTTCTTCATTTTTATTCTTTTTTTCGTGCTTCAAATTTTTTGTTTTTGTTTTTTGAATTATTATTATTCTTTCATTTTTTATATTTGTTTTTTATTTCTTTTTATTTTTAATATAATCAATTTTTTATTTGTTTTATTTTTTGTTTTTATGTTTTGTTCTTTTTTTATTTATTTCTTTGTTAGTTTTTCTATACAGAACG
The DNA here is from genome assembly GCA_904845875.1 of Miscanthus lutarioriparius. NCBI lineage: Eukaryota > Viridiplantae > Streptophyta > Magnoliopsida > Poales > Poaceae > Miscanthus > Miscanthus lutarioriparius. The sequence continues at coordinate 12,221,216 of CAJGYO010000008.1, forward strand.
TCTGATTTTGTACATATGTTGTTCTATGGTGTACTTTATTATGTTTACTTAGTATACATGTGATGTTATACGATATATTTTGCGATATTTATGTGATATACTTGTGATGTTCTATAATGTAATTTGGTATCTTTTGGGGCTGTTCAAGTAGTGTACATATGATGTTATATGATGTATTATGTGATGTTCACATTGTATACATATGATGTTCTATGATATGTTTTGTAATGTTTCCGTAGTATACATTTGGTGTTCTACGATGTATTTCATGATATTCATGTAGTATACATATGATGTTCTTTATTGTATTTTGCAAGTTCACCTGGTATGTATTTTATGTTCTATTATGTGTTTGTGAGGTCATGCTATATACATGTGATTCTCATATATTATACATGTGATGTTCATATAGTATACTTATGATATTCTGTGATATGTTTTTGTAACGTTCACATAATGTACATGTGATGTTCTATTTTATTTCCCTTTTGCTTTGCTCTAAATTTTATTATTTTTATTTATGTTATGATATTTATTTATTTATTGTTTCTATATATTTATAGTTTTGTTATTATTTTTTATTTTCATGGATATTATAATACTAATTGAATGAACCTATTACTAGAATATTATTCTTCTATCGAGAACATTTTTCTTATAAAAGCGAAACATAGTTTTTCTGAATTTAGAACATTGCTTCTACTAAAAATGTTCTATCTTTAAAAGATAAATATACGATTATCTTTGAGTTCCCATGAGATGTTCTATGGTATATTTTAGATTGTTTAAATGTGATGATCTTTTTAACTTACCTCTATAACGTGTATTTTTTTCCTTGTGATTTGTTTAGGGTTTGTTATGTTAATTTTTCCATGTGATGCTTTTGTCCGGTTACATCACAACCAAAATAGTTATGGTATTTTATTTTGTTTCCTTCTTTATTTAATCTAAATTTTATTATTTTTATTTATGTTATGGTATTTATTAATTTATTTACTGTTTCTATATATTTATAGTTTTTGTTTTTTATAGATATTATAGTATCATAAACCTATAACTAGAATATTGTTCTTTTAAATCGAGAATATTTTTCTTAGGAAGGTGAAACATTGTTTTTTTTTGAACTTAGAACATTGCTATACTCAATAAAAATATGTTATATCTTCACAAGATAAATGTTCATTATAAAATTTTATCTAAATATATCCATGTGGGATCTTATTTTGAAGGATTTATTACAAAAAAAACACGATGGTGTAATCATAATTTAATTTAGATATTTAGTTTAGTAGTTATGACTTTTTAAAACTTAGCAAATGCTTACGTACGCTTATTCATTTTCAGCAGCGTACATGCATGTGGAGGAATAGCTTTCAATAAAGCAACAACACCATTAAATTATTACTTTTTGTTAATGTTGCGTGTGCTCATGTGACACTCACCCACAGAGTGCGGACGTGGGCTGGGCCATGTGCAGCTGAGAGGTGAGGTGGGCCGCGCGCGAGTGGGCCAGCCAGACATAGGGCGTCGAAAATAGCTCATCAGCAGCATGCTTCCGTGCGTGGGAACTATCGGCGCATTGTTTTTGTTCGAACGATTGGACTGCAAGACTCCCCTCCCTAGTCCCTTGCGGAAAGCATCTGGTCCAAACAGATGGACCGGAGCCGTCAGCCGAATAACGCGCGGGAAAGCACGACGCGCGGCCCGAGAAGCCGCAGCATACGGAACCAAGGAAGTAGGTACTGGAAGCATGTACGTTAGTATCTCTTCATTTCTTTTTTTTTTTTTCTTTTCTTTTCTCTTTTAGTTTTTCTTTTCGTGTTTCATTTTCATTTTTAATTTATTTTTATGTTTTATGTATTTTTTATTATTCTTTTATTTTTTTACATTTTATGTTTCTTTTTTTTTTATTTATTTTTTTCTTTTTCCTTTTCTTATTGTTTTTTTATTTTCGCATATTGTACATGTGATGTTCTATTTTTATCTTTTCTTTTCTTTTGCCTTTTATTTTTTTATTTATTTTCTTTTGTTTTTTTTCATATTTTTTATGATGTTCTATATTGTTTTTTTATGTTCACGTAGTGATGTTCTATTTTTATGTTCACGTCTTATACATGTGATGTTCTATGATGTTTTTTTTTAATTCACGTGATATGCATGTAATGTTATATAATACATTTTGCGATGTTCGTGTAATATATATGTGATATTCTCGTAGTATACATGTGATGTTCTATGATATTTTTTTATGTTCACACAATATAATGTGATGTTTCTATGATGTATTTAGTGATGTTTATGTAATATACATGCAATTTTCTATAATGTATTTAGTGATGTTCTAAGTGTATTTAATAATGTTTACTTACTACACATGTGATGTTTTATAGTATATTTTAGGATGTTTAAAAAGTATTCATGTGATGTCCTTTTATTTTTTCTCTGTTACGTGTTTTTATTTTTTTCCTTATGCTTTGCTCTAGATTTTATTATTTGTATTTATGTTATATATATATATTTATTTATTTATTTTTGTGTATATTATAGTACTAATTTTATGAATATAAAACTAGAACACTGTTCTTCTAAACCGAGAACATTTTTCTTAAGAAGACGGAACATTATTATCTGAACGTAGAACATTGTCTCTGCTCAATAAAAAAATATTATATTTTTACTAGATAAATGTTCGTTAATAAAAATTTATTCAAATATATCCATTTGAGATCTTGTTTTGAAGGATTTATTGCAAGAAATCTAATAGTGTAATCATAATTTAATTTAGATGTTTGGTTAGTCACTTATGATTTTTTTAATCGGTTGAAAGTTGTAGATGAGGTGGGCCCTTGTTTGTCCGGCGCTAGATCCTCCAACAGATCTTTCCTCGTACGCGCTGCCTGCTGTCGGCGCGGGGTACGGGAACGGCTGCTGGCTGGCGAGAAAGTTTCTCTGTTCGACCGATCTTTAAGCACTTAGCTGATTTGTACGACTGATTTATTGAGAGTTGAAAGGTCCTAATATGGCTAGAGGGGGGGGGGTGAATAGCCTATTTAAAAACTACAAATCAACTAGAGCAATTTGATTAGTAAGACAAATAGCGAAATACAAACTTGCTCTAGCTCTACAAGAGTTGCAAGCCACCTGTCCAACAATTCTAGTTGCAATGATCAATTGACAACACAATCTACTTGACTACTACTCACTAAGAGCTCTCACAAATGCTACACTAAAGAGCTCCACTAGATATGATTAAAGCACGAGGCAAGCTCTCAATTCTAGTTACACTAAAGAGCTTCCTATATCTAGTTTGCGGAAATGTAAATGAGTAAGTGATACGATTATACCGCCGGGTCGTGGAGTGAACCAATCACAAGATGAAGATTGAGCCAATCACCGGGAGAATGCAAATGACAAGAGACAACCGATTTTTCTCCCGATGTTCATGTGCTTACCAACACGCTAATCCTCGTTGTGTCAACCAACACTTGGTGGTTCGGCGGCTAAGAGGTGTTTCACAAACCTCGTCCACACGATTGGACACCGCAAGAACCGACCCACAAGTGAGGTAACTCAATGACACGAGCAATTTACTAGAGTTACCTTTCGGCGCTCCGCCGGGGAAGGTACAACTCCCCTCACAATCACCGAAGGCGGCCACGAACAATCACCAACTCGTGCCGATCCTTCACCGTTGCTCCAACCGTCTAGGTGGTGGCAACCACCAAGAGAAACAAGCGAAATCCGCAGCGCAACACGAATACCAAGTGCCTCTAGATGCAATCACTCAAGCAATGCACTTGGATTCTCTCCCAATCTCACAATAATGATGGATCAATGATGAAGATGAGTAGGAGAACTTTGGCTAAGCTCACAAGGTTGCTATGTCAATAAAAATGTGCAAGTGTTTTCCCTTGAGCCGGCCATGGGGCTATAAATAGAGCCCCCATCAAATAGAGTCGTTGTACCCCCTTCACTGGGCAAAACACGCTCTGATCGGACGCTCCGGTCATACCGACCGGACGCTGGCCCTCAGCGTCCGGTCGCCCGATGGACGCCACGCGTCACCAGCTTCAAACGCTATTCGTCAGATTTCAACGGCTACGAAGCTGACCGGACGCTCCGGTCAAAACTGACCGGACGCTGAAGCCCTAGCGTCCGGTCGTTTCCAGTAAGCTCCCCGAGGCATATTTTTTCGACCGGACGCATCCGGTCCACCTTGACCGGACGCAGACCAGCGTCCGGTGCTCAACCCTACCCACTGTGTCGTCTGACAGCTCGACCGGACGCAGCCTTTCAGCGTCCGGTCGCTGAGTGACCCAACGTCCGGTCAGAAGACCGACGCCAGCATCATTTCGACCAACTCCATTTCAACTCTAACTTCTTCACCCTTGCTCAAATGTGTCAACCACTAAGAATTTTGCATCCGGCGCAATAGAAAATAGACATTTCATTTTTCCAAAAGCGCCGAATCTCAATAGAGAGAGAGGGACCCAAACCCATCTCAACCCTGCAAACATCTTGTGCACATGTGTTAGCATATTTTCAAGGGTGTTAGCACTCCACTAGATCCTAAATGCATATGCAATGAATTAGAGCATCTAGTGGCACTTTGATAACCGCATTTCGATACGAGTTACACTCCTCTTAATAGTACGGCTATCTATCCTAAATGTGATCACACTTACTAAGTGTCTTGATCACTAAAACAAAATGGCTCCTACATTTTATACCTTTGCCTTAAGCCTTTTGTTTTTCTCTTTCTTCTTTTCCAAGTTCAAGCATTTGATCATCACCATGCTATCACCATTGTCATGATCTTCGTCATTGCTTCATCACTTGGAGTAGTGCTACCTATCTCATAATCATCTTGATAAACTAGGTTAGCACTTAATGTTTCATCAATTAACCAAAACCAAACTAGAGCTTTCAAGAGTGAGAGAGAAAAATACTGTATCATTATCGATAAGTCAGCTTATAAATTGGCTTATAATGATAGCTGAACATAGCCCTACTCCCTAGTCCCTGGTGGGGCTTCCTCACAACGAATAAATTGGCTAGATCTATACGCCTGGGCAAGGGAGGAGACTATCAATAGCCTGCTCGTCTGGCTTGTGCTTGTTGTATACGATCATAAATTTCCAGCTAGAATAATATTTTTCTCTCACACAAACTAGCCAACAATACTTCTTCACGTTTTAGCAATGATACGAACCAGCCAACCAAATAGACTGCAACTCGTTGGTGTGAATTGTGATGTGAAACGTGACACGGAGCAACTGCAAAAGAGGAGGAATCTGCGTACCAGGACCAGGACCAGGAGGAGGAATCTGTGTCCGGCGGCGGTTGAAAGTTGAAACCAATCGAATCGTCAGTTCGTCACGGCCGGACCGCCGGAGCAAGTCCACAGCACACGGCGGATGGGGTGCCGGGCGGCGGCGGCTTTGTCCAAGGTGCCTTACTCCTGGTAGTACAGGGGCTGGGCTGGTCTGGCCTAGGCCGAATATTTTAGGCCCACCAGGTTTCTGTTCTTCCCCTAGAGTCTGTCTGGCCTATAGCCTGTTCCAATCTGGGCTCTTGCTGATCCAACAGCCAATGGCCCATGCTTCTCTGGACCTCTGCATCTGAGACATGAATTCGAGGATGACCTTAGGCCCATTTTAGATGCCGAAAAATTTGGCAAAATCACACGGTAGCATTTTCGTTGTTATTTGACAATTAGTGTCCAATCATAATCTAATTAGGCTTAAAAGATTCGTCTAGTGGATTTTGTCTAAACTGTATAATTAGTTTTATTTTTTATTTATATTTAATGCTTCATGCATGCGTCCAAAGATTCGATGTGACGGAGAATCTTGAAAATTTTGGCATTTTAGGGTGCGACTAAACAGGGCCTTACAGGGGAAAAAAAAAGAATTCGAGAATGAGAACAGAACTAGTCCTGCCCGTCATGATTGGTCGGTGGCTATTCCATGCGCTCTGTGTACATTCCATGCAGAAACGTCCAAATTCTCCTGCGTGCGTTCAGACTATTTTGTGTAATAATCCAGAAGATCCAATTTTCCGGCGCTTTGGTGCCAGAAATTAGTGGCAATGCCCTACCCTTTGTACAAGCCAGAACAAAGCCTACTCCGGCTATCGCTGTCTCGCTCAAATCACTCGAGCTCGAATTATGAATGACTGCTCTATTTGGCGACGACACCGTTGAAGGTATGAGCGAGCATTTCTGCATTTCGCCAAAATTTCCCGCTTTGTCGAGCAGGTCTACAAAATGCTTGGCAAAATTGGCATAAAGGCAAGCACGAGCCAGAAAATTTGAGGTCAAAGTCAAACGGCACAGCTACTGCTGTTTACGGAGTACTTGTTTATGCTAGTACGTACCCTTCATTTATTGGTTTTTCAGAGCGCGAAGGTTTCTGTGGTTCGGTATTCCGTCACCATCCAAGATAGTAACGATGACACTACCATAATGTCCGTCCACATGGCGTAATAAATTACAAAGGACAAGATCTAATCGTGGTACTAGCAACGGAAACGCGAACGTAATTTGAACATTAATATTTCTTTTTTACGTAAATAAAAAGGAAGAGAAGACTGAAAAGACAACGAACGCTTGACTGATTCAATTGGAGTAGTAAACATAGTTTTGGACTTGCCAATTGGTGGACGGTCTAGCAAATGTATTTGGATACTTGTGTAGGTAGACACAGACACAAACACTAATTATGGCTTTCATTTTGCATAGATGAACTAAACTCCTATTTGGATCCACAAAGCTAATAGTTAGTTTCTAATAATTAGCATATTTGGATTTAATTAGGCCCAACTAATAGCCTAGCTAATTGTTAGCTAAAATACGCAACTAACAACTATCTCACTAATTGGATAAAGATCCACTAACAGTAGCTAACTAATATTAGCTATCAGCTATTGGTTAGCTAACAAGTTAACTAGCTAGCCAATAGCTCATAGCTATATTAGCAGTTAATGGATCCAAACAGGGTCTAAAATTATAATATGAAAAATGGCACAAGATAGTTAAACTAGGATTAAATATACCATTTCTCTGGACAACCTTATATCAGTTTCATATTAAAAGTTATTACATTATTTGGATCCATTAGCTTCTAATAGCAAGTTAGCTAATAGTTCAAAACTAATATTAGCAGGTACGATAGTTATTACTTGACATTTAGCGAACAATTAATTAGCTAGACCTATTAAGACTCATAAGAGTTAATTATTAACAACTGAGAATATGTACGATTATAAGCGGAAACAAACAGTGCTCGTAGTCAAGACACCTGGAATCCGTATAGTACGAGCTCGATGCCTAAAGCAATAATATAATGCTTAAATAGATTGGGAAATACTGAGATGCATGCCTGTAGCAATAAGGCTCAGAACTAGCTTCGAAAATGCTGAGATGCTGATGTAATAAACCTATATGAAGTTTTACAAGTCTGTCAAGTAACTCGAGCTTAGGAACCATCGTTAGGATCGTCGCTTCCTCGGTTGATGAATATCCTCTCGTTGCAACTGAGAGAGCAGATGGGGGAAAATCAATCTGTGCTCGTGCTCGATGAACGCCCCACATGTCAGCGAGGTTAGTTCTCTTCGGAGCGGACTCAGCCAGCCTCCCCGGGCAGAAGGCTACCTGCTGGGCTGTCCGAGCAGCGTGGGCTGCAACTACCTCCTAATGGGCCGCGAGAAAGCATCAACTCCCCGAACGGCTGAGCCACAGCGCTGCGCTCCGCAGCTCCGCCCGTTTCTGGTTCCCCGCAGCGCAGATAGTACCACCTCGCTAGCTGAAGGCGGGTCAGGGTCGAACGAGCTATAAAAGAAGGCGCAGGGCTCCGTCCTAATCCATACCTTTGTCGGTCTTTTGAGTATATATATCTGTTTTTACGAGTTTAATATTTGATAAGTGGGCCATTTGCTCGCTTTGATGTTAAATTTATTTTTTGTGGGGAGGGACCGTTACACTGGGCTGTTGCGCTCCAACCGAAAATAACGAATGCGAAGGAAACTGGGAAATTGTCTCTTCAAAAAGAAGTTTTTAAAGCGGTTTAAGTCCAGGATAAAATTTAGGGATGATAAATGAGAGTATTCAGTAGGTAATAATAAAATAAATTATAGAAGTCTTTTGTAATTTATGTGACGAATTTATTTAGCTTAAGTAATTCTACTTGTCTTTTACTGTACTTACAAGAAAAAATTTCGTAAATTAAAAAAATTTACCAAAAGTATTTACTATAGTAAATATATATTGGTTAGTGTAAACATTTGACCTTATGACTATCCTTAAAGATGCATCCTTGCATCCTATGACGAAGGGAGTAGACAAGGTTAGTGGTAAGACCAAGAAATGACTTTTGTGTGGATGTAGAAATAGTTTTGACGAAAGGCTGCAGTTAGCATTAAGGAACGCCAGGAAAACTAGAGTTAATTCTGCAAATTAAGTACGGCTCGGTTGGTTAGGTTACTCATGATTCGATAAAGTTTTTGACTTAGCATAAGTGCTCGTTTTTTCTAGTTATATTCTGTAACTTAACAATGTTTTTCTTTTGTGTGGTACGGGACACGTCCACAAATAGTGAATATTCTATGGAAACTTTGTCAACATTGACCTAGTCAGTTGTAAGTGTTTATAGGATAGGTTGTGTATACATGTATTCATAGAAGTGATTGTGTTGTGTGTGGGTGTGGGGGTGAGGGTGGGGAGGGGGTCTGCATCTACATTTCGTTTTTAAAAAGTAGAGTTAATATTACTCCCTCATCCGTCCATAAAAGAATGCAATTCTCGTTTGTCGAGAAGTCAAATAATTTGGATTTTGATAAAATTTATATAAAAAGTACAAATATTCATGATACAAAGTAAGTACTATGAAATTAGTTATAAAATATATTTTTATAATAAATTTATTTAAAGACATAAATGCTAATATTATTTACTATAAAATTAATTAAAGTTGAGTTAGTTTGACTGACATGGATCCCATAATTACGCATTTTTTATGGACGGATGAAGTATTTTAGAAGAAAGTGCATAATTAGTTTCACTTGCGTGCAAGTCTGAGGTTGTCTCTTGGAACTTGGAAGTAGGACACCCTATACTTTTACCTAATATTAAAATATACTCTGTTTTAAAAAAGGATGCGATTTTCAATTTCTAATGAGCCAAACAATTTCAATTTTAACTACCTCTATGTGAAAAAGTATTATTAAATTTTATATTAAATAATTATTATTAAATTGATTATGAAAAAAGTATTTTTTTCTGTTACAATATACACAAGCATATTTGTCATTAAAGATAAATGCGAAAGATCACGGCATATCTGGTTGGTTGCTACAACATAGAGTTGTTCGGCTGACGGTTTATGACGGTGATGCTGATTTGTTATGAGAGAAAACATTGTATCATGGCTTAAAAAGCAGTTCAAGCAAACAGGACGTCGAGGTCACAATTCTGTAGGGTTAGTTTGGTTCAAGCCGTAACTGCGGCTCAGCAAACAGGCCCTCATGACTTACGAAACAAATCATCAATCATCGACCTCCTAAACAATTTGTTTCGCCGGATTGTCAAGGGAGCCAACGAACTAGTCATGGGAGATGGAGCTACTAGTATCATTTTTTGCTGATGACGGTAAGAGTAATCGAAGAAACGGTCTTTTAACTCGTGTCTAATTGTCTATTATGATGATGCAGCAGAAGCAGCAGTCTTTGCTCGCGTCACCACATGTACTGATGTACACCAACTCTAGGGATGCACGATGAATTGCTCACACGAAGTCGTGTGCCGTATGCGTGCTGGGCAGGCGCAGCCGTGCGCCTGTGCCTACGGCAACACCAACAACTCGACGCGTCACCCAGCGCGTGAGGGCAGACGCAAGCGACAAGACGACACTGCGAACTGTAAAACGGAGTAGAACAGCGCCAGGCTAGCAGCAGCACTGTGGGCTTTGGAGTTTGGACGCGTTGTGTACATCCCTACTCCATATCCGGCGATCAACCACCACCAGGTCATTGGAGCTTGCAGCCGAATCCAACAACGCGGGCTTGGAACTCCCGCCCTGTCGTCCACCGGCCCAGCCATGTGCGGCCGAGCCAAATCCACTAGTCAGTTCAGTTTCAGCAATCAGCAGGGAATGGAGTTGCTGCAGCCAGCACTCATCAAACACAAAAGGTGCCGTTGGGCGAACGCGCAACCGGTTGGTCTTGACCTAAAAACAAATCCCAGCAACCTTTGCGGTGGAAACTGATTTGCTGATAAAGTAATTTTTCCGAGAAGCAGGCAGGCAAGCCGGGAGCCCAGGTGTGGGCGCCGCTGTAAATCGGAACTTTCACCCCGACGCCGGCGGAGGCACGACTTGCCAGATTTTACACTCGATTGCGACGCTCCGCGAGCCGCGACTTCCACATCCGGAGACGGGGCTTTCGTCCCGAAATTACGTGCCCCTTCTGACCCCTCCGTTCCATCTCAAACCGACGCCTGGGTCCATCAGTCGATGGGACCCCCGCCGTGTCAACCCCGCGTCCCAGCAGGGCGACCGGACGAACCGCAAGCAACGGCGCGGCGGCGCCGCCCGCCCGCGCGGTTTCCGCCTCGGCGCCGCCGCGCCGGGTCCTTCGCTCCCTCCCTCCCTCCCTCCCGCGTTCCACAGGCACCACACACGACGCGTCTTCTCGGCCGTCGTGTCGTCCCGGCTCGGCCGGACCGAGTAAAACAAACACACAAAAGCCCGCAGGCCGGCCAAGTCAACACACCACCACGCAACGCAACCCAAACCCAACAGCCCAAGTGCCCAACCCCACCCCAACCCAACCCAACCCAACAATAACGTATAGCCGGCGGCAGCAGCAGCAGCAGCAGCAGCCAGCAGTCCGCGCGCGCGTCCATCCGCCCCCCCATTCCACCTCCCCACCCCACCTTATCACGCCGATGGCGCCGCGCCCGCGCCCGCGCCCGCGCCCGCCCCCCTCCTCCTCGCCGTCGCCGTCGCCGTGGCCCTCTCCCCACTCGCGGCCGCGCAGCCACAGCGGAACATCCAGACGACGTTCCCCTCCACCCGCACGCCGGCCTTCGCCACCCCGCCGCCGGCGATCGTACCCCCGTCCCCGTCACCCATCAGCGCCCCGCCGCCGTCGTCGTCGTCGTCCGTGAAGCGCAGCGACATCGCGGTGGCGGTGGTGAGCACGGCGCTCAGCAGCTTCGCTGTCTCGGGCCTCGCCTTCTTCCTCTTCCTCCGCCACGGGAGGAAGAAGGAGCTGACGGCCGGGGGCGGGAATGGGTATCCTAACCAGCCGCAGGAGGGCGCCTTCGTCGGGAAGCGGCCGGAGAGGGAGCCGAGGCGGCCGCCGTAGGGCGGGGGCGTGGGAGGGGGCGGTTTCGGCATGGTGGATGAGAACGGCCTCGACGCGATATACTGGAGGGAGTTCGAAAAGGACGGCGAAGGCGGCGGCAGAGGGAGGAAGCCTACGGGGAGCAGGCGCCCCCCGCAGCCGCCTCCGCCCCGGCAGCAACAGCAGCAGGAGCAGCAGCACTGGCGCGCGGAGATGTGGCCGGAGCCCCAGCCGTCGTCGTCGCCGCCGTCCCCGCCGCGACGGTCCAGGAGGAACAAGATAGATCAGGAGCCGCTCATCCCGGTGGGCTCCCTGGACTCCGCGTCCGCCATGTTCGACGACTCGCTGCACCCGCCCAGCTCCGGCTCCAGCTCCTCCTTCTCCGTGTCCTCGCGTCCTCCGCCGCCGACCCCGGCCGTCGCTGTCAGCTCCGTGCCCCGCCCGCCTCCGCGGCCTGCACCTGCCGCCTCGCCAAGCGCATCGCCGGGTCTGCCGCCGCCGCCTGGGAGAGCAAGCCCGCCACCTGCGCCACCCATGGTCGCTGCCGCTGTCGCGTCGCCTCCACCGCCACCTCCAAAACCAGCAGCCGCGTCGCCGCCGCCGCCACCACCACCGGCCAAGGCCTCACCTCCGCCGCCACCTCACAGAGGTGGCCCGCCTCCACCGCCACCGCCCAAAGGCCCGTCCCCTCCGCCGCCTCCGCCACCAGGAGGAAAAAAAGGAGGGCCGCCTCCGCCACCTCCAAAGCGTGGGGCATCGGCGTCCTCTTCTAGGCCGCCGACAGCGCCGGGCATGCCATCCGGGGCCGGCGAGCAGCAGGCGAAGCTGAAGCCGCTGCATTGGGACAAGGTCAATGTGCAGGCCACCGACCACTCCATGGTGTGGGACAAGATCACCGGCGGTTCATTCAAGTAAGTCCCCCCCTGAATTTAACACCGCTTCTCATTTCCATTGCTGATTACCGTAGTACTGCCACTATACGATCGAGATAGGTGTCAGAATTTCATTCTAGGCGCTTCATGAGCACGCTAGGACAACAATGTCACTAGGATCAGTAGGAACACAGTACTGAGACATAGGGACGGATGGAGTAGTGGAGTACCAAGTTCAGAGTTCATGTGGTAGTACCATGCAAATCAATCGGACACTGCAGATTTTGCGAATACTTCCACTAATTTTAATCAGCAGCATTGAGCTCTAGGAGTATTTCTATAGAGTGGAGAGAAATCACGCAGGTTCACTAGAGTTGGCATGAAAAAGAATCCCCCAGAATATGCAAAGACAAATCCACAGAGGTAAACAGTAAATAAATTATGGGGAGGACTTTTCACTAGCATTTTGGTAGGAGCACGTTCCTCGATGGTATCGACAAACCATGGCTGTCGCTTTTTCGGTGGACTGACGTCGCAGCATCTTCGATCGGATGCCCAAATCCAAGTCCTGTGGTGCCTTTTTGTGCGCGTAGGATCCAGAGTACTTTACATACAGGCTGGGACAAAGATAGATGGCGAGATTTGCTTTAATCTAAAGCGCGTTCTCTGTCTAGCTTGAGCTTACTGATTAAGAAATGATCAATAGAATGGGTATACGGGATTTCGTGGAACAAGTACTATACGAGTTGGTGTAGCATGCTTTTCATTGAACAAGTAGTATGAATATTTCTTATTTGACGGAATCAACCAGTGCATAGAGTAGCAGAGATTCGCAACTTCTCTGATCTATCTTTTGGTACGAATTTAAGCTTATTAAAGGCCAAACTTTGTTGTCGAAACAATGGTCAATGCTGGGAATTTGGTTTTCTATGTTTCTATTTACTTCAGATAAAGACGCTTCGACGGAACTCACAAAATGGACAACAATATTACTCTACTATTTTGTTGTACAAACCGGAACTCACAAAACGTGCAACAATATTATTGTTACTATTTTGTTGTACAAACCATGATAGGAATGGAGACACTTTACCTTGTTAGAAAGCAATAATGGATTCAAGGGTATAAAGCAATCCCAATCAAGATGGCCCCGAATTGTCTCTGTCCACTTGTGCCATTGGAGTCACTAGTCAGTTGTCACGGCACGGCATCACTTTGCATGATTGAAGAAACCGAGCTTGTGTCAGCTATTAGTTACCGCAATTTTGATACGAGCAATTTCACATGAATTTACTAGTATTACATAGTGCTCAGAAAACACATGTTTTTTCCCAATAGTTATTCAGTTATTTGTGATGGATCGAATATCATCTCAAGTTTCTTACTGTGTTAATTCTGGTGTCTTTCCAGCTTGGACGAAGGCATCATCGAGGCTCTATTCGGCACTGCAGCAGCAAACCGCAAGCCTAAATCTGCAGACTCCAAGGAATCTGCTGGATCGTCGGCCGGCCTCGGGCACTCAAACACGCCGGAGCAAATATTCCTGCTCGAGCCGCGCAAGTCGCACAATATTTCCATCATCCTGAAGTCCCTCACGGTGGGGCGGGATGAAATAATCGACGCCCTCCGGGATGGGAACACAGAACTCAGCACTGAGGTCCTGGAGAAGCTTTCGCGGCTCAACATCTCTAAAGAAGAAGAGTCCACCATCTTGAAGTTCTCTGGGAACCCCGACAGGCTTGCCCCTACGGAGGCCTTCCTCCTCCGCCTCCTCCTTGACGTGCCCAATCCGATTGCGCGTGTCAATGCACTGCTTTTCAAGGTGAACTATGGTGCTGAGGTTGCACAGCTCAAGCACTCGCTTCGGACGTTGGAATTGGCAAGCCAGGAGCTGAGGACAAAGGGCCTGTTCTTCAAGCTGCTCGAGGCCGTGCTCAAGGCAGGAAACAGGATGAATGCCGGAACAGCACGTGGCAACGCTCAGGCCTTCAACCTTACAGCGCTCCGCAAGCTCTCTGACGTGAAGAGCACTGATGGGAGCACCACATTGCTGCACTTCGTCGTTGAGGAGGTTGTCCGCTCTGAGGAAAGCGGCTTGCCATCAATCGTAACCACAGCATCCGCCGCTCAGGCAGTCTTGCAAGGTCTGGCCACGAGGGAGGCAGTTCAGCAGCAGGCTTTGCAAGCCAGGGGCCATCACGGGAGGAAAGGCAGAACGAATACATGAACTTGGGGCTACCAATTGTTGGTGGTCTCAGCACAGAGTTTGCCAACGTGAAGAGAGCCGCACTGGTCGACTACGATGCAGTTGTCAGCGAGTGTGCCATTCTAGACAGCCGACTCAATGAGATCAAGAGGCTCTTGGAGACTTGCAGTGATGATGGATTTGCGAGGGGGTTGCGAGGATTTGTGAAGGCTGCAGAACAGGAGCTGAAGGCACTAAGAAGGGAGCAGGAAAGAGTACTTGAGCTGGTCCAGAAGACAACAGAGTACTACCATGCCGGTGCCACCAAGGAGCGGAACGCACATCCCCTCCAGCTGTTCATCGTAGTGAGGGACTTCCTGGGTATGGTTGATCAGGCGTGTGTGGACATCAAGAGGAAAGTGCAGCAGAAGAAACCGGCACCATCGTCATCGCAGCCAAACACAGCTGCTGCCCCCACGGTGGTGGCTGCGGCCACAACAGCAGCGACAAAGGAAGCCACCGATGCTCAAGCAGCACCAGCTCAGAAACCACCCGAAGAGGCAGATAGCAAAAGGAAGAGGGTCATGCCAAGATTTCCAAACCTACCAGTGCACTTCATGAAGGATAGTGCAGATTCTGATTCAAGTAGTGATGAGGAATAGATTGAACGGGTGGCTGTAAATGATTGTTTGCATTGTTTTGAATTGGTTGTTGTAGAGGTATAGGATAGCTGCAGACTGTACATAAAGCAATTTTTACATTGGTTCTTTTGTCCATTTCTTCAATCAAGATCCAGATTGAGAGCACCGAGTAGAATTCTACAGAAATTTGTAAAAAATTTTGACGTGAAGATCTCAATTGCTTAGAAATGATATCTTTGTTTGAGGGGAAAACCCCTACTGTTGGTAGCTATATAAAGAAAATGTAAAGGCATTGTACAAATACAAAGGCTAAAAAGTTAACAAAAAGGAGAGGACCTGGACAGAGACAATTAGGAAAGATAGCCATGTCAGAAGATATGTTGGGTCTCTTGTAAAAAAATTGACTCCACTCCGTTGCTTCCAAATTTTCCAGGCTACTATTATAAAAAAATCACCATGAATGAAGAAAGGTAACTGTAAATATTTTTTTCCTGCTTGCGTCATCATGCTGAAAAAAAGGTAGAGGCATGATCCAGGTGAGACCAACCCAATGCCAACAGGCTTTACTGAATTGACATCCAAAGAAGAGATGCAGCACTGTTTCTTCCATATTTGTGTGGCACAGTACCCACTTAATAATAGTCATATCCATTGACACTGTAGTTCTGATTCTGAGTATATTTCTGGTGTTCAGGCATCTAGAAGAAGCCGTGAGAAAATCTAGAGCTTGTTGCTGTGCTTTGATCTCCATATCCTTTTGATTGGGTCAGGTGGTTGGAAATTCTGGAATTGGCAGTGAGAATTTTTTGGATGAACAATCCTATGAACCTCACATGTGATGCCATTTGTCTTTGTCATCATTCTGAATTCTGATTCCTTGAATCAATCACTGTAGTTGTTGATCTTCTTGAAAAGAATGTTTAGCCAGTGGGATATCAACTGCTCTTGGATTTCTTCATTGTGACAACTGGTAATTATTTTTCACGGTACAACAAAGAATTGCCTACCTATAACAATTGTAAAATAAGCAGCCGGGCAAACCCTCTCTTAGTAGTACTTACAAGTTTTGGGCTTTCAACCAGCAAGCTCACTAATCGGTACTCGGTCCATGACGCTGCAAGCAATTTGTGCATTCTTTTGGAGAACTGGATCAATGTCTGGCAGTTTTGGAATCTGGAAAATTAAGCCAAATATTATGCAGTGTAATTGCATCATGACAGAGTATTGCGCTATCAAAAATAGATAATCCACGGGAAACATTGGTTAATGAGTCTGCTCGCTTGATAACAGACCTGAGCTAGTAAATCTATTGAGCGCCTGAGTAGACGGGCTAAATCTCCATCGTCCATTGCAGAGTCCATCATTATCTCCCTCCAGGTCAACCCTGAAGCCCAGGCTTCAACCATCCCAGCAAACTGGGCATCTATTTCGCAAGGTATCTATATGCAAAGGAATAAACAAATCAGAAAGCAGAGAGAAGACAACAATTGGACAAACAACACTAATAAACAGTAGCATGGTATGCCAAACCTTAACACCATGTCTCTCTTGGAGATCAATTAGCGAATTTCTCTGCTCTTCTAAATAACTTATAACATCAGTAACAACAGAAGAAGGTTCATATACATAGCTGCAAACAGCCAAACAGTCAGCAGGACATCATTAAGAAGAGACCAAATTTTTTTTTTAAAAAAAAGAACTATCAACCATATACAGATGAAAATGTATTAATGAATTATTATACTTAAATAAAGAGGGAAAAGGCCAAGACTGCAGCCTACAGGGTATCTGTAATTTTTTGACATCAAATTTCCCACATGGCTAGTCCGTCTTTGGACATTGTTCTAAATCTTTGTGTATTTTTCTCATGAGGAAAAACTAGGAAACAGAATTGTAAACGAAAAAACTTTTAAACATGTTGGTAGGGGCATTATGTCACTGCTAAATAGGGCTTGCATTGTACGGCAACTGTGAATAGACACTCTAATGAGTACAACAGCATGGTTGAGCTGTCATTATCTTTGCTAGCGAAGTACTACAATTGTTACAGTGGAAAGCATATATGAGACAAACAATGTGCTGATCCACATTTTTAGAAAGCCTAATGTGACAGATACCTATCCCATTGATATATCCACATTTTTAGAAAGCCTAATGTGACAGATATCTGTCCCATTGATATATTTTAATTAAATGCAAGCGCATTTGAACCAATCTTGCTGCTGAAAACAAATTGGATAAGGAACTCTATATTATGTAGATATCTCATCAGGAAGCTTGGCATTGCCACGGGCAAGGAGACACCGGATGCTAATTCATTTGTGCAGTACTGAAAGACCTCTGCAAGCTCACTTTCCTCATCGAAACGTGAATCCGTCAGGCATTTCCCTGGTTCTGATTGGGGGAGTGAAATTACGGCTACTTTGGCCTACTAGGTGACAGATCCTTCTGTCCACTTGTCATGCAAGTGTTTCCATGACAACAGACACCATATTCATGTGGATTGTGCATGGCCTCAATGCAGGGGCGGAGCCAGCCCTGTTCATTGCTGTCAGATGACAGCAATGATTTCCTGAGATTTTCATTGCAAATTGATGCTCATACGTGAACTTAAGCCATGACGTAGTACTTATGACATCAGTGGAATTTTGGCTGGATCCGCTACAACCTCAATGGCTGGGTATGTTGCTATGCTGTTAGGAACTTTGTTGTGCGTGATCTTAGTTGCTTAGAGTTGGGGTCACCTTTAGCTGCTAGTTGTGTCACTGTTTGCTGCTTCTCTTAGTGCTGTTCGTCGTCCGGTCACAAATTGTTTTTATGTAATTACTTAATTGTGAACTTTGCTGGTAATACTTCTTAGATTAGTCTTGCAAGGATCATGCTGGTCTTGGTAAGACTAGGCTTACTATGACTGTGTGTTGTAACTTTCTCTTCCTCTTAAGGAAAAACATGCTTACTGTGGTTGCAAAAAAAATGTAGACATCACATCATATATATCAGGACACTAAATATATGTAGCAAGTTACAAACATAAACATGAAAAACAAAAAAGGTAGTACAGTTTTGCACCTGCTATTTTTCCAAGGACGAAGTTTGATCCCTTCCGAGACTAAACTTCCACAAACCGCTGCCAGTTGAGATGGCTTTAGATCCAAGAGGACCTTGTTCCTTAGAACCATAGCAAGCCAGAGCTCGTTTTCCCCTCGTATAGCCGCTGCCGTCTCACCCAAAGGATAGATTACCTGAGTATTGATATCTAACGCTCTAGCCTCTTGTATGACTTTGCTAATCTGGTAAATATTTCATATAGAGAACCACAAATTAATACCTGATGAAATGTCCATTGATGGCAAACATACGGATAGACAAGCAATATGCAAATGAACACCATATGTGACCTATGTATGTAGAGACATGGTAGAAACCATCAGATCTTAAGAATTATCAAGTGCCACTTATGATGAGTGAGTGTAAGAGAGCAAGGCACCATTGTGCCTAAATGCCCAAATTGGGAATGATTGGTGGAAGAGGGGAGTAGGGCGAGGCGTGGGGGACATCGCCTTCAATGGATGCAGCAGCTCATACTGCAATGCCTAAAATGTAGTTCAGCTATAAGATCAGAAAAGAACATAAGGAAATTGATGAATGAAGAGATACTTGGAAAAATATATGAATATAGAAAAAGATGCATGGTAACCTGGAGAAATTCTTTCCAACCGGTTGGTTCAATTTGTCTTATCCGTCGAGTCAAGCGACGGGATCTAGCTTCCAAGCGCTCAATCTTCTCTTTTGTAAAATTTCTTATGTCGATGATCTTTTGGAATTCTTTGAAACCCTTAGTACTCTTTATTGTTTTCTTCAAATGTGAAACCTTCCTCCTCTGTTGCTTATAGCATTCTACAGCATCTTGATGTTCCTGGGAAAATCGTTCTACCTGTGATCAAAATAAGTTTAAAATTTTAACAAAGGATAGTTAAACCTAAAATAACTGTAAGTTGGAAAAGGACCTCCTAACTTCAGACATTGATTATTTGAATAATATTAACCAACATATACAGAGGGATAGGGGTTGAGTCCAGATGAAGCCCCCCCCCCAAAAAAAAAGCGCCATTATTCTGTATGATGACAGAATGGCATGCAGAAGCTGGAAATCATTTCGTAGGGAACTAATTTAACTATGCCTATAAAACATGGCTTATCTGAGATTATGCGTAGGCATTGGTGATTGGTTTTTATATTAGCATCAATATAGGACTGCCAGTGGTAAAGTGCACTAGTCCTATCTTAGGACCCAACCATTACAAGATACAAGATAATAACAATTCATACTGGAACATCAATTCTAGTGTATGTTAAGTCTAGCTGTCTACTACAACGTCACAGAACAGCCAAGGAGCAAGTCTAACCTCATCGTCTTCCGAAAGGCTATTAAGCACAGGAACATTGAGACTCCACGACCATGTGTCTAAAGAACCATCCATGCTTAACAAAGAGCCATATTCTGATTTTGCAACTTTATCCCACATCAACTCTTCACGCAGAAGGAGCTGCTTCAGGGTTTCTCTAGGGAGCGTGCCCCCTTCAACAGAAGCGACAGCAGGTAGACCTGTCTTGTAAACAGTTTTTATCCATTTTTCTGTGAACAAATACCATGAATTATCTGAACTTAAAGCTACATAGTAAGATGGGCAATAGAGTTGTTCCCCACTATCAAGTTTCTGCTTGCCAGAAACAAGTGAATCATCTTCCACCTGCAGTAAGTATATAAGGAGTAAGCATGCTTAGGTTTTCCTTCTGCAATGTTTATTTTTTTAAAAAAAAGTATCTCACCATGTTCGTGATCTTTTGATCAGTAAATGAGTTGAGGTTTCCAATAAATACAGCAGGGATCGTGTGCTGAATTGAATCCTTATCTTTGTATTGCAGGCACATGAAAGGAAGATGGCCACTTTCAAATTCTTCTAACCGATTTTTCCATGCAGCCATTCTCTCCAGTTCCATCTTTTTTTTCAGCTCATTTCTGATCTGCTTCTCTTCCTGAGGGGCAGGGGTGTAGAACATTAGATGGATCAGTATATTATTAACTTTAATAGATCAAAACAACTAAACAATGAATATTACCTTTAGTCTCTTCTGTAGAAGGGAAATCTCAGCATAGTCTTCCTCTGATAATTCTTCCCTGCATTTTCGGTCAATAGATTCATCAGTAATTTCTGAAGAGAGGTATTGTATTTCTTGCTGTATTCTTTCAATCTCTTCTTTGGCAGCAACCATTACATTGCTCCCAACATAATTCCCAAAGCTTTGCTCCACGAGCTTTCGAGCTTCTTCTAAGGTTCTTCCAGAGCGCTTGACCTTAACATCATCCGATTCTTTCTGATTATGTGTAACTTTTGAACCCTGGACAGCATATTCCAACCCATTAGATAAAGATCTGGAGAAAGCAGGAACTTCTGAATAGATAATAATAAAAAGAAATAAAAATACATACGGCAAGAAGATTCAAAACCATCCCATATGATGCAGTGAATTGTGAGACAAGTGGCTCAAGTCCGGCAAAGATGATGTCACAACACTCTTCAGGCCCTTCATATGGAGTCTGAACAAGAACAGCATGCCCAACTGTATCAATCCCTCTCCTTCCAGCACGACCTGCCATCTGGAATAGTTCATTTGGGGTTAAGAGCTGGCGCCCAGCATCTATTCTTTTGCTGAGAGAAGAAATCACAGCCGTCCTAGCAGGCATATTAATCCCAGCTGCAAGGGTTTCTGTCGCAAAAACTACTTTAACAAGGCCACGCTGAAATAATTCTTCAATAAATGATTTCCACAGTGGCAAGCAACCAGCATGATGGGCCGCAACTCCTCGCAACAGTCCTTTCACAGCGCTTTCTCGAACAGCATCAGGATATTGCATCTTGAACCTCCTAAGTTCCAGTTCAACTTCACTAGCCTCACAGTCATGCAACAGTCTGCAATCCTCAAGGTACTCAACAGCTGCATCACACCCTCTTCTACTAAAAATAAACCAAATAGCTGGAAGCATGTCATTTTCCCATAGTTGTGATAAAGTGTCACGTATTAGTGGAACCTGCATTCAAAGGTACCAAGAAAATGGCATCAATTTGTCATTCCACATAATTGGACCACATGTCTTCTAGGAAGAAAAATAACAAATGGCAATTCAAATCTATTATGTGAGAAAGCAAGTAAGCAAAGCTTAAAAGGGATTTTAGTCCATACTTGGGAACGGCGCATATTGCTGAGTTCATGCTTTGATAACTGAACCTGTTTCGATATGTCAAAAGAGCTGCTATTACCTTGCTCAAATTTATTTGTTCTAAATCTCCTCTTTCCTTTGACATAATAGAACTCACTCTTTGGAGATGATAAGTTTTGGAAGTTAGACATCCGCAGTTTCCTGTATGAATAGAAGAAGAAAAGGAAAGTTGTAATGTGGCCCCTATTTTCAAATATAAATTCCAGTGTGAAAGGAAAACCCATGTGTCATGACTCATGAGATCCATATGCAGTTGTTTTTATTTTTGTCCTTAATATCAAGAACGAATTTGAGTTTAAAGTTCTGCATGTCTCCACGAAAAAAATTGGACCACTCTAAAAACCACATCCCTTATCTTTTAAAATGGACTTGCACATCTGGTACCTATTCATTTTTTTCCCCTTTCCATCAAGCAGTGGTTGCAATGAGTATTTCTTCGAGAAGTGCCAAGTAAGCGGAACTGGACGTTTGTTCGATGTTACAAGCTCTGTTTTACCATGAATCTACAAGGAAAGAAACATAAGAATGATTCCATACTTCAGAAAATAGAACAATGTCTTGCAATACTGAGCAAATAAAGGTAAATCATTATGTTTATAACAAAACATTTGCGCATGCATGTGTTTGTGCAGTCTCACTGTAATTTATAGTAAGAGAAAATCCTAGGCCAATGGTAGGAAAAATTGCACCTAAATTTATAGTAGGAAGACAAGCTCACATTCTTGCATAAACATCACTGAGGATAAAGAAAACCAGCTCACAAATAATTAACATGAATCTGCCATTACCTGACTTATCCAGCCAGCTAATTCATCAGGATTTGCAACAGTGGCTGACAGACATATAAGCTGGACTTCCTTTGGACAATATATGACCTAAGACATGATAAAAGTGGCTAAGTCAAATGACCAACATAAATACAAGTGATCAATATGAGAGTAATCCAATAGCATACAGTTTCTTCCCAAACAGTGCCACGTGAGATATCACTCAAATAATGGACTTCGTCCAAAACAATGACATCAACTTGAAATAATCTACCTTCAGAGGCTGTCATGCCAACACTGCAGTACAAACAGAAGATGTCAAGACTCATCTCAGACGCAGGACAGGGAACATCAGTTACTACTTACGACCTAGAACTACCTACCGGCAAAAGATTGACCTCCTAAAGACACTACCTTATAGCTAAGAAACAGGAAAACTATCGAGAAAAGAAATCACATGTATTTTAAAATCAGCGTGTACAATTTGGGAAAGGCTGGCAATAATTTTATTTAAGTGTATATCTACTGTGAATGGTTCTCGTCATAAAAGCTTCTGCAATATTTGTATAATTAAAAATGGCAAACTGCTAAACTGGTATGCAGAGTGAGTATCTGCAACAATCCATATTGATCATTGTATATCACTCTAAAATACCTTTGGTACAGCATGTTACGTAAAATCTCTGTCGTCATAATTAGGATCTGAGCATCTTTGTTGATAGCAGAATCTC
Organism: Miscanthus lutarioriparius; assembly: GCA_904845875.1. Classification (NCBI taxonomy): domain Eukaryota; kingdom Viridiplantae; phylum Streptophyta; class Magnoliopsida; order Poales; family Poaceae; genus Miscanthus; species Miscanthus lutarioriparius. The sequence goes on from CAJGYO010000008.1 coordinate 12,244,035, forward strand.
CTGTAAGAAGGCCAACATTATGATCACCAAAGGTATCCCTGAAATAATTGTACAACCAATTGTGTCAAAAATGAATTTACTAGATAAACTGATTTATTTTTTATGGATTTAATAGTAAACCTGCAAAAAGCAGGAGAATCAGAAAATAACATTTTACCGGAAATCACGGAACTTCTGGTTTGACAAGGCCTTTAATGGTGTTGTGTAGAAGAGACGCCTTCCTCTAGCTACTGTTGCGACTGCTGCAGCTTCTGCTATTAATGTCTTCCCACTACTTGTAGGTGCAGAAACTACAACAGATGAACCTCTTAACAATGCTTGTATAGCCAAGCGCTACAAGAAGATAGGAAACAGGGTAAGAAAAACGGAGTACAATAGCTTGTGGACATTGGATAATGCTCCTATTGCTTAAATTAATTTTGGAACAGATAACTCCCGAATGATCAGATTTACATGCAGCATAAAAAACATATCCGCCTTCAAGACAATTTATTGCTGAAAGAGGGATTGTTTATGTTATCTTTCCAATCACAATGCCCAATAACTAAGTTATAATTTTGAAATTAGTTCAAATTAACTTGAAACCCATTAAACTAATTCAGGTTTTTAAATCAGTAAACTACTACAGTTTTATGAAGCCCATGCCAGATTCTTTTGTTGCCTGCTTAGTTAGTAGTGCTAGACAAAACATCCCAAGAGTAGCTTGTCCCAAACAATGCCATCAGAAATCAGTCAAAATCGTGAAAGTTTTTTTTCCCCGGGAAAGGTGATGGAAATTGTAATGTTTAACAATGAGACCACCATGGTCCCAAGTCCGACCCCCCACCACCACAAAAACAATATTACTATGTAACCAAGCCCATTCCAACAAACAATGGCTCGAAAAGAAATAGAGCCCCCCAAATTTAGGAGTTTCTTTCTTCGGAACTCAAATTTGAGTGCTTAAATTAGAAAGTGTGCTGCAGAGAAGAACTACCTGTACCTTGTCGTTACAAAATACAAATTACACGTGTGAGAAATCTTCCACAAAAAATTCAAAACTGCATTTAACTTTACCGGCCCAGCATTGGAGTTGCACGGTTCAACAAATAGAAGCAGGGCTAGCCCATCGAGTCAGGAACCAAAATGATACCTGAAACTTGTCGATGGGGAAGTCGTAGATCCCGGCGAGCTCGTTGTAGTCGATGATGTCCTCCCCGAACTCCCGCACCTCAGCGACCAGCTTCGCCACCCGCCGCGACTTATACTCCTCCGACTCCCGCCTCCGCGCTGCGGTATCCTCCCTCTCGTCCTCGTCCTCCTCCGCCTCTTCCTCGTACTCACCACCGCTCTCCTCGTCCACCGCCTCCTCGTCGCCCTCATCTCCCTCATCCCCGTCACCGAAATCGTCGTAGTATTCATCGTCTACGTCGCGGATGTCTATCTCGTCGTCGTCGTCATCCACGTCAACCTCCTCATCCTCGTCGTCGTCGGAAACCGAAGCGGCGGCGCGGGACGGCGAGCGCGCGGAGGCGAGGTGGAGCCTACAGGCGCGGGAGGGGAGGATGAGAGGAAGAGGTAGCGTCTGGGTTGGCGAGAGCGCGTGGCGCGAGACGGTCGGGAGTGGGAGGAGGAGCAGGCGGGGGGCGATGCAGTGCATGGCGGGAGGTGCGATGCTTCCGGGTGGAGGAGGCGGGGAGAGGCGGAGAGGAGACGAGATAAAGTTTCGGATTTTGTTTTAAGACTTCTATACGTTGACTCGTCAAAGAAGTGGGTTTACCGTTTGCATTATCCTTCCTAACGGCGGGCCATCTAGAGGAAATTTTTTTAACGGCACGTTTGGTTGAAGGTAATTGAAAAGAGGAAACATTCTCAAAAGAAAAATTGAAAAGAGGAAACGAAGGATTGGAGTTTTTTTAGAACACGAAGGACTGGAGTTAAATTACGTTTGGTTGAGGTAATAAAAAGGAGGGGATGGAAGATTAGAGTTAAATAAAAATTTAAAAATCATGTGTTTGTTTTATAGGAGTGGGAGTTTTGGTTAAAAGAAAAGGTAGAGTTTAGAGAGCACCACTAATCAATTCTCTAGAAGAGACGCCGGAGGTGTGTTTTTAACTAAGGCCTTGTTTAGATACCCTCAAAATTCTAAGTTTTTTCACTCTCTCTCCATTATATCAATTTTTAGCCGTTTGCATGGAGCATTAAATGTAGGTAAAAAAAACTAATTGCACAGTTTAGTTGAAAATCACGAGATGAATCTTTTGAGCTTAGTTGGTCCACGATTGGACAATATTTACCAAATAAGACGAAAGTGCTACTATTCATCGGATTGAAATTTTTTGCAATCTAAACATGGCCTAAGAGATAAGTGCATCATCACTATTCATCATGATTTGTCATATGATTTCACGTTCAAAGATCTACCCACCAAATAGGGGATATAAATTCCCTACTCCCCTTTTTATTTTTCTCCATAAACCAAACAAGAGATCAAGACTAAAAGTCAAAATTTCACCTTAATTCCCTCTATCAAATTCCACCATTAATTTGCATGCCGCTTTCCATGTGGCTGCCAAACACATCGTAAGTCACATTAAGATTGCCATATTCACTTATTATTGAGGGTCGGCTTGTTTGATGTCCTAACAGCACGGTTATTAGAAGACCGACGATCAGACTAAAAAAACTAGAGCCAGTGTTTGTCGGTTCACGCAGGTCTTTATATGGAAACCGACGAAACTGGTTACAAGGAACCACTCCAAGCCGATGCAAACATTGTTGTCCACGTGAGGCGGGAATAAGTAACACCACTATGCGCAGGGAGATGAAATAAGAGCGAAAACAAGCTGTGGGAGGGTTTCAGCATGTATTCCTCATAACTCCGCCATGTAGTTGTTCTATTAAACAATTTTAAATCAATAGTTTAACTAATTAGACCAATCAAACTGTGAACTGAAGGCTTCGTCGGTTCAATATGTGGTCCGATCCTAATAACTATAATAACTATTGTCCCTTTATATTCATCGCTACGAGAAATATATGGGTCAAACTTTATCAGTTTTGACTAGATTTGTATAAAATATTAGCAACATTTATATCTTCAAATAAGTTTATTACGAGGTTCCCCTTAGCTTAATAAAATGTACCTAGGGAGACACGTACGTCTAATTCAGGTAAAGAGCCATAAACCAATCAGCTTGCAAAATCCGCACTTTCCAACCTCTATGTGAGCTAATATATTATCTTGGATTACAAATTGGTATCACAAAGGTGAACTGAGTGTAGCTTAGCTAGTTGGTTTCCTTGTGGTAAGTTTAAGTCCTCGACTAGAAATGAGTGCTTATATTTTTTAAAATTTATTTCAGAATTTATTGGTATTATTCTTTCAGTGATAGGTAACATACCCATTAATAGTGATACGCATGTGGTGACTTCATCAATCTCAAGATTTGTTGACTCAGTCTCAGTCTTTTGGAGGTGCCCATAATAAAATTTGTCGGCCTAGTCTCAGTGTACGTGTTCTTAGGAGTGAATTTGTGTGCATTGTCTCTGTTTGTACGGTGATTAGCAAAAAAAATTTTAGTATCAATAGCTCATGAACATGAGCTAAAAAAAAAAAATAGTTTTTATTGCTATCATAATACTATGTAGAGAACATTGCCTAAACCTCTTATTCACATTTCTGCGATCTCGTGCAAACTAGCTTTGGAACACACCTTCTATACCAAAATTGGGAAATAAAAAAATGAAATGGTTGGGAACTAGATAGGCAGTGTATCAGGCTTGAACACCAAGTTCCAGTAGCAAGGTGTGGGTGACAGCGTCTGCTCCGGAGCCAATAAACTGGATGGGTCCTATGTTAGCCGAAAGTTCCATCATGTTAGCTTATTAACTCATTCAATCATTCATCGACAAGTATTTGTCACTGATAGAAAACTTGTTGCTACATACCAGGGCTAATGTATCGATTATTGATGGCCCATTCATCTCGCAGGGATGCAAATTTCTTAAATGGTGCACCTGAATTTCTCAACATAGAAATTTAGGAGTTGATGAGTGTACAGGTGTTTCATTATAACAATGAAATATAAAGAGATAAGTTAATTCATACCTTCAAGTTCTACCATTGCTTTCTTGATTACTGGTTTGAACTTGCCTGTGGAATTGCAGTTGCACATGCAAAGTCAGAGATAGAGAATAAATGCTTCCAATAGCAAAACAACAAAACAATACATTATAACCAATGACAGGAGTAAAATATGGTAAAGCCATAAAAGAGAACGTTAAATTATTATCCATTCGCAGAAAATATTCTTCTACGTCAAATAAAAATATAGAAATATTTTTTCTTTTGCTTTTACATAAACTTGGAACATAAATACAAATAAAAAAAAAGTAAAGAGATTGCTCTTTCAAAAAAGATGAAGAAAGTAAAGAGATTGCTCTTTCAAAAGAAAAAGAAAAAGAAAGTAAAGAGATCGTAACTAAATCTTAGTGAATACTAAAAGATACCATGTCTCCTCTCAACATCCATCAATGATGTCAATGCAGTTCCCCCGGCGGTCCATTCGGACACAGGGGCAGCAAGGTTACCAACCTGAATTTACAAAATAAAGAACCATAAGACATCCCATTACAAATTATAAAAGAACTAAGTGAACCAGATAATCGTCACTACATTTGTATGTGCTGCTTCTTGGGTTTTTATAGAAATTGATGTGAGGTTAGACATGATAATGTTAAAAAAAATAAAATTGAATAATAATATTGTGCATTCGTGCATGACTTGAACCTTTTGCTAAATATATGAACATAGAAACATGTCAACAATATCCTATAATGATAAATTGGCATATGTACCGAAGATATAAGACCCCGTCTTCCCACACTAGAGAAGAGCCCCAGCACCATAACCTAAAGCATAGCAATAACTGGCATCAAAATTAGTTGGAAGGCCACACCTCCCTTCATATCTGAAAATTGACATTGAAAAAACCATTATAATATAATTATTTTTTACCCATACATAAAGAAATATCTATTTTTTAAAAGATCTAAACACTCACCCAAAGAAGTGGGATTGACCAATGAAACCGCCCTTGTACTTTCCTTCAGCTTTTCTTCTCTCTAATTCCGTTTCAACCATTGCAGTAAGCATTTTCTCTGTTTCAATTTTTGCAACCTAAAAAAGAAACATCATGAGATGTCAGAAGCAAATTTCAGAATAAGAAATGTTAATGACTAGATTAGACGGTTAAAGAAAATTTTCTTACTTGAACGTTTCCATGTGGATCTCTTTCCAGCAAAAGTTGCTCCTGGATGGATGGAGGTAAAAATTCAAACAGTTTCTTGGATTCTTGTTCAAGTTTATTTTTCCAAACACCTGCTTTGTCAACAATATCATGTGCCAAAATTTCATTTAACTCGGCGATAAGTTTCTGAACCTAGGAAGGCAAAGATAAAAAATACACTTAGAATGAACATAGAATAACCATGAGTGGTGCAGAAAATATATCTAGGTGCAACCAAGTCTAAGGATCAAGGAACTCTCATTGGCTAGCTCTAAATGAACACAAATAATGAGGGTATCTTATAACCTCGGGTATGAAATCAATCAAACCCTCCGGTATAAGGATGACACCATAGTTGTAACCAAGTTCAGCACGCTTACAGACAATATCAGTAATGTAGTCCGTAACGTTTTTGAGAGTCTGCTTCTTTGCAGCAACCTGAATGAAGGGGGAAACAACATTTTTGTGTATCAAACATAAACACCATATCAAAAATAGAAATTCCATCAGTTGTAATCATTTTATAAATAAATGAACCCATTCATACATTATTTAGTCCGTTTGTAGAAAAAATATCTATGAAAGTAATGTAGGAGGGTAGGTGGTCATGAACCAAACAAATGTTCGTTGCTCAAATGAAACACGAATAAAACCTTGACATAAGCACACTCATCATGTAATGCTCACCGCACACTATTAAAGTCATATCTAAGCTAGCAAAAGGCACCAAGTAAAGATCAGAAAAAACAAATACAACATGAAATAGATATCCAAAGGAAGAGTACTAACCTCTTCCCCGATAAGAACAATGTTTGGGTGTGTTTGTAAGGCACACTACAATGTAATGTGAGAAGCAGCACGTCCCATAAGGCTCACAACTGCAGTGAGATGTCAAGGAAATGTTAATATGGTCAACCATAATTGGTTGGCAGGTAGAAAATTAGTAATGCAACTATTAAGTTATTTGTCCTTGGGAAGAAAAACAAAATTTGTTTTTACGAATTCAACAAGATGAAATTACATGACTCAATGTTTCGAAATGACTTACTACCATTGTAAAAAAAAAAACTTAGCTGCATTCTAATAAAGTTATGAACATATGATTCATGTAGGCTAAACTAATGAAGAATGATGTATGGGCAATCTATAATAAATATTTAACGAGGTAGGTAACGCAATCACTACTTATTTAATTTGTTCCTGTTTATGCAAATGGTTCCTTTTAGGAAATAAAAAATCCAGCTTATAAAAAAAGCAAATAAGCAAAATAGCTTACAATGGTAGTATTTCCCAGACGATCGTGCATCAGTCATCACGTTTCCAATCATTTCAGAGTATATCTACAAAATATAATACACCAATTACATTATATGGCTAGTTCTACATGAGTATACACATCTTTCGAGATCAACCTTGAATAAAAATACGGTTACTTAGTTAAGATTTTTTTAATCTGGATCACATAATAGAGTAGAAAAGGTTGTTGTGTCATTCTTTGACTTCAACAGGGCTAAATTTTTTTACCTGCTAAAAAACTCGTATGTATGAAAAATACATTATACCTTGCAAGTGGTGTCAAATCCAAAACTTGTTGGGACCTCATGGCATTTTAGATCTCCGTCAATTGTCTTTGGACACCCAATAACACGAGTCTTCAGGTTCTTTCCCCTACAAAGAAATGCCTCTTACTAAGCATGGGTCACATTTTTACTAGATTCATTTGTGATGAAGCAGAGAATCCCCATTAGACTCAGCAATGGTTGCATTCTAGCAGCATATGTAACTTTTGCCATTGTGATAAACAATAACATTATCACATAATAATTCAAGATGGCATTGTTTAGAAAATATATATATTGTATCTTATTATTTTTAAGCCTAAGTACAAAGCTTATTTCATAACAAAAGTGAACAAAGAGCATTTTCGATGGAGCAGCATGGTGATTTGCACTCTGCAAGCAACCAACCTGAAGTATTCAGCAATAAGGCAAGCATTAGTATTTGAATCGTCGCCTCCAATAACAACAAGTCCGTCCAACTCAAGTTCGTTGGTTGTATCTTCGGCTTGCTTAAACTGGATGACCCCACAAGGGCAGTATTTTAGCCATAGTTGAAAAATGCTTCAGTATATGGAATAAGATGTATTTAGCAAGCTTTATGCAGGCAAAACTTGGAGATAAAGGGACATACCTGCTCTGGTGTACTGTCTCGATCTTATCCCTTCCACTACAGATCATATCAAATCCACCCTATTGGAAAAAAGAGAAGAAAAGTACTCTTAACTTGTTTTTAAATTTCAACGGATTTATAAAATACTCAAGAAGAATAAAGAACGTTATGTCCCCTAACCTATTGAAGGTACTGTTTCTCATCTATTCTCATCAATAGCATGAAAACTAAAGGAAGCATGGTTTATAAGACTTGTGTGCCAAATAATGGAAGGCTGCTAGGGCGGGTCCGAACGTTCATGTAAAACTTATTGACCTTCTAAGGTGCCGCTAAAGCGTGTTGTATTGAATATTTTCTCTCTCTTAATACAAAGACGCGCAAACATTTTGCGTGATCAAGAAAAAAAAATAGTGGAAGGCTATCGACATGTTACACAACTGAATATAAAGACCTATGTGCCTTTCCAACTAAAGCAATGTGACATTGGAAAACTAGACCATGGTTAAATGCATATCATTTTGTTGAAATCACTATAACCTGGTTTCTGTAGGGGTAGACGAAATCGGTATTGAGTTCGACATACTTGCACTTCATCACCCCTGCCCGGCCTCCTTTGAATCCATACATTGTGCTTCCCTTTGCGTGTTCCTGCAAGACATCTACACCGGCAGATGCATTAGCGAGAAGATACTAAAATAGCCGTGCACTTCATCATATTAGTAAGCAACTTTAATTAAATGACTCCACTAATCAATGGTCGGAGCTCATTACTTATTAGCCAATATTAGTTCCAAATCTAAATGTTGTAACAAAATTCGATTCCCAGCCCAGCTGCCCAGATTATATTACTCCACGACATGTACTACTATGTATGTGGCGAAAAGGTAGAAATGTCCAAATAAATATGTTAATAAACGGGAACAGACAATTGAACAATCCTATTATCTAACCACTTTTAAATCGACACCTGGAAATGGTGACACCATACTGCCACTGTTAGTTGCAATTCTGAAAACATTGATTCTATAAATGGATCAAAGAGACCTCACCGAAGATACCGCAGATCACATTGTGCCCACCGGGTGCTTGTCCACCAGAGAGCACCACCCCGACCTTCAGCGCCTTCCCCTCCACTGCCTCTTTGGGCAGCACCAATGTTGCCGACGGCTGCCCAAACAAGTTAGGGAACAGCTTCGCGATCTCATCTGCGGCGATCAGGCCAAAACCGCACGTAAGGCAAAAAAAACAAGCTCGAACGAAAAACCAAGGAATGAGACAAGATCAAGGCCAAGGGATGCATGCATGCAGGTCTTCGTTACCTGGGTTTCCGGTGGCTGAGCTGGGAAGCCCATCGACGAGGGAGAATTGGGAGCAGAGGACGGAGGGGAGCCGGAGCGCGTGATGGAGGCGGCTCGTCTGCACCTCGCTGTAAACCGAAGCCAACCTCCCAGGTGATGGGCCGTTCGCCGCCGCCATTGCCTGCCTTCGTCTTGGATTGGAGAACACGATGATGCGAGAGGAGGGGAGGTGGGAGGGGACTCATATCCACGGGCGTGTGTTGCTAACATTAGCAATGACTAAGGCTCGGTCCAATTTCCATGCATGGAATCATATGTGGTTCTTTTTCCTTCTTCTTTTTTTCGTTTGATAGTAACGCCCGTGCGCACATGCTGCATGGGATGCAAGCAAATCACAAGCCCAATGGAAAAACTGCCTTTCACTCTTGTCTTCTTTCTGTTTGTTGTTACTTTGTTAGCAATGTCCGACGTATATGCATGCATGAATGGCAAGCAAATCACGGGCAGTCGGGCACGATAGAAGCAGCGGGTACAACACACACGCCTGAAGGAAATCGTGCGTCGCCAACCCACACGTGCTCAATAAAAGATTTAAACGATCTGACTGCATACATGCATCTACACTGATCTATATGGCCGTATGCACGCACATGGCACACTCTACATATGTCATTTACCACCAGAACAATAACGTTATTAAATCCTAAAATAATTTCAAATAGATGTGAGCATCTACACCAAGTCAAAGACTTCAATTCGTGTGACATATTCCACCACGAGAAAAACTAACCAGCAGTGTTTGCAACGAGTTCAAAGTTCAATGCGCGAAGTCCACACTTGTGTTTGAGGCACGTGGTTTTAGCATGAATATATCACACGCCGTCTAACAATAATCTCCATTCAAAATGGAGTAGAAAAGACAGACTAGTTTCCTACCCATAATTGATGTCTACAATTTCAACTAATATTATTTTGATTATAGATTGTGTGACTACTGATAATAAGCCGTTCTCTTTACGTTCCAAATTATAAGTTATTTTTGTTTTTCTAAATATATTGATTTTGCATGTATGATATAGACAGAAGCTATAAACTTAGAAAAGTATTTATATTTTAGAAGAGAGAGAAAGTATATAATAAATTAGTCACAAGATCTGTCTAGAAAAAGTTATGTACTGGTATATGCTTTGTCAGCGGCTTAGGGCGTTGGCATCTAGAGTTTGCTGTTTGATTTGGTTCTTCAAAGTCACTTTTCTGCAGAGGATTTCAAACAATTTTGAAGGATGGTCGATGGACATCCGCAAAAGCGAAGTATTCAATTTTCAATTTGTAGCCCAAATCCCAAAACACACGGCCCCGGGCTCTCCTGCCGTGTACCACCATCCGCCTCTTGTAGCCAACGAGAATCCATATGGACACATAAACCCAAAATAGATAGTAAAAGATTTAAAATCAATCTCCAACAAAGTATTTATACGAGAAATCTATTTTGAATTGCCTGAGAGGCACAACCCAAATATGGACATCCTCTTTCCTGGAGATTCTTTTTTATTTTAACACTTTTTTAAACTAATTTTAAATCTAACACTTTTTTTTTTCAAAACTAACACTTTTGGCCGCGTCTATTGCTATGGCGCGGCGAAACGCCTGTGCCGCGCCATGCATGGTGGCGCGGCGGGAGGCTGACGTGGCGACGACCGAGGCGCTGACCGGTGAAGTGGCAGGTCGCCGTGGTTATTGATCTTGGCGCAGCAAAGTGACGCGCCATAGCCTGTGTGGCGAGACCAGATAAATAACGTCCATGAGCCTCCCTTTGCCCATGAGCTGCCGAAGCCGCGCCGCCGCGCTGGCTCGCCACGCCGCCGACGCTTGCGTCTGCGTCTGCCGCGCCACGCACGCCGGCGCAACATGGACGCCCTCACTGCAGTTCAACCCTCGTTGAAGTGAAATTTGGTGCCTATTTCTTCATAATCAAAATCCTCGTACCTTCACTGCCCTTTATATTAATCGTTAGCCATTAGATCGAGAGATTCTTTTAAAATATACTTTAGCCGTTAATTTATCTTACATTATATTATTATTTATATACTTTAATTGTTAATTTTCTTACAATGTATTATTAATTATAGCGAAAACAAATGTCTAATTAAAAGGCACGTGGAATATAAATCTATTTATGTGTTTTTTGCACTAGACATACATATATATAGCGATAAATTTGGTTGGTTGAGTTTTATCAATTTGTAACAGGTGAAGGCCCTCCTGTTACAAATACGCTAACCCTTTGTTTATTAATTTGTAACAGGATGTCCCCTCCCACGCAGCACCTGTTGTACCCCTTTCTTGATGTGCAGTACGACGGCCAGCACCGAGCACACATCTTGAGTGACACCGACGCACAGGTGGCCTTGCCTCCTTTGAGGTCCCGCACGCACACCAGGGCACACTAGTGGGACGAGCGTTACGCGCCGTACATACGGCGTGCCGGCTTACTCGAGCTTGTCCGTGTTGTCAACTACGGTCTTCCGCTCCTTGACCCAGCACTACTTACTGTAGCTGTAGACAGGTGCGAGTGCCTTCTTTGTACGTAAACATTCTTATAATTTGATGCAACTAACAGTCGTTCTATTCTTATAACAGGTGAAGGCCTAAGACCCACACGTTCCACCTACCTTGCGGCGAGATGACCTTGACCATGCAGGACGTGAAGGCTATCTTTGGCATTCGGTTGGGGGAACTTTCAGTGATAGGTATATTTGACAACGATCACTGGAGGAAGCTGGTGGCTCAGTTCACTGGCTTTTTTCCACCGGACGACGGGGTTTTCAAGAGAAATAAGTGAGCAATTCAAGCCTATTTAATATCTGTATTGCTTTTCCTGCAGCCACCGGATCTCATTTTCTTTGGTGAATTTCAGGAAAAGTTCTGGTGTTTCGTCGTCCTGGATCACATAGCGCTTTCATTACTTAGACCCACAGGCTGATGAGGCTATGATCGACAGGTTCGCTAGAGTGTGGCTCTAGCACTTTCTTGGTGCTTTCCTCTTCCCAGACGTCTCAAGCAATATCATCAGCTGAATCTTTCTTGACATACTACGCCAGCCGTGGGAGAACATAGCGACGTACAGCTGGGGCAACGCAGTCCTGGTATGGACGTATCGACAGCTTGTGTTGCTTGCCGTCGCACTTTAGGGTATGCGAACCTTGGAGGTTGCTCCTACCTACTCCAGATTTGGTGTTGGGAACGATGGCCCATTGAGAGACCCCTTAATACTGGTTTACCAGTAAGTACCTCGGTTCACTATATTCTTCGAGGCAGTTACATATGATGAAATTATTAATGGCTAATTCATTATCGTGTTCAATGCAGCAATAGAACGGGCAGGATACACTCCATACAGCTCTGTATATCTAGATGGAAGCAGAGTTAGTTAGTGCCTGTTTAGTTCCCAAAATTTTACAAATTTTTTCAAGATTCCCCGTCACATTGAATCTTTGGACGCATGCATGAAGCATTAAATATAAATAAAAAATAAAACTAATTACACAGTTTAGACGAAATTCACGAGACGAATCTTTTAAGTCTAATTAGACTATGATTGACACTAATTGCCAAATAACAACGAAAGTGCTACAATACTATTTCCTAAAAAATTCGGTAACTAAACAAGGCCTTAGAGAGAACGCGAGGCGTAAGTACATGGGAGTACACGGACGGTCTCGACGTCCTGACACAGCACCAGGTTACGCTCTCTTTACTATTATACATGTGTCTTGTTCGATGAATATTATATTACAACCTAACTTAATTATGAAATGTTCAGGTGCATTGGTGTCCTTGGGATGCTCCGGAGCTCGAGTACTATTTGAGTCTTGTCACTAGTGATGAGTCAGACGAGTATCGCTGCAACGTCCCTCTTATTTTTTTCCACATGGTCGAGATTCACTTGCCCATCAGGGCATGCAGACAGTTTGAAAGAATAACAGGCTACCCACCACCGCTTTACTCCACCAACCAAGAACTGCACGGGTGCGTTATCGATTAATAACAAAGCTACAGTTCAGAGGTGTGTGGTACAACTAACATTGTTTTGTTGCAGGTATGACCGCAAAAAGAGGTACAAGACCAAGGATTGAAGCGTGGCACACAACGCGTACATCCATTTGTGGCAGAACAGGGAAAGGCAGCCGGTCCATGCGGGTCCCCCACACGACCAGCACACCTTCAACGAGTACCTGCGGTGGCTTCACAGGTCTACGAGGACATATATCAAGCCCCCGTACACTGAGGAGGCGATTGACGAGGACTCGAAGGAATATGTGATCGAAGATGTGTACGACGTTGCCACTAGGAAGGACAAACAACTACAGAGAGCTCCGCTTCAAAGATACGTGGTAAGATACTCGAATGGTACAATTTATTATCCATTTGGTATTAAGTATGGGTACTAAAACTGTCCAACCGCGTTTCTGTACCTAGACAACACAGTTGTCAATGATGTCCAACGAAGCAGCGTTTCGGCTTCACGAGTTTAGATGGCAGGGGCCAGGTGTTCTCGAGGCTTTTGTGGAGGGAAACATAAACTTATCCGTTTCGAAAATATATCTTTAGTATATATGCGTTTGGAAAATACACTAACTTTAATGTCTATTTATGCAGAAGGTGAAGTGGAGCTGCAGGAAGCTAGCTCAGAAGCGGAGCTGCATGGACACTCCTTGGGTGGAACTGGCAGTCCCGACGCGGTCGGATGACACGTCTTCTGGCTCTTTGAAGACACCAGTCGGCTCTTCCCAGCCGGTGACATATGCCACTTCCGCAGTGCGTACACCACCACATCATAACGCCGGAAAAAACCCTACAACCGAGGACGACGACGACGACCCCCAGGCTTCCGTAGACAGCTCCACCAGTGGGACGATTGGCCGCAGGACGAGATCGGCATGTCTCAGCTAGGTGGTGCCCCGTTTGGTACCCAAGGAGCCTCACATGTAGTAACAAAGGTAGTTTCTTTAAATACGTAGGCTCCATGAACTAACGATCATAAATATTTATAAGTAATCGTGCATATCATATACTTACAGGGTACGAGCCGTACGCACTAGCAACGCGACCGCACAGACGTTGACTACACTTCCAATGTGTTGTCAACAAATCCAAAGAGACAAAGGTGTCCGATGGATCCTTACACTCCTGAATCTTAGTTTGTTAGGTCGAACGAATATTTTCGTCCGAAACTTGCAGGCTTAGTTGGTTATGTTATGTCGAACCAATGAAAATGTTATGTGGCAGCTTGTCAACCTGTATATGGACTTCATTTATTTGTTTCATATTCGTTTTAATGCGTCGTGGCAGCACTGCCGGCGAGATTAACTAGCAACTAGTTCGGAACCGACAGTCCCTGTGTCTTGACCCCGATCCTCCCGAGATTGGTCATCGCCGCCACGAAATCGCCGAAGAAGACACCCTGGTTGGACGAGGAGTAGTCGACCGTGCTGCGCGACCTCATGTCGGACTAGCCTAGAGCACCTGCTCGGAGCCCACCGGTGAGGGGTCGAGGAAGGTGAAGGCGTTGGGGTCGGAGCTGCAGGTGCCATTCACCGCAACGCCGGGTTGTGGTCCATGGTCGCGTCATTGTCGATCCTCACCGACGGTGATGATCTCTCTGTGCGTCCAGTCCCGCCGCACCGTGGTACCCAATGCGTCGTGTTGCATGGCAGTGGTCGGTGGCGCAGCAGAGCCTACCACGTCACCGGGCAGCAGCCCCGGTCGTCGCCACGCCAGCCTCCCGCCGCGTCACCATGCATGGCACGACACAAGCGTTTTGCCGCGCCATGGCAATAGACACGACAAAAAATGTTAGTTTTGAAAAAAAATAGTGTTAGATTTAAAATTAGTTTACAAAAAGTGTTATAAAAATCATCCTGGAAACTTATTTATAGAAATGATTTTCTTTTAGTTTGTTTGTTGGAGAAGGTACCGAATATATATTAAACCTTTTGCTTATAGCGCTAAAAAAAAAATAAAGCTTGTATTTTAGATGTTGATGCTAGAGTTAGATGTTGGTGTTAGAGATAGCCTTACAAACTCATCATCGGCTGGGGAGCCAGATCTAAAATCCCCACAGCCCCAGCATCCGACGGGCGACGGACGACGCGCCCGAACAAACGAAGCGCCCCACACCGGCAACGGCACCGGCACCGGCACCGCACCGCACCGGTGAGTCGCTGGTCCCATCACTTGAAAAGCAGTCAGGCAACGACTACCCTTTGTGCCCGTCTCGGCTCTCAAAACACCCCGTCTCGCTTCGCGGATTCCACGAGTCCGCCTCCAATTTCTCCGCAGTCCGCACCCGCAACTCCCCAATTCCCAGCCCACCACCCCGAGATCTCCCGACCGTCCTCTAGATCCCTGCGGCCATGTCGTCGGCGGCAGCCATGGAGGCAATCGACGAGCTCGTCCAACTCTCCGAGTCCATGCGGCAGGCCGCCTCGCTCCTTGCGGACGATGACCCCTCTGACGAGACCGCCTCGCGCCGCCCCTCCACCTTTCTCAACGCCGTCGCGCTCGGCAACGTCGTAAGTGCCCACCACCCGCCGCGCGAGCTCGAACCCCCTCGCAGCCCCCGCCTTCCGATCTGACTCAATCCTTTCTGCTCCCTTTCCGTGCAGGGAGCTGGCAAGTCGGCTGTGCTGAACAGCCTCATCGGCCACCCTGTGCTGGTGAGTGCGTCACGCTTAACTCGTTCTCTTCTGCTGTGAGCATTCGCTTACGTGATACTGTGGTTGCTGTGGTGTTGCAGCCCACGGGGGAGAACGGCGCGACGCGGGCGCCGATAGTGGTCGACCTGGCGAGGGATCCGGGGCTCAGCAGCAAGTCCATCGTCCTACAGATCGACAGCAAGTCGCAGCAGGTGTCGGCAAGTGAGTGAGATCTCACCTCGCGTAGTTAGATCTGGCAATGGGCGCGGTTGGTCGTTTTACTGAGTTTGGTGGCCTTTTTTTGGTTTGTGGTGTGGCCTGCAGGTGCACTCCGTCATTCACTGCAGGATAGGCTTAGCAAAGGGGCATCCAGTGGATCTGGGAGAAGCCGAAGCGATGAGATTTACCTTAAGTTGCGGACAAATACAGGTGTGTTGTTGGATTGTACTTTTCTCTTGTAATTGGGGAATGTTGCTAATTCGGTAACAAGCTGGATAATTGGGCATGCTTTAGGGGCAATGTTGCTAAGGATCTGGAACGTTTTCAAACTTTTCTTCTAGTTGTAGAACATTAACATTAACGTCTTCTACCTTCTATGTTTCATTTAATGCTGAAATGATACGATGATATGATTTCTATTGAGATATGCTATCAATAATATGCTATTGTTATCGAAAGATAGTGCATTGGTCTACTGAAATGTAATAACCTTATACTGAATGAACTCAATATCTGATAATTATAATACATGGCATGCATTAGATGCTTCTGTTTACTTTGTTCTGTTTTTCTGGGGTCTTGCATTCACATTGTGTTATCTTTTTTGTCTGCTTGTCCAGCTCCTCCATTGAAATTGATTGATTTACCTGGCATAGACCAACGAGTTATGGATGATTCAACAGTGAGTACTTTTTTTTGCAATGCTTTTGTCATTAGTGATCAACTACTCAGGAAGGTTTGGGCACTCGCTAATCGCTAGAATAACTGATGGTATAGTTATTCACTAATATAATAGGAATATTATTGAATGGAATAGAGGAAGTAATAAATAATAAACGGGAGAGACCAATCCTTCGAAATTATAGAGGCTATTGTGTAAGTATAGCAAAACCAATGGTTTTTTCCTCAAGAAACCTTGGTCTTGCTTCAACCCATGTATTTAGCCGATGGGAGAGTGTTGACCATTAGGTTAAAACACAGCTTAATCATCAAAACGGCCACCTCCCATTTATGTAATTCATACAATTTTTAAGTGCTGCCCCCTGCTCAACTCATAGTCGGGTTCTGCTACTGATTGAATGTCCACAAAAGCAGTAATACTTGGTTTTTTCCACTTATGAGTCTTTTGCTGTTTGGCCTTCATGGAAACACGCGCTCACGCTCACGCCCAGGACACACAGCAAGACCTACATTTGTTGGGTCTTCTCAGTTATGTTTTATAATGGTTACTACTTTTCTCATTTCAGATCAGTGAATATGCTGGGCACAATGATGCGATATTGATCGTTGTGATACCAGCAATGCAAGCGGCTGATGTTGCATCTTCTCGAGCTCTTAGACTAGCAAAGGACATTGATCCAGATGGTCTGTCACTCTAATTCGGTCATGTCCTCCACAATAGCATAGCCACTCTCTCAATACCAATTGATATTTCCTCTTGTTTAACTGTTGTAGGAACTAGAACAATAGGTGTCATAAGCAAAATCGATCAAGCAGCTGCAGATGCAAAAACTGTTTCTTGTGTTCAGGCCATTTTGTCCAACAAGGGTGCCCCACGAGCAGCAGCTGATATTGAGTGGGTTGCTCTAATCGGGCAGTCTGTCTCAATTGCATCTGCTCAATCAGGATCAGTTGGGTCTGATAATTCACTGGAAACAGCTTGGCGAGCTGAGGCTGAGACCCTTAAATCCATCCTAACTGGTGCACCTCAGAATAAGCTGGGAAGAATTGCTCTCGTGGATACCATTGCTAAGCAGATACTTAAACGGATGAAAGTTCGTCTGCCAAACTTGTTGACTGGGTATGCATGCAATGCTGATCATCCTGTGCTTTACTTTTAAAGGCATTATAACTCTGTGTTGCCTAAGACAAACCAAAAGGAAATACAGAAAAAAGTTAATTGGTTAAGGACATTCAAGTCAATTACTGACCATGATTGTCAAACCATTGATATATAGATTTGAACAAATGTGAAACTGAAAGCACATCCTCTTAAATTCCCTTGATGTTCTTTGAAATATAAAGAATTCCAAATATCCTTTCTTTATTTATAGAAAAGGAGAATGATCGATACCACTTATTTTATTGGCACTAGATTATGCTGATGTAGATTAAACATGTGTGTTTTATATTTGTGCAATGGCGTTGGCACTTTCGCTAATTTTAGATGAGTACCTAACTGCATTTAGGTTAGATTCTCTATGCCTTTTCTTCTATCAGTCAACAAAAATCCTTTCAGGATCGAGTTAATTCTCATCTGATGAAACAACTTAGAATTGTATGATTGCAAATGTTCTTGTCTCATTGTCTGTACTGACCTTCAGGTTAAATGCAAATAAAATCTACATGCGTCACCTCAGTGATCCTGCCACAACTTTTGCATCTGTAGTTACGGTACCAACATTCAAATGCTAAGAGGAATGCCATGTGAAAAAGTAAAGTACAACAACAACAACATAGCCTTTCAGTCCCAAGCAAGTTGGGGTAGGCTAGAGTTGAAACCCACCAAGAGCCCCAAGTCACGGTTCAGGCACTTCAATAGCTGCTTTCCAAGTACTCCTAT
The DNA here is from genome assembly GCA_904845875.1 of Miscanthus lutarioriparius. Taxonomy (NCBI): domain Eukaryota; kingdom Viridiplantae; phylum Streptophyta; class Magnoliopsida; order Poales; family Poaceae; genus Miscanthus; species Miscanthus lutarioriparius. The sequence goes on from CAJGYO010000008.1 coordinate 12,262,252, forward strand.
TCAAACATAGATCTCTAGGTATATCCCAAGCTTTCAAATCTCTTTTTATTGCCTCCCCCCATATCAATTTCGGTCTTCCTCTACCTCTCCTCATATTATTAGCTTGGCTTAGGACTCCACAATGCACTGGTGCCTCTGGAGGTCTCCTTTGGACATGGCCAAACCATCTCAACCGATGTTGGACAAGCTTTTCTTCAATTGGTGCTACCTCTAGGCGATCACATATATCATCGTTCCGAACTCGGTCCATTCTTGTGTGACCGCAAATCCATCGCAACATACGCATTTCTGCAACACTCAGTTGTTGAACATGTCGAATCTTTGTAGGCCAACATTCTGCTCCATACAACATAGCCGGTCTGAAAAAGTAATACATCGACAGCTTCTACTTGGCTACTAAAATGTTAATTTGATGATTGCCCCAGAAAGCACCTTTCAATTTCTATTAGTCATTGAGCCAATGAACTGTGCAACTTTTACGAACCACCTATTATATCTACCAGTTGAGTTTATATTAGCTCATAATGCTTAAACTGCATACACCCTGCTTCAATTTCAGACTTCAGGGTAAATCCCAGATAGTGCAAGATGAACTTGCAAGGCTAGGAGAACAGATGGTACAAAGTGCTGAAGGAACCAGAGCAGTTGCTCTGGAGCTATGTCGAGAATTCGAAGATAAATTTCTTGCTCATATTACTTCTGGTGAGGTTAGTGATGAGCCCTGTTAGTGGCTTTCTGGTTATATCTAAGATGTCGCCAAATGAAATAACTGACTACTAGATTGTTGTACTGTTTCCACTCAAAGGGGTCCGGTTGGAAAATAGTTGCAAGTTTTGAGGGCAAATTTCCAGATAGGATCAAACAACTTCCATTGGACAGGCATTTTGATTTGAACAACGTGAAGAGGGTAAATTCAAAAGCTGTTCAATATTTAGTTATAGATTGTGCAATTATTTTGGCCTATGGTAAATGGAATTCTCTTCTTAGATTGTGTTGGAAGCGGATGGCTATCAACCTTATTTGATATCTCCAGAGAAGGGTTTACGATCCTTAATAAAAGGAGTTCTTGAAATGGCCAAGGAGCCATCACGACTCTGTGTTGAAGAGGTATGTTTTAATTGATAGAATTCAAACATACAGTTAAAGCTACCTAGTTGTCTAGATCTGATTTTTCTCTGTATTTGGGTGAAGATAAACTTAACAGTTATGATATATTTGTATCTTTAGACTATCGCACTTCCACAAATATTTAACTGATTTGTAGCTTCTGATATGCTAACTAATTATTGTGTCTATCAACACAATAGGTACACCGAGTTTTGTTAGACATAGTAAACGCTGCTGCAAATGCTACACCAGGACTAGGAAGATACCCCCCATTCAAGCGGGAGGTATGCCTTTGCTCTTTTACTGTAACCAGCTTTCCCTCTTTTTTCTACTTGTGTTTATGATTCATGTTAAGCCTAATTTCTGAACATGACATTCCTGTGTTAAGGTCATTGCAATTGCATCTAATGCATTAGATGCTTTCAAAAGTGATGCAAAAAAGATGGTGGTTGCACTTGTTGATATGGAGCGAGCTTTTGTTCCTCCACAACACTTCATCCGATTAGTACAGAGAAGGTCAGTACTCTTTAAACAAATATCTTGCCTATTTTATTAAATATGCTGTAATGCAAGTTTAAGCAAACAATCTGCTCTACCTGATTTATGTCATTATGTATTGTATAAATTTCATATAGCAATCCTTCTATTTCCTATTCTTGATTTATTGTCATAAAAATCTTGCAAACACAACCCCCCCCCCCCCCCATGAAATGAAATGATGCGCTAGTAAGTTGTATAAGTGAGGTTCCATTTCTGTGTTCCTCATTTAATTAACGGCTGCTCACTTAGTTCAAATGAATAAATGATTTTCTAACTGGGGCCTTTACAGAATTTGTATGATCATGTGAATGCATCATTCAGTATACATCTGTCTTGGTATGGTTTTGCAGAATGGAGAGACAGCGTCGTGAGGATGAGTTGAGAAATAACAGATCATCTAAGAAAGGACAAGATGCAGAACAATCCAAGATGAACCGGGTTTGACTTCTGCCTCTTTTCTCAGGATGCACAAACCTGTTTACTTAAGATCTGTACTAAAAAAGTGACCGCTAGACTCAGTATTAGTTTTTTTCGTGTCTGTTAACATTCTTTTTCATTCATTAGGCTTCAAGCCCCCAAACTGGATCGGATGAAGCTGGTGGTAACCTGAAATCAATGAAGGATAAATCCAATCAGCAAGATAAGGATACAAAAGAGGGACCAAATCTGCAGGTTGCTGGGCCTGGCGGCGAAATAACTGCAGGTATGATAATGTGCCATAGGGTGGAATAACCATCATATTTTCTCAAAGCAATTTGGCAGTGCTTTTTTTCCTATGTAACTGTACTAGAACGCTTCAGATTTTCTAAAATTTCATTGCCTTGTCAATTTTAGTTTATTAGAATGAATGAGCCATTTTTATAAGAATTTAATATATTTGGTTAATTGTTTACTTATTCATAACTCTTATGTAACCTTTTACCTCTTGTATACAAAGCGGGCATTCAGATTTATGTGTAATGTGTTACTAGTCATATTTTTTATAATTTATTTTCCAACTGTGTGGAGCCAGTGTCATACTTCAATTAGTTACATTTTTTTTTCTTTTTTGACCAGGTTACCTTTTGAAGAAAAGTGCAAAAAATAATGAATGGAGCAAAAGGTGGTTTGTTCTAAACGAGAAGAGTGGGAAGGTTAATAAATCTACTTTATGATTTCCTGCAATTGTGATTATTCTTAATGTTAACTTTTGATAATTGTTCTTGACATTTTTGTTGCTGATCTTTAGTATCTTTTTTATTTGAGATGGCTTGCATGATTTACTATAATCCTTTTCCCCCGTCCAGCTTGGATACACTAAGAAGCAAGAGGAGAGACATTTTCGAGGCGTCATTGTCCTGGAGGTGTGCTTAGATGTCAATCTTACTTATATTCTGAATACTACAATCGCTGTTTGATAGATGCCCCTCTGGACATTAACATGTTCCCCAATTTAAACCTTTCACCATCATTTTGTACCAAATATATTTTCTGAAATAGTTTCATGACAAATAGGAAAATAGTTTCTACAACCAGTCTTAATATGTTGTCTATATTATCAGCAGAAGCTAAATGTTTATTGCAGTTACATAGAACTTTGAAAAGGAGGTAGTATACTTCCAGCCACATATTAAACAGTTTCTTTCATTGCGGAAAGTTGGAATTCATATCTGAACTCAGTGACAACATGTACACAGCTATGGGAAGCGTGATACGATCTGTTTCTAATGGAATTATCTGCTGCATTATTTAGGAGTGTAACCTGGAAGAGATAGAGGAGGAAGAGATCTCGAAGAGTTCTAAGGATTCGAAGAAGGCAAATGGACAAGAGAAAGGCCCAAGTCTTGTTTTTAAGATTACTAACAGGGTTGCCTACAAAAGTGTCTTAAAAGGTTTGTTCCCGTGTACATTACATTGTTTTTTTTTTGGGTGGTGGTGGGGGGGTTCCTTTTCAGTCTTTTTTGTTGCTATAAATGTTCTTGTTTCATATTTGCAGCTCACAGTGCCGTTATATTGAAGGCTGAGAGTATGGCTGACAAGAATGAATGGATCAAGAAGATAAGAGGTGTTATTCAAAGCAGAGGGGGCTCTGTTAAGGGTCCAACTGAGGATGGTTCTATGAGACAAAGCCGTTCAGATGGATCCCTTGTAAGCTCTGGCCATGACTTTTCACTTGTGTCTCAGTACATGTATTTTTTTTTTGTGTGAACCTTTTAGCCTTAGCAGAATTGTCATCTTGGCCAATGCAAAGGTCGTTCCTTTCATCTAGCCTGTGTGAACCGTTGCAAGTGCAGTTGAACCTGCCAGCTTATGACTTCCCAAAGCAAACATGTGAAGTTGGACTGACTAAAGTTGGGTGTCTAAAAAATGTGGACACGGGCACAAAGGGAAGGTGTGCTTAAGGGAGTCAAAGTCATTTTGCAGGCCACCTACCAACTGGACAATTCTCATTTCTTGCTATCTACTAAAGGATATCTATTGTTTTTTTTACCTTACCTAAAGGCTAAAGCTATGGCCTTATTATGTGTTTTCATTTACATGTATCCAACACAAGATCACTCATTTTACTGTTCATTCTACAACTCTTTTCTGTTCAAGGATACAATGGCCCGTAGGCCTGCTGATCCTGAAGAAGAACTTCGATGGATGTCTCAAGAAGTTCGTGGTTATGTTGAAGCTGTTTTGAACAGTTTGGCCGCAAACGTTCCAAAGGTTTATACTCATAGCTTCAGTTGATTCTCTGAACCTTGTGATTCGTGGAGTAATGTTCATTGTCTTTTGCATGACCAGGCTATTGTACTTTGCCAAGTGGAGAAATCAAAAGAAGATATGCTAAACCAACTGTACAGCTCAATAAGGTTGGTTGTTATTCTACGGAAATAAATTAGGGATAGTTATACTTCTTGAATGAGCTCCCACTCCTTTTTCCCTCGGTTCACTGAAAATTGTAATAAACTATGTAAAGTATAAGACACATTTGGGATGGGCACAGAGATTAATAAGGCCTTGGAACCAAGAGAAAGAAAAGAGTGACCACGCTACCCCAATTTAGCTTAGAAACATGAGAGGGAGCAGTTAGTGAGGTATTAAGCACGAATGCAGGTGAGGGAATATACTATGAAAAGGGCAAAGCCTGAAAAACATCAATAAATTTACATGAATGCCTCGACAAAACTATATGCCATATAAAAAGACAAGGAGGAGGTACCATCTAGATGGAACTGCAACTAAATATGCTTTTTGTTCCTGGCTATGTGAGGGTCTACTTACGATCCTTTTAGTTACTGTAGGTGCTTTGCATATTACACTCTAAGAAATGAGGAAACTGATAGAAGTAGTGCCTCTATCCATGCTCGAGTTCTGCAAACTGATTGTGCTTAATTGCTTCTCACACTTATGTCTTTGGTATTCTTGCACTTATAACTTGTATGCGCCACTCAGGTGCAGGCATAGTATATTACTAGTATTTCTCATCTTGCTTTATCATTTGTTTACCACATCTTTTTACTCGCAATGTGCCCTTGTTTGCTTAAGACTTGTGGTTATGCAAATTGAAATTCAACTTTTAACTCCTTAACTACATATCTTGAACCACATCTGCTAAGTTCAACGTCAATCTTGTTCCATAAACCCCTAATCCCTCTGGATCTGATTGTAGATGGGGTATTCGCTCTTTTGAATGTTTGCAAACTTTGTTCTGGCAGAAGTCTATTAAAATTGCAGTCTTCTTTTACTTATGCACTTCACCTTTTCTTTTTGTCGCACTTCGTGCTTCTGTATGGTGACTGTTGAAAGGTGTTACTAGTATTTTAAAGTACTTAGAAGAAAATGTTTTGTTCCACTGTCATTGCATTTTCTTTTAACAATTCATTGCTGAGTCAGTTACATTTCCTCACTTCTAGTGCACAAAGCAATGCAAAGATCGAAGAACTACTCCAAGAGGACCACAATGCTAAACGTAGGCGGGAAAAATACCAAAAACAATCATCCCTCTTGTCAAAGCTCACTCGCCAGCTCAGCATCCATGACAATAGAGCAGCTTCATATGCGAACGATAGTTCTGGAGCTGGTAAGTTCTATACTTCAAACAAGAACCTTTTTCATTGTAGTCCAGAAATGTATAGTATAATGAGCTAGTAACAATTTAGTATGATTCGCGTGCAATTTCATTACTTTTGTCTAGAAGCCCAGCTAACTCGTTAGATACCATACTCTCAAAAAAAAACTCGTTAGATACCTAGATCGATATTGCTTGGTGTAAATATGTGGACCAGTTTGTTGTACTTTCCATTTATTGTACAGTAGTTATTTTTTTTCTTTTGGGTACCAAATTGTGGAGCCTAACCTTGAGTGGACATAATTTACTTGCAGAGAGTAGCCCACGGTCCCCTGGCCACTCTGGTGAGGACTGGAAGTCTGCCTTTGACTCAGCAGCAAATGGCTCTGTTGACCGTTCACAGCATGAGACAAGGTCAAGAAGTGCTGACAGTCGAGGCCGACGCCACGAAAATGGGGATGCCAACTCTGGCAGCCGACGCACACCTAATCGGTTGCCACCAGCACCACCAAGTGGGGGGAGATACTAAGTACATTGATTGATCATTACATGTGACCAATCAGCATCATATGCCCTTGCCAGGCTCTCATCCGCTACTGATACTGGCGGAAGAACACATCTGGGACCAAAGAACAGAGAGCTTACTAGAAGATTTGGATGGACGGTGTGTATCAAGAGAACCAAAGTTGTTTATAGAAAATTAGAAATATATAGGTCATTGATGATTGTCATTCCCGATCGTTTTGGAGGTATTGATCTTTTGAATCCTCAGCCTGTGGGATTTTGTTGCCTCGGATCAGTTGATTTTGGTTTTGTACGATTCTGCTGCAAGTCTTCCCATCAAACTGGCAAATGTATTCTTTACACCCATTCATGTATCATTTTTCTTCCCATTCTTTTAGACTAAACCACATGTTCATTCGTGGTGCTATACTGCAGTATGATTATACTGTGCAATTCATTGTTGGGCTGGAATACACACATGCTTGTTGATACGGCCCTTGTGTTCTTATTGGGCTCTGATGTGGGTAATGAAGCATCTGAACTGTGGCATAATTTGTTCCATGTATATTTTATGTAGCACCGATTGTGATTCTTCAGGCGCAAGAGCAGGTGATCACGCTTCACTGACTCCTAGTTTATATGACTAAAGAAACTATATGATTAAGAAAGCTGCTCTAAAGAAAGGACAGCAACCATGTGAAAGCATCACTATTTCCATTCTTCTGAGGTCTGACCATGTGTTTGTGCCTTTGTTTCATGTTCTGCAGCTGATCTAGTGATCTTATGGTGCCAGATTGGCATTGAAAACTAGATAGCGCCAGGTTAGCGAAGATAACGTGCTCTTTGTTAAGCTGGACTGCACGAATGAAGAATCGCCGACGGAAAGGTACAGACAAGAATGACCAATAAGTTAAGAATGTCATTTTTTCCCTCATATGTACTGGTAATAAATTTATATTTGCACATGTCGATGCCTCCACCCTTTTCTTTTTCTTTTTCTTTCTTGTATACAATAACCTCGATCTGTGCAAAATGAAATTCAAACCCCCAAAAAAATGAACCAAAGAATGGGGAAAATTGTACAGCCCCCGCTCTACATCCTATATATTTACACCTCTGCCGCCGTGGACGTCACGGGCACCGGCGTCGTCGACCCGTGTTCCCTCTCCTGCCGCGCCATCCGGTGCAGCTTGGCGAACATGCCGACCATCGGGGCCGTGTTGTACGTGCAGGCCTCCGTCTGCATGTAGTTCTCCCGGTTGTCCCTGAACCTGTCTCGCCGGTCGGGCCCGCCGACGATGGCGCCGACGAGCACGTTTGGGTTGGAGCTCCGCCGGCCGAACCAGTGGTCAAACCCCTGCGTGCAGCCGATGAACTCCTTGCTGTGCTTGTACGGCACGATGGACGCGGCGCGGTGGTGCACCCGGTTGGGGTACTTGGAGCCGTAGCCGACGAGGTAGCTGACGCCCCTGGGGTTGGTGCCCAGCACGTAGTCCACCTGCGCCCTGGCGAGCGCGAACACCTCCTCGGCCGCCACGGTCTCGCCGCCCGCGCACGACACGGTCCGGGCGCCGGCCTCGGCCAGGTAGTCTGAGTAGACGGAGAGCAGGAACGCGGCGCTGGTCACGTACTGCATGTTGTTCCACTGCCGGATGTAGAGCATCCCTCCGGGGCTGCGCTCCACGTTGGCGTCCGCGCCGCCTTCCGTGTTCCGGCCCAGGCACGCGCACACGTAGCGCTCCGCCTTCGCCCTGTACCGCTCCAGCGTGCTCCGGTGGCGCGTCGCGTGCTCCCCTCTCAGCAGCAACTGAAACAAGTACGGGTGCATGCACGTGTCAGTCTCGCTTGTTACTCTTTGTCTGTCTCTTTGGGTTCTGGCATTATGGCGTACGTACACTGTCACTTACCCTTGCTGCTAGGATCTGGACGCCGGCGTACTTGACGTCCCAGCTGAACTCGTTGATGGGCCAGCCGGTGCCGCCGAAGCTGTCGGCGTTGTCGACGACGTAGTCGAGGTAGTCAGCTCTGCCGGTGGCGCGGTGGAGCCACAGGGCGGCCCACAGGAGCTCGTCCTTGTACCCGCTCACCGACGCGTAGTAGCTCTTCACCTCCGCGATGCTGCTGTCGTATTTCCCCCTGTACTTGTCGGCGAAGTCGAACAGCTGCAAAGATACCAAAGAAAAATGATTTAGGTAACGTGGCAGGTTATTCAATCAAAACTGGTCTCATAATTGGCATGGGAAAAGGCACGTATTGGTAGCAGGTGCTAACACGACTGGTTCCGTTGTTATAAAAATAAACAAACGAAAAGAAAAAACAAAAAGGATTGGTTGAATTAGCATGCACATGATGACGTTTACATTTCTTAGTTTCCAAGCAGTTTTATGCGATTGAACTGGCGACCTAATCATGGAGGAAACCGGGAGGCTTTGCACGTCCACCAGATGGTAGCTCCCTCCCTTTTTTTTCTCCGTTCTTTTTCGCGTTAGGTTGCGCGCCGGCTCCCCGGGCCCCACATGGCATCCCCTACGAACCGACAGAAACCTCTCATCTGAAAAACGTCGTGTTCACAACTTGGCATGTGCCTGCCGCGGAGGAGAAGACTGACACGTAGCCTGTTTACTGTTTGTTTTTAGGGTGATAAATCCAGTTGGTGCTGTTTGTTGGGAGAAAACAAACGATCAGGCCAACAATCACAACGGAACAGTCCTGCAGCAGCCTGCAGGTGCTCGCAACAGTCCAAAGTTCGGTACGCGTACTACCGCTAGTCCACCACATTTCCAGCCCATGTTTTTTTTCCCACGAATCATAGCCGGCAAAAATATTTTACCTGCTGGGCGTGGTGCAGGAGAAGGTGCGCGTAGTGCGGGTTGGAGTCGCGGAAGACGATGGACGCGGCCGCCATGGCCGCCGCGGTCTCGCCGGCGACGTCGGAGCCTGGGTGGTCCCGGTCCACCTTGTACGCCTGCCGCGACGTCGTCATGTCCTCCGGCCGCTGCCAGCAGTAGTGGTCCGTGTCGCCGTCGCCCACCTGCGCGCACGAAATTGTCAACACCTGCTGGTTTAGTTTGGGATGGATCGAGCAGCTAGCTAGCTTTGGATGGAACCCCATGCCATGCCATGTGGAACTGCATAACTTATTGCTACTGCCTCGTACGTTCAATGAGCGGGCCACCTAACCCGGTTGTTGTTATTCACCAGAAAGAGATATCTTTTTGTGTGCTATATATACTTAATTAATTATAATACAAATTGCGGTTTGGAATGTTTGTTAGGAAAAGGTAGCGAATGAAGAAAGCAGTCACTAAACTACAAGCGATAATTGAATTTGAATTGGTCTCTAGCTACCTAGCTTGGCTAGCTTCATCACGTTGGGTTTCATGTCGTGTGTAACAGCTAGCTTTCGCACGCGAGGCCAAGTCACAGCGAACTGGTCTCGCCGTCTCGGCACGGCATGGGCAGGCAGGTGAGACAGACGACTCGAGAGATCGACGCGGTTGGGTTGTGTAACTGTAGCCTAGCTAGTCGTCTTACCTCAGCCCACAGCTCATCGGGCCTGGTGTGCGCCTTGATGAAGTAGTCGGTGCCCCACTTGACGGCCTCGAGCGCGTGGCCGAGCTCGCCGGCGTCCGCGACGTCGCCGCCGTACTCGATCAGGCTCCACGACAGCATCGTGACGGTGAACGCCATGGGCAGGCCGAACTTGACATGGTCGCCGGCGTCGTAGTATCCCCCCACCAAGTCCACCTGTGCCGCGATCGTCACCATCACGGAGAAAAAGATAGCCATGTTAGTTGACGGATCAACACGGCGATCGTCCACCGAGACATCTAGAGTCTCGATTTCGTGCCGTTCTCGCCGTGCCGCCACGCCCGCTCGGTGACCACACCAAACGAAGACCGGTCGGCGTGAACACACGCTCGTCGGAAAACCGATCGGGTTCGCGCACGCACCAGCGCGCGGCGACCGTGGAATAATGGAGGCACCGGCGAGACGTGGGACGACAGCGGCGGACGGGACGGTGTCATTTACGTGACGCAACGTACCCCTTGCTCGAGGCCGTCGGTGAGGCCGGAGTGGTGGCGCCAGGCGACGCGCTGGCTGTGCGGGAGCCGGCCCGAGCGCTGCGCCTCGAAGTAGAGCAGGCTCTTCTGCAGCGCGTCCTCGTAGTTGTGCGCCTTCCCCTCGGCTTCGGCTCCACCGAGAACGGCGGCAACAAGCAGCAGCACCAGCAGCGCGACCCCGAGCCCGTGACACGACGTCGCGGTCGCGGCGGCGCTACTCATTGCACGAGGAGAGTCCCCGCGCGGCGGCTGCCTCCGCGCCGCTGCGCCCTCTCGCATGTGCGGTGGATGGCCGCTCCGTGACCTGCCGCCTGCTGCGTCGACCGCCTGCACGCCTCTTCCTCCCTGCCGCCTCCACCGCGCGTGTGTCTGTGTGTGCGTGGCTGCGGGCACGTGATCGGAGGACTGACTTGACTGGCCTCGCCCTCCCTCCCTCTGTTACGAGCGGCTTATATCCAGCGTCCTGCCTGCTGCGAGCCCGCCCGACACAAGCGCACGCACAGCGTGTTGAATTGGTTCAGCCCCCCCGGGAGGACGGAATAGAATACTACTCGGCAGCGGAGGGCTTGGGGGCCGGGGGAGGAGGAGACGTGGCGTCGGCGTGGGTTTGGAGGGGCGGACGTGGACTCGTTCGGGTTTGGTGAGGTAATGGTTGGGGCGGGGTGGATTTGGCCTCCCCTTGGCCTTGCCCTTGCCGACGCACGCAAGCAAGAACAAGGCGGGGCAGATTTTGACCGGGCGCCGGACGGCCGGAGCGAGGGGTCTGGTACTCTGGACGGAGGTTTCGGATTGTGCGGAGCTCGTGCATCGGTTGGGGCCGGACACGTACGTACTGCTCGACCGGCCACCTGCACAAACGCAAGGTGAGGCACGCGTACGACCGCGGCAAATCGAAGCCCTGTCATCGGCAGCTTGCATGCCTTCACGTGGCCCTCCAGGCTTACGTGACGCTGCTGCTGGTCTGGTCGGTGACCCGTCGCACTACTGCCCAGTAAGCGTGCCGGCCGGTGAGCTATTATCGGAGATGCATGCACTCCGATTTTACCGGGTCGTTGCATTGCGTCACCCGGTTCTTTACACACATGTTTTTCCCAGGTCTGATGATGGTTACTTCAAAAGCTGCGGCTTCGCTCTCCATGTGCAGCTTACGGAGGAGAGAATATACACTGCCACATGATAGTACGTCTAGTAGAGGATATTATTATACAGTAGCTGTAGCCGGTTGGGCGCTCCCGTTTAGCTACTCGCGACCTTTTGTTCTTTCTGAGATGATCCCGGCACATTTTGTCGGTAACCGCGAGCATGTCTCGCCAGGATGAGTTGGCTACACGCCCTGCCCTCTTGGTCAACCTATCCGCGAGGCGATGGCTGACTTTCTTTGGACAAAAATATGTACGCTTAATAATACATATACATACATGCATCTAGTAGTGCCAAGTTTTGGATTATACTTTATATTACTTAGCATGAGGCCCAGCCGGACAGTGACTCCCCGGCTGTAACCGATTTGGACGCCCTGATGATCCCTGTCCTGGCCTCCCCTTTCCTCCGTCACTTTCTTCCATCCGCTGCTCCATCCATCCATTGGACGAACAAGCGATTCCCACTGTAGAACACGTACATTATTCACCCTCCTCTGCCTGCTCGCACAATCGGTGGGCAGGGCAGGTTGGTAGGCCGGACCAGATGCTGATTTCTCTTTGCACCAAGCCGATTGATATGTCCCTTAATTGGAAGTTGGAATTTGGAAGCTTCTTGCTTGCATCTCCATCCTTTGGTATGGTATGATACGCTACGTCGTAGCTTAATCATTGTTCCCGTCCCGGGCCAATTAAGCCACATTTTGACCGTGCTTTGGTACCCATCTCGACATCTCGTGTACTATTAGCTAGCCTACTAGTCTCCGTCCCTCTTTATTCCTGTTATTAGGGCATCATCATGTGCTGTTAGCAGATGCTTTATGCTAGTTTAACGCTAACAACCAGACGTTTCATGGCTCGTTTTTTTTCCCCCTCTCTAGGTCGTCGTGCTGTTGGCACGTCCTCCTTTCTTCGCAGACTGTTTTGTGAAGCAAGGGAGAAATTAAATGGAAGAAGCACCACCTCACCTCGGCCATCTATCGTCGCCCTTTTAATTTGCGTACGTGATCGAAGCACTAGCTTGGCCACTTAATTGTTTCTCTTTTTCTTTTTGTGACGATCGACGTTGATGCATCGGTGGCACGGGTTTTCCACCGCGCGCGTGCCTGCTTAGCTTAGTTGGGGTTTTCTTTTTAGCGAGCTGGTAGCTACATACTACTCATGGAGATGTGTTTGAGGCTTTTTTTTCTGGCAAAAGACTTTTCTTTCTTCCTTTTTGTGGAGTCTCGAGAGGCTTGATGGAACAAATGAACTACCTCTCGTTGTTGAAGCAGCCATGATGACGACGAGTGCTGTTCTCTCCTTTTGTAACGCGAATATTTTATACTTTTATGGGGCAACCTTTTGGAGCCAAAATACCACACCTGAGTTTTTAGGGATGTCGACACACTCTATAAAATCAGGTATATCACGCATGAAATGTTTTAGCACACTAATTTATTGAATGGAGGATGGAGGAAGATGAGAAAGAGTGGAGGCTGTCACCCCCGTCGGATCTGTGCAGAGAAGAGTGGCGGGGGAGGCCGAAACAACGGGGTAGTGGAGTAGGGCCATGCAAGCAAGGAGGTTACATTGAATCGACGGGGGAGACAGGGAAGTGAAGCGAGGGAGAAAGGTGGTGGACGAGCTGGTAGGGGAATAGAGAAGGCAGCAAGATGGAGGCAGAAGATGGCAAGAGTATAAATGAGTGTGGGGAGTGGATTTTTCTCGCTCGCCTCTCGTAGTGAGGAGGGAGAGTGCCTCACGCGGAGAGCGAGCAGCAAGAGCAGTGGGTTTTTCTCGCTCGCCTCTTGTAGCTATCTTAGAGGTAGATATGGCTCAAAAACATCTCAAATCGCTAATTTGCATATGTATACTCATATTTTGGCTCAACAGATTGGTATAGCTCTATGTGATTCTGATTGTCCATGGAAATTGATTCTCTGAGAGAAGTGATTACGCTGCTAAAAGTGATTCTCTTTGATTGTTTAACACAAACTCTCTCAAAATCACGATGGAGAATCACTTTATAGAATCAGAGAAGCTACTTTTTCAGCTCCCAATTTCTTAGTTCATTTCAGATAATCACTCCATGGAATCAACAGAGAATTACTTTTCTCTAAAAAACATGTTTGACAAAGCTCCTACCGGATTCAGCAGAGAACTATTTCTCTCTAAAATATTGTTTGCAGAGCTCCTGTTGTGCCCAACGGGGTCATATACTGTTCCCTAGAAGCGCCCAATTTTCATATCGTACCAATTGTGCCACCATTTATGATTTATTGCTTCAATGATCTTGCTTTAGAACCACTATAATAAAATATTATAAGTGGCTAAGGTTAAGTATAGAGAGAGGAAAAGAGAAAAGAAAAATGGGCAACATGACGACCGTCTGAAAGGTCCTAATATGTCTAGAGGGAGGGGAGAATAACCTATTTAAAAATCTACAAACCAATTAGAGCAATTTGATTAGTATGACAAATAAGCGAAACGCAAAAACTTGCACTAGCTCTACAATAGTTGCAAGCCACCTATCCAACAATTCTAGTTATTATGATCAATAGACACACAATTTGCTAAGTCACTACTCACTAAGAGCTCTCACACTTGCTATACTAAAGAGCTCCACTAGATGAACTTAAGCTACAAAGCAAGCTCTCAATTCTAGCTACACTGAAGAGCTTGTTACAACTAGTTTGTGGGAATGTAAATGAGTAAGTAAGGTGATTATACCACCACGTAGAGGAGTAAACCAATCACAAGATGAATACTAATTCAATCATCTGGAGAATACCAAAGGGCAAGAGACAACCAATGTTTTTCTCCCGAGGTTCACGTGCTTGCCGGTACGCTAGTCCCCGTTGTGTTGACCAACACTTGGTGGTTCAACGGCTAAGAGGTGTTGCACGAACCTCGTACACACAATTGAACACCGCAAGAACATACCCACAAGTGAGGTAACTCAATGACATAAGCAATCCACTAGAGTTATCTTTCGGTGCTTCACCGAAAAAGGCACAAGACCCCTCATAATCACAGGGAGATGGCCACGAACAATCACCAACTCATGCCACTCCTCCTTCGTTGCTCCAAGCCATCTAGGTGGCGGCAACCATTAAGAGTAACAAGCGAATCCGACAGCGAAACATGAACACCAAGTGCCTCTAGATGCAATCACTCAAGCAATGCACTTGGATTCTCTCCCAATCTCAGAAAGATGTTGAATCAATGATGGAGATGAGTGGGAGGGCTTTGCCTAAGCTCACAAGGTTGCTATGTCAATGCAAATGGCCAAGAGTGTGAGCTTGAGCCGGCCATGGGGCTTAAATAGAGAGCCCCCACGAATAGAGCCGCTGGCTCCTCTGTCCCCTGAAAAATCGGGGCGACCGGACGCTGACGTGTCCCTGACTTCAAATGATGATCGCCCGATCTCAACGGTCATCAGTGCACTTAAGTTGTGACCGGACACGCTGCTCGAAGTGACCGGATGTTCCAACACTGGAGTCCGATTGATTCCAGTAAGGTTTCATTCACGACCGAACGCGCTGTTTAAGGTGACCGGACGCACCATCACTGGCATCCGGTCGCTTCCAATAAGGTTTCAGAGACGGTTTTTCACGACCGGACGCGTCCGGTGGCACATGATCGGACCCAGGCTAGCGTTCGATCAACACAGTCTCTCTCTGTTGCTTGCATCAGCGTACGTCACAAGGTGACCGGACGCACCCCCTGCGCGTCCGGTCCCTTTTTCACTTCAGCGTCCGGTCAAGGGACCGAGGGCGGCCTTCACTGCGCGCCACTGATCGGATGCAGGGTCAGAGTCCGGTCACTGCCAAGACAGAGTCTGGTCAATACGAAACTTCTCCTTTTGACCCCGAACTTCACCACCCTTAATCAAATATGCCAACCACCAAGTATATCACCTTGTGCACATGTGTTAGCATATTTTCACAAATATTTTCAAGGGTGTTAGCACTCCACTAGATTCTAAATGCATATGCAATAAGTTAGAGCATCTAGTGGCACTTTGATAACCGCATTTCGATACGAGTTTCACCCCTCTTAATAGTATGGCTATCGATCCTAAATGGGATCACACTCTCTAAGTGTCTCGATCACCAAAACGAAAAGCTCCTATTAAATTTCACATTTGTCTTGAACTTTTTATTTTTCTCTTTCTTCTTTTCAAGTCCAAGCACTTTGATCATTACCATGGCATCACCATCATCATGTCATGATCTTTCATTTGCTTCACCACTTGAAATGTGCCACCTATCTCATAATCACTTTGATAAACTAGATTAGCACTTAGGGTTTCATCAATTCACCAAAACCAAACTAAAACTTTCAGCGTCTCAAAACTTTGTGAGAGAATAAACTGGACAATATATACACAGGCTCGTTGAAACTTTTTTCTTATAAGATCTAAACAGGGCCCTAGTCATAATAGTGTAGGTTGAAACCATTATTTATACTGATATAGTAATTAAGAGTTTAGTCTATAATCTCAAGTTGTTTTAATATAAAATTAAAAGGAGAGTAGTGAAAAAAAAATCTAATAAGCACAATAGTTTCAACCTGACGTATTGATAAAAGAATTACATCTGATAAGATCAAAATTGGAAAGCCCAAATCTAGATTTTTCATGTCATGACACATTGTTTGTAACTAAAAGCCATACGGAGGTGTGGTAAATATGGGTTGTGAATATGGATAAAAACAATAAAGTCATTGGTAAATTTATAACAGCCGGATATCTATATGAACACATAAAGTATATGTATGAGTATTGTGTTAAAAAATGAACACACAGAATGCAGCACAATTTTTTATTAGTTAATATATTAAATTTATTCACAAACTTGTAATAGCTGTTCTAAATTATAAGTCGTTTTGCGGTCTGTTCGCTTGCTCGTAAACGATAGTAAATTTCCAGCCGGGAACAGTGTTTTTCTCTCACACCAAACCAGCCAGCAGTAAATAATCCACGATACGATACGGCCTCCCGAACAGGATGTTGACTTTTTTTAGTACATATGATTTGCTACGTATCTAGACATATTATTATATTTAAATGCATAAAAAAATAAATGTACAAAAAAAATTAAAATGACTTATAATTTGGAACGGATGGATGGAGTAATACTTATGTCTCTGAGATTCTAACCCCCACAGGAACATGGATTAATGGACCAAAGCACACATTCTATGAGATTAAAGCATTGCTCCACTATTTCAGTATTTGTATGGTTTTAGCCAGTACTGCGGTATTTAACACACATAGAAGATAAAAACATACATTTTTGTACATACGAAGGCGTAGCATTTGTGTGAGCTTCCACTATCCGCTATAGCCAAAGGAAGTTGGTAAGGGGTTCTCTGGAACGTGGAAAATTTATATAAATTGTATAAAAATTTACACGAATCAGTTTAATCTTCCAAAAAGTATAGAATTGGAATTTTTTTGCATGGTCCACAAACACGAAAATTCAGGATTGAAAGTAGAAACTCTCACAGTTAAGTGCCAAGTGCCGAGGCATGAGAAGACAGAAGACAACAGAACAGAAAGGATCAGTCGGAGTCCCAGTGCATGCGTCAGCATCATCCAGCTTCTCATGGTGGTGTGTCCACCCAGTGGCCTGGCTGGCTGGCCGAGGCAGCGTAGACGGACGGACGGACGCACGCGCTGACGCGCATGCCATGCCATGCCATGCCATACGTGTGTGTGAAAGGAACACCCTCGTCAGTTTCAAAGCGCGTTAGGGCGGCGGCGGTGGCAGTGGCAACGGCGATGTGCCATTTTTATTCGAAATCTGCTGTTGGCCGCTCGTTGCGTTGCTGCCGCGAACCCGAAACGCGATCGATCTCCGGCCTGGTTCGGCACGATTGTCTGTCGCTCCATCTCGGTGGCGTCCTGCCGCCTCTCGCGGTGACCTGACGCTCTGACTATGCCGGCCGGGCCGGCTGCTGAATACTGGTGCTGAGTTGCCTATGTTTGTCTCCACATTGTCAACGTGTTGTCTGACGGCGCCGATCGTCGATGCGCGCCGGCCGCCGGGGTGTCCGGGCGGCGTGGTGCACACGGAATATTTGTCGTCGGAAAATCGGGCGTGGGGCGGGGCGGCACGGCAAAACAATATAAATTGGAGTCAAAATGGGAGATAGGATGGCACTAGCTGCGGAATAGTTCATGTTAGGCACTATCGACGACCCAGACCCAGGGGTTGGCAAAAACAACTCCAGAGGACTGGAACGTTTTGTTTTTTTGCTCATTTCGAAGTCTTCTGTTCTATATCTATACTATTTGTTTTTTCTCTGTTAGTGGCTGAATAATGCTCCTGAAGCTTCCTTTTCCTTTTCTTTTGGACAGATTCACAGCATACACTGGTCTGATTTGGAACTATACTAGTATACTAGCCACACGATTTTTGTCAATCTTTGCCAGTAATCTTACTGTTCCTAACTGATTTATTAGAGTTTGATTTTCAGGGGCATTTTTCCCCCAATGCAATGTGCTCCATCTTAAGCTGTGGTTTATATTGTTAGAGTATATAAATTGAGAGCGACCAAGTCTATGTATATGTACAGTCACTGCACTCCACTGCACCACGTCTTATGTCGGTGAGTATTTTCTTCAACACATTAATGATGGACTATGTGAGTCAAACAGGCACCTAACTTAGCCAAATCAGACTGTAGCAGATATGCCAATTATATGTTGGGCCACTTGTCAACAGGAGTTTGCAGTATACCAAATCTAATGGTTCGAAAAAAATGTTGAACCGTACTTAGGGCAACCTCTCAGTATAAAATTTCTCATATATTTCTAGTTTTCTACGGTGATATCACGCGAAACGCTAATGACCTAATGTACGTACGCCCAATTTCTCACCAGATACACGCGAAATCCTCCCATTTCCCGCTGCCATTCAACTAACCGTGAATGTGCTGCTACCTGTCTACGTACTTGATCGTGTACCACATCCTTCAGAGAAATGAGAATCATGAGCATCTTGTTTTTTTAGTGCATTTCAGCCAATCAGGCAAGGCAATGACACGTCACCCTATACCAATCAGATCAGAAAAAGGTTGACTGATAGGAGTAGTTGTTGTAATCTTAAAGCGACGATGATATTAAAAGAGAAGCTAGTATTAAAATTTGGATTGTACACCAGTACTCCGTAGTAGGCTACTAGTAGCAAGCTGTGCGTGCAGTGTGCGATCAAAAGAAAAGGCCTACAAAGTTTGAGGCCCACCATGCCAGCCCCAACTGTCCCTGTCTCTCTGCCTCCCCGGGCCACCCACCGCTTCCATGTGCAGGCTGCAGAGACCACGGCGTGGTCAGCCTGGCGCGCCCTGGCCTGGCCTGGCAGGCTGATGATGTCCCGCTGACAGCAGCATGACATCCGACGCCGTGGGCTCCATTGCCCAGCGAGCACCATCGCGTGTCCAGTCACATGCATGTATGGTACTACTAGCTCCATGCATTGCATGGAAGATTGGAAGAGCTGCCGGCTGCCGCTGTAGAAACTAGAACAGGCAGACTGATTAGTTGAACCGAGAAGCGGTCGGAACCGGCCGAACCATCGGTTCTGAACATTTCCAAGCAGTTTGGCCGGTCGCGGTGACTTGTGATGCATGGAAATAAGCACGGGGCCAACTGCAGACGTGCCGCAGTCTACCAAATAACCATGTAATTTTGGGTTGCGTAGCGTGCAGGGATGATGATGATGCAGGCGATCGAGATCGAAAGGTGTCACCACCGCGAGAGGTGGCCCTTAATAACGAGAAGAAGCAAAAAGCAGGGTTGCGAAAGATGAGTCCGCTCTAACAAAGCGTCGTGCGCCCGACGACGTGCGTGCGTCTAAAAGCGACCGGACCGGACACTGGAGAGGTAGCTACTCTAGCAACGGTTACCTCGCAACGTGCATGGTCTCGATGGGAGTGGGACGATGAGGCGCCAAATGGCTAGGAAACGCGCGTGTGCATTACGACGAGATCAAAGACGCGCGCGAGAGCCGACGGTAATGCGCTTGACAAGTACTTGTGCCCAACCAGACAGTCATCGCAAATCCGCAATGCAAGTATGCAACCATAAGCAGAAGTGATAAATATATACATTATGTGTATATTTCAATAGTTGTTTCAATGCTTGTACATATGTATTTAGTATTCATACCGAAAAATTATAATATTATCATAAAAATACGTGAAATGGTAATTTTTGTGCTTTGCAATTGAAGGGTATTAAAACTTTTTTACTGTGTTGGGGTGGCCACGGCTCCTGCTGGCCACCCTTCCGCCAGTGACCATAAGTGAGAGGAGGGCGCGTTGTAAGCTCACAAGTCAGAGTCCAGTGGAAGGCGACGCCTGACGCTGACCAAAAGCTAAGGGTCTAGTTTATTTCCTGAACAAGAGTTTGTGTTGACTTCTCTAGAAAGAGTGTCATCATGTTGCATCAGCGCTCTGTATAACTGAACTACTGAAGTTTCTTTTCTCAATTACGCAAAATATTTGCACGCCTTTGTATTAAGATAGAGAAAAAGTTTAACGCAACACGTCTTAGCGGCGTCCTAAATGGTCATAAGAGTAATACATAAACGCTCGCACCCTCCCTAATGTACTGAAAGATATACTGTTACATTGGACACTGATCAACCTAACTTACGACGCCAGCTAGGAGGCCTATGCCCGGGCTGTCGTGCGGCAGCGGCGCTGCTTGCGCGCACCCACATCGTCGTCCGGAGGGAACAAGTCACGTAGTGCCTGCATATTACCGGGGTCACCGCTGAATATTTCTTCATATGCCTTCAGGGCTGACGTTGGCAACGATGACATTTCGCTGGTTAGTCCCAAACGTTTTAAGACAAGGTGCTCACCTCGCTTGACGTCGGGATATGCAATATGTTGTGTGCCGCTATCCGCCTGCTCCTCTTGGGGAGCACAAACGGTGTATGTCCCGTGGACCTATCAACTACGGGCAGTTCTGGGAGCGGTGGCTGCCTCGCCTACGAAGTTCATAGCACAGCTCCTGCACTGTACTGTCTGTCTCAAGTCTGAACTCGCTCCATGTATGAACACATCTTTATTAGCTTACAAAACCTGATCTCTCCGCGATACGATTTCCCAAGAAATTCCCACAGCAGCATGCACAAATTCCTGTCCGAAATCCAGCTCAAGTGCAGGCAAACAGCATCAACAACAATGTAAACGAGACCTTATATATTCTTCCATCGCTCCAGACTTCCAGAGTCCAGATCGGCAGACCGGGGCCCTCGCTCGCTCGAATATTTTGGGTTGTGGCGCATCCGTATGGTGCGGTGTGGAGGTCAGGTAAGGGAAAAAGCAGCGTGTGTTGGGTACGCTGCCGCCTGCCGGCCGCCCGCTGCCGGGGTCCGTCCGGTTCCGGTCCGCGTCGCCGTCGCCGTCGCACCTGTTCTCGCATGGTTCGCCTCGCTAGCTGCGCTGCCCCCATCTTGGCGTGGGTCGCACGATAGCCGTGAGGTGAGTCGCCGCCATTCCTCACCAACCATCGGTTGCGGGTGCACACGTCGCCTTTTTCCCTTTCCGTTCGTCTCGCCCGTTTGGACTGGCACTGGATCCGAGTCGCCCCGTCGTCCTTTTTCTGTTCGGCCGGCTGGAACTGGAAAAACGGCGTTGTGAGAGAAAGACCGTGTTATTTGGCTGAAACGATTCGGCTGAGATTAGCATCTTGATGCCAGCAATTAAGCAACTCCTGGTGTGCATGCATATTGTTGCAGGACATGCACTCGTTCTCTCTGGTCTGTGCAGCTGCTGCTGATTGGTGTTTAGTGCAGTCTTAAAGCGATGCTGGTGCTCAATGAGGACGACAAACCAACTGTGCTGTTCTGAACAAACCAGTCGAATATCAGTATTATATATATCTGTGAGTTTTTGGTCTACTACTGAAACTAGTATTGGCGAAAGCATTTCCTTTAGTATGTGCTCTGAAATGAACATAAGGAGTACTAGGATGACGCAGGACTGCATTTGTTTTCATAATAAGGTTGGGAGGTACTGTCAGTTGTTACTTCCGGGGGACAAATAATGTACTGACCACAGGAAGTTTGAACAGTGAAATGTTTGGAAGAGAGAAATGGATGCACCAGTGTCCCACAAGGCTGTTTCTTGACGTAGGCTTTTACCGAAAACGACAGCTTCTTGTTCTTGGTTTAACCAACGAATACCACGAGACAGAGGAGATTCATATATGGAGTATGAAGCAAAGAGTGAAAGTGACATGTTCGCTTGAACTACTTTTCAGCTAAGTCAGTCTATTTTAGCTTATTCTCTCTCATAGAATACTATTAAATTAGCCGAAACCAGCCAACTTATGTACCAGCTGACAGTGGCAAAGTTAGAGCAAATTGATAGAGGTGCCCCACTTAATCATTACCTACCAGATATCATATTTACGCTATTTTCCTTTCATGGTCATGAAACTTCCAAACTCATCAAATCATTCCGGAGTAAACTTTCTCGTCTTGTCTCCAATATCTGAAACAAGAAAATTACATTTGCAAGCATAATCAAATTGCAGATCCCCCCTAAAAAGAGAGAAAAAACCAGCTAATATTAACCCTAAACCAGTAAACCTGCAGGCTACGATTTCAATTTGAACACTATGAATCGGATGTGATGCCTTGCCTTTTCTTTTGGACCAGAAGAGAAAGCCAGAGAGGGTTGAGGCCGTTCTTTTCAAAAGAAAAAAGAGAGGGGTGAGGCCATGAGGGACTGAGGGTCGTTGGCGGGTTCTTCCGCCGGGCGCCGCCTGCTAGTTGCGCTGTCCGGTGCTCTGCATGGCTACACAGCTACTTCCTGTGTAGAGCCGTAGAGATGGAAGGGGAAGGGATGTCAGCGTCGCCGCTCGCCGGCTCGCGCTCGCCGCGTTGCCATCGCCATCGGCGTTCAGGCGAAAAAACGCGGACTCGCGGGCATATGCGGCTGCGCACTAGCGAAAAGTCGCAGCCTCCTGGTCTCCTGGGAGCCTCCGTGCCTTCTCCTGGAAGGAGCCTGCGAGTGCGAGGTGGGCTTGGGCAGCTGGGCCTCAATCTCTCAAACGTGTTGCTTGCTGGCCAAACTGGCTTGGTGGGGGTGCCTCGTTTTGGCCCAAAGGGGTGCACAAGGGGTGAAATGTTGACAGTAACAATGTATTTTTGTTTTTGGCCTGGGTGCCTAGGCACCCGGTGGACTTAACTGGGCTTCGCCCCTGCAGGCAGCCGAAACTAGCTCCGTTTTCAAATATACAGTACATACATATATTAATTAATCTATACACGGCCAGACTTTCAGAAAGTTTCCACTTCAAGGAACAGTCAACCGAAAGGAACGGCGTCTCGGAGTCACCCACTGTTGCAAGTAGCAAGTTATTCCTAGCTCGCCCCGGTTGAACGTTGGACTTCTAGGCGTCTGTACCGGGGCTATACCTACCGCAATATACCATTTATACTCCTGTTCCAAAACATATATCGAGTTGCTCAATAGTGCTACACTTTGCCACATGTGAGCGTGAGTAACGAGTAGGGCTAGACGAAAAGCTCGTGGCGGCTCGTGAGCTCACTAGGCTCGTTGTATTTTTTAAGTGAAACCAGACATTTGGCTCTTTTACTCACTACGTCAAATATCATTTCCAGGGTGGCTACAATGAGCGCCAGCCGCCCTATGCAAGGTCTCTACAAATCATGTATTTGCTAGACGGTTTCGAGATCGCTTCCTAAATCGATTTGTAGTGGCGGCTCGTGAGCTCACAATAGATTATATAGGCGTGATCCAGGGCCCGCCCTAAATTGATTTGTAGGACGGTTACGATTCACTCAACCGCCTACAAATCATTTTTCCACAAAAAAAAAATAAATTTACAATTCAAATTCATGGTACCCAAGTTAATATAATACTCTCATGGATATAATTTAAATACAATCAGAAAGTTCATTTAACTTTAATATAATATGAACTTGTGCAATATTTGAGAAAATAATAGCAACTATGCATAAGAGAAAAATACTTGGGCGCTGCACAAGTTGTGCTATGGGGAACTTGTCGTCGCTGGCCTGCTCTTCCGATTCGGGTCTCTAGGTCCTGAGAGCAGGCGTGCTGCCGTAGGATCAGGATCGGCGATCACCTTGTTGCGGCCCTGACGGCAGCGGTCCTGAGAACACAACAGAACTTTGCTTAAAAAGGACCAAATCAGTAATTTACAAAGCTCCAGTATTCAATCAATAATAGTATGAAAAGTAGGCTGCATGCTTCTAACATCTGAGATTGTCATAACATGGTCTGCACAGTGGGGATGCACACTGCCTTTAACTTACTAATCTGTCAACTACTTCTATTTTCATTATCAGGAATTTTAGAAAACATAGCCATGGTCAAAGCTAACTTAAACAGGAGCATGTGGGAGCAAGGTAACTGCAAATATCTTTAATCAAGTCTGCTACACATTCAAGTCTGCAGATTGGGTGCTCGGTTTCGCGCAGCGGGAAGGGAAACGAAGGGGCCGGCATACCTGATTTGTAGGAGAAGGGTCTCCTCCAACAGCTCTAATTTGTAGTGTACCTGCATTGAAAAAAGAAATAAAACATGGAATTTTAAGGTTTTACAGAGCATATGAATAATACTAAATCGAAAGCTTTAGACGTTTGCTTAAAATCCCCACCTCACAGGACTTCAATATACAAGTTTGAAGTCCATGGGTGCCCTTTCACACTTCACAGGTCAGATATTTGAATGGCCATATTTACCACAAGTTGCAGCAACATGCATCCAAGAATTGTCAATTTCACAGCAAAAACATAGTGCATCACATTCAAATATATAAAAATTTATATGCTACGTGCAAATAAAATCTGAATTCTCTTTCACACTGATGAAATGTCTCAATTGGCGTATTTACCATAAGAAGCAGCAGCATCTATCAGGAAATTATCTAACTGGCAGTAAAAGACAGAGACTGTAAACATGTTCAAATGGAAGATTAGGCTGGTGGTGTAGTACCTTGTGAAGATAGAACTTGAAATGTTTTCCTGCAATCCATGAAATGTTTTCCGTAGATGAATTGAGACAGCATGAAGGCAAATAAAACATGTATGTGTTTAAGGAGAATCTATTTATGTGGAATTGCAAATGAGCAAAAATATCACCAAATAAACTCAGGTTTCGTACTTCTACATTGATGTGCCATATTTTAGCATGTGAACCAAATGAACTTACCACCTAAATGTCACAAAGTCATTTAAGTAACTAATCATGAGAACTCAGGACCACTGTATAGTAGTGGATGGAGTTAAAATGTCAGGTACAAAATTGCTATTCAGAGGGTGTTCATCGGCAACTATTCCCCAGGTGCAGGTGCAGGCAATATATAACACACGATTTCCAACACAAATCACAGGAAAACGAAGATAGCCATGCAAAAGTCACATACCCAACCTTCCATCTTCGTCATGGCATCCTCCAAACCACATTCACCAACGCCTCACCCACCTGGCTGCACCTGCACATTCACAAAATAAGATTTGACCCATATAATGCACAAGTGATGACTTGGTTACAACACTATATTAGCAAGCCCATCCACAAACCTGCTCTCCTCGACAAGATGCGGAATGTAAACGCATGTGAACTTGCCTTCTTTGGAAGCATCGGTTTTCTAGGCCTTAGGTTGTAGCGCGGACCTTCCGGAGGCGAGCACGAGGAGGAGGACGAAAGTGCCTGTGTTGGGAACGAGGAGCAGCACCAAAGGAGGAGGTCTTTGACGGCCAGATCCGAAGGGGGGAGAGACGGAAAAGGCGACGACGGCGAGGAAATACCTCGGAGAAACCAGCGCCGCCGCCAATCAACGACGGCTCGACGGCGGGGACAGACGATGGGTCGAGGGGGGCAACGCGGATCCAGACGTTTGCGGTCGATTGACGGCCAGAGGGTGTCCGGTTCGGGAGGTGGAGGCGTTGGGGGAGGGAGCCGGCGCGAGACGCAGGAGCAGCATGCGCAAGAAGAGTGGAACCCTACCGGGCAAGCGAATGGGAGAGAGGGAGACGACACAGCGCCGTCGGGGGCAAGAGTGGAACCCTACCGGGCGAGCAAACGATATCTATTTGTGTGAGCATCTGTAGGGGCGGTCGGTTATCGAGCCACCCCTGTAAATCTTAACATCGGGGACGGTTGGTGAGTGAGCCATCCCTACAAATCCGATCTATTTGTAGGGGTGGCTCAGATCACCACCAACCGCCCATCTTATTTAAAACGCCACCAGAGGGGCGGCTCCATCTGTTGCCCCACAAAAATTCGAATAGTTGCTAAAAATCGTTTTTATGTAGTGACTATAACGAGCTTGCTTGTGAGCCGCTCGCGAACTAAACAAGCTGAGCGTACCACGGACCAAATGCAACCGCACCGCTCCTGCAAGCCCTCAAACGTCCTGGCCACACTATGTCCGTGCACCGCTACCACATGCGCCCATGGTGGAAGCCTGATACCATGCAACGCCGACCTCTAATAACCGACCATCAATCCATCAGCTTTCCTAGAAGTGAACCTCACAAGAGGCATGGAACCACAGCACGACCCCCATACCAGTAAAAAGTGTTTAATAGCATATAATTTTAATTATATAGTACAAAAACTTATCATTTCATCCATTTTCGATGATAATACTGTGATTTTTCGCTACGAATACTAAATATATATGTAAAAGTATTGAAAAACTATTGAGACACACACTTGATACATATAGTTGTCACATTTACGAGATGTTATTATCCATGTTCGTTTTCATGTGCGTCACTGCGGCGATTTTTCGGTCGTCGCTCATGTACGCTCGCCAGAAACGAACAAGCCGCCTAAAGAACTTAAAAGTCCTGGTTCCGCCGCTGCCTCACAGTCAAATTCTGCATATGGTTGGGACATTAATACCCATAACCCCATCAATCCATCACCACGGAGCCAAAGGCATGGAGCCACAGCACGAACCATACCAAATTGAGAATGTATTGATGTCCTTGTGATTAGCAGGCAGATTACCGTGTCAGCGTCACCGTGTGTGGTAGTGGCGTAGCCCACCCTAAGGTTCTTTCATGTGCGTCACTGCGGCGTGCCGGTCGTCGCTCATGTACGCTCGCCAGACGCCGCCAAGAACTTGGGAGGTCTGGCCAAGAAATTCTGCACAGGCATTAATCCGAATCCATCCGACGCCTGTGGATGGGTTCCTCCGAGTCAGAGCACACGACTTCATGCATTGACACGCCGCTCTTCAAGAGTGGCAACTGGCGGGCCGTACTGTGTGTGCTACCGTGGGCTACGGCTACGGGCGTGGGCACGCCGCTCGCTGCCGAGCAGGGTCAGGGTCCCGCGCCCGCGCGTCGGCGCGTGTGGTGTGGAGAGGACGGGACGGGACGCCGTTCCGCGCGGGCTCTCGCGCAGCGCAGCGGCACGTCGAGGGCGAGGCGTGAGCGTCGGGCGAGGCCGGACCGGACGGGGACTCGCGCCGACTTCCCGAACGACTATGCGGGCGCGCGCCGCGAATGCACCGCGGCTGGTTCGTTTATTTGGCGGGCCGTTCGTTGCGGCGGCAGATTTCGGCCGGGTGGCGGGACGTTCGTTGTGGCGGCCAGGCCAGCAGATGATACGCGAGGCCGCTAGTAGGCACAGCCATGGGCCAGGTCCACGCATGCAGTGGTGGGCTTTTGTTCGTGCCTGGAAGGAGATTGTCCCAGGTCCAGTTCCTCCAAAATGATATGCGATCACAAAAGCCTTTGCCATTAAATTCAAAAAAACGATACCCCACGCGTTGGTTGCTGCGTGGATTTTATAGTGTAATTCTGGATAGCTGAGGGAAGGAGGGGAATCAGAAAAAAAAGAATTTAAATGCGTAAATAAAACAGACAAAATAGTAATAATCCATAGTAAATTTAAGTTTTATTATTGGTATTATCACAAATTAGCCTGGATGTGTGGTTCTACGTTTTTTATGTAGTCATGAACAATGAGAGTTGATCATCCAATAATGGCTGCTTGATGTGCAGGATGGAATTAAACTCTGCATGAGGCATCAATGAATGTAAAGAGTAAAATTTGCATCTTTGTGTTGTTCAGAGGAAACTTCAGCAACTGGTTCTGCCGTGTGGTTGCCTGGTTGCGGTAACATATCAAATAGATTGGATGAAATGTGAAAGGTAAAAAGGCACCGGATTATAATTCGAACAGCATATAGCAAGGGCCGTTAACTTGCAAATAAATTATAGTGATGCTTTCAGGAATTTTGCAGTTGCCAGTGAGATAGAATAATCACATTAACCAATGCTTCAACCTGCGAAATTCACAATTGGGAAAGGGAAACTTGAAGATAAACAAACCCCTAATCCTATTAGAGGAAAAATAGTCGTACTAATTCAATATGAAATTTGCTAACTTGAGAGAAAGTTCTTGAAATCATGCAAATAAACAGGAAATGTATAGAAAAGGATAACAGAGTTACTATGATCGTTGCGGACTCTGGTCTAACAAAAAAAGGAAAGATAAAAGAATACAATTGCAGAAAAAGTACATTACCGGGCAGGATTAAGAGATTATGGCCCTGTTCGTCTGTCTTATAATCCGTACTTTTCAGCTTGTTTTTTCAGCAGGAATAGTGTTTTTCTCTCACAACAAATCAGTCGGAACAGTGTTTCGACTTATTTTTTCAGCGAAGCGAACGGGGCCTATGCTTGCCACACGTGTGTGTACAGAACTAAACGGCAATCTTGGCAGGTGTGCAGAAATTTCAAAGTGACGCTCCAACATAGGAATTGTGTGGCACTTTCTTGATTGCCTCTTGGAGTCTTTAGAGGGCAGATTGCGGATGTAATGGTCTGGAGCATGTCATTTATAACAGAGAAGCAATGGGAGTCTAGGGGGTAGTCTTGTTGGTGGACTAGGAAGTGGGAAGCCAAAATATCAAAGTAGGCGAAGAGACCACGGGATCACATGGGCAGGTTTGTGGAGTCTCTTGTGCGTTGCACGTTGCATGTGGTATTCAAATGGTGATTGTGGTTGATGCGCCCATGATGATGTGGCAGCAGGAGAAGCTAGGAAAATATAGTAGTGGGGATCTAAGCTAGGAAAATATTGTATTGGGGATCTCCTATTTAGATATAGAGGATAATGGGCTACGGCTTATAGGTAGTTATGTCCAGCAATTGTGCCAACGTGGTGAGAAGCATATAGGACGAGGGGATGAGTAGGTATGGCATCATCGTCCAACAAATAAAGTCTAGAAATGAGAGCTTTTGCAAAGATTGATTTCGCCTTCAAAGGGTGATGTTCAAATTTTGATGCTGACAAACATGTTTGATTTTGGAGCCTCGCGATGGCATTTGTAATTCTTATTATGGTGATTGAATAAAGACAACGCTCCACTCAAATAAAAAGTAAATTCTCAAAAAAGTGAAAGAGCATGTAGCCTAGTGTTACAGGTAAGCATCTCAGGTCTTGGATTTGACTCTTCGTAAGAGCGAATATTCTAGGATTTAATATTATTTGTGGTTTCAGTGGTAGGCGACGTTCGTGTCGATAACGAGACACCTATAATTTATTAGGACACTATTTTTATTCGGCTCTGATCAACCAAATCCTTATATATATGTTCACGGAACGACCTCTCTCGGACTTCATTTTGACACCGGGATTATCTCCAGTCGTTGCATATTCAGATGCCGACTACTGGAAAGTACTGGCTCGGCGTTCAATGTCCTGATACTGCGTCTATCCTGTGGTATCAAGGAGTAGCCAATGGGATCGCTACATGTTGCTGCTTTTGGTTTACATGATACAAAACACATTTTTTCATACAAAAATACTAATTTTTTTTTACAAATGGTTTGGCTACTCAACAGTTTAGGCAATTTCTAGACAGTTTGTCCATCCTTGGCTCCTTCCTCCAGGCAGCAACCACGATCGCACTGCAGGCGCTGTTAGCTTAGCGTTGTATGTAAGGCCACGTTCGTTTGTTGGTTTTAGTTAAAGAGCTTATTAGTTATGGTATAGTATTTTTCTCTCATAATAGATCAACATCAGCTGGGCTTATCAGCTTAGAAACCAATCAGCGAACAGACTGTAAGTGTAAAGCTATTCTCTAGGCTTGATTACCTCTTACTTGACTAGGTGATTTACGTTCAAAGGGACTTCATGTATCCCGTATAAATCCTCACGCGCACGATCAATAGAAAGTTTTGTTGTGTGCAGTGTGCGTAACCGTTTTCTCACCTCCATTACATCACAATCCTGTCTGTTTTATATAAATAAACCATATTTCTCATAGGACCAGTAAAAAAATAACCACTAATTTATAATTTTAAATTTAAATAGAACATAAAAAAAGACTAGTCTTTTTTAGAGGATCGAAAGGAATTCAAACGGAGATAAAAAAAAGAATACAAACAAAGATAATAAGAGCATCTCCAATAGTATCCTATTTTCATTCCTAATCCTTGATTTTTAGCAAGATGAAAAAAACCTCTCCAACAATTTCTAATTCATGCTCCTAAAATTTACGCACTTGAGAAATCCTCCCCCGTCGCCCGTAACTTTGCGCGTAGTAGCGGTCACATGAATAGTGCTTTCCCATGCGTATCGGTCGGTCAATCTAAAGGTGGAAGGGTGTGGAAAAGAATAAGGAGTAGCAAAGGGTTCCTGATGCAAATGTATGAGAAAGAAAAAATATATAAAAGGGGTTATGATATTTTAGAAATAGTATACGATTCTTGATGTAAAATGGTCTTCTATATTTTAGGAGTGGGTTATTAAAAACTCTCGGAGATAGCCTTCTTTTTTCCTCCCAATACATAAATAAGGAAAAAATAGGATGATGCTCGAAAAAAAGGAATACAATACAATACAAACGAGGCCGCTTCTCATTCGGGCCTGTCCTAGTGAGACAGATGGGCCCAACTGGGCTGATTCGTCCTGAGAAATGGCCGCTGCCAGCCTCACTCTATCACGACCGTCGGATCAGCCCACCGGTGCCTGTGAATAAGCCCTAACCCTCAGCCGAGGCGCCCCCCTTATATAAACCCCATACCCTAGGGTTTCCTTCTCTCCCTTGTGATACCCAAGCAGAAGTGCGGCGGCGCAGGCGGACCAGGAGGAGGAGGAGAAGCAGCGGAGCCAAGCCACCGCCGCCACCATGGGTGAGATCCCACTTTCCTCGATTCTCGCTCTGCTTGTTCTGTGGCGCCGGTTCTCCGGTTTGAGCGATTCTGCCGCGGTGGTTCCCCGTTTTGAGCGATGCTAATGGGCGTCTCGGCGGTTGATGTGGATGTGTCCGTGCAGGTATCTCGCGTGACTCGATGCACAAGCGCCGGGCCACCGGTGGAAAGCAAAAGGCCTGGAGGAAGAAGCGAAAGTAATGACTGTTTCTCTTCCCTTTGTTCTCTCGTTTTGATTCATGTATGTGTGCTTTCGGTTTGTAGTTTAGACTGCTGCTTGATTAGATCAGCGGTCCTAGCGTAGTTAACTTTGATCTTGAAGTGGTTACGGCGGTATTAATTGATCTGAGTTTTATCGAGGAATGTTTTTTTTCTCTCGATGTCATTAGGTGACCTCCAGTGATCTTTTGCGCTTTTAGATGACACCCCTTAACTATGTGGTTACTTGGTTGGATTATTGTCTAAAAATTATCTGTGTCTGTTAAATCGTTTACCATGATGATTACAATGAAATGTCAGCCTTGACGGTGTATAAGTAATTTTATTTGTTGATTCAGTGTCTATTTTTCAATTTTCTCGAAGGTGACCAACTGAGCTTCTCGGAATTGTTAAGGGGATATGTGGTGAGAATTATCATATTTGTAACCATGTTTCAGAATAGGCACTTTCATCTTAATTACGTGTATAATCATAGATATGTATTTGTATTGCAACACGTTTGTACTGTGTTTGAGGCAACACCAGAATTGTAGATCAGATGTGCAAATTTTGGTAAATTGAATTGGTGTCATCAGCTTCTTTTGAAGTATTAGCTTAAAATTGTTGTTTATTGATGTGGCTTCATCGTGTCCTGCAATACTATGTGAGGACTTTGTTCAGAGATTTATTTTGTTTGTCAATTCTCTAGAAGGTATATGTGAGGACTTTGTTCAGAGATTTATTGTGTTTGTCGATTGTCTTGAAGGTATGAGCTTGGGCGCCAGCCGGCCAACACCAAGTTGTCAAGCAACAAGACAGTGAGGAGGGTTCGTGTTCGTGGAGGTAATGTGAAGTGGAGGGCTCTTCGCCTGGATACTGGTAACTACTCATGGGGAAGTGAAGCTGTTACCCGCAAGACCCGTATCCTCGACGTGGTCTACAATGCATCAAACAATGAGCTTGTGAGGACTCAAACCCTTGTGAAGAGTGCCATTGTGCAAGTTGATGCTGCCCCATTCAAGCAGTGGTACCTCACTCACTATGGAGTTGACATCGGTAGGAAGAAAAAGGCTCCTGCTGCAAAGAAGGAATCTGCTGAGGTATTATTTCTTGCAACACAGCGTCTCACTATTTACTATTAAATGTTTTTAATAAGGGATTGGCTTCATAGTTCATACATCATGTTTTGTAGCTAGCAAATATCAGCTCTTTCTGTTCTCTCTTTTAAAGACAACTGACTCACCTCATTCTTGTATGTTTATATTGTCTACTCCTGTGCCTTTCAGATTCTTAGAGAACACTTCTTTTCTTATCCACGTTTCACATTTGAATTGCATGTTTTTGCACTATGAGTTTTAGATGTCTGTATGGAAAATGTTAAATTTGATTGTTTTTATTAATATATTTTGCTTGAAGTATTTCCATAAACCAGAGATCTATAGTCAATTAGTTTTCTATCTTTAGTGTCTGTTATGTTTCCTCTGGTGGATCACTTATTGTTTGAGATTCATTCATCCAGGGACAAGAGGGTGAGGCAGCAGCTGAGGAAACAAAGAAGAGCAACCATGTCAAGAGGAAGCTTGAGGAGCGTCAGAAGGGACGTGAGCTTGACGCTCACATTGAAGAGCAATTTGGCAGTGGAAGCTTGCTGGCGTGCATTTCTTCCCGCCCTGGACAGTGTGGCCGAGCTGATGGGTAAGAAATAATGGACTTCCACCAGACTTTCTTTGTTTTTGTTAGAGCAGCTTATCTGTTTGTGTACCATTTAACTTTTGTAGCTTAAAGCTTAATGTTTGTTTATTCTCTTTATGTTACAATCACTGTGAGTCTAGACATTTTAGATATGTTGTCGCTGTCACAAATTTATCCTTCTAGGCTTCAAGTAGAATGGAAGTTGTCCCCTTATTTTCACTTATATCTTATATTGCAGGCAGCTCCTTACAATACACTTTTCTTTTTTGTATAACAGGTACATCCTTGAGGGTAAAGAGCTTGAGTTCTACATGAAGAAGCTTCAGCGCAAGAAGGGCAAGGGCGCTGCAGCTTAGAGCATTCTCATGGATGGTCCTCCGCTGAAATGTGTGGCCTATTAAATATTACTGTCTTTTTTTGTTAGTCGTCTCAAGTTCAGAGCGTCTATGTGTTTCGCAGACCTGATGAGAATACTGTTTTCCGAAAATGAATCAACTCTATCTACTCCTAAGAATTGAGATTTTCTGGATGTATTGTCGTGATTTATTTTGCCTGTTTGCTAGCTGCAATGAGCAGGTTTGGTTTCTCGATGAGATTGTTCTGCCGATATGTTTGATTTTCTGTTTTAAGTTTTGATATCATGTACTGTGTTCATGGATCGAAATGCGTTTGCTAGAGCTTTGGAGCTGGCAGGGTCAATACGATCTGCGGCAGCTTTGATTGAACTTGTTTTTATTCTTTTAAAAAAAAAAAAAATGATTTGAAGTGACTTTGGCTCGTTTGAAGCTTGGTATGAAGTTGGTCTCAATTCTCAGACAACTGAGGAGACCATAATAAATAGGATTATGTCAATTTTGAAGAAAGCTAAATAGTAAAGTATATTTGCCGCCTTATTATTCCGTCCTCTCTGCGACAGACTCAGATCAGACCTAATGAGGCGTACTTCTGCAGCAATAACCCGCGTTCCTTTTCAATACGGT
Source organism: Miscanthus lutarioriparius (assembly GCA_904845875.1). Taxonomy (NCBI): domain Eukaryota; kingdom Viridiplantae; phylum Streptophyta; class Magnoliopsida; order Poales; family Poaceae; genus Miscanthus; species Miscanthus lutarioriparius. Next base: position 12,295,690 of record CAJGYO010000008.1, read on the forward strand.
TATGGTTTCTTCGTAAATCAAACTGTTCTCTTCGACTCCTCCCTGACCCTGCACGTTCGTTCGTGGGCAGTTTTTTCTATCCTGTTGAGGTTTCTGTAAGGACAAAGGAGAGACCCAAACTTTGCGCATTATTGTGTCGCCGTTAGATCATCGCGATTCACAATCGCAACTAACCCTCCGTCCTTTCTACCAAAATCCTCATCGCACAGCTCAATAGCCCATCCTACTCTTTCGGTTGCATGTCCATCTTTCCTCTTATACATCTGCCTCTATGGATCTCGTCAAAGAAGAAATGTTTTTCCCCCATCCATTTTCATTTCAGAAACAGAAACAGAAACACAAACAGAGGAAACTAGCTGGACCACGGCCAGACTAGCAGAAGGAAACACAGGGCCAAAACAAAACAGATGGCCAACAGAAAACACAGTACCAGGCGTAAACACACAACCAACGCGGAGCAGAAAGAACCCAACACGATAGTGACAAAAAGGAGCCGCCCAGCAGACAATCTTCACTTGGCGTGGTCACGATCTTTACCATCACCATCCTCCGTTTCTTGAGTTGAGTGATAGATATGGAGTTTTTTTTTTTAATCGGATACAACACAACCCACATCCTCTACACTCACACCACACGCATACACGAAAACAAAACGCGACGCACACACGTGCGTGGTATTGTCCCGCTGGACTGCCGGACCACCATGCGCTCGGCTTGGCCAGCAACTTAAGAAATATACTGAATTACATTGAACCGTAGTTAGTTACTCCGTAACTGATTAAAAACACCATTAGATACCTTGGATCCTTACTGCCGATGCCGAGTGCCGGGACGCACGCAGCACCAGGCTGGTTCTTGGTGGACATGGCAGTGGCAACAGACTTGCGGACCTTTTGGGCCAAGCGTCGCTTGTCATGGGATCGGGCCTATGTGCGGCCTGTTTGGGAGATTGATCGACGCCCCCACTTTTTTCAGCGTGTTTTTTTTCAGTTGAAACAATATTTTTTCAGTCGGAACAATATTTTTTTCTCACCGTAAATTAACTGAAACGGTATTTCAATTTTTTTTTCAAACCAAGCCCAAGATGTTCCCCGTGACCACGTCCAGTCCAGTCCACCGCCGCTGAGGCTGAACGGCGGCTGACGCCTGACGCAACTCAGCACAGCGACAGCGATGCTCGCCTACGGAGTACGTACTCGTACTCTACTTCCATGTGCGATGTGCTGCTCGAGATGGCCCTGACCTGGCAGGGTGACACATCACGCAGGCTGGCTCGCTTGCCGGCACGACAGTCGGCAGGTGCGCAGGGCCTGCTAGAAGCTATAGATTCTATGCATGCCTCTTGGCTTGTCTTTTGGCTCAGCCTAGGCACGGTTTCTCCGAAAACCGAATAACGAACTGAAACCGAACCGAACTGTTGCTTTTTCAGTTCGGTGTCGGTTTTCAGTTTTGTGAACTTCGTTGTTCGGCTTCGGACCGAACCGAACCACCAAGGAACCGAAGCGTAGTTCGCATTGCAAGCTGAACTGGTAATTTTTAATGCTAAGTCTAAGTTATAATCATTTCTAATGTTTATCATGATCACTTATTGCAGAAGTCTCCACGTGATAACTGTCTTGGTTTTACTTCTTGTTGTACCATCCCTTTGTCTCTTTCTGGTATTTTTACAGATTTTGAATTGCTTGCATTCTTTCTTATTCAAGCAAGTCTTGGCTTGTTATTTGCTCTTCTTCTTCTTCTTCTTCTTCTTCTTCAATTATTTGCGCATTTGATCTTGGACATTCAAACTTGATTTCTTCTGGTTTCATAGCTTCTTCGCCATAAAGTAATTTGAATCGGGTAAATTTTGTGGATCTTGAGATGCTTGTGTTGTCTGCCCAACTTACTTTTGGTAGTTCATCAATCCACTTTTTTTGGGGAGCCCTACTAGGCATTTTGAAATCCCGGTGCATATTATTCCATTTGCTTTTTCTACTGCTCCATTTGACTTTGGGTGTCTTACTAATGCAAAGCAAAGTTGAATTCCCATTGAATGGTGGTAAGTTATGAAATTTTCACTGTCAAATTGAGTTCCATTGTCCACTGTTATTTGCCTTGGAACCCCGAAACGGCATATGACATTTGGCCATAAGAATTTCTTCATTGTATGTGATGACATGTTTGTTATAGGCTTGACTTCGATCCACTTGGTTAACTATTCAACTGCTACGACAACATATTGATAATTTCCTTGTGCAACTGGGAGTTTTCCTATTATGTCGATTCCCCATCTTGCCAATGGCCAAGTTGGTTTGATTTTTTGTAAATTTGTTGCTGGCGCCTCTGTTTTGCTTGCAGAGATTTGACAATTATGACATGCTTTGACTATGTCTTTATTGTCATTTTGTGTTGATGGCCAATAAAATCCTTGTCGAAATGTCTTTGCTGCCATGGCTCTTTCACCTGGGTGAGTTCCACAAATGCCTTCGTGTATTACCAGCAATAGTTGTTTTCCATCATTTGCTGATATGCATTTGAGTAGTGATTCACAAATTCCTTGTTTGTATAGCTGATTGTCTATAATTTTATAATTTCTTGTTCTATGTTTCATTATGACTTCGTCAACTTCATTGTCGGGTTCATAGTGTCTGTGAAGGTGAGCCATAATTGAGGCCCTCCAATCTTCGCTCTATATTATATGTATCTCTTTTGGTGCTTCTTGCTTTGTTTTGATTTATGGTTGAGTTAGGATTTGAAAGAAGACATTTGGTGCCTTGGCCAGTTCATCAGCATCTATGTTGTCTGTTCTTGAAATGCTTTTTACCGTGAAGCCTTCAAAGTATTTTTCTTGATCTCTTAGGAACTGGAGGAATTTGGCTAGCTCTGGATTGGATTGCATTGCACTGCATTGCATGTGGTTCCAAATCATTGTGGCCTTGCATTGCATTGCATGTGGTTGGTGTTTGGTTCACCGACCTGCGACAATCACAAGCTCAACGCAACAGACGACCACAAGGGATAATTGGCATGTTCGTTTGGGCTTGTTTGATTGATAAGCCATGGCTGAAAGTACTGTTAACTGATTTGATGTGAGAGAAAAATAATATTCGTTGGCTGAAAAAGTACGGCTTATAAGCCATTGCTGAAAGTGCATGTTTTTTCCAACGTGAACCACGCCATAGACAAACAAAGAGTAAAAAAGTGCCGTCGACCTTTCTTCAGTTCATAAGCTGCCTATTATTATAGTGCTAAATTTGGTGACCTTTGCATCCGGTCCTTGTTTGGTGCACCGACAGGTTTTGTCACAGGTACCAACATGGCGTGCGAGACAATCAGACAACCATAAGTAGAACCGTAAAAGTTCATCTTGCAAGCTCAAATGCAGTAAACAGAAACATGCACACTTTAAAGAAGAAGAAACATTTGCATATGCTGCCCAATTCCTAGGAGTAAGACAATCTAATATGGCGCTGGTATTACAGATATGGGCAGGACCTGCCAAGGGAACCAGGCTTGCCCCTTGCCAGAGAGACATGTAAATGTAATTGCTCTGACTGATCTTCTGTGCTCGAGCGAAACACGAACAGTGAAGCTAGGCAGTAGTATCTGGCACTGTACATGCACGGTACACGTATATACCGTGCAGTGCTAGTCATTTATGCATCTTGCTTGCTACACGAGCTGTACGTAACACCGAGTCCAGTCATCTAAAATCATACTTCGATTTGATCCCGGCATGCAGCACGGCACTGACGCACTGTAGACCATACGGTCGTTACACGAGGTGAGAAATTAACTGCAGAAAAAAAGATACATAGGCCACGTTTAGTTTCAAAAAGTTTTCCAAAAAAGTGTTACAGTAGCTATCACATCGAATCTTGCGATACATGCATGGAAGCATTAAATGTAGACGAAAAAAAACTAATTGCACAGGTTTGGTGGAAAATCGCGAGACGAACGTTTTGAGCCTAATTACTCCATGATTGAACACTAATTGCCAAATAAAAACGAAAATACTACAGTAGCCAAATTCCCAAATTTCAACCTAACTAGACAATGGCTACAATTGAAACAACTGTATCGAACCAATTGCTACAATTGAAACAGTATCTTTTAGCAAAGACAAGATCGAATAGTATCCATCAGCAAATACCAACATTGAAGAAAGTCCTACAGTCCTACTGCAAATTTACACTTTTTCCTTCGCACTGAAGGAATACAATCCAAACAGTTTGGATCATGCGGAGACAACAGGAAGGGCAGTTCTGAATCTAGGGATTGCAACGAGACGTGGTATTTTCAATGAATTGTCAGAAGATACAACAGCCTATAAACATCAAAGAAGAGAGTTACAAGGTGATCTACCTACACTCCTCTGGGCTGCCGCAGAAACTTCATCTGTGATGCATAGCTTGTTAGGATCGATGATGTGTACCTCTGTGTAACCCGTAGATCCGGTGTGAGCCTTCTCACCCTTTGCGAGAATTCACCGCTCTGTCCATGACGCCGCAACAGCTTGGACGCCGGTGTAGGGGCAGCTCCGGGTCGGTGGCGAGACGGCGAGGTAGCGATGCCGTGGAGATCCAGAGGGGACAGTGGTGACCCTGCAGTGAGTCGACGGCGGTGGTGGGGGGCTCATCCCGTCGCTGGCAGCATCTCTTTAGGATTGGATTAGGGTTTTCTTTGGTGGGTGTGGCGGCTCCGGCGAACCTCATTTCTTGAACCCAGTCCCCACTCCTCTATTTATGTGCTGTGCGACAGGGGCCCGCCAACCAGTTAGGGTTGGGCTCCCCCGATCAGGGAGCAGAGGCAAGGGCCCAATAGACCGTTGGGTCTATTGGTGGAGATCAACTAACATTCTCTCCCTTGATCTCATTCCATCTTTCACTTTCATATCATTTACTTTTGTTCATTCCATTACAGACTAGCTCATAGAGCATGTCTCATCGTCACGGTCCATTGCCGATAGACTTAACAGCTACAACTCACTACTTTGTTCTGAAATAGATACTTATCTTTGGGCCTTCTTTTGTCCAGGAATATTTTAGGCTTTCCCTTAAACCCAAGCTAGCTACATGTTCTCTGAACACCATGTCCTCTGAACATGTTGGGTGGTAAGCCTTTTGTAAGCGGATCCGCGAGCATCCTTTCTGTTCTTATATGCTCAAGACTTATGACTTGATCCCGGACTTTATCTTTCACAACATAATACTCTATGTCAATGTGTTTGGCAGCACCACTTGACTTATGTTGTGAGCATCCTGTACTGCCAGATTATAATCGCAGTATTACTTTAGTGGTCTATAGATGTCGTCAACCACCTTCAAACCGGGTATAAACTTCGTTAGTTAGTTCACCTGCCCGTTGCCTCATAACACGCTACAAACTGTCATACATTGTGGACGATGTAGTGACAGTTTGCTTTGAGCTTTTCCATGAAATAGCTCCCCTTTGCGAGATGATAGAAAATCCACGTCTGGATATGTATTCACTCTCGCATAATCAGAATCTGAATATCCCACCATGTGGAGTCAATCAGATCTTCTATACGTCATCATGAGGCCTTTCGTTCCTTGCAAATAATGTAAGACTTTCTTTACTAATTTCAGTGTTCTATTCCAGAATTGCTCTGGATTATGCCAAGTAAAACCCGGTAACAAATGCCAAGTCAGGGCGTGTACATACTTGAGCATGTTGCAAGCTTCCGACAGCTGAAGCATATGGAACCACTTTCACTTTATCAATTGAGCTCATATTGGTTCCTCGGGCATTGAAAATTCCCATATCTGTCGCTCTTGACTATAGGAGCAGGTGAGGAACTACATTTGTGCATACTGAATTTCTTTAAGATCTTTTCCATGTATGCCTTTTGTGACTGTCCTTATACCATTTTTCTTCTATCTCGGTGAGTCTCGATCCCTAGAACGAACGAGGCTTCGCCAAGATCTTTCATATCAAATTTCTTTGTCTCTAGTAGTAGACTGATATCACTACTAGCAAGTAAGATATCATCTACATACAGGACAAGGAAGATAAACTTCCCATTCTTAAACTTTGTATTGACACAATTGTCCTCTACATTATCTTTACTTTGTATAGACACAATTGTCCTCTACATTCTCTTTAAAACTCAAAATCCTTTATTGTCTGATCAAACTTCAAGTACCAGTGTCTTGAAGCTTGTTTTAATCCATGAATGGATTTCTTTAGACGGCATCCCGTTCGTTCTTTTCCTTCCATAACAAAACCTTTTGGTTGTGCCATGTAAATATTTTTCTCCAAGTCTCTGTTGAGAAATACCGTCTTTACATCCATATGATGTAATTCTTAATCGTAATGTGCCACTAATGCCATTATGATTCTGAAGGAAACTTTACATGAGACTGGAGAAAATGTCTCATTGTAATCAATTCCTTCTCTTTGCATAAAGCCTTTTGACACAAGTCACACTTTATATGTCTTTATATTCCCTTGAGAGTCATGTTTAGTCTTCTAGACCCATTTACAGCCTACTGTTTTGACTCCTTTAGGAATTATTTCTAAATCCCAAACTTTATTGACATTCATCGATTTCATTTCATCTTCCATGGCCTCAAGCCACTTTGATGAATGATTACTTTTTATGACTTATTCAAATGAGGTGGGATCATCCCCCATTTGAAATTTCTTAGTGTTGTACACTTCATAATCAGCAGGAATGACTGATTTACTAATTCTTTCAGACCTTCTAGGGGCCTTCACATTTGGCACATTTTCTATTTGAGACTGTTGTTGTTCCCCCTCATGTGTGGCAATCGGTTCTATAGAATCCTGAAGAACAAGTTCCTCATTTTTCATTCATTGTTGCCACAGGTGAAATAACAACAGGTGCTGACACCATAGTATTTTACACTGTCGGTGCAGCGACAGCATGTAGTGAGAAAATTGGCTCATGAATCATTGGAGTGGGCGCATACACCCGCTTCACTTCAAGGCCAATTTCTCGAGCTATCATGCTCCCCTCATCTTTTCATCCTATAGGAAAACAACGTGTCTCGTTTCCACAAACTTTGTATGTCTCTCTAGACAGTAGAAACGAAAACCTTTTGACTTTTCTAGGTAACCAAACAAATGACAACTTACTATTTTGGGTTAAATACTTTAGCCTCAGCAGGGCTCCCCCACACACACGCAAGTGGTTTAGTGAGGGTACTCTTTCTGTCCACAACTCATACGGTGTTTTGGGCACCGAATTTCTTGATACTCTGTTGAGAATATGAGTGGTAGTTTTAACGCCTCCACTCACAGGCTCAACTGTAAGGTGGAGTAACTTATCATACAGCCCACCATATCCATCAGGGTGCAATTGATTCTTTTAGCTACTCTATTCTGCTGAGGTTCATCTGGTGTAGAATACTGGGCTACTATGCCATTCTTTTAGGGTATGCCGACCATAGTGCTCCCCCACGGTCAGACCTGACTATCTTAATCTTTAATATATTAAATTTATCCAATATATCTTTTCTTTAAATATAGCCATAATGGGAGTACTCATATGTGAATGTTATGAACAAATCATTACCATCCACACTCTTTACAGGAAACTGACCACAGATGTCTGTGTGAATAATCTATAAGATTCCTGCGCTTCGTTTGTCATCTTTTTTAATCTTCTTTATATACTTTTCTTTTATGCATTCTCTGCATTGAACTTAATCTGAGAGCTCTAATGGAGGAAGAATATCATTCTTAACTTGTCTTTCTATTCCCCCCCTCGAAATATGGCCTAAACGACAGTGCCATAATTTCGACAACGCATCGTGAGCTCTCTTATGCCACCTTTTCTAGATTAACTTTCTGTCACCAGCTGCTTTATCAGCTGGGTGGCATATGTCTTTGAAGAGCCAGTGAACTGACTCTTTATTCTATCGAGGTACTCGGTGACCGTGTCACACACTGGGATTGAGCCCACAATTGCAGGTTCAATCATGTTCTTTATCACCGCCAAACATTTCTTGTTTGCAGTGACCCACTTCCTATGCTCAAAAGCCATAGGATATCTTTCGGGATTCAAAATCCCTTTCTTTAGTTGCCCAAGTGGCATCATTCACTTTTGTCTCCCTCACCGGTGCCACAAACTCAGTGGAACACGGTGAGGTGACTGCCCAGTCCACCTCAAACAAGATGAAAACCAGGTCAAATCTTTTCTTAACATAAAATTAACACCATTTGCATGCCTTGATTCCAACGTTGGTCAAAATCAAAACATACAATTATTCTTATACATTAATTCTACATCACCGTTGGGCAGAAATAGAATTAATGCATGAATCTTTAACTTTCACAACTGTTCTTACATACTAATTCTACATCACCGTTGGACAGAAATAGAATTAATGCATAAATCATTATCTTTTACAACTCTTCTTATACACTAATTTTACATCACCGTTGGGCAGAAGTAGAATTAATGCATAAATCATTAAAATTATCAACTTTTTTTATACACTAATTCTACATCACCGTTGGGTAGAAGTAGAATTAATGCATAAATCATTATAATTATGATATTGTTATTAACAACGTTGGTCAGAAAATAACATCATAATCATATCAAAACTCTTTTTCTCCAATTAAATACCATATTGGTTCAAAATAACTAGAGAATCAACAACTTTTCTTTGGCTGTGGAAAAACTCTCTTTTCCTTGAATTTTACCCACAGGGAAAATTGCTTTCTCTATTTTCTTTAATCCATTAATCAATTTCTAGGAAATAAAGATTTACTGGAAAAACTTTTCTTTTCTCCAGTTAAATATCATGTCTGTTTAAAATCACTGGAGAATATACTTTTTCTTTAGCAGCGAAAAAACATATACTCAATTTCTTGAATTCTACCCACAGGATAAAACTCTTTTCTATTTTTCTTTTGAGCTATTTTTCATTTTCCAGAAATTAGCAATTACTGGAAAAGAAAAAATAAAAAAACTGAGGCAAAGCGGCCCACGGCCCAACCGGTTCTTTCACTGTTTTCGGCCCAACCGGCAAAGCGGCCCACGGCCCACGTCCGCGCGTGCGCTGTCTCGCGCGCTCCCCCGCGCGCCCAGGCCGCAACCTGGGCCTGGGCCGGGATTCCAGCCTCGCGCGCTCGCCCGCCTGGGCCGCGACGCTGGCCCGCGCATCTGGCGCCGTTGAATCCAATCGGACGGCCGAGCGGGCGTTTCGGTCGGTCAAAACCCCAACGCCGCTCGGCTCCCCGCAACCCTAGCGCCATTTGCCCCTGCCTTTCTCTCTTCTTTCTCTCTTCGCCGCTTTCCTCTCCTCTCTCAGCCGTAGCGATGAAACCGAGCGAGAGTGAGCAAGGCGAATGAGTGGAGCAGCGAGCCCCGGCGCCGTCGCCGGCCCCCTCGCCGGCGTGCGCGTTCCCCAGCGGGTGAGCGCGCCGCCGTCGAGCGGCCTGGCCGCGGCGTCCCCTTGGCCGAGCTCGGCGAAAACCTTCCCGGCTCGGTCTTCTTCTCCCTCGCCGGCGAAACGGTTCGCCCAGTGCATGGCGAGATCTCTTTCCCTTTCTTCTTCCCCTTTCGGATTTGAGTTATTTTTCTCTGTTTTCTTTTCGCTTGTTCATCCGAAAAGAGGATCTAGGGTTAGGGTTCGATTGAACCCGATTCGTGTTTTCTTTTTGTTTCTTTCCTTTTCTTATTTGTGCCGAATCCCCCTTTTCCCCTTCCTCGTTGCGAGTTAGGGTTCTGTTGAACCGATTCGGTTTTGATTCAAGATCTTCGAGATAGGCCCCTTCCCCACGGTCATTTCTTGGGTTAGGGTTCGGCTCGAAGTGCTGAGAGCCCTCTCTGTTCTCTGCTCCGAATGGATCTTGTTTTCTTTTCTTTGTTTGACCGATTGGGGTTAGGGTTTGTGTGCCGACCCCTGTTCTTTTCTCTTCTTTTGAATTTCCTTTCTTTTCTTTTATTTCTTTTCTCTTTTGGATTTAGGGTTCGGCTCTGTTCGTCTTAAGGCCGAAACCTTTCTTTTTCCCCTTTCTTTAACCCAATTAGGGTTAGGGTTAGGGAGTGTTATGTTCTTTTCTGTTCTTGCCGTGTCAGTGCGTCACTTTTCCCGCGCGATGGCGGTGGTGACCGGGGTTCCAGTGACCTCCGCCACCCCCGGTCCCTTTTCCTTTCTTCTTTTACTCGGTTAGGGTTATGATTACACAGAGGCAACTGGCTTTGATACTATTGTTAGGATCGATGATGTGTACCTCTGTGTAACCCGTAGATCCGGTGTGAGCCTTCTCACCCTTTGCGAGGATTCACCGCTCTGTCCATGACGCCGCAACAGCTTGGACGCTGGTGTAGGGGCAGCTCCGGGTCGGTGGCGAGACGGCGAGGTAGCGATGCCGTGGAGATCCAGAGGGGACGGTGGTGACCCTGCAGTGAGTCGACGGCGGTGGTGGGGGGGCTCATCCCGTCGCTGGCAGCATCTCTTTAGGATCGGATTAGGGTTTTCTTTGGTGGGTGTGGCGGCTCCGGCGAACCTCATTTCTTGAGCCCAGTCCCCACTCCTCTATTTATGTGATGTGCGACAGGAACCCGCCAACCAGTTAGGGTCGGGCTCCCCCGATAAGGGAGCAGAGGCAAGGGCCTAATAGGCCGTTGGGCCTATTAGTGAACATCAACTAACATTGCTAGCTCACGGCACTTTCATCTTTTTCATCTAGTGTTGTGAGAGGCCATGTCAGACCATTGTTAAGGGTTAGTGTCAGCTGGACAGAAGCAAAGATGGTGATGCTTCACTTCGATGAATGAGAAGTCAGATTCATTGCGGTTTGAACATTAAACAGCTGAATCCGCCGTTCCCACCACTAATCTGGAGACTGCTTGGTATAGCTGCTCCTCGTCGAAGGGTTTAGATACATATCCATCCATTCCCGATTTTATACACTCTTCATAAGTTGCCTGGATAACATCGGCTGTCATTGCCAGAACAGGCAAATGGTACTCAACAAACGTCGAGCCTTCACTCAAAGCCAACTTGTTCTTCCTTTCCTCATTAGCTTTCATCTCCATTTGCCTTATTTGTTTGGTTGCCTCAAACCTACAAAAAGTAATAATTGAGAGGTGATGATCAGTCGGAAGATTTTTACTTCAACTAGCAAACAAAGCTCAAACGGCAGGATGGAACTGGCAAATGAGTTTATTTATTTAATTCATACCCATCCATCTCTGGCATCTGAACATCCATAAAACATGCATCAAAGGAATGTGGGGGTTGAAGTAGACTGATAGCATCCTTGCCACTTTCAACACAGCTAACATTAGCACCGTACTTCTTGAGTGCAGCTGCAGCAACTCTGAGATTGACTTTATTATCATCTACGACCAATATGTTCTTCCCAACCAGCAAGCTACGAAGAAATGACGGCCGATTTTGATTTTCTTTTCTTTCAGGCATCTCTACTTTGAGCAGTTGTTGAATAGATGAAGCAATTGTGCTTGCCCTTATAGGCTTACACATCACAATGTCAAATATAGATCCATAATTGTCCTTGTCAGCTTCAGAGGTGACCAAAAGAACTACCTTAGGCGCATCAGGCAATAGATGGTTCAATAACTGAACATCTGTTTCAGGCCTCCAGAAGTCACTCTCAATAAAAAGCATGGTTGCCTTTTCCCTACAAGAAAATAAATATGATGATTTCAAAGGTCATACAAACAAGTATGAAGTGCAGATTATGGCGCTTTAAGAATGTTTTATGCTATTCTCGAAAACAATTTGCGAATAACAGCCCAGCCAGGGATTTTAGGGTCCTATATACTTTTTCAATATCAAGCAAATTCAGGACGGGCTGATTACATAGACGGTATATCTATGATATCTAGTAAAATATCATAGAGTTGCCTGCCTTTCCCACCAGCTTAGGGGTTTTGTTGAGGCCGTCAGTGCATGCAGCTCTACATGGTAGCAAGGCGAGGTCTTGAGTTCAAATCTTTAGTCACACAATTTAATAAGAGAAATGTGCCCTACTCCCATTCCACATCTAAGGCTTGAGGTTGAGGGAGCCTCCTAGTATCTCCAGCATTTAAAAAAAATAACTTAAGAACACTCACCTAGAAACGGTCGCTCCATTTTGTCCAGGGAAAGCTTTTACTACTGCACTCATATTGTTCACAACTTGAACAATTATTCCCAACCTCTTGAGGTGATATCTTGTAACAGCACTACGTACAGGTCTCCCATCTATCAAGATGGCCTTCATTCCCTTAAAATCAGTTGGTAGTGCCTCTGACAAGCACCTACTTGAATCAAGTGAAATATATTCGTATGAGCGCTTCAGTGTGGCTGAGAATGTGAATGTGCTTCCAACAAAAGGACGGCTGGTGAAGCTTATCTGCCCACCCATAAGTTCAGCTAGACACTTGCTGATGCTTAAACCAATGCCAGTACCACCATAATTCCTTGAAGTTGAACTATCAGCCTGCATAAAAGGTGTAAACACACGATCCTGTGCTTGCAATGGTATCCCAACACCTGTGTCCTCAATACTTATCGCTAGTGTGACATGGTCTGAATCACTTTGATTAGAATTTTCGCCCTCAAGATCATCCAAAAGCGACTCCTTATTAGAGAGGAGCAGCTTAAAATATTGCCAACTATTCCGTCTGTCTGCCGCTTCAAACCCACTCAAAGTATTGAAGGCGCCATTAGTTGTTGACTCAACTTTACCATCTTTCCCATTCATGATTCCATGTAGGACCTGATTGGCTTCCATATTTGAGTTCTCAGCCAAACAGACCCGCACAAATACATGACCTCGTTCTGTGAACTGGAACAGACAATAGATATATCAGTGCATTTTCTGAATGTATTTGATGACAGACTTATTTAAGAATTTAACCAACATCATTCGAAGTTGTAGCGTGAGGATGCCAAAATTGGCTGCTTACTTTGACTGCATTACTGACCAAATTTGTCAGTATCTGTCGAAACCTCCAAGGATCTCCAAGAACAACCTTCGGAACATCATCACATACAAATACTGCAAGCTGCAGCATGAAGGAAAAAGATCAGGAAAAGTATCTGCCACAAAGAAGTATAGGGACAGACTGGTTCAGGCAGAATTGCATTATTTGTCAATTGTTCAGCCAAAAAACTAGGACTAAAAGCAATCGATATCCATTCAAAGTGATGGCACAGGCAACATCATTTCCTACTTTAAGCATTAACAGTAAGATACCTCAATGCACTTCTCCCGTGACTTTGAAGAAAACAAGGAAATAACATCATCCATGAGAGAACGCAGGTCAAAAGGCACCGCTTCAAGCTCTAACTTTCCAGCTTCAATCTTTGCTCGATCAAGGACATCATTTATCAGTGTTATCAATGCTCTGCCACACATTTGAGCAGTTTGAGCATAATCTTTCTGTGTCATAGTTAGATCTGTTCCTAAAAGCATATCCAGCATTCCTACACCAGAAGGAAGAAATTTTAGATTGCCAGGCCCATGAAACTGAAGATTAAGTAGGATCAAAATAAATGCATAAGTACCAAGAACGCCATTCATAGGTGTTCTGATCTCATGTGACACAGTTGCCAGGAACTACAAGAGAGACAAACATAGATAAGCCATACATGATGCATAAGCTAGAATGCCTAGCAAAAGAGAGTGCTGAAGTACAGGTCAAACCTGAGACTTTGCAACATCAGCAGCTTCTGCCTGAGTTTTCAGCTCTTCCATCTTTCTACAATCTTCTGTAACTTTGTCATATCTAGAATATGCAGCGGCAATGCTATACCCCAGAAGCATCCATATGACAAATAAGCCCAAAGGATTGGTTATGGCAGACCACGGTATAGGAGGCTTTTGTCTATACCTGCAGGTTGACAAATGACAACATTAGTGGAAAATAAAAGCAGCCAACAAAGTTAAGATTTACCGATAAGGACTACCAACCTGCACCTCATTTCATGCCTCCTAAATGGATCTCCAAACTCCAACATGCTAACATGAGGCACTTGTTCATCCAAATTTGAAGGTCCATACAAAGCCATAGGCTCTGAAGCATTTGTGACATCATAGACATTCACCACAATATCCTGATTGCCAGCAAGTTTGCTCAGCAAATTCTCCACAAGTGACTCCACATCAAATCCTCCACCAAGATATCTGTTAGTAGGGAACTTGATTAGATTTGACCACACTAGTCAACGGATGCATAATTATGTACAAAACACAGCAAATTATTCTTTTTAAAATTAGATAAGCATAGTGTATAATTTTGATTAAATTGAGGCAAGTTGCAAAGATTATGTAACCTGCATAATCTTATATATCACTAAATGTGTCTGTCATCAACACACTATCCTTTTGTTAAAAAGAAACACGTTGTTCCTAATATCACCTGTTACTAGACATGTCAAGGTCATCGTAGTCAACACAAATTTAGTGTTCATCAGTGAACCACAAATGTGGTATGTTACACAATGACAAGATATTACATGGTCAAATAATCCTGCGCGTAATTTTATTCATACCCACATTTTACTAAAGAATGGATGTCACACACAAGTCTAAAAGGCGATAATACTAGAAATATTTGGTTCAAAAAATAAAAATAAAAACGAAGGACATGAGTTAGAACAACAACAACAACAACAAAAGCCTTTAAGTCCCAAACAAGTTGGGGACATCTCACCCAATAGTTGCTTCCACACGTTGCTCAGCTGATGCATCAGCAGGGAGATCAGGGCGGTACACAGCAAAAGTGAGAACTACTCCCAAGTGGTTTGATCCAAGCAAACGAAATGGGTTTGTTAACACAGCTTTGCCAGTAGTCCTGGCCCGCAAAATGTTTGCTTGGTCCTCCTATATTGGAAATAAATAGATTGCTTTCACTAAAGAGACATCGAAGGGACATAAACACACCAATGAATATACAAAGAACAATCAAATAGAAGTAACTGTACCTCCCCAGACATCATGTCAATGCGTGCAAGGTAGGAAACTGTATCCTGAGAGAAAATCACTGGGGCGTATTCATCCTGGGGAGGTGCAGGCTCCCGCTGCATCGTATTCATAATCCATCCCTGTTGGCTTTCAAACATTTCCCTCTCATGATGGAAGACACGCTGTGCGTATGCCACCCCATTCAGCAGGGGTCGCTCAAATGATGTCCTTGCCGTGTATTTTGCAAAAGTGTCCTGTAGTAGACATTGTTTATTAAGCCAAAATAAAAAACACTGAGCAGCAATATGCTATAAATTGCAAGAATCAGCAGAAGACATTTTGTTGATTTACCAAAGTAATTAATCAGATTTGTCATTATATCATTACTTTTGTATGGAAAAAATTAGCATGTCTTCAAATACCATGGGCCCATAGCACTGTGCGCCTAAACTATTGGTAAATCAACAAAAAGGGAAAGAGAAACGAACTGTAAATGCAGGAAAGGACGCCTTTGAGGATCAATAATCTAAGCAAAAGAAAAGAGAAAGGCAGAGAGCAGCTTGTAACATAATTAATCTCTGCGACAGTGACCTTTCTCAGAATAAACTAAGGAATCAAAAGGTTGTCAAAAGAGCACCCCCAGATGGTTTTGCAACGAACACACTAACCACTCTATGAACAAACAGTGTGCCACCAACCCAATAGTTCAGTTCAGCGACATCTCTAATCAGCCTAAAAAATTCTCCGCCTAACCGCCGCAGGAATGGACATTTTTCTTTCCACAAGACGATGAACAGCACCTGTCCCAGCAAACCACAGCAATCATGGCGTGCTAAACGACTAGTGCCGCAACGACTGTAAGCGTCAACAAACCACAAACGCATCTCTCTCTCTCTCTCTCTCTCTCTCTCTCTCTCTCTCTTCCCCTTTTTCTGTTTGCTCCTTAAAGAAAAAGAGAGAGACAACCCGGAGAACAACGTGTAGGATCTCGGGGGTCCGCCATTGCCAAACCAACTGTCAATTGATGCCGCGGCATTGCAATCTATAAGAGCAATGGCGGAGAAGAGGGGTCGAATGGTTACGCACCGCGTCGATGGCTGGAGGGGACTTCTCGTAGTTGAAGGTGGCGATGAGAATGGCGATCGCGTGGACGTGGTTGACGGTGACCCCGAACTGCTCCTGCAACATCCTGGCCCTCTCCTCGCACATGCTGATGAGGCGCTCCTCGGCGCGGTCCATGCTCTGCCGGCGCTGGGTCCAGTGCATCACCGAGGCGCCGACCACCGCGATTAGCACCCACGCGACCGCTGCCAGCCCCCTCCACCTTCTCTTCGTCCTCGCCCCGGAGTACTTGCCCCCCATCCCTGCCTCTGCCTCTGCGCCCCCAAATCTACAGCCGCTCCTCCTCTTCCTCCTCCTTCCCCCGTCCAATGCCCACCACCACTAACTTGAAGGGCTCGCCGCCCACCCAGAACTTGAAGGGCTCCGGGACCCCTATCACTAGCAGCAGCAAGCGGCGCGGGAGAGTGGGAGACTAGAGAAGGAAGCCTGGAGCCCTGGAGAGGGAAGAGCTGGCGGGCGGGCTGGGCGAGGCGTGGTGCGGGAGCTTCTCAAAAGAGGCGAAGCTTTCGCGAGTCCCCAGCGGCGACAGCTGCCTTAAAATAATTACCCCTACGACTGGATGCTCGCGGGCATTAATCCGGCCACGGTACCCGAGCACTCCGACCAGCTTTCCCTTTATGGCCTCCACTCCGCGGCCGCAACACGTTGATCCACTTCCACCACACCGCCGGCGGCCCCAGCGGCAGGGGGCGAGGCCGCCCGACGGTGAGGAATCCGCGCTTTTTGGCAGCAGATATTCGAGACAGGCGGGCGTGGCGCGCCCGCAATTAAAACGCGCCTCCCGTAACAGTGGAGTGGTACCCGCTAATCAAGGCTAATCACCGGCTAGTAGGGGCCTAGGCTAAGCAAGCGCGGGCTCATGCAGCGGCGGCAGTGGGCGGCGACCGTGGCCCGTGGCCGTGGGGGGTGAGACCGTGAGAGGAGAGGGGGAGGACGGACGAAGGAGGAAGCGAGGGCGTTTAAAGCCACGTGCGCGCCGCGCAGGGAATTGCCGCATCTGCCCCCGCACGATGGTTGTTTGTTGTTTTTCTGTTGCCGTGGACCGCCAGACCGGCAACAAACAGGTGCGGAACTGGACACGTCAGAGGGGTAGTCCAGGGAATACAGACGGTGGCACGTACAGTACGAATACAGCGGCAGGGCGGCATCTGGAGCGGCGAGCTGCTCCGTCCTTCGTGGACCCGGTGCATGGGCTCGCCTCTGCGCCCCGCGGTGCCAGCGCAGAGTCCATGACAGCCGTTGAAAAGAAACCTCGGTCAAACCCGTCTCTCTTCTCAGACCCGGCCCACCCAGCACTACGGGTACGAGTACGACAGTAGGGACTGTAGCAGCCAGCCATCGTCATCTATGAGCAGAATCCAGGATGACAGTCTGATGGCATCCCACGCAGAGATTTTGTGGTGTAATGAACTAGGGCCGCGTTTAGTTGCCTGCGGAATCGGCGCCGCCCGATTCCCCATAGCACTGTAGCGCACGGTAGCGTTTTGTTTTTATTTGGTAATAATTGTCCAATCGTTGACTAATTAAGCTCAAAACGTTCGTCTCGCAAAGTACAACTAAACTATGCAATTATTTTTTGATTTCGTCAACATTTAGTACTCCATACATGTACCGCAAGTTTGATGTGATGGAGAATCTTCTTTTTGCATAGTGCCAAATTCTGAAATTTGGATGAACTAAACGTGGCCTAGGAGTAATTAAGGATGATAAAGGAAAAACTATAAATTCTCTAAAGGCACTACTAGGAGTAATTAGTTAGTTAAATTCCGACATGGAGAGATCTTCACATGAATTCAAGTAGCCGTGGCCCAGTACAGACAGCGCCTCCCAACCAGAAAAATAACAAGGATATCCTTACGAAATCACGCGGCACGCCAACGGATTGGAGCAAACGGAGCGGTAGCAATTGCATTGCCCAGTACTCCCCGAAACGGACACGAAAACGATTCTGGATTTCACGTAGCCAGCTGGTACGTACTACTCGGTACTCCTCCGTGCTCCAGCTGCAAACAAGCCAACAGTAATGGCTGGTTGCTACCCCCGGCCCCGGTAGAGACGCAGAGTTCTGTCCTCGCCTCTGGCTGGAGGCTGGAGGCTGGAGGCTGGAGGCCAAGTATACGCAATAACTGCGGCTGCTACCCCGAACCCTAACCACGCGCACGCGCTGCATCATTGCATACTGGTACTAGCACTGTGCTTCAGTAATCGGAACGTACGCGGCGTCCCAAATGGAGCAGATCCTGCTCCTCCTACAGAAGTCAGGCTTTTAGATCTAACCCTAAAACTTAAGTCATATCTCATTTAGACACGTGCATTGATAATTAAATATAGACTAAAAAATAACTAATTACATAGATTATGACTGCGAGATGAATCTTTTAAGCCTAATTAATCCATGATTTGACAATAAAGTGCTACATATACTAATGACAGATTAATTAGGCTTAATAAATTCATCTCATGGTTTACTGACGGATTCTGTATTTTATGTTTTTATTAGTATCCGAACACCACACGCGATACCCCACGTAACATCTAATCAGCCTGTTCGCTTGTGGGTTTCAGTCAGCCCAAACCAGCCAGCCAACAGTATTTTTCTCTCACAACGAATCAGCACCAGTCAGCTCAAACCAGCCCAGAAACCAACCAGTGAACAGGCCGAATATTATACCCCAAAACTTAACAGTCTGGAAGTAAACCGGGCCTCAACCGTGTGTGCTGCATGCTTTCAACACACCGGATGATGGCGAGCGTTTCACATTCTTGTTTAGTTCTCTCTAAAGTTTACTACATATCCCATCGTATGTTTGACACATGCATGGAGTATTAAATATAAACTAAAAAAATAACTAATTGCACAGTTTACGACTAATTTACGAGACAAATCTTTTAAGCTCAATTAATCCATGATTTGACAATATTATGCTACAGTACACATGTGCTAATGATAGATTAATTAAACTTAAGAAATTCGTCTCGCGGATTAATGACGAATTCACAAGTTTGTGTTAGAAACTATATTAGAAAAGGCACTAGAAAAATATGAAGGGCCAGCGGCGACCGATTCGGCCCAGCAGCGACCGGTAGCCCACCGGGCGTGCCGGCGGCCGGGGGGCCAACCAACGGCCCAAGTGCCCCAGCAGGCCCCCGCTCCCCACCCACTTTTGCGAAACCACCCTTGAAATTCCCAAAATTAAGCCGCAGTATAAGAACACTATTCGTGTGAGTCACGGTTTTGCATTGGGAACCTTGGAAAAGTTTCTATTCTTACCCCGAGGTCCTTCTCTTCACCTTGAAGCAGAGCTGAGGCAGGGGAGCATCGGGGCGTGGCCGATTCGGCGCGGCAGGCCGCTGGCGACGGCGAGGGCGGTGCGTGGGGGCAGCAACAGCTCAGCCGGCGCATGCCCGGTGAAGCACCCGCCATGCGCGGCAGCGGTAGGGCGGCGACAGAGGCGGACCGGTACGGCGATAGCGGCGCTGCCGGTGATGGTGCAAGCCGGGAAGGAGCGCCGGAGCACCACCAGACTCACGCGGCTCCAAGGCAGTGCTCGGCTTCGACCGAAGACGGCCTGAGGCCCTCCGGCCGCGTGCGTGGGCACTGTAGCGGCGATAGCCCGGCGGCCACGAGGAAACGACGGTTCTAGGCGGCGCGGACCTCGGCGTGCACGCGAGGGGTATGGAGAGGAGCGAGGCGAAGGTGACGGTGCAGGCTATCGAGCACGAGGAGGGACGGAACGACGAGAACGACGGTGATTGGCTCCGGTCTCCACGGGCTTGCGTGAGCGCGCGAAGGACGCAGCGGAAAGCGAGGCGGAGGGGGACCGACGTAGGGGCAGCGACGGCCTCCTACGCACCCGTGGAAGTGGCAGCTCGTGCCACCGTGGCTCCCAACGGACGAAGCGCAGCAGCAGCACGCATCACGGGCGGGTAGGGACTCGCGGGGCACGTAGGTGACGCGGAGGCAAAGAACGACGGCGACTGCGAGCTCGAGCTCGACTCGGCCAAGATGGGCTACGACAGAGAGAGAAAGAGCACGAGGGAGCTCGAAGGCATAGGAAATCGGTGGCCGCGGGAGCCTCCGTGGCTAGGGCGGCCGTGACGTGCCGTGGGCAGGAGAGCAGGGGGGACGCGAGGGGGAGGCAGAGAGGGAAGTAGGCAGCAGCGGCTCAGTCCTCTCCTCATTAACGCACGCGTCGGACAGGGACGAGGTAGGTGAGATGAGTGGCTGAGAGCGATCGCTGCAGTGACCGAACGACAACGGATAAGAGCACCTCCCGTCACACGCGCGCGGACGATATTACGGTCGACACCAGCTACGCACGAGTTTTAA
The DNA here is from genome assembly GCA_904845875.1 of Miscanthus lutarioriparius. NCBI lineage: Eukaryota > Viridiplantae > Streptophyta > Magnoliopsida > Poales > Poaceae > Miscanthus > Miscanthus lutarioriparius. Next base: position 12,316,040 of record CAJGYO010000008.1, read on the forward strand.
AGCAAACAAAAAAACACTAACGATCACGATTGCGGTTCAACTAATTCCACGACTCTAAAGTTTATCTTATCAGCTATCTAACGGAGCAATCCGCATAACAAAAGGACCACCCGAGAGGAAGATACATGCGTGCCAAGATGAGTTCGTCTTCGATGTTCCGGTTTGTGACAGAGCGTTGACCCAGAGCTCGTAGCGCGTTCTAATGATCTTAGGCAATTTTTTCTGAGATCCACGTAACACTCAACATGACTATAAACTACACCATTCTCGAGTGCTCACCTTGGTACAACCAACGGTGCAAAAACACGAATCTAGTGTTTAAGAAATTTAATTAAAATTTAAATGCCAAAACGGCATCATCATTAGGTTTTAGGCTAGATCATTTTAGTTCTAGAGGCTGGAATTAAATTCCAACTTCAATCCTCGATTTATCAAAATATTATCGAACGATATTTATTTACCGAAACAAAAGTTGCATTTCCATCTACTAGACTTACACTTCGAATTTTATTTAAATACTATATACAAGTTATGTTTTATTCTTGTTTATAGAAATCGCTTTTCGTGCCAAACAATTAAAACTAGTTTTCTTATTTTCTTGTTAGAGTTTTTATTATCGTATTTGATTAAACTAACTCACTATACTTATAGATTTTCCTCTCAGATCATAATCTCAGTGTTTAGTGAGCTCGTAACACCAGAGATGTTACATGGTGTCCATAACTTTATGTATTCTATTTGACCTGACCACTCTAAATAAATATTAAACAATGATAGATTTATCTTGTCAATCAAATACAAAATAAAAACATTTCATCTTTAAAATCAGGGATTACTATTCCACGTCAAGAAGTCTCCTAATAATAAAAAGCTTCTTGGTACGGCTACTGCTACGACTTTGTTTCTTGGTACGGCTAGGTATTTGAATCTAGTATACTGTACTAGCATCTCAGTAGGACGCGGTGTTCGGATCCGGGGACCAAACTTGAGTTCCTCTAACATCCAATGTTTGATGTTAATTAGGAAGACTAAATATGAGATAATTATAAAACTAATTATATGAGACGTGATTAATTAGCTAAATAAATTTATTAAGTCTAATTAATCTACCATTAGTATATGTTTACTGTAACACTATATTATCAAATTATTGACTAATTAGGTTTACTAGATTCGTTTCGTAAATTAATATCCATCTATGTAATTAGTTTTATAATTAATTTATATTTAATAATTTTAATTAGCATCCAACATTCGATATGACGGGCCTAGTATCAAACAGCGATGTCAATAGCCCTTAGAACGTCTCCAACAGGTGACGTATCAGGAGATCCAAATCCAAAATGGATCTACAACAGAATATTTATAGTCTTCAACAGAATACCTATATGGAAGATATATTTTTAGTGTTAGGAGATGTATAACCTAAATCTGAGTATCCTCTCTTCTGAAGACCCATTTGCAGAAAAAGTTCTCTTTTAGGTTTTGTTGTTGGAGAAGACAAAAAAAAATAAATATTCAACCATTTATCTATAAGGCTACCAAATATGAAATGAGTGTTGTATTTCTGAGTAATACTCGTTGGAGACAGTCTTTGGCTGGGTTAGGTAACAGGATAATCTGAGGGAGGTCGGTACAGAGATCGAGCATTCATGGCTGATGGTAAAATGTTAAATAAAAAATCGGGTGACATGAAAACTCCCACAGGTTGTCAGGTTCTCTTCTCCGTTTCGATCACTCTGAGGCCTGACACACTGCCGCCCCTGCCGCGATGCCGTCCAGTTTTAAAATTTCCTAATGCCGAGCAAAAGTGTTACTACACTGTTAACTCGATGTACACTACTCCAAACTAGTACTCCAAGAATCTCCATCTTTTTCCATACAACCTTATTAGTACTTTGTCAAGCAGATGCTAGCTCGATCCTTTTCTTTCTTTTCGATAAGCTGCATTTGATTTCAGTTTCTCCCATGGCACCCGCGCGCGACCTGCTTTTGCATCTTGGACGCAAGCAGTGTGACCTGTCGATGGAGGGAGGGGGTCGCGTTTAGTTTTTTTCCAAAGTTTAATCCCTATCATATCAGATGTTTAAATATATATGGAGTATTAAATATAGACTAAAAAATAACTAATTACACAGATGGTGACTAATTTACAAGACGAATTTTTTAAACCTAATTAGTTCATGATCTGACAACCTGGTGCTACAGTAAACATATACTAATGATGAATTAACTAAATTTAATAAATTTGTCTTACGGATTATCGAAGACTTCTATAATTTATTTATTATTACTACCAATATAATATCAACGTGACGTCCTAAACTTTAGACCGTCGATTTAGACCCCGCCTAAAAAGGCCCAGGACCCTGCGCATGTACCTGTCGATGCGAGATGACCCAGAGGCCAAAGGGAGCCGAGGAGCCCTCTTTCGCGCACCGGTGCAGTGCAAAAGCTCGCTCCGGTTCAGGCTATACGGCGTCCTCGCTCCGATACTGCGTCCTAGCCCAAGCAGAAGCCAGCGGCGAGGCCCAGCCGAGCAGCCACTGCCCACTGCCCACTTTGGTATGAGTGGGATGCTCTGCTGCCGCTGGCTGCTGTCAGAGCTCAGGCCATCCAGAAGGCTTCCCTGTGATGCCAGCCATGCCATCTACTAGTACAGTACTAGTAGTCTTCTCGTTTCTTACAAGGCCATGTTTAGTGCAACAAACTCCTGAAAAATACACTATATAAAAAGAAGATTCTCCGTTACATTAAATTTGTGGTACATGCATAGAGTACTAAATATAGACGAAATTAAAAACTAACTGCACAATTTGATGGTACTTTACGAGTCAAATCTTTTGAGTATAATTAGTTAATATTTGAACAATAATTCAAAAAAACAAACAAAACGCTACAGTAACATATTAATTATTTGGCCACTCCCAAATCCGAAAACTAAACAAAGCCCAAGTAGGAGTAGCATTTGCCATAAGCTTTGGTACACTACGGCTACTTTTACTGCCGTGCAGTGCCATATTGTGAGAAAAAAATAGACTGAAAAAGTACGATTTATAAAGCTACGGGTGTGACTGTGAGGGTCGAGTGGCATCCCCCGCGCACACGCGCTGTACTCGTATAGGCAAGATTTCCCCACGCAGGCCACACCGTGTAGATACGGATACAGTGCAGTGGTACCACTGGCGGAGCGCGAGTAGTTGGGGGTGCAGCGTTATTTCGCCCTCGTCTACAGCATTTCTGTATCACTGAGACACTGACGCTCTCGGAAATACACGTACTACCGACGTAGGAGTACGAGCGCCCGACCATTTATCACAAGCGACACACACCGGCCTGTGCGCAAGTATGCACAAAGTACTATACGGAGTAGTATGTGGCGATTGGCGTCGTCGCAGCGCCGTCTCGGGGCTCGCCGTGGTCCCGTGTCCGTGTCCGCGTTGGTAGCCTGCCCATCGCTGGTATTGCGATACATAGGTGAGATTACGCGGTCGGGCGGTGGCCCGATTCGTTTATACTGTAAGCCGTACTATTTTAACAAATAAATATTATTTTTTTTAATAATAAATCAACGATACTATTTTAACAAATAAATACTCGTCTACTGCTTTTTTCAGCCAACCGAACGAGCCCAATCTCGTCTCACAAGCCGCTAAGTGCCCCCATGGCCATCGACGGACACGGACCGCAGGCTGCGTGCACTGCATTGACACCGCTCTAGCGCAGTGGCCTACTCTACGACCCAGACGGAAGGCAGAGCAGAAGAGCGCAGAGGCGCCTGCGCTGCGGGGTTCAGGCGTCGCATCGCTTGGATGCTGCGGCGGTCAGCGATGCAACCTTGCCATTGCCAAGCGCCAACCGAGGACGCAATGTGCATGGGCCAGGCAGGCAGCATCCTCAGGCGTTGGATTTGGAGCCTGGGGTGGATGCGAGCGCCCCAGACCAGTACGTATACACGAACCAAACAGGCCCTTCATGCGGGGACCTCACGTGGGCTGCTCAGTCAGGGCAGGCCCGTAAGGTTTTCATTTTTCCTTGGGCCTTGGCCGATGAGCTATTGATTACAAGGGGGTCCGGAGGCCACCACCATCTTGTGCTAACCAGGCCCAGATTGTTCTTCAGTCTCTCTTTCTCAGGAGTTGGGTGACGGGCTGGGCTATATAATCTGTTACGAGAAGTCCTAATGCTGCAGAACCACTGCCACTCTAACTGAATGAGTTCCAAAGCCCATTGTCGACCCACGGTTTTATTGACAGGTTCATAGCTGATCTTTGGCAAGAAAAGCCAAGGCCGGCGTCCCCTTCGTGTATACTGTATACCCCCAGGAGCCTGGCATGGATTGCTCCCTCTGCCGGGGTGGTTAAGATAAATGTTGATGCTGCACTCTCCAAGAACGACCTCAAAGTGTCGGCTGCGGCAATTGCTAGAGATGAGAATGGTTGTTTCCTGGGAGCGTCGGCTCTGGTGCTAAGGGGGATATCAAATCCGGAGGTGATGGAGTCTATTGCCTGTAGGGAAGGTATGTCCCTCGCTCTGGATATTCAAGTGGCAAACTTTAGATTGGCAAGTGACAACCAAAACGTTGTGAAGAATATTCTTCAAGGCAGTCAGGGAGTCTATGGGCAAATTGTTCAAGAAATTAACGCGAGAAGATCAGTCTTCGCTAACGTTGAGTTCGTGCATGAGAAGAGGGACTCCAATGTTGATGCTCATAATATTGCTCGTAGTGCTATCTATGATGACTTAGGTCGGCATGTATGGCTGCTGAGCCCACCTTATGGTGTTTGTAACTCTACTCGTCTCCTGATTAATAAAGATGTGTAGATTCTGCTAAAAAAAGTCCTAATGCTGCAGCCTAGCTCCTGTATTATATTTTCCTTTTTTTAGCTTCGTTTTTTTTCAGTGACAATTGGTATGACGTCAGGTAGCAAAGTTACACCTAACTTATCGTCTCATGTAGGTATAATAATAACAGGGAGTGGATCGAATCCTGCAGCAACCTGTGGTGTCAAGATAGATACGAACAGTACAACGTAGATCACAGGCACATTTTCAAGGTATATATGTGTCCAATCCAACCAGCAATTTTCGTCCCATCCCATCGTCCCTTGTACATATTGTTATGTTTGATCTCCCACCAGTTAGGCCCTAACGGCCTTTTTGGGCCTTGTTCTCGCGCCCTGATCGGGGGCGCCCAACCCTACATGGTTGGTGGGCCTCCGTCGCACAGCACTATAAAGAAAAGGTGGGGGCCGGGGCTCGCTGTACGAGGTTCACCGCGCCGCCAGTCACCCCACCGACATCCTAACCCTAACCCAATCTTGAGAAGGGCGCCAATGACCATGGAAGCACCACCGACGCCGGCAACGCGCCATCCCGACGCACACGCCGCGCCGAGGACGCCATTGCACCGACTCTCCTCTCCATCGAACATCATTGCTGCCGCTGCAGATGAGATGGCGCCCGCCATAACGAGACCCGCCGGTGGCCGACCACCACTGACCTTCGATGGTCTGCTACCTCTCACTCCCCTTCTCTCCGCCTCTCATGTAAATCTTGAACATGTATTCTATTCTATGCAAAATATCCCGATCTGATGAATATGACTAAAAGAAAAATCCAACAATGGTACCAGAGCCTGGTTCCGAGAAGAAACTGGATCGGGAAAAGAAAATAGAAAGAAGAACCCTAGACCTAAATCCTTTCGGATAAGAGAAAACCCTAGACCCAAATCCGAAAGAGGGAAGAAGGGGAAGAAGAAAGAAAGAAGGGTCGAAACCCTAACCCTAACCCTAGTTTCCCATTCGGATGAACGGAAAAGAAAAGAAATCAAAAGTACAGAAAACCGAATCGACGAAATCGAACCATAACCCTAATTTTTTCCCCATCCCCACCACGGGTTAATCCCAGAAGAGAGAAAGGACGGGGAAGAAGGTAAAAAGGGGGCGGACTCACCTTCGCCGGCGCGGGAGAAGAAGAGCTGATTCGCTCGGCGTCATTGTCATTGGGGGCTCGGCCAAGGCGCCAGTTGCGAGGCCGCTTCGGCAATGGCGTGCTCACCCGTTAGAGCACGCAGCGGCAAGCGAGAGGGCCGGCGCCGGCGCCATGGAGCGCCCGTTCCTTCGCTCTCGGTTGGGTTCGCCTCGTTGCTGTGGCTGAGAAGAGAGAGTGAAGAGAGAGGAAGGGCAGGGGCGAATGAACTAGGGTTTTCCAGGGCACCGACCGCGGAGGTGGTTTTGACCGCGCGAAATAGACGCTCGGCCATCGGATCAAGACGGACGCTCGAGATTGGATGGGCCAAATCGAGGCCCAAAGTGATGAAGTAGCATGCGACACTGACACTTGCTAAGCCCCAGCCCAGTTGCGGCTTTGGGTGCGCCTACTGTGTGAGGAGGCTCGGGCCGAGGCGTTTTTTTTGCCGTCTTGGGCCGCGCTGGGCTGAAATGAAAGAAGGAAGAAGAAAAAAAATTCTTATTATTTTCCAGGAGTAATTTTAATGCATATTTTTTGATGAATTTGAATGATTTTGATACAATTTTCTGTGCAAATTTTATCCAACGATATTTTGCTCAGAAAACAGTAAATTTTTTAGTGTTAGAAAATAATAATATGAAAAGATTATTAATGTTTCCGCTGTGCATGATAATTATTGTTCTCTTTGATTAAATTTGAACCAACGGGATAATTTAATTTTAAGAGAAATGAATTTCTGATAATTTTGATACGATTATGATATTGTTATTTTCTGACCAACGTTGTTAATAACAATATTATAATTTTGATCCATGAGAAATTGTGCATTAATTTTACTTCTGCCCAACGGTGATGTAAAATGTTTGCATGGACCAATTATAAGTTTTAATTTGATCAACGTTGAGTTAAAGCATGAAATTTTATGTATAAATGTTTCTTACTTACTCTGGTGTGATTTCAGGAGACAAATGCATTGTGAACATTGCCAACATCCTGACACTCAATGGGACCAATCACCGTGTGTGGCGGGAGAAGTATGAATTAGAACTTGCGTTGGGAGATGTCGATTTTGCCATCACCTCACCATGTCCTACTGAGCCAGAGGACCCGGTGAGAGGTGAAAATGAATCTGACGCTGATTTCGCTGCTCGAAAGCGTGATCATGCTGAAATAAGATTGAAATATGACCTTGAACATAGGCAATGGACTCTCTCCAACCGTAAGTGCCTGTTGGTGGCCAAAGGCACTATAGAAGAACATATAAGGGGCTCAATCCTTGAATGTGCTACTGCCAAAGAATATCTTGAGAAAATCAAGAGTCGGTTTACTGGGTCTACCAAGGCCACAGCAAGTTTATTGATTAAGAAGCTTGTGAATGAGAAATTCACTGGTGGTAGCATAAGAGAGCATATTTTGAAGATGAACACTACGGCATCTAAGCTAAAAGAAATAAATTTGAAGGAGGAGGATTTCCTGATTCATTTGATTTTTGCTTCTTTGTCAAAAGAATATGACACCTTCATTGTGAACTACAATATGCAGCCTAAAAGATGGGGCATAAAAAGACTCATCTCAATGTGTGCTCAAGAAGAGGAGAGGATAAAATCCTCACAAGGTGAATCCGCTTATTTTGTGAAGGATAACAAAAGAAAGAACTTTAATGGCAAGAATTCTAAACCACAATGGAAACCTAAGTGGGATAAGGCCTCTTCCTCCAATTCACAGGGAAATAAATCCCAGGATTCTGAGAATCAGCAGTTTGGTGGAGCTGAAAAGGATCAATGCAAGCACTGCTTCAAGAAGGGACACTACAAGAGGGATTGTCCAGACTTCCTGAAATCTCTGCTAAAGAAAGGTGATGAATTTATTACATTTGTAGATGAATCTCTGTATTTATGTTATGATAAATCCACTTGGTGGGTTGATTCAGGTACAACTACTCGTGTTGCAAATTCCTTACAGGGGTTAAGTGGGACGAGAACTTTGCAAAGAGGAGAAAGAACGATTAAAGTTGCAAATGGAGTGCAAGCCAATGTTGAAGCCATTGGAGTTTTTTCTTTAGAATTGAATAATGGTTTTGTACTTAGACTTAAAGAAGTATTTTATGTTCTCTCTTTGCGTAGAAATTTAATAAGTGTTTCGAAACTTGATGATGATGGAATTGATTGCTATTTTGGTGATGGCAAGTGTAAGATACTGGTTAATAATAAATGTGTTGGTCTTGCCTTCCGACAAGACAAGCTTTATTTATTATCTCTTGCTGAGAATGCGAACAATGTATGCGATGAGAATGTGAATGATTCCCCATCTGCAGATGTAACTAAGAAGCGGAAGAGAATTGATTATGTCTCTTTGAAATTATGGCATTGTCGCTTGGGCCATATTTCGAGGGGGAGAATAGAACGATTGGTTAAGGAATCAATTCTCCCGCACTTAGAATTTTTAGATTTAGAACAATGTATTGATTGCATCAAAGGAAAGTATATCAAGAAAATTAAGAAAGATGCCAAACAAAGCACAGGAATTTTAGAAATAATCCCACAGACATATGTGGTCCTTTTCCTGTGAAAAGTGTGGATGGTTATAACTCGTTTATAACATTCACAGATGACTACTCTCGTTATGGCAATATTTATCCAATTAAAAAAAGATCGGAAGCATTGGATAAATTCAAAATATTTAAAGCTGAAGTTGAAAATCAGCACAATAAGAAAATCAAGATAGTACGATCAGACCAAGGTGGAGAGTACTATGGACGACATACCCCATATGGCCAAATTCGTGGACCATTTGCAAGGTTCCTACAGAAAAATAGCATAGTTGCTCAGTACTCCACACCGAGGGAGCCTCAGCAGAATGGAGTGGCTGAAAGATGTAACCGTACCTTAATGGATATGGTAAGAAGCATGATGAGTTACTCCACATTACCGATTAGTTTATGGATGGAGGCACTAAAAACCGCCATTCACATACTTAATCGAGTACCAAGTAAATCGGTGTCTAAAACACCATATGAATTATGGACAGGAAGAGAACCCTCACTTAACCATTTGCGTGTGTGGGGCTGTCCAGCTGAGGCAAATGTGTTTAACCCAAACATAGGAAAGTTAGACTCCAAGACAGTCAGCTGCCATTTTATTGGCTATCCAGAAAGATCGAAAGGATATCGCTTCTATTGTCCTGATAGACGTACGAAGATTGTAGAAACAAGACACGCTGTGTTCTTGGAGGATAACATGATCAGGGGGAGCATGGTAGCACGAGAAATCAGCCTACAGGAGAAGCGGGTATATGTACCCACTCCAATGGTTGAAGAACCATTCTTCACGCTACCTGCTGCTGTTGCACCGACAGTGCAGGACACTGTAGTGCCAACACCCGTTGCAAGTTCTCCCGTGACAACAATGAATGAACATGAGGAACCTGTCCTTGAGGAACCTATCCTTGAGGAACCTATAGAACCAAATGTTGCACCTGAGGAAGAACAACAACAGCCTAATGTGGAACAAGTGCCGGAGGCACCTAGAAGGTCTCAAAGAATAAGAAGATCAGCTATTACTGATGACTATGAAGTTTATGAAACAGACGAATGTCAGAGGAGGGATGATCCCACCTCATTTGAAGAAACCATGAGAAGCGACCACTCATCAAAGTGGCTTAAGGCCATGGAAGATGAATTGAAATCAATGAGTACCAATAAAGTTTGGGACTTAGAAAATATTCCTAAAGGAGCCAAAACAGTAGGCTGTAAATGGGTCTACAAAATGAAATATGACTCCCAAGGGAATATAGAAAGATTTAAAGCGCGACTTGTGGCGAAAGGCTTCACGCAAAGAGAAAGGATTGATTACAATGAGGCGTTTTCTCCAGTCTCATGTAAAGATTCCTTCAGAATTATAATGACACTTGTAGCCCACTATGATTTGGAGTTACATCAAATGGATGTAAAGACGGCTTTCCTAAACGGGGATTTGGAAGAAAATGTTTATATGGCACAACCGAAAGGTTTTGTCATAAAAGGAAATGAAAATATGGGATGTCGCCTGAAGAAATCAATCTACGGATTGAAGCAAGCTTCAAGACAATGGTATTTGAAGTTTGATAGAACGATAAAAGGTTTTGGGTTTGAAGAAAATATTGAGGACAATTGCGTTTATGCAAAGTTCAAGAATGGAAAGTACATATTCCTAATTTTATATGTGGATGATATCTTGCTTGCTAGTAGCGATATCAATCTACTAATGAAAACAAAGAAATTCTTGTCCTCAAACTTTGATATGAAAGATCTTGGTGAGGCCTCGTTCGTTTTGGGAATAGAGATTCACCGAGACAGGAGAAAAGGGGTTTTAGGATTATAAAAGGCATACATAGAAAAGGTCATGAAGAAATTTAGTATGCATGCGTGCAGTCCTTCACCTACTCCTATAGTCAAGGGCGATAGGTTTGGGGAACATCAGTGTCCCAAGAACCAATATGAAATTGACCGAATGAAAGCGGTACCGTATGCTTCAGCTGTTGGAAGTTTACAATATGCTCAAGTGTGTACACACCCTGACTTAGCTTTTGTTACCGGTTTACTTGGCAGATATCAAAAGAATCCAGGAATTGAACATTGGAAATTAGTGAAGAAAGTCCTGCGTTATTTGCAGGGTACGAAAGGCCTCATGCTTACGTATAGAAGATCTGATTCCCTGCAGATAGAGGGGTATTCAGATTCTGATTATGCGGGAGATGAAAGAAAATCCACGTCAGGATATATATTTACTCTCGCATGAGGGGCTATATCGTGGAAAAGCTCCAAACAAACCGTAACTACATCATCGACAATGTATGCCGAGTTTGTAGCATGCTATGAGGCAATGGGCAGGTGAATTGGCTGAAGAAATTCATACCCGGATTGAAAGTGATTGATGAAATAAATGAACCACTGAGATTGTATTGTGATAACAATCCAGCGGTACAGTACGCTCACAACAATAGGTCAAGTGGTGCTGCCAAACACATTGACATAAAGTAATATGTTGTGAAAGATAAAGTTCGGGATCATATAATAAATCTTGAGCATATAAGTACAGAGAAAATGCTCGCGGATCCGCTCACAAAGGGCTTACCACCCAATGTGTTCAGAGAACACGTAGCCGGCATGGATTTAAGGGAAAGCCTATGATTCCCGAACATATGAAGGGCCCAAAGAAAGTTTACATTTCAAAACGGAGAAGTGTATTGTGGCTGTTAGTCTAACGGCACTAATTGCTGTGACGATGGGACAGTTCTATGCACTAATCTATGATGAAATAGGATGGAAGCAAGAAAAATATGAATTGAAAGTTTTGAGTATGAAATTAAAGAACGAAGAATAGATGAGAGATCAAGGGGGAGAATGTTAGGTTTGATCTCCCACCAGTTAGGCCCAACGGCCTTTTTGGGCCTTGTTCTCGCATACGATCGAGGCGTCAAACCCTACATGGTTGGTGGGCCCGTCGTCGACAACAGCTATAAAGGAGGAAAGGTGGGGGCCGGGCTCATTGTGACGAGGTTCACCGCGCCGCCAGTCACCCCACCGACATCCTAACCCTAACCCGATCTTGAGAAGGGGCGCTGCCAGCGACGGGAAGCACCACCGACGCCGACAACGCCATCCCGACGCACACGCCGCCGCCGAGGACTCCACTGCACCGACTCTCCCTCTCCACCGAACATCGCTGCCGGCGCGCAGTTGGCGTCCACCAACGAGACCTCGGGTGGTGCTTCGACCACTACGGCCTTCGATTGTCTGCTACCTCTCACTCCTTCTCTCTGCCTCTCATGTAAATCTTGAACATGTATTCTATTCCTATGCAAAATATCCCGATCTCATGAATATGACTAAAAGAAAAATCCAACACATATATGGCAGACAAGGAACCAGTCCCACCATGCTTGTTCGCTGGGAATCCTGCAGAACAGAGTAGTGCTGGTTTGTGGTGTAGATTTGTTCAGACCAACGGAACAGGCATAAGCTGGAACGTGTGCAGTAGCCAGCAGGCAGCAGCATTACGGGACGGCGGACGAAAACGTAGCTAAACTATGTGTGTACACCACGTACCTAGGTAGCACAACTCAACTTGAGGAGTGCAAATAAAAAGACGTACATGGACTGTTCAACCTTAAGATATGCATGCTCCTATACCGTCTTAGCCTTGTTTAGATTGAAAAAAATTTCAACCCGATGAATAGTAGCACTTTCGTCTTATTTGGTAAATATTGTTCAATCGTGGATCAACTAAGCTCAAAAGATTTATCTCGTGATTTCCAACTAAACTGTGCAATTAGTTATTTTTTTACCTACATTTAATACTCCATGTAAACGGCTAAAAATTGATATGATGGAGAGAGAGTGAAAAAACTTGGAATTTTGTTATTAACCATTCGGTTTGCTTGGCAGCTCTATTCTACGTCTCTACCCATCTAATATATGCCTCATCGAACTCTCAAATGTTTTCACGAAATTCTTAACTCCATGTATAGTACGGAGTATCTAGCCATTGCGCCGAATAAAAGCACTTGGAGATCCGCATCTACGCCTACTACGACATCACGTACAGGCCCCTGGTGTTGACTGTTAATGCTGACTGATGGAGGCATGCACGTTACATGGCCATTGGCACATTATTGAATCATAATGGCCCGTTCGCTTCGCTGGAAAACAAGCCGAAACACTGTTCTGAGTGATTCGTTGCGAGAAAAAAACATTATTCCGGCTGAAAAAACAAACTGAAAAATACAGATTATAAGAGAAACGAACAGGGCCAATACACCCCATCTCGTGTTGTCTATTCGCTCCAGCTAGCAATTGCAGTAGTAATACTTATGTACGTATTTATTGATTATACGCCTCCGAGAGAAACTTGAAACCATGCATATACACTACCAACTCCCAGTCGTTCTGAACCTTGTTTTAATTTCCTGATGCATCATCACCTAATCTCTACGGCGCGCGAGAAGCAACGACTGGCTTATCAGCCACATGTGAGGGATCGAATCATCGCCATGTTCGCTTAGCTTATAAGTTGTGCTTTTTCAGTTAATAAATAGTATTTTTCTCTCACAATAAATCAGCCAACAACACTTACATCTATAACTTATCAGCCAAACGAACCGTACATTGACCCGTGATTGAGTCGTTAGTCGTCTCGCCAAGCGGACAAGTCACGGCGCCTTGTCTATTTATTTTCGTATATACGTGTTGGCAACCAACCCGATCGAGAACATGGCATGTTGGTCTCTCGAGGTCCACAAGTCCACTAAAAACTTTAGAAAAAAAAAGAGGCAGAACATTAAGAAATTCGCGTGACGACAAGCGAGACGTTCGATCGTTAGGTTCGTGAGCGTCCAGTTCGTGATCGACGCCTAGTAGACGAACGAATTTTTGTAGATAAAAAGCTCGTCTGATCGTCTCAGCTCCGCTGATTAGCTGTGTATAGCTCGTGATTTGCCCGGGGGCAAGGGCGTGACTACAGCCTAGTCGTCGATCGTCGTTCGGTCGAGCTGGAACTGGAAGCAGTACTGTCACTGGACGGACCGACCGACGCATGGATCCGGCTACCCAGCCGTCAAAGTCGCCAGTCGTCTCGTCGGCACGCACGCCAGCCGTAGATCAGAACGGCTAGACTTTTAGGCTAGCAATTTATACTATCACCGTACCCACGCCAGTGTGTCCGACTTGGATGTGCCCGTCGATGAGAAGCCAAATATGAACTAGATTAGCTGAAAGCGTTCAACAAACTTCCAGATCACGCCCTGGTAGGTCATCGATCCGTGCAAGGATTTTAAGCGTCAAACCGAAACAATACTTTTTTTCCTCCGTTAAGCTTACACTAGCTATACATGCATTGTCTACCCGAGAAGGAGCTAAAACTTTGTCTTTTGGTTCACCAGTTTTCCAAAAAAATTCACCTTTAGATATAGTATCAGTAGATCAGAACTCCGACAACCCACGCCTTTGTTTCATGTCGTCGTCTGTGATTTTTGAGTGATGTCAATGTTGCTGAGGATTTGAATGTGACACCGCCGTGCAACATCCGCATGAAACAATTAAAATATAAATCTGAAATAACTGAAAACACTTGAAACATAGGCTTGCAAAATGTCTGAAAAAACATCTAGAAACACTTGAAACGCAGCATTGCCACACGGCCATAACCTACCTAGTGGGGCAACTGCGGTGGAGCAGGCTCGCAGGATGGTGTGTGCCCGCACGCCCGCCATGCCAGCTATCGGCCGAGGGAGAGGAGACGCTACCGGATATAGGGAGGGTGCCGGCGGCCAGGGTAGGGGAGGGTCAACTGCTTGCTTGGATCTCGCCGGGGTGGGGGAGAGGGTCACCAGATTCGCAGGCATTGGGCGCTCCAGGTGGGTGAGGACGTCGGGGTGGGGGAGGAGTCTGCCGGGGTGGGGAGGAGGCCACCGGGGTGGGGGAGCGCACTGCCGCCGGCCAGGGAGGCAGCCATGGGCGCGCGTCGGTGCGGGCGCGGAAGGGCGGAGGAAGCGAGGGACTAGGTGCGGGAGTGAGCTAGTGAGGCTTCCGTCCGTTCCAGATCTCTTAACTGGAGCATTATCGATTTAGTATCCATGTCCACGGGGATTGAAATAGAAAAAAAGTTAGTCCCAAGTCAGGATTTTGCAGAGATGGGCATCCCATCCCTGCCTCGCGAAACACGTTTACTTTGGATTAGGCCCTTGGCTTATTAAAACTCCATAAAAAAAACTCAACACAAAGCATGGTATAAATAGCGAACTAAATCATAAACTAAATGTCCTACAATATGAATTCTTGTATGTTCAATTTATATTGATTTGATACTATGAATTTGCTTTTGCTCTTCAAGTACTATAATTTTGTAACGAGGACAGATTCCTCATGGAACAAGGATAGGACGAACTAGCCGCGCCTCAAGAACATACACACGCACAACAATATGCGAAACTTGTTCTTCGAATCATGAAACCCTCAAACCACATACAACTCACAACCCTCAAGACCAATCAAGTCACAAGACCAATCAGTCACAAGTATTCGAAGCATGCTACATATCTCAACATCCATCCGTGGAACTCCAAAGCAGGATGACTGAAAGTCTGTAATGGCACTACACCCAAAACAAACAAGAGCAGAGAAATTTAGAAACGCGACCCGAAAACAAAAATAAAGTACACGATAGAAGCGTCTTTCCATCTCAGCAAAAAGAAAAAATTAAGAGAGAGAGAGAACATTTGTCGTCTCCTCCCGTGGCGTGTACAATTCAAACTTCCATTCAACGGTCAACATTCAAACTCCGATCCCAACGAACGAAGGACAACCCCTCCAAGCCATTTTTTTCTCCTTCAAAACTGCACAGGCGAAAGCAAGGCCACAACCTATATATTCCGTGTATTCATTCACAACGCCGACGCCCACCCAACCCCGCAGCCGCAGTCCAGACCAGCACCGCCACCCGTCAGCTCGCGGACTCCACGCACCGTGCGGCAACGACCGTACCTGCAGCCGCACAGCAAATCGATCAAGGGACATCTTCAATAGTAGCGCGCAGCGATGGTCACGCCGGTGTCCCGCTACCGCCTTCGCCCGCGGTCGGTGCGTGCGGCGGTGTCAGAGATCCCGCTCGCCACGAGGCGGACGGCGAGGCAACCGCAGCCCGTGCTGGCGGCAGCGGCCGCGACGACGGAGCCGGCGATTCCGAGCAACTTCCTGTGCCCGATCTCGCTGGAGATGATGCGGGACCCCGTGACGGCGCCGACGGGGATCACGTACGACCGTGACAGCGTGGAGGGGTGGCTGGAGCGTGGCCACTCCACGTGCCCCGTCACCGCCCGCCCGCTGCGCGCGGAGGACCTCATCCCGAACCACGCCACGCGGCGGATGATCCAGGAGTGGTGCGTCGCCAACCGCGCCCTCGGGGTGGAGCGCGTGCCCACGCCCCGTGTCCCGCTCTCCGCCGCCGACGCGGCCGAGCTCCTGGCGGCGGTGTCCGCCGCCGCGCGGCGAGGGGACGCGCCGGCGTGCCGCCAGCTGGCGGCCAGAGCCAGGGCGCTGGGGAAGGAGAGCGACCGCAATCGCCGGTGCCTCGCGGCGGGGGGAGCCGCCCGCGCGCTGTCTTCAGCGTTCTCTCAGCTCGTTGACCAGCCGTCGCTGGCGTCGTCGTTGACCGCGTCCTGCGGCGCGTTGGACGAGATCTTGGCCGCGCTGGTCGTGTTCTTCCCGCTCGGCGAGGAGTCCAGGAACCACATTGCCTCCCCGGCGTCGCTGAACGCCGTCGTCTCGATCCTGTGCCACGGCGAGACGACCGCGAAGGCCAGCGCCGCCGTCGTGCTCCGCGAGATCGCGTCGTCGTCGGACCCCGAGTGCCTCGACGCCATGTCCGAGACCAGCGGAATACACGACGCGCTCATCAAGCTCCTGCAGAGGCCCGTGTCGCCGCAGGCCACCAGGGCGGCGCTGGTCACCGCCTACTACCTCGTCACGAACAGCGGCCTAGCAGCCAGCTGGCTGGTCGACCTCGGCATGGTGGGGCTCCTGGTCGAGCTGCTCGTCGACGCCGACAAGGGCACGACGGAGAAGGCGCTCGCGGTGCTGGACAGCCTGCTGCTCACGGAGGAAGGCCGCGGGAAGGCGTGCGCGCACGCATTGGCCGTGCCGGTGCTGGTCAAGAAGATGCAGCACGTGTCCGACATGGCAACCGAGTTCGCCGTGTCGGCGCTGTGGCGGCTGTGCAAGAGCTTCTCCGGCGAGGGCCCGTGCAAGGCCGAGGCGCTGCAGCTGGGCGCGTTCCAGAAGCTCCTCCTCCTCCTGCAGGTCGGCTGCATGGGCGTGACCAAGGAGAGGGCCAGCGAGCTGCTCAGGCTCCTCAATGGATCGAGAGACGGCGTCGAATGCATTGAGACGGTGGATTTCAAGGGGCTCAAGAGACCCTTCTCATGAATTAAGCTGTGGATACACTACTACTAATAGATTAGGTTAAGAAAAGAATTAAGCTGTGGATACAAGATACACAGACACAGTTATTAGGTTAATTTAGGAACTCTTCTGTTTTTTCTGTTTTTTGGGGTGTTACATCTTTTTGCTCTCCCCTTGGGCCTTGGTCATGGGCCCATGGCCATTTTGCAGTAATGTTCTGAATGAAGAAGTCTGCAAAATCAAATCATACAGCCAAAAGAATAAAGCATTGCATTGCTGCAAGTTTCTGACGATTTGCATGCCGGTTTTGAATCTTCTTGGCGCTTCGGGTACGGAAGAGATGCCATGTCCATTCTGCCGTCTGTCATGCCAATGCCATGCCCCTTAAAATTCAAAGCTGAGAACACAATTTTTGACTGGACTGGAGGAAAGACCAAGTTCATTAATTATTGTAGTATACACTACTATAGCAAGGCCAAATACTACATCCAGAAGAAGGTGTGAAGTAGTTGAGCGTTCCGTTTCCGTTTTGTGTTTGGAAGGAAACAGTGTCACATTTGAAAACTGCAGACCAGCGTCACAGGAGCAAACAGCATATAAAGGGCTTTGAAAACAAGACAATGGCAAGAGACACGACGAGCAGCTTAGCCCATCTATCTTCTTATCCTCATTGCTTCCACCGATGCAGTTCAATGCTTTTCTTCAGACGACCTGAATGGAGTGGTCTTTGCATGGTGCAAGCCGTGATTCATGCATTTGCGTACGTCCAGGAAGGGAGCACAAACACAAATTTGGTATGGACATGGACCGGCTATACCCATCTTTGAATAGACCTACGACTGTGTGCTCAAGGATCGCCTGGTTTTGAAGTTTGATTCCGGGAACAAACGTTATCCATGCGCACACAGCACACTATTCCCATTGGTTCCACATGTTCTCACACGCCGAAAAAAAGAAATTCCCTTTTTGCTTTTGGAGCTTCCTCCTCTTCTCTTTTTGCTCTAACGCGCTTCCATTTAGGCCGAACACACATTACAGGTGCCAACCTCTGCATCATCTCCACTACCAGAAACTGATGAGTACGTCAGAAAAGGTTCTCAGGAGACACACAAAAAATAAAAAGACCACATCACAGTAACTAGGCATATATAATGCATTCATGATTCACGTTTAACTAGCAAGGTGGTCGGTTTGGGCAAATAATCACCTCGTTCGGCTGGTCCGCGCTCCAGTGAAAACGGATGGTTTTGGATGAATATATAGTATTATGTGAGAGAGAATAAGCTAAAACAAGCTGGAACATGACCAGTCGTAGCAGCGGCAGCTATTATGATAACATTGTCATTTTTTGTATTTGAAAATAATTTTTATAAATACTTTTAATTATTCATTTGTTTGATTGTGTTTCTTTTCTTTTGATCCGTGCACCCTTGTTGCATCCATCGATATGAACTCTACCTTAATTTCTACTTATGTCAAATTAAGGTAGCTTCAATAAACCAAGTGGCCAAGTATCTCATAAATTTGTTCTAAATTTTAAATTTGGGCCATCTTGTACATTCTATTGTGAATTTGCACTTGCATCCCCTTGGAACATACCCCCTCCGTCACAAAATAGATGTCACTTTAGCTATGTTTCAATGTCATCTATTTTTGGGACAGTGGAAGTAGCTGGATTCATCTAATGTTGCTCATGTTTGATAGAATCGCTAATGTCCAACTACTTTAATTTTAGTTGTCATGAATTATTTATAGGTTATTTTTCCTTACAATTCATTTAGAAATCAAACTATAAACTTTTCAAAATTATTCTTTACTAATTTTGTTTAACTTAGACTTTTTATTTAGGTATTTTTCCTTCCAAGTCATATAGAAACCAAATTCTTATTTTTTTTTCTTAATGTATCATTTCAATTTTATACTATTTATTAATTTTATTAGGCACTGCCACTGGGTCTTTGGTTTAATCTAAACAATTATGTTATCATAAAATCTATCGGTATAATATCTTCTCCTTTTCCCTATTAAGCTTTTTATATTAATTGAGGCCACTCATCGAAAGTTATGGCTTCTTTTGGAACTATTATAATATTAATAATAATTTTGCCTTTTTTAGATACATTGTATTTCTCATGTATATAAGTACATAACAGCAGCTAGGTATATAGAAAAGTTAAAACGTTTTATAATTTGAAATGGAGGGAGTAATAATTGATAAGCTTTAGAGGAAGGATAGATGGTACATACTTAACCAGGCAGAGTGCCAGACCGGCAGACCCTGTCACTTTCACTTGAGCCCCTAATTTTCACCGTCAAAGTTTCATGCCGCACAAGTTATATATCGTAGAAAGATTCAGCAACAAAGACTGGCCAACTGTCCTGAATTTCTTTCCGTGAGTACAAGTGTATATGCATATATCTTGTCGACTAGACTATCAGAGTCCGAGTCATCTCTGTGACACCTAAACATTTTGTACTATCAATCAATCAATATATATTATATACAGTAGTGTGACTGCTTGTCCTGTTAATTCTCGGTCGTCACCGATCGATTAGAACAAAGACAAAGGTTGAAGGAGAGCGAGCGAGCGAGCTAGAAATTAAACGCACGCACGCACGACCCGACCTGGAGTCGATCCCTTGACGACGGACGGACGGATGAATCGTCACGGCACCGTTGGAACCGACTCAGTCGCCGGCCGTGTCCTGTTCGCACCGTCGACCTGTCGCCTGGATTGTAATTACCGCCACCATCTCGTCAGTCTCGGTCGTAAGCACGTAGAAATCAGAGCACAGTAATCACACACACACAACAACGGAGAAAAGTTCTGGCACTTCACTTACTCCAACGGCGATCGAGTTAAACTAGTGAACTGACGTGCGTGTCTGAGTACGTCGTCGATATGATGGATCCATGGAGACGGGTCGGAGGCACGCGCGGAGCTATCGAGGAGGACCGAGACGGTAGACCGGCAACCGGCAAAAACGCCAAGCAGTAGATTTCACCGCAGGTCTGATACGCTTGTATGGTAATGCGTGGCATGGCCGCGCGCTCCAGTTTCCAGTGTCCAGTCCCTGCCGTTCAACCAGGTCATCGCATGCCGTTTTCTGCGGGGTTTTGCCCGGTCTATCCGGGGAATTCGCAGACGATGGAGATTGACGTAAGAGCAAGTATAATAAAGTGTCGTAAGGAGGCTAAATGCTGAAGTAAAGAAAAGAGATAAGGAGAAAGAGGAGAAACGGGCTATAAGCTTACAGCCGGCTTAGGCATAAGAACTCAGAAATTATGTGAGAGAGACAAATGAGCCATGTATTAATAGTAAAGATGTAACTACTATATGGTAGGCTGAGAGATAGGCTGTAAGGATTCATACAGTCAGAAGCCTACTGTATTATTAACCTTGCTCTAAAGGGTTGTAAGTGGGCTGTATACTGACGTGGAGGAAAGAAGTGAGGAGAGAGAAGAGAAACGGCCTACTGTAAGCTTATAGCCAACTTATACATAAGAATTAAGAAATTCTGTGAGACAGATAAGTGGATTATAAACCAGCTAACTATTATACAAGAGTAGATTGATAGATTGATCGTAAGTTTCAGCCGGCTGTATTATTAGCCTTGCTGGCACAGTGGAATACGTCCAGTGGTAGGCGTACAACGTACTCGTCTGGTTGGGGGTAAATGATGAAATCGACAAGCTCACTCTAGAAAAATTCGAGGTCCGGGTCATTGTTTGTGATGATGATGGTGGGATCCGAGAATTCGGCAGGATAGCATATTTGGATTTGTTGTCTCTACATGGTAGGAAGAAAGGCATGATGCGGTACCATTTTTGGGTCCAGGGAAGACCACGGGTAAACCAATGTGTATGATCGATAATTCGATATCCTGAAAGAATAGTATAAAACAATTGAGCATGCTTAGCGTAAATGTCTAGAATGATTGGCCACTAACATATCGGCTTCACAGATAATGTATATTTTTTTAGAAAGTATGGTAATATCTTTAGTCCACTTACCAATTGTCCATCATTTCTAGGTCTCCTTCTCTAACATAGATTTGTGGAGGACGAGGGCTTAGGCTTTGGTAATCTTAGGTTTACCATATCCCACACTTTTATAAGAAAACTTCTCATTCTTGCTTAATAAAAAATGTGCCAATACATGCTCTCGAAAAAAAACATAGATTGGTTATTTATATTTTGATGCCGCAAAAGACTTACCACTCGCAACTTGCACGAATGAGGACGTGTGGCTCACCTTCCATCTTTTTTTTAACAATTAATATTCAATCGATATTATTCACCTTTTTCACAACAGGTGTATGTAATAACCAACACTCATACATGCACGTACACTCACCCCTATGGATATATGGACATACCCTACCTCTATGAAGAGCTTCCAAAGACTGAAACTGACGAAGTCATTCAGCCTAACACTGAAAGAACAATGCTGTTAAATCTCGGAATAAATTCAGAAAAATATGAAGACCCACATCAAGTTGACAGTACGATCATAAAGAATCTAACTAGCTGAGCTAATTGATTATGGACCATCAATTGCTTTGATTTGATTGAAATAATATTGAACCAGGAGGCCAATTAAATCCGAACAAAGAAAGCTAACTCATTATCTCAGTGAGTTCGGATGATCATCAAGTTGTATGTCCTCATGTCCTGTTCTAATACACGAGTATATTTGCTATTTTTTACTAAAAAGGAGAGAATAAGAAATTAAGAGACAAGAAGACGACATGATCCACAGAAAAGACTTGTACTGCAAAATTCGGAGTTCAGTTCGCTTGGTCGTCCGCTCTAGCTCCCGTGCGTGCATACGCGAATGACAAACTCTTCCATGTGACCATCTGGCACCTACTGCGATTTAGAATTTGACTCATGGCTTGGACAGTTGCGCCACAGTCACACTGTACCATTACTCTGACTTGGACAGTTGGACCACGCTAGGTCCAACTGGTTCAACGGTCAACCTTGTCCCGGGCCTTTTTGCCGTTCCGAATTGGGCTGGGCCTGACCCAGCGACGCTGCCGATGTCGCTACTCGCTACGTGATGTGCAGTTGGGGCTTTCACCCGCTCCCAGGGCCCAGGCTGCTCGACTTGCAGTCGTATTCGGTAGGCTGACACATCTGCAGCCTCTTGTAATCTTGTTCTTGCCAGTGCTTTTGCTCGCTCTGGCGCTCTGGACTCTGGAGAAACATTTGTGATGCCCATGGATGTAAAAAAACTATAAAAAAAACTGAGCGACACCAGTGGCTGATACAGTCGTACCTGGATATTTTTGTAAGCTTTTAAAATATTTTGTTTTGGAAACATGAGAAATTTTATGTCTATTATTTATTCCCCGCATCCCAAAAAATACGACGTACTTTTGTCTCTCTGTTTTCAGTGGTAATCCCCGGATTACCACAGAACCGTGTATTTTGAAAAACTCTGCTTTCTCTTAATGAAATAAGTACCTCATGATACGGTTGAGAAAAAAAAACGACATGTCATCTGTCCTAAATTTAAAATAGTAGTAAAAAAACATATATTCAAGCTCGTGTCATGCTCAACAGATCAAGTAGTTTCCTTAACCAGAGGAAATGCGAGCGAGAACATGAGAATCGCTTTGGAAATTGGAGATCATGACGCTGCTTGATTGACTGTCAACAATTCGGCAGAGAGAAAGTGCTATAGGAAGCACACAAAAAGCCTTCAAGGTTATGAGCAACAAAGTATTAGGAATAAAAATAAATAAGTTATACGTAGCTATAAATAAATCACAATAGGTAGACAAAACTTTTAGAAAAAACACTAGTATCATATTTTTGTAATTCAAAAGAGTTTGCAAGGCATCCAAGTAGCGACTAATTTGGGAATCCGGAATCTCATCCTGGAGACAGATGCGATGAATGTTCAGAAAGCGATCTTGTCCCGAAGCTATGATCTCAAGGCGATGGCAATGTTGAATTTTAGTATATTTGAATGTAAATTTTTGGGTAGAACTGGCAATAGGGCTGCCCATGTTTTGGCGGGTTTGGGTTATGATTGCATCGAAGGAGAGGCGCTCATTTTGTAGCTCCGTTCCGGATGATGTCATTGTAATTGTTTCTGACGATTTGTCAGTTAAGTAATGAATCGGCCAAAGTTCAAAAAAAAAAAAAAAACTATAATTTTTAGAGATTAAACAAAGATTTTTTTATTACTTTTACAAAAACAAAAAACCATCTTTGGAACAAGTAAGAGGATGAAATCTATTCGGTTTAGACAGCTGTAGACGTTCCATAGCCGACTTCATAGTTCAAAATTAAAAATCAGACTGGTGTGCAAATTGGAGAGAAAAAAACGCACTTTACTCTAGTACTCTCAAATACAAAAAAAAAATGCAATTCAAACACGTGTAAAATTATCTTAAACCTAACTAACTATAAATAAAATAATATTAATATTTATAATATCAAATAAGTATCATCATATTTGTCCTGAGAACTATATTTATTTTGATTATTTTATCTATATATTTGATTACTTTAGACACATTAATAAAAAATGCACTTAGAATTGCAATCTTTCTTGGACGGAAGTGTATATGCAACGTGACAATTCTCTCTCTTTAAGCACTCCATCCGTTAAACATTTTTCATTGTATATGCGCTCTAATAACGTAATACGGTAGAGCTAGCGCTCGGACGTCCGGGCAGATGCCCGCGTCCGGACGCCCGGGCCTGCTCTGTGTTGCGTGTCCCGCCCGCTCCGATTCGTTGCTTTGTTTCCCGCGGAACATGCCAAATCACAGCATGAGGAGGCGGTGGGAAAGGAAACCACCTTCGTGCGCACCGCACAGCGGCTGCATGTGCGTGCTTTTTACTGCACCGTCCGGTCCCAGCCCTAGCCTGGCGTGTGCATGCCGACTGTGCTGCCGAGGAAGAAGGCCACACGGGGACTGCCCGCGCTACCTGCCCACACCGGGACCGCCCCACACGGCCTCGTCCCGTGCCCATCTCCCATCCCTGATTCATATGGATGCCCTGCCGGCTCCGGAAGAGACAATGCAGCAGAATGTGGGAGGAGGAGAGATGCAACACAAGATCTACTTTTGAAACATCCAAATACAACGGTTGCAACATACGTCTGAAGGCAGTTGAAACACTTGAAACATGCTTATGAAACACTTCAAAAACACAGCTGAAACACACTTGAAAACCATTACAACCATACGCAACATCCGAATAAAATACATGCAACATATGTGTGGAACATATGTAACATCCAGATAAACACAATTGCAACATGCATCCAAAAAACATACCATTGAAACATCTGAAACACTCGAAACATACTCTTGCAACATGCCTCTGAAACAATTGCAACATGTGCAACATCCCCGACCTACTTTTGCAACATTCATATGAAACAAATGCAACATACCTCTGAAACGCCTGAAACAGTTGAAATCTACAAATTGCAACATAGGGGGAGATAGAGAGACTAGCGCGGGGGTCGAGGAACATAGGGGAGGGGGAGGCTGCACCGGTCGCTCGTGCTGGTGCTGTGCGTCTCGTACCGGAGTAGGGCCGCCGGCGGGGTCGCGCCCTTCCCCACACCGGAGTTGAGGCTGGGGGTCGCTGGCCGAAGAAGAGGAAGGGGGTCGCCCACGTGGATTAGAGCTCGTGCTCGTGCTGGGGACGCCGCCGTGCCGGAGCAAGAGGAGGGAGAAGGAGGCAGCGGGGTGTGCGGTTTCGTGCGACGCGCGTGGGGGTGGAGCGTGGGGGCATGGCTTGACAAAGGAGAGTTGTGGCGTGGGTGCGGCGGGTGCAAAGATGCCGCGGTGGGGGAAGGGGCACGGGAGGAATGAGCGGGTGCGAAAATGACCGGACGGAGGTGTCCGTCCATCCGGACGTCTGGTATGTATTATTATCGTAATAAGAAAGAAAACAAAAGACAACAGAATCCATGCCTATGTTGTCTCAACATGGTAGGTCCCAAGCCCTGGGAAAGGAGGAGGGTTGTGATAGGCGTGGCGAGCCAATATTAAATCTAGCCATTCTAATGGTGATGAAACCCAAAAGAAAACCATTGGGGCGTAACCCTCTTAGCGACTGCCATATCAGAACCCGGGTATGGTGTTAAATGGGCAAGGGCCGGGTCGGCACCCCCTTGGTGACGCGACGTGTCGCGATCTAGGCATGGTGTCAAGTGAGCAAGGATTGGGCCATCGCTTCCTTAGTGGCGCGCTACATCGGCGCCCGGGTGTAGTAAAAAATGAGTAAGGGTCTTCACATCTGAGTCGACAGGTGCAAAGGGTAAGGAAGCTAGTCGGACCAACTAGGATCCGTTTAGGTAGTTGGAATGTAGGGTCGCTTACAGGTAAGTTAAGAGAATTAGTTGATACCGCGACTAGGAGGCGTGTAAATATATTATGCGTTCAAGAGACTAAATGGAAGGGTCAGAAGGCAAAGGAGGTGAACAATACATGTTTCAAGCTTTGGTACACAGGGACAGTCACGAATAGAAATGGAGTAGGAGTTTTGATTGATAAGAGCCTAAAAAATAGTATGGTGGGAGTGAGAAGGCAAGGAGATAGGATTATCTTAGGCAAGCTTGTCGTTGGTGATATGGTCTTGAACGTAATTAGTGCGTATGCCCCCTAAGTAGGCCTCGATGAGAGTGCTAAGAGACAGTTCTGGAAAGACTTAGATGGCCTGCTTGGAGCTGTACCTAGTAGTGAGAAGGTTTTTATAGGAGGAGATCTTAATGGGCATGTAGGTACTATAAACGCAGGTTTCGAGGCAGTTCATGGAGGTTTTGGGTATGGTAGTAGGAATCAGAAGTGGGAGAAAGTTCTGGACTTCGCGGTAGCTTTTGACCTGATGATAGCCAACACTTTCTTTAGAAAGAGAGAATCTCATCTAGTGACCTTCAGTAGCGGACAACACTCTAGCCAGATTAACTTTGTCCTCACAAGAAGAAAGGACAAACGAGCATGCTTGGGTTGCAAGGTGATACCAGGGGAGTGTGTTGTTTCTCAATATAAGCTTTTGGTGGCAGACTTTTGTTTCTAGGTGTGTGCCCCGTAGGAATAAACAAGCTAAGATTGAAAGAACAAAGTGGTGGAAACTGAAAGGGGGGACGTCATAGGTACTCAGGGAAAGGGTTATCAAAGAGGGCTCTTGGAAGGAAGAAGAGGACATAAACAACATATGGGAGAAGATGGCAACCAACATTCGAAAGGTGGCCTCAGAGGTGTGTGGAGTAACCAAAGGAAGTGGAGGCGAGGCTAAAGATACTTGGTGGTAGAACGAGGAAGTCCAAAGGGCTATTAAGAAAAAGAAAGAATGCTATAGACGCTTGTACCATGACAGGAGTGTGGACAACATAGAGAAGTACAATATGGCAAAGAAGACTGCAAAGCGAGCTGTAAGTGTGGCAAAGGGTAGAGTGTACGAGGATCTTTACCAACATTTGAGTATGAAGGAAGGAGAGAAGGACATTTATAGGATGGCTAGGGTTTGTGAGAGAAAGACAAGGGACTTCAACCAAGTTAAGTGCATTAAGGATGAAAGGGAGCATCTCTTGGTAAAGGAGGATGAGATCCGACATCGATGGCAAGAGTATTTTGACAAATTGTTCAATGGTGAGAATACAGACACAACCTTTTAGTTGGATGACTCTTTTGATGACACCAATAGACGATTTGTGCAGAGAATCCAAGAATTTGAGGTTAGATAAGCATTGAAAAGGATGAAAGGAGGTAAGATGATAGGATCGGATAGTATCCCAATCGAGGTGTGGAGATGCCTCAGAGACATAGCTATAGTATGGCTAACCAAGCTGTTCAACCATATTTTTCGATCGAACAAGATGCCTGATGAGTGGAGAAGTATATTGGTACCGATCTACAAGAATAAAGGGGATATTCAAAGTTGTACTAATTACCGGAGAATTAAGTTGATGAGCCATACTATGAAGCTATGGGAGAGAGTTATCGAGCATCGCTTGAGAGCAATAACGTGGGTCTCTATGAACCAATTGGTTTCATGCTCGGAAGGTCAACCATGGAAGCCATTTTCTTAATAAGACAAGTTATGGAGCGGTATAGGGAGAAGAAGAAGGACCTACACATGGTTTTTATTGACTTGAAGAAGGCTTATGATAAAATACCTAGAAATGTTATGTGGTGGGCTTTGGACAAACATAAAGTCCCAACGAAGTACATCGGGCTCATTAAGGACATGTACAACAATGTTGTGATTAGTGTTCGAACAAGTGATGGAGACACGGATGACTTCTCGATTAGGATAGGACTACATCAAGGGTTAACTTTGAGCCCTTATCTGTTTGCCTTAGTGATGGATGAGGTCACAAGGGACATACAAGGGGACATCCCTTGGTGTATGCTTTTCACGGACGATGTAGTGCTAGTTGATAAAAGCCGGACATGAGTGAATCAGAAACTAGAGTTATAGCGGGAGACTTTAGAGTCCAAAGGTTTTAGACTCAGTAGAACTAAAACTGAATATATGAAATGTGACTTCGGCACTACTACTCGGGAAGAGGAAGATATTAGTTTAGAAGGTCAAGTAGTGCCTAGGAAGGATACCTTTCGATATTTAGTATCAATGCTATAGAGAGACGTGTATATTGATGAAGATGTTAGCCATAGAATCAAAGCAGGGTGGATGAAGTGGCGCCAAGCATCTGGTGTCCTATGTGACAAAAGGGTACCATAGAAGCTAAAAGGCAAGTTTTATAGAATGACGATTAGACCTTCTATGTTGTATGATACAGAATGTTGGCCTACAAAAAGACAACATGTTCAGCAGATAAGTATCGCGGAAATGTGTATGTTGCGTTGGATTTGTGGTCATACAAGAAGGGATCGAGTTCAGAACGATGATATACGTGATAGATTAGAGGTAGCACCAATTGAAGAAAAGCTTGTCTAACACCGGTTGAGATGGTTTGGACATGTCCAACGGAGACCTTTAGAGGCACCGGTGCGTAGTGGAATCCTAAGCCAGGATAGTAACGTTCAGAGAGGCAGAGAAAGACCGAAGTTAACTTAGGTAGAGGCAATAAAAGGAGACTTAGAAGGATGGAATTTATCCAAAGACTTAGCCTTAGATAGGAGTGCTTGAAAAATTGCTATTCACGTGCCTGAACCTTGATTGCTTCTGCTGGGTTTCAACTCCAGCCTACCCCAACTTGTTTGGGACTTAAATGCTTTGTTGCTGTTGTTGTATTGATTTGATTACTCGGGTGACCATTAGGCTCCTATTATCTCTGAAATAATCTTTGTTTTATTTGTTCTTGTTTTTTTTTCTGGTATGCTGAGACGTAGCTGGATGTGTACGAGGTGGAGGCAGAGTCGTTTTTGTTGTTGATTTGTCTGCGTTGGTCTGTATTTCAATCAGTATTTGATTACAAGTTGTACATCTTCCTGCCAGTTTTCTTTTTCCTTTTTTGATCTGGTGTTTTTGGATATGTTCAGGCAGGAATATGAGATGCAGGTGGTTAATGATGGTCTTTCTGTGTTTTTTGTGATTTTTCAAAAGCTGGGGTACCGCTCTACCCCTAAATTTTTGTGTTCTAGAGATGTTTGACTTTATCTTTCTCTGCTTTCTTGACATAGTTTATCCTTTACATTTGGTTGGATGTCTTCTAGGTTTTAAAATGTTAGCTTCCTAATTTTATGTATTATTTGAAATCTTGCTCCATTTATTTTGTTGCTATTTTTCTTGTCATGCCCCCTCTATTTTGGCTGTTAAAATCTAGATGTTGAGTAGAAATGTTTTAAATTTTCTTCAAGGTTACTTATGTTTTACTATCATATTACGATGGATTCATTTTGTAGTTACAGTAGAGTTAAACAACACTTACAGTTGTTGGGCTGGTGTAATTCGTAGGCATTATTGATGTAACTAGTACGAAGTTTATTTACTTTTGATATTTTTGGTTCATGCAATTCAGTTTGAATATTCATGCCGAATTTAGCTTGTTTTTGTATATGTTTTTCTGGTACGCGGAGACGGAGTCATTTTCGATGTGTTGGTCCTTTGTTTTGTGGTTGTTCGAGCGGAGGCTGAGATGGAGGCCCTTGTTGATGGTATTTCTGCGTCATTGGTGAGTATTCCATTTCAGTTTTCCATAGTTGTATGTTTGATTTGTCTTTGCTCGATAGCTGTTGCTGTTGTTCAGCTTGCTTGTGTAGTATTGTAGTTTCTTTGCAGCTTGCTTTTGTTGTTTGTGAGTAGTCTTTCACTGTGGCAAATATAGGTACTCAATCACTCATATTTTCATTTTGGGAGTAGAGCAGTAACTCTAGTCTATATCATTTTCCATGATTTGATCTCAAATTTTATTCGTCAGGTGTGATATATTGGCTCCAATTGTCCTTCTACCTCAGTATGTATGGAAGCTCTCACTTACAAATCTAAGGTAGTGCTCTACTATGAATTAATTTTGTTCTTATACTAGAGTTGAACTATAGTTACAGTGGTTAAAACGGTGTAATTCCGAGGTTTTATTGATGTATCTAATACTAGAGTTCAAGTATACTTACAGTTGTTAATCAGGTGTATATATTTGCTAGGTATTAGTGATGTATCTGATATTAATTTAAAAAGTTTATTTGGCTGTTTGTTGGCTCATAGTTTCAATGGACTTTGTTCATTTCGATTTGTTTGTGTGAGCCCTCATAATCTCTTTGGCTTTGCAAACCATAGAAAATTTATGGTTCTTTGTATTTTGTTATTTACTTTGATTTGTTTGGTTCAAGCACTGTCCTTAGAATTTTTTTGGTTTTTGCAATCCATAGTAAATTTCTGTTTTTTTTGTATTTTGTTTATTTACTTTTGATATTTTTGGTTCATGCAATTCAATTTGAATATTCATTGCGAATTTAGCTTATTTTTGTATATGTTTTTCTAGTATGCGGAGGTGGAACCGGAGGTGGAGTCGTTTCGGCGTGTTGGTCCTTTGTTTTGTGGATGTTCGGGCGGAGGTCGAGACGGAGGCCCTTGCTGATGGTATTTCTATGTCGTTAGTGAGTATTCCTTTTCAGTTTTTTTTGAGATTTTATACATGCTTTGATTATTGTAGTCATTCTAATTGTTTTTCCTTATTTATGTGCTCTTTCTTCTCTTCTGTGTGGAGATAGAGCCTCTTTCTTCTCTTCTGTGTGGACATAGAGATTGCTTTCGATGGAGGTGTTGTATGTTTGGCGTTGCCGTTATCTGATTGCTACTATAATTTGTTGGTGAGTTTTGTATTTAGATTTTCCTTTGTATGTTGTGTTCTTTGATTTGTTTTTAATTTTTTATCTTGTTTGCTGACATAGAGAATGCTTTACATTTGGTCTGAGGCCTTGTAGGTTCTGAAAATCTTGGCCTCCTGTTTTAGGTATTCTTTAAAATCTTCCTCCATATATTTGTTTGTAATTTCTTGTCCCGCACTCTGTTCATATAAATCTTCCTGTTTTGTATCTGAGGTACTGCTTGATTGTGATATTAGTCTTTCAGTTTTATTTTGAATTAATTTACTATCATGTCAGTATGGATTTATTTTGTTCTTACACTAGAGTTCAGTTGTACTTATAGTGATTTATGAGGTGTAATTTCTTAGTATTATTGATGTAACTAGTACTAAGGGAAAAGGTTTATTAGGCTCATTGTTGGCTCATAGTTTTAATGGATTTTTGTTTTATTTTATTTGTTTGTCTTAGGCAATGCCCTCAGATTCTGTGTGATTTGATTTCTTCTGATTTTCATGTGAGAATTATGCTAGAATTTCTTGTTGTTTCATATTTTTTTTATAACAGGCAAATTATTTATTTCAACACCATGATGCTGTTAGGAGGGAGAAGCACTCCCAGGTTAGAGAGTTCAGAGCCTCTCTTAGAGGGCATCGTTTACATGAGACAGTTTTGAACACTGAAATGATACTTCATTTGAAGACCTATTTGTCGATTGAAGAGCTTGAGAAGCCAATGAGTGTGTCGTTCATTTTTGAATTTTCTTGTCATTTTTGTATTTATTTTTTGTTTTATGTTATGTTTGTTCGAGGTAGTTTCCTCATAATTTTTTGTGATTTTGTATTTCATAGAAAATTTCTGGTTTTTTATTTTGTTATTTTTTATTTTAAATTTGTTTGTTTCAATTTTTGTAGTGGTGGTGCGTGAAGGTGGATGGTGGTCTTTGGTAATCCTTGTGAAATTCAGCTTTGTTTCACTCGAATTTTTTTATTTGGTTATTTGTGTGTTTTCTGCTGTATGATTACTCGTGTGAGCTTTAGGCTTGAATCACACAAATTTTGTTTTTTTATCTTATTTGTGTGATTTGTCCTCTCAAATTGTTTGAGTATTCAAATGGGTCAAATCACCCCAGTTCCAAATAGGGGGATCCAAACGCAAAACGGCTAACTCATCGGCCGGGACCGATGACCGGTACATCCGTGCCACGAGTCCAACTGATGTGGACCTCTAATACGCACCAACGCCGGATCAGAGTTAGCGGTCAACCGACTATACTCTCTTAAATTCTTTATTAGTTACCTTTTAAAATTGTAGCTTCATCTCTACCGGGGAGGAGGGCATCCAATATTTACATCATTAGTTCCAAGTATAGGGCCTAGCGCCGATGACTTCTTCGCCTCCATGCATGGGCAGCGCAGTGTTCCAATGTTGGTGGAGGCGGCTGCGTGGCCGAGCCCGACGTTACCATGAGAACCAAGAGCGTGGCCACCACCACATTTCTCTGCCTGTTCGCTTGACTAATAAGTCATGACTAAAAGTATTGTTGACTAATTTATTGTAAGAGAAAAATACTGTTCGTTGGTTGAAAAAGTATGACTTATAAGCCAAGCGAACAGGACGCTCATCGCGGGCGACATGAGATGTCAAACATCATAGTATTTAATTTACTACCGCCGTCTATCCCAAAATCAAAGGGCAATGATCTGATTATCAGAATCATCTGACGTGTCACTTTTCAAGAGGAAAGACAGGAAGATCAATTCCCAATCAGCTGAACACAATACCCTGTCCAACTTAACCAACATCTGCTTATTCTTTTTCTCTCTCGAAAGTGCCGGCAAGATTTCTGCTCATTACGTAGTAAGCAATGTGTGCGTTGACAACGAAACACGTATCGGTGGTGCCTTTATTATTCTCCAAATTTGCTGTCTCATCCGTATGGAGGTGCTCCGTGCTCATATGGGTGAGGCGGTGAGTTGTGTGTACGTGAGACTATCTCCAACAACCGCGACCCAAAATATAAGGCCCATTCGTTCTTTGGGTAGCGCTACAAGCAAATGGTTCAATATCTATTTTTGTCTTCTCCAACAACCAGACCCAAAAGAGAACCCTTTCTGCAAATGGGTCTCCAGGAGAGAGGATACTCAGATTTGGGTTATGCCTCTTCTGGCATCTAAAATGGGTCTTCCATATAGATACTATGTTGAACGTTATAGGTATTGTGTTGGAGGTCCATTTTGGGTTTGAGTTCCATAATGGGTCTCCTGTTGGAGATAGCCTGAGCGTGTCTGCATATTTGTACCGTGTTTTGAAGAAAAAAAACTTGATAGAAGGACTATTTCTTTATTCAGAAAATATAAGATACTACAACAGCGAGTTATTTCATTGTGGCTGGTATCAAGTATCGAATACCATCACCGATTCACTAACTTTTTTCGAGAGGTCATCACCAATTCACTATCACAGAGAGGTATACAAACTTATTAGACCCATCACATTGTCGTTCTACCTGAGTTCCGAATATATCATCACGATGACAGAGAGAAGGAGAAGTATGAAAGCTGTCGTATATTTATGCAAGATCAGCCCATTTCTTGATTTGCCGTGTTTGGTGTGCACCGTCGAATTGTCTAGGGGTTGTGGGGGCAGTTTGGGTTGTTTGGGTCGTAGGTACTGCAGGATGCC
The DNA here is from genome assembly GCA_904845875.1 of Miscanthus lutarioriparius. Lineage (NCBI taxonomy): Eukaryota > Viridiplantae > Streptophyta > Magnoliopsida > Poales > Poaceae > Miscanthus > Miscanthus lutarioriparius. The sequence goes on from CAJGYO010000008.1 coordinate 12,348,879, forward strand.
ACTGGTTGTGCCAGTTGCTGCAGGTACAGGCGTTTCATGATCTGTATGATAGGACGGCCGACGCCGAAGGCGGACTCGCCGCCGGTGGATGTGGATCGATCGTCGCCGCCGTCCAGGTCCAGCTGCCGCGCCGTCGACCCTGACACCGCCAACAGCATCAGCACCGCGATCAGCAGTGGCAAAACGAATTGCGACCTACTGATCGACGTGGCCATCCTTACAACGCAAGCTGGCACACAGTTTCAGCGTAGCTAGCTAGTAGTAGGTTTCTGCAGTGTATAACCTTGTGTGTTTTCCTCTCTGAGTTATACCTTTACTAAGTAGAGTGTTCGTACGTTACTACGAGACTGCTAAATCTTTTATACTAAAAATATACGAATTACACAATAAGATAATAATACTGTTAAATTAAATACCGACGTCAAAGTGCCATTTAATTCAAAAAGCAAAGTTCGTGAAATTAACACAGTCACGAAGAGTGCGACGTCGCAGGCTCACAAACTCTGTTGTATAGACTTTTTTATATGGCTAAGATAATATTTTATATCAGCAAAAAGAATTCTACAATATCCATTTCTTTCATGCACCAATAAATCCATGAATAAGTTTCGCTGCATCTTCATATAATCATGTACACACTGGTTCGAGTATATATGAAAATAGGTTCATGTCCGTGCGTTGCTACGGGACAGCTAAACTTTTGTATTAAAAACACACGGATCACACGATAAGATAACAATATTGTAAAAGTATATGACCGACGTTAAAGTGACATTTAATCCAAAAAGCAAAGTTTGTGAAATTTACATAGTCACAGAGAGCGTGGCGTCGCAGGCTCACAAACTCTACTGTGTAGATCTTTCCGTGACGTGGCTAAAATCATTTTTTATACCGGCAGTATCCATTTCTTTCGTGTGTCAATAAATCCATGAATAAGTTACACCACATCTCTATACCATCCTGTACACGGCGCTGGCAAGCGAATTAGCCACAACTTATGTAATTAGGTTTATAATTAGCTCATGTTTAGTTCTCCTAATTGATATCTAAAAATTCAATGTGATTGGGACTAATGTTTAGTCATAGGATCCAAACAACCTCTAACTCTCGACTCCAGCTGGCTGCTCACTTGCACAACCATGCCTATGTGCCTGCACGTATATACTCTAATGCCAGAACATCTAAGATGGTCTTTAAGGTTGCCATTTGTGTATGTTGTAGAATTGTGATGCTTTGCACTGATCCATGAGGGTGTCCATGAAAGTCAAAAATTTTGATGCCATTATGATGTCTAATATTACCAATCAGACAGAGATGAACTTAATTGTTAAAATATTTTCAACACTGCTTTCATATACTCCCTCTGTCCCAAAATAGAATTCATTCTCGTTTTCCGAGAAGTCAACTGTTTTTTTTAACTTCGACCAATTATAATACAAGTATTTTTTACATGCATGTGGCCTCAGGAGTCGACCAATTGATTGTTAAATGTTGCACGTATTTTTTACAAAGCTAGTTAAAGTTGAGAAAGTTTGACCTGCACACATCCCATATCAACTTATATTTTGGGGCAGAGGAAGTATATGCTAATAGAAGTAGTCAACTGAAAGTCGTGATGAACACAACAATACTTTCATATTATATGCTAATTGGAGTACGAAGAAACGTAGGGGAATGGACCTATATATGAATGGTGGGAATATTCGTTTAGAAAATTGCAAAATGTTCACCAGTCTCACCATGTATAACCTGCACATCTTTTATTTGGCACCACTGATGTTATCAAGGAGCAGCAACTTTTTAATTTCAGGTCTGTATGCTGGAAACACTAAAATTAAGGGCCAATCTCATTGAGTCGTCTTACTTGATCTTTGCCAATTGTTTTCTTCCATGCATGATTATTGTTTCCTTTCATGCATGTGGCCTCAGGTGATCGATTTGTTTCCTTCAAAGCAGGCGGGTATAGCAGGGATGGCAATTTCTTTTTCTATCGCGTGGGGTATCGTATGGCCGGAAGGGAGGAGTCTTGCTTGATCTTTGCTAATTGTTTCCTTCCATGCATGTGGCCTCAGATGATCGATTTATTTCCTTCAAAGCAGGCGGGGATCGCAGGGATAGCAGTTTTTTTTCTATCGCGCGGGGTATCGCATGGCCGAAAGGGAGGAGCGACTAAAAAAAAAGTCACACAAAAAAATAGTCTTACTTTTAGTCTTTTGTATGAGATATAATCTGCACGGGTATATATAGGAGCTTTCAAAGCTCTGCGAAATTTCCATGCAAAGACTGACGTGCGCGACTCGACACTGCGGTAGACTGAGGACGCACGCGCTGTGGTGCCGTTTTCACGTGGCCGGGTTTCTGCTTCTACATGGATACATACCGGCCGGTCGATCGGTCTTCACTCTTCAGAATGGAAAACTTACAATCTCAGGTTTTGGCCGAATGCCGGCCGGCGTAGGGTTCAGCAGGCGCGCGTTGCCGACTAGGCGACTACGTACTCGATCGTCCAGTGACCAATGCCACCGTGCATGCACACCTCAAGCGCAGCGCCAGTCCTAGAATTTTGAGGGGCCGCTGACGAGCTCATCGTGAAGGCTTCTCTAGACCATGTATAAAATTTTATCTATCTACTCTACTAAATCAATAACTTTTTCTTTGCTAGATCCACCAAAAACATCCCCCGCTGAGAAGGGGGCCTGATAGGGTCCGCCGTTCGGACGGTAAGCTCCGTCCGGCAATTAATTTTCACGCTTCTTGTACTTTTCCGCCGGCCAATTAATCCCTTCCGCTCGCACAACAATTAATCCCGGGGCTCCTAGGGTCCATGCGCCCACCAGCATGCATGCACTGCCGGTAATTTTTTTATCCGCTTGATTGCATGCAGTACAACCTAAAAAAATCATAACGGCTAATCAAACATCCAAATTAAATTTCGATTACACCGTCAAATTTCTTGCAACAAATCGTTCAAAACAAGATCCCACATAAATATATTTAGATAAAATTTTATTAACGAACGTTTATCTTATGAACATAGAATATTTTTATATTAAGCAGAGACGATATTCTAGGTTCAGAGAACAATGTTTCGTCTTCGTAAGAAAAATGTTCTCAGTCTAGAAGAACAATATTCTAGTTTTAGATTCATGTAATTGGTATTATAATATACATAAAAATAGAAATAATGATAACAAAAACAATGAAATATATAAATAGTAAATAAATAACTACATAACATAAATAAAAAAATAAAAAAACTAGAGCAAAGCATAAGGAAATATAAATAAAACACGTAATAGAAAAAATTTGAAAGAACATCACATGGATACTTTTTAAACGTCCTAAATATACTATAGAACATCACATGTGTACTAAGTGAACATCACTAAATACACCATAAAACATCACTAAATACATTATAGAACATCGCGTATATATCATGTAAACATTACTAGATACATCATAGAACATCACATGCGTACTAAGTGAACATCACTAAATACACCATAAAACATCACTAAATACATTACAGAACATCGCATATAAATTACGTGAACATCACCGGATATATCATAGAACATCACATGTGTACTAAATGAACATCACTAAATACACCATACAACATCACTAAATACATTATAGAACATCACATATATATTTCGTGAACATCAATAAATACATTTTAAAACATCACATTTATACCAAGGGAACATCAAAAAACATATCATAGACGTGATGTAAGGTAAAATAGAAAAAAATAAAAAATCTATAGAAAACATAAAGACATAAAAAAGGAAAAACAAAGAAAGGAAAAAGAATAAAAAAAAGACAAACAAATTAATTAATTATAGTAAAAGCAAAAAAGAAATAAAATAAGTAAAAATATAAAAGTTGAAAAGAAAAAAAATGAAAAGTCACATGAAACGAAAAACAAAAATAAAAAATAAATTGAAGAAATGAAATAAAAAATAATAAGAAAAGGAAAGGAAAGGAAAAAAGAAATAAAAGGAACATAAAAATAAAAAAGAATAAGAAAAATGCACATAAAACAATAAATAAATAAAAATAAAAAATGAAGCACAAAAAGAAAGAAAAACAAATGGAAAAGAAAAGGGAAGAATAAGAAACCAAATGAGAAGAAAAGAGATACGTACCGAGTGCTTCCCGGCTGATTCCCGCGCCCAGCAACTCCCGTTCCCGCGCATCCAGCTATTCCCGCGCGTCGCGCCTTGCAACTCCCGCGCGCCGTTCGGCAGGTGGCTTTGGTCCGAATGTTCGTACCGAAAGATTTCCGGCCGAGAAGCCCCCTCTACATCCATCTTAAAAAATGTATCTAGAAAAAAAATCTTCAAAATAGACGGTTATAGATTTAGTACGAGCCTTCTCTTCTTACTCACTCACGTCCAACGGTCACCATTGTTTGTGTCAACCTCCTGACTCATCCTCCCGCGGCAAGCCAACCAAGCCGTGCGTCGATCCCATCCGCGACTCAGCCCCTCTCCACCGCCACGGTTCGACTCCTCTTCCGCTCTTTTTTTTCGTCTTCCGCGCGGCTTGCCTCCGAGGTCCTCCTCTCCCCCACGCGCCAGGGCGGCGGCTAGCCGGCCAGCCATGGCGGCCAGGAGGTCGGGGCGACACCTCCTTTTCGTTCCCGCGCATCCAGCAATTCCCGCACGCCGTTCGGCAGGTGGCTCCGGTCCGAATGTTCGGACCGGAAGATTTCCGGTCGAGAAGCCCCCTCTACATCCATCTTAAAAAAATGTATCCAGAAAAAAAAATCTTCAAAATAGACTGTTACAGATTTAGTATGAGCCTTCTCTCCTTACTCACTCACATCCAACGGTCACCATTGTTTGTGTCAACCTCCTCACTCATCCTCCCACGACAAGCCAACCAAGCCGCGCGTCGATCCCATCCGCGACACACAGCCCCTCTCCGCCGCCACGGTTCGACTCCTCTTCCGCTCTTTGTTTTTCGTCTTCCGCCCGGCTTGCCTCCGAGGTCCTCCTCTCCCCCACGCGTCAGGGCGGCGGCCAGCCATGGCGGCCAGGAGGTCAGGGCGACATCTCCTTTCCGTTCCCGCGCATCCAGCAATTCCCGCGCGTCGCGCCCTGCAACTCCCGCGCGCCGTTCGACAGGTGGCTCCGGTCCGAATGTTTGGACCGGAAGATTTCCGGCCGAGAAGCCCCCTCTACATCGATCTTAAAAAAATGTATCCAGAAAAAAAATCTTCAAAATAGACTGTTACAGATTTAGTATGAGCCTTCTCTCCTTACTCACTCACGTCCAACGGTCACCATTGTTTGTGTCAACCTCCTCACTCATCCTCCCGCGGCACGCCAACCAAGCCGCGCGTCGATCCCATCCGCGACTCACAGCCCCTCTCCACCGCCAAGGTTCGACTCCTCTTCCGCTCTTTGTTTTTCATCTTTCGCCCGGCTTGCCTCCGAGGTCCTCCTCTCCCCCACGAGCTGGGGCGGCGGCCAGCCAGCCAGCCATGGCGGCAGGAGGTTGGGGCCACACCTCCTTTCCCCAATCGATGCGCCTGTGGTGCCCTTCACCTCTGCCGCGCGTGCGTCTCTCTCTCTTCCTCTCGCCTGAACCCTTAATCGAGGGCGACGTGAGGCCAGTGGGCTCGAGCGCCGCCGGGGGCGCATGCTCGGCCGTGGGCGCGTGGTCGACCGCTGGCTCGAGCGCCGCCTTGGCTCCGATGTGTGCTCGGCGGCGGCGGACGAGCAGCCAGGACCATGATTCTTCGGTGTAGGTATCCCATCTCTTTCTCCCTCTCTTAATTTTCTCTGATTTTCCCTGATTTGGCCAGGAAGTTCTCTAATTTCAGGATTCTTTACTGCACCCCCCACGATTTGGTCTTGATTTCCGCTGGACTCATCGGACTCGTCGGCACGCCCGATCTTCAGCCTCTTGTTCAAGGGCATGGTGAGCAAGGGCGTGGTGTGCCCGAGGGACCGGGATCCCGGCGTCGCAGTGCTCGCGGCGGCCGTGTGCCTGTGGAGGGGCTCGTGGTTGGGCGCGAGGTTCTGCCGTTCTGGAGGCCATGGCGCTCATGGAGGGTCTACATGCGGCGCTTGGGTTGGGCATCCGCATCGTCGAGGTCGTCACTGACTACTGGACGCTGTATAACCATGTAGGGATTCGATCCATCTTCCATGCACCTCACTGATACAGTGATACTCTACCTCTTATCAATCTCTCTGACTCGTTTGCTTACATTTCTACTTGTTTTTGGTGCATATATATGATGCTACTAGGACCTGCAGTGTCATGTACTCATGTATACTGATTACTCAAGTTTCTCTGTTCAGATAATAAATTCTTATTTCATCATGTTCTTTCCTAATTTATAAAAGTCCCTGTCATGTTTAGAAAGAAATTTAGCATGAAGGGCCAACCAATAATTATGTATAGTACTTTGATGAATATCCTGATCTACTTGTAATTTTGTTAGCTGAGTTAGAATATCCTGCGTCGCTCTTGCATTTTACTTAATTGCAGCTGGAAAGTAGTTTGTGCGACCAAATGTGTGCAATTCTGACAAATAGTGGAATCCGTTTGAGTCTCTTAGAAATTACCTAACAATTATAGGTTTTATTCTTACTTTCTGATATTGAATAACGATGGCTACCTTGTAAACCACTTGTGACATGGTTTTATCAGAACACCACCTGAATCTGGTGAAGAAACACAAGCTTCCTCCACATCCTTTTCAGAACCTTTTATGTTGATTGCCAACGACCTGTCTAGGATTTTAGGATTTTGTTCAAATCAGACACACTGATGATTATAGTCCGGCTGGCGGTGGGCGGGGTGCGACCAAGGACGAGGCAGCGGAGGAGGACGCCACTGATGTGGTGATTGTCGACGCAGGGGACGAGGAGTACGCATTCGACGAGCTGTCCAGGTTCAGGGGCCTGGTTTGATCTATATAGGACCTGTGAGGATATTGCTTATAGGACTATATAGGAGCATCTCTCTTGATCATGCATGTTCAGAGGTTCAAGCTTTACTGGTAGAGAAATTAAACACAAAGAAACTTGAAAAGGCTTGAATCATTCAAAATACTCTTCAGTCTAAACTTATTATAAGTACACTCAAAATTGGAGTACTATGATCAAATACAGTGCATTTGTGTTCCTTTCATCAGTTGATTTATTTTTTAGTTTATAATAATTTATGTTAGTTTTATGATTTATTTTTTCTAGACGCCACCGTAGCGTTAGCACGAGCAGTATACTAGTGGCTTGTATCTAAAGCCAGGTGTGAAATGGATTACAGGACTGTCGATGTTTGATCACCGATAGCCTGCCACGGGGGTCCCCGGGGCAGTATGTTTGGGTTTCAGCGTACGCGGAACTCGACGGTGAACGCAAGAGACAGTCGATTTATCCTGGTTCGAGCCCTCGATCGTTGATCGAGTAATAGCCCTACGTCCAGTCGGCGTTAGCCTTTTGCGTTGGATTGATTGTCAAGTGTTGTGTTGTTCCGTCCCGTCTCTAGGAACCCTGCCCTCCTTTATATAGTCAGGAGGCTAGAGTCCTAGTCGGTTTACAATGAGAGTTTCTAGTAGGATTACAGAATAATACTACTACTACGATTACATGAGAAGAATCCTAATTAGACTAGATCTTCTTCCTTCTTTACGGGGTATCCCATGGGTCCCGCACCGACAAGCCCCCGAGCACTTCATGGTTGAGCTCTGGAAGCCTCGTCTTGTTCCTTCAGGTCTTGCCGAGCAGGAACAAGCGTCGTTCGAGTGCTTTTTTGAGCGAAACCGTGTAGCGCTTCGTGAGATTTTGGCGTGATGTGTACCTTTTTGAAGAAAAAAGTACTCCTATTTGAGTGTAGCCCCCGAGCCTCTTGCTTTTTTGGCATAAGGAGCTGGAGAGTCTTCTCTTGAGGGTTCCTGAACATATACCCGGGTTCTTTATTAAAAAGAGCTCGGATATAGATAGGTCCAGGTTCTTTTTGTTGTGAGGTCTTGAAGTGATCTGTCTTGAAGAAGTTTTCTTGGTGATGTGCGCTTTTTCGGAGAAAAAAGTGCACTCATCGAGTGTAGCCCCTGAGCCTCTTGCTATTTGGAACAAAAAGTTGGAGGGTCTTGAATCTTATGTTATTTTGAAAACTGCTGTCTTGAAGAAGTCTTCTGAGTGATGTGTGTTTTTTCGAAGAAAAAAATGCACTCACTGAGTGTAGCCCCCGAGCCTCTTGCTATTTGGAACAAAGAGTTGGAGGGTCTTGAATCTGAGTTGTTCAAAGGACTGAAAACCACTCCTGTTGCAGCCCCCGAGCATATACCTGGGTTCTTTTATTCGAAAAGAACTCGGGTACAGGGTCTTGGCATGTTCTCGGGTAGTCTGTTGTTGTCAGATGTAGTTGTATGGCGGTGGTTGAAAGTAAATGCTGTTTGTTCTCGAGTTGTATAGTGTTCGTATATTCTTCCGAATATGCTCGTTCTTGAGTACTGTTCCTTCATGTCTGAGTCCTCTTTAATTGAATTCTATCTTTTCACTGTGTCCTTTGTCAGGTTTGTTCTGTTGGTGCTCCCGGTCCATGTGCATCGCTTCTTTGGTCTATAAATATCCTCTTGGTGTGCTGTTTTGATTCATCGAGCATTTTGTTGCATGGTCTGAAATCTCCGAAGTCATGAATATGATAGTTTGTGAAGTAGAGAAGCCCCCGGGCGTATTATGTAGTTCTTGTACATCTTGTCGTAGCTGGAGGGAGTCTTATGATAGGGATTAGAGGTAGACTAATCCCGCAGCAGCATTGTACTTGGAAGTACGTGGCGGTAGTTGGAGGAAGTCTTGTGATGTGGGATATGTTCCTTCATCCAGCAGTTCTGGGTTGATCCTCGCCGCCTGCCCTGAGACTGTCCGGTGCAGATCAACACCATATCCAGCATCACATCAGACTTGGGTAGACAGATGCCTGTCGGCTTCCCCTGGTCTATGTTGTCCTGCCGTGCTGCTGATTTCCATCTTGGATGCACTGCGCCTGTCCTTTGAAGAAAATAGTGTAGCCGAGTGCGGTTTGTTTTACCGAGCAGCAATTTGGAACACGTAGTCGTTCCCGAGCCTAGCTGTGTCCGGGTTCCTCTTTCCTACGTTGTTTGTCATAGTACTGAGTTCGTTGGGTCTTGTAAGATGTGTAATCTTCTATTTTTTGAAGCCATTTGTAATGGAAAGAATCCTGTCTTCTGAGTTGTTATTTTTTTTCTGCTGAAGTCCTGGTTGTTTATGAGATTCCCGAGTTCTTTCTATAAAAACCGGGTTCTTATGTTCCTTGTGGGGTAACCCTTCGCTGCTTCATGGTTGATGAGTTCTTTTTGTAGCAATATGATAACTTCGCCGTGGTGCTGGATGGATAAGTCTGAAATCTGCCTATTGAACTGTACCGTTGTGTGGATTTGTGCCATCCATCATTTTAGCTGTGTTAGTAAATGGACCGTTGCGTCCTCATGCCATGTTAAAATGGGCCCGGTGGGTCGTGTTTTACTGCTGTAAAATCTATTTAAAGGCCTTTCGTCTTCTTTTTCTTTACTGCCCTGCTTTTGCCTTGAAACCCTAGTCTTCAAAGTTCCGCCGCCGCCATTGTCACCGTCATCTGAGCACCGCCGCCTGAGCATCACCTTTCCTTAGTGCTTTTATTGCTTTCACTAGTATATGGGTAGGAAGAAAGCAGCGAGTAAGTCCCAGGCAGCCTTTGTGGATGAGGAGGCCTCGCTTTCCGTGATCGAGAATCAAGAATTCATGGCCATGAGGGCCGCTCAGAAGATCTGGCCAGCTCTGACTACAGCTGAGGATCAGTTGTGTGAGCTTGTCAGTGATGGTCTGATCTAGAGCAAGGATATCGTTGATTGAAGAGCTTCAGGTGAGCATCGGGTCCCTACTCTAGGTCCTGGTGAGATTATTCTTTTCGTCTCCTTTATCCATGCCGGACTCTGCCTTCCGGCTTCTGCTTTTTTTCACTGATTTCTCAGCTATTTTGGGATTAGCCTGAATCATCTTGCTCCCAATGCTGTCCTTCAACTTTCTGTCTTTGTTCATCTTTGTGAAACTTTCCTTGAAATTCCTCCTTCTCTTTCTTTGTTTTGTTACTTCTTTCGTCTAAAGCCACAACCCCGCCGCGATGACACCAATGTTCTTGGTAGCTGCGGGATTCAGTTTCGCTAGGATCTTAAAAGCAAATTCTTTGACTATGACCTGGTTGATTTTGTGAGGGATTGGCGTGCCGACTGGTTTTATGCCACCAATTTGATTCCTCCTCTTTCCGTTCATTTTGGATCTGGTCCCTTGGTTAATGACCGATGGGAAAAGAACCCCTTGACGACGGATGAGAGCCAAGCGATCAAGCTGTTTCTTGAGATGATATGTACTCTGAAGCAGCAGGGCTTGATCGGCTTCGGTATCGTCTCTAGTTTTCTTCGCCGCCATGTTCAGCCTCTGAAGGAGCGGGAGAATTTTGGGTTTGAGTACTTTGGGGCGGAGGACCCTTCTCGTATGGTCCCTACCCTTGAGTTGACTGATGAGGAGGTGCTCGAGCGTCTTCAGAAGATGCTAAAAGGAGTAAGCATCGTCTCGCTTGCTGTCCTTGAGTATAGTGCTAACAACCCGCCTCCTTCTGTGAGTTATTTTTTCTTATGCGGGTACTTTTTGTATTTCTTTTGCTGTCTCCACTTTTGCTTAATCTTTCTTGTCTGGTTGTTTTACTCTTTTTATAGGAATTGGGGCGTAACTTTGTTGATCCGATCCTCCTTGGTGACTGCCTTGCCATTGTGGGGACTGGGGATAGTCTTGCTGGGACTTCTTTAACCAGTAAGTTTCAAACCACCACAATGTTTCCTGGTGTTTCTTCCGTGGTTTCTGATGTATATGTGGAGTATGTTCCTTGTCCAGTTCCTCGAGGCCCTCATAGTGTGGGAAAGAGGGGGCGAGCTGAGGGTTCTTTTTCTGGTTTGTCCGTTGCCAAGAAGTCTCGCCAGTCGAGTACTCGTCCAGGTACTCCAGTTGTAGGTAGCGTGCTCCTAGGTGAGCATATGAATATGTTTTGTATTTTTGTGGTTTGTTTGTGCCTTGAACCGAGTACTTTTCTCCTTTTTCAGATGGTGCTATGGCTGCTTTTCTTGAGAGTGAGGAGGATGAGGATGATGATGTGCCCCTTGTCCCGCGTCGGTGAGTTGTTTCCCTATTTTTTTTCTGTTGTTGGACACCTCTTCTTGTTCTAACTTTGGTCTTGTTCTCTTGTAGTAAGCGGCCGTCCAGCTTGAGTTCTTCTGGGGCTCCGGTACCGGTCACGCCGCTCCTATCGCAGAGTGGCAGTGATGTTTTTGCTGCCATAGTTCCTCCTGTAAGGTCTTCTTTTGGTTTCATGAAGAAGATAGCCGAGTGAGTGATTCCTTGTTATGTTTCTTTGCTACTGTTTTCCTTTTTCCTGACTCATATTCTTATCGTTGAGTTTCCTTATCATCTTGTAGGCCCTCGCCTTCCCTTAACCCTACACCGACCTCTTGTTAGTCCTCTGATGCGCCTCTATGTGCTAAGTCTGGGGACTTGGCATGTACGGTCGGCGAGGTGGCTGTGAGGGGGACAGGGTTCCCTGATGAACCCGCTGCTGCTAACTCGGTGGCTCTGGAAGTGACCATGGCCACAGCGGTGGGTTCTTCTGAGGAGGTAGCCGGGGCTTCCCAGGATATGGCCCTGGCCTTGCTTTCTTCGCATCGGGTGGCTTCTCCCTCTGCTCCTCTTGGTGCCGGTGCTCGGCGCTTGGATGATGATGTGTTGCAGCAGTTCGATGCCACTCATCGTTTGTCAGAGCTGACTGCCGCCTGGGGGAGCCTTTCGACTTCTTTTGGGGAAAAGCTCCAGGTGAGTTTTTCTGAGGTTCTTTCTTTGGGTGTTCATCTTTGCTTTGTTCTTATGCCTTCTTCCTCTCTCTCTTTTTGTTTAGTCTTTTTCTCGGGATCATACCAGCTTCTTTTTCTCGTCTAAAACCGAGAAAAAGTTGTCTTCTGAGGTGAGTACCCTAAAGGCAGAGCTTGACCTCTGTCGGGCCGAGCTGGAGACCGAGCGTCAGACGCATCAGAAGGAGGAGAAGGCTCTCCATGCCCGGGTGGTTGAGGCAGAAATGCAGAGCGATGCAGCTGCCCAGGAGGCCTTGAAGAACGTGGAGGCCATGAAGAAAGAGTGCAATGGTATTGCGGGTTCTTTTTCGTTTCCCTTTGTATTTAAATTTCCCTTTCTGCTGACTTGTTTTTGTTGCCTGGTCTAGCTCTCCGAGTTGAAAAGCAGAAGCTCTCGGAGGGTATCGAGGAGATGAAGACACTTGTTCGCACTAACCACAACAGGGCTGAGGAGGTAATTACTTGAGCTGAAGAAGAACTCGCGCTTGCTAAGTTGATTAGGCGTGGAGCTGATAGGGATCTTATGGAGGCCCAAAAAACTGTTGAAGTCTTGACTGGCAAGCTGGCGACGGCTACTAAGAACTGGAATGCTTTGTGGAAATCTTTTCAGTCAGTAGCCGACCTTCTTCGGACTCTAGCAGATGATGGTCAACCTTGGGCTCAATTTATTCCCCAAGTTCCGATTCGTTTCTAGGAGTTCGTGAAGAGGTGCGCCCGCTTATGTACCAAAAATGTTCTTGCCCAGGTCCGAGTTCTTGCTTCGGAGTTCCCTTTGCTCAAGGTTGTAGAGGAAGCCGAGAGTCAAGAGTATCTGGATGCTGTTGAAAAGGTGGAGCCTGAGGTCGAAGATTTAGCCAGTAGGATTGTGGACAATCTTGATATTGATGTTTCTTCTCCTAATAACGATGTTTGATGTAATTGACCTTTGTACTCTAGCCTCTGTAATAGGATATTATACTTCCTTTTGAATGAAGATTCTTTATTTTTGTTCATGTCTTCTTTGCCTAGATGTCTTTGCCTTACTTATTCTTTAAATGAGTTGTCCAAGTGATCAGAATCTTCTCTGAGTAGTTGTTTGTTCTGGCTTTCATCTGCGTTGTGCAACTCACTCGGTGTATGTAGATGTCGAGTGCTTGTCTGGCTTTCGTCTGTGCCGTGTAAACAACTCGGTATAGATCGTTGTCTTGACAAACTTTGTGCTCTTCTTAGGACCGAAAAGACTTAGGGCCGGCGATCTCAAGTATCTTCAGCTTCTTCTTTTCAGCTTTTCGCTTAACTCGAGATGTGGTCAGCATCTGGTCCTTTCCCTAGCTGCAAAAACATCTTAGGATCGATAAGCCCCCGAGCACTTCATGGTTGAGTTCTGGAAGCCTCGTCTTGTTCCTTCAGGTCCTGCCGAGTAGGTACAAGCATCGTCTGAGTGCTTTCCCGAGCGAAACCGTGTAGCGCTTCTTGGGATCTTCGAGTGGTTTGTGCTTTTTAAAGGAAAAGTACATCCATCTACGTGTAGCCCCCGAGCCTCTTGCTATTTGGCACAAGGAGCTAGAGGGTCTTGTCTTGAAATTGCTCTGATTTATGCTCAAGCTTAGTTTCAGTCGTTTTGCTTTTTGGTTCGGGTGTTTAGCTTATTAGCTACTCTCATCGGCGGGCTCAAGCATCTTTTCAGCTCTTTTGCTCTCGGCCGGTATGCTCAGGCATATTTTCAGCCATTTTGCTTTTTTGTTCAGGTGTTAGCTTATTAGCTACCCTCATCGGCAGGCTCAAGCATCTTTTTAGCTCTTTTGCTCTCGGCCGGTATGCTCAGGCATATTTTCAGCCATTTTGCTTTTTTGTTCGGGTGTTAGCTTATTAGCTACCCTTATCGGTGGGCTCAAGCATCTTTTCAGCTCTTTTGCTCTCGGCCGGTATGCTCAGGCATATTTTCAGCCATTTTGCTTTCTGTTTTGGGTGTTAGCTTGTTAGCTACCCTCATCGGCGGGCTCAAGCGTCTTTTTAGCTCTTTGGCTCTCGGCCGGTATGCTCAGGCATATTTTTAGCTATTTTGCTTTTTGTTTCGGGTGTTAGCTTGTTAGCTACCCTCATCGGTGGGCTCAAGCATCTTTTCAGCTCTTTTGCTCTCGGCCGGTATGCTCAGGCATATTTTCAACCATTTTGCTTTTTGTTTCGGGTGTTAGCTTGTTAGCTACCCTCATCGGCGGGCTCAAGCGTCTTTTCAGCTCTTTTGCTCTCGGCCGGTATGCTTATTGGAAACAACTCGAGGATAGCCATAATAAGACATATGTTGTCGAAAAAACTATCTTTATAGATCATGAGCGTTGATAAGCCATAATAATACATATGTTGTCGAGGAACACCATCTTTATTGATCATGAACATTGATCCCTTGTGGCTTGTGTATATATTCTTCCTTGAGTTGTTTTCATGCGTAGAATCTTCTTAGCTGGCTGATGTGCCATGTATTGTTGACTTCTTTTCCATCTTCAGTTATCAACTTGTACGTGCCTGGTCCGGTGACTTTTGAGACAATAAAAGGATCTTCCCATGGACTGAGTAGTTTATGTCGTCCGTCAGTTTTTTGTATTCTTCTTAGTACTAGGTCTCCGACTTGTAGTGATCGAGGCTGGGTATTCTTGTTGTAGTGGCGTCTTAATCCTTGGAGGTATCTTGCTGATTGAAGGGTAGCATTTACTCTGACTTCTTCTGTACTGTCTAGTTCTAATCTTCGGGTGTGTTCTGCTTCTCCTTCGTCATATTGTTCTATCCTTGGTGATGTCCAGATCAAGTCGGCAGGTAGTACGGCTTTTGATCCGTAAACTAGGAAGAAAGGTGAGTATCTGGTGGCTCTGCTTATTTGAGTTCGTAGCCCCCATACGACCTTGGGTAATTCTTCAATCCATTTTGATCCATAGTCCACTAGTTCTTCATATAATTTGGTTTTAATCTGACTAGTATGAGTCCATTAGCCCTTTCTACCTGTCCGTTGGCCTCTGGATGTGCGACTGATGCGTAATCTATGCTGAAGCCACAGTCCTGTGCCCAACTTTGGAATTCTGTGAGTGTGAAGGGCGAACCCAAATCTGTGATGATTCGATTGGGCATGCCGAAGCGGCGCTTAATGTCTTGGATGAACTCGACTGCTTTGGCTACGCTGTATTTTGCGAGTGGTTTGTATTCAATTCACTTGGTGAACTTGTCAATTGCTACAAAGATGTACTCGAAACCGCCTTTTGCTTTCTTGAGAGGTCCTACTTGATCCAGCCCCCAGCAGGAGAAAGGCAAAGCAGGTGGGATGCAGATGAGATTGTGAGCTGGCACATGAGCTTGTCTTGCGAACATTTGACAACCTTTGCATTTTCTGACAAGTTCTTCTGTGTCTTTCAAAGCAGTTGGCCAGTACAACCCGGTGCGGAATGCCTTGCCGACTAGTGTTCTTGAGGCGACATGATTTCCACAGCAACCTGAGTGTATTTCGTCTAGGATCTCTTTGCCCTCTTTAAATGAGACACATTTTAGAAGTACTCCTGATGACGTGGCTCTTCTGTAGAGCTTGTCCCCTACTAGGACGTAGTTCTTGCTTCTGCGAACAACTCGGGTAGCTTCCTCTTTATCTGCTGACAACTTATTCTCTTTGATGTAATCAATAAAAACTTGGGTCCATGAGGTGGTGATTACCAAAATTTGGGTGCCTTTAGCTGAGATTTCAGGGGTTATCTCACCGGGTTATTTGATAGAGGGAGCTGATAACTCCTCTATGAATACAACAGGTGGGACCTTCGCCCTGCCCGATCCGAGCTTGGTGAGGATGTCTGCCGCAATATTAGAATCGCACAGGACATGTAGAATTTCTAATCCTTGAAAATGTTTTTCGAGTTTTCTTATTTCAGCACAGTAAGCACCCATGTTTTCTTTGGTGCGGTCCCAATCTTTGTTGACTTGATTGATGACTACTGCTGAATCGCCGTATATGAGTAAACGCTTGATTCCGAGGGTAATTGCCACTCGGAGCCCGTGGATGAGGGCTTCATATTCTGCTTCATTGTTTGTAGCTTGCCATAATATCTAAAGGACATACTTGAGTTGTTTTTCGTCTGGAGAAATGAGGAGAACGCCTGCACCGGCTCTGCCTAGCTTGAGTGATCCATCAAAGTACATCTTCCAATGATCAAGGATGGTATTCGACATAGGTTGTTGAATTTCTGTCCACTCGGCAATGAAATCGGCAAGGGCTTGAGATTTAATTGCCTTTCGTGGGGTGAAATCGATGTTGAGAGCACCAAGTTCAACCGCCCACTTAGATATGCGCCCTGTTGCGTCTCTGTTGTGTAGGATGTCTCTGAGTGAGAAATCTGTCACCACAGTAATCTTGTGGCTTTCAAAATAGTGGCGAAGCTTGCGTGAAGTGATCAGGATGGCGTAGAGTAGTTTTTGCACATGCGGGTACCGGATTTTTGATTCTGACAGTACTTTGCTGATGTAGTATATGGGGCATTGTACTTTATATACACGCCCTTCTTCTTCTCTTTCTACGACAATCGCTGTGCCGATCACAGTAGAAGTTGCCGCAATGTATAGCATCATGTCTTCATATTTCTTTAGAGGTGTGAGAACAGGCGAGGAGGTGAGGTATGCCTTGAGCTTCTTGAAAGCTTCGATGGCTTCTTCTGTCCACTCGAACTTGTCTGTCTTCTTTAGCAGTTTAAAGAAAGGTAACCCTTTTTCGCCGAGTCTTGATATGAAACGATTGAGGGCCGCCATGTAGCCTGTTAGTTTCTGCACATCTTTGACACTTCGAGGAGGGCCCATCTCTGTTATGGCTCAAATTTGCTTGGCGCTTGCTTCGATTCCGCGATGACTGACCAAGAATCCGAGTAGTTGTCCTGAAGGAACTCCGAATACACACTTGTTTGGGTTCAATTTCTACCTCCATCTTTTCAGGTTTTGGAAGGTTTGCTTTAAGTCTTCAATTAGTGTATCCGGGTTCTTTGTCTTTACTACTATGTCATCCATGTATGCCTCTATGTTTTCGCCGATCTGATCACCAAGGCACGTTTGGATAGCTCTTTGGTAAGTGGCACCAGCATTCTTGAGTCCAAATGATATGGTTTTGTAGCAGTAGGCACCGAACGGAGTGATGAAAGATGTCTTGCTCTGGTCTTGTTCCTTTAATGCGATCTGGTGATATCCTGAATAGCAATCAAGGAAGGATAATAGGGCAGATCCTGCTGTTGAATCAACTATTTGATCAATGCGTGGTAGCCCGAACGGATCTTTTGGGTAGTGTTTGTTGAGATCTGTGTAGTCGACATACATGCGCCACTCGTCCATATTCTTTTTCTGTACTAGAACTGGGTTTGCAAGCCAATCTGGATGGAGGATTTCTCTGATGAATCCGGCTGCCATTAGCTTTGTGATTTCTTTTTTAATTGTTGCGTTCTTGTCGGGTGAGAATCGTCGTAGCCGTTGCTTCACAGGTTTGGAGCCTTCATTGATATCAATTATGTGCTCAGCCAACTCTCTTGGGACACCTGGCATGTCGGTCGGCTTCCAAGCGAAGATATCTTTGTTGTCCCAAAGAAAGTTGGTGAGCGCGAGTTCCTATTTTGCCGAGAGGTGGGCGCTGATGGTTGCCGTTTTGGAGGGATTGCCGGTGCCTAGGTCAATTTGCTTGACGTCGGCTTCTTTTGGTGGTGCAAGGATGCTGGGTTTTTTAGCCGGTATCTCTAGCTCTTCTGGGCACATTTCTACTGCGATAGTGGCTATTTCTTTTCTACCATCGGCGGCTTGTGCTTTTGCTGTGATTTGGATTGCCTGAACGTCGCTGTCAAAAGCGCGCTTCAAATCACTCCGAAGAGAAAGGACACCATTAGGCCCTGGCATCTTAAGCAACAGGTACGGATAATGCGATATCGCCATGAATTTTGCTAGTGCTGGGCGCCCGAGGATTGCGTGATATGATGAATCGAAGTCTGCAACTTCAAACTTGATGAACTCTGTATGGTAGTTCGAGGGAGTTCCAAAAGTAACCGGTAGAGTGATTTGTCCAAGTGGCATCGCTGCCTTGTCGGGTACTATGCCATAAAAAGGTATGCTCGTTGGTGTAATCATCCCGGCGAGTTGTAGTCCCATCTTCCTTAGAGTTTCTGAAAAAATGATGCTGAGTCTGGCTCCCCCGTTGATTAGTACTTTTGTGATAGTCATACCGGCAATAGTTGGATCTAGAACCAGTGGGTAATGGCCTGCGTTTCTTACGCTAGTCCATTGGTCTTCTCTTGAAAATTGGATTGAATACTGTGACCAATTGAGATATCTTGGAGTGACCGGTTCTGCTGCCATGATGGTTCGTAGAGCTAACTTTTCTTGATGTTTGCTTCTGGAGTCTGGGGCTCCGGCGAAGATCACTGCTACCGCCCCCCCTGGATTTTTGGAATCCCTTGTCTTCGTGGTTGTCCTCATCTTTTTTCTGATTGTCTTCTTTGGTATTCTCCTTACTATCTTTTCTTGTGTATCGATCTTTGAAGGTGTAGCAATCTCCGATGGTGTGATTTCCTTTGGGATGCGAGATGCAACGCATGTTTTCAATGTCGTCATACCTTCTGGGCTTGGAAAACTTCCTTGATTTGTCAATTACCGCTACGGTGTTGTCTGGTCCATGTTTTCTCTCTTGATGTCTGTTGTTTCGATGATTTTGCTTGTCCGGGTTGTCTCGGTTGTTTCTATCTGGGAACCTTTCTCGTGTCTTCTCCTCCGCAGTAATCATCTTTTCTACTGTTCATCTGAATTCTTCATTATTTCTCGGGTTTTCTTTGCAGAAGTCTTGAAATTGCCACCTAGCCATGATTCCGTGAGAGAAAGCTTCAATTACTTCTTGTTCGGTGATGTCATGTACTTGGGCTCGTAGTTCGCCAAATCGTCGATAGTAATTTCTGAGACTTTCGCCCCCTTTCTGCTTGAGTCATTTTAATTCTGCATGGGTGATGGGTTGCGTAATGATACCCGCGAAATTTTCACAGAAAGCTCTTTGTAAGTCCTCCCAATTTCTGATTGACCCTGGATTCAATTAGTCGAACCATTGGAGGGGCATGGTTTCTAGGGCCATGGGAAAGAATAGGGTCTTGATATAGTCGTCTCCTCTGGCTAGTTCAATCGATTGCGAGTATATCCTGAGCCACTGCCTTGGTTTAGTTTTGCCATCATACTTAGAGTGGTTGGACGGCTTGAACTTGTGAGGTAGTCGTATTGAAGCAAGTCTGTTTGCAAAACAGGGGAATCTATCGTGCGTTCTGGCTTCTTTGTATTCTGATTCGGCACCTCCCTCTGGCCAACTGTTGTTTTGGTGAGAGTAGTTCTACGAGGCTGTCTGAGCAGGTGCTTTGCTTCTGGTCTTTCTTGGTTGTTCGACTCGGTAGCTTTGACTATGATCCCTTCTACTTTCTCTGTTGTGACTTCCGCTTGGTACAAGTCTCTCGAAAGCGGACTTCCTTTGATTTTGATCTTCTTGCCTATGAGACGTTGATCTAGCGGGTAGTCTTGAGCGGGTCCTTCCTTCGTGTGTCCTCAGGGTTGTTGATCGGAGAAAATCCCGGAGCTATTCTTGTTTTTCACTGGGATGTGAAGTCGCTCTGAGTTCTTCTAGTGCTTCTCGAATCTTATCGTAGGGTGTATTTGCCGTGCGTCTTTCTTTGACTTCTTGTTCTTATTTTCTTCTATTGTACTCGGCTTGTTCTGACTCATATCTGATCCACATTTCCTTGCGCTGCCTAGCACGGTTTTGGCGTCCTTGTTTCAACTTGTTTTTTCATTCTCTGGCTTGCTTCTGATTCTCGGTCTCACCATCGTGCCCCTGGGTAAAGGGTGATATGTTGGACTCAGATTCGTTTGATGACCTAACGTCTGGTACTTCTGGGGGGACCAATGGTGATCGAGGATGGTGAACCATGAATACTTCTCGTGCGTGAATTGTTCTGCTATCAGCGTTGGTTTCCACATTGTCGGAGTTGCTGATAACTTTAGTAGAGGCTTCGAGGTCGCAGATCGAGTCTCCTTCTTGGTAGGGTAGAATTGTTGTCGTCATCGTGTCGACTAGTCGAGTTCTGCTATCCTCAGGAACAAAACCTGGCCAGTGGACGATGTAGTCTTGAGATGTTATAGTCAGTATCAGACCTTCCTGAGCTCCCTCCAGTGGCATTCTAAGCACCGGATCAGGGGATCCTTCAGGCCGTGCCTGATAAGATGTTGTCGTGTTGTGGAGTTCGAACAGAAAAAGACCCGACTTCTTGAAAAGACTCTGATTGTACTCTGAGTTGTATTCTTGATAGGCCAAAGCCGCGTTCTTAAGCCCCATTGGAAAAGAACTCGGTTTCTCAGAAGAACTCGGGTAAGACTCCATTTCGGATGCGGAACCTGAGTTTGAGTCGGATGTGTAAAGTCACGAAATCTGAGTTGAATCGGACATCGCGAGCTGCGTGAATCTTTCAGTGAGTTGATCTGTCGTAGTTGCTGAAATAGAATGGTCTTCAGGGTGATCCGAATCTTCAAGGAGACGGCTTTGGAGCTTGCCATTGTCGTTCGCCTCGCAGATCCATGAGCCGAAGATAAAGGTTGATCCCGTCGAGAAGATCATGTTGTCTAGGTTCGTCGAGCTCTCGGATACAAATTCCCCGAAAGCCCCTACCTGACGCACCAGTTGTCGATGTTTGATCACCGATAGTCTGCCACGGGGGTCCCCGGGGCAGTATGTTCGGGTTTCAGCGTACGCGGAACTCGACGGTGAACGCAAGAGACAGTCGATTTATCTTGGTTCGAGCCCTCGATCGTTGATCGAATAATAGCCCTACGTCCAGTCGGCGTTAGCCTTTTGCGTTGGATTGATTGTCAAGTGTTGTGTTGTTCCATCCCGTCTCTAGAAACCCTGTCCTCCTTTATATAGTCAGGAGGCCAGAGTCCTAGTGATTTACAATGAGAGTTCCTAATAGGATTACAGAATAATACTACTACTAGGATTACATGGGAAAAATCCTAGTTAGACTAGATCTTCTCCCTTCCTTGCGGGGTATCCTGTGGGTCCCACACAGACAAGGACTACATACAATAGTCTAGGCGCTGGCTTTTTATAATCCAACTCAATCCAAGGTTTTTGGAGTCCTCGTTTTGATGTAGGTGCTCACATTTTTCCTGAATTTATTGCAGGAACTAATAACGGCGCTATTTTTTTTATGGTAGGCGACACACTCTTGTAGAGGTAGGGTGAGTGTACGTGCATACATGTGAGTGTCTCTGTCTTGACTTTGTTTGAAAAAAAACTAAGATTTGGAATCAGGAGAGCAATAATGTTGCAACTATCTTTCACTTATATTTTTTTACTGGTAATCTTTCACTTTGTTTTGGGTGGGCTGGGATGGGGTTATCTTCCGCGCTGCTTATTTTTTGGTTGAGAAATACTCTCTCTGTTCTAAATAAAATAACTGCATATCTTGCTTTTTGGAGTAGTATTATTTTAAGCTTCACTAGATTTAGAGATAATATTACTAATATATGTATGAACCCTAGCCGCCACCTTCTTCTACCTCTCCCGCGGGCCGCGGGGCGCGCGGGAGGCTCCGGTGCACGTCGGAGAGGGAGAGGGAGAGGGTGGGCCGGGCCCTAAGCGCGTCGTCGCATGGGAGGAGAGAGAGGGAAGGGAAGTGGTGGTCGGACGGTGACTCCGGTCCGACCTGATTTCTAGGCCGGTGATGTACGGCCTTGTTTAGATTAGGGTTAGGAATCAGTATTTGGTACTGTAGCACTTTCGTTTGTATTTGACAATTATTGTCCAATCATGGCCTAACTAGCCTCAAAAGATTCGTCTCGTAATTTACAATCAAACTGTGTAATTAGTTATTTTTTATCTTTAATACTACATGCATGTGTCCAAAGATTTGATATGATGGAGAGAGAGTGAAAAAACTTGCAATCTAAACAAAGGCCCTATCCTTTCTTACGAGCTTAGCTTGCATGAAAAAAAAGCTCGAAAGCTAGCTAGCGCTACAATTCGTCTTGTTGACCCTGTGGTCGATGTAGCTTTCGGTAGGAAGTTGCACAGTTGCGAGACCGGCACTGAATAAGGAGCGGAAGCGTCAGGAATACTGGTGTGTTGTGTGGCTCCACGCGAAGAGAAGAAATTGGCCATAGACGACGTTATTATACTGAAGCACTACTGATGACGGTTGGAGCTCACTAATTGCCTAGTGAACACGGCATAGACGTATACATGTAATGCTGTAGATTAATTTTACGTTCTGTGAAAATTCAAAAGGGAAAATTTTCTAAGAAACGTCTAAGAAGGTTTTGTCTGGTTGGAACCAAAGACGGATCAATTGGAAATGCAGCGCTTGAAAGAAAGTAATGCTTTCCAGATGGGTGATCGATGTTGAAGTAGTGGAAGTTCGAGACAAGTCCCTCTTTTTCATTTTGTATTTAAAACTTGATGAATTATATTTGTGGTTGATCAGACATTTAAGAAAATGAATGTAATTAGTTAAGTATGCATTTCCCTTTTGGCAAAAATTAATGAAGATGTGATGACTTGGGACGCTATGGGCGCAAGACACTTTTAAGAAGATCCTCCGAGCATTTAAAGTAACTCTAAAAGATTCTTTATATCCTACCTAGTTTATAAGAATAGAGATTTGATGAAAATACGCTCTACTAGCATCTTTAATTGGATCTCTAAATATAAATATTATCTCTTCCGGATTTCTCGCTAGTGAAAGATAAAGAACGATGATGACTCTTTAGAGTGCGCATAAGAAAAATGTGTTGCAGGGTACAAAGATATAGAAAATGATTTTTACTTAAATAACTCTACAAATAATGATTGAGAAAATAAATTTTAATTAGAAAAACTTTTGGAGATGTTCTTAGTTTTCCTTGCTCTTTTCTCTCGTACTACTCGTTTTTTCTTATAATTATAGTTTTGGGGTTTGGGGGCTTAGGCATCTTCCCTATATTAACTAATAAACGCCTATCCATTTATACCTTAGAAAAAAATTATCGCTCATAGCTTCTCTTTGCCTCTTGAAGGGTCAACAAAAATAGTCAACAATTCAAGAAACGAAAAAAGAGTAAAAAATAAAATCTAAAATGTAAATTACAATATATTATGGATCCATGATGTGTCGAAGATATGAGGTCAGCAATCTGACGGATGCCATGAAACGTTTGCACGTAACTAGCCCATTCAGGGTTCCATATTGAAGTCAGAAGTCATAGTCCTTATCAGTGTGTAATTCTCAAAAAAAAAAAAAAGAATTACCTCATTTCTGCAGTACTTGTAAATAATAATAGGAGTTCTTTTGTAAAATCAATCGATGAGGTCAGCAATCTGGATGAAGTCACGAAAATGTTTGTAGTTATAGGTAACTAAGCCCGGTCTAAAATCTCCTGTACATTCAAGTCCACGTGTAATAGTCCAGAGAAAATTCAAAGGTACAATATTTCGCATATTCCCAGATCACAATCACATAGATATACTCTCTCCATTCTAAATTCCGAATTGTAAGTCGTTTTGGCTTTTGATTTTTAATAGGTCCTAGTGTAGAAACGCTAAAACGATTTATAACTCAGAACAGATGAAGTATAAGATTAATCCTATGCATGCTACACATGAACGTATCGTATAAAGGGTTGAGCGATAACGCTGCTGTGCACTGGTTCTTCTAGTATCCAT
Source organism: Miscanthus lutarioriparius (assembly GCA_904845875.1). Classification (NCBI taxonomy): domain Eukaryota; kingdom Viridiplantae; phylum Streptophyta; class Magnoliopsida; order Poales; family Poaceae; genus Miscanthus; species Miscanthus lutarioriparius. The sequence goes on from CAJGYO010000008.1 coordinate 12,372,500, forward strand.
TTATGTAGGTAGCTTGACCTGTTCAGCGACTATAGCAACTAGTTTAGAAAACAACGAAATAAAAGCTCGGACATGAGCTAAAACAACTACTTAGAAAATTGGTCTGTGAAGGTGAGTGTTATAAGTGTTCGAATCCGTATTACCTCGTATTATAATTAATGGAGTTCCAATGCAAACTCTTTTTGCATGTCAAGGTCGAGCTTACTCTGAAAGTTCCATGGTCTTTTACGTGTGCGACTCGTAGGTTATTCTCTCTGACTAATCTGCAAGCAAGAGATATGTCGGCCGGACGAACGATCCCCGTGTTCTTATTATGACGAACTTGCTTGTCGCGGCAAGAACAACCAAAAGCTAGCGGTAAAACCACAATGAATTCTTCCGGTGAATGGTGATCGATGTAATCCATCTATCCCAAAATAAGTGACGTTTTTGACTTTAAGACTTATTATTTGACCATTCGTGTTATTCAAAAATTATGTATAAATATTAATTATTTTTTAATGACATGTTCTATCATTAGAGACACTTTAATACTGACTTATTTATTTTATTATTTACAAAAAAACTGAATAATGCAAACGGTCAAATAAGAAGTGTAAAAGTAAAAAACATCACTTATTTTAGGACCGAGGGAGTATATGTCTATCTAGTCAATGCAAGTTAGGGTAAAGCATCGGCAGAGCAATACCGCTGACATGGAAGCCACAGTGAAAGTGCCTGGAGTACAGGTGCTTGCATTGTTCCAAACGAAGAGAAGGACGATGCACCTGGGAACGAACTGTACTGATGTTTCAAAATTACCTAGTGAACACGGCGTACATACGCGCAAGACTGTATATCGATTTGACATTATCCGAACGTTGTTCAAGAGGTGAAATTTCTGAAAAAGCCCTCAACCTCAAAAACACACATATGGTATGAATCGTATGGTCCATTAGGAAAGACCGATCAATCTGAAATGGGGCCCTTGAAACAACGGAAATACTTGTAGGACGTCCGTTTCATCCTCACGCGCGTTGGTGGACCTCAGCACCCGCGGAAACGGCCCAACAAGCAACAATGCCATATGCATGAAAATAAAAATAAAAAATCGTCGCTCTCACTTTCCTTTCGAATCGTCGTTGCCGCATCCATTCTCGAGCCTACTCTCCGCGCCCGTATCACCACGTCGTGCTCCACCATGACTGTGCTGCTGCGCCCGCAACGCAACGACGTGCTGCACCGTGCCCGAGCATTGCCGCCTGCCTTCCTATCCCCACCGCCACTCGCCACTCGCCACTGAGTTCTTCGAACCGACGTGGCGTGGTACATGACGACTGCTCTGGCGCGGCGTTCTTCACTGCGAACCAGCCGCTTGCCTGTCGTCATCCTTCCCTCTCCACTGCACCCAGGCGCCGCTTGCTGGCTACCGCAGTTCCTCACCAGGTACGCCATGGCTGCTGACGACGCCATGTTTAAAGTGTTTTAGGTGTTTCAAAAATTGTTTTCAAGTGTTTTATCTGGATGTTTCATACGTTGCAATGGCTATATACGCATGTTGCAAGTATATGTTTCAAGTGTTTCATCTGTATGTTGCAGAAGTATATCTAGATGTTGCATAACATGCATGTTGCAAGCGTATGTTTCAAGTATTTTAGATGTTTCATACGTATGTTGCAAGTGTTTTATCCGAATGTTGTAAAACTAGATCTGGATGTTGCATGCATTTGCAATGGCTTTTAAGTGTTTCTAGGTGTTTTGCAAGTGTTTCATATGTATGTTGCAAGTGTTTCAACTGTTATGGACGTATGTTCCATGTGTTTCATCTTGATGTTGCAAAAGTAGATCTGGTATTGCATATGTTACAATGGGACCATCTGCTGCAACCGCCTGCTGTAGCTGCTGGGGCGTTCTAAACCGTACGAGGCACGAGCGGTCCCCGCCTGCAAGCATGTGGAAAGCGTACTAGGCACGAGCGTCGAGCGGTCTCTGTGTGTTTTCGATTTGGAAGCGGCGCGTGCGGTCCGGGTGGTGCCGGCCCCCGCGTGGGTGCACTGAGTGTAGGCGTGGGAAACGGGGTACTGGCACCGGCATGTGCGGTCCGGGTGGTGCGGGAAACGGTGTACTGGCACCGGCGTCCGGATGTGGGCGTCCGTCTGGACGTCCGGGCGCTAGTAATCCCCTTGAACAAAGTTAAAGTGAAAGTTTGAGGGAAGTACCTCATCCTTACTTCAAATTTGACAGGTTTGTTTTCTTATTTACTGATCATCAGACAGTTTCCAGAAAAGAGAATTTCAGGTGGTATGCTTCCCTTACCTACCGACCATTAAAAGAAAGCCTTTTCTTATTGTTACTTGGGGCTTTTTAAACGCATTTAACTTTGCCTATTTGCTTTATGAGATCAGCAACCTGATGAAGTCATGAAACGTTTGCACGCGACATGACTAGCTAGACCGGTCAGAGTTTCCTGTCCAAGTCAAAGTCTATCAGTCAGTCACACACTCACACATCGGAAATACCCTCTCTTACCGTACGTTATATGCTCTAGTAAACGCCCAGTCTCGATCTACAGTTCTAGTACTGAGTCAAACTATATATAGTTTAACTTGTTTGTAAAAAACAATTTTTTATGATAATCAAATAAGAATTATCAGATTTTTCTAGAATATTAATATTAATATTATCTTTGTAAATTTAATAAAAAATTAGATAGTTTCACTAAAACAGAAATAGACTTGCATCCTCTGTAAGCACGTGTACCGATACTAGCTAAGCATCAAGAAATATTTTCCTAGCATTAGGCCGCGCAAATAAATTAGCTAGCTTCTGATGATTCATCAAGAAATATATGCTCTAGTATAAATGGCATGCACCGTGTAGTAATAGAGTAACTTTTGAAAGTCACGAGGTCGGCAATCTGATGATGAATCACGGAAGGTCGTAGTAGTAGCTCTCTCGCGTCAACAAATTAATCAAACTCTAGGATAGTCTTGTAGCACTACGGGTCCGTAGCACTACCGAGGATGGCGCGGAGTTCTCGGAGTATCCATTGACTTCAAGGATGGAGGAGATGGCGCCGCTCACGCACGTGGATCCGCCGGAGGAGGTGTCTCCGACGAGGGAGGTTTGTGATCAGGCTTTTGCGGCAGCGTGCCGCTACTCCGGTGGCCGTGACCTGGTGGAGGAGATTATGGCCTCCAACTACTGGCCCCTGGGCAAAAACAACCCAGCCTTTTGGCTGGAACAGGTGAAGGTTCCCGTTTTTGGACCAGAGGCCGGGATTCCGTTCCCCCGCTTCGGTCAGTCTTTGGAGGAGGGGGTGACGGAGGACAGTATTGTCTCCGAGGTTGAGGAAGCCGCCGTGGGGTTGGTTGGCAAGATTTCCAAGCGTGAGTACATGTCTCGGATGGCAGGCACCATGCCGCGGCTCAATCGAGTTTTTGAGGAGGTCGGGATCGTCTACCGGGAGCGCGAGGTTCCCGCCGAGGTCCTGGATTCGATTGAGAAGAAGAAGAAGAGGGCCTTCGCGAAGAATGTTACGGCGAAGGCCGAGTCTAAGAAGAGGAAGGGCGCCGCTGTTGCACGGGTGCCCGCGAAAAAGAAGAAGAGCGGTGCTCCATTGATCGTGCTGGCCATGTCTTATGCGGGTAGTGCGGGCGTTGCCTCCGCCGGCAGTGAAGACATTGAGAGTTCTTCCGTCTCGTCAGTGGACGCGCGGGTTGCGAGCGGAGGGGATCGTGGCTCTCCCGTAGCTCTGGTGTGCCCTACGAGCGGAGCTGTGAGCGGTGCTGGGCGTCCAGAAACCAGCGCTGCCCCGGCGCGCTCCTCGCATGGTGTCATGAGCGTCGGCGAACAGCCGGAAGGTAGTGCCGTCGAGCCCATGCCCGACATCCTTGGAGGGCTGTGCTCAAGCTCTGAAGAGGACACGGAGGCCGTCCTGCGGCACGCTCTTTCGTCCCCTGCCGTTGCCGCGCCTTTGCCTATGTCGGCGGCCGACGTTGGGTAGCCGGAGGCCGTGCTTGCTGAGCAGGCCCCGACGGCTCGGCCTTCTTCGAGTCCTCCGCCTGCCAGGCCTCTGGCTGAGGAGATCCGGCCCTTTGGGCCTTGGTCGCACGATATGGCGGAGACTTCTGCCCAGGGGGCGCGGCAAGCTGGCCAACCTGGGCTTTTTATGAGTAAGTCTGTTTGGTGCACCTTTTGTGTTTACTGCCTTCGCCCGGTTCATTTCTTTACGTATTGTGCCAAGTGGTAATACTGTGTATCTGTTGCTGTGCAGGTGATGTCATGGCTGGACTCCTCACCCCGGAGGAGCGAGCAACCGCTGCCGGCGCTAGATTTGGTCCGGGGCAGCCGGCGCTGACGATGCCGGGTCCGAATGAGTATAGAATGTTTTCATTTTGATCATCATTTGGCCTGTTGTTATTGCCTGTTTCTGATCTGCCCTCTGACCTGAGCTGTTGTTGTTGTGTGTTTTTTTTTGCGTAGGCTCCTCCGACACCTCTGTCTCAGGTTGGGAGGAGTGTTATCTTGCTGTTCTGGGAGACGTCGGAGGTGGTCTTTGGCTGTTGGTGTGTTTAACGTGAGATTTGCTTTTCTCACCTTATCGTTTTGTTCTTGTTTGTTCTTCTTTGAGCAGATCGCTTCAAACAACATCTGAGGGACATGGATTTCTTCCAACTTCTCCGTGTTCATCTAGAACACCAGAGCTTGGTGCATCTTCGGCGGTTTGCCCCTTTCCTTTTTCTTTGTGTATGCTCGCTTCTAGACTTGCTTTTGATTCCGTTGCTGATCGCTTTGGCTTTTCTCTCTCTGGTCGCAGGGGTATCACACGGGCGTTGTTATGGAAGAGCGCTGTACTCGCGATTTCTCCGACCGAGACGCTGCGATTGAAGTGCTGAAGGCAGAAATCGAGCGCCTGGAAGGTGAAAAAGGGGGGCTGTCCGACTCTCTTGCAGCTCTCCGCCTGTCTCTGTCGGAGAAGGAGAGAGAAAGGGATGGTTTGAGGGCCGATCTCGCCAAGGCCCGGGATGCAGAGGTTTTGTCCGTCGAGTAGGCCCGTAGGGCGAACGAGCTGGCCGAGGGTCTCCGGCGAGAGCTTGCCTCTGAGAAGGAATCCACAGCAGCGTTGAGGGAGCAACTGTCTTTGACGACGAGGCACTTGGACTCGGTCAAGGGAGTCCTTGCTGCAACCGTTGGCCACTACCGGGCCACCGTCGCCGAGCTCGGAGGCGAGACCTCCGCTCCTCCGGAGGAAGACAACGTGTACGCCCTCGCCTCCTGGCTAAAGCGTCACCTTGCGAAGCTCCCCGGTCTGATCAATGGCTGCACGGACTACGGGGCGCTAGCGGGAGTAGCGAATTATGCCAAACTTTTGGCACGCGGCGGGTGTACGCATACCGAAAGTATTCCGGAAGGAGCGCTGCCTGGTCCGGAGGAGCTCGATGAGACTTCTCTTGGTTTGCGAAAAACCTTGAGAAATTTCATTGGGCACTTTTGGGCTCCATTTGGGAGATCTGCTGCCCGGAAACTAGCGGAGGACAAGAGGGCGAAGGTATTTGTAGTCTTTGTAACCGCCCCCTTTTTTTTTTTTTTGTGAGGCTGCGAAGGCTTTCGTCGCTTTTGCCCCTGACACTCTAGCCTATGCTGCAGGATGCACAGAAGAGTCTTGCGGGCAGGCCTCCGTCGGTTCCACGCTCGGCGACCGCAGTCGGTGCCGACGCCGCTGGTGGCGCTCCGGTGGGATCTACAATCGACGGTGGTGGTGGTCGGAGGCCGCAGGCATCGTGCCCGCCCACAGCTGATGCGGGCTCCGTTCCAGGGAGTTTCGCTGCGGGCGATGCGTCGGAGGTCTAGGCTCTTTGCAGAACTTAGTTGTCTTGGCATGTATATTGTAGTCCAGTTGGACTTTTGTGAATAAAGTTTATTTTGTTCTGAATGGTTTTGCGGGAAATTTTAACCTTGCGTAGGTTCCGAATCGGGAGCCTATGCAAGATGTTGCGCCTTTGACTCTCTACAACGATGGTATTTACGTGAGCGGAGAGCTTTGGGAGTATTGGCGTTCGGCCTTTCCCTGCAGCGTTGCGTGCGACGTGTTTGAGTCAGTTAAGTTTGACATAGACGACTCGCGCGCTCGCTTGGCGCGGACCTCCGCCACAATAGTTAGGATTTTATTGCAAGTTGGTGTCCTGTAAGAATGCTTCTTGACGTTTTATGGAATACAAGACAGGTTCACTTTCTTGATTGTTTGTGCGGTGGCTTAAGCTTGTCGTGCTGGTTTACATATCTCGTCTAGTCCCGAGCTTGCACACCATTGTCCTTTGCTTGGGCGAGCGTGCGCGATATAGAGGTGGTGGCCGGGACCTTCGCCCCATTTTTTCTCCTTCTCTATGCTCGCTTGATGGCCGGGGTAGAAGTCTCCGCAGTTTTTGGACCGGCGGAGGCGTACTCGAAGTCCGCCTGGCGAGGCTTGCCGAATCGATGTTTGATCCGACTGGAGGTTTGGCGCAGCTTGTGTAGACGGTGGAGACTTTTGATATTTCTTTAGCTGGTTGTTTTAGCTGTCTGGAGGTATTGGTCTCCGACGCTGCACACCCGTGGGACATGGGCGATCTTTGGAGATGGCAGGTTAGGTCTCCGGCATCAGGGGGATGTTACGAGATTTCGTGCGATATCCCCCTTCTTCCGTAGGCCTTTGCTGTTCATCACCGTGCCGTAGGTCCTAACTCTTTCCCCACTGCCTCCGACTGTCTACTGTTGCCTCTGATTTTATGAGTTTTCGTACAATATCTATGGCCGACTTGAATATCTAAGGAGACCCCTGCCTCCACGGCTGTCGCTGTGGATTTTGCCTGTGCTATGCCTTGCTCCCCCCCTTGCGCCCTTGCGCCCTATGCTGACTAAGTTTTTAAGGGCATGGGGGGAGTCCGTTTTTATAGTGGGGTGGTGGCTTTCGGGTGTTAACATTTTTGTACGTTGTTAGTTGGAACGTATCTTGGCTTTAATAGCCTGTATCTTTCTTTTATTATTCGTTCCCCTTGAGATCTTTTGAAGTAAAGAGGCTGGCGCGCTTGATGGTTCTGATGTTTTGTCGGGCACTTTACTTTTTTTTCATGTTTTCGAAGGCGGAGACCTTCTTCCTGGTGCTAGTGCCACAAATTTGTTGCCCCTGATGCTAGGTGTTTTTTTTGTTAAGGTCGGAGGCCTGTTTTCCCGAGGTTGTTTTTTCCTTTGCGCCTGAATTTGTTCAGGTCTTCTTCTAGGGTCAGAGGCCTGTTTGGCCAAATTTTTTTTAAACCTTGCTGCCTGACTTTGTTCAGGTCTTCGTCAAGGGTCGGAGGCCTGCTTGGTCATTTTTTTTGACCTTGCTGCATGACTTTGTTCAGGTCTTCGTCAAGGGTCGAAGGCCTGGTTGGCCATTTTTTTGCCTTGATGCCTGACTTTGGACAGGTCTTTGTCAAGGGCGGAGGCCTGTTTGGCCAAGTTGATTTCTGCCTTGATGCCTGAATTTGGACAGGTCTTTGTCAAGGTTCGGAGGCCTGTTTGGCCATAGAGGTCGTTTCAAATTGCCAATGCCTGTGGCCGGCGCTTTGAAAGGACCTGTGCTTATTATTGTTCACCAAATATTGCGGCGCCAGAGCTGGCCGCTTTCGGTTTCGGACTTTTCAAGCGTTCTTTTGGGGGATTACCTCTTTATACTTGTAGAGGATTTTTATATTGAGCCTGCCTTGTTAAAAACCTCACCTCCGCTTGGAGTTCCCCTGTGAGGAAAAGAGTATAGGCTCTTTTACATTTTTTTGGTTGAAGAAAGAAAAGAAAAAAAACTAAAAGGTAAATGAACGGAGGGGCCTCCGCTTATTATTCGCGGAGGTTGCCCTTTGGTACACTGCCTAGATGTAATATCTATGGAGGCTGTCGATATTCTAGGTGTGGGTTGTCGTGACACCTTCGCTGTCGGTCAAGTAGAAAGAGCAGGCTGACTTCTTTGCCGTTCTTTGTGTATGGGCCTTCCCATTTTGGTTGCGGTTTACCAACAAGTTGTGCGTTGGTTTTTTTCGAGCACGAGGTCTCCGTGTTTTATGTCTTTCCTTACCACACGAGAGTCCACTTCTTGGTTTGGGACTGATATTTTGCAATGCTTTTCGACTGCTTCTAGTCTTATGGCTTCTATTGTTTCTTTTGCATATTCTTCATCTTGCAACATTAGCTGTCTCGTTGTGTGGAGGCTTTCGTGCTTGATTTCTTCTGGCATCATGGCCTCTTCTCCATAAAGCAGTTTGAATGGTGTGAATCCTGTTGTTCTCGAGATAGATGTATTGTGTGACCAAATCACTCTGGGTAATTCATCTACCCATTTTCCTTTGCGTAGGCCCAGCAATGTTTTTGATATTGCTGAAAACACTATTCTGTTTGCTCTTTCCACAGCACCATTGGACTCTGGGTGGTATACTGAAGCGAAGGCTAGTTTTGTCCCAATGCTTTTGCAGAATTCTTTGAAGTTCTCTGAATCGAATTGTTTTCCATTGTCTACTGTCAAAATCCTCGGTACACCGAATCTGCAAATGATGTTTTGCCAGAAGAATTTTCTGACAGTTTCTGAGGTTATCTTCGCCAGCGGCTTTGCCTCTATCCATCTTGTAAAATATTCTACTGCCACTACTGTGAATCTGTTTCCTCCTTGGGATGGTGGTAATGGGCCGACCAGGTCCATACCCCATCTTTGTAGCGGCCATGTCGGAGGTATAAGCTGGGTTTCCGACGATGGTTTTGACTGCCCGAGAGAGAATGTTTGGCATGCTTTGCATGTTCTGACTATGTGCTCTGCGTCTTGTATGTGTGTTGGCCAATAAAAGCCTTGTCTTATTGCCTTTGCTGATAATGCTCTAGAGCCAATGTGCGACCTGCAAATTCCTGAGTGTATTTCTTGGAGCAACTCTATGCCTTCGCTCTGCGATATGCATTCGAGGAGAGGTTGGACTACTCCTTTCTTGTACTGTACACCATCTATGATTGTATAATTTCTTGCCCTGGCCTCTATTCTTGCTGCTTTTGCTTCATCTTCTTCGGTGGTTTTGCCTTCTAGGAATTCTGTTATCGCCTTTCTCCAATCTTCATTTTGCAGGTGTAGTATGGGCTTTAGTGCCTTGGATGTCTCCGCAGTTGCCGGAGACTTCAAGATCTGGTAAAAAGTGTTTGGTGGTAGTGGCAGGTTGTTTGCCACAGCTTTTGCCAATTCATCTGCCTCTGCATTTTCTGATCTTGGGATGTGCTTCACGGTGAAGCCCTCGAATCTCCGCTCCAAACTTCTGACAACGGATAGGTATTTGATGAGTTCTGACTCTCTTGCTGTGTATTCTTTCTCTACTTAGCCAGTGACCACTTGAGAATCTGTTTTGATTGTCAATGTTTTTGCCCCTAGGGCCTTTGCTTTGCTCAGCGCTAAGATCAGGCCTTCATATTCTGCTATGTTGTTTGTTGATTTGAACTCTAGCCTTGCTGCGTATTTCAGTCTAACGCCGGAGGGTGCCGTTAGGACGGCGGAGGCTCCTGCTCCGGCTTGGCCCTAGGCACCATCTGTGAATGCTATCCAGCCTTGAGTTGCTGGTTGCACCTTGGGCTCTGTCGGAGGTGTTCAATCTGCTACAAAATCGGCTAATGCTTGTGATTTGATTGCTGTTCTGGGGACATACGAGATACCAAACTGTGATAGCTCTGTAGCCCATTTGCCTATTCTGCCAGAGGCTTCTTTGTTTCTGAGCAAGTCTTGGAGTGGCAGCGATGTTGGAACTGAGATTTCGTGGGCTTGGAAATAATGCTTTAGTTTTCTTGATGCCATCAGCACTGCGTAGGCAACTTTCTCTACCTCTGTGTAGTTTAGCTTGGCTCCGGACAGTGCTTCTGTAACAGAACCGACCAATTATACGAAATTAAATAAGAAAATCATCCTCCAGAGCAGACGATTTAGCAAACTTAAGCCCGTATAACCCGGTAGTCCGCGAAATCACGAAGGATTTCAAACCAACTTCCATTCCAGCCAAGATCGTAATAAGTTTAGCGGTCACCATCACATATTACATAAAAGTTCGCAATCTCAGATACATCAGAGTTTCAACATAGTTATTACAAAACCAGTTCGAATAAAAGTAGCGGAAGTCATTTGTTCAAACCACACACACACTCATGCGGAGTTTAAATATAGTGCCAGCGAATGATCATCTCCAACAAAAGCATTAGACGAGACGTAAGGAATGACCATGCCCATGGTCCTAAGCATCACCCATCGCAGGATAAAGGCAGTTGATACAGTAGCTGTAATACATCTACCCATCTGCAACAAGTGGGAATAAAACCCTGAGTACGAGAAGGTACTCAGCTAGACTTACCCGACATAACCGAAAATAAGTGACACCAAGGATTATGAAGGGCTTTATAGTAGGGTAGCTGACTCATTTGCAAAAAAAGCATTTTTAGCATTTCAAGAACCCTTCTAAAAGTATTATTGTCAAGTTAATTATTATTAACCTGTCAACTAGATTTGCACATATACTAGAGTAAACATGTGATTAAGCAGATAATAATAACCAATGATCATTAAACAACTTCCAAACTGTCATATTCATTATAACTATCCAAGTGTTCCATAAACATTTACTACGATGAAGTAACTCAAGTCAAGTGCTCACTATCCAGGAGCGATGGCGATTCGAATCGATTCCTAACCAGCTGGTGATTTATTCCTTACACAAACCTCACTCACCCGCTAAAGTGAGATATTGATCACCGAGTCAACTTTCCAGGTATCTCGAGTTTGCCAGGAACCACATGTACCCGGGGGCCGACCGACTGCACTTTGGTCTTATCATCTCGCCCCCGTGTCCTACCACACCTGCTCCGGCACAGTGCGCTACGGGCAATCTACTCGGCCCGAAAAATCTCCCAGCTTCACGATCGGAAGGTACTTTATCCGGCCAGCTAAATGTAAGGCATGCGTTCAACATGACTCGAGGCCCAACAACGGTCGGTCCTTAATCGACACAGACGGAAACACTACAGTCCAAAACTCTGTAAGTCTCCGTCCGGTCTCAACTTCATTTAACACTTAGTTATACCATGACTTCATAGTCATCCAAGCAGATCCAGGTAACCACCTATAGCTCGCAGGTGACAGGAAATCACCCGACTTCTACCGGTCTAAGCCAGCTAAGCATTGACTCGACTGCGGATACCAGGGTAACAAGGATATAGTATAACAAAGGTAAACAAGGTATAATGCAGCAACGGTTGCAAACAACTCCTGATCGTAATGCATCAATTAAAGTAAAGCATTTAATTAAATAATTACAAACCGGGAGAAAAATGCTCCGGGGCTTGCCTCTCTCGAAGGAGCTCGGACGGTGATCAGGGCACTCCGAAAGTTCCTCAATGTCCTCCTCGTCGGCTTCGGGCACTTACTGCGGCTGCACCTCGAACTGCTCCTAGGGCTCCTCGGGTATGACGACTGGATTCTCGGTTTGCGATCCTGTATGATGCAATGCGTGTAAGTGCTTATGCAATCGGTGCATCGGATGAGATGAATACAATGGATATTTTTGAATGCAAGGTAGTCAACATCATCCAAGAAAATATACTACAAGCACATGTAATCTACTGCATTCTCTTCTACTACTAATATGTTTAAGTCAACACATCTTATCAAATGCTTCAAAGATACACCAAAGCTAACATTATTAACTAACTTGCATTAAAGAGGATTATTTTATTTCATTTTAAACTAGGGCTACAACAACAACCTATATTTCTGGTTCTTATAAAAATCTAAGAAAATTACAGTAGCATAGTACTACTCTAAGTAGACTACCATAAAATTTTTATGGCGTTTGGATAAGTAAAATAGTCTACACAAAAATGACAAGGCATGGCAAGATTATGAACATAAAAATACTTTGAACTGTGAAAAGTGTCGAACAACAGAGTTAGTATTTTTTCTAGGTTCTTCATAGCATACAATGACTGTACAAAAATTATCACATGCATGTTTTATACAAAGTTTGCTCTCTAACTAAAATAACAAAAATCAGCCATTAAAGGCACTTGAACTACACCTCAAAATTTTCCCACAACACATGCATGAAATATATTTTTCCTAGGAAATACATGACATAAGAAGATTAACAAACTTAGAACCATATTTTTCTGAAGCCTATAGATTTTTCTACATATTTTTCAAGTTATCAGCAATATACATGATTAAATAAAATTCTACAGAAAAGTACTTTAAAAATGATATGCAATAATTTTCATTAGTGGATCTGATGATAAGGAACCTAGACAAATTTATTTCAACAGATTTGGAGCAACTTTGAGTACCCAAATATTTTGCAAACCATTTCTATTTTCAAATCATAAAGAATAAATTGAAAATAATTCCTTCAATCGCTACTGGGCTGGCCCGCTGGAATCAGCTGGCCCACGGCCGCTTTTGGCCTACGCGGCCCGAGCGCAAGGGAGGGGAGACAGCCCGGCAGGCATCGGCCCACGGCCTGGCTCGGCCTGGCTGGCTGAGGCAGAGGCCATGCCGACGCTTGCGCTGGCGCGGTGGCGCGGCTCGGCCATGAGGCCGGCGGCCATCTCCGGCCACAGCAGGGTGAGCTAGCGGGCTCACGTGATGCGCGAGAAGATGGCGAATGCGGTAGGGTAGCTAGGCGGGGCTAGAGAAGAGAATGGAGGGGCCTTCCATGGCGACCGAGCACGGCGGCGCCATGGTCGGCGGTGGCGAGGCTGAGACGGCTCTACCTGAGCTCGGCAGGCGGCACAAACGTGAGCGCGACTTGAAGGAGGGCGAGGCAGAGTGGAGGGCGCGTGATTGCTGGCCGAGGTAGAGGAGCCGCGGTGGATTTCGCCGGCGGGTGCGCGGCGCGGCGAGAGGCAGAGCTGCGGGCGCTCGGCTCTGGCAGAGAGGAGAGGCAGCGCGGGAATGAGCCAACGAGCGCACTGGCTTCGGCAGGTGATGGCGGGCGCGTGGGCGCGGGTTCAGGCCGTGGCTGCCGCGCGGCGAGCGACGCCGACGCATGGTCGCCACGCGGCGAGCAAGCTCTGCCGCGGTCGGGACGCGCGGCGCGGCGCGTCAGTGGGCAGGCGCGCGGAGGCAGGCCAGGCGCGGCGCGGCGCTGGGCTGAGTGAGGCGAGGCACGCGCGGGAGGCTGGCTGGGCCGACTTCGGTCGTGGGCCAGAAGTGAGGCGACGGCCCGCGAAGGAAAAAAAGCCTTTTTCATTTGTATTTTCAAGGAATTTTTAAATGACATCTTTTAAATATTATTTTGAGCAAGAAAATGACATCTTTTGAAAATGTACCAAAAATGAAAGTTGCTTAGAATTTAATTCTCTACAACTTTGCTTTCATGACCAAAGCCAAATTCTTTCTAGATTTTGAATTGTAAATTCAAAGTCCAAGTTTAACTCAAAATCCTAATTTTTGGGAATTTATTTTTGAAGCCAAATTTTGAATTAATTTGAATACAACCTTGCTCCAAAAATTTAAACTAAACAATCCTAGATGATTTACAATAGTAGCCAACCATGTTTTACTAACCTAGCAAGCAAAATCAGGGCAAAACAAGTCTAACAAAGGTATGCAACATTCAGGTTTCACAACATGTTTCAAATGTTTTGAAGCAGTGTTTCAATTGTTATTTACAAGATTAGGCATGTAGGATTAGGATGCTTGATGATGCATGATATGTATGATTAGCAGTGACTAAATGCAGGCATAACACCGTGGTGTTACAGCTTCTGAGATGAAATAAACTGGTTTTTGAGTTTTGCCTGATTCTTTTTCCAGCTCGTGGACTAAGACTGCGCTGACTGCATGGTCGGAGGCCGCCACATACAGCAATAGGTGGCTGTCTGATTCTAGGACGGAGACCATCAATGAGTTTGCCAGATACTCTTTCAAGTTATGAAATGCCTCCGACTGCTTGGTCCCCCATTGGAAGTTGCCTCCGCCCCTCAGGGCTTGGAAGAAGGGTAGGCTGCGTTCTGCTGACTTTTAGATGAATCTGTTGAGCGCTGCTATTCTTCCCGTCAGCTTTTGCACTTCTTTCTTGTTTTTGGGCTCTACCATTGTCATTATTGCTCTGGTTTTGTCCGGGTTCGCTTTGATGCCTTCGCTGCTTATTATATAACCGAGCATCTTGCCTTTTGTGACTCCAAATATACATTTTTCTGGGTTGAGACGGAGGCCAGCTGTCCTGAGGTTGACGAAGGTCTCCTGTAAGTCAGAGACATGATCATTCTTGTTCTTGCTCATGACCACTATGTCATCGACGTAGGCTATGATGTTTCTATCTAGTTGTGAGCCCAAAACTTCCTTTGTCATTCTGGCAAAGGTTGCTCCGGCATTTTTGAGGCCCTATGGCATTCTGGTGTAGCAATATGTCCCGAATGGAGTGGTGAAACTTGTCTTGTCTTCGTCTTCTTTTTTCATCCAGATTTGGTGATACCTAGAGAAACAGTCGAGGAGAGAGAACCTCTGGCATCTGGCTGCCTTGTCGACGGAGGTGTCTATTCTTGGCAATAGGAAATGGTCTTTTTTGCAAGCTTTATTCATATCTGTGAAATCTATGCACATTCTCATTTTGCCATTCTTCTTTGGTACCAGTACTACGTTTGTAAGCCATTCTGAATACTTGACTTCCCTGATCACTTTTGCATCTAGCAATCTTTGCACCTCCGCCTTTGCTGCCAGGATTCTATCCTCCGACATTTTTCTCTATTTCTGCTTTCTTGGTCTCATGTTTTCATTGATATCCAGTTCGTACTATATGATGTCCCTGCTGACTCCCTGGAGGTCGGAGGCTGACCAGGCGAAGATGTCCTTGTTTTTTACTAGAGTTTCCATAAGCTCTTCCTCCTCTGCCTTGCTCAATTGTGAGCTGATTGTTACTTTTCTGTCTGGTAACTCCTTTTTTAGAGGGATCAGCTTTGTCTCTTCTTGACCTGCCATATCTGTTTTTCCTCTGGGCATATCCGGAGGCTCTAGTTCTTTGTCTGCCGACTCGACTGCATTGATGTTTCTTTAGGCTATGTAGATAGCTTTTTCTATGTTTCTTACTTCTTTCTGGCTGCCTCGGACTGTGATAATACCATGGAGTGCTGGTATTTTCATGCACAGGTAGGCCATATGCAGGGCTGCGTTGAATTTGGTTGTGAATCTTCTGCCCAAGATGGCATTGTATGGGTAATACAGGTCGACGACGTCGAAGGTTATGTACTCAGTTCTAGCATTTGCTTGGGTTCCAAACGACACTGGGAGTGAGATTTTTCCTAATGCTTGTATCTGCTTGCCTCCGAATCCTATTAAAGGGGATTCGGAGGGCTGTAGTTGATTTCTGCTGAGCTTCATTTGGTCGAAGGTATTTGCGAAGATGATATCTGCTGAACTGCCAGTGTCGATCAGTACTCTTATCTCCCATGCTGCTATGTTGGTCTTGATCACCATTGCGTCTGCGTGAGGGTAGCTCTCTAGCTGGAGATCTTCTTCTGTGAAGGTGATTGGGACTCTGGACCAATCTGTGTATTTCGCCGGGCCTTGGACTGCTACATTGTTTACCAGGCGGAGGTGATCCTTTTTCTGCTTTTTTGTTTAAAACTCCATTGATGATCCTCCGGCGATTGGCAATATCATGCCTATTGTTGGCAGTGCTCCATGAGGGTTGACTTGGTTTTCTCGGTTTGGCTCATTTTTTGGTGTTGGGAGTTGGTTGTGAGGTGGTGGTGGAGGTAGTTGCTGCATGTGGCGTTGTTGCGGCGGAGGCTCGAACCTTATTTGGTTTTGTTCCGGTGGGTTTGTTTCGAGGTAGGTTATATGGGGAGATTTTGGGTTTATGTAGGTCAGGCTTGCCTCCGACTTGTAGTTGCCCGCCGGAGGCTGCTGCGAAGGTGATGACCGCCATGCTGGTAGGAAGTTTGGGTAATAGGCAGAGGCCAGTGTGGAGGGATGTATTTGGGTTGCGTTTAGCGCTGGGTACATTGGGCAGTACTGCTGGTGGCCAGTTGTGTAGGTGGTGTTGACCTCTCTTGCGCTCTGCTGTGTTGGAGGTTGGGCAGTCTGCTTGTTCTTCATCCTTTCCTGTGTTTCTTTTGTCTCCGGACAATCTTTGGTGCTGTGCCCTGCGTTTTCGCCGTGGAAAACGCAGTATGGCCTGCGTTGTTTCTGGCTTTGGTTTCTGTTCCAGTTTTTGCCTTGGTAACCTTGCCGACCTTGGTTCCTTGTCTGGGTCTCCGGTCATGTTGGCGCTGCCTGTTGCCCTTGCTCAGGGTGAGGTTGACCCTCGATGCTGAGCACTTGCCCCTGGCCTGGTTTCTGATTTGATGCATTCTGGTTCGTATATGTTTTCTGGGAATTTTTGCTACTGTTTTGCTGTCTGTTTTGACCCTACTCCTCCAACCTTTTCCGGATGTCATTGTCTAATCTGCAGTACTTCTCGAATTCGTCATACAACTGCTATATGGAAGTTGGTTTCTTTCTTGCTAGGTGTGCTGCGAACGGCCCGATTCAGAGCCCTTTGATCGCTGCTTCAATGGCGATCTCTTCTGGGATGTGTGGTGCCTTCGCCTTTAGTTGCACGAATTTCCAAAAGTAGTTGTGTAGTGTCTCTCCCTGCATTTGTCTGCATTGGAACAGATCTGTGGATGTCAGCGACTGTGCTGCTAGCCCTTTGAAGTTTGCCAAAATCTTGTCCCAGAGATTTTCCTAGGAATAGACTATGCTGGGTTTGAGCATGGAATACCAAGCCAACGCGTCACCTTCGGCAGCAATAACAAATGACTTTGCCAGGACGACGTCGTCTCCGCCGGCGGAGGCTACTGCTGCCTCGTAACTCATAATGAACTGATGGGGGTCTGTCTTTCCGTTGAACTTTGGTAGTGTGATTAGCTTGTACGCTATTGGCCATGGCGACTGTTGTATGCCTTCAGAGAGTGGGGACTTGGGATCGATAGGCCTCCGCATCACCTGAGATGACATCACCTGAGATGACATCGTGGGTTGGCTGATCACTGGCGTAGGGCCTTGTAGCATGGTTGCAGTTGGTGTTGCTGCGGAGGCTGGGATTGCGGAGGTTAACGTTGGTACTGCATGCTGCATACTTAGCATCTCAGCATGTAGGACTGCCAACTGCTGCCTTATTTCTGCTGCTTGTGCTGACGCTTGAATAGCTTGCTGATTAGCTGCGAATGCTGCTGCCATTCTGTCCCTCTCTTGTTGCGCTCTTTGCAACTATGCTTGCAGCTGTTGCAGTTCTTGCTTGGGTGCTGTGGCGGAGTTTGGTTGGGCCTCCGGATCTTGAATTTCTGGATCTTGGGGTTCCGGTGGTTGACCCTGGGCATCTGCTCTGGTGTCATCCTCCACTGGCGAGGTTGCGTAGGTGCTACGAGTGCTGCGCCTAGGCCTTCCTCGCTGACCCATGGTCGCTGCTGCTCCGGTGGTGGTTTTTCTTTTCCCTGCCATCGTTGGTTTGCCTTGGCCAAACCACGGTGGGCGCCAATGTTGAAACTGGCGGTCTCAGACAGTGTGGATGAGGTAGAGGCCTCCGCCTCCAACGTCGATCCTCCCGGTGGAGGCACGAGAAACAGGCGCAATAGATGGGCGAGTAAGGAAATGGCACGCAAAACTAGGGTTTCATTAATTCTTGCACCAACCAACCACTTACTGTTACAAGTGTTCCCTATTTATAGGGCTCAACTGCCACTTTCACAGAGTTTACAGTAGTATCCCTCAACTGCTATAGTACATTCTTGGGATATTCCTCTACTCGCCTTTCGTCTCGGGGGTAATCTTGCCAAGCCGCCATCTGGTACTGGGCCTGCATGATCAACCGGCCCATCGGGCCTCAGGACTCGGCGATGGGCTTCAGGGCTTCCGCCGTAGGTCTCCGCTCAGTCCGGCCTCAGGATCTGACGACGAGCCTTCGGGCCTCCGCCTCTGGGAGTGCCGAAGCCGTAGGCCTCCGTCATCCCAGGATCGCCGATCTCCTGCTTGGGTCTTCGCCCCGACGGGCGGAGACCATGCTGGAGCACCCGCGCAGTCCACGAGCGCCCTCATCCGGTTACCTGCACATACCCAAACAATGTTGGCATTTAATTAGTCTCCTGGCGGAGCGGCCTCCGCCCCATCGGCCGGAGACGCCTGCGAGCCGGCCGGGCGGAGACCGCGCCAGGGCCGTCGTCCGCAACCTGCAAGCTCAATCTAACAAGCCATTCTCTTTCCCGGGTTTGGAGGCGTGGGAGCACAACCTCCGTTTTGGTAACAGGTCGGAGATGGCCTCATAACCTGCTGACTGTGTAGGTCTCCGTCACTCGCGGTGGCCATGTTACAACAGACACCAGCAAGAAACATTGTTAGCAAGCATGCGCATTGTTACCTTTTTCTAAAACTGTAAAAGAGCTATTCGTATATGATATATATTTGGATTCTTCAGCACTTGTCGGGATCAGAACCTAGAAGTACCTAGAAATATCAAGGCCATTTCTTAGCACCTTGTGACTTTGCTTTCTTCTGGATACAGACTGATAAGTCTTTTTGAGTTTCACAGAAAAAGAATTAAGTCAACCCATCATAGGACAATTTTCATATACACTAATAAATTGTGTTATACTCAAAATTACTTGTTCGTCTGAAGAAAGGGACATCTTCACTAAAGCGCGTGGAGAGAAACTGTCTGCCAACGAATGCCAGGGGAACGACGTGGACGACGATTTCCTTTTCTTTTCTAAAGCACAGTGAAAGCGGGTGGGAATCGCAGCATGGTGGTTTCCTTTTCTATCGAGCAGGGAGAGCGGCCAAGGATCGCAGGGTAGACCGACGAGGTGAGGTGAAGTTTTTGTCGCACCAAAACGGTGTCTCCTCTTTAGGCTTTTTAGTTGTGGGAGATTCTACAGTCGACATCTTGACTCTTGATTTCATATGCTTAGAGCTACAAATAATAGGTTGTTCCATAAAAGATGACAAAGCAGTTCAAATCGTCTCCAAGACAAGGATGTGAAATAGGCATTTCACGTCATAACTGGATGCACAAGCAGTTCAATATCTGATTCGATGATGTATTTCTTCTTTGGAATACTGATAGCATATGACATGTCACAAAATAACATGCCTCTGCTATAGGATAGAACTATTTGTTCTCAATTTCTTTCGAAAGAAATTGGCTATACGAACACCTTAGTTGAATATGTGAAAGAAGCCAAGAATTAAAACCAATGGTACAAAGAGATGCATACTGACAGAATCACTATCCTATTTTTGTGTGGTGGGGATCTGGAATTACATTGCATGCTCACTGCAACCGCACACTAATAAGCAATGTTAACTTAGGAGAACACACAACGTACCTTTGTTACCAGTGATGGCCTTATTGCTCTGGCACTCCTTGCCGCACTGACACCACGTTTCGTCATGGCAGGGAGCAGCGAGCAGCGGCCTCCGTGTGTAGCATGGTTGCGGCAAGGTTAGCAGCAGGACGGGCCTTTTGTCAGCACGGAGACGATGGTGGCGTAGGTCACGTTGTCCTTGGGCACCCCATCCTGGCCATTTCATCGAGCTCTACATTCTGTCATTGGATGATAAACAAACAAATGAATGCTCTCTGCAGCACAGAAGTAAAATTTCACATTCAATCAAACTACGAGCTACAACAGACCCAACTAAAGATCTGAACAATGATGCAACCAAGCTGCTGATGACTGAAACCTCCTATGCATGGTGGTGACGGAGGATGCCTGCTGCAGAACTGATGAAAACCAAATACATTTGCTACTAATGTCACCTGCAAATAGAGACTCAAACTAACAAGCTACTACTCGTATTTAAGAATTGAGTGATATAATAGGTAGTGCTAATCCCTATACTGATAGCTAGTCAAAATAGTATAAACCTCTTCTTGGACCTTGCTTATCAACGAGTTTAGCCACTGTTTGAGGACGACGCGCGTGGAGCGGGTGTCGCACGTGTACTCGTCCTGCCGGGTAGACGCAGGGTCGCACGACCTATCGTCCTGCCGGATAAACAATAATTACAGTGTGAAAATATCAAACACAACAATCCTTACCAATCTCAAGTGTCGATTTTATTCTTGAAAGCATAGTTAGCAG
Source organism: Miscanthus lutarioriparius (assembly GCA_904845875.1). NCBI lineage: Eukaryota > Viridiplantae > Streptophyta > Magnoliopsida > Poales > Poaceae > Miscanthus > Miscanthus lutarioriparius. Next base: position 12,392,621 of record CAJGYO010000008.1, read on the forward strand.
AAACAGAGGGCACTTCTTCAAATGTCATACTGAAAACTTGCTGCCACTTTGTGCTGCCCGATCAATCTTGACACTACAACAGTTGGTAGATCCACTGTAGGTGAAAACAATTTTGACCATTTTTGGATTCTAAGTTTTTGCAATTCTGAACAAACCATACAAAATTCTATCTAGATTATATATATGTAAACTGAAATTCACCAAGATAATTAATGACTGCAAAATGTGAAAGGACTCATTTACCACATCTGTAATCTGAAACTACTCTGAAAGGGAACTGCCCCTTCTTCCCACTCTGAAATCTCAAACTACAGTAACTATGATACTAATTGGATGCCACTGAAAAGGAACCGTGCCAAGGGAATCTAATTTCTTGTGGCAAGACAAGTTATATACGACAAAGACTGCAGAAAACCAGATCTGAATACAAATGACTCCAGGGTTCGTGTGCTCGGTTTCGCGCAGCACGAAGGGAAGAGAAGAGTGGGCATACCTATTGGGTGCTCGTCGCCGACGAAGGGCCCGATGTAGACCTGAGCACCTTGCGTGCGGCGGCGGCATCTTCTCCTCCTCAGTGCTCCGTCCTAGGAGAAGGGAATGACAGGTGCGGGTCGGGCATGGGCTAGGCGGCAGCATAGGTCGAGGCGGCAGCATAGGTCGAGGATGGCCTTGCGGCGGTGGCTCGGCCTTGTGGCGGCAGCGCGGCAGAGCGGAACGGGGCACGGCGGCGTCGGGGACGTGCGGCGGTGCAGATAGGCGCCCCGGCCCAATTTCCTGCGGCGAGCGCGACAGCGCGAGCGAGGGCGACGGCGCGGGCGCGACGAGCGCAAGGGCAGAGCGAGGGGAGAGGGAGAGGCGCAATGGAGAGGGATCGAGACCGGGGGCTGCGGGAGAGAAGGGCGAGGGCTCAGGGGTGAGGGATCGCATGGGCGATGACGGCGAGGACTGCCCACGACGGTGATGACGGGGGCGGTGGATGAGGACGACGCGCGTGGAGAGAGCCGGGTGTCGCACGTGTACTCGTCCTGCCGGGTAGATGTTGACCGTATGGAATTTTTAGTTGTAGAGATACAGTAGTAGTGTGACTGCTTGTCCTGTTAATTCTCGGTCGTCACCGATCGATTAGAACAAAGACAAAGGTTGAAGGAGAGCGAGCGAGCGAGCTAGAAATTAAACGCACGCAAGCACGACCCGACCTGGAGCCGATCCCTTGACGACGGACGGACGGATGAATCGTCACGGCACCGATGGAACCGACTCAGTCGCCCGCCGTGTCCTGTTCGCATCGTCGACCTGTCGCCTGGATTGTAATTACCGCCACCATCTCGTCAGTCTCGGTCGTAAGCACGTAGAAATCAGAGCACAGTAATTACACACACACAACAACGGAGAAAAGTTCTGGCACTCCACTTACTCCAACGGCGATCGAGTTAAAGCAGTGGATTTCACCGCAGGTCTGATACGCTTGTATGGTAATGCGTGACATGGCCGCGCGCTCCAGTGTCCAGTCCCTGCCGTTCAACCAGGTCATCGCATGCCGTTTTCTGCGGGGTTTTGCCCGGTCTATCCAGGGAATTCGCGGACGATGGGGATTGACGTAAGAGCAAGTATAATAAAGTGCTGAAGTGAAGAAAAGAGAGAAGGAGAAAGAGGAGAAAGAGACTATAAGTTTACAGCCGATTTAGACATAAGAACCAAAAAATTATGTGAGAGAGACAAACGAGCCATGTATTAATAGTGAAGATGCAACTACTATATAGTGGGCTGAGGGGTAGGCTGTAAGGATTCATACAGTCAGAAGCCTACTGTATTATTAACCTTGCTCTAAGGGGTTGTAAGTGGGTTGTATGCTGTTGTATGCTGACGTGGAGGAAAGAAGTGAGAAGAGAGAATAGAATGAAATGGCCGATTGTAAGCTCACAAGAATCAAAAAATTCTGTGAGATAGATAAGTGGATTATAAGGCAGCTAACTATTATACGAGTAGATTGATAGATTAACTGTAAGTTTCAGACGGCTGTATTATTAGCTTTGCTCTAATGATGTTCAGATGTTGGCACAGTGGAGTACGTCCAGTGGTAGGCTTAGAGCGTACTCGTCTAGTTGGGGGTAAATGATGAAATCGACACCTGACCTGGAGCTCACTCTAGAAAAATTCGAGGTCCGGGTCATTGTTTGTGATGATGATGGTGGGATCCGAGAATTCGGCAGGATAGCATGTTTGGATTTGTTGTCTCTACATGGTAGGAAGAAAGGCGTGATGCCGTACCATTTTTGGGTCCAGGGAAGACCACGGGTAAACCAAAGTGTATGATCGATAATTCGATATCCTGAAAGAATAGTATAAAACAATTGAGCATGCTTAGCGTAAATGTCTAGAACGATTGGCCACTAACAAATCGGCTTCACAGATAATGTATATTTTTTTTTGAGAAAGTATGGTAATATCTTTAGTCCACTTACCAATTGTCCATCATTTCTAGGTCTCCTTCTCTAACATAGATTTGTGGAGGGCGAGGGCTTAGGCTTTGGTAATCTTAGGTTTACCATATCCCATATTTTTGTAAGAAAACTTCTCATTCTTGCTTAATGAAAAACGTGCCAATACACGCTCTCGAAAAAAACATAGATTGGTTCAAGCACTGTCCTTAGAATTTTTTTTGGTTCTTTGTATTTTGTTATTTACTTTGATTTGTTTGGTTCAAGCACTATCCTTAGAATTTTTTTGGTTTTTGCAATCCATATAAAATTTCTGTTTTTTGTATTTTGTTTATTTACTTTTGATATTTTTGGTTCATGCAATTCAGTTTGAATATTCATTGTGAATTTAGCTTGTTTTTTATATGTTTTTCTAGTACGCGGAGGTGGAGTCGTTTCGCCGTGTTGGTCCTTTGTTTTGTGGATGTTCGGGCAGAGGCCGAGACGGAGGCCCTTGCTGATGGTATTTCTGTGTAATTAGTGAATATTCCTTTTCAGTTTTTTTTGAGATTTTATACATGCAGTCATTCTAATTGTTTTTTCCTTATTTCTGTGCTCTTTCTTCTTTTCTGTGTGGAGATAGAGTCTCTTTCTTCTCTTCTGTGTGGAGATAGAGCCTGCTTTCGATGGAGGTGTTGTATGTTAGGCGTTGCCGTTATCTGATTGCTACTATAATTTGTTGGTGAGTTTTGTATTTAGATTTTCCTTTGTGTGTTGTATTCTTTGATTTGTTTTTAATTTTTTTATCTTGTTTGCTGACATAGAGAATGCTTTATATTTGGTCTGAGGCCTTGTAGGTTCCGAAAATCTTGTCCTCCTATTTTAGGTATTCTTTGAAATCTTCCTCCATATATTTGTTTGTAATTTCTTGTCCCGCACTCTCTCCATATAAATCTACCTTGTTTTGTATCTGAGGTACTGCTTGATTCTGATATTAGTCTTTCAGTTTTATTTTGAATTAATTTACTATCATGTTAGTATGGATTTATTTTGTTCTTACACTAGAGTTCAGTTGTACTTATAGTGGTTTATCAGGTGTAATTTCTTAGTATTATTGATGTAACTAGTACTAAGGGAAAAGGTTTATTAGGCTCATTATTGGCTCATAGTTTTAATGGATTTTTGTTTTATTTTATTTGTTTGTCTTAGGCAATGCCCTCAGATTGTGTGTGATTTGATTTCTTCTGATTTTCATGTGAGAATTATGCTAGAATTTCTTGTTGTTTCATTTTTTTATAACAGGCAATTTATTTATTTCAACACCATGAAGCTGTTAGGAGGGAGAAGCACTCCCAGGTTACAGAGTTCAGAGCCTCTCTTAGAGGGCATCGTTTACATGAGACAGGTTTGAACACTGAAATGATACTTCATTTGAAGACCTATTTGTCGACCGAAGAGCTTGAGAAGCTAATGAGTGTGCCGTTTGTTTTTGAATTTTATTTTCATTTTTGTATTTATTTTTTGTTTTATGGTATGTTTGTTCGAGGTAGTTTCCTCATAATTTTTTGTGATTTTGCATTTCATAGAAAATTTCTGGTTTTTGATTTTGTTACTTATTTTTATTTTTTTTATTTTAAATTTGTTTGTTTCAATTTTTGTAGTGGTGGTGCGTGAAGGTGGATGGTGGTCTTTGGTAATCCGTGTGAAATTCAGTTTTGTTTCACTCAAATTTTTTTATTTGGATATTTGTGTGTTTTCTGCTGTATGATTACTCGTGTGAGCATTAGGCTTGAATCACATAAATTTTGTTTTTTTTTCTTATTTGTGTGATTTGTCCTCTCAAATTGCTTTAGTGTTCAAATGGGTCAAATCACCCAAGTTCAAAATAGACAGATACAAACGCAAAACGGCTAACTCATCGGCCGGGACCGATGACCGGTACATCCGCGCCACGAGTCCAACTGATGTGGACCTCTGATACGCACCAACGCCGGATCAGAGTTAGCGGTGAACCGACTATACTCTCTTAAATTCTTTATTAGTTACCTTTTAAAATTGTAGCTTCATCTCTACCGAGGAGGAGGAGGAGGGCATCCGATATTTACATCATTAGTTCCAAGTGTAGTGCCTAGCGCTGATGACTTCTTCGCCTCCATGCATGGGCAGCGCAGTGTTCCAATGTTGGTGGAGGCGGCTGCGGGATAGGCTGGCTGTTCTCCCGACAACACCTGCGCTGTAGCACGGATGGCGTGGCCGAGCCCGAAGTTACCATGAGAACCAAGAGCATGGCCACCACCACATTTCTCATCGTGGGCGACATGAGATGTCAAACATCATAGTATTTAATTTACTACCGCCCTCTATCCCAAAATCAAAGGGCAATGATCTGATTATCTGAATCATCTGACGTGGCACTTTTCAAGAGGAAAGACAGGAAGATCAATTCCCAATCAACTGAACACAATACCCTGTCCAACTTAACCAACATCTGCTTATTCTTTTTCTCTCTCGAAAGTGCCGGCAAGATTTCTGCTCATTACGTAGTAAGCAATGTGTGCGTTGACAACGAAACACGTATCGGTGGTGCCTTTATTATTCTCCAAATTTGCTGTCTCATCCGTATGGAGCTCCGTGCTCATATGGGTGAGGCGGTGAGTTGTGTGTACGTGAGACTATCTCCAACAACCGCGACCCAAAATATAAGGCACATTCGTTCTTTGGGTAGCGCTACAAGCAAATGGTTCAATATCTATTTTTGTCTTCTCCAACAACCAGATCCAAAAGAGAACCCTTTCTGCAAATGGGTCTCCAGGAGAGAGGATACTCAGATTTGGGTTATGCCTCTTCTGGCATCTAAAATGGATCTTCCATATAGATACTATGTTGAAGGTTATAGGTATTGTGTTGGAGGTCCATTTTGGGTTTGAGTTCCATAATGGGTCTCCTGTTGGAGATAGCCTGAGCGTGTCTGCATATTTGTACCGTGTTTTGAAGAAAAAAAACTTGATAGAAGGACTATTTCTTTATTCAGAAAATATAAGATACTACAACAGCGAGTTATTTCATTGTGGCTGGTATCAAGTATCGAATACCATCACCGATTCACTAACTTTTTTCGAGAGGTCATCACCAATTCACTATCACAGAGAGGTATACAAACATATATATATATATAGCATCACAGCCCACTACCTATACATACAGGCTATCGTCTGATAATTACCGATGGTGGCAGTGTGGGGTGCTGTTTGGGTCGTAGGTCATGTCGGAGGGACATGGACCTGTCAGTTGTTGCAAGTACAGCCGTTTGATGAACTGTATTGTAGGATGGCCAACGCCTGAGGCGGCTTCGCCGCCGGCGGCCCACTTGTCGCCTTCCACTCGGCGCGCCGACCCTGACACGACCAACAGCATCAGCACCGCCAGCAGCAGCGGCAAAACGAACTTGCTGGTCATGGCCATTGTCCTAGCAAGCTGCTACAATTTTTGTAGTTACGCCTAGGCTCTCAGCTGGCAAAGACAAAACACTTGTTCAGTGATTAGTTCTCTTGAGAGTTCTTCAGGACGATGAGATGTGCCCAGGTATATATAGAGGCTTCAGGTTTGAAATTTAAGCATTGTGAAAATTCCATGCTACTTACGTGCAGTAGACTCTGAGTAGCCACACGGTTTGTCGCCGACCGACGACGTAGCGTTCAGCAGCGCGCGTTGCCACTTTTTTTCTTCTTCTTTTTTTCAGGCAGCGCGCGTTGCCACCTGCCGAGGTGTGAGTGTGACAAGCTTTAGTTAGGCCAGGGCCTCGTAATACGATAGCAAGTGGGTATGCTGGGCCTTTGTGCTGTGTATCGTGTCGGCCCACTGTCCGTTGGTATGTTGGCCGCATCTTCATTATATTCTACCTCCCTAAACTATTGTTTTAGTTTGTTTTTCATACTTGAACTTTAAAACTAGAATTGTACTCTCCCGAGCTCTCAAAACTGTTCAAATTAACTTCATACTTTGGTTTTCGAGTGGTTTTGAGGGCAGATTTGTGTTTTTAGTTAAAATAAAAAATACTCTCGCTATTCTAAATTGTAATAAGTTATTTTAGTTTTTATAGATACATAGTAAGATAATAAAAATAATATATTTAGAAATGCCAAAACAATTTATAATTTGGAACAATAAATTTTGAATTGTCAAAATCCATTCTCACCTCTAGCCCTAATTATGCTCCGCCCTGCAGAAGACAACCTTTTTCTTGTGATGAGCAAGAGGATTTCAAAGTGTTCGGAAGTAAAACAAAATGGAGTTTGCAAGTGGAGAAAAACGATTTACTAATGTGAGATGTGCTACCAGCGGTAGAAAGGCCGTTTACATAATGAAACTTCATAGTAATTTCGACGAAAAATACTACTGCATTTATTTCATGTAATTTTTTACACCTAATTTGTAAAAAAAACCCTATGAACATTAGTTGAATATTTGTCCTTTTCATCTTTTCCCCCAACGATGAGGTCATCTTATGAAGTGACGGAATGTTTTCTTGGGAAGTAGCCGCGGGTTTGTCTAAGTAGGCCGCCAGTCAAAATATCCTGTTCAGTACTCTAAAAAAAATCCATATATTCAAGTCAAAAGTCTAGCAGTCACAGTCAGTCTTCAATCAAAACAAAACAAAAAAGTCAGTCACACATTCGCAATCAGATACACATGGAGTCTATCAACTTTACAAGACACGCGTCACACGATGCCGGTGGCTCGATCGGTGCTCGCAAAAACCTTTGATCTTCCACTGGACGCTAGTCGCAGCATTCAGTGGTCAGATGACAGTTGGTTTGATCCACCACGCGGCAGGACCATAGGACCCTGTTAATACCAAGGACTTTACTAAAAAGTGTGCCACACAAAATTTTTATATATAGTTCAGTAAAATTATTTATCAAATTGATAAATAATTATAATTTTTACAATATAATTCAGTATGTAGCCAATAAATAGCATGATAAGTTTTATGAATCGTTAGATCAGCTACGACTAGTTATTAGCTGTGGATAAAAAAAATATCTCAAATTAGCTGGGGTGGACCAGCTAGTTGGCAAAGAGCACCTCCAAAAAAAACTCTATACCTCCTTCCCGATCTGAAGGAATAGAGATTTTGGTGGAAAAAAACCCTCGCAATATCTTCAATTAGATCTCTAAATATAGACGTCATCTATTCCAGATTTTTTGCTAGCCAAAGATGAAGAGCGAGAATGACTCTCTAAAGGGCACTAAGATATAGAAAAGTTGTTAGAGGGTACAAAGATATAGAAAATGTCACTCAAACAAGTTATTAAATAATAATGATTTAGATAGTAAACTTAAGAAAGACTCTTGGAGATACTCTAACAACTAGTTGAAAACTTGGCTAAAATATTAGCCTACATATTAGCCCCGTGTTTAGATAGGTTAGGACTAAAGTTAGCTCTATAACAATTAGCCATGCATCCAAACAGGATCTTAATTTCGAAGATGAAGTTGAAAACTTCTATAAATTACAATAAAACTAGTTCAAATGATGTATTGATAGTTTGAAATATAGAGTACAATATAATTATTTGATTTTTTTCGCTGACGGTTAAATATATAAGTTTTTTGTTACAATATATAAATATACATATATACACTAGGAGCCACAGTATGCCGAGGCATACCTGGCATACCCCCTAGATCTGTCCATGCTTGGCTTGAGTGAGATTCATCACCCCTATTTCTTGTATTTATGTTTGGTCCCTCCATGTAACGGGTGGTTCAACATGTTAGGCTTAATGTTGAGGAATGTGCTAATAATAATCTCATTAAAATTCAGTGTAGACTTAATAATAACCATTATTACACATATGTAAGAAACACCGTTTTTGGGAGAGATGGCTCCATCTCTATTTGTGATAACGTTTTTATTAATTTATGATAAAGTGAATACATATTTATGATACATGTGCTACTATAAAAGTGATGATGATCCATCACATTGTACACATAACACATATCCAATTTACAAACAAGCCTGACAAAGACAATTCACCAACAGTAAACTGAATTATCAAATACTAAACTTATTAGACCCATCACATTGTCGTTCTACCTGAGTTCCGAATATATCATCACGATGACAGAGAGAAGGAGAAGTATGAAAGCTGACGTATATTTATGCAAGATCAGCCCATTTCTTGATTTGCCGTGTTTGGTGTGCACCGTCGAATTGTCTAGGGGTTGTGGGGGCAGTTTGGGTTGTTTGGGTCGTAGGTACTGCAGGATGCCACTGGTTGTGCCAGTTGCTGCAGGTACAGGCGTTTCATGATCTGTATGATAGGGCGGCCGACGCCGAAGGCGGACTCGCCGCCGGTGGATGTGGATCGATCGTCGCCGCCGTCCAGCTCCAGCTGCCGCGCCGTCGACCCTGACACCGCCAACAGCATCAGCACCGCGATCAGCAGTGGCAAAACGAATTGCGACCTACTGATCGACGTGACCATCCTTACAACGCAAGCTGGCACACAGTTTCAGCGTAGCTAGCTAGTAGTAGGTTTCTGCAGTGTATAACCTTGTGTGTTTTCCTCTCCGAGTTATACCTTGACTAGGCAGCGTGTCTGTACGTTGCTACGGGATAACTAAATCTTTTGTACTAAAAACACACGGATCGCACGATAAGATAACAATACTGTTAAATTAAATACCGACGTCAAAGTGCCATTTAATTCAAAAAGCAAAGTTCGTGAAATTAACACAGTCACGAAGAGTGCGACGTCGCAGGCTCACAAACTCTGTTGTATAGACTTTTTTGTGATACGGCTAAGATAATATTTTATATCAGCAAAAAGAATTCTACGATATCCATTTCTTTTATGCGCCAATAAATCCATGAATAAGTTTCGCTGCATCTCAATATAATCATGTACACACAGATTCGAGTATATATGCAAATAGTTTCGTGCCCGTACGTTGCTACGGGATAGCAAAACTTTTGTACTAAAAACACACGGATCGCACGATAAGATAACAATATTGTAAAAGTATATGACCGACGATAAAGTGACATTTAATCCAAAAAGCTAAGTTTGTGAAATTTACATAGTCACAGAGAGCGTGGCGTCGCAGGCTCACAAACTCTACTGTGTAGATCTTTCCGTGATGCGGTTAAAATCATTTTTTATACCGGCAATATCCATTTCTTTCGTGTGTCAATAAATCCACGAATAAGTTCCACCACATCTCCATACCATCCTGTACACGGCGCTGGCAAGCGAATTAGCCACAACTTATGTAATTAGGTTTATAATTAGCTCATATTTAGTTCTCCTAATTGATATCTAAAAATTCAATGTGACAGGGACTAAAATTTAGTCCTGGGATCCAAACACCCCCCAACTCTCGACTCCAGCTGGCTGCTCACTTGCACCACCGTGCCTATGTGCATGCACGTATATACTCTAATACCAGAACGTCTAATATGATATTTAAGGTTGTCATTTGTGTATGCTGTAGGATTAGGATGCTTTACACTGATCCATGAGGGTGTCCATGAGAGTCAAATTTTTTGATGCCATTATGATGTCTAAGCTTACCAATCAGACAGAGATGAACTTAATTGTTAAAATATTTTCAACACTGCTTTCATATACTTCCTCTATCCCAAAATAGAATTCATTCTCGCTTCCCGAGAAGTCAACTTTTTTTTTTAACTTCGACCAATTATAATACAAGTATTTTTTACATGCATGTGGCCTCAGGAGTCGACCAATTAATTGTTAAATATTGCACGTATTTTTTACAAACCTAGTCAAAGTTGAGAAAGTTTGATCTGCACACATCCCATAACAACTTATATTTTAGGGCAGAGGAAGTATATGCTAATAGGAGTAGTCAACTGGAACTCGTGATGAACACAATGATACTTTCATATTATATGCTAATTGGAGCACGAAAAAAAGCAGGGGAATAGACCTATATACGAATGGTGGGAATATTCGTTTAGAAAATTGCAGAAGGTTCACCAGTCTCACCATGTATAACCTGCACATCTTTTATTTGGCACCACTGATGTTATCAAGAAGCAGCAACTTTTTAATTTCAGGTCTGCATGCTGAAAACACTAAAATTAAGGACCAACCTCATTGAGTCGTCTTGCTTAATCTTTGCCAATTGTTTTCTTCCATGCATGATTATTGTTTTCTTCCATGCATGTGGCCTCAGGTGATCGATTTGTTTCCTTCAAAGCAGGCGGGGATCGCAGGGATGGCAATTTCTTTTTCTATCGCGCGGGGTATCGCATGGCTGGAAGGGATGAGTCTTGCTTGATCTTTGCTAACTGTTTCTTTTCATGCATGATTATTGTTTTCTTCCATGCATGTGGCCTCAGATGATCAATTTGTTTCCTTCAAAGCAGGCGGGGATCGCAGGGATGGCAGTTTCTTTTTCTATCGCATGGGGTATCGTATGGCCGGAAGGGAGGAGCGACCCAAAAAAACAGTCACACAAAAAAATAATCTTATTTTTAGTCTTTTTAGTTGTAGAAGATATAATCTGCACGGGTATATATAGGAGCTTTCAAAGCTCTGCGAAATTTCCGTGCAAAGACTGACGTGCGCGACCCGACACTGCGGTAGACTGAGGACGTACTCGATCGTCCAGTGACCAACGCTGTGGTGCAAACGCTGTGGTGCCGTTTTCACGCGGGCGGGTTTCTGCTTCTACATGGATACATACCGGCCGGTCGATCGGTCTTCACTCTTCAGAATGGAAAACTTACAATCTCAGGTTTTGGCCGGATGCCGGCCGGCGTAGGGTTCAGCAGGCGCGCGTTGCCGACTAGGCGACTACGTACTCGATCGTCCAGTGACCAATGCCACCGTGCATGCACACCTCAAGCGCAGCGCCGATCCTAGGATTTTGAGAGCCCGCTGACGAGCTTGTCACGAAGGCTTATCTAGACCATGTACAAAATCTTATCTATCTACTCTACTAATTCATCAACTTTTATCCACCCAAAAACGTCCCCCGCTGAGAAAGGGGCGTGATAGGGTCCGCCGTTCGGACGGTAAGCTCCGTCTGGCAATTAATTTTCGCGCTTCTTGTACTTTTCCGCCGGCCAATTAATCCCTTCCGCAAGCACAACAATTTGTACGGATGTGGGCGTCCGTCTGGACGTCCGGGCGCTAGTAATCCCCTTGAACAAAGTTAAAGTGAAAGTTTGAGGGAAGTACCTCATCCTTACTTTCAAGTTTGACAGGTTTGTTTTCTTATTTACTGATCATCAGACAGTTTCCAGAAAAGAGAATTTCAGGTGGTATGCTCCCCTTCCCTACCGACCATTAAAAGAAAGCCTTTTCTTATTGTTACCTGGGGCTTTTTAAACGCATTTAACTTTGTCTATTTGCTTTATGAGATCAGCAACCTGATGAAGTCATGAAACGTTTGCACGCGACATGACTAGCTAGACCGGTCAGAGTTTCCTGTCCAAGTCAAAGTCTATCAGTCAGTCACACACTCACACATCGGGAATACCCTCTCTTACCGTACGTTATATGCTCTAGTAAACGCCCAGTCTCGATCTACAGTTCTAGTACTGAGTCAAACTATATATAGTTTAACTTGTCCATAAAAAACAATTTTTTATGATAATCAAATAAGAATTATCAGATTTTTCTAGAATATTAATATTAATATTATCTTTGTAAATTTAATAAAAAAATAGATAGTTTCACTAAAACAGAAATAGACTTGCATCCTTTTTTTTTGGATGGAGGTGGTACCTATTCCTCTGTAAGGACGTGTACCGATACTAGCAAATAAATTAGCTAGCTTCTGATGATTCATCAAGAAATATATGCTCTAGTATAAATGGCATGCACCGTGTAGTAATAGAGTAACTTTTGAAAGTCACGAGGTCGGCAATCTGACGATGAATCACGGAAGGTCGTAGTAGTAGCTCTCTCGCGTCAACAAATTAATCAAACTCTAGGATAGTCTTGTAAAACTTTTTGACTTTAACTGATTTTATACAAAGTAGCACCAAAATTTATAACATTCAAATAAGCATACTATAAGAATATTGTATATAAATATTAATAATGTTTTATTATAAATTTGGTTAGACTTAAAAATAAGTTAAGATAACTTTTAAAATTAAATTATTTAGGGCAGAAGGAAATATATAAGGAGCTAACTGACCGGTCAAGATTTCCTATTCAAGTCCAAGTTTCCAACGAGATCGAGGCATCGATCAAATTAAAGATCTCAGCAGTCAGCTACACTGGATGTCCATGTGTGTTCGAGTAATTTGGTATGGAATTTAAATTAAATTTCACGTCAAACAATTTCAACACACATTGGTTGAGATGAATACATGTATATCCAAACTAAATTGCTTGTTTGTTTGTTTGCACAAATATGTATAGAAAAACGGCTAATAATCAAACAAATGGAAAAAAGGTTAACGGTTCCTATAAAACGAAGGAGGTAATTAACGGTTGGCCTCATGCGTCTTCACCAGAGAGGTTTGGCACCGACTTCTGAGGACGGCAGGGCTGCAACACCTCGCGCCGCTCGGAGACTCCTGCATGGCAGATTGGTGGCAGCAAACCAGGGCAGCCATACCAAAGGTTTTCAGAAAAAGCTTTGACTCGCTCGTGCTGCTCACCACTTGGAATCTATGGAAGGAACGCAAGAGGACGTTTGACAGCAAGGCAAGAACGCCATCTCAATTGTTCGCGCTTATCCTAGAGGAGGTGGACTCCTAGATCGCCGCTGGCTTTCGGAGTCTCGCGTCGCTAACCGCCATGGCTTCCTAGCAGGCGTTGCCGGCAAACTTCCCTAGTCGCAAGTTAGTACACCTCCTTAGCTCTACCTTGCAGCCGCTGCCTTGTGTTTGTATTTCTACCGGTTGGTTGCTATTGGTATCTCACCGTATTGCAATCCCGGGTGTTGTATGAATTTTACTTCTCCTTAATGACGCACGTGCTAATGCACGCTTTCGAAAAAAAAATGTGACTCAACCAGCTAATTGATCACCTCCTCCAAGTTGATCATTGGGTTAATTTTGTTTTAAATTTGTTAGAGACATTCACTCCCACGCATGCATGGAACATGAAAAATCAGGTAGATAATGATCTATTTAAGCGCAGCTCAACTAGTTAGGTTCGTTGTTTTGGGATGAGAGAGGAGGGGAGGGTTGTCTACCTAGATTCAAGATTATATGGGCGGTCGCATTTTATTCGAGGATTTAACAGCGCTATATTGTGAAAATTCCATGCTACTTACGTGCAGTAGACTCTGAGTAGCCACACGGTTTGTCGCCGACCGACGACGTAGCGTTCAGCAGCGCGCGTTGCCACCTGCCGAGGTGTGAGTGTGACAAGCTTTAGTTAGGCCAGGGCCTCGTAATACGATAGCAAGTGGGTATGCTGGGCCTTTGTGCTGTGTATCGTGTCGGCCCACTGTCCGTTGGTATGTTGGCCGCGTCTTCGTTATATTCTACTCCCTCCATCACAAATGGTAAGACGTTTGACTTTTTTGGCCCCAAGTTTAACCACTCGTCTTATTCAAAAAATTTGTGCAAATATAGTCAAATTTAAGTCATTCTTGAAGAATTTTTATTAATAAACCAAACCACGACGAAAGAAGTGATATTTTACACAAATTTTTGAATAAGACGAGTGGTCAAACTTGGTGTAAAAAAATCAAACGTCTTACAATTTGGGATAGATTGAGTACCTCCCTAAACTATTGTTTTAGTTTGTTTTTCATACTTGAACTTTAAAACTAGAATTGTACTCTCCCGAGCTCTCAAAACTGTTCAAACTAACTTCATACTTTGGTTTTCGAGTGGTTTTGAGGGTAGATTTGTCTTTTTTTAGTTAAAATAAAAAATACTCTTGCTATTCTAAATTGTAATAAGTTATTTTAGTTTTTATAGATACATAGTAAGATAATAAAAATAATGTATTTAGAAACGCCAAGACAATTTATAATTTGGAACAATAAATTTTGAATTGTCAAAATCCATTCTCACCTCCAACCCTAACTTTGCTCCGCCCTGCAGAAGACAGCCTTTTTCTTGTGATGAGCAAGAGGATTTCAAAGTGTTCCGAAGTAAAACAAAATGGAGTTTGCAAGTGGAGAAAAACGATTTACTAATGTGAGATGTGCTACCAGCGGTAGAAAGGCCGTTTACATAATGAAACTTCATAGTAATTTCGACGGAAAATACTACTGCATTTATTTCATGTAATTTTTTACACCTAATTTGTAAAAAAACCTAATATTTCGTGAACATTAGTTGAATATTTGTCCTTTTCATCTTTTCCCCCAACGATGAGGTCATCTTATGAAGTGACGGAATGTTTTCTTGGGAAGTAGCCGCGGGTTTGTCTAAGTAGGCCGCCAGTCAAAATATCCTGTTCAGTACTCTAAAAATAAAATCCATATATTCAAGTCAAAAGTCTAGCAGTCACGGTCAGTCTTCAATCAAAACAAAACAAAAAAGTCAGTCACACATTCGCAATCAGATACACATGGAGTCTATCAACTTTACAAGACACGCGTCACACGATGCCGGTGGCTCCATCGGTGCTCGCAAAAACCTTTGATCTTCCACTGGACGCTAGTCGCAGGCATTCAGTGGTCAGATGACAGTTGGTTTGATCCACCACGCGGCAGGACCATAGGACCCTGTTAATAGGGTACCTACCTGGCTTCAGTGACCAATATCAAGGACTTTACTAAAAAGTATGCCACACAAAATTTTTATATATAGTTCGGTCAAATTATTTATCAAATTGATAAATAATTATAATTTTTACAATATAATTCAGTATATAGCCAATAAATAACATGATATGTTTTATGACTCATTAGATCAGCTACGACTAGTTATTAGCTGTGGATAAAAAATATCTCAAATTAGCTGGGGTGGACCAGCTAGTTGGCTAAGAGCAACTCCAAAAAACTCTATACCTCCTTCCCAATCTGAAAGAATAGAGATTTTGGTGGAAAAAAACCCCTCGCAGTATCTTCAATTGGATCTCTAAATATAGACGTCATCTATTCTAGATTTTTCGCTAGCCAAAGATGGAGAACGATGATGACTCTCTAGAGGGCACTAAGATATAGAAAAGTTGTTAGAGGGTACAAAGATATAGAAAATGTCACTCAAACGAGTTATTAAATAATAATGATTTAGATAGTAAACTTAAGAAAGACTCTTGAAGATACTCTAACCACTAGTTGAAAACTTGGCTAAAATATTAGCCTACATATTAGCCCCGTGTTTAGATGGGTTAGGACTAAAGTTAGCTCACTAACAATTAGCCATGCATCCAATCAGGATATTAATTTCGAAAATGAAGTTGAAAACTTCTATAAATTACAATAAAACTAGTTCAAATGATGTATTGATAGTTTGAAATATAGAGTACAATATAATTATTTGAATTTTTTCGCTGACAGTTAAATATATAAGTTTTTTGTTACAATATATAAATATACATATACACACTAGGAGCCACAGTATGCCGAGGCATACCTGGCATACCCCCTAGATCCGTCCATGCTTGGCTTGAGTGAGATTCATCGCCCCTATTTCTCATATTTATGTTTGGTCCCTCCATGTAACGGGAGGTTCAACATGTTAGGCTTAATGTTGAGGAATGTGCTGATAATAATCTCATTAAAATTCAGTGTAGACTTAATAATAACCATTATTACACATATGTAAGAAACACCGTTTTTGGGAGAGATGGCTCCATCTCGATTTGTGATAACGTTTTTATTAATTTATGATAAAGTGAATACATATTTATGATACATGTGCTACTATAAAAGTGGTGAGGATCCATCACATTGTACACATAACACATATCTAATTTACAAACAAGCCTGACAAAGACAATTCACCAACACTAAACTGAATTATCAAATACTAAACTTATTAGACCCATCACATTGTCGTTCTACCTGAGTTCCGAATATATCATCACGATGACAGAGAGAAGGAGAAAGTATGAAAGCTGACGTATATTTATGCAAGATCAGCCCATTTCTTGATTTGCCGTGTTTGGTGTGCACCGTCGAATTGTCTAGGGGTTGTGGGGGCAGTTTGGGTTGTTTGGGTCGTAGGTACTGCAGGATGCCACTGGTTGTGCCAGTTGCTGCAGGTACAGGCGTTTCATGATCTGTATGATAGGACGGCCGACGCCGAAGGCGGACTCGCCGCCGGTGGATGTGGATCGATCGCCGCCGCCGTCCAGGTCCAGCTGCCGTGCCGTCGACCCTGACACCGCCAACAGCAACAGCACCGCGATCAGCAGTGGCAAAACGAATGACCACCTACTGATCGACGTGGCCATCCTTACAACGCAAGCTGGCACACAGTTTCAGCGTAGCTAGCTAGTAGTAGGTTTCTGCAGTGTATAACCTTGTGTGTTTTCCTCTCTGAGTTATACCTTGATATAATCTGCACGGGTATATATAGGAGCTTTCAAAGCTCTGCGAAATTTCCATGCAAAGACTGACGTGCACGACTCGACACTGCGGTAGACTGAGGACGCACGCGCTGTGGTGCCGTTTTCACGCGGGCGGGTTTCTGCTTCTACATGGATACATACCGGCCGGTCGATCGGTCTTCACTCTTCAGAATGGAAAACTTACAATCTCAGGTTTTGGCCGGATGCCGGCCGGCGTAGGGTTCAGCAGGCGCGCGTTGCCGACTAGGCGACTACGTACTCGATCGTCCAGTGACCAATGCCACCGTGCATGCACACCTCAAGCGCAGCGCCGATCCTAGGATTTTGAGAGCCCGCTGACGAGCTTGTCACGAAGGCTTATCTAGACCATGTACAAAATCTTATCTATCTACTCTACTAATTCATCAACTTTTATCCACCCAAAAACGTCCCCCGCTGAGAAAGGGGCGTGATAGGGTCCGCCGTTCGGACGGTAAGCTCCGTCTGGCAATTAATTTTCGCGCTTCTTGTACTTTTCCGCCGGCCAATTAATCCCTTCCGCAAGCACAACAATTTGTACGGATGTGGGCGTCCGTCTGGACGTCCGGGCGCTAGTAATCCCCTTGAACAAAGTTAAAGTGAAAGTTTGAGGGAAGTACCTCATCCTTACTTTCAAGTTTGACAGGTTTGTTTTCTTATTTACTGATCATCAGACAGTTTCCAGAAAAGAGAATTTCAGGTGGTATGCTCCCCTTCCCTACCGACCATTAAAAGAAAGCCTTTTCTTATTGTTACCTGGGGCTTTTTAAACGCATTTAACTTTGTCTATTTGCTTTATGAGATCAGCAACCTGATGAAGTCATGAAACGTTTGCACGCGACATGACTAGCTAGACCGGTCAGAGTTTCCTGTCCAAGTCAAAGTCTATCAGTCAGTCACACACTCACACATCGGGAATACCCTCTCTTACCGTACGTTATATGCTCTAGTAAACGCCCAGTCTCGATCTACAGTTCTAGTACTGAGTCAAACTATATATAGTTTAACTTGTCCATAAAAAACAATTTTTTATGATAATCAAATAAGAATTATCAGATTTTTCTAGAATATTAATATTAATATTAATATTATCTTTGTAAATTTAATAAAAAAATAGATAGTTTCACTAAAACAGAAATAGACTTGCATCCTTTTTTTTTGGATGGAGGTGGTACCTATTCCTCTGTAAGGACGTGTACCGATACTAGCAAATAAATTAGCTAGCTTCTGATGATTCATCAAGAAATATATGCTCTAGTATAAATGGCATGCACCGTGTAGTAATAGAGTAACTTTTGAAAGTCACGAGGTCGGCAATCTGACGATGAATCACGGAAGGTCGTAGTAGTAGCTCTCTCGCGTCAACAAATTAATCAAACTCTAGGATAGTCTTGTAAAACTTTTTGACTTTAACTGATTTTATACAAAGTAGCACCAAAATTTATAACATTCAAATAAGCATACTATAAGAATATTGTATATAAATATTAATAATGTTTTATTATAAATTTGGTTAGACTTAAAAATAAGTTAAGATAACTTTTAAAATTAAATTATTTAGGGCAGAAGGAAATATATAAGGAGCTAACTGACCGGTCAAGATTTCCTATTCAAGTCCAAGTTTCCAACGAGATCGAGGCATCGATCAAATTAAAGATCTCAGCAGTCAGCTACACTGGATGTCCATGTGTGTTCGAGTAATTTGGTATGGAATTTAAATTAAATTTCACGTCAAACAATTTCAACACACATTGGTTGAGATGAATACATGTATATCCAAACTAAATTGCTTGTTTGTTTGTTTGCACAAATATGTATAGAAAAACGGCTAATAATCAAACAAATGGAAAAAAGGTTAACGGTTCCTATAAAACGAAGGAGGTAATTAACGGTTGGCCTCATGCGTCTTCACCAGAGAGGTTTGGCACCGACTTCTGAGGACGGCAGGGCTGCAACACCTCGCGCCGCTCGGAGACTCCTGCATGGCAGATTGGTGGCAGCAAACCAGGGCAGCCATACCAAAGGTTTTCAGAAAAAGCTTTGACTCGCTCGTGCTGCTCACCACTTGGAATCTATGGAAGGAACGCAAGAGGACGTTTGACAGCAAGGCAAGAACGCCATCTCAATTGTTCGCGCTTATCCTAGAGGAGGTGGACTCCTAGATCGCCGCTGGCTTTCGGAGTCTCGCGTCGCTAACCGCCATGGCTTCCTAGCAGGCGTTGCCGGCAAACTTCCCTAGTCGCAAGTTAGTACACCTCCTTAGCTCTACCTTGCAGCCGCTGCCTTGTGTTTGTATTTCTACCGGTTGGTTGCTATTGGTATCTCACCGTATGGGCGGTCGTATTTTATTCGAGGATTTAACAGCGCTATATTGTGATTCACAAAAAAAGTAGACAAATGTATTTAAGCTAAGCAACATATAGGGATCTACATCACAAACAAGCCAATCACTTTATTCCGAACAGCATACGTTTCGGACACTTACAATAAAGTAGCCAAATTAAACATTTTACAGTAAATCGTAATTTGTCATCCTAGCGATTATTATCACACATGTAAATACCACAACACAAACTTAGTTGTACACTTGTACTACTTTAATTAAGTCCATCTATCGTGGCGCCAAGCATCATAGATATGCCTCCCGTTTGCCTTCAGTCAACCATGATGGCGGCATGGCGGAATGTGTGGGTTATTACTCTCGCAGGAGGGACCTGCACCACTATCACTCAGTTGCTGCAGATACAGGTTTTTGATAGTCTTGTAAAACTTTTTGACTTTAACTGATTTTATACAAAGTAGCACCAAAATTTATAACATTCAAATAAGCATACTATAAGAATATTGTATATAAATATTAATAATGTTTTATTATAAATTTGGTTAGACTTAAAAAAATAAGTTAAGATAACTTTTAAAATTAAATTATTTAGGGCCGAAGGAAATATATAAGGAGCTAACTGACCGGTCAAGATTTCCTATTCAAGTCCAAGTTTCCAACGAGATCGAGGCATCGATCAAATTAAAGATCTCAGCAGCCAGCTACACTGGATATCCATGTGTGTTCGAGTAATTTGGTATGGAATTTAAACTAAATTTCATGCCAAACAATTTCAACGCAAATGGGTTGAGATGAATACATGTATATCCAAACTAAATTGCATGTTTGTTTGTTTGCACAAATATGTATAGAAAAACGGATAATAATCAAACAAATGGAAAAAAGGTTAACGGTGTCCTATAAAACGAAGGAGGTAATTAACGGTTGGCCTCATGCGTCTTCACCCGAGAGGTTTGGCACCGACTTCTGAGGACGGCAGGGCTGCAACACCTCGTGCCGCTCGGAGACTCCTGCATGGCAGATTGGTGGCAGCAAACCAGGGCAGCCATACCAAAGGTTTTCAGAAAAAGCTTTGACTCGCTCCTGCAAGGCAAGAACGACATCTCAATTTTTCGCGCTTATCCTAGAGGAGGCGGACTCCTAGATCGCCGCTGGCTTTCGGAGTCTCGCGTCGCTGACCGCCATGGCTTCCTAGCAGGCGTTGCCGGCAAACTTCCGTAGTCGCAACACTTGTTTCTTAAATTAGTACACCTGTTTAGCTCTACCGTTGCAGCCGCTGCCTTGTGTTTGTATTTCTACCGGTCGGTTGCTATTGGTATCTCACCGTATTGCAATCCCGGGTGTTGTACGAATCTTACTTCTCCTTAATGAAGCACGTGCTAATGCACGCTTTTGAAAAAAAATGTGACTCAACCAGCTAATTGATCACCTCCTCCAAGTTGATCATAGGGTTAATTTTGTTTTAAATTTGTTAGACACATTCACTCCCATGCATGCATGGAACATGAAAAATCAGGTAGATAATGATCTAATTAAGCGCAGCTCAACTAGTTAGGTTCGTTGTTTCGGGATGGGAGAGGAGGGGAGGGCTGTCTATCCGGATTCAAGATTATATGGGCGGTCGCATTTTATTCGAGGATTTAACAACGCTATATTGTGATTAAAAAAAAAGCAGACAGATGTATTTAAGCTAAGCAACATATAGGGATCTACGTCACAAACAAGCCAATCACTTTATTCTGAACAGCATACGTTTCGGACACTTACAATAAAGTAGCCAAATTAAACATTTTACAGTAAATCGTAATTTGTCATCCTAGCGATTATTATCACACATGTAAATACCACAACACAAACTTAGTTGTACACTTGTACTACTTTAATTAAGTCCATCTATCGTGGCGCCAAGCATCATAGATATGCCTCCCGTTTGCCTTCAGTCAACCATGATGGCGGCATGGCGGAATGTGTGGGTTATTACTCTCGCAGGAGGGACCTGCACCACTATCACTCAGTTGCTGCAGATACAGGTTTTTGATAGACTGTATGACAGGATGGTCACCGGAGGCGACCTCACCGGCCCATGTGTCGCCTTCAAGCCGCCGCGCCGACGACCCCGCCGGCGATGCCAGCAGCATTACCAGCACTACAATCATCAGAGGAAAAACGAACCTGGTCATCGTGGCCATCTATGAACTGTGTGCTCCTGCTGCAATAATCTAGCTCTGATAGTTGCTCGGAGAAGCAAAATTGGCACCGCGCTTAAGTTTTCTGCTTGATATGATGATATGAATGCCGAGTGATCAGCACGGGCATATATACAAGTTTTGAAGGTTTGTGAAAACTCCAACCGAGCTAGCTCCATCGTTATTTACGTGTGTGTGACTAAACACAGTGCGTTTAACTGAGCGCACGAGCTAATTACGACGAGTTTAATTTAACGCGGCTTCAAGTTCTACTGCGTTGTTCCCACAATCCCACTTCCCAAGGGAAAACGACGACCCTCGCAAATGAAGATGTGATGACTTGGGACGCTATGGGCGCAAAACACTTTTAAGAAGATCCTTCGAGCGTTTAAAGCAACTCTAAAAAGATTCTTTATATCCTACCTAGTTTATAAGAATAGAGATTTGATGAAAATACACTCTACCTGCCTATTTAATTTGATCTCTAAATATAAACATTATCTCTTCCGGATTTCTCGCTAGTTAAAGATAAAGAACGATGATGACTCTCTAGAGTGCGCATAAGAAAAAGTTGTTGCAGGGTACAAACATATAGAAAATGATTTTTTACTTAAATAACTCTACAAATAATGATTTAGAGAATAAATTTTAATTAGAAAGACTTTTGGATATGTTCTTAGTTTTCCTTGCTCTTTTCTCTCGTACTCGTTTTTTCTTATAATTATAGTTTTGGGTTTTGGGGCTTAGGCCTCTTCCCTATATTAACTAATAAGCGCCTATCCATTTATACCTTAGAAAAAAATTATCGCTCATAGCTTCTGTTTGCCTCTCGAAGGGTCAACAAAAATAGCCAACAATTCAAGAAACGAAAAAGAGTAAAAAATAAAATGTAAAATGTAAATTACAATATATTATGGATCCATGATGTGCGGAAGATATGAGGTCAGCAATCTGACGGATGCCATGAAACGTTTGCACGTAACTATCCCATTCAGGGTTCCATATTGAAGTCACAAGTCATAGTCCTTATCACTGTTACTTGTAAATAATAATAGGAGTTCTTTTGTAAAATCAATCGATGAGGTCAGCAATCTGGATGAAGTCACGAAAATATTTGTAGTTATAGGTAACTAAGCCCGGTCTAAAATCTCCTGTACACTCAAGTCCAAGTGTAATAGTCCACAGAAAATTCAAAGCTACAGTATTTGGCATATTCCCAGATCACAATCACATGGATACAGACTCCAACGGATAACCGATATCAGGACCCTAGATTGGTGCTCGGGCTTCTAAACTAACGCATCCAGCCAGACCACCCGATTGCCTTTTTAATTTCTTAAGGATTTGAGCCAGACATTTTCTCTTTTTTTTTTCCACGCAGTTCTACGAGCAACTCCATTTATGGAGCTAAAACTATTTTGATGAAGTGTTTGGCAAAGCATCTCTAATGTATAGTTCCTTGAAACATGCTCTCATAGAATCCCATAAAGAGTTTACCAAAGTGTTTGGGAGCTGGAAGAAGCTACTATATCCAGCTTCATCTCTTATTCACCCCTTGTTAGAGCACATTTTAATAAGCTCCTCAGGTGGAGCTCTGTTTGTCATAAAACAGCTCTAAACAGCTCCTAAAGCTGATGGAGGATGAGTGCCAAATATGACCTTAAATAATAAAGCTAAGGTATGACTATGAGTATCCAATTATCAAGTATCTATATTTGTACTCTCTCCATTCTAAATTCTGAATTGTAAGTTGTTTTGGCCTTTGATTTTTAATAGGTCCTAGTGTAGAAACGCTAAAACGATTTATAACTCAGAACGGATGAAGTATAAGATTAATCTTATGCACGCTACACATGATCGTATCGTATAAAGGGTCGAGCAATAACGCTGCTGTGCACTGGTTCTTCTAGTATCCATTTATGTAGGTAGCTTGACCTGTTCAGCGACTATAGCAACTAGTTTAGAAAACAACGAAATAAAAGCTCGGACATGAGCTAAAACAACTACTTAGA
Organism: Miscanthus lutarioriparius; assembly: GCA_904845875.1. Taxonomy (NCBI): domain Eukaryota; kingdom Viridiplantae; phylum Streptophyta; class Magnoliopsida; order Poales; family Poaceae; genus Miscanthus; species Miscanthus lutarioriparius. The sequence goes on from CAJGYO010000008.1 coordinate 12,416,075, forward strand.
AAATTGGTCTGTGAAGGTGAGTGTTATAAGTGTTCGAATCCGTATTACCTCGTATCACTACTGGAAACAGAGACTTTGCCGAGTGTAAATTTCTTTGCCGAGTGTCAAAAATCGGACACTCGGCAAAGATCTTCTTTGCCGAGTGCTGCACTCGGCAAAGAATTACACTCGGCAAAGATTTCTTTGCCGAGCGCCGGGCACTCGGCAAACACAGGCACTCGGCAAAGGACTTCTTTGCCGAGCGCCAAACTCTCGGCAAAATCTATACACTCGGCATAGGCTGCCCGTGAAACGGCGCCGTGCCACGTCCTTCTTTGCCGAGCACCTGCGGTTAGGCACTCGGCAAAGATTTTTTTTTTTAATTTCTTTGCAGAGTGCCCCTGAATCTGGCGCTTCGGCAAAGATTTTTTTTATTTTTTAAAATTCTTTGCGGCGTCTCGGATCTGGCGCTTCGGCAAAAAAATTTTTTTATTTTTAAAATACTTTGCGAGTGCTCTCAAGTGCACTTTCGGCAAAAGATTTAAAATTTTTATTTAATTATTTCTTTGCGAGTGCTCTGTGTATGCACTCTCGGCAAGAAGAAAATTTAAAAAAAATTAAAACATTCTTCTTGCCGAGTGCACGGTGGCACACTCGGCAAAGACATCTCGATCTTAGAGTGCCATGCCCTGTTTTAAGCAAAAAGATTTTTTTTTTGTTTTAGCCTCAATTTTTTTATGCAGACTTTTTAAAGCACCGGGAACTCTAGTTACAATTTGAAGATTTTTTGTGGCTTTTTGTTATATTTAGTTACTTTACACGCGTTTACTTGAATTTTTCGGAAATTAGAAATCCAAAGCTGCACGTTAATCTCGAATAATGGAGTTTAATGATTGAAAATTGATAGTCATGTCAATAGTCAATGTTATAAACTCCGTATTCGAGAGCAGACCGAAATTTCGGATATCTAGTTCACGAAACATGTCAAGAAATTGCGTGTGAAGTGTTTATAAATTCTACAAAAAAAGCGAAGTCAAAAATCATGAAACTTGTTGAGATGTCGTGATATCATATGTGGAGGCTATGATAAAAATTTGAGGAAGACAAAAATTACACGTTGTCACGTCGATGCTTACAAACACGGACATCTCCACATGATATCGATTTCACGATGTGCAGATTTCTAAGCAATCTAAAAAGAATGTTTAATTTTTTTTAATTTTTTTTTGCCGAAAATTGCGCATAGTGAGCACTAAGTGAAAGAAATAATTAAAAATTTTTAAATTTTGCCTCCGAGTGCCATTCAGGAGCACTCGGCAAAGTATTAAAAAAAAAAATTTTTTTTCTTTGCCGAGCGCCAGATCTTTCGACGCTCGGCAAAGAATTTAAAAAATAGGGAATTTTGCGAAAAGTGCGGTCTGGGGCAAAAAAAAATAAAAAAAAAAACAAAAAAATCTTTGCCGAAAGTGCCTCCCCGATCCAAGCACTTTTCGGCAAAGCCGCGGACACCGGTTTTTGACTGGCAGGGCGATCCTTGCCGAGCAAACCGCGCACGCCGCCCGCCCCTTCGCCCGCGCGCCGCCCCGCCGCCGCCCAGCGCCGCGCGCCCGGCCGCTTTGCTGCCATAGCGCCACCGCCTCGCATTCCGTCCGCGCCGCACCCCGCGCCCTACCGCCGCCGCCGCGCCGCCATTGCCGCGCACACCGCAGCGCGCGCCATACCGCCCGCCGCGCCGCCTGCGCGCCAAGGCCATGCACCTGCCACGCCCTGCCGCCCACCGCCGCCGCGTTGCCCGCGCCAGCGTCGCCGCCACACGCGCGTTGCGCTGCATACACCCCGCCGCCCGCGCCGCCTGCCCTCATTGCCTCGCCAGCCACGCCCGCCCCGCCTCCACGGCTTCGCGCCCACCGCCCGGCGCTGCCTGCCCTGCGGCCCCTCCCCAACCTGCGCCGCCCTTGACCCCCGGCCGGCCTGCGCCCGACAGCGCTTTTTCCGCCTTGCCTCGCCTCGGCACGGCGCCCGTGGACCACCGCCTGACGCCATCCGTGCTCGACCCCATCCCCGACTCCGCCCGATCCCGACGCCGCCCGCCCCTACCCCGTCGCCCGTCAGGTATGCCTTCTCACTTATTATTGTGGAGGTAGTGGTAGTTGTAGTAGTATTAGTTGTACTAGTGGCAGTATTAGTACAACTAGTGGTAGTATTAGTAGTAGAATTAGTGGTAGTAGTAGTAGTAGAAGTAGTGGTAGTAGTAGTACAAGTAGAGGTACTACTTGGATATATTCTTCTACATGGATTGATATCCAAACTACATGGCTTCTGTTGAGCCATATGTGCTTGTCGGCCATCGTGCCGTTGTTTTTTGCAGGTTTTGGAAACCTCACCGTGCAGGGGAGGTTCTGCCGATTTTTTTTGTAAATAACAGTATTTTGTTCCATTTTTGTAGAGAAGAGCCCGTCGAGTTGAGTCGGAGTTCTCGCCACCGTGTGTCTGCCTGCACCGCGTCGTCTCGCCACTGCACCGACCCGCCACGGCCCCGCTAGCCTGACTCCATCGCCACCCTAGGTATAACCCCTCTTTTTATATCATTGTCGTAGATCGCGTAACCCAGTTAGGCGTCTCCCGTTCGAAAGAGATACGGTTGGAGGTATGCAGATCTTTGCATATCTATGACCGTATCTATTTCGGATTGTCCACGCTTTTTGGACAGCCCGCGGATGCGTAGATGGGTTAGTTTCCATGTTCTGCTCTAGTCCGAGACAGACTTTCGGCATCACCTCCCTGTTGTTCTCCGGATACACACTCTTCTTTGGTAGGACGTGTATCTGGAGAACAGCGGGGAGGTGCTGCCGAAATTCTGTCTCGGATAGGAGTAGAGCATGGAAACTAACCTCATCTACACATCTGCGGGTGGGATTAGGACCTATCCTCACCTATTAGACAGTAGGAACACCATGTACATGCAATTAATGGTTACATTACTCGCCGATACATATGTTAGAGGATGGATGACCGTCAGTGGATGTACACGGGCTGGAGAAGTCGAGTGATTACACCACGGAATGGATGAACAAGACCGATGCTTTCTTGAGCGATTGCATTTGGCAACGCTAAAGGACATTGCCTAGTTTTGTGTCCCTGCAGCAAATGTGGAAACAGGAGAAGGGTAAACAAGGTGGAAATGGGTAAACATCTTGTGAAGAATGGATTTACGCCGGACTACACCGGTGGGTCCACCATGGTGAAGCCCATCGTATGAGAGAGAGAGGAGGTGGTGAGACCACGGGTGGAGGCTTTTGATCTCGATGCCGGGGTAGCAGACATGTTAGATGACTTTCACCAAGGACAGATTCGATGAGGGACGTGAGAAGGAGGAGATGGAAGCGGCCTTACGGGCATTCTACGATATGATGGACTCGCACACGAAACCCCTTCACGATCGGTCAAGCGGTGTCTCAACCTGGATGCCATTGGACGCTTAATGGGGTTGAAGTCCGAGTTAAACTTAAGTCGACACTGGCCCGATAAGATGTTGGCCGTGATTGGCACCTTTGCTTCCGGAGGGCCACATTCTGGCGAAGAGCATGTACGAGTCATAGAAACTCCTTCGAGCACTTAAGATGCCGTATGAGCAGATACATGCTTGTCCGAAAGGGTGTCTCCTATTTAGGAAAGAACACGAGCATGCAAAGTTCTGTCCAAAGTGTAAATCCTCCGGTACACGGAGGTAGACTCGATGATGGCGGAAGAGGCAACTTACGATCCCCATGAAAATCCTACGGTACCTTCCGTTCCTACCGAGGATTCAACGGCTATACATGACCGAGGAATCCGCGAAGCAGATGACATGGCACAAAAATGGCAAACGGTACAATCTCGACAAGATGGTACATCCATCCGATGGTGAAGCTTGGATCCGCTTTAATGACAAACATCGTGACAAAGCGAGATGAGGCTCGTAATGTACGTGTCGCGTTGGCAGCAGATGGGTTCAATCCTTATGGAATGATGGCTGCCCCATACACATGTTGGCCCGTCTTTGTTATCCCCTTAATCTTCCCCGGTGTCTCCTTTCAACGACATAACGTATTCTTGTCGTTGATAATTCCTGGACACCGGGGAGTAATATGGGTGTGTTCATGGAGCCCGTATTTGATGAATTGGTCCGTGCTTGGGACGAAGGGGTATGGACATACGATCGAGCTACAAAGACAACCTTCAAAATGCACGTTTGGTACCACTACTCCTGCATGACTTCTGGCGTATGGGATATTCTGCGCTGGTGTGTTTCGGGAAGTTCCCATGCCCAATATGCAAGGAAGGTGTGAGGTTTATTTGGTTGCGAGAAGGGTGGCAAGTATTAAATGCGTTTGATAGACATCGTCAATTCCTACCTCTTGACCATCCATTCAGACAAGACATCAAGAACTTTCTGAAAGGCGTCAAAGTGACAAACCCCGCACCATGGATGATGAATGGTGCCGAGGTTCATGCTCGAGATAGGTGCTCTCGTGCCCAATGAAGAAGGTGGTTTTGTGGGATATGGTGAGCAACATATGTGGACTCATATCTCGGGCATGACGAGGCTCCCCTATTTCGATGACCTTCTTCTACCACATAACATTGATGTAATGCACATCGAAAAAGAATGTCGCCGAGGCACTTTGGGCAACACTCATGGACCGAAAAGTCTAAGGACAACCCAAAGGCTAGAGTAGACACTGGCAGCGTTGTGCGATAGACCAAATCAAGAGATGCAACCTCCTAGTCGTGGCAAGACTTGGAGAAGGCCTAAAGGCTGATTTTGTCTTGAAAAAGGACCAAAGGAGGGAAGTACTTGAATGGATCAAGAAGCTAATGTTCCACGATGGGTATGCGCAATGAATCTAAAGGGGAGTTAACTTAGGCACTCTGCGAGTCAAGCGGGATGAAGAGTCATGACTACCACATATGGATTGAGCGGCTTCTTCCGGCGATGGTTCGAGGCTATGTCCCGGAGCATGTCGGCAAGTCTTGCAGAGTTGAGCTACTTATTCCGCATGACTTTGTGCCAAGGAGCTCTCTCGGACCGTCATTGATGACTTGGAAAAAGCGGCACCCGTGTTGCTTTGTAAGTTAGAGAAGATCTTTCCCCCTTTGCTTCTTGTCGATGCTGACATTTGATTGTGCACCTCGTGTATGAGGCACGGATGGGGGGCCCGTGCGAGAACCGTTGGTGCTATCCAATCGAGAGATGTCTCGAAGACTCTTCGTAAAAATGTAGAAATAAAGCCGAATTGAGGCTTCCATTGCAGAGGCATACATTCTAGAGGAGGTGTCGAACTTCACGGAGAAATACTACACGAGAAACTTCCTAACGTTCATAATCCACCCCTCGTTACAATCTTTGGAGAAAATGAATCGAACCTCGGCCTTTTCCAAGGGCAACTTGGAAGCGCAAGTGCATCGACCATTAAGCAATTGAAAAATGAAGAGTGGCGCAGTATCATGCTGTATGTGTTGACCAACCTTGTCGAGGTGCAACCGTTCATTCGGTAAGTTCTAAACGAACTTGTTTCATTTCGCCGTAGTATGTCCTTGTTTCATCGTCCAACCCCTTGTTTCTCGTTGGTACAGGAATTTCTTCGTCAATCTGGCATGGATCAAGGCAACCTACACCGCAAGAAAATGATACCCTTCTTTCACGGGGTGCGGGACTAGGGAGCCCCGATTTCATTTGTTGGTTCAAACAGAAAGCCCAAACTGATGCGCCTATAAGTGATGAGTTAAGACAGGTTGCAAATGGCTGTGCCGTTAGGGTCAAGTCATTTACGGTTATGGCGTGAATGGATATCGTTTTCACACTGACAAGTTAAGAGCAGAGAGTAGGCCCAATCGACAAACCACAAGCAGTGGAGTTGTTACGCCCCAAGAGCGATGGACTCGACTATTATGGAAGAATTGAAGAAATCTACGAAATATCATTTTATGGTTCCAAACCTCTTACTCCAGTCATATTCAAATGCCACTTTGGTTTCATCACGGTGTAACGAGGCGGAGCCCTAAGCTCGGGCTAGGTCGAGATTCGACAGATTCCGTCTATCCGAGAAAAGATGTCTACATTGTGGCTCAACAGCCGTCCGAGGTTTATTATCGTCATACGCGTGCAAAGACGCCGAGCATCTTAAGGGTTGGTCTATTGTGCACAATGTATCGCCACACGGTAAACTACACTGTCCCAAATGATGAAGATTATAACTTCAACCCAAACACATATGATGGAGAGTTCTATCAAGAAGAGGGGCTACAAGGGAGGTTTGACATAGACTTAACCAAAGAGATAGGAATGGAAGTAGATAATGAAAGGGATGATGACGAGGACGCTGGAGACGAGGTGCGAAATCTGAAGGATATACAAATGCTTGAGCGATTACATTTCGGCAATGACAATGAAGACAACATTCCTCCTTCGGATAGTGTTGATGAGTTGGACAATGTTGATAGTGATGACGAGACCTATGATCCATCTAATTTCAATCATGAAGATTATTTCTAATACATGTAATACTATATTTTTGTAATTATGTTTTGTTCATTTTGCATATATTTCTAATACATGTAATACTATATTTTTGTAATTATGTTTTGTTTATTTTTGCACCTATTTCTAATTATGTCTTGTTTTTCTTTTTTATTGCAGGTGATTGAACAAAGATGGCGGGCGACCGTCATAGGTCTGTGAACTCGATTTACCAAAGACAACGCCGGTCGCAGGAGGGGGCAGCAGAGGGATCGAACAGGAGGAGGAGGACCGCTAGCCGCAGGAGGGGGCCGTCTCTTCCCACGCCACGTGAGGAGGACCGCCATCTGATATCACATGTGGAGATGTCCTGGTTTGTAAGCATCGTACGTGACAACGTGCACGAAATCTTCTGAAATTTTTATCATAGCCTCCACATATGATATCACGACATCTCAACAAGTTTCATGATTTTTGGACATCGTTTGCATTTTATAGAATTTATAAACACTTCACACGCAATTTCGCGGACATGTTTCATGAACGAGATATCCGAAATTTTGGGTCCGTTCCTGGATACGGCCTCTCATAACACACACTAACATGACTATCAATTTTCGAATCATTAAACTCCATTATTCGTACCACGTGCAGTTCAAATTTCTAATTTCCAGAAAAATTCAAGTAAACAAAATAAAGTAACTAAATATAACAAAAAGCCACAAAAAAATCTTCAAATTGTAACTAGGAGTTCTCGGTGCTTTAAAAGGCTGCACAAAAAAATTGGAGGCCAAAACAAAAAAACAAAAAACTTTGCCGCGAGTCTTGGGGCATGGCACTTTCGGCAAAAGGTTTTTTTGCCGAGTGCCGACCCTCGGGCACTTTAAGAAGAATGTTTTAATTTTTAAATTTTTTTCTTTGCCGAAGAGTGCATACAGGAGCACTCGGCAAAGAAATAATTAAAAAATTTTAAATCTTTGCCGAAAGTGCCGTCCAGGAGCACTTTCGGCAAAGTATTTTTAAAAATAAAAATTTTTCTTTGCCGAGCGCCAGATCCGAGACGCCTTCGGCAAAGAATTAAAAAAAAAAAAAATCTTTGCCGAAAAGTGCGGATCCGGGGCACTCGGCAAAGAAATTAAAAAAAAAAATCTTGCCGAGTGCCTCCTCGATCCCAAGACTTTCGGCAAGTCATCTGACACCCGTTTTTGACCGGCGGGCGATCCTTCGCCAGCAAACCAGCATAACGCCCGCCGCCCACTTCGCCCGCCACACACACCGCCCGCGCCAGCGCCCGCCTGCCCGCGCATTTTGCCACACGCCTGCCTCACCTCCAGCGCATTCTGCGCCACCTGCGTCGCCATCCGCGCCGCCACGCCACCCCTGCGCGCGCGCCACACGCCACATACTACACCACACGCCGCCTGCGCCTTGCCAGCGCGCCCACACACACACACACACGCCCCACGCCACACCACGCCGCCGCCCGCGCCCTGCGCCATTACACGCCCGCTGCCTGCCATGCCGCCCGCGCCGCCGCGCTCACACGCGCCGCCCGGCCGCCCTTTCGCCCGCACAGCGCCCGCCTCCCGCCAGCCCCCTCTGCCCAGTGCCCCGCCCGCCTGCCGCCTACCCTCGCCCGTGCCCTCGGCGGCCCCACCATGCCTTGCCTTCTGCCTTCCCTGCCGCCCGCCACGACCCTGCCCCCAACCCCGGCCGACCCACCGACCCTTTTTCCGCCTTTTTCCTTTTTTGCTTCTGCCCCTGCCCCGCCGCCGTGGACCACCCACCCGACGCGCCATCCGTGCTCGACCCCATCACGACTCACCGATCCCCGACGCGCCGCCCCTACCCCCGTCGCCCGTCGGTATGCCTTCTCACTTATTATTGTGGAGGTAGTGGTAGTTGTAGTAGTATTAGTTGTACTAGTGGCGATTATTAGTACAACTAGTGGTAGTATTAGTAGTAGAATTAGTGGTAGTAGTAGTAGTAGAAGTAGTGGTAGTAGTAGTACAAGTAGAGGTACTACTTGGATATATTCTTCTACATGGATTGATATCCAAACTACATGGCTTCATTGAGCCATATGTGCTTGTCGCCATCGTGCTGTTGTTTTTTGTGGTGTTTTGGAAACCTCACCGTGCGGGGGAGGTTCGCCGATTTTTTTGTAAATAACATGATATTTTGTTCCATTTTTGTAGAGAAGAGCCCGTCGAGTTGAGTCGGAGTTCTCGCCACCGTGTCGGTCTCTGCACTGCACTGCGTCGTCTCGCCATCGCACCGACCCGCCACACGGCCCGCTTAGCCCCGACTCCATCGCCACCCTAGGTATAACCCCTCTTTTTATATCATTGTCGAGATCGCAGTAACCCGCTTAGGGCGTCTCCCGTTCGAAAAGAGATACGGTTGGAGGTATGCGATCTTTGCATATCTATGACCGTATCTATTTCGGATTGTCCACGCTTTTTGGACAGCTCAGCGGATGCGTAGATGGGTTAGTTTCCATGTTCTGCTCTAGTCCGAGACAGACTTTCGGCATCACCTCCCTGTTGTTCTCCGGATACACACTCTTCTTTGGTAGGACGTGTATCCGGAGAACAATGGGAAAATCTTGCCAAATTATCTCTCGGATAGGAGTAGAGCATGGAAACTAACCTCATCTACACATCTCTGGTGGGATTAGGACCTATCCTCACCTATTAGACAAAGTAGGAACACCATGTACATGCAATTAATGGTTACATTACTCGCCGATACATATGTTAGAGGATGGATGACCATCGGTGGATGTACACGGGTGGAGAAGTCGAGTGATTACACCACGGAATGGATGAACAAGACCGATGCTTTCTTGAGCGATTGCATTTGGCAACGCGCGCTAAAGGACATTGCCTAGTTTTGTGTCCCCTGCAGCAAATGTGGAAACAGGAGAAGGGTAAACAAGGTGGAAATGGGTAAACATCTTGTGAAGAATGGATTTACGCCGGACTACACCGGTGGGTCCACCATGGTGAAGCCCATCGTGATGAGAGAGGAGGTGGTGAGACCACGGGTGGAGGCTTTTGATGCTGATGCGGGGTAGCGAGACATGTTAGATGACTTTCACCAAGGACAGATTCGATGAGGGACGTGAGAAGGAGGAGATGGAAGCCCCACGGGCATTCTACGATATGATGGACTCGCACGAAACCCCTTCACGATCGGTCAACGGTGTCTCAACTGGATGCCATTGGGACGCTTAATGGGGTTGAAGTCCGAGTTAAACTTAAGTCGACCTGGCTTCGATAAGATGTTGGCCGTGATTGGCACCTTGCTTCCGGAGGGCCACATTCTGCCGAAGAGCATGTACGAGTCACAGAAACTCCTTCGAGCACTTAAGATGCCGTATGAGCAGATACATGCTTGTCCGAAAGGGTGTCTCCTATTTAGGAAAGAACACGAGCATGCAAAGTTACGTCAAAGTGTAAATCCTCCGGTACACGGAGGTAGACTCGATGATGGCCGGAAGAGGCAACTTACGATCCCCATGAAAATCCTACGGTACCTTCCGTTCCTACCGAGGATTCAACGGCTATACATGACCGAGGAATCCATGAAGCAGATGACATGGCACAAAAATGGCAAAGCGGTACAATCCTCGACAAGATGGTACATCCATCCATCCGGTGAAGCTTGGATCCGCTTTAATGACAAACATCGTGACAAAGCGAGATGAGGCTCGTAATGTATGCGTGTCGCGTTGGCAGCAGATGGGTTCAATCCTTATGGAATGATGGCTGCCCCATACACATGTTGGCCCGTCTTTGTTATCCCCTTAATCTTCCCCGGTGTCTCCTTTCAACGACATAACGTATTCTTGTCGTTGATAATTCCTGGACACCTGAGGGGAGTAATATGGGTGTGTTCATGGAGCCCGTATTTGATGAATTGGTCCGTGCTTGGGACGAAGGGGTATGGACATACGATCGAGCTACAAAGACAACCTTCAAAATGCACGTTTGGTACCACTACTCCTCGCATGACTTCTGGCGTATGGGATATTCTCTGCGCTGGTGTGTTCACGGAAGTTCCATGCCCAATATGCAAGGAAGGTGTGAGGTTTATTTGGTTGCAGAAGGGTGGCAAGTATTCGTCGTTTGATAGACATCGTCAATTCCTACCTCTTGACCATCCATTCAGACAAGACATCAAGAACTTTACGAAAGGCGTCAAAGTGACAAACCCTGCACCGCGGATGATGAATGGTGCCGAGGTTCATGCTCAGATAGGTGCTCTCGTGCCCAATGAAGAAGGTGGTTTTGTGGGATATGGTGAGCAGCATATGTGGACTCATATCTCGGGCATGACGAGGCTCCCCTATTTCGATGACCTTCTTCTACCACATAACATTGATGTAATGCACACTGAAAAGAATGTCGCCGAGGCACTTTGGGCAACACTCATGGACACTGAAAAGTCTAAGGACAACCCAAAGGCTAGAGTAGACCTGGCAACATTATGCGATAGACCAAATCAAGAGATGCAACCTCCTAGTCGTGGCAAGACCTGGAGAAGGCCTAAGGCTGATTTTGTCTTGAAAAAGGACCAAAGGAGGGAAGTACTTGAATGGATCAAGAAGCTAATGTTCCCTGATGGGTATGCAGCGAATCTAAAGAGGGGAGTTAACTTAGGCACTCTGCGAGTCAACGGGATGAAGAGTCATGACTACCACATATGGATTGAGCGGCTTCTTCCGGCGATGGTTCGAGGCTATGTCCCGGAGCATGTCTGGCAAGTGCTGGCAGAGTTGAGCTACTTATTCCGCCCATGACTTTGTGCCAAGGAGCTCTCTCGGACCATCATTGATGACTTGGAAAAAGCGGCACCCGTGTTGCTTTGTAAGTTAGAGAAGATCTTTCCACCCGCCTGCTTCTTGTCGATGCAGCATTTGATTGTGCACCTCCCGTATGAGGCACGGATGGGGGGGCCCGTGCAGAACCGTTGGTGCTATCCAATCGAGAGATGTCTGAAGACTCTTCGTAAAAAATGTAGAAATAAAGCCAGAATTGAGGCTTCCATTGCAGAGGCATACATTCTAGAGGAGGTGTCGAACTTCACAGAGAAATACTACACTGAGAAACTTCCTAACGTTCATAATCCACCCCCTCGTTACAATGCTGGAGAAAATGAATCGAACCTCAGCCTTTTCCAAGGGCAACTTGGAAGCGCAAGTGCATCGACCATTAAGCAATTGAAAAATGAAGAGTGGCGCAGTATCATGCTGTATGTGTTGACCAACCTTGTCGAGGTGCAACCGTTCATTGGTAAGTTCTAAACAAACTTGTTTCATTTCGCCGTATGTCCTTGTTTCATCGTCCAACCCCTTGTTTCTCGTTAGTAGTGTGGAATTTCTTCGTCAATCCTGGCATGGATCAAGGCAACCTACACCGCAAGAAAATGATACCCTTCTTTCACGGGGTGCGGGACTAGGGAGCCCCGATTTCATTTGTTGGTTCAAACAGAAAGCCCAAACTGATGCGCCTATAAGTGATGAGTTAAGACAGGTTGCAAATGGCTGTGCCGTTAGGGTCAAGTCATTTACCGGTTATGACGTGAATGGATATCGTTTCACACACAAGCAAGCTTACTGAAAGAGTCGGCCCAATCGACAAACCACAAACAATGGAGTTGTTACGCCTTTAAGACCGATGGACTCGACTATTATGGAAGAATTGAAGAAATCTACGAAATATCATTTTATGGTTCCAAACCTCTTACTCCAGTCATATTCAAATGCCACTGGTTTCATCCTGGTGTAACGAGACGGAGCCCTAAGCTCGGGCTAGTCGAGATTCGACAGGATTCCGTCTATCCAGGAAAAGATGTCTACATTGTGGCTCAACAGCCGTCTCCAGTTTATTATCGTCATGGCGTGCAAAGACGCCGAGCATCTTAAGGGTTGGTCTATTGTGCACAATGTATCGCCACACGGTAAACTACTGTCCCAAATGATGAAGATTATAACTTCAACCCAAACACATATGATGGAGAGTTCTATCAAGAAGAGGGGCTACAAGGGAGGTTTGACATAGACTTAAAGAAGAGATAGGAATGGAAGTAGATAATGAAAGGGATGATGACGAGGACGCTGGAGACGAGGTGCGTGAAATCTGAAGGATATACAAATGCTTGAGCGATTACATTTCGGCAATGACAATGAAGACAACATTCCTCCTTCGGATAGTGTTGATGAGTTGGACAATGTTGATAGTGATGACGAGACCTATGATCCATCTAATTTCAATCATGAAGATTATTTCTAATACATGTAATACTATATTTTTTGTAATTATGTTTTGTTCATTTTTGCATATATTTCTAATACATGTAATACTATATTTTTTGTAATTATGTTTTGTTTATTTTTGCACCTATTTCTAATTATGTCTTGTTTTTCTTTTTTATTGCAGGTGATTGAACAAAGATGGCGGGCGACCGTCATAGGTCTGTGAACTCGATTTACCAAAGACAACGCCGGTCGCAGGAGGGGGCAGCAGAGGGATCGAACAGGAGGAGGAGGACCGCTAGCCGCAGGAGGGGGCCGTCTCTTCCCACGCCACGTGAGGAGGACCGCCATCTGATATCACATGTGGAGATGTCCTGGTTTGTAAGCATCGTACGTGACAACGTGCACGAAATCTTCTGAAATTTTTATCATAGCCTCCACATATGATATCACGACATCTCAACAAGTTTCATGATTTTTGGACATCGTTTGCATTTTATAGAATTTATAAACACTTCACACGCAATTTCGCGGACATGTTTCGTGAACGAGATATCCGAAATTTTGGGTCCGTTCCTGGATACGGCCTCTCATAACACACACTAACATGACTATCAATTTTCGAATCATTAAACTCCATTATTCGTACCACGTGCAGTTCAAATTTCTAATTTCCAGAAAAATTCAAGTAAACGAAATAAAGTAACTAAATATAACAAAAAGCCACAAAAAAATCTTCAAATTGTAACTAGGAGTTCCTGGTGCTTTAAAAAGGCTGCACAAAAAAATTGGAGGCCAAAAACAAAAAAAACAAAAAAACTTTGCCGAGTGCCGGGGCATGGCACTCGGCAAAGGGTGTCTTTGCCGAGTGCCAGCCCTCAGGCACTCGGCAAAGAATGTTTTAATTTTTTTTTAAATTTTCCTCTTTGCCGAGTGCGTACACAGGAGCACTCGGCAAAGAAATAATTAAAAAAAAAATTTAAATCTTTGCCGAGTGCCGTCCAGGGAGCACTCGGCAAAGTATTTTTAAAAATAAAAAAATTTTCTTTGCCGAGCGCCAGATCTGAGACGCTCGGCAAAGAATTTAAAAAAAATAAAAAAAAATCTTTGCCGAGTGCCAGATCTGGGGCACTCGGCAAAGAAATTAAAAACAAAAAAAAAATCTTTGCCGAGTGCCTCCCTGATCCGGCACTCGGCAAAGCCGCGGACACCCGGTTTTTGACCGGCCGGGCAGTCACTGCCAGGCAAACCGCGCCAACGCCAGCCCGCCCCGCTCGCCCGCGCCGCCACCGGCCGCCCGCGCGCCCGCGCCGCCCGGCCGCCTTGCTGCCCGCGCGCCCTGCCTCCGCGCCGTCCGCGCGCCCGCGCGCCCTGCGCCCGCGCCGTCCGCGCGCCCGCGCGCCCTGCTGCCCGCGCCGCCCGCGCGCCCTGCGCCCGCGCGCCCTGCGCCCGCGCCGCCCGGCCGCCGCGCTGCCCGCGCGCCCGCGTCGCCCGGACGCCGCGTTGCCCGCACGCCCGCGCGCCCGGCCGCCCGCGCCGCCTTGCCCTCGCTGCCCGTGCCCTCGGCCGGCCCTGCCCTCGGCCAGCGCCGCCCGCTGCCTTCGCGCCCTGCCGCCGGCCGCGCCGTGCCCCGGCCGGCCCTTCCCCCAGCCGCGCCGCCCTGACCCCGGCCGGCCCTGCGCCCCGGCCGCGCCTTTTTTCCGGCCTTGCCCTGCCCCCGGCCGCGCCCCGTGGACCACCCGCCCCGACGCCATCCGTGCTCGACCCCATCCCTGACTCCGCCCGATCCCGACGCCGCCCGCCCCTACCCCGTCGCCCGTCAGGTATGCCTTCTCACTTATTATTGTGGAGGTAGTGGTAGTTGTAGTAGTATTAGTTGTACTAGTGGCAGTATTAGTACAACTAGTGGTAGTATTAGTAGTAGAATTAGTGGTAGTAGTAGTAGTAGAAGTAGTGGTAGTAGTAGTACAAGTAGAGGTACTACTTGGATATATTCTTCTACATGGATTGATATCCAAACTACATGGCTTCTGTTGAGCCATATGTGCTTGTCGGCCATCGTGCCGTTGTTTTTTGCAGGTTTTGGAAACCTCACCGTGCAGGGGAGGTTCTGCCGATTTTTTTTGTAAATAACAGTATTTTGTTCCATTTTTGTAGAGAAGAGCCCGTCAGAGTTGAGTCGGAGTTCTCGCCACCGTGTCGGTCTGCCTGCACCGCGTCGTCTCGCCACTGCACCGACCCGCCACGGCCCCGCTAGCCTGACTCCATCGCCACCCTAGGTATAACCCCTCTTTTTATATCATTGTCGTAGATCGCGTAACCCAGTTAGGCGTCTCCCGTTCGAAAGAGATACGGTTGGAGGTATGCAGATCTTTGCATATCTATGACCGTATCTATTTCGGATTGTCCACGCTTTTTGGACAGCCCGCGGATGCGTAGATGGGTTAGTTTCCATGTTCTGCTCTAGTCCGAGACAGACTTTCGGCATCACCTCCCTGTTGTTCTCCGGATACACACTCTTCTTTGGTAGGACGTGTATCTGGAGAACAGCGGGGAGGTGCTGCCGAAATTCTGTCTCGGATAGGAGTAGAGCATGGAAACTAACCTCATCTACACATCTGCGGGTGGGATTAGGACCTATCCTCACCTATTAGACAGTAGGAACACCATGTACATGCAATTAATGGTTACATTACTCGCCGATACATATGTTAGAGGATGGATGACCGTCAGTGGATGTACACGGGCTGGAGAAGTCAGAGTGATTACACCACGGAATGGATGAACAAGACCGATGCTTTCTTGAACAGTGCATTTGGCAACGCTGCTAAAGGACATTGCCTAGTTTTGTGTCCCTGCAGCAAATGTGGAAACAGGAGAAGGGTAAACAAGGTGGAAATGGGTAAACATCTTGTGAAGAATGGATTTACGCCGGACTACACCCGGTGGGTCCACCATGGTGAAGCCCATCGTATGAGAGAGGAGGTGGTGAGACCACGGGTGGAGGCTTTTGATGCTGATGCCGGGGTAGCAGACATGTTAGATGACTTTCACCAAGGACAGTTCGATGAGGGACGTGAGAAGGAGGAGATGGAAGTACCAGATGGGCATTCTATGATATGATGGACTCGCACAGAAACCCCTTCACGATCGGTCAACGGTGTCTCAACTGGATGCCATTGGACGCTTAATGGGGTTGAAGTCCGAGTTAAACTTAAGTCGACCTGGCTTCGATAAGATGTTGGCCGTGATTGGCACCTTGCTTCCGGAGGGCCACATTTCGCCAAGAGCATGTACGAGTCACGAAACTCCTTGAGCACTTAAGATGCCGTATGAGCGAGATACATGCTTGTCCGAAAGGGTGTCTCCTATTTAGGAAAGAACACGAGCATGCAAAGTTCTATCTAAAGTGTAAATCCTCCAGGTACCTGGAGGTAGACTCGATGATGGCGGAAGAGGCAACTTACGATCCCCATGAAAATCCCTACGGTACCTTCCGTTCCTACCGAGGATTCAACGGCTATACATGACCGAGGAATCCATGAAACAGATGACATGGCACAAAAATGGCAAACGGTACAATCCTCGACAAGATGGTACATCCATCCGATGGTGAAGCTTGGATCCGCTTTAATGACAAACATCGTGACAAAGCAGATGAGGCTCGTAATGTACGTGTCGCGTTGGCAACAGATGGGTTCAATCCTTATGGAATGATGGCTGCCCCATACACATGTTGGCCCGTCTTTGTTATCCCCCTTAATCTTCCCCCCGGTGTCTCCTTTCAACGACATAACGTATTCTTGTCGTTGATAATTCCTGGACACCCAGGGAGTAATATGGGTGTGTTCATGGAGCCCGTGTTTGATGAATTGGTCCGTGCTTGGGACGAAGGGGTATGGACATATGATCGAGCTACAAAGACAACCTTCAAAATGCACGTTTGGTACCACTACTCCCTGCATGACTTCCTGGCGTATGGGATATTTTGCGCCTGGTGTGTTCACGGGAAGTTCCCATGCCCAATATGCAAGGAAGGTGTGAGGTTTATTTGGTTGCAGAAGGGTGGCAAGTATTCGTCGTTTGATAGACATCGTCAATTCCTACCTCTTGACCATCCATTCAGACAAGACATCAAGAACTTTACGAAAGGCGTCAAAGTGACAAACCCTGCACCGCGGATGATGAATGGTGCTGAGGTTCATGCTCAGATAGGTGCTCTCGTGCCCAATGAAGAAGGTGGTTTTGTGGGATATGGTGAGCAGCATATGTGGACTCATATCTCGGGCATGACGAGGCTCCCCTATTTCGATGACCTTCTTCTACCACATAACATTGATGTAATGCACACTGAAAAGAATGTCGCCGAGGCACTT
Source organism: Miscanthus lutarioriparius (assembly GCA_904845875.1). NCBI lineage: Eukaryota > Viridiplantae > Streptophyta > Magnoliopsida > Poales > Poaceae > Miscanthus > Miscanthus lutarioriparius. The sequence goes on from CAJGYO010000008.1 coordinate 12,433,191, forward strand.
TGGGCAACACTCATGGACACTTTGAAAAGTCTAAGGACAACCCAAAGGCTAGAGTAGACACGGCAACGTTTAAAGCGATAGACCAAATCAAGAGATGCAACCTCCTAGTCGTGGCAAGACTTGGAGAAGGCCTAAAGGCTGATTTTGTCTTGAAAAAGGACCAAAGGAGGGAAGTACTTGAATGGATCAAGAAGCTAATGTTCCCCGATGGGTATCTGGCGAATCTAAAGAGGGGAGTTAACTTAGGCACTCATGAAGTCAGCGGGATGAAGAGTCATGACTACCACATATGGATTGAGCGGCTTCTTCCGGCGATGGTTCGAGGCTATGTCCCGGAGCATGTCCGGCAAGTCTTTGGCAGAGTTGAGCTACTTATTCCACCAGCTTTGTGCCAAGGAGCTCTCGGACCATCATTGATGACTTGGAAAAAGTGGCACCCGTGTTGCTTTGTAAGTTAGAGAAGATCTTTCCACCACCGCTTCTTGTCGATGCGAAAGATTTGATTGTGCACCTCCGTATGAGGCACGGATGGGGGCCGTGCAGAACCGTTGGTGCTATCCAATCGAGAGATGTCTCGAAGACTCTTCGTAAAAATGTAGAAATAAAGCCGAATTGAGGCTTCCATTGCGAGAGGCATACATTCTAGAGGAGGTGTCGAACTTCACAGAGAAATACTACACTGAGAAACTTCCTAACGTTCATAATCCACCCCCTCGTTACAATGCTGGAGAAAATGAATCGAACCTCAGCCTTTTCCAAGGGCAACTTGGAAGCGCAAGTGCATCGACCATTAAGCAATTGAAAAATGAAGAGTGGCGCAGAGATCATGTCTGTATGTGTTGACCAACCTTGTCGAGGTGCAACCGTTCATTCGGTAAGTTCTAAACGAACTTGTTTCATTTCGCCGTATGTCCTTGTTTCATCGTCCAACCCCCTTGTTTCTCGTTGGTACAGGGAATTTCTTCGTCAATCCTGGCATGGATCAAGGCAACCTACACCGCAAGAAAATGATACCCTTCTTTCACGGGGTGCGGGACTAGGGAGCCCCGATTTCATTTGTTGGTTCAAACAGAAAGCCCAAACTGATGCGCCTATAAGTGATGAGTTAAGACAGGTTGCAAATGGCTGTGCCGTTAGGGTCAAGTCATTTACCGGTTATGACGTGAATGGATATCGTTTTCACACAGCAAGCTACGAGCAGAGTCGGCCCAATCGACAAACCACAAACAGCGGAGTTGTTACGCCCGGCACTGATGGACTCGACTATTATGGAAGAATTGAAGAAATCTACGAAATATCATTTTATGGTTCCAAACCTCTTACTCCAGTCATATTCAAATGCCACTGGTTTCATCACGGTGTAATGTGAGGCGGAGCCCTAAGCTCGGGCTAGTCGAGATTCGACAGATTCCGTCTATCGAGAAAAGATGTCTACATTGTGGCTCAACAGGCCGTCCGTGGGTTTATTATACGTCATACGCTGCGTGCAAAGACGCCGAGCATCTTAAGGGTTGGTCTATTGTGCACAATGTATCGCCACACGGTAAACTACTCCGTCCCAAATGATGAAGATTATAACTTCAACCCAAACACATATGATGGAGAGTTCTATCAAGAAGAGGGGCTACAAGGGAGGTTTGACATAGACTTAACGAAGAGATAGGAATGGAAGTAGATAATGAAAGGGATGATGACGAGGACGCTGGAGACGAGGTGCGTAAATCTGAAGGATATACAAATGCTTGAGCGATTACATTTCGGCAATGACAATGAAGACAACATTCCTCCTTCGGATAGTGTTGATGAGTTGGACAATGTTGATAGTGATGATTTGAGACCTATGATCCATCTAATTTCAATCATGAAGATTATTTCTAATACATGTAATACTATATTTTTTGTAATTATGTTTTGTTCATTTTTGCATATATTTCTAATACATGTAATACTATATTTTTGTAATTATGTTTTGTTTATTTTTGCACCTATTTCTAATTATGTCTTGTTTTTCTTTTTTTATTGCAGGTGATTGAACAAAGATGGCGGGCGACCGTCATAGGTCTGTGAACTCGATTTACCAAAGACAACGCCGGTCGCAGGAGGGGGCAGCAGAGGGATCGAACAGGAGGAGGAGGACCGCTAGCCGCAGGAGGGGGCCGTCTCTTCCCACGCCACGTGAGGAGGACCGCCAGCCGCAGGAGGAGGTGGCGCCCGTGGACGAGTCAGACGAGGAGTTGGTTCGGCAGACGGAGGAGGAGGAGGAGGAGGAGGAGGAGGCGCAGCACGGGTTCCGCTTCCTCCAACTCTCTCGAGTGTCTACTTGCGAGGTCCCCATGAGTCTCCCATGTGTTCCGCCGTCACCAATGCCCACCGATTCGCCCGAAGGACAAAAAAGTAAGTAATCAGTATATGTTATCACCACTACTTCATATGATATGATGAAAAAACTAATAATTTTTCTTAATTACTCGTGCAGGAACTGGGTGGTTGTGTCGGGTGGTAGCGCACGGCTAGTCAACGGCATCCTGGGTCTTTTGTGCAGGCAGCACTTCCCCGGCATTGTCACGTACGCATCGAAGACGGAGCCGGCCTACTCGTTTGACCACTACGTCGTCGCCTCCGATGCGGAGTACCCCAACAAGGCGGCGCGGGTGAAGGCAGAGTTTTGGGTAAGTCTCCCTTGCACAACATTGCTCAATACGTCGCATTCATTAGACTTTTCTTGAAATAATGAATCGATACATCGCTTTTGTATGCAGACTTATTACAGATGCGAGGAGGGATTTGAGGCCAGGGCGGAGCAGGCGACTACCAAAGCCTGTAAAAAACTCGTCACCGACATGCATCACGAGGCGCGCATCCAGGCCATCGTAACCTACTACGGGTCGAAGCTTGGAGAGAGGAAAACCAAGAAAGACGCAAGAGAGATGCAGCTGACCCGGGAGCAGTACCTTGAGGTAAATGAAGAACATCAACATTGATTCAATTTGAGATTAAGTTGGTTTAATTTGATCTTCTTATATGTCCAATACTTGATGACGTGTAGGTGATTCCCTGGTGGTGCCAAGCGTATCCCGAGTGTTGGGCGATGATGGTGGACAGGTGGTTCACGGAGGAGTACCTCAAGATGCACAGGGATGCCCGGGACCGTCGTTTACTGATGCAAGGTCCAGCACACCATCAAGGCAGCCGCAACCTCGCCGGATACAAACAAGCATGGGTACGCGAATTGATTTATCTATTGTCACGCTCAGTTCTGTCTGATTTCTAATCATCGTGCTGTCTTTCTCGCAGTCGGCGTCACATAGTGGCCAGGCTTGCTCGGACTTCCAGGCATGGTGTATGGCCCACAAGGGTAAGGCGACGTCCGACGTCTCCTTCAACCTGGAGGACCCGCCCGAGGCATACACGAACCCGAGCGTCCACTCTCGCATCAGTGAGTACACTGAGGTGGCGAGGTCGCTCCATGGGGCAGACCACGATCCGAGCACCCAGGACTTCGATGGAGAGGCCGTCATGAGGGCGGGGCAAGGCAAGAAGCATGGACGGTTCTGGCTTGGCGACGGCGTCATCGACACGGCCTCTACTCCCTCTCTCTCCCAGATCCGAGCACGGAGCACGAGCCAGAGCCCGGCCATTCGCACACGGCCGACCGCTGCACAGCACCGGGTCGACGCACTCGAGGTTATTCCTGTTTTACTCGTCATACATTGATCTTTACACACCTTAATTAGCTTTGCATTACTGAAACATTGGAGTGAAATATTGCAGGCCCGGCTAGAACAAGAAATGAAGGAACGTCGGAGCTGGGGCCCGCTTGAGGCCGAAGCGGGCGAGCGGCAGAGCCCAGCAGAGGTGATGGACATTACGGATTTCCTACAAGGGCTTGGGCAACGATGGGCTTGTCTCTCGCTACTGGCTGTTGGTTCCACCTCCGCCTCCGCGTCCTGCATTGCAGCTACTCCCCGTGAGTATCAAAGTTTTTACTTTCACTTGTGCTTTGCTTGTATGGCCTCTATCGTCCTAGATTAGCTATCAAAATAATTTTGTCTCACATGCAATCTTTTCTCCTTTGTGCAGTCTCCATCGACGGTGGTTGAATAATCCACCTCATGCACCTCATTTAATGATGCACTGGCCTTCTTCACCACGGTCAGAAGATGGCGAGATGAGTGCATGTTGTATTTTTTACATTTGTTGTTCACTTGGTGATGGACTTGTGATGCACTTGTGGACTTTGATGAACTTGTAAACTTATTTGGATGGACTTGAGCACTTATTATTACATATTGTGATGGATGTGTTATGGGCGGATGGATGTGTGGATGGATGAGATATATATGTGATGGATGAGATATATATGCGATGGATGAGATATATATGTGATGGATAAGATATATATGTGATATATGTTTGTATGAATGTATTTGTCATGATGGAACTAAAAAAAAAAATTATTTGCCGTTTTGGGTCACTTTGCCGAGTGTTGCACTCGGCAAAGGACCCTTTGTTGAAAGCGCAATGGTCAAAAACACTCGGCAAAAGCTGGCAAAATGGGCGACCGAAAACAGATTTTCCAGCTTTGCCGAAAGTGCTATGACTATAACACTCGGCAAAGAAATTAAAAAAAAAATTTCAACTTTGCCGAAAGTGCACGGGTGGTGGCACTTTCGCAAAGAAAATTTCAAAAAATAAAAGCTCTTTGCCGAAAGTGTCCGCCGGGTTGACGCTTTCAAAATAATTTAAAAAAAAAAAATATTTGCCGAAAGTGCTCGGAGGCTTGGCACTCGCAAAGAAAATTTCAAAAAAATAAAAGCTCTTTGCCGAAAGTGTCCGCCGGGTTGACTTTCGGCAAATAATTACAAAAAAAAAAAAAATCTTTGCCGAGTGCTCGGAGGCTTGGCACTCGCAAAGAAAATTTTCAAAAAAAAATAAAAGCTCTTTGCCGAGTGCCTTCGGGTTGGCGCCGCAAAGAATTTTTAAAAAAAGGCTTTGCCGAGTGCATGGAGGTTTGGCACTCGGCAAAGAAAATTCTCAAAAAAAAAATAGAAGCTCTTTGCCAAGTGCCTCACGTGTTGGCACTCGGTAAAGAAAGTTTTAAAAAAAATTTAAAAAAATCTTTGCCGAGTGCCGGTAGGGTTGACACTCGGCAAAGTGACCAAATCAACGGAACCGGCGCCGTGGACGGTCGCTTTTCTTTGCCGAGTAGTGTTCCGGGGCACTCGGCAAAGCCTTTGCCGAAAGTGCCCGATAAAATACACTCGGCAAAGAGTGCTTTGCCGATCAATTTTTTGCCGTGTGTGCTTTGCCGAGTGCCACACTCGGCAAAAGCTTTGCCGAGTGCAATATAGCCTTTGCCGAGTGCCTCAGGCACTCGGCAAAGAACCTGAATCCAATATAGCCTTTGCCGAGTGCAATATAGCCTTCGCTCATAGCTTCTCTTTGCCTCTCGAAGGGTCAACAAAAATAGTCAACAATTCAAGAAACGAAAAAAGAGTAAAAAATAAAATCTAAAATGTAAATTACAATATATTATGGATCCATGATGTGTCGAAGATATGAGGTCAGCAATCTGACGGATGCCATGAAACGTTTGCACGTAACTAGCCCATTCAGGGTTCCATATTGAAGTCAGAAGTCATAGTCCTTATCAGTGTGTAATTCTCAAAAAAAAAAAAAAAGAATTACCTCATTTCTGCAGTACTTGTAAATAATAATAGGAGTTCTTTTGTAAAATCAATCGATGAGGTCAGCAATCTGGATGAAGTCACGAAAATGTTTGTAGTTATAGGTAACTAAGCCCGGTCTAAAATCTCCTGTACATTCAAGTCCACGTGTAATAGTCCAGAGAAAATTCAAAGGTACAATATTTCGCATATTCCCAGATCACAATCACATAGATATACTCTCTCCATTCTAAATTCCGAATTGTAAGTCGTTTTGGCTTTTGATTTTTAATAGGTCCTAGTGTAGAAACGCTAAAACGATTTATAACTCAGAACAGATGAAGTATAAGATTAATCCTATGCATGCTACACATGAACGTATCGTATAAAGGGTTGAGCAATAACGCTGCTGTGCACTGGTTCTTCTAGTATCCATTTATGTAGGTAGCTTGACCTGTTCAGCGACTATAGCAACTAGTTTAGAAAACAACGAAATAAAAGCTCGGACATGAGCTAAAACAACTACTTAGAAAATTGGTCTGTGAAGGTGAGTGTTATAAGTGTTCGAATCCGTATTACCTCGTATTATAATTAATGGAGTTCCAATGCAAACTCTTTTTGCATGTCAAGGTCGAGCTTACTCTGAAAGTTCCATGGTCTTTTACGTGTGCGACTCGTAGGTTATTATCTCTGACTAATCTGCAAGCAAGAGATATGTCGGCCGGACGAACGATCCCCGTGTTCTTATTATGACGAACTTGCTTGTCGCGGCAAGAACAACCAAAAGCTAGCGGTACAACCACAATGAATTCTTCCGGTGAATGGTGATCGATGTAATCCATCTATCCCAAAATAAGTGACTTTTTTACTTCAAGACTTATTATTTGACCGTTCGTGTTATTCAAAAATTGTGTATAAATATTATTTATTTTTTAATGACATATTCTATCATTAGAGACACTTTAATACTGACTTATTTATTTTATTATTTACAAAAAAACTAAATAATGTGAGTGGTCAAATAAAAAGTGTAAAAGTAAAAAACCGTCACTTATTTTGGGACCGATGGGCTATCTAGTCAATGCAAGTTAGGGTAAAGCATTGGCAGAGCAATACCGCTGACATGGAAGACACAGTGAAAGTGCCTGGAGTACAGGTGCTTGCATTGTTCCAATCGAAGAGAAGGAGGATGCACCTGGGAACGAACTGTACTGATGTTTCAAAATTGCCTAGTGAACACGGCGTACATACGCGCAAGACTGTAGATCGATTTGACATTATCCGAACGTTGTTCAAAAGGTGAAATTTCTGAAAAGCCCTCAACCTCAAAAACACACATATGGTATGAATCGTCTGGTCCATTAGGAAAGACCGATCAATCTGAAATGCGGCCCTTGAAACAACGGAAATATTGTTGGCGGGCGCTCGTTTCATCTTGACGCGTGTTGATGGGCCTTGACACCTGCGGAAACGGCCCAACAGGCAACACTGCCATCTGCATGAAAATAAAAATAAAAAATCGTCGTTCTCACCTTCCTTTCGAATCGCCGTTGCTGCATCCATTCTCGAGCCTACTCTCCGCGCCCGTATCACCGTGTCGTGCTCCACCATGACCGCGCTGCTGCACCCGCACTGCCGCGCCCGCAACGCAACGGTGTGTTGCACCATGCCCGAGCATTGCCGCCTGCCATCCTATCCCCACCGCCACTCGCCACTAAGTTCTCCGAACCGACGTGGCGTGGTACACGACGACTGCTCCGGCACGACGTTCTTCACTGCGAACCAGCCGCTTGCCTGTTGTCATCCTTCCCTCTCCACTGCACCTAGGCGCCGCTTGTTGGCTACCGCAGTTCCTCACCAGGTACGCCATGGCTGCTGACGACGCCATGTTTCAAGTGTTTCAGGTGTTTCAGAAGTTCTTTTCAAGTGTTTTATCTGGATGTTGCATATGTTGCAATGGCTATATACGCATGTTGCAAGTATATGTTTCAAGTGTTTCATCAGTATGTTGCAGAAGTATATCTAGATGTTGCATAACATGCATGTTGCAAGCGTATGTTTCAAGTATTTTAGATGTTTCATACGTATGTTGCAAGTGTTTTATCCGAATATTGCAAAACTAGATCTAGATGCTGCATGCATTTGCAATGGCTTTCAAGTGTTTCTATGTGTTTTGCAAGTGTTTCAGATGTATGTTGCAAGTGTTTCAACTGTTATGGACGTATGTTCCAAGTGTTTCATCTTGATATTGCAAAAGTAGATCTGATATTGCATATGTTACAATAGGACCACCTGCCGTAGTCGCCTGCTGTAGCTGCTGGGGCATTCTAAACCGTACAAGGCACAAGCGGTCCCCGCCTGCAAGCGCGTGGAAAGCGTACTAGGCACGAACGTCGAGCGGTCTCTATGTGTTTTCGATTGGGAGAGCGGCGCGTGCGGTCCAGGTGGTGCGGGCCCCCGTGTGGGCGCACTGAGTGTAGGTGCGGGAAACGGGGTACTGGCACCGGCATGAGCGTCGAGCGGTCTCTGCGTGTTTTCGGTCGGACGAGCGGCACGTGTGGTCCGGGTGGTGCTGGCCCCCGCGTGGGCGCACCAGGTGTAGGCGCGGGAAACGGTGTACTGGCACCGGCGTCCGGATGTGGGTGTCCGTCTGGACGTCCGGGCGCTAGTAATCCCCTTGAAACAAAGTTAAAGTGAAAGTTTGAGGGAAGTACGTCATCCTTACTTCAAATTTGACAGGTTTGTTTTCTTATTTACTGATCATCAGACAGTTTCCAGAAAAGAGAATTTCAGGTGGTATGCTCCCTTTCCCTCAGCCTGTTCGGTTGGCTGGCTCGTTTCGTTTCTGGTTCGTGAAGAAGTACTGCTGGCTGGTTTGTGTGAGAGAAAAATACTGTTTCGGCTAGAAATTTACGATAGTTTACGATAAGCCACAGCCAAACGAACAGGCTACCTACCGACCATTAAAAGAAAGCCTTTTTCTTATTGTTACTTGGGGCTTTTTAAACGCATTTAACTTTGCCTATTTGCTTTATGAGATCAGCAACCTGATGAAGTCATGAAACGTTTGCAAGCAACATGACTAGCTAGACCGGTCAGAGTTTCCTGTCCAAGTCAAAGTCTATCAGTCAGTCACACACTCACATCGGAAATACCCTCTCTTACCGTACGTTATATGCTATAGGCCTTGTTTAGATGAGTGTTAGAAATTAGTATTGGGCACTGTAGCACTTTCGTTTGTATTTGACAATTATTGTCTAATCATGGCCTAACTAGGCTCAAAAAATTTGTCTCGTAATTTATAATCAAACTGTATAATTAGTTATTTTTTTACCTATATTTAATACTCTATGCATGCGTCTAAAGATTTGATGTGATAGAAAGAGAGTGAAAAAACTTACAATCTAAACAAGCCCCTAGTAAACGCCGAGTCTCGATCTACAGTTCTAGTACTGAGTCAAACTATATATAGTTTAACTTGTTTATAAAAAACAATTTTTATGATAATCAAATAAGAAATTATCTGATTTTTCTAGAATATTAATATTAATATTATCTTTGTAAATTTAATAAAAAATTAGATTGTTTCACTAAAACAGAAATAGACTTGCATCTTTTTTTTGGATGGAGGTGGTACCTATTCCTCTGTAAGCACGTGTACCGATACTAGCTAAGCATCAAGAAATATTTTCCTAGCATTAGGCCGCGCAAATAAATTAGCTAGCTTCTGATGATTCATAAAGAAGCTATAAATGTCATGCACCGTGTAGTAATAGAGTAACTTTTGAAAGTCACGAGGTCGGCAATCTGATGATGAATCACGGAAGGTCGTAGTAGTAGCTCTCTCGCGTCAACAAATTAATCAAACTCTAGGATAGTCTTGTAAAACTTTTTGACTTTAACTGATTTTATACAAAGTAGCACCAAAATTTATAACATTCAAATAAGCATACTATAAGAATATTGTATATAAATATTAATAATGTTTTATTATAAATTTGGTTAGACTTAAAAAAATAAGTTAAGATAACTTTTAAAATTAAATTATTTAGGGCCGAAGGAAATATATAAGGAGCTAACTGACCGGTCAAGATTTCCTATTCAAGTCCAAGTTTCCAACGAGATCGAGGCATCGATCAAATTAAAGATCTCAGCAGCCAGCTACACTGGATATCCATGTGTGTTCGAGTAATTTGGTATGGAATTTAAACTAAATTTCATGCCAAACAATTTCAACGCAAATGGGTTGAGATGAATACATGTATATCCAAACTAAATTGCATGTTTGTTTGTTTGCACAAATATGTATAGAAAAACGGATAATAATCAAACAAATGGAAAAAAGGTTAACGGTGTCCTATAAAACGAAGGAGGTAATTAACGGTTGGCCTCATGCGTCTTCACCCGAGAGGTTTGGCACCGACTTCTGAGGACGGCAGGGCTGCAACACCTCGTGCCGCTCGGAGACTCCTGCATGGCAGATTGGTGGCAGCAAACCAGGGCAGCCATACCAAAGGTTTTCAGAAAAAGCTTTGACTCGCTCCTGCAAGGCAAGAACGACATCTCAATTTTTCGCGCTTATCCTAGAGGAGGCGGACTCCTAGATCGCCGCTGGCTTTCGGAGTCTCGCGTCGCTGACCGCCATGGCTTCCCTAGCAGGCGTTGCCGGCAAACTTCCGTAGTCGCAACACTTGTTTCTTAAATTAGTACACCTGTTTAGCTCTACCGTTGCAGCCGCTGCCTTGTGTTTGTATTTCTACCGGTCGGTTGCTATTGGTATCTCACCGTATTGCAATCCCGGGTGTTGTACGAATCTTACTTCTCCTTAATGAAGCACGTGCTAATGCACGCTTTTGAAAAAAAATGTGACTCAACCAGCTAATTGATCACCTCCTCCAAGTTGATCATAGGGTTAATTTTGTTTTAAATTTGTTAGACACATTCACTCCCATGCATGCATGGAACATGAAAAATCAGGTAGATAATGATCTAATTAAGCGCAGCTCAACTAGTTAGGTTCGTTGTTTCGGGATGGGAGAGGAGGGGGAGGGCTGTCTATCCGGATTCAAGATTATATGGGCGGTCGCATTTTATTCGAGGATTTAACAACGCTATATTGTGATTAAAAAAAAAGCAGACAGATGTATTTAAGCTAAGCAACATATAGGGATCTACGTCACAAACAAGCCAATCACTTTATTCTGAACAGCATACGTTTCGGACACTTACAATAAAGTAGCCAAATTAAACATTTTACAGTAAATCGTAATTTGTCATCCTAGCGATTATTATCACACATGTAAATACCACAACACAAACTTAGTTGTACACTTGTACTACTTTAATTAAGTCCATCTATCGTGGCGCCAAGCATCATAGATATGCCTCCCGTTTGCCTTCAGTCAACCATGATGGCGGCATGGCGGAATGTGTGGGTTATTACTCTCGCAGGAGGGACCTGCACCACTATCACTCAGTTGCTGCAGATACAGGTTTTTGATAGACTGTATGACAGGATGGTCACCGGAGGCGACCTCACCGGCCCATGTGTCGCCTTCAAGCCGCCGCGCCGACGACCCCGCCGGCGATGCCAGCAGCATTACCAGCACTACAATCATCAGAGGAAAAACGAACCTGGTCATCGTGGCCATCTATGAACTGTGTGCTCCTGCTGCAATAATCTAGCTCTGATAGTTGCTCGGAGAAGCAAAATTGGCACCGCGCTTAAGTTTTCTGCTTGATATGATGATATGAATGCCGAGTGATCAGCACGGGCATATATACAAGTTTTGAAGGTTTGTGAAAACTCCAACCGAGCTAGCTCCATCGTTATTTACGTGTGTGTGACTAAACACAGTGCGTTTAACTGAGCGCACGAGCTAATTACGACGAGTTTAATTTAACGCGGCTTCAAGTTCTACTGCGTTGTTCCCACAATCCCACTTCCCAAGGGAAAACGACGACCCTCGCAAAACTTACGAAAGTAGTTCTGCTGATGATATACCATATATGTGAAACACATGTTCCCTCCATCCCAAAATAAATGTTGCAAACATTTTTAACTTTAACCGAATATGTAAGAAAGTATTAATATTTATGATTTACAAAAAACACTGTATTAATATTTATAATACATAATTAGTATCATTAGATAGATGCAAATTCTTAGGTCGCATAATTAGTTTCATAGTTAGTCACAACATCTTGCGTTCCACCGCCTAGTGGTGCCTTTTGTACGTGTTCAACCCCATCACTTATGGCATCTCACCATGATGTGATGCAGGTCGTGTAAGCTCTCTAACTTCTTTTTAATGAAACACGTGCTATGCACGTTCTAGAAAAAAAGATAGATGTTTGAATATATTTTTGTAATAAACTTATTTGGAGCTACAAATGTTGCTAAGGCCGGTCTCAGTGGTGGTTTCATGTCCCTGTTTTCAACACAACCATAATCCCTCCATCCCAGAATATAAGGTGCGATTTGACTTGATCCTGTCTTTAAGAACATATTTTAACCTATAATTTCTCATATAATATGTAATCTATAGGAACAAAAGTTTGATCATTAGAAAGTATTTCTAAATACAAATCTAATGTAACCATTTTTAAAATATGAACTTTTGATATAATTAGGCTAATTGTTAGTCAAAGATAACAATGTTTGAATTTTGAAATACGTGCACGCCTTATATTCGAGGACAGAGGGAGTGTTTTGGAAACAGTGCAGAAGAGTTTCATCCACATGAAACTCTCTCTACTCCTATAAAATTTTTATCATCCTCTCTTTATCAATACAATGTCATGTCAGCATATTTAATACTCATGAAACTCATGAAACCCCGTTGAGATTGTCCTAATATGTTCTACAAACCTAATGAAACTTATGAAAGTTTGATAAGTAGGTGTATCAATACGAGGCCACGCAAAATAAATTACTCTCTCTATTCTAAATTACAAGTCATTCCAATTTCTCTAGAAAGTTAAATTAAAGCATCTCAAGTTTGATCAAAACTGTAGAGAAAATTACAAAGATCTATGACATCAAATAGGAAAAAACTAACAATACTTATTCGATATCATAAGTGTTATTATTTTTTTTATATAAATTTGATCAAACTTGAGATGCTTTAACTCTCAAAAAAAGTTGAATCACTTATAATCTGGGACGATGGAAGTAGCTAGTTGCAGATCTAGAAATGACATGTTCCGTGTACAGTAATAGAGTAACTTTTGAAAGTCACGCGGTCGGCAATCTGATGATGAATCATGAAAGGTTTGTAGTAGTGCTCTCTTGTCAACAAATTAATCAAAGTCTAATTGTCTTGTAAACCTTTTTGACTTTAACTGACTTTATAGAAAGTAGTACCAATATTTATAACATTAAATTAAATAAACGTATACTATACAGATGTTCTATATAAATATTAATATTTTTATTATAAATCTAGTTAGACTTAAAAAATAACTAAGATAACTTTTTATATTAATTTATTTAGGAACGAAGGAGATATATACGAAGCTAACTGACTGGTCAAGATTTCCTATTCAAATCCAAGTCTAATAGTCCATCTTCCAACCAGGGATGAAAACGAACGAGAAAACCCCTCTCCCGTTTCTGCTTTTATATTTTCTGATGAAACAGGATTGGATTCTAAAAAGCCAGGATCGGAAACGAGATAGGGATATGTGGACATTCGGAAACGGACAAATACGGAAGGAGAAAATTAAATTAGGATCACATAATCTAATATTCTCAAGTATGCATGTATAATGTCAAATAATAATATACACATTTGAAGATCGATATAATATTCACTTTCGTGTCATATGTGTTAACATGTTAGCATGTATATTTGGTGATTAGTAGGTGTATTAACATAACATAAGGATATATAATTGTTACACATATCACACAGAGATTGAAACAGGATAAATATGGCATATGGGTCCATGGCGCATTAAAACGGAATTCCACAAAAACGAACAGAAAATACCCTCTATTTTATCCGCAAATACGAAAACGAGATCCACATATATGGAAACGTGTGGGACTAGAAAACGGAATGGGATGGCACGAGATTTTCCTGTCTGTTTTCATCCCTATTTCCAACGAGACTGAGGCATCTAGCAAATTAAAGATCTCAGCAGTCAGCTGCACTTGAGGCATCGAGCAAATTAAAGATCTCAGCGGTCAGCTACACTCACAGTCTCAAACCTTCACAGTGTAACCACACGTACAAAGTTCAACTGCGGCTGCGTGCATTCTTTTGCATCCATTTCTCCAACAAATGGTTAATAGGGACATACCGAGGGCTTTTCGGCAGTGTGAAGTCGACCAAGTGTGAAGTCGACCAAACGCAGCCTTTTCGGCATACCGAGGGCTTCCCCAACGCGCGTGACACCGTGTCTGTTAGCCTCAACCTTCACATATATAACCGGTGTCCACATCATATCTATCAACGGCATTGGAGCAAGAGCTCCATAGCTCACCACGCGTTTTCAAGGGACCATAGTGACCAAAAACACAACACTTGCAGACCGTAGGCCACTGCTGTGTCAAAGGAGAGCTCTCACTTGTGTTGGGAAAATTGATATCTACGCAACTGCTCTATCTACATGGCCTATTACTTTTTTTAGGCTAACGCTCCTATTAGCCTGCGTTGTAGCTGCTTCGTAGGATCTATACCGACCATTTGTTGTCCTACAACAGCAATCGCTTGTCACTATATGTTGTATTAGAATTCATTCAAACTGGAACATGCCAAATGCAAATTGACTTTGTTTTTAACATGTTCATTTTGAAAAGTGAAACTAATTAAGCTTGTGTAAAGTTAAGAGCAGTAGCTCTCTATACAGTGCATATTATTTCCATATCTCTATCTATACAATATATCAAGGATTTACACACGAACCGATTGCTTGCCTATAGGGGAGCTCGCGGGCTAGCCCATTTGCATCCCTGCCGGGTACACAACAATAACTAGAAAACAGCTTTTTTTTTTTAAAAAAAAACACCAATCCGACCCGTATCAAAGAACCGTTGCATGCATGGATAGTAATAACGTAGAGACCCAGCACTGCATCATCGCTCTACATGTAATAGAGCTGAGGACACAGTTCACGGCCAGCTCGGTCTCTCCTGCTCATCTCGTCGGAGGCGGACAGTTGATGTGTGGGTCATTAGTGCCGCACGAGTGGCCTGGTCCTGATTTGTTCTCCACCTGCAGCAGCCTGTGCAGGGCTCGCCCATGAGCCGACGACGACGTGGTTGTCGCTGCTGGCGGCGGCGGCGGCCCCGGCAACGCCCGCGCCGCTGCAAGGGTTGCCGAGCCCGAAGTGGCCACGAGAACCAGGAGCATGATAACCACCACAACCTTTTTCACCATGGACGACGTGGAGGTGATAAACGACATTAGTGGTTCACAATGCTCTCTCTCTCTCTCGATCGCACGCTCTGCCTTATTTCGAGGGTTAAGGTAACGAGACTGTTTTTTTTTCTTCTTTGGGATGAGATCAAGTTGTCTAGTGATGAGTGTTATAAGCAGTTGTTCGAGGACGTAATCACCTCGTACTTATAAAGGGATGCCGGATGGTATTCTTGCATATGCCATGGTCGGTCGGTCGAGCTTACTCCGAAACTTCAATGGTTTTTACGTGTGCGACTCGTTGGCTAAGCTGACTGGTTCGCAATCGCAAGCAAGCAATGCGCACACACATACACAAAAACTACTACGCGGTTTCTATAGAGCTCCGTCCGTCCATCTACCAACTTCACTAGTCTTAAGTCTACGTTTGTGCGCAAAAGAAATCTGTCGCGCGATCCGTACGTTCTTACGAACTCGCGACAAAATCGAAAGCTAGCTCTACAGTTCCAAATACCGGTGGCATGTCCAAACTAACAGAAGAAAACGTCACTTGTTTTTGGGACCGAGGGAGTATATGTCTATCTCGTCAATGCAAGTTAGGGTAAAGCATCGGCAGAGCAATACCGCTGACATGGAAGACACAGTGAAAGTGCCTGGAGTACAGGTGGTTGCATTGTTCCAATCGAAGAGAAGGACGATGCACCTGGGAACGAACTGTACTGATGTTTCAAAATTGCCTAGTGAACACGGCGTACATACGCGCAAGACTGTAGATCGATTTGACATTATCCGAACGTTGTTCAAAAGGTGAAATTTCTGAAAAAGCCCTCAACCTCAAAAACACATATGGTATGAATCGTCTGGTCCATTAGGAAAGACCAATCAATCGTGCTCCACCATGACCGCGCTGCTGCGCCCGCACTGCCGCGCCCACAACGCAACGGCGTGCTGCACCGTGCCCGAGAGTTGCCGCCTACGCGGTTTCTATAGAGCTCCGTCCATCTGCCAACTTCACTAGTCTTAAGTCTACGTTTGTGCGCAAAAGAAATCTGTCGCGCGATCCGTACGTTCTTACGAACTCGCGACAAAATCGAAAGCTAGCTCTATAGTTCCAAATACCGGTGGCATGTCCAAACTAACAGAAGAAATCCATCATTGTCAGTTGTCACAACCATCAATGGACGCTCGGTGTGATCAGCGCTTTATGGCGTTACTCTTACGCGGCGGCATCCATGCATGACTTGGGTTGTGTTGGGCCCATATGTATATGCTTCCTGCTGTGTCATGGGCCCAGCCAAGTTAGCCGAGGCCTGTCTCGAGTCCGTGGATAAAAAAAAAACACACATATGAGCAATCTCGGATACCGGCATATGGCAAAAAAAAAAACCTGACACTACTGTAAATGACATTTTCCCTGTGTGCCAAAAAAATTGTCAAGGTAAATGAAAAACCATCAAGGAAATTAATTCTATCGGGAGCCCGACAGGCATATCCTGTCAATGATAGATCGCTAGATAAATGGATTTTTCCTGTAAGCATCACGACAAAAGCTTTTTTTTTCTAACGGTAATGTTTTGACGGTTGTCTGACAAAAACAATGTAGCATCAACAGGTTTAATAAATCGGCAGAACTGTCAGGTAATTATTTTCCCTATAGTCTTACTCTCAGGGATAGTTCTGATTTCTTTGTTGGTTCCAATAAGTTCTCAGTCGGTCAACCTTCAAGGAAATAAATAATATATTTTTGTCGGGCATGAAGCAACTAAATTTGAGCAAGGATTTATATTCACTAGGTAGCGTGT
This sequence comes from Miscanthus lutarioriparius, assembly GCA_904845875.1. NCBI lineage: Eukaryota > Viridiplantae > Streptophyta > Magnoliopsida > Poales > Poaceae > Miscanthus > Miscanthus lutarioriparius. The sequence goes on from CAJGYO010000008.1 coordinate 12,450,024, forward strand.
CCGTGCGTTGCTACGGGATAACTAACATTTTGTACTAAAAACACACGGATCGCACGATAAGATAATAATACTATAAAAATTAAATACCAATATTAAAGTGATATTTAATTCAAAAAGCAAAGTTTATGAATTTAACACAGTCACGGAGTATGCGGCGTCGCAGGATCACAAACTCTACTTTATAAACCTTTCCGTGATACGGCTAAGATAATGTTTTATATTGGCAGAATGAAATCTCCTATATCCATTTCTTTCGTGCTCACAAACTAGTGACCCTGGTGCAACAATGGAAAATACAAAGGAGCTATCCTCGTGAATGCGCGGAACCAACGCCACTATGATCGTGCCATCCCACGACCACTAGTATGGTGTTGTTTAGCACTATTGTTCACTATTATCGCTAACTTGCTTCGTTGGTTTTATTCAAGTAATTTATGTTTGTAATTTTGCAGGTGCTAATTCGGTTGATCCCACATTGGCACATGAGAAAAGTGGGAAAAGTCGACAAAACTCATGGTTTTGAGAACATACACGTGTAATATTTATGAATGGTTACAAAACGAAATATTATAAACAAAACACTGAAAGTGTCATTTTTATAACAATAATATAACACATGTTCAATTTTCATTATGCCATCACACAAGTGTATATACAACATCTCCGTGTAGAGTCTGATAAACCTTTGAAAAATACCTAGGAACAGCAACCAATATGGTATTAGTGAGATATTATTTGTACAATATAAATTAAATGGAAAAAATGCATTGTATGCGTTAGTAATGTTCTGTTACCTCGCCTATGGCGTTAGAACCTTCATAAATACAATATTCTTCGTGAAAGTTCCATCCGCTATTGGGGTCTTCTTATCCTTATCTTTTTTATTTGACGCATTCTTATTTTTCCCCTCGACATTCTTTTTAGCATTTTTCTTCTCTATCTTTTTGGCCTCCTCCTCTTGTGCCTCCGCATTAGGCGGGAGGGCAAGGATCTTAATATTGGTTCTTAACGTGGCTCTAGACATCGCAACGTACAACTGACCGTGAGAGAACACCGGTGCGGGTAGGTACACACCCACGTTCGGGATAGTTTGGCCCTGTGACTTGTTGACCATCATGGCAAAGCTCAGCCTGATAGGAAACTGCTTCCTCTTAAACTGGAACGGGAACATCTTGTCATCAGACGGGCATAGCGGTATTCAAGGAAGGAATACCCGCTTCCCAGCATGCTGCCCCACCACAATTTCAGCGTCGATTGTATTTCTTTGGAACCCCCGTACCACCAGCCTTGTACCGTTGCATAGCCCATTGGCAGGGTCAATATTCCTAAGCAATATGACAGGACATCCGAGCTTGAGCTTCAAGACGTGGGGAGGCAGCCCGTTGGGGGTCAAACTGTTAAGGAACTCCGATGGATAGTAGTTATGTGGATCATCTACCGTGGAGTTAAAACTATGATACACCATCTCACCGCCCTGGAGCATATCAATCATTTTCATATTGATCGTGTCCACCAAATTGTTACGTGTAGATAAAATCGCTCTGGTGGTGATGTAGTCTTTGTCCGTCATGTTTGCATTTAGATCTGGAAAGATGATGTCGATCAATGTATGAAGACCTTTCTCAGCATCTCCAGAGTACGAGACACATATCTCATCTAGAATACGTACATTGCCATCTCCGTTAACCTCTTCCGTTCCACCACCAATGCACAATAGATAATCTGCAAACCACGGGTCACTCTGAGCCCTCATGTTGCGGACAAGCTTTAGGTGGCACATGGATTCCCAAAGATGCGACCTTCGTAGAGAAGCACCGACTATTTGAGCTCTAGATCCTTTCCGCACAACAGGGAGGACCTGTCTGAAATCCCCACCAAGGACAACAGTCTTTCCACCAAACAGTAGGTTTGACCGGCCCATTATATCCCGTAGGCTGTTGTCTAATGCTTCCACATTTTGCCTCTTTGTCATAGATGCCTCGTCCCAAATTATGAGAGCTGCTTGCTGCAGCAACTTGGCAGTACCACTCTGTTTCATGAAGCTACAGCAACCGCCCTCTTGAAGAGTAAGGGGTATCTTGAAACGCGAGTGGGTTGTCCTCCCGCCTGGCATTATGGCTCCTGCGACTCTAGATGTAGCTGTAGCCACGGCAAGCTTGTCCAGGCTGCGTAGTTTTGCGAGAAGTGCCCTATACAAAAATGTCTTTCCCATCCCGCCAGGTCCATCCACAAAGAACAACCCTCCTTGTTTGCTGCAGACAGCGGCCATTATCTCATCATAGGCAGACCTTTTCTCGGCGTTGAGTGAGTCACACAATAGCACATCTTCGGGATTCTGCTCGACGTTAGCTTCCTCAAATATCTCACGAGGAATATGGTTGGCATCGTTGTATGAGTGATCAATATCTGGAAGAGGAAATGACCTTATGTCCTTCCCCATAGACTGCAGCATGTTTCTAATGTCTATCAAAACCATTTGTTGCACCAGATCTGGGGATGGATGATTGTGGCTGTAGTCCTTTGACATTGCATCGTAGTGTTTTTTCCACAACCCCATCACATCATGCGGCTCATAGAATATCAATATTGTTGCAAATAGCCTCCACAGAGAGGAAGGCATCTTGAATAAAGTAGCTTCAGTTAGACATTCATCCAGTGTATTATCTTCTTCGATTAGACCCCTGCTTTCTGCAGCTTCACGGAATGAAGGTAGTAGCACACCATCAACCATCCTCAGATGTTCATATGATGTAGCACTAGCAACATTGTTCAAGAGAATACGAAGAAAGTAACATTCTCCCTCAGCAAGATGAGCCGAGATGACTCTTCCAACTTAAAAAACGGAGTTTTTCCTTTTCTGCCAGAATTTACCATCAGATTACCAGGTAAAATGCTCCGGGAAGTCCCGATACAAGATTCCACGGGCTTCCTCATGATGCCTGTTTGCATCAAAGTATGCTGTCAGCATTGACTCTTCTACACCTGGCCTATTAACGTTCCGTTCGACCTTATCCCATTTTATGAAATGCCACCATGTGCATGTTGGGTAGATGAAGCTACAGCTGCTGTACTGGTGGATGGTTCTTGCTCAAGTCAAAGCCATATATCCTCCATAGTGCTTCTAGAGGCGTCACCCACTGGGCATCTCTATACTGCTTGATCTCATCAATGTTCCCTTTCTCGTCTGCTTCGTCGGTCTCCCTCATCACCACCGATGCCCTGTCATGTCCCTTGTATATGTATTTGAATAGATACTTTACTGATTTAATGCTCCCATAGGCCTCAACATTGATACGGCAGTTGAAGGTATGTAGCAGGCAAGGGTTGTAAGGCATGACCCATTGATTGTCTAGGTAATGGCCTCGAACTTTTAGCGTGCGGCCATCATTCCATCGCCAATAGATGGGGTACGAATCCTTTCCCTGTGACGTTGCCTCACAGAATGGGTGCGAGTAACGGTTCTTGCATGACCCACGACCCACCATGCACAAACAGTATGGATTTAGTGTCCCGCATGGACCATGCATCATATGCTTCGTCACCATCTTGTAGAGCTCATGGTACTTCTTGTTTGGTAGCTCTGCACTAATAATCATGTCATATTGCTTGGGACATGTGAGCTTGTACTTCCGTTCCATTATCAGCAAGAAGTGTGCATGCGGCAAGCCCCTCTTCTGGAACTCCACTACATATACATAGGCCTTCACCTTTCCAAGTATGTCTTTCTCCATCAATATTTTCCTCATCGCCTCTAACTTTGCTCTAAAGACCCGTGTGACGAGATCTGGGCGGTCCTGTGGTGTCTGGCTTGAATAAAGTTCATTATTGATCTCATCCCAGTTAGGGTTGCACGTCATTGTGAGGAAGATATCAGGTTTACCATACTTTTGCACCAAAGCCATTGCATCCATGTATCGGCGCCTCATATCACGAGGTCCTCCGATGAATGACGAAGATAGGATAGTACGCCTTCTGACATTCTCAGCAGATCCTTCACCCGAATGCATGCTGTCCACCAGGCCTTAGTATAGGTCATCCCTCAAAGTATCCTGATTGTTCCTCATGTAGTCTAAACGCGAGCTCTCAATCTTGATGTAGGTGTCAACGATGAACTGCTGGAAAAGACGCCGGCCGTAGAGTATTGGATTAAATATCCCTGGCTACATCTGGAACTTGTAGCAATAGTAGTCGCGCATGGAGACACATGTATTCAAAATAGGTTCTATAGGGAGACATTGTTCGAATTAGTATCATGTGTTAACATAAAAGAGTTTATACTGCATTATTGAAAAGAGTCCAAGTTACCTCCATCATCATCGTCACCATTCTCAGCATGCTTTTTGGCAGATTGCTCGAGCTCGATCAACTTGAGCCATAGTCACACCCACTTTTGGAATGCAGTTGTGCCACCCGAGCTCACCCATTGGAAAGAACACCGGGTATGACAGTGGGTCGTAGCATGCATTATATGAGTGGATGCCGTGTATAGACCGATGCTTCCCTTGTAGGAGAACACTATGCTCGAATTGGCCATGATGCTCACTCCCCTCAACCCAGACGACGACCACCTCTGATGTCAATGGCACGTTATATGTTCTCTAATCAAGCCGCTGGTCAAGGTTCAACTCGACCCAGTAATCCTCAAGGTTTTCAACGTGTCCCATACTCCTTAGTTGCTGAGAGTAGGGATTCCCATTAAAGATACTAACCAATTGCTCTATATTTTCTCTATCTTTTTGGGTGCATTGCTCACGGCACTTGCTCATCCGATGCTCGAGGGACGGATCGTCGTCACAAAAATAAAGCTCGAGGTGTCTCTTTTCGACACCATCCTCTTTACCAAATGATCGTATGTTATGGTAAATCTGGCCATGGGCACGGAATGTGTTGACACTATAGATTCGCATGTTAGTGGTCACACGATCTAGGTGGCAGTACAGAGAAGTGAAAGAGAAGTGGCCATTGAAATATCTGATGTTTGCACGAAAGTGCCTAGCATCAGCGTCCGAGCTTGACCACAACCTCATGAGCTCTGGTGGTGTCTCAGGAGTTGAAAGATGAATCTTTCCACCCCGACAACAGAATCCGGGCGGTTCACCCTCGAATTTCTTTGCGTTGCAGTGCTCACAGTTCGGCACCGACAGTAGCATGTGTGACTCTGACGGGACATTAGCGTAAACCCTATCGTATGGATTCGGAACATTAGGCTCACTATTCTCTTCCTCATCCATGTCGAGAATGTGCTCAATGTCGGTTCCCTCCTCGTCGTCTTCTGACAAAATGTTGATGCGTTACGTGTTGAAAGAAAGTTTATGAAAGAATGTTTTGACTATTACACGATGTACCTTGTCCGGCGAAAAAGTACGCCTCATCCTCTTCCTCGTCCTCCTCAAATATGACATCCTCATCATAGTCTGTGCAACACGGCCACATATATGATGAGAGAAACATAATGACATACAAAAAACAAAAAAAGGATAAATTTAATAAAGAGAATACCATCCTCGACCATAGAGTCTGGCGTATGAGCTTGTGCACCGTTTGGAGGCATTGAAGAGGTATCATCAACTACAGACGGTTGTGTCTGTGTACCTGTGCAATTATTAGGTGGTGAAACTGGAGTTTCCTGGGTGACACCACCTGTAGTAACAAAAGGTATGAGTTTTTAGAATAGAAGAGCGAAGGTGAAAGTACCGACAATATATTCTGATCAAGGCTAATTACCGTTGTAAACTACACTCAGTTGAGTTGGGTCGTTCAAATCATTGCACTTTCCATCCGCACACCCTCTAACACTTCTTCCAATGTTTGCTTCAAAAGCCCGATTGCGACGGGATAGAAGGGCATTTCTCTCTCCAGTGGTCACTCGTTGCCTATGTATGGTCTGTGTCGCAGCCACTTCAGGGGTCTGGACTTTTGGATTTTGAACTACAGTCGGCGCGACGTTAACAGGCGTGCCCCTCAATTCACGTATTTCCATCTCATGTGAAGGCGCTTCATGCGATTGAGGTGAAGAAGGGAAAATAAACTAAGGGTTAAAGTGAGGGCTCTCCATGGCTATTGAGTATGGATGCAGATTGTTTGCTCGGTGTTCTCTCACCATCCTATTGTATTTTTTCTTGCTCTCTTTTCATTTCAACTTCTTCTCTTGTGGAGTCATTTGTAGTTTTCTTGTAGCATTTTTCTGTGCATACAAGTCACGCCGTCTCTTATTTAAAAGCGCATTTTGTTCAGGAGACATTGTAGCCCTTCGTGCTCTATCTAGCTCACGCTTACGCTCTTTTGGACACGTGACAATATTATCGATGGAACTGGATACATTTACAACACCTATATATAATAGAAAAGTATGGTCTCAAATAAAATACAGAAGGGCACATATTGCAAGAACATTAATTTATTATTACATTGTCATGAACCACAATTGGGTTGCCCACTACACTTTTTCTTCTCAAATAGATAACATTAATGAAAAAAAACAATGTACCTGGGTTTAGATCAGGTGATGCATTAGTCATGCCAATCATGCCACTTTGATCTATACATTTATCAGAGTATTCATCTACATATATAAAATAATATGATATTAACCTTGGCCTCGGCATCATACAAACACAAGAAAAAATAATTAGTATTTAGGAAAAAACCAAAATGGTACATGTGTTATCTTTATCAATCTTCATGGGATTGTATGAGTTGTGTCGATGTAGCCAGTCACTATCTTCATAGACATCAGTGCTTTCTGTGGTCGAATCAACTCCAACTGGTACCACATGGCATTCACTATATATTAAATAAACTAAAAATGGCAACACTGAATTCAGAAAAGCAAAATCAGATTTACCTGCTTTTTTCTGATGATATCGTTCACGACGCTTTCTATTTTTTTTCATTTCTTTCTTCCTGAGTCATTGCCGCCAATCGTGCCTTTTCCCTTTCCCTTTTTAGCTTGGTGGCATCCGTGTTTTCCTTTGTCTGATGATACTTTTTCCTAAGTTTTTTATTTTTTTCATCCCCTTCTTCTTGAGTCATTGATGCATGTCGTGCCTTTTCTCTTTCTCTTTTATGCTGCGCACATTCATCTATTTGCGCTTGTGAATTTGTTGTTGTATGGTCACCTATTTGAAAATAAGTTGATAAATATTTGCTTAATTACCATAAATAATACAAGTGAATGCGTGTATGGACATGAGTATAAACAATTACCTCCATTGATGATGTTTGCCAAGTCTTCAAATGGTGCACGACCTTCATTATTTTGCATATGTTCCATTGTGATTTCACTGAACACAAAATTAACCAATAAATTCGTATTATCAAACTTGTCCATGAGAGAGTTGATAAAAAGTTCCATTGATGCTAGAAAGAGTGAAATACTCCCTCTGTCTAAAAAAATGTACTTTGACTATGTTTGTATTAGAAAATATTGATATTCATGATACAAAATAAGTACCATTAGGGACACACATGCTAAAACTATTTACTACCGGAATGGGCGCCGCCTCCTATCGTGCCCATTTAGGATCCTATTGACTTCCTGAATGGTCAATTGTTTTTAGATCCTAATATCAATTGCTAATTATGTAACACCTTAACTGGTATATGCCCGTGCGCGCAATGAATTAATTCTTAAAAAAATGTTCAGTACAAAAAAGCAGGTAGGTCGTCTGAACATATGTTAAGGGAAAGTCTTTTTCTATGGCAATCAGTACACAGTTGCTTATCAAGTATGTCAGTGTGTTCCTCTAGGTTCGTGCATGTTCATTTCCTTCTGAGCTGGATCTCTTGATTCGTATGGCAAAAAAATATGTTAATTCCTATTCGATGCTTCTATTTCCGAGGTGTGCATTTTCATTTATAAGGTGAAAACCATTAGTGGTAGCATGCAGGTTCAGAGCTGCTGCAAGACTGACAACAGGTAGGCTTGCAAAGCAATGGATTTAAATTCGAAAAGATCTTAACAAACACAAGCACTCACTGTATTAAGAATTTCATAAGCATCTAAGCTAAAGTGTATTTATTCCATGAAGTTTTCACATGGCTTCCACGAAATATGGAAGTTAGTCTTTCTTCATCAGTCATCTTAAGTAAGAAAAAAATATTTTTTTCTTCTCATGAGACTAATTTGATAACAACACTCCTCAAATTGCATATATTAAAATATTGCCCTGGATTATACTACAAGCAACAAGCAGTACTAAGATGATTAAAAAAACATCAGTTCATCAGGTCATGGAGCTCGAGCAAGCACCTTACATATATTTTTTCTTGCTAGCTCCTATTTTGTTTCAGATTTGCTTCTACGCCCTGTGCATGAACCACCTGCGAACAGAGATAGTATTTGCACTCGATTATTCAATGTTGTAACATGGCCTCCGAGAGTGGCGGAGACCTACGCGGCCAACAGTTCGCAGAGACGTCTCCGACCAACTACCTAAGCAAAGGTCCGGCTACCATGCCCCCAGACCTAAAAAGATGACGGTTTCTCAGACTGCTTGCAGGACGCCGCCGGTGACCCTAGCGCAGCCTCCGCCCGGTTAACTCGTAGGCGTCTCCGGGCGGAGGGGGCGGAGGCTGCCCCGCTACAAGGCTAATCAAGTGCCAATGTTACCTACGTGTGTGTGCAGGTAACCAGAGGAAGGCGCTCGTGGACGGCGCGGGCGCGCCGATTCGACCTCCGCTCGCAGGGGCAGAGACCCAAGCAGGAGGACGGCAATACTGGGCATCGGGGGTCTGCGGCCTCGGCATCCCAGGGGCGGAGACCGATGGCAGAGTCCTAAAGGCCCATCGCCGAATCTTGAGGCCTGATGGGCTGGCTGAGCGCGTAGGCCCGGTACCTGAGGGCGGCAAGACAAGATTACCCCCGAGAAGAAAGGCGGGTAGTGGGATATTCCAAGAATATACTGTAGCAGTTGAAGGGTACTATTGTAAACTCTGTAAAAGTGGTAGTTGAGCCCTATAAATAGGGAACACTTATAACAGTACGAGAGGTTGGTGAATGAATTAATAAAACCCTAGTTTTACGTGCCATTTCCCTACGCGCCCGCTTGTCATGTCTGTTTCCCGAGCCTCAGCCTGAGGGCAGCGCTTGGCGGGCGGAGGCCTCCACCTCCTGCACATTGTCTGAGATAGCAAGTCTCAGCATTGGCGCCCACCGTGGTTTGGCCAAGGCAAACCAACGATGGCAGGGAAAAGAAAAACAACCACCAGAGCAGCAACGACCACGGGTCAGCGAGGAAGGCCTAGGCGCACCACTCGTAGCACCTACGCAACCTCGCCAGCGGAGGATGACACCAGAGCAGATGCCCAGGGTCAACCACCGAAACCCCAAGATCCAGAGATTCAAGATCCGGAGGCCCAACCAAACTCAACCACAACACTCGAGCAAGAACTGCAACAGCTGCAAGCACAGTTGCAAAGAGCGCAACAAGAGAGGGACAGAATGGCAGCAGCATTCGCAGCTAATCAGCAAGCTATTCAAGCGTCAGCACAAGCAGTAGAAATAAGGCAGTAGTTGGCAGTCCTACACGCTGAGATGCTAAGTATGCAGCATGCAGTACCAGCATCAACCTCTGTAATCCCAGCCTCCGCAGCAACACTAACTACAACCATACCACAAGGGCCTCCGCCAGTGATCAGCCAGCCCACGATGCAATCTCAGGTGATGCGGAGGCCTATCGATCCCAAGTCCCCACTCTTTGAAGGCATACAACAGTCGCCATGGCCAACGGCGTACAAGCCAATCACACTACCAAAGTTCAACGGAAAGACAGACCCTCATCAGTTCATTATGAGTTACGAGGCAGCAGTAGCCTCCGCCGGCGGAGACGACGCTGTCTTGGCAAAGTCATTTGTCATTGCAGCTGAAGGCTACGCGTTGACTTGGTATTCTATGCTCAAACCAAGCACAGTCTATTCTTGGGAGAACCTCCGGGACAAGATATTGGCAAACTTCAAGGGGCTAACAGCACAGTCGCTGACTTCCACAGATCTATTCCAGTGCAAGCAAATGCAGGGAGAGACACTACACGACTACTTCTAGAAATTTGTGGAACTAAAGGCGAAGGCACCGGACGTCCTAGATGAGATCGCCATTGAAGCAGTGATCAAAGGCCTCCAAATCGGACCGTTCGCAGCACACCTAGCAAGAAAGAAACCAACTTCCATACAACAGTTGTATGACGAGTTTGAGAAATACTGCAGATCAAACAATGACCTTCGGAAAAGGCTGGAGGAGCAGGGTCAAAATAGATAGCAAAACAGCAGCAAAAACTCCCAGAAAACCTATACGAACCAGAATACATCAAATCAGAAACCAGGCCAGGGGCAAGTGCTCAGCATCGAGGGTCAACCTCACCCCGAGCAAGGGCAACTGGCAGCGCCAGCACAGCCGAAGACCCAGACCAGGAACCAAGGTCGGCAAGGTTACCAAGGCAAAAACTGGAACAAAAACCATAGCCAGAAACAACGCAGGCTATATTGCGTTTTTCACGAAGAAAACGCAGGGCTCAGCACCAAAGATTGTCCAGAGACAAAAGAGACACAGGAAAGGATGAAGAACAAGCAGACTGCCCAACCTCCGACACAGCAGAGCGCAAGAGAGGTCAGCACTACCTACACAACTGGCCACCAGCAGTACTGCCCAATGTACCCAGCACTAAACGCAACCCAAATACATCCCTCCACACTTGCCTCTGCCTATTACCCAAACTACCAATCGTCGGAGGATCATTAATGGAGTTTCAAACGAAAAAGCAGAAAAAGGACCACCTTCGCCTGGTAAACAACGTAGAAGTCCAAGGCCCAGCAAAATACACAGATTAGTCCAGAGTCCCAATCACCTTCACAGAAGATCTCCAGCTAGAAAGCTACCCTCACACAGACGCAATGGTAATCAAGACCAACATAGCAGCATGGGAGATAAGTAGAGTATCGATTGACACTGGCAGTTCAGCAGATATCATCTTCGCAAATACCTTCGACCAAATGAAGCTCAGCAGAAATCAACTACAGCCCTCCAAATCCCCTTTGATAGGATTCAGAGGCAAGCAGATACAAGCATTAGGAAAAATCTCACTCCCACTGTCGTTTGGAACCCAAGCAAATGCTAGAACCGAGTACATAACCTTCGACATCGTCGATCTGTATTACCCATACAATGCCATCTTGGGCAGAGGATTCATGACTAAATTCAACGCAGCCCTACAAATGGCCTACCTGTGCATGAAAATATCAGCACTCCATGGTATTATCACAGTCCAAGGCAGCCAGAAAGAAGCAAGAAATATAGAAAAAGCAATCTACAGAGCCCAAAGAAACATCAATGCAGTCGAGTCGGCAGACAAAGAACTAGAGCCTCCAGATATGCCCTGAGGAAAAACAGATATGGCAGGTCAAGAAGAGACAAAGGTGACCCCTCTAGAAAAGGAGTTACCAGACAGAAAAGTAACAATCAGCTCAGAGTTGAGCAAAGCAGAGGAGGAAGAGCTAATGGAAACTCTAGTAAAAAATAAAGACATCTTCGCCTGGTCAGCCTCCGACCTACAGGGAGTCAGCAGGGACATCATACAGCATGAACTGGATATCAATGAAAACATGAGGCCAAGAAAACAGAAACAGAGAAAAATGTCGGAGGACAGGATCCTGGCAGCAAAGGCGAAGGTGCAAAGGTTGCTAGATGCAAAAGTCATCAGGGAAGTCAAGTATTCAGAATGGCTTGCAAACATAGTACTGGTATCAAAGAAGAATGGCAAAATGAGAATGTGCATAGATTTCACAGATCTGAATAAAGCTTGCAAAAAGACCCTTTCCCATTGCCAAGAATAGATGCCTCCGTCGACAAGGCAGCCAGATGCTAGAGGTTTTCTCTCCTCGACTGTTTCTCTGGGTATCACCAAATCTGGATGAAAAAAGAAGACGAAGACAAGACAAGTTTCATCACTCCATTCGGGACATATTGCTACACCAGAATGCTGGAGGGCCTCAAAAATGCCGGAGGGCCTAAAAAATGACGGCATGACAAAGGAAGTTTTGGGCTCACAACTAGATAGAAATATCATAGCCTACGTCGACGACATAGTGGTCATGAGCAAGAACAAGGATGATCATGTCTCCGACTTACAGGATACCTTCGCCAACCTCAGGACAGCTGACCTCCGCCTCAACCCAGAAAAATGTATATTTAGAGTTACAAAAGGGAAGATGCTCGGATACATCATACGCAGCGAAGGCATCAAAGCAAACCCAGACAAAACCAGAGCAATAATGACAATGGCAGAACCCAAAAACAAGAAAGAAGTGCAAAAGCTGACAGGAAGAATAACAGCGCTCAATAGATTCATCTCAAAATTAGCAGAACGCAGCCTCCCCTTCTTCCAAGCCCTGAGGGGCGGAAACAACTTTGAGTGGGGGTCCAAGCAGTCGGAGGCATTTCATAACTTGAAACAGTATTTGGCAAACTCACTGGTGGTCCTCGTCCCAGAATCGGACAGCCACCTATTGCTATATGTGGCGGCCTCCGACCATGCAGTCAGTGCAGTCTTAGTTCATGAGCTGGAAAAAGAATCAGGCAAAACTAAAAAATCAGTTTATTTTATCTCAGAAGCACTGTCCGGAGCCAAGCTAAACTACACTGAGGTAGAAAAAGCTGCCTACGCAGTGCTGATGGCATCAAGAAAACTAAAGCATTATTTCCAAGCCCACGAAATCTCAGTTCCAACATCGCTGCCACTGCAAGACTAGCTCAGAAACAAAGAAGCCTCTGGTAGAATAGGCAAATGAGCTACATAGCTATCACAGTTTGGTATCTCGTATGTCCCTAGAACAGCAATCAAATCACAAGCACTAGCCGATTTTGTAGCAGATTGGACACCTCCGATAGAGCCCAAGATACAACCAACCACTCAAGGCTGGATAGCATTCACGGATGGAGCCTGGGGCCAAGCCGGAGCAGGAGCCTCCGCCGTCCTAACGGCACCCTCTGGCGTCAGACTGAAATACACAGCAAGGCTAGAGTTCAAATCAACAAACAACATAGCAGAATATGAAGGCCTGATCCTAGCGCTCAGTAAAGCAAAGGCCCTAGGGGCAAAAACATTGACAGTCAAAATAGATTCTCAAGTGGTTACTGGCCAAGTAGAGAAAGAATACACAGCAATATAGCTAGAACTCATCAAATACCTATCCGTTGTCAGAAATTTGGAGCGGAGATTCGAGGGCTTCACCCTGAAGCACATCCCAAGAACAGAAAGTGCAGAGGCAGATGAACTGGCAAAAGCTACGGCAAACAACCTGCCACTGCCACCAAACACTTTTTACCAGATCTTGAAGTCTCCGGCAACTGCGGAGACATCTAAGGCACCTAAGCCCATACTACACCTGCAAAATGAAGATTGGAGAAAGGCGACAACAGAATTCTTAGAAGGCAAAACAACCGAAGAAGATGAAGCAAAAACAACAAATACAGGCCAGGGCAAGAAAATACACAATCATAGATGGTGTACTGTACAAGAAAGGAGTAGTCCAGCCTCTCCTCAAATGCATATCGCAGAGCGAAGACATAGAGTTGCTTCAAGAAATACACTCAGGAATTTGCGGGTCGCACATTGGCTCTAGAGCATTATCAGCAAAGGCAATAAGGCAAGGCTTTTATTGGCCAACACACATACAAGACGCAGAGCAGACAGTCAGAACATGCAAAGCATGCCAAACATTCTCTCTCGGGCAGTCAAAACCATCGTCGGAGACCCAGCTTATACCTCTGACATGGCCGCTACAAAGATGGGGTATGGACCTGGTCGGCCCATTACCACCATCCCAAGGAGGAAATAGATTCACAGTAGTGGCAGTAGAATATTTTACAAGATGGATAGAAGCAAAGCCGCTGGCGAAGATAACCTCAAAAACTGTCAGAAAATTCTTCTGGCAAAACATCATTTGCAGATTCGGTGTACCGAGGATTCTGACAGTAGACAATGGAAAATAATTCGATTCAGAGAACTTCAAAGAATTCTACAAAAGCATTGGGACAAAACTAGCCTTCGCCTCAGTATACCACCCAGAGTCCAATGGTGTTGTGGAAAGAGCAAATAGAATAGTATTTTCAGCAATATCAAAAACATTGCTGGGCCTACGCAAAGGAAAATGGGTAGATGAATTACCCAGAGTGATTTGGTCACACAATACATCTATCTCGAGAACAACAGGATTCACACCATTCAAACTGCTTTATGGAGAAGAGGCCATGATGCCAGAAGAAATCAAGCACGAAAGCCTCCACACAACGAGATAGCTAATGTTGCAAGATGAAGAATATGCAAAAGAAACAATAGAAGCCATAAGACTAGAAGCAGTCGAAAGCATTGCAAAATATCAGTCCCAAACCAAGAAGTGGACTCTCAGGTGGTAAGGAAAGACATAAAACACGGAGACCTCGTGCTCAGAAGAAAACCCAACGCACAACTTGTTGGTAAACTGCAACCGAAATGGGAAGGCCCATACACAGCAACGGCAGCAGGCCGCCCCGGCTCTTTCTACTTGACCGACAGCGAAGGTGTCACGACAACCCACACCTAGAATATCGACAGCCTCCATAGATATTACATCTAGGCAGTGTACCAAAGGGCAACCTCCGCGAATAATAAGCGGAGGCCCCTCCGTTCATTTACCTTTTAGTTTTTTTTCTTTTCTTTCTTCAACCAAAAAAATGTAAAAGAGCCTATACTCTTTTCCTCACAGGGGAACTCCAAGCGGAGGTGAGGTTTTTAACGAGGCAGGCTCAATATAAAAATCCTCTACAAGTATAAAGAGGTAATCCCCCAAAAGAACGCTTGAAAAGTCCGAAACCGAAAGCGGCCAGCTCTGGCGCCGCAATATTTGGTGAACAATAATAAGCACAGGTCCTTTCAAAGCGCCGGCCACAGGCATTGGCAATTTGAAACGACCTCTATGGCCAAACAGGCCTCCGAACCTTGACAAAGACCTGTCCAAATTCAGGCATCAAGGCAGAAATCAACTTGGCCAAACAGGCCTCCGCCCTTGACAAAGACCTGTCCAAAGTAAGGCATCAAGGCAAAAAAAATGGCCAACCAGGCCTTCGACCCTTGACGAAGACCTGAACAAAGTCATGCAGCAAGGTAAAAAAAAATGACCAAGCAGGCCTCCAACCCTTGACGAAGACCTGAACAAAGTCAGGCAGCAAGGTTTAAAAAAAAATTTGGCCAAACAGGCCTCTGACCCTAGAAGAAGACCTGAACAAATTCAGGCGCAAAGGAAAAAACAACCTCGGGAAAACAGGCCTCCGACCTTAACAAAAAAAACACCTAGCATTTGCAGATTCGGTGTACCGAGGATTCTGACAGTAGACAATGGAAAATAATTCGATTCAGAGAACTTCAAAGAATTCTACAAAAGCATTGGGACAAAACTAGCCTTCGCCTCAGTATACCACCCAGAGTCCAATGGTGTTGTGGAAAGAGCAAATAGAATAGTATTTTCAGCAATATCAAAAACATTGCTGGGCCTACGCAAAGGAAAATGGGTAGATGAATTACCCAGAGTGATTTGGTCACATAATACATCTATCTCAAGAACAATAGGATTCACACCATTCAAACTACTTTATGGAGAAGAGGCCATGATGCCAGAAGAAATCAAGCACGAAAGCCTCCGCACAACGAGACAGCTAATGTTGCAAGATGAAGAATATGCAAAAGAAACAATAGAAGCCATAAGACTGGAAGCAGTCGAAAACATTGTAAAATATCAGTCCCAAACCAAGAAATGGAGAGACTCTCAGGTGGTAAGGAAAGACATAAAACACAGAGACCTCATACTCAGAAGAAAACCCAACATACAACTTGTTGGCAAACTGCAACCGAAATGGGAAGGCCCATACACAGCAACGACAGCATGCCACCCGAGCTCTTTCCACTTGACCGACAGCGAAGGTGTCACGACAACCCACACATGGAATGTTGATAGCCTCCGCAGATACTACATCTAGGCAATGTACCAAAGGGCAACCTCCGCAAATAATAAGCGGAGGCCCCTCCGTTCATTTACCTTTCAGCTCTTTTTTCTTCAACCCAAAAAAAGTAAAAGAGCCTATACTCTTTTCCTCATAGGGGAACTCCAAGCGGAGGTGAGGTTTTTAACGAGGCGGGCTCAATGTAAAAATCCTCTAGAAGTATAAAGAGGTAATTCCCCAAAAGAACGCTTGAAAAGTTCAAAACCGAAAGTGGCCAGCTCTGGCGCCGTAATATTCGGTGAACAAAAATAAGCACAGGTCCTTTCAAAGCGCCGGCCATAGGCATGGGCAATTTGAAACGACCTCTATGGCCAAACAGGCCTCCGACCCTGACAAAGACCTGTCCAAATTCAGGCATCAAGCCAAAAACAACCTTGGCCAAATAGGCCTCCGACCTTGACAAAGACCTGACCAGATTCAGGCATCAAGGCAAAAACAACCTTTGCCAAACAGGCCTCGGACCTTGACAAAGACCTGACCAGATTCAGGCATCAAGGCAAAAACAACCTTGGCCAAACAGGCGTCCGACCTTGACAAAGACCTGACCAGATTCAAGCATCAAGGCAAAAACAACCTTGGCCAAACAGGCCTCCGACCTTGACAAAGACCTGACCAGATTCAGGCATCAAGGCAAAAACAACCTTGGCCAAACAGGCCTCCGACCTTGACAAAGACATGTCCAAATTCAGGCATCAAGGCAAAAACAACCATGGCCAAACAGGCCTCTGACCCTTGACGAAGACCTGACCAGATTCAGGCATCAAGGCAAAAACAACCTTTGCCAAACAGGCCTCCGACCTTGACGAAGACCTGAACAAATTCAGGCATCAAGGCAAAAACAACCTCAGCCAAACAGTCCTCCGACCTTAAAAAAAAAAACCTTAAGCATCAGGGGCAACACCATTATGGCGCTAGAACCAGGAAGAAGGTCTCCGCCATCGAAAACAGCAAAACAAGGAAAAGGTCTGACAACCCTGTCACTTAGGCACTAGGCCTATTTACTTCAAAAGATCTCAAAAGGCAAGAATAATTCAAGCAAGATATAGGCCATTAAAGCCAAGATACGTTCCAACAAACAACTTACCAAAAAATTTAACAACCAAAAGCCACTACCCCGCTATAAAACGGGTTCCCCCCACGCCCTTAAAACCTCAGTCAGTGGAAGGCGCAAGGGGGGAAGAAGGCCGAGCACAAACACAAGCCACAACAACGGCCATGGAGGCAGGGGTCTCCTTAGATATCTAAGTCGGCCGTAGGTATTGTAAAAAAAACTCAGAAATTGGAGGCACCGAGAGACGGTCAAGGCGGTGGGAAAAGAGACAGAACTACAAAGACGGTGATGAACAATAAGAGCCCTCACGGAAGAAGGGGGATATCGCATGAAATCTCATAACATCCCCCGGACGCCGGAGACTTAACCTGCCATCTCCACAAATGAAACATGTCCCACGGGTGTGCAGCGTCGGAGGCCCATACCACCAGATAGCTAAAACACCCAGCTAAAGAAATACCAAAAGTCTCCGCCATCTGCACAAGCTGTGCCAAACCTCCTATCGGATCACACACCGATTCAGCAAGCCTCGCCAGGCGGACTTCAAGTACGCGTCCGCCGGCCAAAAAACTGCAAACACTTCTACCCCAGCCATCAAGCAAGCACAGAGAAGGAGAGAACATGGGGTGGAGGTCTTGGCCACCACCTCTGTATCGTGCACGTTCGCCCAAGCAAAGGCCCACGGTGTGCAAGCTCGGGACTAGACGAGCTATGTAAACAAGCACAACAGACATAAGCCCCCGCACAAACAATCAAGAAAGTGAACCTATTTTGTATTCCATAAAACGTCAAGTAGCATTCTTACAGGACACAAACTTACAATAAAATCCAAACTATTGTGGCGGAGGTCCGCGCCAAGCAAGCGCGCGAGTAAACCCAGCGCGCTCGTCGTCTATGTCAAACTTAACTGACTCAAACACGTCACGCGCAACGCTACAGGGAAAGGCCGAACGCCAATACTCCCAAAGCTCTCCGCTCACATAAATACCGTCGTTGTAGAGAGTCAAAGGCGCAACATATTGCGCAGGCTCTCGATTCGGAACCTACGCAAGGTTAAAATTTTCCACAAAATCATTCAGAACAAAAGAAACTTTATTTACAAGAGTCCAACTGGACTACAATATACAAGTCAAAACAACTAAGTCCTACAAAGAGCCTAGACCTTCGACGCATCGGCCGTAGCAGAAGTCCCTGGAGCGGAGCCCACATCAACTGTGGGCGGGGACGGCGCCTGCGGCCTCCGACCATCACCGCCGCCGACCGTAGCGCCCACCGGAGCACCAGCGGCGGCGGAGGCATCGCCCACGGTCGCCGAACGCGGAACTGGCGAAGGCCTGCCCGCAAGACTCTTCTGCGCATCCTGTAGCACAGGTTAAAATATTAGTGGCACAGGCAATGAAAGCCTTCGTAGCTTCACAAAAAGCAAGGAGAGAAAAATAGCGGCTACAAAGGCTAGAAATACCTTCGCCCTCTTTTCCTCCGCCAGTTTCCGGGCAGTAGGTCTCCCAAACGGAGCCCAAAAGTACCCAATGAAATTTCTCAAGGTTTTTCGCAAACCAAGAGAAGTCTCACCAAGCTCCTCCGGACCCGGCAGCGCTCCATCCGGAATACTTTCGGTATGCGTGCTCCCGCCGCGCACCAAAAGCTTGGCGTAATTCGCTACTCCCGCCAGCGCCCCGTAGTCCATGCAGCCATTGATCAGATCGGGGAGCTTCGCAAGGTGACGCTTTAGCCAGGAGGCGAGGGCGTAGACACTGTCTTCCTCCGGAGGAGCGGAGGTTTCGCCTCTGAACTCGGCGATGATGGCCCGATAATGGCCAACAGTTGCAGCAAGGACCCCCTTGACCGAGTCCAAATGCCTCATCGACAAAGATAGCTGCTCCACCACCGCAGCCGCGGATTTCTTCTCAGAGGCCAGCTCTCGTCGGAGACCCTCGGCCAACTCATTCGCCCTACGGGCCTGCTCGGAGGACAAAGCTTCCGCATCCCGGGCCTTGGCGAGATCGGCCGACAAAGCCTCCTTTTCTTGTTCCTTCTCCGCCAGAGAAAGGCAGAGAGCTGCAAGGGAGTTGGCCAAACCCCCTTTTTTCACCTTCCAGGCGCTCGTTCTCCGCCTTGAGCGCTTCAATCGTAGTATCTCGGTCGGAGACCTCGCGAGTGCAGCGCTCTTCCATAACAATGTCCGTGTGATACCCCTATGATCAGAAAGAAGAAGACCAAGGCGATCAACAATAGAAACAAAAACAAGTCTAAAGGCGAACATACACCAAAAAAGGCAAACCACCGAACACGCACCAAGCTCTGGTGTCCTAGATGAACACAGAGAAGTTGGAAGAAATCCATGTCCCTTAGACGCTGTTTGAAGCGATCTGTTCAAAGAAGAACAAACAAACACAAAACAATAAGGTGAGAAAAGCAAATCTCACAATAAATACACCAACTGTCAGAGACCACCTCCGACGTCTCCAAGAACCCCAAGATAGCACTCTTCCCAACCTGAGATAGAAGTGTCGGAGGAGCCTGCGTAGCAAAAAAAAACACAACAACAACAACTCAGGTCAGAGGGCCGATCAGAAATAGGCAATAACAACACGCCAAAAGACGAGTAAGATAAAAACACTCTATACTCACTCGGACACGGCGCCATCAGCCCCGGTTGCCCCGGACCAAACCTGACGCTGGCAGCGGCCGCTCGCTCCTCCGGGGTGAGGAGTCCAGCCATGACATCACCTACAAAACAAAAAGTACACGGTATTAGCACTTGGTACAATACATAAACAAATAAACCGGACGAAGACAGTAAACACAAAAATATGCGCCAAACAAACTTACCCATAAAAAGCCTAGGCTAGGCCGCCTGCCGAGCCCCCTAGGCAGATGTCTCTGCCATATCATGTGGCGAAGGCCCAAAGGGCCAGCTCTCCTCAGCCAGCGGCCTGGCGGGCGGAGGGCTTGAAGAAGACTGAGCCGCTGGGGCCTGCTCAGCAAGCACGACCTCCGGCTGCCTGACGTCTGTCGCTGGCGCGGAGGAAGGCACAACAATGGCGGGAAATGAAGGAGCGTGCTGCAAGGCGACCTCCGCGCCATCTTCAGAACTTGAATACAGCCCGCCAAAAATGTCAGGCATAGGATCGGCGGCGCTAGCCTCCGGCTGTTCGGCGACACTCGCAGCACCGTGCAAGGAGCACGTGGCCTCCGGACGCCCAGCACCGCTCATAGGGCGCACCGGAGCTCCAGGAGAGCCGCGATCCTTGCCGCTCATGACCCGCACGTCCACTGATGGGACGAAGGAACTCTGAATGTCCTCACTGTTGGCGGAGGCAACGCCAGCACTACCGGCCGAAGACGCGGCCACCACAATCACTAGAGCACCGGTCTTCTTCTTCTTTTTCGCAAGCGCCTGAGCAACAGTGGCGCCCTTCCTCTTCTTGGACTCGGCCTCCGCCATAACATTCTTCGCGAAGGCCTTCTTCTTCTTCTTGTCAATTAAAGCTAGGACCACGGCGGGAACCTCGCGCTCCCGGTAGACGACCTCGAGCTCCTCAAAAACACGATTGAGCCATGGCATGGTGCCTGCCACGGCTCTCCAAGACGTGTACTCATGCTCGGAAATTTTGCCAACCAACCCAACGGTGGCCTCCTCGATGTCGGCAACGAAGTTGTCCTCCGTCACCCCCTCCCCTAAAGACCGGCCAAAGCGGGGGAAAGGAATTCCGGCCTCCGGACCAAAAATAGGAACCTTCACCTTTTCTAGCCAAAAGGCCGGGTTGTCCTTGCCCAGTGGCCAGTAGTTGGAGGCCATAATCTCCTCCACCAGGTCACGGCCCCCGGAGTAGCGGCACGCAGCCGCAAAAGCCCGGTCGCAAGCCTTCCTCGCCGGAGACTTTTCCTCCGACGGATCCACGCGCGTATGGGCGCCATCTCCTCCATTTTTGAAGTCAATGGATACTCCATGACCTCCGCACCATCCTCGGTAGTGACACGGACCCCGTAGGTCTTCACGTAGAACCACTGCTCAAGCCAGCCATGGTCCCACTTGCCTTTCTGGCAAAAAGAAAGCTCCAGGCGGTCTACGCCTTGGTTCCTCTTCGACATAAAGGTGCAACTACCATACTGGTAGGTCACCTCCACCTCCTTGCCCTCCCGCACCTCCTTCTTCTTCTTCGACTGCTTCTGCAGCTCATAGTACGCGCAGAAGGTGTCCACATCCGGCTCGGCACCATAAGAAACACACGCCCAGCAAAATTTGCTAAGCGTAAGGAAAGCCGTAGGGGTCAGATGGTGAACCTAGATGTTGAACATCTCCAACACCTGGCGGAGGAAGGGGACGTAAGGAAGGCGGAGGCCGTAGGTGAAAAAGTCCTGAAACACCACCGCATACCCCTCCTCCGGCCCCGGAACGGTCTGGCCGGGCGGAGGGATTTTTACCATCGAAGAAGGAAAATACGATTCCATCAAAATCTCCGGGACCGCCTCTTCAGTAATGGAGGAGGGGCCGAAATCCCATGACTTTATCGCCATGTCTCTGGAATCCGCAGCGATCAGGTCTCCGACGGACGTGGAGACACTCCCCAAATCCTCCTCCACTAGCTTTTCAAATTCCAACACGGAGGCGGAGGCAAGCATGCACTCCTCAAAGCGCGCACTCCAGCCGGCGGCCCTAACGCCAAGAAGGTGGTGATAGGGTCCAAAGAAGGTGGGCCGGCGAGTATGGGCGGAGGCAGAAAAGAAAGCCACCGCGGTGACAGCCTAGGCGGAAGACACAAGCGGAAAGACGGAACGCGCGAAGGCAGCTCAGGCGAAAGCGAAGGGAGCAGAGAGCGATTTCTCAGAGGCAAGGAAAGCGAATGAGCAGTGCGAGGGGGGGGACCCCGCCACCAACCCCGCCCTTATATAGGACGCGGGTGGGCGGTTTGGCTACCGTCGTACAACGGTCATCTCCGGACAATTCGCCTGTCGCCCAACGGTCATCTTCGAAGAAGTCGCAAGGTATACAACGGAAAGCAATACGGCGTAAACGGCCACAGCGTAGGACAACGGCTAGTTTTGTAGCCTAACAGCTACTGTGACAAGACCAGCGGCCACGCCAGAGCGGGCCAGGGGGGAACCTGTGGGGATCGGTCGGAGACGTGACTACGCGTAGTCTCCGCCCCCGCGGATGTCCTTGCTTAGGGCATTTTGAGCTCACGACACGCTCGGGCGGACCATGGTCTCAAAAGGGGGAACTGTTGTAACACGGCCTCCGAGAGTGGCGGAGACCTACGTGGCTAGCAGTTCGTAGAGACGTCTCCGACCAACTACCTAAGCAAAGGCCCGGCTACCACGCCCCCAGACCCAGAAAGATGACGGTTTCTCAGACTGCTTGCAGGACGCCGCCGGTGAGCCCTGGCGCAGCCTCCGCCTGGTTAACTCGTAGGCGTCTCCGGGCGGAGGGGGCGGAGGCCGCCCCGCTGCAAGGCTAATCAAGTGCCAACGTTACCTACGTATGTGTGTAGGTAACCAGAGGAAGGCGCTCGTGGATGGCGCGGGCGCGCCGGTTCGACCTCCGCTCGTAGGGGCAGAGACCCAAGCAGGAGGACGACAATACTGGGCATCGGGGGTCTGCGGCCTCGGCGTCCCAGGGGTGGAGACCGATGGCGGAGGCCTAAAGGCCCATCGCCGAATCCTAAGGCCTGATGGGCCGGCTGAGCGCGCAGGCCCAGTACCTGAGGGCGGCAAGACAAGATTACCCCCGAGAAGAAAGGCGAGTAGTGGGATATTCCAAGAATGTACTATAGCAGTTGAAGGGTACTATTGTAATCTCTGTAAAAGTGGTAGTTGAGCCCTATAAATAGGGAACACTTTTAACAGTACGAGAGGTTGATGAATGAATTAATGAAACACTAGCTTTACGTGCCATTTCCCTACGCGCCCGCTTATCGTGTCTGTTTCCCGAGCCTCAACCTGAGGGCAGCGCTTGGCGGGCGGAGGCCTCCACCTCCTCCACATTGTCTGAGACAGCAAGTCTCAACATTCAAGAAGCAATCTGCTATCTCCCCGTGAACACCCACCCATTCATAAAATTATGTAAACAGCTACAAACTAAGCCCATTCAGTGCCTTATCAACATATCTATCTATATTTCCAGATCCAAAAATGCCAATAATCTTGGCAGCTAATCAATATTCCTAAGGAACAGTTAATATCTTTCTGAATCAAAGAGAAGGTAGGCACTATGCCACATAGATTACAGTGGAGGAAACACTACAGAATGACGGTATAGTGCCCCAATATTATATATTTAAACCTCATCCCAAAATAGATGCAAAATGACGGAAACATACACCACACTATAACTCTATCTTTACGACTAAAACATTCATAACTATTCCGTCCACAGATGCGACACCAAAGTCGCTCCATGCGATCAGATTAGGAAGGCAACGCGCACTCACTCCATGCGATCAGCTCAATCCCCATAATAGCCGCAGCAAATCAGGAAGGCAAAAATCAATTCCATAATAGCCGCAACAAATCAGGAAGGCAAAAATCAATTCCCGTAACAATCGTGATCAATTCCGCGATCACCCCACGCCGCCAATCACGCGAGACCGCGCCGTCACCTACACCGCGACCTCACTGGCACTCTGCAGTCGCAGGGCACTGCGTCCTCACCTCCTCGTGCCTGACCCTTAACCACGTCACACGTCGCTCAACACCTTGAACCAGAGCATCAGCTGGGACCATCTTCCCGTGCCCTTAAGCCAGGCCTCGTCATCGGTGCCCTCAAGCGCCGCCAACGTTGCTGCCGCCAGTCAACTCCATCCAACTCCTATAGGGGGAGGGAAGAGAGGCGATCTCTCACTGCCTCTGTTGTTCGCGCGTCAGGGAAGGGAAGAGAGGCGATTGCTCGCTCTCGCCATGCCCCGCCGCCCCCTGCCGCGATCGCGCAACCGCTGGTGGTCACACATTGGTGCCGGTGCACCGTCCCCATGGCGTTGGCACTCACAGTCGTGGCCGTCGTCATCGAGTGCCCCAGCGGCCGCCCCACCATAGCCCTTCCATCGCTCACAGCCATGGCCGTCGTCGCTGAGCACCCTAGCGGCCCTCCCACCATCGCCCTTCCATCGTTCGCAGTCTACGGAGATGATGCATGAGCTTGAAGACAGGTGATGTCATGATGATGTCACCACGACATATTTTCCTGTATAAAAATAAATGGTGAAATACATTACGTATATGTTTTCCTGTATAAAAATAAATGGTGAAATACATAAATATATGAGGGCGCATGCTAGCGCTTTGTTTCCAAGAAAAAAACAGGTGTTCACAAATCATAATCAATAAGTAGATATAGAAACCAAAATCAATCGCATGCATGCACAGGGTACCTGACGTTTCCATCCTTAGAACCAAAACCAATCTCCCTCAATCAAGAGATACATAACCAAAACCAATCTCGCTCAATCAAGAGATACATAGATAGAAACCAAAACCAATCGTGCTCAATCACAAGCTAACGTTTCCAATAATAGGCTAACGTTTCCATTTTCTATCAGATTATAATTGCACCATCACCCGCCTGAGACTCACGTCTTCGCCCGCCAGCGCCAAGACCACCCCCACCGGCGATCAGCGCGCCGCGTGATCACGCGACCCCCGCCCCGCGTCCTCGCCCGGCTGCAAAGGGCTCATCGACTGCATATAATGGTGCCACCTACGAACCCCATCGGATTCTTTGCTACGTAATAAACCTTCACCCTCCCTCACCGCCACTATCAATGCGTGCATCAACTCCCCTCCCTCAGCAAGTGTTCTGCTGCTCGCAACGTCTCCTGCTTGGGGAGACGACTCCATTGCAGATGAGCCGAGCAGCACGGAAGGAGAACGCCATGCGACTCCATTTCACGAACTTTGCCTTTTGGAGTAAACGTCACTTTAACGTTGGTATTTAATTTTACAGTATTGTTATCTTATCGTGCGATCCTTGTGTTTTTAGTACAAAAGTTTAGCTGTCCCGTAGCAACGCACGGGCATGAACCTAGTTCATTAAAATATGGGCAGAATGACATGAACTCGAATCCTGAGAATTTGTAGAAAAATCATATATTCACATCTGGGGCTTCTGGAACAAATGCCGCTGTTATCAGGGGTGCTTTAAGAGCTGAAAAGCAGAGTTGCTTACTGTAATTTTACCTCAAAGTCTAAAGAAGCAGCCTCCTGAAAGCCAAGAACTGTTGTCTAAAGTAAGAATTCCTGATATTTCTATTCTGAAATGAGACTTCCTGATGTTTCTATTCTGAATTGGTCATTTTCTAGTCAAACTTAGCTCCAGACCTGTTACTATAGGCATTTAGTGATTTAGGGATACACGCCAGTTTACCTTTTGTTCTATATATTTAGTATAGGCATTTAGTGATTTTGTATCGAGTGATAGACGGCTCATCAGTCATCACAATATTTTCAGCATATTCAAGTTGTGGAAAGATTTCTTAGGACCTTAACAAGCTTGATCATGAGTATGCTTAAAAATCAATGTGATCACTTGGTTAGGAATGTTTCACCGTGGCATTTGAATCATTCAGAAATAAGAAACCATCAGCATTATTCTATGATCTGGGATTCTGGCTAGAATATAAAGATATATGCAGCTCTCCCGCATGTTAGAAAACAAAAGCCATATCATTAAGCATTCATTGTCATATGTGTTAGTTCTAATAACATGCCTTGCGAATTTAATAACATCTTGCCGATGCATTTTTTCCATATGATAAATTTGAAATGCTTCAATAACATTTTGTAAATTTTTTATAGGTACAAAACTTGATCGAGAAACCGCAGTATGATCATTTGCCACTAATTGAGGCTAGCAGGTCAGTGAGCTACCTTTTCAAACTGCTCGTAGTTTTCCTATACTCTATATTTTTGTCACCAGTGGTGTGGCACTGTGCATATATACCTATTCGCTCCATGCAGTGTATCATTTAGTTCCAGCTCGTTTCAGAGATTGCACAAGTGCAGGTGCTATCCTTTGCTAGCATGGAGACACATTTTGTCGAACATGTTGCCCGCGTTACATTCCTCACTTAGGTGTCCGCTTTTTCGCACAGAAGGGAGAGCAGGGAAGGGGTGGGCATACCCTGGTTGACCACCTACGCCGCCTCCAGCACCGGTACGCCGTGCCACCTCACGGTGGTCGGCTTTGGTGGCGCTGACGAGCTGGAAGGCGAGCCTGGTGTCCTGGCCGAGGATATGGTGGATGCTGTCGAGGAGCGACGTCTGGAAGTGGCTCAAGCTGAGCGCGTCCTTCTTCACCAGCACCACGGTGCCCCTGATCTGGCCCTCCAACACCGTGGACGCCGCGCCGCCTCACGGTGGTCGAAGGCGTGCCCCACGGCCAAGCGGGGAGTCACGGAGGGGAGGGGAGCGATGCCGCGATCGCAAGGGGAGCGACGAGCAGAGAGGAGACCGCGGCAGATGGAACACGTGAGCGTGAAACCAAATCAAAGGAGAAAAATACTGTCCCTTTTGCAAATGCAAAGAGGGGAAGTAATTAAATGTAGGCAGATTTGGCAAGGTTCTCAGAAATGCAAAGATGTTCCTTTTGTCTTAATTCTCTTTTCTTCTGTGTTAATTCTCTTTCTTTTTGCTCGTTGCCATGTATGCTGGTGCATGCAAATATGCAATGTGTATATGGATAGCACAATAATTTTCTACTTTCTATTTTGCCGTGATTCCTCTATCACATGACATGCAATATTCAATCAAGGAGATGTCGTGGGATCGCAGGCGTGGGCAGATGGACGAATCAAAATAAATGTCGCACCAAAAATATCCATACTTTGTTCTTTTTAGTTGTAGGAGATAATGCTTGTCATGTTACTCATAAGGAAATAAATAAACTAACACTTATCTTACCAAAGATGACAATAATTAAAGACCAACTCTAAGAATTGCTATATCTAGTTGTATGTCAGGTTTGTGGCGTGTTTGTTAGATGCCTTCAGTTTGCCACTCAACATATATCCAAAGAATAGAAACACATATTATGTCAAATTATGCCTTCAATTTGTCAGTGATAGGCGACGTTCACATCGACAGCGAGGCGTCTATGGTGACTTCGTCAATCTCAAGAATTTGTCAGTCCAATCTTCGAAGATGCTCATAGGGGTAGGGTTTGCGTGCATGAGTTCATATGGGTGAGTGTGCGCGTGTTGGGTAGGGTTTGCGTGCGCGCGTTTATAGTGGTGAGTGCACGCGCGTTGGGTAGGGTTTGCGTGCGCGTGTTTATAGTGGTGAGTGCACGCGCGTTATGAGTGTCTGCGTTGTACTGTCTAATCTATATCTATATCTATACTATAAAAGAGCGAAGGAATCGAGAACAACTTTTCACCTAAAAATTCTTACCCACCCCATATCAAGACCCTTGGATGATTTATTAACTTAATTGCGGTGTATATTAACTTAATTGCGGGCTACATCAAAATCTTACTTACTCAGGACGTCTTACGCGTTCCTGCCGTGGAAATCGTCTCCGTCACCCTCTGTGGCGCTGTTTTTTTCACCCGTCGGTAGGGTACCGGCCCGTGAACCCACGCGTGGCTCCTTCTTAATCAATACCAAAGCAGTCTGGTTCGTGCATGCCTCCGCGTGCCGACAGGTTGAGAATTGAGATCCGATCTCTTCATCAAGTTAGCCTAAAAAGAGGCGTCGGCCGTCGCGGCGTCTCCCTGGCCAGCGTCGCCGCCTGGCTCGCCACCACCATCGGTCGTAAGTACCATGCTGTGCTGTTCTACGTAATGACATATCTACTCGTGTGTGTGCAACTCAGCTGTTCGCGTGTGTCTGTGGCTGATTTGCTGTGCCCCAAACTCCCAATTGCTGCAGGTGCAGACGCGGCCAATCCATTGGTCAAGCACGTCAAGAGGTACTAAACCGTATCCTGCTCTCTCCGCCAGAAAGCATTTTTTGAACTGGATTGCTGCGGGCTGTGGCATTTGACCTGCATAACACCTTTATTCGGCCTCTTCGTTTGGGCTGGTTTGACTTACAAGCCATGGCTAAAAGTACTGTTGGCTGGTTTGGTGTGAGTGAAAAATATTGTTCATTGGCTGATAAGTCATGGCTTATAAGCCAAATACGACCAATCGAACAGGCTGATTGCCTCTTGCTGTCCATGAACTGCTACTGTCAGGAAGAAGCTGGAGTCTTTGGAGACCAACGTTCCGGCTGTGTCCTGCTGACTATTGACCAATTCATTGGTCTAGGTAATTCACTAGTAGGATGGTCAGTATCTCACGATATATCATCTTATTTGGAACCTCAGCAACCTTGGGCTGATGCAAATAAGTATATACGGTGACGTATGCATACAAGAGCATCCGACAATTTTCTATTGTTTATTTACTGGAATTTCAAAATTATCATAGTGCAATATAATTTCTAGAAAATATACCTACGTGTATAGATCGTTGCAAATTGACGTACTAATGTTTTGCTCTTTATTTAGTTACAAATTCCAAAATAGATTATGTTTGATAATATTTGCCTTTATATATATATATTACTAGATTGGATAGCTAGGTTTGAAGATGAAATTGATTGTAACTCCATGGAAATTATGCACCATCGATAGCCACTGGTTTGTAGGGTCAAGCCACATTGAGATTAGGGGGTGCAATTGTACCCCCTAAAAATGGTAAAACAATGATTTGTCTAATTGCTCATCATATATATACCTCCACGGCACATGACAAGACTACAAGAGCGATCCCTTCTAATTTACTCTAGCTTCACCACTGCTGATTTGAGTTCTTGCTCGAGTTTCCAATGCCTTATTCAGTAAGCCAATCCGAGTTTTGGCCAAAACAAAGCTACTGATCTCACCACAAAGAGGACAAAATCTATTATATACATGGATGCTCAGCACTGCCACGACCAGGCCGACGACCTCAAGCGGATCCACATCGTAGTCCAAGATAATGATTTGCAATTAATTACTCCGATTCTCTATTATTAGCGTTTTATGATGACAACCGTGACAAGAGACCTTGTTGTTTTCTCTTTAAATTTAGCAGATCTTTCTTGTGATGTCGATCGGGTTGGGTTTGCTTATAGTGCTTGTGCTGCTGCCTGTGCATTGATGCGATTACTAAGGATTTCATTAAGGTCTTTGCACATCAAGGTCGATTTATCTCGCTGATTGCAATTTTTAAGTGTAGAAGGCTGATGTCTTTCACTGGTTGCAGATTCAGGTTTAGTTTATTTCAGTGATTGTAAATTGCAAATTTGTAAGTGTCATAGATAATTAATTGATGTCTTTCGTTGGTTGCAGATTCCCTGGTAAGGCGCAGATCGTGTAAATCTGCCTGCGGGATCAGCTCCTGCAACAGCTGCTAGCTGCTGAGGTTTGTTCTCCCCATCCTAAGCCATACTGCCCCATTTTTTTTAATAAGTTGATCTGCCACTTTTAAAATTTTCGTTTGTTATTGCATTGGCTATTGTCCTATATTTTCTATATAAAGTTCTCTTAAATTAGACACAAATCACATTATACAATAACTTTCAAAGAATAATTGTGTACTGTAATCCTTCTGTACTTTGTTTCTTGACAATAGGTGCTAGCACTACCCTAGATCTTGACATCACTAATGGTTTAAAAAACCCTTTCACTACCGGATTTTGAACCGACAATGACATACCGGCAGTGATGGGGGTTGACATCACTGTCGGTTCTTATAAACCGACACTGATGTGAAACCGACAGTGATGTGAAAAAACAAAAAATGCACTGAAAAAATAGGAAAAAAAATTTAATACCAGGAAAGGTCCCAACATGCAATCACAAACAAGTCACGTGATTTTTTGCGTGAAAAACACGAACTTCGTGGCCACTGGCGCTCCTACTTCGCGTCCTCGACCCCTAACCACTCCACCTGCCAGCTGTTTGTGTCCAAATAAGACTTTCGTCCTACTTAGTTTATGTTCATCAGATTTTGAAATGAGTATTTGGGACCCTAAACGAATTCAAATGAAAAAGTTATCAACTACAAAGTTTTATAACTTTTCAAGATCTACAACTTTTATTTTGGTAGTTTCTCCATCCGAGGTCATTTACAAAATTTAAATTTCAAATTTTAGAAATTCAAACGTAGTTTTCCATGACAAGATGATTTCAAATGAAAAAGTTGTTAACTACAAAGTTTCATAACCTTTTGAGATTTACAACTTTTGTTTCTGTTGTTTGTCCATTCGAGGTCGTTTCAAAAATTCAAATTTCAAATTTTTGGAAATTCAAACATAGTTTTTCTCGACAAGATGATTTCAAATCAAAAAGTTGTTAACTACAATGTTTCATAACTTTTTGGGATCTATAACTTTAATTTTGGTAGTTTCTTTATCCGAGGTCATTTATAAAATTTGAACTTCAAATTTTAAAAATTCAAACATAGTTTTCCTTGACCAGATGATTTCCAATCAAAAAGTTGTCAACTACAAAGTTTTATAACTTTCCAAGATCTATAACCTCTATTTTGGTCATTTGATCATTTACTTATCCGACATAGTGATAGTAGCATTGTTCACAAAAGTTACATATCATTTATGAAACTATAAGAGATATGTAAATTTTATGAACAATGTTATTACCACTTTATCAGATGAAGAAATGACCAAAATAAAGGTTATAGATCTTGATAAGTTCTACAACTTCTATTTTCATGACTTTTTCAGTTGAAATCATTTAGTGTTCTAAAATGTTGCTTGAAGTTGCTATTTTTTTAAATTCAAAATTCAAATATATAAAACACAGTCACATGAAAAGATGGATAAAATAATAGCTATAACAAAATAATAAATTGATAGAGCATGATTTTAGAAATTTTTAGGAAAAAATTATCAAATTTAAAGTTAGTACAAGGGAGAAACACTAGTTACAAGTTTTAGCAAGAGATTAAAAAGAAAAATCAGAGTTCTTCAACAATTTTGAAATTTAATTTTAATCAGGATTCTGAAGTAGTAAATGATTTCAAATGAAAAAGTTGTCAACTATAAAGTTGCATAACTTTTTGAGATCTATAACTTTTGTTTTGGGCGTTTCTCCATCCGAGGTCGTTTGAAAAATTCAAATTTTAAATTTTAGAAATCAAACATAATTTTTGTTAGATAGATGATTTTAAATGAAAATATTTGGACATCCAAATGATCTTAAATTAAAAAATTTTGAACTACAAAGTTGTAGATCTCATTGAGTACTACAACTTTGATATAAAGTTCAGCTTCATCGAACATCATATGATAAACTTATGAAGTTTTCTTGCAGTATATCACTGTCGGTTCAAGCCTCGAACCAACAGTGATAGTATCAGTGTCGGTTTTTGGCTAAAACCGACAGTGATGACCCAATATCACTACCAATTATTGGCAAAAACCGACAGTAATATGAACCGACAGTGAAGACTTGAATATCAATGTTGGTTGGGCTATTAGTGTCTTATCACTGTCGGTTTTAGCCAAAAACCGACAGTGATAGGCTATCACTGTTGGTTTCTCAAAATCCGACATTGATGAAATCGTCAGTGATGTCCAATTCTGTAGTAGTCTAGGAACGTAGGCTGCCTCAAGACTATATAATGTGTCTATGCTAACACTCAGGTTGGTGACTCCAATAGTTGTTGATTTTTTGGCTCATTTGGAGTCTTTGCAGGGTACAAACAGCCCCACTCATTATCATGTTCTGTGGGGACTATAACAATTAGCTGCTTATGGTGACAATTTATACTGTATTTTGTTTAAAAGTTACATTTTTAACAGTTGTAATCTCAATTTTCAGTTAAATAATTTGTTTATTACTTTTGCACTATCTCTGAGTATTGTTGCAGTTACTTGGCTATAGATCAAATATTTTTTTAATAAATTGTGCACCGAATATGGATGTGTTTTGAAATTAACATATTGACTTAGATTTCCACTCTGCTAGCTTTTACATGATGTAATGGGGAGGACAATGATGATTTATAGACATGTGCGTGTTGCACGTGCATGGCCACTAGTTCACACAAAAAACCTATAGCCAAGTGTTGACACAAAAATATGGTGATGTGATCAACACACAGCAAGCCAGAAGATCTAAGTGGAACAACTCCAGAGATCTGCTTGGTTTCAACATAGAACCAGCTGATTCTGAAAACCCAACGACGTGCCAGTCAATTTGACCTGCAATTGACAAGGAGAGAAAATCTTATCAATAATTTAAGGTAGAATATGTCGGTGTTACACCAAGCAGTTCCACATGTATGGCTAGATAGCCGATTCAATGAGGCTATCGACTAAATAGTCGATATCCAGCGTATCCGTGAAATGAAGATCTTTAAATCAAGGATTATCGGCTAATATTAAATGATAATGATGCGAATCAAAATAATCGATGCTCATGGAACATCAAAAAGCATCAACAACTAAATAGAACATGATCGATATAAAGCGTCGAGCCGATAAGTTTGATGAAAAGAGTATAACATGCGAACAAATCGACTGTCTAATATAAATGAATCTACAAACAGTTTTGAGACTAATCTACTATCATAAACAGTGAGGTTCGATCGGATCGATGTAGCTATAATAATGATAATAAACTAAAGCACAAGAATCTATGAAACCATCTATATGTTGACAGATTCATGAAAACATGCTATATGCGTGAGAGTATAGGCAAATCGGCTAAAATAGCCGATGTAGTCAAATCAAACAAATAGAGTACATATCATGATCATAAACAAGAGCACTAATCGATAACTTCTAATCTAAAGTCATACCAGTGAGGTTTGACCGGATCGATGTAGCTATGGTAGTGTCAATAGATTAGATCTCATTAACTAGTGAGTTTATTCGAGATTGAAACATGTCTTTGGATGCATACTATGTTTGACTGAAATAGAGATAAAATAACCGATCTAGCGGAATTATGCCATCAATTATAAGATTTGAAGTGTGACCAAATCAAAGAACGACCAATTAAGATGATATGATGCCGATCTATCTCTATCTCAGTCGGGTGATTTTGTTATAATTAATAAAACATTAATTATAGCAAGATCGAAACCGGTGAATCAATCAAAAACAACAAAAAAATCTTACTAATCTTAGCAGATTCGATAACTAGTGATATTATATTAAACAATAAGTTATTTAACACAAGATTGATAACTTTGATCTATATTATGATTCGTAAGAGATCAATCAGCAGATGTAGCCTTACAAACTACGATACAGATCGATAACTAACTTATATTATGGCTCATAAAAGATCAATCAGCTGATGCAGCTTTATAAGCACAATACAAGTTATGATGGTACGCACAAGTA
The DNA here is from genome assembly GCA_904845875.1 of Miscanthus lutarioriparius. NCBI lineage: Eukaryota > Viridiplantae > Streptophyta > Magnoliopsida > Poales > Poaceae > Miscanthus > Miscanthus lutarioriparius. Next base: position 12,483,443 of record CAJGYO010000008.1, read on the forward strand.
AGCTGGAGGTCGATCAGCCGATGGAGCCTTGTTTACTGAAAAACTCGCCGAGATCTATAATACTCCTACTCCTAATATGATAGTGAAAGCAGAAAATATTGTATTTACTGAATGTTCGTCCTTTTTACAATAATCAGGGTCTAATATTTATACCCAAAACCTAAACATGAATCCTACTCAAATACGACTCATTATAATTCTTGGAATAAAAGAAAACTTCCTAACTTAATAATAACCTGGACTCCAATTTTTCTTATTTGTAGAGACCGACACATCTTTCTAGCGTCACTCAAGCATAGCCCATTGATGTCGTCTGCTGACGTTATCTACAAAATAGCCGATTCTGATATCACATCTAAATCAGCTAATACCGATTCACATCTAATTGATTCCTTGATGACACAATCCTGAAAGCTTTCAGTTTCCGCGTTCTTCCCAAATTTTGGTGTAAACACATACCCCCAATTTTGGGATAAAAATGATTTTATTCTAAAATTCCTATTCATCTGTTCACCGTGTTGCAACCGCACATTCCAAAATAAATGCATGGCTCCTGATCTCTTGGGCTAAATTCTATATAATACCTCAACAATATCATTTCTCGCTCGCTCGGCTTGCTTACTTTTTCCCTTCTTTCTCGAGCAAACTTCAACAGTCAAAGCCGCCATTGCCAAAGCCTTAACCCTAGCAAATCCTCTGTTCCACCAAACTGCCGTTCAAGTAACCTTTCTCATATTCAGATCCATTTTGGCTACAATGACAACCAGTGACCATGTTCCTAAGATATGCCTTCAAACTTCTGCCTTTCAAGTTTTAGTCGCTACTCTGTATTTTTCTTTTCCCTAAATTCATCTCAACTGGTTTTCAGGAAATAAGGAACGAAATTTTGATTCCATTAGCTGTTATTCCTAATGCTTATTATCTTTGACCCATGGGTGACCCTGATCCATCCGATTTCATCAATCAAGAAACAACCGAATCCTCTTCAAATAATCTGTAGTAGATTTGTCTTCTTGAAACACCAAAACTCCCTTTAGAAACTGGTCCAAAATGCCTAAGGGGTGGAGGGATTGGATCCATAGGGTATCAGAGAAAAAGGCTGGAGATTGAAAAATTTATGACTTGAATCAATGCCTGACACTCTCACTGTCTAGAATAGAGAGGAATGACTCGCTTCTGATTTCTACACCTTACTTTTGGTTCAACACTCTAAATGCTTTTGTTTTCGGTCACGGTCCAATGACCATCACTTTGGCCGATATTTACATGTTGACCGACCTTAGAATAACAGGATCAATACAACCCTATGATTTCTTAAGTGCTGGGTCTAAGAAATTAGCCAAAATACCAGACTGCACAGGATGGGTAAGCTACATTCTGAACCATATTGAGGATGGATCGATTGTTGATGAAAGAGAGCATGTAGCTTTCCTGAACATGTGGCTGGAAAAATTCATCTTTTGTGGGTCATCTTGTGGACCAACTTATAATCATAAATACATGGCAGAACGTCTAGCAGCCGGCAATAAAATCCCCCTCAAAAAATATCTGCTGGGGTCTGCTTATCACCTGCTGCACCAAGTATCCGTTCAGTTACTGAAAAATGAATCAGTGCATATCATCAGTGGGCCTTGGTGGTTAATACAATTATGGCTGAATCTGTACATGCATAAATTGTAAGACCCAATCTTAGGAATCTGAGTTTCCCTTCTTTCAACTTTGTTGAAGATTATAAAGAAAAAGAAGGAAGAACTCGACAGTGTATGAATTATGGTGAAGCTGGATCAGCAATAACAATTGCTGTTGATATAGGCCACCTTTTCAAGAAATTTTTCAAAGGGTTCGATGCAAATATCCTGACTCGGCTGTCTTATGATGAGGATGAACACAATGAACTAGTTCTTCCAGTCAAATTTCGGTTTAAATCAGGTTGCTCAGATGAAATAGCTGCTGCAATTTTTAGCTGTATTATCAAACCCTGTGTACTACCAGCCGAATTTTGCCATGGCCGTGGCAAAATGGCTACTGGTTCTTTTCTCCCAGATAACCTCCCAACTTATGAATTCTATAATCCTTCTTTTGTGGCCCATCAATTCGGCCTTGGTCAACTACCTCCTCGGCTATTCTTTAGGAACACTCTGAAGCCAAGAGAAGGTATCAGTGAGATGATGGAAGCTTCTAGAGTTTTTCCACTGGGATCAAACCTTCCTTCTCTTTGCCTGCATGAATGGACAAGAGCTACCTTCTCCTCAAATTTGTTTGATTCCTGGTGGTAAGAATGGCACTCTCACCTCTTCTGCAGTCCAATTCATCCCAACTATTTAGCCCTGGATGAAGAATTTGCTACTATTAGTGAGGTAATCTACTACTTTTTTTTTCTTTCAGAATGATTATCTAACAAGTTCTCCTATCAATTCATCTAATAAATTCTTTTGCAGGATATCGAATTTGATCCACCAAGTGTGGACAGGAAAGGGCATCCCATAGAATATTATCCACCACGTCTAGCCTCAAAAATGGGATCAACTGCACCCACTCTAAAAAAGTTGATAAAAACCCCAGCTGCCCTAATAATACTCATATATCAGTCTTCAAAACGTAAGGCAACCTAAGGCGTAACTCAGAAAACTACCACTGGGAAGAGACTTCGCAGAACAAAATCATCAATTGCTCAGGAAACTTAACTTATCTTTCCTCTTAAGATGATATCCAACTTCTAATTCAATCCCTTTCTTGCAGCCACCGACTATTGCATCTCAATCTGCCTTGGGTGCCGAATTACTGTCCTAGGCATTTGAATCGGTGTCTACCAACCTCTCATCGGTTAATCCTACTAAAGAGCCGATTATAATTGAAATGGCCGATGCTTCTGACAGACCCAAAATAGCAGAAGATGAGAACCTCTCTACTTCACCTCCTAATGCTACCAATGTATCTCCTCAAGCCTTTTAATCTTATGCAATCCTCACTCTTCTCTGATCATTCTCCTTTTTCAAACACCACATGAGAAAACATCTGTACAAGAGCAAAGTCTAACAATCCAACAGTTAAAAATGATCTTGTTGATGCTAATACCCAAACCATTGATTCTCCAACTCAGCAAACAGTCGATGGTAAGAAATTTATATGCTCATTCTTGTCCTTCTATAACAAATATAAACCAAAAAAACTTCTTGATACCTATAGACACTAGCATTGAAAGTCTAGAGCCGATTAAACCAAATGTTGAAAAAGATGTTGGCACATCATCGGTTGTTCCTTCTCCTCAGCCAGAGTCTCTTCTATAAAAGGTACTATGTTCCCCTCACCATTCATCTCATTGTCAACCCATTTGCCATTTCTAATAAGATTTCTTTTGTTCACATGTTGGCACTTAATTCTCCAGCTCTGAGCTACTCCTTCAACTTTGAAGAATATATAGATGAAAGTGAGATTAGCTCATCAACCATTTCTTCCCAAGAGACTTTATTAGATGAGACAAAAAATCGGCTAAAAGACATGCTGCCAATGCTCGAGGGAAATATAGCCAATTTGGTCCAGGATACAGACCCAATGAGAAGAATCTTCTTGGCCATCAAGGATAATATGACCCCAAATCTAGCTGAGGCCTTGATACCTATATTCAATATCGAAGACCAAGCTCCCAAGGTGAAAAAGGCTCAAAGAAATCTGATTGACCGTGAAGCTTCGATGGCCAAAACAAATTCTAACAAACAGAAAGCCAAAGAATTAGCACAGCTGATCGACAATTTGAAGAATTCTTCTTTTAAAATTGAACCAGAATTAAATCAGCTGAGAGTTAGGCGTGCTGAGCTTGAAAAAGAACTGGAAAGTGTGGAAGCCACCATCAAACGTCATGAGTCCAACTTGACTCAGATCCCCAATGCTATCAAACAGAAGAAACAAGAAATGTTGACTAAGGTCAAAGAAGGCAAAGCTATTCACAGCAGTCTTGAGAGCATTCCCGGATCAGCCGAAGAAGATAAACAACAAATTGCAGAAGTTGATGCTATTCGGCTGAAAGCACTATGAGCAATTCATGATGCTCTTAACTTGTAATTTACATTCCAATATCCGTAGCATATAAACCTGATGATAACTGTACTTTTTGGTTTGGTTAGAAGAGCCAATTTGAACTAGCCGATTTTCGATTTCTAACTTAACTGAGTCTGAAAATGGCTTTTATCACAAAACCCTTCGAATTCATTCTTAGTCATCAACACCGCGTTCCCCTCGGTATTAGTGAAGCGGCGCTTCCCCTTCCATCAATTGGGGTTACTTTCACACATTCCAAGATATCTACCGTCTTGCCTTTGTGGCTATAAATACCAGCCAAGGGCTTCGGCCTCAAACACATCTACATTTGCCACTGCTCTCATTCTCTTGTGTCCTTCCATCTTCACAGACCCTATAGCAGTTTCCTCTTCTCCTCCCAAGATCTAACAGCACCTATGGCAGGCGAGGACAATTGTGGTAAGCGCGCGGCAGAAGATCTCCCAAAGAAGGAGATGCCGGTGAGCCAGCAACTCCGCCGCATGAGGTAGGACCAAACGACTCCTGCTCTTGTCAATAGATCACCTTCTGACATGTATGTAGGTTTGTCTTAAACAATAGGCTTCCTCCTTCTCCCGAGGCTGGTGGGCCCTCCCATGCTGCATCTGCCGCCATCCCCACGCCAGATTCATCATCGGACTCCTCCGACTCCTACTCCGGCGACGACGCCCGGTGCTTCCTCCAAGAATGGAGGGCGGCCAAGGACCGTTACTCCGAGGCAACTCAGGAGAACGGTCAGCTTGAGATCCACCTCAAGGTCTCTCAAGCCACCCTCCTCACCGTCGAGGAAGAAACCAACGCCGCCCGGGCACGGTTGGCTGAGTCTGATGCCATGGTGGCGGGTAAGATGGATTCCAAGAAAACTTATGTTCTTATTTTCTCAACCTTTGTCTTGATAGTTTCTTTGTTTCTGTGATTGCCAATCCTAACGGTGCAGTTGGAGAACCTCCAACTGGCGGCGAACATGGCTACGACGGCCGTCAACGCCCACGGCCCCTTACTCATCAACCGTCTGCACGACGTCCCGGTGCGCGCCGAGGAGATTGCCCTCCACGGCATTCACCGCGACGCAGCAGTGGCCCTGGCCACGGCGCAAGTCTAGACCGGGCACGAGCTCCGCACCATGGAGCCGGGCTTCCCGATGGCCGACGACCCCAACATGCACGAGGAGTTGATCGAGGAATTTGACGATGTGGATGTGGCCATCGTGGACATTACATCCGCCCAAGATGTGATTAATAAAGTTTTTAATTAGTTTGTACTAGGAACAAACTATCAATGAATAAAATTTCTGCTTCTCTTTATGAACGCGTTTCCGAATCTATTGAAATATAAATATGATTGTCTTTATGTGTGTTTTTGCTCTATAGGCGATACATATCGTATCGGCTTTTTCCCTTAGTGCTCATTTTTGAACTAAAGACGATACCCTCCTGGTACCGGCTATTAGAGCCGATGACCAAATAAATCGGCTATCAAGTATTAATCCAAACGCTATGATAACACTTCTTTAGGAATTTTCCATTGATTGCTCTATCAAATTCCTCTTCTCCTTCTAGCATTTTCAAAATATAAGCATTACCGGGCGCACAACATTTAATCCAATAAGAACCTTTCCAATTACGTGACCATTTGCCAAACCTATTGTCTTTAGACCCAATCGGCAATCTTACTTTCCAAACTCTCTTATTCGCAAAACTGTTTGTTCTTGACCTTTTTATTATAATGCCTTGCAACCCTTAATTTTTTGTCCTTAATATTTTTAATAGCGCGCAGCCGATGACAACTTAAGTCCTCCAAATCATCCATCATAAGGTTTTTATATACTTTGACTGTTAAATCATTTTGTAATGTAACACGTCTTGATGCAGTCTGAATCTTCCAAGGAAAAACTGCATTATGCCCATATACTAACTCATAAAGTGATGACTTAATTAATCCATGGCAAGCGATCCTATATGCCTAGAATGCCTCATTAAGTGTCAAGTGCCACTTCCTTGGTTGCTCTTCAATTTTCTTCTTAATCAACTTAATCAAAATTTGATTGGATACCTCTGCCTGGCCATTAGCTTGAGCATAATAAGAAGAAGAATTTAGTAATTTAATTCCCATATTGGCAGTAAAATCTCTGAATTCCTCTGATGTGAACATTGTCCCTTAATCAGTAGTAATGGTTTGAGAAATCTCAAAACGATAAACAATATGCTCCCTAACAAAATCAACCATATTCTTTGAAGTTACTGTTTTCAAATGAATCGCCTCAACCCACTTAGTAAAATAATCTGTTGCTACCAATACAAACTTGTGCCCTCTACTTGAAGGGGGAAAAATCTAGTCAATTAAATCAATTCCCCAGCCTCGGAACGGCCATGGCTTAATTATTGGGTTCATATCTGATATAGGCGATTTCTTAACATTACCAAAACGCTGATAATTCTGACACCCCTTGTAATATTTAAAATAATCTTCTAATATTGTTGGTCAGAAATATCCAGACCTACAAATAACCCATTTTATTTTATAAGCCGATTGATGAGCTCCGCATATTCCTTTATGTACTTCTCCCATCAATACTCTTGCTTCTTCTTGACTTAAACATTTAAGCAAAACTCCATCGACTGTTTTATAATACAACTGATCATCCAAAAAATATACTTAGTCGATTTATATCTCAATTTTCTGATAACCTTCTGTGATGGATTCTTGAGGTAATCGGCTATTTCCACTCTCCAATCATCAGCCAAGGTCTCACTACTTAAGATTTCTTGGAACACTTGATAGCCTGACGTACTCTAAGCTAACTGATTGGCCTCTTGATTCTATGCTCTCGGAATATGTTGAAGAAAAGAAAGGGGAAACCCCTCAAGTAACTTTCGACATTCATCATAATACCCCTTCAGAATATTATCTTTATATTCATACAGGCCGATCAACTGATTAATAACTAACTGTGAATCTCCAAATATTTCAATTGACTCAGCCTTTACTTCCTGAAGAAGTTGAAGTCCCTTAAGAATAGCTTCATATTCTACTTGATTATTGGTGGTCATTGGTTTGGTTCGAAAGGCAAACTCAAAACTTGCCCCCCGAGGCAAAATAGTAATAATACCAGTGCCACCCCCTTACTTACACGATAATCCATCAAAGAATAATGTCCAAGGCATAGGTTCCACATAGCCGATGCTTGGTTTATGATGTTGAGTAATAAAATCGGCCATCACTTGCCCTTTGACTGTTTTAGCCGATTCATACCTCAAATCAAATTCTTATAATGCAAGAATCCACTTTTTCATTCTCCCATTTAATATGGGCATTGACAATATGTGTTTGATCACATTAGCTTTAGACATAATTGTACACTCAGCCGATAATAAATAATGTCGTAACTTAGTGCAGGAGAAATATAAACATAAGCATAACTTTTCAATAGGAGAATATCATATTTCTGGATCCAAAAGTCTTCTACTTAAATAGAAAACAACATGTACCTTTTATTCAAACTCTTGCATCAAGGCCGATCCAATCGTTTGGCTATCAGCCGACACGTACAGCTTAAAAAGCTTACCTTGCTGAGGAGGAACCAGCACAGGTGGAGATTTCATATACTCTATTATCTCCTCAAACGCTTTTTATTGTACATCACCCCATTTAAATTCTTGATCATGTTTCAACCTCAACAAAGGAGAAAACGACAGAACCCTTTCTGACATATTTGAAATAAACCTTCTGATAAAATTAATCTTACCAAGCAGAGATTATAATTCTGTTTTATTCGTTGGAGGTACTGCTTCATCAATTACTTTCATACTTTTCTAACCAATCTTAATTCCTCTCTCGTGGCTCATAAAACCCAAAAATTGTCCAGCTGACACTCCAAAGGCACACTTATTAGGATTCATCTGTAAACCATGTTTTCTTATGCACTCCAAAGTCTCCCGTAGATCAGCCAGATGTTTTTTGTACCCTTTGAATTTCACCACCACATCATCAATATAGATTTCAACAATCTTACCGATCAACTTATGAAAAATATAATTTATTGCCTTCTGATAAGTTGCACCAGCATTCTTCAATCCAAAAGTCATCACAACCCGTTCAAATAAGCCAATTGCGTAGGGGCACCTAAAGGTTGTTTTTGCTGTCTTCTTCAGCCATAAAAATTTAACTATAACCTGCATTACCATCCATAAAACTAATTATCTTATGCCCGACCGCTGCATCTACCAACATATTTGCTATTGGCATCGGATAACCATCCATCGGTGTAGCCTTGTTCAAATCTCTGAAATCAATACAAACTCTTAACTTCCCATTTTTCTTATACACAGGAACTACACTCGATATCCACTCTGCATATCGGCAAAGGTCAAATAAATCTTGCTTCTACTAATCTTTTAGTCTCCTTGATATCATCAAGAACATTTGGATTAAATCTCCTTGGAGCTTGTTTAAATAGCTGATATCCAGGTTTGATTGGCAACCAATATTCAACAATTGACCGAACTAAACCTGGCATTTCATAATATTCCCAAGCAAAACAACCTATAAATTTCTTTAACAAATCTATCAATTCCTGCTTATACTCAGTATCCAACTTAGCACTTACATATGTCGGCCTAGGCCTATCTCTAGGACCAATATCTATTTCTTCTAACTCATCGGCCAACGTAAAGCCATGTCCTAGTTTACCATCTGTACCATCTATTGGATTATCCATTAAAACAAACTTTTAGAGCCAACTACTTGGATCGGCTGTTGGCCTTCATCATTGATCCTAATGAAGCCTTCTTCCCATTGCTTGCTAGAAAAACACTCAAACTCTTCTAATTCCCAATACATTGGATCAATTGTTGCTATACTCACAGAATCTTCAGCATAAACTAGCTCAATATTATCTCTATGCCACTGAATCAAGCATTGATGCATAGTCGATGGTACATAACAATTGGCATGAATCCAATCACGACCAAGGAGTAAACTGTATAAACCCTTTCCATCAATGGCAAAAAATGTAGTGAGCAAAGTCTTGCTTCCAATTATCAATTCAAAATTCATTGCCCCCTAGTATTGGATGCATTACCCCCAAAATTTTTAAGCATCATGTCAGTCTCAATCAGATCTTGAGGTCCTTTACCAAGCTTGCGAAAAGTAGTATAAGGCATTAGATTAACAGAAGCACCTCTATCAACCAATATTTTACTCATCGGCTTCTCATCGACGAAACCTTTCACATATAAAGCCTTCAAATGCTGATGCTGAATTGGCTTATCAAATGTAGCTTGTTGTATCAATGTCAACTGGGCTGCTATCTCTTCATACTCTGATTCATCAAAATCCGAATAAACTTCTTGATCTGCTGGAGCTTTAAATTCGGATAACAAAAGAAAAACCATTTAAATATTAGCTGATGGTTGACCCTTATCGGCTGTTTGTTTAGCACACCATACTTGTGGTTTACTAGACTTCTGAGCCTATTCTAATTCTCTGCTCCTTAGGCGTTGTACTCTTCTCTTCTAACTTCTTGTTAAACCTCCTGGACACCACTGTCCTTCCTGCCAAACATACTCTTCATCATCTTCTTCTTCATAATCGGCCCAGTTCTGATCAACAACCCGCTTTCTAAGCCGATCATGAATGCTTCTATTTTTAAGCGCTGATCCACATCATTACATTAATATTCAATTCGATCATGGATAGACCGACGGTTGACTTGAGATTGCCAAAACTCCCAATATTGTTCGCTACATTCTGGGTAATTATTTCTAGTAAGCAATCTTAAACCTTTGTTCCAACAATGTCTGAAGAAAGGGCAATTCTTATGTGACTCAGCTTGTTCTCTTTCAGATCTCTCTTCTTCTTGTTGACGTTGATATTCCTTCTTTTCTAACCAGTGCTGATAATCTTTCTCCTTCTGCCAATGCCATTTATTCAATAGAATTCGAGATGTAACACGTGGTCTCATCGCGCCATCTCTCGACGTTTCTCTCTGCTCATATCAGCTCTTTTGTTGGTCATGACGTCTTTTGATTTCTCTATATTCATCAGCCGATATTTGTATCTCCGGATCAACTGTTCCAGTTTTCTCTTGCCCTATCTGATGTTAAAACTTTAGCTTTCCCTTTGAACAACTTAGCATCAACCATATTCTTATCCTTTAGGAAAGGATGATCATCAACTTTTATTTTCCGAGTTGTATCAAATTTAAGCTTCCCTTGTTGAATAGCCCTCTGAATATGCTGCCAAAAAATCCTACAATCATTAGTTGTATGAGAAGTAGTGTTATGATACTTGCAGAACTTCTTATTTTTTAACTGATCGGGAGGTAATATAACATGATTGGCAGCCAGTTTAATCTATCCCTTCTCAAGCAAGAAATCAAAAAGTTTGTCTGCTTTTATAACATCAAAATCATAACTCTCTTCAACTTCTTTTCCCCAATGATTTGGAACCATTACTATCTTTTTACCCCAATTCCATTCAGTTACGACAATTTCCTCTTCTTCTTCATCATTATCGACTAAATATGGATTATAAGCTTCAGCAATTGCAGCATTCTTCTAGAATCGGATATCTCTGCGCATATTCTGGAATTGGCTATTAAGTGTTGCCACCCGTTGAGCCAATTGACCTAAATTATCAAATTCTTGCCCAAGCAACTTTTCTCTCCATGTCGACAACATTCCTTGAACAGCCAACGCAGCTAGCTGATCATCAGTCAAGTTCAACGAAAAGCATAAGTTTCTTGTTTCTCGGAACCTCTGAAGAAACTTAGCACCTGACTCATTAGCTCTTTGCTTTATGGTTGTCACATCTGTGATCTTTCTTTCCCCTGTTCCAGTGTAGAAATATATATGAAATTTCTTTTCAAAATCACTCCAATTCGTAATAAAATTAACCGCTAGTGATGAAAAACAAGTGAAAGCTGGTCCTGACAGGGACAAAGAGAAGAAACGAACTTGATGTGCTTCCTCAATAGAGGCTTCACCCAACTGAGTAAGATATCGATGCATTTCCTCAATAGAGGCTTCGTCCAACTGAGTAAGATATCGACTGACATATTCTATTGTACTTGTGCTATCTTGACCAGTGAACTTATCAAATTCCTGTAATTCGTAGGAAGGGCCACTAAATTATCACTCTGGATATGGATGTTTGTACAAAAAGATATGCCCTTTTGGTTTTAAACCAAACTGATTTTTCATCATTTTAGTTACACTGAGCAACAATTCATCAGCATTTGAGTTTGAATTTTTTGACAATTACTGACCCATCTGTAGATTGAAATTCTGAGTTCCTTGATATCCTGTATTTGGAATCATATTGAGAGTATTATAATCTAAACCATAATGATATCCTTATGGAATATCTATCTGTCGAGTCCCTTGCTGATTTACTGCTTAAAATCTCTGATTGAAAATATTAGGATCTATATCTATATGAATCATTTGAACCGGTGGTGCTATTTTTTGAGCCGACGGTGGTATTTGGCCTGATGTATCAAAATTAACCATCTAATTCTGAACTTGCCCTATCAGCTGTTGCACATGCTGCATTGATGATCCAGGATTATATTGAATTTGATTAGTAGTAGCACCCTAAATTTGCTCAGACGAATTCTGAATTGCCTGGGCATCATCACTCTTAGCTAGTGCTGCTTCTTGATGGCTACTACCACCTTGATTAGTTCCCTGAGTTGACGGATGTGGAATATTGTAATAAGCCGGTCCAACCTGATCAAGTGGAAATCCATAAAACACCTCCTTCATGGTATTATGGAATGTATTCAAGCAAGCTGTATTATGATTCAGCATTGCATCATGAATAGATTTGTTGACATCTTCTACAAAGAAAGCCTATCATCAGCGTCTTCTGTATCTGACTGTCCATGCATCAAAACTCATGACAGTGGATATTTCTGAATAACTTTATTGTCACATGTTTTGGTGTATGACAACAAACACTTATTCTAAAACTCTTCTATAGCTTTACCAATGATATTTTTATCCTCAGCAGGCAAGTCCTCATAAGGTACCATAAGAATATCCTTGTTGTTGGGAACCGCCATGACGATTGTGGTCCTACTGGGCGTGTCAAAAAGTGTGTTGATACAAAAATATAGTGATATGATCAACACACAGCAAGCCGGAAGATCTGAGTGGAACGAGTCCAGAGATCTGCTTGGCTTCAACACAGAACCAACCGATTCTGAAAATCCAACGATGTGCCAGTCAATTTGACCTGCAATTGATAAGGAGAGAAAATCTTATCAGTAATTTAAGGTAGAACATGTCGGTATTGCACCAAACAGTTCCACATATACGGCTAGATAGCCAATTCAATGAGGCTATCGACTAAATAGTCGATATCCAGCGTATCCGTGAAATGAAGATCTTTAAATCAAGGATTATCGACTAATATTAAATGATAATAATGCTAATCAAAATAATCGATGCTCATGGAACATCAGAAAGCATCCTCGGCTAAATAGAACATGATCGATATAAAGCATCGAGCCGATAAGTTTGATGAAAAGAGTATAACATGCGAAAAAATCGACTGTCTAATATAAATGAATCTACGAACAGTTTTGAGTCTAATCTACTATCATCAATAGTGGGGTTCGATCGGATCGATGTAGCTATGATAATGATAATTAACTAAAGCTAAAGAATCTATAAAACCATCTATATGTTGACAGATTCATGAAAACATGCTATATGCGTGAGAGTATAGGCAAACCGGTTAAAATAGCCGATGCAATCATAGCAAACAAACATAGTACATATCTTGATTATGAACAAGACCACTAATCAATAACTTCTAATCTAATGTCTTACCAGTGAGGTTCGACCGGATCGATGCAGCTATGGCAGTGTCATTAGATTAGATCTCATTAACTAGTGAGTTTATTCAAGATTGAAACATGTCTTTGGATGCATACGATGCTTGACTGGAATAGAGATAAAACAACAGATCTAGCGGAATTAAGCCATCACTTATAAGATTTGAAGTGTGACCATATCAAAGAACGACCAATTAAGATGATATGATGTCGATCTATCTCTATCTCAGTCGGGTGATTTTGTTATAATTAATAAAACATTAATTGTACCAAGATCGATAGCTGGTGAATCAACCAAAAACAGCAAGCAAAATCTTACTAATCTTAACAGATTCGATAACTGATGATATTATATTAAATAAGTTATTTAACACAAGATCGATAAATTTAATCTATATTATGATTCGTAAGAGATCAATCAGCTAATGCAGCCTTACAAACTACGGTACAGATCGATAACTAACTCATATTATGGCTCATAAAAGATCAATCAGCTGATACAGCTTTACAAGCACAATACAAGTCGTGATGGTACTCACAAGCAAGCTGAAGGTCGATCAGCCGATGCAGCCCTGTTTGCTAAAGAACTCGTCGAGATCTACAATACTCCTACTCCTAATGCGATGGTGAAAGCCAAAAAGATTGTATTGATTGAATGTTCGTCTTTTTGACAATAACCAGGGTCTAATATTTATACCCGGAACCTAAACATGAATCCTACTTAAATACGACTCATTATAATTCTTGGAATAAAAGAAAACTTTCTAACTTAATAATAATCTGGACCCTAATTTTCCTTATTTATAGAGTCCGACATATCTTCCCGGCGCCACTCAAGCATAGGCTATTGACGTCGTCTGCTAACGTCATCCATAAAATAGCCGATTCTGATATCACATCTAAATCAGCTGATACCGATTCACGTCTAATCGATTCCTTGATGACATAATTCTAGAAGCTTCGAGTTCACACATTCTTCTTCCCAAATTTTAGTGTAAACACCAAGCAACATGCGTAAAACCAAAAAATCCTCTCCACTACTGGCCACTGGCCACCGCCCAGTAGCAAAAATAAAAAAAAGGCGTCTTTCACCTTCCTAAAATAGCTTAGGAGTTGTTGAGTGTTTTTGTATTACATCACCGGTCACTTTAGTTAATTAATGTGAATGTTCTTCGATCGTAGGCTGTACATTACAGAACTTTCCAAATGAAGAAGGAAAGAAATCGATTGATTTGAAGCCTATGTGAGAAAGAGCTGCGTAAACTAGTGAGATATGTTTAGTTTGGACAATTTGTCCTCTAATTTATAAACTGATAAAATATACTTTTATACATATGTTGAATTAAAAATAACTTAAAAATAGGAATATCCAAATCTTAGCTCTGCCAATACATGTCTAAACTACACCCTTAAAAAAATATCATTCTTGTTTCCCAAAAAGCCAAATGTGTTTAACTTTGACCAAATATAAATAAGAACATATTAATATTTATGACATATAACTAGTATCGTCAGATAGAACGTTATCAAATATATTTTCATAATAAATTTATTTGAAGATACAAATATCGATAATATTTCTAGAAATTTAGTCAAATTAAAAAAATAGTTTGAACAGCACGAGTCCTATAGCGACTCTTTTTATGGAACGGATATAGTATGAGCTAAAATTAAAGAATTACGTGTTACACTACTCAAACCCAACATATAACAGGCGCCTATCGACCCAAATTTAGTGGAGTAGCTCCCATGCATGCATGTACGTACGGCCCGTATCCGTCCGTCTCTAGTTCTCTACGGGCATTTAATCTTAGGATCACCGCTTACACACGAATGGCCTGCTTCTGCTTTTGGTTTTTCCTCCTCCGAGGACAGCAGCAGCCTCTGCAGGCCTCGCCAATGCGTCGACGACCTTGTCGCCGGTGGCACCGGTATCGCATCGTTGTTGGTGGAGATGCCGCCGGAGGCGGCCTGCTGTGCTCCCGCCGGCAACGCCCGCGCCGTGGCACGGGTGCCCAAGGCCGCCGAAGTGACCACGAGAACCAAGAGCATGGCCGCCATAACCTTTCTCACCGTGGACGTGGAGGAGGTGGTAGACGACATCATCATTAATTACAGTAGTTGCTCACACAGTCACACTTCACAGTTTCGATCTCTCCTTCTAGCTTCGGCACCTAGGTTTACGGTTTTTTTTTAATTTGGAAGCAATTTCGGTCGAGCTGATACTAAATTATACAACTTGGCTAGTAGGATGCTATAAGCAGGGGTACAAGATCACTATAGTATTTATAAGCTATGAGGGATAATGGGATGTCGAGATAGGCTCTTCTTGTATGTATGTCGGTCGGGCTCACACTGAAACTTCCATGGTTTTACCTTATACGTGTTCGACTCGTATGTTAATTATTTAATTAAGCTGACTAGTTCGCAAAGCAAGCTAGGAATGCACACGTATACAAGTTCTTACGAATTTGCGACAACTTCCAAAGCAAGCGCTCGGCCAATTCCTCACCTGTGATGATGTCGCTCTTTCGCCTTTCGGTGTTGGGCTGTTTTGCATTGCCGTGAGAAATGTGTCTATCCCAGCAAGTTACGGTTACGCGGTACGGGAGTTTCCCTACACCGGCATGGAAGACGGAGTGAAAGAGTCAGGAATACTGTTGCATTGTTCCAAGCGGAGATCCAGAAGAACAAACTCCTCATCGATCGATCGAGAAATTGGGAATAATGATAGTGGTTATATATTTGGCATTTTTAATAATTGCCTTGTGGTCACGGAGTACGGAGTGAGTGCGCTGATTTGATGATGTCCTCCGATCCTAACGTTCAAAAGGAGAAACAGTTTAGCTTTCGATCAGAAAAAAAGGAGAAATTTCCAAGAAGCGCGCTCAGTGCCAAACACACGCACGATTACTACTCCGTATGAACCGTCTGATCCATGAGAAACTGATCAATTGGAAATGCGGCGCTTGAAGCAAATAAATTATATATGGGACACTTTACAGTTGGTGAGAGAGCTGAAGTAGTGAAAGTTCGAAACAAGTACAGTGCCTTTTTCTCAATTCAACGTTGATGAGTTATATTTCAGGAATCAGGACTAATATTTAATTTGCTGGTGGGCAGACAGTTTCATGCAAAAGGAGGGTATCTTTTCTTTTCTTTCTTTCTGAATTCGAATATCTTTCAGGTGCATATACCTTTTCCTTTTGTTTATGAGATCAGCAACCTGATGAAGTCACGATGCATTTGTATATAATATACTTGCGTAGTAGCCCAGTCAAAATTTCCTACTCTAGACCAAGTCCAACTGGCGGTCGGTCTCGAAGCGAAAAATGTCTCTGTTCATCATATCACTACTTAATTGTTAGTTTCACATTCACAAATCGCAATCACATAGCTGGACGGAGACTGCTCCGATCCACCAGAGAGGACTCTTAGGGGGTGTTTGATGTAGGGATTAAAGTTTAAGAGCTATCACATCGGATGTCATATGAAATGTCGCATGTGGTGTTCGGATAGTAATGAAAAAATAAATTACAGGAGTTCTCAGTAATCCACGAGATAAATTTATTAAGCCTAATTAATCCGTCATTAGCTAGATTTATGTGCTCCTGCTCCGAACAGCCAGGACCATCGGATTTTCCGCAGGCGGAATCCTGAACGTTGGATGTCACGATGAGAATATTCCAATTGGCAGTGAGCGCGAGCTAGCTTGACACGGCGCCGTGGGCTGAGTCAGGGCCAGCACCGAGTATAGCATGCATGCTACTGGAGTAGACTGCCGGTGAAAATGTTCAGACGTGCTAGCTCGTAGATCACGAGCCTATGTGTACAGTGTACACTGCTTGTCTCTTCTTTTTGGAGCATCATCAAATCGGTAAAACTTTGGTTAAACTTTGAGAAACAATCTTTAAACTAATTAAGTAGCATATATAGCAGGGATCTACATCACAAACAGGCCAATCACTTTATTCTGAAAAGCATACGTTTCGGGCACTTACAATAAAGAAGCCAAACATTATACAGTACTCGTAATCATCACAAATTGTCATCCTAGCGATTATTATCACATGGGAAATACCACACAACACAGACGTACTACTTTAATTAAGTCCATCTATTGGTGGCGCCAACCACCATGGATTTCTCCTGTTTGCCTTCAGTCAGCCGTGGTGGCATGACGGATTCTGTGGGCTAAAACTCCCGCAGGAGTGATCTGCACCTTTCTGCTGCAGGTACACGTGTTTGATAGACTGTATGACAGGATGGTCACCGGAGGTGGCCTCGCCGGCCCATGTATCGCCTTCAAGCCGCCGCGCTGACGACGATCCCGAAGATGCCAGCAGCATTATCAGCACTACAACCATCAGGGAGAAAACGAACCTGGTCATCATGTCCATCTACGAATTGTGTGCTCCTGCTGCAAGCTCTGATAGTCTGATGATTGGAGAGTGGAGAAGCAAAATTTGCACTACTGCGCTTAAGTTATCTATCGGCCTGTCGTTAGCTATATATCGATCGACAGGTTTTCTGCTCGATATATGTGATGAGATTTGAGATGAATGTCGGGTGATCTGCACAGGCATATATAGGAGTTTTAAAGATTTGTGAAAACTCCAAGCGAGCTGGCTCCATCGTTATTTACGTGTGTGTGACTAAACACAGTGAGTTTAACTGAGAGCGCGAGCCACTAATTAGTTAAGTTCTCCTGCGGTGTTCCCACATCCCAAGGGAAAACGATCCTCGCAAGTCGTAGTTTCGGGCCTTTCGGATGACATACGGTGGGCGTGAAACGTACTACCACCCTACCAATTCACGTCATGGCCGGGCCGGGCCTGGTCGGTACACGACGGTCACCGTTGTGCATGCACGTGGTTGCTTGCTAGGACGCTAAGCAAAGTTGGTCACTACAAGAACTGCTGGCTTTCACGAGTGTCTGTTGCACTCGGGGAAGGCCCAGTTGCACTCGGGGACGCCTTTCCTAAGTGCAACACTCGAGGAAGAGCCTCCGCTAATCCTCCAACGGGAAAGGCGTCTTCCCCGAGTGTCGAAAATCGTGCACTCGGGGAAGGCTTTGCCGAGTGCCGTGCTGGCACTCGGGGAAGACTTGACGCCGTTTTTTTTTTGTTTTTCTTCCTCAAGTGCAACACTCGGGAAAGATTTTTGATTTTTTTTTAAATACTCTTTGCCGAGTGCCGTAGCTCAGGCACTCGGCAAAGAAATTTGTTTTTTTTTTAAAAAAAAATCCCTCTTTCCGGAGTGCCACAGCATAGGCACTCAGGGAAGCCACCTCTAAAATTCTTTTTTTTTTGTTTTTGCTTTTCCATGTAAACAACAAAGCATATATATATATATATATATATATATATATATATATATATATATATATATATATATCACAAACCACAAATCAATACTAATATGTCACAAACCACATTTATATATCACAAACAACCAAATTTGTCCGAAATCCATAATATATTACAAACCACACGTTCAAAAGTACACACTATTCCAAGTTCACAAGTTCAATACATAAAAACGACTCCGAAGGCGGCTCACGGCGACTGTGAGGGGTGGGACGCCCCAGCGTGCGATCCCGGCGACGGTCCAGGTGGGGATGGCCCGACGTGCGATGCCGGCGACCCTTCGACATGGTTCGACGCCGCCCCCGATTGATGCTGCAAAAAAGAGAGGAGATTGCACGTGAGTGACAAGATAAAAATGTAACGAGTGTAAAGAAAAGTTGAAAATTTCGGCAGCACCTCCCCTGCACGGGGAGGTTTCCAAAACCTGCAAGAAAAACGTCGGCACGAAGGCCGACAACTACATTTCCGGCATGAAGGCCAACACATCAACAAATCCGGCACGAATGCCGACACATCAACAAATCCGGCACGAAGGCCATCACTAGGTTTGACACTAAGCATGAGCAAAGAAAGTACACCTGGCATCAGCATACGGTGCTCACTTTTCTCTTGGTGCGCCTTCTGCCAGTCCACGTCCAACCATTTGTCCACTATAGCAGCCCAGCAATCGGGAAAGGTGGCGCACCAGCTCGGAATCACCTACAAGCCATCAGAAGATCAAATTAGGCATAGTTAATCTAAAAAGAGATCAATAGGAGATGCTTTCTATTTACCTGTAGGTACTGCTCCCTCGTCAGAATCTCTATCTCTCTTCTTGGGTTTCTACATCCATATTGTCTAATGATGTTTTAGTGAGCAACTGGTTCTTTCTTCATTTCAAAGACAACCACACACGTTTGGCATATGTTTTGATTGATCATTAAATCATTATGGTCATTTACTATTACTATATATGTATCTGTCGTGACCTCATACTGCTTTAATTTGTCCCAATTAACAGCATGACGAACAGAGTCTCATATCGGGTCACATGCTCAAAAGTCATTTTCAAAATAAAAAATATTTTCACTTTTGCTTCTGTCAGAATGCACAAACATAAAATATTTATTTCCTTTATGCAAAAATATATATATGAATGTTGGTTTAAAGAAGGTCCTGTTACTCTCTTTTTTCCAAACATATCAGATATTTTCTTAACATTCCAGGCTAGATAGTCCTGCATAGTAGCATGCTCACAAATGACAAACCCTGGTTGACCCAGGGTCATGGAGTCATGGACTCGTGATAGGTATGCACAGGACTGAGTAGCACAAGATCCGACCGCTGTGGTGTATGAAATGAAACTAAAAGAAGGTTGCCACCCTGGATCTTGGTCTCGGAATGTGTATTGTTATTTTCTACTTGACCTTATCTAAAGATAGCTAAGTTATTTATTTTAGTATGCGCGGCAGGGTTTTGCACTAGCTTGCCAAGCTTATCACAGCCCTCCTATACCTGTGCTCCTGGGCTAGGCACCAGATATGTTGAAACAACACGAGCGGAGTTGTTTTCTTAAAGCAAAGAATTGTAGTTTAATATTGGAGAACATACTTCATTTTCCCATATATGTTAGGGTGCTCTTACATAGGCAAACATTTTATTCAAGTCTTAAACCTTTGCTTATTTCTATATTGCTTCCAAATATGTCACCATCAAGATGGATATAGATAATTGGCAAAACGAAAAGTGTACAGGGGTCATTTATGCCTATTCTGAAAAGCATAAGTTAAATATTAAGATGCTAATATAGAAAAACAAATGCAGTGTTCACTGTTGGGAAAAGAACATGGTGTGGACATACAGTTGCAATATAATTTTTTACCCACAATATAAAAATGATCAAAATATCATGCAAACAAAGTAATATGTGCAGAAACATCCATACTTTTTATTTTCGTCTTAGGAATGCACTAGGTTCACAAACGAAAATAGTGCCAATGCACATGTCCGTGATATCTGTACTTCAATGGGTATACTGGAGATGTTAGATTGATTGGTGGACAATAGCCCAATGCAAATTCCCGGTATATTGGAGATGTTAGATTGATTGGTGGACAATAGCCACTAAGTAGAGAACAGACCTTTCATCCGAGGTCAAAATGAGCTCTAGTCCCGGCATTTTTTGCGCCCAGGACTAGAGAGACCTTTAGTCCCGGTTGTAGACACCAACCGGGACTAAAGGTCCCTGCCCAACGGCTACTGCGCTCGGCACAGTGGCAGGGGACCTTTAGTCCCGGTTGGAGATACCAACCGGGACTAAAGGTGGACCTTTACTCCCGACACTACGGGAGAGACAAAATTCCCCGAGTGTCGCTGGCTTCCCCGAGTGCCAAAAATCGGACACTCGGGAAAGAGGATCTTCCCCGAGTGTTGCACTCGGGGAAGAATTGCACTCGGGGAAGAGAGGCTTTCCCGAGTGCCTCAGAGAACCTGGCACTCGGTAAAGAGCAGCACTCGGCA
This sequence comes from Miscanthus lutarioriparius, assembly GCA_904845875.1. Taxonomy (NCBI): domain Eukaryota; kingdom Viridiplantae; phylum Streptophyta; class Magnoliopsida; order Poales; family Poaceae; genus Miscanthus; species Miscanthus lutarioriparius. Next base: position 12,504,206 of record CAJGYO010000008.1, read on the forward strand.
AAGGCACTCTTCCCCGAGTGCAACACTCGGGGAAGATCGACACTCGGCAAAGAAACATGCTACTTAACGGTTCACCCCGCCCACGCCGTTAAAACTTAAAAAAACAAAAATTCTTCCCCGGGTGCCTTCCCTGGCACTCGGGGAAGAGTCCCTTTCCCGAGTGTCAGAACAGGACACTCGGGGAAGAGGCTTTCTTCCCCGAGTGCCAGGGAAGGCACTCGGGGAAGAATTTTTATTTTTTTTGTTTTTTACCTCATTTTTTTTGTGAGGCCTTCCCACATTGTTTAAAACTGCATGTTCATATTTGGGACAATTTTGACTTATTTTGTTATATTTCGTTAGTTTTTTTCGTTTTGTTGAATTTTTTTGCATATTTCGAATTTGAACTGCAGGTGCATGAAATAATGGAATTTGGTGATTCAAAAAATTATATTAATGATATTTGGTGTATGTTGATGCCTTATCCAGGAACTCGCATGAAATGTCGACCATCTTGTTGACGTAACATGACGAACAACTTGTGGGAAAAGTGTATTTAAATTATATAAAATCCGAACGAAGTCCGAAAATCACGAAACCTGTCTGGGCGTTGTGTTATCGCATGTAGAGGCTATGATAAAAAATCGAGAAGGTTTCGACGAAGTTGCAACGTCGGATGCCTAAAACCCAGACATCTCCGCAGAGTTATCACATGTGATCTGCACTCGGGGAAGACTTAAAAAAAAGGCCCAGCAGGCCTTATCTAAACCTAACCGGCCACCCCACCCCAAACCGGCCAGCCGCCCCATTTCGGCGCTACCCGCCGCCGCTTGACTCCCTCTCTCGCTTTGCTGCTTGCGCGCCCTTTGGCCTTCGCCGGCCCAGCGCCACCGCGTCCCCACAGCCCTCGCCGTGCGCCCACCCATGACCAGCCTTGTAGGCCCCGCCACCACCAGCAGCTTGCGTGGCCACACACCAACCCAGCCGGCCCCAAGAAGTTCTCAGGCTGGGCGCGCCTCGCAGCCAGAGCCCGAGCGTTGCGTGTGGCCCTGGCCACGGCCCGCAGCCCCCCTGCAGCCCCAGCGCCACGCGCCCCAGAGCCCGCAGCAGTTCCGGCGGTGCGCCCAGAGGCGAGACGGCGGCGACGCTGCCCCACCGGGCCCTGTCCCTGCGCGGCGGGGCCCGTCCGGCCGCGGCGCGCCCCCCGCCCCGAGGCAAGCCGCTGGCCCCTGTCCGTCCGTCTCGTCTGTGTGGAGCCGGGCCCTGGGCTGGTCGGGGAGAGAGAGAAGGAGGAGGTAGGTGGAGGAAGGAGGAGGGAGGAAGAAGAAGGAGAAGAAGAAGGGGAAGGGGAGGAGGTGCCTCCGTCGCCACGTCCTGTTCCGTTGTCGGCGTCTTCTTCTCCGCGTGCACGTCCCGCCAACGCCCAAGGTATACGAATCGTCCCGTTCTGGTTGTCGGCCATCGCGCCGTTTATGTGTTGACGGCCTTCGTGCCGGAATTGTGGATGTGTGGGCCATCGTGCCCCAAATGTGGACGTCGGCCATCGTGTCGATGGTTTTTCTTGCAGGTTATCGAAACCTCCCCATCTAGGGGAGGTTCTGCCGAAATTTTGTACTTATAGTGCTGTTTTTCTTCTTTTGCAGAGCAGGACCTGTCGCAGGGGAATCGGAGCACCTAGGCGACCCCGATCGTCTTCGTCGGCGCTGCGGTCCTACCTGCACAGCGCCGACTCGCCACTGCGTCGCTAACCTTTCTCCACCGCCACCCTAGGTATAATTAAGCTCTTTTCCTTACCGTTGTCGTACGTAGATTGGTGTAGCCCAGTTAGGCGTCTCCCGTCCAAAACAGATATGATTGGAGGTATGCGGATCTCCACATATCTATGACCGTATCTATTTTGGATTGTCCAGGTGTAATTGGACAGCCCGCGGATGGGTAGATGGGTTAGTTTCCATGTTCTGCTCGGATCCGAGATGGAGTTTCGGCACCACCTCCCTGTTGTTCTCTAGATACACACTCTCCCTTCCAGGACGTGTATCGGGAGAGCAGCGGGTAGGTGCTGTCGAAATTTTGTCTCGGATCGGAGTAGAGCATGGAAACTAACCTCATCTACGCATCCACGGGTGGGATTAGGACCTATCCTCACCTATTAGACAGTAGGCACGCCGTGCAGATGCGACTTATGGTTACTTTACTCTGTTATGTGTATATGCTAGAGGATGGATACCCGTGAGTGGATGTACACGGGACGCCCAAGTCAGTCTCAAATCACCCGTGAATGGATGGATAAGACCGAGAAATTCTTGGACCATGCATTTAAGGCAGCTAAGGGAGCGAGAGACACGTTCTGTCCCTGCAGCGAATGTGAAAACAAGAAAAGAAGAACAAGGGAAGTCATGATGAAGCATCTTTGCAAGTATGGATTTATGCCAAACTATACCCGGTGGGTGCACCATGGTGAACCCTACCGTCCTAGAGAGGAGGTCGTGAGACGAGGCTTGGAGGCATTTGATGGTGATGGTGGGGTAGCAGGATGGTTAGGTGACTATGCGGATGCGATGTTCGCTGAAGGACGTACGGAGGACGAGCAGGAGGATGGGGAGGAGGAGCCAGAGCCAAGCGCTAAGGTGTTCTTGGACATGTTGGAATCGGCATAGAAGTTCCTACATGAGAAGACATTGATTTCTCAACTGGATGCCATTGGGCGCCTATTGGGGTTGAAGTCACAGCACAACATGACTCGAAAATGCTTCGATGATATGGTGGCAATTATTGGGGATCTGCTTCCGGCGGGTCATCAGCTGCCTCCAAACTTGTATCAGTCAACGAAACTCCTTCGGGCACTGAAGATGCCGTATGAGCAGATACATTGTTGTCCAAAGGGGTGCGTCCTATTTAGGAAAGAACATAAGGATGCAAAGTACTGTCCAAAGTGTAAATCCTCTAGATATGTGGAGGTAGACAAAGGTGATGGCAAGAAGGAGCAGAATGAGAGGATCCCCATGAAAGTCCTACGACACCTTCCGATCATACCGAGGCTCCAACAGTTATTCATGAAAGAGGAGTCCGCGAAACATATGAGATGGCACAAGAATGGTGTTCGATACAATAAAGACAAGATGATACATCCAGCAGATGGTGAAGCATGGAAAAGCTTTAATGCCAAGCATCGTGGCAAAGACGAAGAGGCCCGTAATGTACGTGTTGCGCTGGCAACGGATGGGTTCAATCCTTATGGAATGATGTCGGCCCCATACACTTGTTGGCCCGTGTTCGCTATCCCCCTCAATCTCCCCCCCCCCGGGGACCTACTTCAACGGCAAAACATATTCTTGACGTTGATAATTCCTGGACACTCACGTGCAATCTTCTCTCTTTTTTGCAGCATCAATCGGGTGGGGCGTCGAACCATGTCGAAGGGTCGCCGGCATCGCACGTCGGGCCATCCCCACCTGGACCGTCGCCGGGATCGCACGCTGGGGCGTCCCACCCCTCACAGTCGCCGTGAGCCGCCTTCGGAGTCATTTTTTTGAATTGAACTTGTGAACTTGGAATAGTGTGTACTTTTGAACGTGTGGTTTGTAATATATTGTGGATTTCGGACAAATTTGGTCGTTTGTGATATATAAATGTGGTTTGTGACATATTGTTGTTGATTTGTGGTTTGGTTTGTGATATATATATATATATGCTTTGTTGTTTACATGGAAAAGCAAAAAACAAAAAAAAAGAATTTTAGAGGTGGCTTCCCCGAGTGCCTGTGCTGTGGCACTCGGGGAAGAGGGATTTTTATAAAAAAAAACAAATTTCTTCCCCGAGTGCCTGAACTTCGGCACTCGGCAAAGAGTATTTAAAAAAAATCAAAAATCTTTGCCGAGTGTTGCACTCGGGGAAGAAAATCAAAAAAAAAAACAACGTCGGCCGCCGGCCAACGGCGTCAAGTCTTCCCCGAGTGCCAGCACGGCACTCGGCAAAGCCTTCCCCGAGTGCACGATTTTTGACACTCGGGGAAGGCGACTTTCCCGTGAGAGGATTAGCCGGAGGCTCTTCCCCGAGTGTTGCACTTGGGGAAGGCTTCCCCGAGTGCAACTGGGCCTTCCCCGAGTGCAACCGGCACTCGGGGAATCCAGCGGTTCCTGTAGTGCGGTTGGAGCCACCAACCGGGACTAAAAGTCCTCCAACCTTTACTCCCGGTTGGTAACATCAACCGGGACTAAAGGTCTCCCGATGGGTTAGTTCAAAAGGAAAGCATCCCATCTATTGTTAGATGTGTTGTGTAGGTGGGGTGGTAAGCTACGCGCGAGGTAGTGTATGAAGTCGTGGGTTCGAATCTCACGGGGCGCAGCGATGGGAGGCATTTTTTTTTAAAACTGGGAGGATCTTTAGTCCCGGTCGTGGCAAACCGGGACTAAAGAACAACATCTTTAATCCCGGATTGCTAGTCCCGGTTGGAAAACCGGGAGTAGAGCTAGTTCCCAACCGTGACTAGATCTCATTTCTCCACTAGTGAGCCCAATGCAAATTCCCAAGACTGATGTCACGTGGGAGTTGGATGATATTTGTTTTGTATAGAAGCAGATTGCTGTGCTACTTAACTTAGATTATCACACTTCACATTCGTCAAATCATAATTAAGTTCACTTGTTTAACTATGGCACATGAAAAAGCACTGTTTATTGCTTTGCTTGTATGGAACATGTATTTTAGATTTTTAGTAAATAAGTTCAGTACTTGTGCTTTGCCAGTCAAATGTTTTCTAATCTGGCTATGAATGCTGCTTGATTACTTCTTTTATTGTAGCTAACAGTTCCATCTGTTATGCTTGAAGGCTCTTCTGAGGAGGATCAAGAAGGTAGCGGAGGAGAGACAGAGCTCCCTGAAGTTGATGTACATGGTGTAGACCAAGAGCTCAAGCACCATCTCCTGAAGAAATACAGTGGCTATCTAAGCTCGCTCAAGCAAGAACTGTCAAAGAAGAAGAAGAAAGGGAAGCTCCCTAAGGAGGCTCGCCAGCAGCTCCTTAGCTGGTGGGATCTGCACTACAAATGGCCTTACCCCTCAGTACGTCTTCTTTTTATTCTTCCATTTTTAAAATTGTTGGCAACACATGATTTTGATGCCAAGTATTCATGAGCTTTTTATAGCCAGTAAAAATCTAATGTTAGTGCTGATTGCACATGGTAATTCAAGGGGAAGCATGCATAAAACACATTTGGCAAATCAAAGCTAGATATGGGTCCTTGATCTTCCATGGTTGTCTGTTCCCTAATTTACATATTAGCATGTAATAAGTGAGTCAAAATATGCCAGTCTACTATTGATCAGGGAGTGGCGGGCAATTATTGGTATTAACCTTATCTAAGGTATTCTGAAACTTCTACAGCAGTCTTGCTAAATACCATTAATTTTAAGCAACTAAATTTATCTGAAATATAAAGCCTTCTCTCAGATACAGATTAAAGAGTTTCCATTGGTTTCACTTGGGAACTACATGGCTGAACAGAAAATTATAGTGCTCTGAAGTATGTGTTGATACTTGTATAAGTGAAGATCCTAATATGCAATTTTCAAGTAAAGGGTTCTAAAAAATGAAGATCCTAATATGCAATTTTCAAGTAAAGGGTTCTAAAAAAATTTCGGCAGAACCTCCCCTGGACAGGGAGGTTTCGATAACCTGCAAGAAAAATCGTCGGCACGATGGCCGACGTCCACATTTGGGGCACGATGGCCCACACATCCACAATTCCGGCATGAAGGCCGTCAACACATAAACGGCGCGATGGCCGACAACCAGAACGGGACGGTTCGTATACCTTGGGCGTTGGCAGGACGTGCACGCGGAGTAGAAGACGCCGACAACGGGACGGGACGTGGCGACGGAGGCACCTCCTCCCCTTCTCCTCCTCGGCCTCCTACTCCTCTCCTCGCCGGCCTCCTCCTCCTTCTTCCTCCTTCTCCTCCCCTTCCCCTTCTTCTTCTCCTTCTTCCTCCTCTTCCCCTTCCTCCTTCTTCCTCCTTCCTCCTCCTTCCTCCACCTACCTCCTCCTTCTCTGCTCCTTGACCAGCGGCAGAAGGAAAGGCTGGACGGGGCAGAAGGAAAGGCACGGACAGACGGACGGAAAGGCTGGACGGGGCCGGGGCCGGGGCTGGGAGCGCCAGGCGGCTTGCCTCGGGGCCAGCCGCCAGGGCCAGGAGGGGCGCGCCGGCCGGACGGGCCCCGGCCGCCAGGGACAGAGGGCCTTGGCGAGGGCAGCGCCACCGTCTCAGGCTCTGTGGCAGCCATGGGGCCTGTGGGAGCTGGGGGTGCATGTGGGGCTAGCTAGCTGCTGGCGACGACAGTAGCGTAATCTGGTAGGCGGGCGGGCGGCGTGCGGGTGTGGGGTGGCCGGGTGGGTGGCCGGTTAGGTTTAGATAAGGCCTGCTGGGCCTTTTTTTTAAAGTCTTCCCCGAGTGCCCTGTCCTGACACTCGGGAAAGGGCCTCTTCCCCGAGTGCCAGCGAAGGCACTCGAGGAATAAATTTTGTTTTTTTTTGTTTTTTCTGCCTAATTTTTTTTGTCAAGCCTTCCCACATTATTTAAAACTCCCTGTTCAAATTTGGGACAATTTTGACTTTTTTGTTATATTTCGTTAGTTTTTTCGTTTCGTTGAATTTTTTTGCATACTTCGAATTTGAACTGCAGGTGCATGAAATAATGGAATTTGATGATTCAAAAAATTATATTAATGATATTTGGTGTATGTTAAGGCCTTATCCAGGAACTCGCATGAAATTTCGAGCATCTTGTTGACGTAACATGACGAACAACTTGTGAGAAAAGTCTATTTAAATTATATAAAATCCAAACGAAGTTTGAAAATCACAAAACTTGCTCGAAACCTTCTCAATTTTTTATCATAGTCTCTACATGCGATAACACGACGCCCAGACAAGTTTCGTGATTTTCGCACTTCGTTCGGATTTTATATAATTTAAAAACACTTTTCCCACAAGTTGTCCGTCATGTTACGTCAACAAGATGCTCGAAATTTCATGCGAGTTCTTGGATAAGGCCTCAACATACACCAAATATCATTAATATAATTTTTTGAATCACCAAATTCTATTATTTCATGCACCTCCAGTTCAAATTCGAAGTATGCAAAAAAATTCAACGAAACGAAAAAAACTAACGAAATATAACAAAAAAGTCAAAATTGTCCCAAATTTGAACAGGGAGTTTTAAATAATGTGGGAAGGCCTCACAAAAAAATAAGGCAGAAAAAACAAAAAAACAAAAATTCTTCCCCGAGTGCCTTCCCTGGCACTCGGGGAAGAGGCCCTTGGCACTCGGGAAAGGGCCTCTTCCTCGAGTGCCAGAGAAGGCACTCGGGGAAGAATTTTTTTAAAAAAAATTAACGGCGTGGACGGGATGGACCGTCAAGTAACATGTTTCTTTGCCAAGTGTCGATCTTCCCCGAGTGTTGCACTTGGGGAAGAGGGCCTTTGCCGAGTGCTGCTCTTTACCAAGTGCCAGGATCTCTGTGGCACTCGGAAAAGCCTCTCTTCCCAAGTGCAATTCTTCCCCGAGTGCAACACTCGGGGAAGATTCTCTTTCCCGAGTGTTCGATTTTTGGCACTCGGGGAAGCCAGCGACACTCGGGGGATTTTGCCTCTCCGGTAGTGGGTGACACTATAGCTCCGTGACTACACAAATGTTTTTTTACGTACGTCTCCCTCTTGTTTTAGAGGCTGTTCACTAAGCAAATTATCTCTAACTAAGGTTAAAAGACATGATAGCTTACGAACCATATCTAGAAATCCACTATTTCTAAATGTGGTTCACTTGGTAAACTGTTCCTAGAAATACTTCATATAAAATAACATCTCTGGGGCATGCTCATATCGCCCCACAGCCCCCCATGGTCCCTATCGTGTCGCCGGTCCACGTTGGAGCTCTTTGCTGTGTCTACTGCATATGTATGCCTCATCTCCATCTTCGCAGTGATTTCTCCTACCACAACGTTTGCTTGAGTCATCCTATCAAGCAGAGATTATACCGACATTGTTCGGCTTTCGTGGCGGATGCTTTGCCATTACCGTTGTGCGTCTCTTCCCCCGACGGATACTTGACCGCCCTTGATCTCTTCGCTGATAGATGCTTGGCTGCCGATGTCGTGTCGGTCTCTTCGCTTGCGGATGCTTTGTTGCTAAGACCATGTTGGCTATTCCATGGTGTATGCTTTGCTACCAAAGTCGCTCTGGTCTCTTCTCTAGTAGATGCTTTATCGTCATTGCTGCTGGAAGTTTTAAAGGTTTGTGAAAACTCCAAGCAAGCTAGCTCAATCGTTATTTACGTGTGTGTGTGTGTGCGTGTGTGACTAAACACAGTGTGTTTAACTGAGCGCACGAGCTAATTACGACAAGTTTACTTTTAAAGCGGCTTCAAGTTCTACTGCGGTGTTCCCACTTCCCAAGGGAAAACGGCCCTCGCAAAACATACGAAAGTAGTTTCTGCTGGCTTACCATGGGCGTGGAACGTACTACCACGGTACCACCATGCATTCAAATCAGTGCCGGGCCTGGTCGATACATGACGGTCATCGTTGTGCATGCACATAGTTGCTTGCTAGGTCACCGAGCAAAGTTTTGTGACACCGTACCTCCCTAAGCAACACAGTACTACACAAATGATTTTTGCGTATGCCTCCTATTTCTATAAAAATTATTCACGTAGCAACAATTTCTAACTAGATTGAAAAAAGGTATAGCTTACGACCACCTATGGAAATCCACTATTTCTAGGAACGGCTGTCATAAGGGAATCGTCACTAAAAAATAATTTATAGAGGCGGTACTCTACGATATCACCACTCTAGAAGCATTATTATATATAGAGCTCCTTTGGGGGTGAAGGGGGGGGCATGATTGTTAAGGACCAGTTTGTCGGGGCTTCGGCTGTGGCTCCTCTCATGAAGCTGAAGCCAATTTAAAAAAAATGTTTGGCAAAAACGGCTCTGAGCTGAAGCTATTTTGAAAAATGTTTGGTAAAAACGATTCTAGTGGTGTTTTTGTTATAATTTATACTAAATTTATGAGAAGCCATGTTTTCACGGCTCCGTCTACCTAGTAGAAAAATGGCTCCGGCTTCTCTTCGCTTTTTCACCAAAGGTGTTTTCATAGATGGTCGTTTGTCAGGGCTTTGGCCGAGGCGACCGGGGCCACTCTAGAAGCTCTGCCAAACAAGGCCTAAGTTTTTTTTTTTTTTTTGTATCAATATAGGCCAGATTTTTTGCCTAACTTACTTGCACTCACGTGTTGGCTACTCTTATAGTATTTATATGGGGTTGTCAATGAATGGGATGTTTATAGACCAAGATCTACATACATGTAGTCATGCATGGACAGGGGGAGGGATAGGGGGATCTTTGTTTGTGAGAAATAGAAATAAAGTGTTTCTCTAGGTAATTAATTTACAATTTGATTTTTGACTTTAAATTTAAATAATATTTTGATGCAATAATTATATGTTTTGGTTGAGGCTACATATGGATAGGTCGTAGATGTACGTGAAATGAAGGCCTTGTATCTCTTTTATCTAAGACGGGGACAAATTTATTGAAACCGCCAAAAATCGTATGTTGATTAAGCAGACAAAGGCTGTATATTGACCAAACTATGACTGCAAAAACCACATAGTATGGCAAGATTCGAATATGATAACATCACACTTGGTCAGGTGATGTTTCATTGAGAATACTATACTATTTGGCTCCATGAGAGAGAGATATACATTAATTGAAACAAGCAACCAAGAAACCATTGCATGTGAAGTAGAAGGTGCAGACGGGGTTAAAGAGTTTTAGAATGTCACTCATGTCATGATGGATGATGGTAGCGATGATGATGGGCACTAGCACAGAAAGGATTTTTAGAGCGAGCACCCCGGCCGCTTTATACGAGGAGTCAAAGGTTGTCTCGAAGTGCTGAGCAACATGTATCAGCTGCCAGTCGATCGCATGACGGATCAGGTATACGCAAATGTGTCGAAGTGTATCTTCGCAAAAAAAAAAGGTGTCGAAGTGTATGCATGTAGCTCCAATTACGAACAAACCAATAACTTTATTCAAGCAACTACAATACTTCATCGAGACTTACAATAAAATAAGAAAGCATTGAAAAATATACTCTCATCGTCACATTATTGTCATTCTAAAATTCTATCGATTATCACAGGCAGAAAATTAAATACCCCAAAGCCAAACCTAGCTCGTGCAGGTGCGCTGTACGTGTCGTCCGTCGTCCCTCCGCTCCATTTCAGTGCTGGTGCGGCGGGCACTGTGGGTTGCCTGTGTCATAGCTCCCGCAGGAGGAACGTGCTCCCGCTTGCAGTCGCTGCAGGTACAGGTGCTTTGCGAACTGTATGATAGGATGGTCGCCGGAGGCGGCGGCAGGCAGCTCACCGCCGGTCCATTTCTTGTCTTCGATACGCCGCGCCGAACCCAGCGCGCGCAGCCAGCAGCATCAGCACTGCCATCATCAATGGCAGAACGTTAACGAACCTGTTCATGATGATCATGGCCATATCTCTAGCTAGCTCTTGCTTTGCTGCAGCAGTAGTGCAAACTTGGATCGGAGAACGAAGGGACAAAATAACTAGCTAGGGCTGCTTAAGTAATTAATCAGCTTGTTAGCTATGGACGAGCTAGCTTGGAGCGAGAATTCGATCGATATAATTTGTTGCACGGCTATATATAGCCATGCATATATAGGTCAAGCGCGTCTGAAAGCTTTGTGAAAATTTCATGCAAGATATAGTATAATATAGTTAGCTCGTTGCTTGTGTGTACAGCATGTGGCTTGACACGAGACGACGTGAAGTGCCGTATAGACTGCGTCACTTGCGAGTACGAGCTAGTAATAATATAATAATGCGCTCTCACGCGGGTTCCCCAGTTCTACTGGTCTACCGGGACTGGGAGCTTTGAGCTTAGCTTGGGTGCGGTCTGAAGCCGAGCGAAAACTGCAATCTCCAGTCGCGAAACTTGAAAGAAATTGGGATCACCCAGTTCGTCGTTGCCGACATATGCCACCGTCCACCGGTTTCTCAGCTAGTCTGATGCGCTTGCGCATGCATGGACGACGTCAATGCTGGCGTGGGCTTCTATTGCGTCAGCATCTTGGGCAGCAAGGCAACAATGATGATGCGTATCAAGATAGGAGTAATTGCAGGCAGGTTTCCGTTAGGCATAATATACTCCGGGACAAGGGCATGTTTATTTACCCGTAGCTTATACAATCCTGTTTATGTATTGTATAGCTAGGTCCTAAAGAAAATAAAAGGTTGAAATAAGCTGTTTTATAATTAGAGCAGCTTGTAATAAGATTATACAAAATATGGCTTATCTAAGTTTGATTACTATGTTTTTTTTATATAACTGATTACAAAGTTGAAATAAGCCGGATTATAAAGGCTCTGTTCGGCTGCTCGTAAAGCCGCTTGTGCTGATTTGTACGGCTGATTTGTTGGGAGAGAAAAATATTGTACCATGGCTTATAATGGCAGCCGAACACTGCCTAAAAGGATAAACGGAATAGGCCCTAACTCTATTCCGTTAGGCTTAGGCCCAATCACAGATAAGAGTGTTGCTTTAATTTGGACAATATTGATTGAAATTTTTAGTGTAACTTTTGTTCTGGCCACCCCTCATCATATTCAACAATTCTCCCTTCTGTCTCAATATAATTGAAGGATTTTACATTTTAAACTTTGATTATAAATTATACTTTATGTGTCAAGCTTGGTTACATTAAAATGCTATGGGAAGCTTTATAGTGAAATATATCCTAAGAGTATACTTGTCATGCGTTCCAAATATATCATAACCAAAAATAGTGATAAAAACATACAGATGGCCAAATGTCGCTTATTTGTGATTGGAGGCATAAAACTGCATATGCTGATTGTAATCTTATGAAAAGACTTATTATTAGTGAATATTACTCCGATCCCTCTTCGTTCCAAATTACAAGACGTTTTGACGACATTCCTATTACTATGTATTTAGACATAACTTATATCTAGATGCATAGCAAAAGCTATAAATCCAGAAAAAAAAAACAAAACGTCTTATAATTTGGAATTGAGGGAGTAGTATAACTAGTGAGGTTATCATAGTCTTGGTGTGGATCCACTATTGTTGCTAGTGGTAGAGCCAAGAGGGCTGGTAGCTGTTATGGCCCCCTCTCTCGCTATAGGTCCTGGCTTCACTCCTGACCATGTATTGGTAATTTATCAAGAATATTCGTCGGTTGTACATTCTCTTGCGCATCACTTGTGCATATTTTTTCCTTTTTTAGTCAACGTTTTTTACTTGCTACTGTAGCATTCATGTCTCTTTAGTTTTCACTGCAGTTTCCATTACACGTTACACGTTGAGGAGAAGTTCAGAAATTTTGATTGCACGTTCTTCAGACTATATATGCGGTTTTCCATGCATTTCCCAAAGTCTTATCTGAAAAAAAGTTGATCTGATAAACGTTTTATATGTTCTATCGACCCAACACTGTACATGGAGCCGACCTAAACGTTTCCATTGAGGGTAAATGTTCTTGTAATGCATCCAAAAGAGATAGAAATAAAGGGTAGTCAGAGTTTCCTGCCCAAGTCTAACTCTGCTTAAGTCAGTCACGGGTGCCACTTTATTTCAGTCGTTCACAATCACTGAGAGATGAACACCAGTAAACATGAGCCACGAGGCCCTCTGCCCGGCGGTCTGCGTTACTCCATTCCTTTCTTTCTCTTGTTGATTGCACTACGCCAGATTTGCACATCACTACCGGCCTCATCACTGCTGGATTTGTAAGAACCGACAGTGATGAACCTTCACTGTCGGTTATGAGCTTGAAAATAAAAAAATGATTGAGGCTGGACTAAAACCGACAGTGAAAGACCACATCACTGCCAGTTTGTGGCTTGAACCGGCAGTGTTTTGGCGAGCACTCATCACTGCCGGTTTAAGCCAAGAGCCAACAGTGATTGGGCTCTATCACTATCGGTTCTAGCCAAGAACCGATGGTGATAAGTCTACAACACAAAAAGACTGCAGCCGTCCTCTCCTTCCTCCTCTTTTCCATCCCGAGAACAGAGGCGCGCGTTTGGACCATTCCCTCCATTGTTGCGGCTGCTCTTCACCATAAAGCTAGTGCTTGGATTTTGAAGAATGGCTTGATCTTTTTGCTTTAAGGTTAGTAACAAACATCCACTCCTTTGATTTTATTGCTTAATTAGCTTCGTTTTGATGGCTACATTGCTTGATTCTCATTCTAGTTCTTTCTCCATTCTAGAGAGCACTTTTCCAATTGGACGTTTATGCAAGGCTGGTGAATCCATCATCCAAAAGGTTGGTGTCTATGAACACATTTAAATTCCTAGCTAATTATTCCATGGTGGTCAAGATCATCATTGTTAGTATGTGATGCTATAATTAGTTCTTAGAAGTAGAGTAGAATAGTTGTTCTTCAATATTGTGTAATAATTGTTTTTACTACGATTTTTAATTTACAGGGTCGGGGCTACCAATTTCAATTTTTCAATAATTAGTGTACAATATTGTTTTCCAAAAATGGTACTTTCGAGCTACAATTGTTGTTCATGAAGCTCGATTTCTTATTAATTCTTTGTAATTATTGTCTTAGAATTTTTTTGTGCAGAGATGGATCGAGAGTGGATGTATCTGTCCCGAACGGACAAGCGGTACATGCATGGCGTCAACCAGTTTATCACCGATGCCAAAGCCATGATGGGAATGGAAACCCTATCTTCTGCCCATGCAAAGATTACAAGAATCATAGGAATTTTCGTCAAATTGAGTCTATACGATCGCACTTGATTATCAGGGGTTCATGCCAAACTATATGATATGGACTATGCATGGCGAGGTTGGTGTGAATGTTCTGCAGGAAAACGATGATGATGTGGACATGCCTGATGTAGCCATCCACGATGCTAACGAGGAACCCGGTATCAACACGGAACCTATGGCCACAGTTAATAATGTGTTTAGGAACACACTAGCTGACGACACCGAGGATAACGATGACATTTCTCAGCTGCTACGTAATGTAGAGACCGGATGTCTTAGTGAAAGACAACTGAGAAAGCTAGAGAAAATGAGACAAGATGGCAAAACACTATTGTATAGGAATTGTCCAATGAGCAAACTAGAAGCCGACATCATGCTGTTAGAGTTCAAATCGACAAACGGATTGAGCGATAAAGGCTTCGATCAGTTGTTAGGTATAATAAGGAAAATGCTCCCAGAAAAAATGAGTTGCCAGAAAAGACATACTTGGCCAAGCAAATGATTTACCCCATCGGCCTCGAGGTTGAAAAAATCCACACGTGTTCCAATGATTGCATATTGTACCATGGAGAAAAATACAAAGACTTGGATAAGTGCCCCAAGTGTGAAGCTCCACGGTACAAGGAAGGGCCGTCAGATGAGGGTACCAAGACCGGAGGAAGTCCCGTAAAGGTCGTTTGGTATTTCCCTATAGCTCCCCGGGTGCATAGGCTGTTTGCACGTGCAAAGTCAGCCAAGCTGTTGCGATGGCATGGCGAAGAGCGTAAGAAAGATAAAATGATGAGGCACCCCGCCGATGGGCATGACTGGAGGACTGTTAATACTATGTTCTATAAGGACATCGGTGGAGAGGTAAGGCACCTTTGGTTTGCTTTGAGCACAGATGGGATGAATCCTTTCGACCAGGTTAGAAGCAATCATAGCACCTGGCCAATGACGCTCTGTATATACAACCTTCCACCTTGGGTCTGTATGAAGCGGTCGTACATCCAGATGCCACTACTAATCTAAGGGCTAAGACAGCCTGGGAATGACATCGATGTGTTTCTAGAACCATTGATCGATGAACTAGTGGAGATATTTGAAAAGGGTGTGCCGGATGTTTGGGACGAGTACAAAAAGGAACATGTCATGATCAAGGGAGTACTTATTGCTACAATCACCGACCTGCCAGGTCAAGGTTCGTTGTCCGGAGAGAAGACAAAAGGCTATACTGGATGTGTCGAGTGCTTGGACAACACCGATGCGGTAAATCTGCCAAATAACTCAAAGATAGTTTATACGGGACACCGTAGGTTCCTACCTAAGGATCACCCTTACCGTAGGAACAGAAAAGATTTCAATGGTACTATTGAGAAATGCTTAGCTCCAAAATATCGAGACGGGCCTGCGATACTTCGAGAACTCAACAAACTAGAGGTTGTCCTTGGGAAGGGGGACAATGCAGTAGCAGCGCCTGATGGGAGCGTTTGGAAGAAAAAATCGGTTTTCTGGAAACTACCTTACTGGCCATTTCTGAGTATACGCCACTGTCTTGATCCTATGCACATCACTAAAAATGTGTGCGCTAACACTCTTAACACCTTGATGGATACCAGGGGGACATCGAAGGATTCACTAGCCATACGCCTGGACATGCAACACTTGGGAATCAGGAAGGAGCTGCATCCCGTGGAGCTAGAGAATGGCCAGTTCGTACTTCCGGTTGCGTCATGGACATTGAAGAAGGAAGAAAAGCGTGCGCTTATTTCTTTCTTCAATGAACTTAAAGTTTCGACGGGCTACTGTGCGAACCCGAAGAGGCTTGTGAACATGAGAGAACTCAAGTTCAACTATGGCCCTATGAAGGCCCATGACTGTCATGTCATTATGACTCAGCTGCTCCTGTTGCCCTGCGTGGTATCCTCCCCCCAAAGGTTCACGCCCCAATCATAAAGCTTTGCTCATTCTTCAACGCGATCTCAAAAAAGGTCATTGATGTGTCCACGCTAGAACAGCTGCAGCGGGACATAGCCGAAACTCTCGTTAGGCTTGAGATGCATTTTCCACCGACTTACTTTGATATCTCATTGCATCTGCTCATTCATCTTATTGACCAAATTAGAGCACTTAGCCCAATATACCTGCGTCAGATGTTTCCTTTTGAAAGATTGATGAAAGTTTTCAGGAGGTATGTTAGGAACAGATTCAGGCCAGAAGGGGGCATGGTTGAAGGATGGTCAACGGAGGAGGCCATTGAGTTCTGCACATATTATTTGGACATCAAAAGGGTCGGAGTCCTAGAATCTCGTCATGAGGGAAGACTACGTCGCAAAGGAACGATCGGGGAGAAATCTGTTACAGTAGACGACCCTGTTTCTTTCAGACAGGCACAATTCACTGTTCTCCAACAAGCCGAGGGTGTGATGCCATACATTGATGAGCATAGGCAATCGTTGCAAACTCTGTATCCGAGCAGGTCACAGGCTTGGCTGGATAAAAAATATAAGGAGGAATTTGTCAGCTGGTTGCGACGTCGCTTGCTTGGAATAAAGTTGGGTAATCAACTAGATGCCTTAGCCAAGGGACATTCGAGTACATATCTTAAGTACCAAGGGTATGAGATCAATGGATTCATATTTTACACAAAAAAGCAAGATGGAAAGAGCACATACCAAAATTGTGGTGTTCGTTTTGATGGTCACGACGAGAACGGCAATGTGCAGACGACATACTATGGTTTCATAGAGGAGATATGGGAGCTAGCCTATGGTCTGTTGAAGGCAGCTCTTTTTCACTGCCAGTGGGTCTGGCTCGAGGAAATCAACACTGACAGCGAAGGGTTCACTACCGTTGATTTCACTAAGACCGCATACAGAGACGACCCCTTCGTCCTTGCAAGAGATGTTATGCAAGGGACAACAAGACAAAAGGAAGGCTAAAAGTAGTCCTAGAAGGAAAAAGGAAGATTGTCGGTGTCGATGGAGTGACGGACGAAGAAGACTATAGGGGCTATCAAGAAATGCCTCCATTCGGGGCAAACGTACCCCTACCTATCCTTCAAGAGGGTGACGAACCTGCTTATGTACGAATTGATCACAATGAGGCCCTCATTGTTGATGCACCTAAAGATAGTTAGATTATTATTAACTATGTAATCATTATGCAAACGTTGTATCAGTAATTCGTACTGAATATTTAATTTATATTTTGTGCGCATCTCTACAATTTAATTATTGACTATGTAATCAAATATTAAGATGATGTTCATAAACACTATTATTTGATAATTATAGACCATTAATTAATTATCATAGAATTAAATAATCAAGACACAAATTTTTATGTTATTTTAAAATATAAACTAACTGCATTATTTCTATTAATAAATAAATAAAGAAAAGCAAACTAAGCGAACTCCCTATCCTAGCTCAGCGGTTAAGGCCGCGCACTCTGTACTCTGAGACCCGCGCTCGAATCCCTGGTGGGCCAAACTTTTTTGATTTTGCATTTATTATTTAGTAGTGCATTACGATGGGATAAAAGAAAAAAATAAAACCATTCTACCGAACTCTCATTCCTAACTCAGCGGTTAAGGCCGCGCACTCTCGACCCCGTGACCCACGCTCGAATCTCAGGCGAGCCAAACTTTTTTATATTTTTTACGAAAAGCTTGCGATGGCAAGCTCCAAACCGACAGTGTTTTTTATATTTTTTTACTAAAAGTTGGCGGCAGGGCCCTTCACTATCGGTTTTGGTTTTAAAACCGGCAGTGATAGATTCTATCACTGTCGGTTGCTCAAACCGACACAGAAGGGTCCATTCACTATCGGTTTTTAAACTAAAACCGACAGTGATGCGTAGATGATCCTCACATGCCAACAGTGCTCCCATGACCACAACAGTTGGAACACTGCTCCCACCTACCCGACAACTTTAGTTCAGAAATAAAAATGTACCACGACTGCTAGCTCCTATAAAATGGCCCTCGGCCAGGAGCTAGCCTCTCCATGCATGTTGGTTTCAGCCATGCCTTATCAGCCATGATACAATGTTTTTCTCTCACAACAAACCACAGATATCGTTATGCATCGTAGTCCACCAAAATGGTGCACACATGAGGTACTAGAAGAATGCTACTGAAGATAGAGCAACGCCGAAGATTGGAGATACCACGAGGTTCACAGAGCCATCCGCTGTGGTGCCGAGCTGAATCCGATGTGCTCTGGACTATACCGAGAAAAAGGCCATGTATAGCAGAGGCATGGATTCATCGATGCCACCTTATCATCTCCAACCGGTATAGCTCGTAGACCACCTCGGTGTTGTTGTTTGAACCCTAGTTGGTGCAAGAAGAATGCTACTGAGTTGGTTAAATTATAATGTGTTGATACACATTGATGGTAACAATGACCTGTACGCAAATAGGTCTTTGTTATCGTATATGGAATTTTAGTGTAAGATCTTTGTTATCATATATGTAACTTATTTCTAATTTTTTGTAATTTTTTGATGTATTTTATTACTATCCAAATAAATATATCGTTGTTGTTAAAACTTTCCCACTGTAGTATCTAAATAAATATATCATTTACATATATACACCTTCACTGTCGGTTCTATTTAGAAACCGACAGTGATAGCCATCTTCACTGTCGGTTCTATTTAAAAACCGACCGTGATAGCCATGCCCGCATATAAAATAAACAGCCGGCCACATACATCGATCCCACCCACCCACGAACTCTCTCAGTCTCATTTTTCACGTTTCACTCTCACTTCTCGAGACATCCACTCTCTCTCTACGTGAGTTGGTCATGGCTTCTGCATTTTTTAATGGTATTGATATGTTGTCTTCTTCCAATATTCTATCTATATTCATTTGATCTGTATTTATATTCATGTTTCTTTGCATTCTATATTTTATATATTCTTATTCCTTGCATTCGATCTATATTTAATTATGTTGCCACATTTTACATGGAAGAAATTTTTTGTGCATATATTTTATGTTCATATTTTTTTTGCATTTTATCGATCAGGTGATATGAACAATGGACCTCCCCCACCACAAAAACCAGGTTTCCACCCTGGCGATGAGCCGTTCGCTCCTAATGTGGCCATTCCACGGTTCCCTGTTCCAGCAATTGTATGAAATATTTTCCAACATCTTTTGTTTTTTGATGCTAACAAATAAGTGTAATTAGTTTAATATCATTGTTGCATGCATATATGTCGTAGACTATATCCCCAATAGATTGGCTGCGAACAACACTTAGCTGGTTCTTTATCTCGGACATCATCGAGAACACGGCATCTAATGCAAGTGGTCGGCTATGGGCGTGTGAACTCAGTTTTTTCATCCCTGTGAGGGGTTCAAATTATCGGAACCATATCCATGGGACAGGAATACAGAGCCTGGACGTGATAAGCGCCCAATTAAGTGCCGTGCGCATCTGTTTAGAGGCACTTCGACGTATTTGCTATGATGTGCCTAATTTCTCGCACTTCAAGGCACTTGCTTTGAATGTTGGTGATATCCCCGCAAGCAAGCGAATGGTTTGTGAGCTACAACCATGCAGATGTGGTAAAATGGTCACTTATACCTGAGTCGTGGTTATTTGTTGTTTATTATTGTAATAATATTCTCTATTTTTTTCTTTTTCTCCACATGCAGATTGCTCTATAGGACCTTACCTATGCTGCATGTGGCTTGTGAGGCGTTCTAGACCAAGCTACGGAGCAACTCGGGTACGATTGGGACTTCTACAATGGAAACCTCGGTCAACTCACTATAGAAGGACGTCAGTACTGCATAAGGATTACTAACAGGGGCAGTGGTTATTCAGTAGGTTACATCTATGGCCGACCATTCTTTCGGTATTGTGAGGCACGAGAGAGTGCACTCATACGGGCATTGGACTTCGTCGATACAAGCGGATACATAATTCGTGACATCAATTACCATATATGGCTACAGAGGCACGTTAGTGTGCGTGGCCCGATCGATCCCGGCAGTGATTCCGATAGTAATTAATGTTTATTTAGCTAGGTTTTCAAGGTCGTAGTTTAATTGGGTTCTAATTTTAATATGTACAGCTTTGTGTGTTTAATTATTGTCATGTATGTAATTCGTGTAACATTTGTTGGGCAACTAGAAATATACATTCCGGTGTCGTATTGGTCTCACAATTATTCTCAGGCTTGCATGTGCCACGTGTGAAGGAAACACCAAGTTTGAGATTTTCCGGAGATGGTTTGCTACTTTCTGAGGTATAATTGAATTTCCGCACGACGACACCTATTAATTATAGGTTGAACTGAGTCTACCCACGAAAAGATCCGAAATGGTGCCAAACTTTTACACATGCTCTAATGTGCCTTAGGGATAAGAATTTTGTGGAGGTGGATGAAAAAATATATTGGGTCCAAGATAAAATTCATCCTCTTTTGTCTCATTTGGCATAGAGAAAAATATAAAAAATAAAAAATGATCAGAAAAACCTAAGATCCTATGTGGGGTCTTATTTTGGGTGTACATGCTTGTCAAAAAAAATTTCAAGCCATTTCGACATAGGCGGAGTATACATGCTTCACAGAGGTATATGTACCCTTTCATCGAACCATGACTATACACATAGGTTATCAAGGTTTGTGTGGTTCATAGGCATTCTGATGTCGTATTGGTCTTAAACTTTTTCTTAGGCTTGCACGTGCCACGTGTGAAGGAAACACCAAGTTTGGGATTTTCCAAAGATGGTTTGCTACTTTCTGAGGTTTAATTGAATTTCCGTGCGACGAGACCGTTTAATTATAGGTTGAACTGAGTCTACCCACGAAAAGATCCGGAATGGTGCCAAACTTTTACACAGGCTCTAATGTGCCCTAGGGATAAGAATTTTGTGGAGGTGGATGAAAAAATCTATTGGGTCCAAGATGAAATTCACCTCTTTTGTCTCATTCAGCACACAAAAAAATATAATTAATAAAAAATTATTAGAAAAACCTAAGATCCTGTGTGGGATCTTAATTTGGATGTACAAGCTTGCCAAAAAAATTTCAAGCCATTTCGACATAGAAATACATATGCTTCTATTTATTCAGTATATAAAAGAATTTCTTTAATATATATAAACATCACTGTCGGTTTCAAAAAAACTCGACAGTGATGAGAAGAAACCGACAGTGATGCTTGTTGTCACTATCGGTTTATTTTGAAAACCGGCAGTGATATATAAAAAATTAAAAAAAATTGTGCCAGCCCTCGGTTAAAAAACCGATAGAATGTGTGCCAAGGGTTATTTACTTTTTCCTTTTGACCTTTAGGCCACTTAAAAAATTATAAAATAGAACAAAAAAATTTGGGTCGCCTGAGACTCGAATACGGGTCTCGGGAGGCTAAGTTGAGGGGTCTTAACCATTGCGCCAGCAGGAGGAGTTCGAAAGAAAATGAAAACTTATCCTACTTAACACCTAGTTAACACCTAACTGCTACACAATATCACTGCCGGTTTGTGGAATGACCCGGCAGTGATGTACCCCATCACTGTCGGTTTGCAAGCAAAACCGGCAGTGATGAGCTATTTCCCAAAATAAATTAATAATTTATAAAATAGAACAAAAAAATTGGGCCGCTTGGGACTTGAACACAGGTCTCGGGGGCTAAGTTGAGGGGTGTTAACCGTTGCACCAGTAGGAGGAGTTCGAAAGGAAACGGAAACATATCCTACTTAACACCTAACTTAACACCTAACTGCTACAGCACATCACTGCCGGTTTGGGGAGTGACCCGACAGTGATGTTCCCCATCACTGTCGGTTTACAAGCAGAACCGGCAGTGATGAACTACTGCTATAAAACTGGCGCGGGTTGAAATTATCCCAATTCATTTCAACCCCGTGCCAACCCCTCCCCTCACGCCGTCGGAGCACCACCCTACGCCGGAGCACCGCCCCACGCCGTCGACCGCCCCACGTCGGAGCACCGCCCCATGCCGGAGCACCGCACCGTCCGTGCCAAGCCAGAGCACCGCGCCGTCCGGAGCACCGCCGAGGCTTTCAGGAGCGCGCGAACAGCTACTTTCCCACCCCCACGGTGAGTGCGTGGCTCACTACCCGCTACGTGTCTGATGAAATGTCCCACAACTGCTGACTTGAATCAGTTTGGTCATGCAGTGTGTGCTGTCATATAGTTTGATCATGCAGCATTGAATGCTAGAACCTAGGTTTGCCACACAGTGTGTGCTGTCTGTTTCTTTATGTTTCTGGATGCATTGCTAGTAAGTAGTATATTGTTACTTAGTAGCACGTTGCTCAGCTCTATTCATCAGTATACTGATAAGAACAAAAGTGTAACCAATGGCTGGCCTCACCTCGTAGCTTACAATTGCAACTACGCTCCCATCAGGCGGACACTCAATGTTTTTGGAACTGTGCCACCGATGCTCAATGTTTTTGGATGTGAGGATGGAGTATATATACTTTAGACCTATAGAACTAATATATGTCCAAACTTGTCATGGAATTCTCCATGCTATCAGCATAAAGATGCATAATTATTAACTTATGCAAGATTACAAGTAATACATAGTTATGTAGCCTTATGCATTAAACTGGGAATATTTTCCAACAATCCTATCTTATTATGAGTTTTTGCATGTCACTTTCCTGGGATAGTATGAGATGCATATTTGCCCCTACCAACCATGCAATTTTCAGATCAAAGTATCACTAATTTGGAAAGATGCTTACCCGCACTGATACTTGTGAAAGAACCTCGCACCGATGGTTGCGGGATTTATAGTGAGACTGAAGACTCTGAGACATCTCTAGGAGTATATCCAAAAGTTTTAAACTGGCTCTCTAAATCATCATTTGGTTTTTAACGAATAAAAAATATTCTTTATATCTTTCGTACATCTAACAACTATTACTAAGGCACGTGAATAATTGTTTTCCAAACACTCCTATCTATGCAATGGTTGTGTGTTATTCGTAAATATATTGAATTGTATAAGAATACATCATGTTCGAATGGCAACCTAATTTACTTAAATGTATAGGCAACCATGGCATGGTATGTAGTGCATGTTGGTCACATGCCTGGGATATATCGAACCTGGGAAGATTGCTATGCTCAAGTCAATCGCTACCCTGGTAATTTACACAAAAAATACAACACAGAAGTTAAAGCTTTGAGGGCCTACTATAGTCATCCGGCCTATCTTGCAAACCACAGGCAACCGGCCTACTATGGTCCAATAAATACAAACCATGGCCATCCGCTGGCACTGGAGATCGAAGAGAAGCCACCCGTCGGAGATGTGAAGATTACAAGAATTGCTCCTTGGTCTTGGAAAGATGTCATGCTTTTATTTATGGCTATGGTCATCGCTTTTCTTAGTTGGAAGTTGATGTAGGCTTAGTTTCGTAGAAGAGTAGGTGGACTTTGTTGTATGTGGTCAATCAAACAATGAATTTGTTCTAGGTGAACATATGCTATTATTTGACTTTGTTGTATGTGGACTTATTATTAGACTTTACATTAAACATATATATATATATATATATGAACATATGCTATTAGTAGTTGTCCGTGGCCAAAACTAACCACGATCGTGTCACAGCCATGACTCATCGTCGCCTGTTACCCCGTCGCCGAAGAACTGATTAGCAACAAGAAGCGACTGATATCGCCGGGACGGGAGAGCCGCATGATCCGACAAACGGTGACGGTGTCAATCAGGTCGGTGAGAACGAGCAGCCATGGACCCCGTCCGGCCTGCTCGATCTGGGTCAAAATGACAAAGATGGCCAAGTAACTTTGGTATCATATGACTATGTAGCCACACACGCTAATCAATTGAGAGGGTCATAGCTTACTTGGTGTCTCTAGCAGGAGCCTCCGCCGGCCGAGGAGCCAGAGGGTTCGGGTAGCAGGAAGGCCAGATCCAAGCGAGGCGTGTCAAAGATTCCTATTGGTAGGAATGCACACTGGCACATTACTGAGTTCGATGAATTCGGGGATCCACTCTCACCGCCTATAGCTTTGACCAAATACAAGACTATCCTCGGGTTACTTGTTAGGGACTTCATCCCGATTAAGTATAGGAAGTGGATTGGGAAAGATGATGACCGGTGGAGGGTTCCCAAAAGCGAGAAGGATTACATATGGGATGTTAAGATCCCAGAGTATTTCACTTTCCTAGCCGAGTATGACAGGGAGTTAGTCAAGAAAAAAGCAAAAGAAATCATGGGGACATGCTTCAAGAATTTTAAGGGGACATTGTACAAGAATTTTGTCCTCCAAAATAAAGAGCTAGATTTCGATGGTGGACAGTTTAACAAGTAAAAGGACTTCTGGCAGGCTTTCAAGGAATACAGGTTATCCGAGGAGTACTTAGAACTGAGCAGGAAGAATAAGGAGAATTCGTAGAAAGCGACAAATCCTCATCATCTCGTCTCTCGTGGCTACGCCAAAAAGATGCCAGAATTTGAAGCAGAACTTCAAAAGATGGATCGCCTTGCTGAGGAAGGCGTTTAGGTTGAGGCCGCCGATTGGGAGCCCAGATCGGTAATATACTGTATAGGGAGGAATGTACGGCACGTTGAGGACAGGAGCTTTAGCTCCTCAAATAAACCCATGAGTGAACTCATCGAGAGGATCTCCTAGGTAAATGAGGAGGTGAGACAAGGGACTCGCACTTCTAATAGGGAGAAAGACGTGCTCACCCAAGCACTCAGAACCAAAGAGCACCCTGGTCGCACTAGAGGAACCGGTGTTGTTCCTTGGAAACTAGCATTTCCCCAAGAATCTAACACTTACCAGAGCTGCTCGAGGGGTAGAGCGGAACAGGAGGTAGAGTATTTGAGGAGACTAAAAGAGATGGAAGACAGAATGGAAGCATGGATTGAGGTGACTGTTGAAGCGCGAGTCGAGCAAATTTTGTTGTCCAAGAGGTCAGTAGTACCACAAAATCCTACTCCTACTGCCTTTAGCCCATAGTTTAGGGGTCGCAGCAGCTGCGGATCGACCCCGCTTGATGAAGAAGAGGTGAATGTGCATCATCTGGTGGACGGCATCACTGAACCCGTCAATGTCAAGTTGTACATCCATTAGGAATGGACAAAGGACAAGATGGTGCTCGGCCAGGCCTGGCCTGCAGGAGACAGGACAATTAATGGCCGCCCAATTCCACTAGGGTACGCTCGCGTCACCATTGACAGAATACTTGATAAGAAGTTTCATAAGATACCCATTGAGTACCCCGTAGTGGAAGACAGGCTGAAACTTGGTCAAAACAAGGGCTCTCAAGTGGCCTGGCGCAAGTGCTTCATTAAGCTTGGCCATCAATTGTCCTCTGATGATGAGGACGACTGAGAGTCTTCGCCCACCCATGATGATCACTCACCATCTCCCAACAGAGATCACTCCCCTCCTCATCCGGAGCCATCACCCCCGAGAAGACAGAGGTCTCCTTCTATTCCTCCTCGTTTGACTCCATCTTCATCAGCCCCGAGAAAAGAGACTCCTCCTCCTCCTCCTCCATCTTCATCAGCGCCAGGAAAACAAAATTATCATCGTCATCCTCCTCCTCCTCCACCTCAGCCCAAAACAAGATCAAGGACATCCTCGCAGTCATAGAAAAGGTCCTTGGATTCGGTCGCTAATGCTCCCAAAGTGGACCAACAGAAAAGAAAAAAGGTCGTTCAGTGGCAGCGTTACCACCTTGATGAAAGAAAAATTTATAGCACACATCTCGAAGGAAGATTGTGTTAGTTTCTTCAATCTCTATGCCTCACTGCCTTCGTTTTTGTTGAAGTCCGAATACGAAAGGCAAACACAGAATAAATACGCTACAACAAGAGACGAAGAAATACACAATAAAGATTCAAGGAACATATAGAAGTATGTCGAAGACAACCCAGGATTAACCATGGAAGAGGTCGCGACCATCTATTATGATGTACAAGGGACGGCAACACCGGCAATGAAGTATGAAAGGGGCAATCTTTTGGTTTTGAGTTTATTATCCGTTCGCCACATGTTTTCCATTATCCTGAAGAAGAGAAGTTCGATGTCGAGTGGGAGTGCTTGTTCTAGCTATACCAGAAACGCTCTCTCGATGTTCAAATGTTGACGCTGTGGACTATATAAGTACCCTACATGCACGATATTACAATTAACTACTCTCTTGAGACACAAATTATTAACTTTTGAGCACTTCCCATGATTTTATGTAGGTGTATAGCAAAATTTTGCATTCTAAAGAGCAAATGGGATTACATAAGCTTCTTGGACCCCATGCGAGTCAATGAGAGGATATGTCTAGGCCTCTATGTATGTGACGTGGAAGACCTGAAATAGAGATTGATTGCTGTTTTCAACAAATTCATGATGAAGAAGAAAACCCACCTACTTCTAGCCTACAACTACGAGTATGTGTTCTCGGCTTTTAAAGATTATTCGATAATTAGGATTATGTGATTGTAGCAACCATTTCGTCTTCATTTGTGTTAATCTTGCCAAAAATTTGCTCGAGGTGTGGGACTCGAAGAAAAAACCATTTCATCATCTAGATGCACTGGTGGCAGTGCTGAATTAGTAAGCGATCCTAATAACATATTATTTTCTAATCACACATATCGCTTTCTAATGTTTCTCCTTTTAATGTTACTCAGTGTCCGAAGAAGACATATCGGTGGGACGCCGGTCCCATTCAAGGTTGTCGAAATGGAGGGGAAGTACCTATCACAGCCGGCGGAAAACAATGAATGCGGGTTTTATGTAATGTGGGCAATGCTTCGCTACATCGGCGGGAAATCGAAAGAAGCCGATAAGTTGGTGTGTATAATCCCCATTTCATTTATATCTGTTAATAATTCAACAAAATGATTTACTGTTCCTCTTTGGATATCATCTTTTTTGAATGACAGCACAAGAAATATAAGCACGAAAGGCTGCTAGACATGGAGATCGTCGCACTACAATTGGAGCTGGCAAAATTTATCTTAGTTGAGGTATTAGAAAAAGATGGAGTATTTTCCATTGCACAATCCATGAAGTACAAGGATCAGTATGGCCCAGAGCGGCTCGCTAGATTATTGTAAGAAGTCCGAGAAGCATGTGTGAAGTCCAAGAACATTTCTTTTTTATTTTGAGGGATCGAGATGTGGATAAGAACATTTGAATTGTAATAGTAACATTTGTAATGTTTAATATTGATGGACCTGTCGTCTACGTAGCGTATATAAAGTGAAACCTGATTCCAGGAAAAAAAATAAATTAAAATAAATTATAAAACAATAAAATACAAACGGGCCATCACCGCCGGTTAGCAACAAACCGGCAGTGTTGTCGTAACCATCACTGCCGGTTAGAAACAAACCGACAGTGTTGGCTTGCTCAACACTGTCGGCTTGAGCTATGAACCAACACTGATAGTTACGACAACACTGCCGGTTTGATCCATGAACCGACACTGATATTTACTACAACACTGCAGGTTTGATCCATGAACCGACAGTGTAGGCTTGCTCAACACTACTGGTTTGAGCCAAGAACCGACACTCTTGCAGCAATCGTCACTGTCGGTTGGAACTACAAACCGACAGTGTTGTTCAACTAGACACTGCCGGGTGGAGCCAGAAACCGACACTGTTTCCTGTAGATCAGTGTCGGTTTTTATGGACCGGCAGTGATGTCAATCCCCCATCACTGTCGGTATGCCACTGTCGGTTCAAAATCCGGCAGTGAAGTGGGTTTTTGAACCGACAGTGATATCCAGATCTAGGGCAGTGTTGAGAATGAGAAGAATATTTTCTTTCCCTTTTGGGGAGGGATGACCGGATGAGGAAATACTACTAGGAAGCAGCAGGGAATGTTCCTTCCGCCTTACAGGCCGACCGGATCGAGTGGATGGGCGGTGGGCCAGCCTCGAGGCTCGACACCACGGCAAACGGTGGGCCGACAGCCCAACACTAGTGCGTCGATGGTCCAGTAGGATGTTCATACAATGCCCCGCACTGTGGTCACACGCGGAGAAAATTTGAGCGGGGACATTTCGCCCCACGACATAACTTACACAAGAATTACGTAATGATCCTTGTTAATTTCGAAGAACCAGCGGCAAGAGCATGCCGGGTATGTATTAATAGAGAAGAAGTTTTACAAAAAATTTAAACAAAAACAAAAACAATACCCTCACGAAGGAGGCAACAACAAAACACCACCACACAAAAAGCGCAATGCCAGCGAACCTCAGAAGCAACAACCGTCGAACGCCACCATGCACACCACAGAGAACAAGCAAACTAGAGGGGGAGTAGGTTTTCATAGCGATGCCTCCAAGGAAGGAAACAACATCCGCAGATACCATCAATGCTAACCGGAGAACAACAGTTTTTCAACCAAACTCCTAGAGGGCAAAGGGGCTTCGCAACAATGCCTCCAACGAGGGACGTGACGCCAAAGGCGACACCATTGTCGGCATGGCCAACGGCCTAGCAGGGCCTTCGCCCGACAACCCCCATGCCCAAGCCCCAACCAGCCACAAAGTGACTTGGCATAGCCAAGAACCGTAGCCAGCCACTGCTAGTAGGAGATTGATGTGGTACCGACGAGGTCATAGGCATGCGTGACCTATCACCGCCACGCCAGCCAACAAGGGCCGCCTCCATCCTACGTAGCACCAACCACCTTGGGGAGTCACATCTTGTTTCTGCACCATGCAAAGGATGTCGCCGACTTCATTGCACGTCGATGTCCCTCAAGCTTCTAGAGATGCTATGAGCATTCCTGCACGGATAGTCGTCTTCAATGAGTCGCCATTCGCTGGTTGTCGCAGCGGAAGCGAGCCAACCACTGGCATGCGTGGCCTATCACAACCGCGTCGGTCGAATGGACCGCAGCCAACCAAACAGATACCAGCAAGTGAAGGTCATCCACAGGAGAAAGCTTGCCACACCACTATCCGCTTGCACTAGACACCGCAACAAAGACCTTCCACTGAAACACCATAGCTGGTAGTAGTCCTGTAGAGTTGCCACCAACGTACCCACCGTGCCTCACAACCAAAGGAGCCACCGCAACACTGCCAGAATTGGCCGTCGCTAAGCGAGACAAATCGTCGTGGCTACGATAGTAGAGAGCCGCTGTGGGCAAGCTAACGCTGCTGTAACAAACAAGTGACGGCCAAACAGCACAATCTGATGCAGCGCCGGTCATCGACGACCGTCGTCATCCTGACCAGCGCCGACCACCGCAGGATGCCCCAGGATGGAACGAAGCATCCCTAGCCACCGACAGGTACCACCAAGCTGGAACTGGCCACCGATGGACCAGCTGCCAGCACCACGCAACTCCACGAGCAGATGTCGCCCAGCAGCGCGAGCAGAAGTTGTTGCGTCTGCGCCGGATCCGGAGCCCACCCCATCGCCGCTGCCGCGCTCGAGCTTGCACCCACAGCACCGTGGTTGACACTGTCGCGCCCGCGCCGTCCAACCACTACACTGGATCACGCCGCCACCTATGGCCGCCAGCAAGACACCTCCGGCGATGAGCTCTCGCGCGGAATCAACAGATCCGGCCGGTAGGATGCTGGATCAGCCCTCAATGGGGACGGATACATGCCACCAAGCAGCAGCAGCCACGCTCCATGGAGGCCACGACACCCGCTCAGAAGCCCAGCAGGAGAGGGAGGAAGGAGAAGAAAACCCAGCCGCCGTTGTCCTGGCCCTTCGCCGGATCTCCGACGTCGAGCTCCGACGGCGGCCGAGCTGGGGAGGCCCGAGGAAGGGACCGACGGAGGAGGAGTTCAGCGCCGCCTGAGTCACCCCTTGAGAGCGACGCAGGGGACTGTTTCGAATAAGACTATCCTTCTTAATTCATATAGTAGTTTTTCTTTCTAGCTTGTTCTTCTGAATGTATACCATAGTTTGATGCAACTGACGTCCCTATCTAATTTTTTCGATGTAAGGGGAATATGAAAAATGAAAAAGAAAGAAATTCCATGTTGATGTGCCTTACATGTGGGACTCGACAGAGTGACTGAGGCGGTGTTTAAATTCAGGTAGTAAAGTTTAGCAATGTCACATCGGGTGTCACATCAGGGTGTCACATCGGAGTGTTTGATAGTAATAATAAAACAAATTACAGAAGTTATCAGTAATCCGCGAGACGAATTTATTAAGCCTAATTAATCCTTCATTAGCACATGTTACTGTAGCACTATATTGTCAAATCATGGACTAATTAGGCTTACAAAATTCATCTCGCAAATTAGTCGCAATCTGTGCAATTAGTTATTTTTTAGTCTATATTTAACACTCCATGCATGTGTATAAACATCCGATGTGATAGGGAGTAAATTTTAAGAGGAGGAACTAAACAAGGCCTGAGTGAGTTCAACGGATGAAGGCATCACACACGAGACCTGTGTCCTGCGGATGGCGGACTCGGCGCTGCCCGTCCCGTCAGCGGTCTTGCGCAAGCGAAATATGAAATAATCTGATCGATGCAGGAGGCCCCAACAAACGCACACAATGCCATTATCTTATGGGGTGTTTGGTTGGTGGAAATGATACGGTCTATCATCATCTTACTCTCTAGTTTTTTATTTGGTTGTGGAATAGAATTGGTTGATCCATGACCACCTCATTTCTCATAAGTTAATAATTAGCACTAGTATAAGGAATGAGGCCATTCCACCAAATTTAAGGAATGGACTCATAATGCATCACCCCATCTAGGACAAGTCGATTCTTGAAAGTGCATTTGTCTCCTATGTGGGTTTTGGTGTATTGATGACATCCAAATTAGGAACTAATGAGATCTTAATAAGATATATTGCAGCTTTAGTCCCTTGAAAGTTTCAAAGAGTTGATTTAAGATGAAATGGTATCACTCAATTCTTCAAGTGCAAAAGGCGAATGAACCCAAAGCACGCTTCAAGCATTTTTAATTTTGTTTTGGGTTTAGTTATGCCATATTGTAAAGAGGGATGCAAGTTTAGGTGGTGAGAAAGATAGAGTGCTCAAGCATAAAAATAAAATCAAAAGAGAGACACAAAATCACCTCACGAACACTTAGATATAGTTTTTGGACTTTTGGTAGTCGGAACTCCCGACGTGAGCCAAGAGTTCCGGCCGTCGGAAATTCCAGCATTTGGTGCCGGAAGTTTCGGCACTTGAAGACTCAGCCGTCAGCCCGCCTGCGTTCACTCGCCCATCGGAAGTCCCAACAGGAGTCAGGAGTTCCGGATACCCGAAGTTCTGGCGCCACTCAAGCATAGCCCATTGACGTCGTCTGCTGACGTCATCCATAAAATAGCCGATTCTGATATCACATCTAAATCAGCTAATACCAATTCACATCTAATCGATTCCTTCATGACACAATCTTGAAAACTTCGAGTTCCTGCGTTCTTCTTCCCAAATTTTAGGGTAAACACCAAGCAACATGCATAAAACCAAAAAATCCTCTCCACTACTGGCCACTGGCCAGCGCCCAGTTGCAAAAAAAAAAGGCGTCTTTCACCTTCCTAAAATAGCTCTGGAGTTGTTGAGTGTTTTTGTATTACATCACCGGTCACTTTAGTTAATTAATGTGAATGTTCTTCTCGTAGGCTGTACATCACAGAACTTTCCAAATGAAGAAGGAAGAAATCGATTGATTTGAAGCCTATGTGAGAAAGAGCTGCGTAAACTAGTGAGATATGTTTAGTTTGGACAATTTGTCCTCTAATTTATAAACTGATAAAATATACTTTTATACATATGTTGAATTAAAAATAACTTAAAAATAGGAATATCCAAATCTTAGCTCCGCCAATACATGTCTAAACTACTCCCTTAGTCTCATAAAAAAATGTCATTCTTGTTTCCCAAAAAGCCAAATATGTTTAACTTTGACCAAATATAAATAAGAACATATTAATATTTATGACATATAACTAGTATCGTTAGATAGAACGTTATCAAATATATTTTCATAATAAATTTATTTGAAGATACAAATATCGATAATATTTCTAAAAATTTAGTCAAATTGAAAAAATAGTTTGAACAGCACAAGTCCTATGGCGACTCTTTTTATGGAATGGATATAGGATGAGCTAAAATAAAAGAATTACGTGTTACACTACTCAAACCCAACATATAACAGGCGCCTATCGACCTAAATTTAGTGGAGTAGCTCCCATGCATGTGCATGCATGTACGTACGGCCCGTATCCGTCCGTCTCTAGTTCTCTACGGGCATCCATTGTTAGGATCACCGCTTACACACGAATGGCCTGCTTCTGCTTTTGATTTTTCCTCCTCCGAGGACAGCAGCAGCCTCTGCAGGCCTCGCCAATGCGTGGACGACCTTGTCGCCGGTGGCACCGGTATCGCATCGTTGTTGGTGTTGATGCCGCCGGAGGCGGCCTGCTGTGCTCCCGCCGGCAACGCCCGCGCCGCGGCACGGGTGGCCAAGGCCGCCGAAGTGACCACGAGAACCAAGAGCATGGCCGCCATAACCTTTCTCACCGTGGACGTGGAGGAGGTGGTAGACGACATCATCATTAATTACAGTAGTTGCTCACACAGTCACACCACAGTTTCGATCTCTCCTTCTAGCTTCGGCACCTAGGTTTACGATTTTTTTTGGAATTTGGAAGCAATTTCGGTCGAGCTGCTACCAAATTATACAACTTGGCTAGTAGGATGCTATAAGCAGGGGTACGCGATCACTATAGTATTTATAAGCTACGAGGGATAATGGGATGTCGAGATAGGCTCTTCTTGTATGTATGTATGTCGGTCGGGCTCACACTGAAACTTCCATGGTTTTACCTTATACGTGTGCGACTCGTATGTTAATTATTTAATTAAGCTGACTAGTTCGCAAAGCAAGCTAGGAATGCACACGTATACAAGTCCACGCTCTCTGCGCCGACGTCACGAGTGTGTGTTTAACTTGCGAGCAAAACATGTCGGTCAGGCGATCCGTTCTTACGAATTTGCGATAACTTCCAAAGCAAGCGCTCGGCCAATTCCTCACCTGTGATGATGTCGCTCTTTCGCCTTTCGGTGTTGGGCTGTTTTGCATTGCCGTGAGAAATGTGTGTATCCCAGCAAGTTACGGTAACGGTACGGGAGTTTCCCTACACCGGCATGGAAGACGGAGTGAAAGAGTCAGGAATACTGTTGCGTTGTTCCAAGCGGAGATCCAGACGAACAAACTCCTCATCGATCGATCGAGAAATTGGGAATAATGATAGTGGTTATATATTTGGCATTTTTACTAATTGCCTTG